>JAQPPZ010003251.1:7500000-8750000 GCA_028583015.1 Wollemia nobilis | reverse complement strand
GGTCTCTTATTAATTTTCTGAAGTCATGTGTATTTTTTATGGATCTTTCTTCAAGCTATTAGTCTTTTCACAGAGAGACCCACTATGATACCAATTAAAGAACATGTGCTTATAATGATAGGGGGTGAATAGTATAAGATACATATTTTTACTTTTCAATCTATATGATAGCATCAATAGTATTAAAGTAGCAATAATTATGAAAAGTATTACACACATGAGAGATATGATTTAACGTGGTTCACCCAATGTGGGCTACTCCACAGAGAAATTTTTTCACTAAAAATTTCTCAATAAATATATTAGGAAACATTTCCCTATTACAATGTTTATGGACCTATGTCCAAATGAAATACCAATCCCCTAATAAATTTCATGGATGTCTATCCATAGGAGACACCAATATCCTCATCTGGTTTGTGTATCTTTATCCACAGGAGAACTCCTTCTCCTCTGCTCTAGCTAGTGATACTCTAGAAGAATACTACCTCCACAACCCTGGCTTATGGATATCTCTCCATTGAAGACCTCTATCCTCTCTACTCTGGATAATGGATCTCTATCCATTGGAGATTACTATCCTCTACTCTATCACCTCCAAAGCTTACTCTTAGCTTTATCTCAAATCTGCACTAAATACAGTCTTTCAATCTAGCAAAAATATGCTCAATATTTGTATCTAATCTGAACTAAACATAGTCCTTCAGTATAGCATAAATCTAATCAATATTTGTCTCTAATAAGAACGAAACACAATCCTTCAGTCTAACACAAATTTGCTCAATCTTTGTCTCTGGTCTGGCACAAAACTATCCTCAAATCTGCACCAAACTTTATCCTCAAGCCTTAACACAAAGCTTTATCCAAATACTAATCAACTCTACTAGATCTATCCCAAACCGTAACTCAAGGTTTGAGAAAATCAATCAATCAACTATTCTCACAAGTCTACTCAAATAATTACCTTAAATATATCCAACAAGTCCTCTCAAGAACTTGTCCAATTTTCTCACCAAGTCTTCACCAATACTTGCCTCAAATTTGCATTGTAAGCTTCCACAAAAGCTACCCCTAGCCCTTGGTAATTGCTATATAATCCCCCTCCAAATTGGAAAAAAAAATATAGAGAAACATAATCAATTGATCAGCAAAGCCCTATCGAATTGCATAACCACTCACATGCATTGATAGGAATATTTTTTCTACCAAATTGGAGATCACATTGCCATGGAGGTCCTAGGAGGATAGGAGAGCCAAGAAATGCTAATTCGTGCAATCCGTGTACTCATTAAGAAATTCAACCACAAAATCTATCGAAGGACACAGAGGTGACCCTTGATCATCAATTTTGCAAGGAGAATAAGAGAATTAGCCCTAATTTGGATGGTAAACTTACTTCAGGCTCCATCGTGGTTGTCAGCCGTGATGAATAGTGCCCATCACGTGAATGACCCATGGTCAGAGGGTAATCCTCAATTGCATTGTTCTTTGTTTTGTAGTTTGTTTAACTAGGTTATATTAATCATGTTGTAGATTTAATTCAATATTCTAGAGATATTTGATCGACATATTAGGAGTTAATTGCAATTTCCCTTCATTATTGTAGTGTAGGTATAATGAATATTTTTCATGCTTTCACATCTTCAATTGGTTAATTAGGAGCTTAGATAGATTTATCTTAGTTTCTTTCATGTTTCTAATGGTATATTATCATGTTTTAGATCAATTTACATGCACTAAATCACTTTATTTATTTCTTGATTATCATGTTATCTTTTGTGCAAATATCCTTTTAAAGCCTCATCAAGAGAGGCCTCCTTTATTTTTAATGTTTCTTGTTGTTTATTGCATGCAGGACTAACAGGGTTTTGGGATGCAAGGCAAAAAATACCTCTAATCATGGAGAAGAGGGTCATCGACACCCTAGAGCAGTTCGTGTCACCCTGGAAGGCATTTTGATGGCATCTTGATTGCATCTACCCTTAAGAGGGATTTGAAACTCTATTGTAATTGATGTATCAAATGGGTATCCCTAAGAGGGATGAATATGTAACTTGGCTTCATTAAAATTAATAAGGGGATTCTTTATAGTTGTTTCATTTCTTGTTGTCAACTGATGTTTTCCCATTTATGCTTATTTCATGAATTACAATAGATAGATTAGATAGCAAGAACCTTTTTGGTGGTTATAAAAGGTGATCATGATGGAACTCTATATTTTTAGCCATGATTTACTAACTTTGGTCTATGTTTTTATGGTAGGTACTCATCACGAGTTGATAGCCATGATCAAAAAGTTGGCTCACGGTTGATAGGTAAGGGCAACAGTCACAGTCATGCATCAGAGCTGTAGTTAGAAATAGACCAACCAAAGAATAGAAGTAAAAATATGAATTAGATGAGGACTTGAGGTAGGACCTTCTGATACTCTCTATGTTTGTTTTCTATCTCTATATTTTTCTAGAACATCAAAAATGAAACCTAGCTAGGACAAGGATAAAAAGACCAACAAAATGAATTAGGTCCTTGGGGTTTTTATTTGATGCTTCTACTAGTCACTGCTAGGAAAAGTGGGTCTCTGAGTGTAGCCCACCCTAGTCTACAGTAGTCTAGGCCATATGAATATTAGATTTTGCTTGCATGAGGCCCAATTAGTGGCCAATTACTCATACTAGTTGTATTCTCTGAACATCACGTAGCATAGTGTGCATATACCTCTAAATATCAAATGTTCTTTATTGCATATCATATAGGAAATGATCATGTTAATATTGTATTATACATCTTTACTTTGTGCAAATTAAGAATAACCCACACACACCACAACGCATTTAAACGCTAGTGAGTTGGGAGTCACATCCAACCACTAGTAGGGTTTCAATGATGGTGGAGGTGATTTCCATCTGTTGGCCCAACTCCCTCGTACCCTATGTTCTAGACCAATATCAGATCCAAGAACCTTTCATAGCCTAGAAAATTTGCTTATACTCCTCTTCAGAGGGTATGATGCTGGCTAGTTGAAAACAGGTGAGGATCTGGGAGGACCTGTGATTCCTGTCTAGATGTGGACTTTCATTGCTGCTCTTTGGGGGGGTTACGCAACTTAGAGTTCATAGCCAAGTTATCAAGTGGCGAGCATACAGGTGAAATCCATTAAACAATTGAGAAAATAATTAACATTTTACAAAACATGACAAGAGCTACTTTACTAATACAACAAATTGAAAACACATCAAACAGTTTAGGGCTCATTTTAAAACTGTAAAAATATATAATCATCATTGTATTCTTTGCATGCTAATAAAAGTTAAATCTAGACATAGGATACACAATGGTGCAAACACGGAGATGCCAATTCGAGCATAGATACAAGATAAAATACCAAGATCCACCTAGTTTACGGCATGATGTAGAACACCCGCAATCATAGAATCCTCCTGGACGTCATTCAACGAGCATTAGAGGGGATAATTCTACATGAGGAAATTTTGTTGAGAATACCCTAATTAGAGGAAGTACTAGACATCCCTCTAGACATAGATCAGAGCATGGGACTTCCCAGCATGGGGGTTCCATATATGGTAGCATTTACCATGACCGTATTCCACATGGATCCATGGGTTCTACCAAAAAATATGACATTGAGGGATCCAAATTTATACCCCTTCGACCTGTATCTAAGGGAGGATCATGAAATCCATTGTAAGAGCATAGACATGTCCAAGATTTTCCCATTTAGGGGTGAATAGATAGGGTTGCTTTTGAGCATAGGCCCACACAAACTCCCTATAGGGGTGAACCTACCAATTTCACCATAGATATATCCAAAGTGTGAGTAAATGGTATGCCACCTCATGAGTCATGGCATAGCAAATAGTTGGATGGTCTAGATAGAGTCCTAGGACATTTAGGATATAAGCCTATGATCGCACCCTCTCAACCTACGAGTGAGTGTAGTGCAAGCACCATTAGGACTGCCCAAAAACATGGAGAGTGCTCCAAGTGTTCTCGAGATATGCATACTCCTATATCGTATGCAGGAATGTAGTATAGGAGATAGCTTGATGTGAATGTCATATTTACAGACTGAGGCAAGAGTGTGGTAGATCAGTCCATTGGAGGACATACCCATAAAGTTGCTTGAATAGAGTGCACTCCCTAGAGGCCTCAAATGGCTAATCATGTTGATAGAGCTCATAAACTAATGTCAGAGCAGAGATGATAGATTCTCCAAGACAAATTAGAGGATGTTTACGTAGAGAAAGAGCACCTCAAAAATGAGAATTCTCAGAGGTAGAGGTTCATCAGGAAAAAATTATATGAATAGTGCATGCATGAACAATTTATCCTCGATCAGAAGGAGCATGTGGAGAGAGAGGATCGATTGGCTAGCACCGGTTTACCTCCTCATAGTGAGATCAAGGAGCATGTCAATAGACGAGTGGCTTCACAGCCTGAGTTACATATTGAGTACATAGACACACATACTCACCATGCAGCTCAACATAGATATCGACATCCAGCATTCGAACAACATGAGCATAGGCAGTATGAGAATGAAGTGGTAGAGGAACTAGAATAAGAATATTCTAAAATCTCCCAATTCAAGGATGAGGGTGAGCCTAGTCCCCCACCTTGATCGAGGAAGTATCTACCTCTAAAGTCACCTCCAAGGCAATCTCTAGAGGAGGATTTTCTTTCCTCACAAGCCTATAAGACCTTAGAAAATAAGGTCCAAGCCATAGAGAAGTAAGGAATGATGTATCATAAGCCTACCTTGAAAAAAAATCACAATGAACCTCTATGCACTTCAGTGCCTATTGCAGCATATCCTGAGCATTTCAAGATGCCTAGACTAGAAAAGTTTCAAGGAGAGGAAGATGCATAGGATCACGTGACTAGTTTTCTAGATATGTGCTTTTAGATTGATAGCAATTATGCTTTACTCCTATGTACCTTCATCATGACCCTCTCAGGCCCAACTCGAGAGTGGTTCAACCAATTAAAGAGGCACAACATCACTAGTTTCAAAAAACTAGCTGATGCATTTCTTGAACACTTCTCCTTCGACATCAAGAAGAAGGTAAACTTATCCGACCTAGCCACTCTAACACAACATGACAATGATCCAATGATGGATTATGGAAAATTATAGAGGAAAATGACGGTAAAGCTACCATTCTCCATCTCGTCGTCTGAATTAACATGAATGTTCATGAAGAGTTGTGCCAAGCACATTTCATTATTGCTATAGTTGTAGCAATACCAGACATTTGAAGAGGCTTTGGTGCAAGCCAAGTTGATTAAGGACATCAAGTTATAATAGGGTAACTTGAAGCTTAGGAATAAGGAGGGGCACAATAAAAGCACTGAGAGACAACAGGACAAGCCAACCCATGTTAATCAGGTGGTGTTGAACCTTCAAAAAGGAGAAAAAGGGTAGAAAAAGTAAAGTTATCAAGCACTTCTTCTTGTATAGTATGAGTAGTGCAATAACAATTACAAGGGTAAATATAAGGAGCAATTCCCACCTCGCATATTCACTCAGTTATCGAAGTCATTGGTTTAGATTTTTCATCAGTTATGCGAGGTGAAGGCTATAAAATTACTTGAATTCAAGATGATGTTCCTAATAAACCTAAGCCTAAAGGCTATAAAGATGATCATTATTACATCTTTCATCGATCGAAAGGCTATAACATCGAGGTATGTTGGTATTTCAAACATCTTGTACAAAATATGATCGAGAGAGGTACACTTCTTATCAACAACCCACAAGCGACCGAAAGCCAAAATATGAGGATTTACAGAAATCCTCTACCAAATCATGAGGCACCAAAGAATAATGTTGGCCAGGTCAACCAATTGCACATCGAAACACCAACCTGGGGGTTCATCAAAATGGTCAACATTGTCATAAGAAACATGAGGTATGAAAAAACTGAATCAACCTCTAGTTTCTATTAGAGTCCAAGTTGTGCCTCCTCCAAGGCCAGCCTAGTATGTGCCTGGCCCACCAACTAGACCGGTGGTGACCATCAGGAGTAGGTTGATTCAAAACCTATAGACAACTCCAGCAAAGTTATCAATTTATGAGCTAATTCAGCAGTATCCTAAGCATAGGTAGATGCTCATGGACATTTTAAGGTCCATAGAAGTGCAGCATCAGGATCTTGAAGCATTTATACACTTTGTGGGGCACATGAAATAGTATCAGGAACCGGTCATTCAATTTCATGACCATGAAGTCAAGACGGTTTCCACTATTATAGCAAATCTGTCGCTGCATATTATTGCATGTGTGAATCAAAAACCATTTAAGTATGTTTTATTTACATGGGTTCATCGATAAATATCATAACTACCAAGGTATTAACTCACATAAAGTTACCCAAGACGCATATCATCCCTTCTACCTTCACATTGAGAGCTTTCAATGATGCATTATGCTCGATGGTCGATACTATAGTTTTACCTATCTAGGTAGGACTGAAGACCATACCGATGATGTATCATGTAATTGAAGGTGCTATATAGTATAATATACTTCTAGGGAGGCCTTGTATCAGATAAATGCATTCCATCCCTTCTATTATACACCAGTGTATTAAATACATTCCTGAGGGACAGGTTCACGTGGAGCCTTCAGATGAAGAACACTTTAAATAGGTGAATCTAGCATACTTTTTGGGGGAATTTGTGCTCCTCTAAATGTACCTAGATGTACAACCAGCATCGCCAATCAAAGATCTAGGAGGCAAGATCAAAGAAGTGTGTGCTAGACCTACACTGTTCGTATCTCAACGATCGAACCACACGACAACTACTTCTATTAGACTGACTATTTCCATGATATAGAAGCATGATAGGAAGGTGAAATAAAAGGTGGAAAAAAATATAAAGCAAACACCCAAGCCAGTTATCTTTGAAACCCTTACTCCTATGAAAGTATAGGAAGTTCAAGGAGGAGTCAAATAGGCACCTAAGCTTGCTTCACCTACATCTTCAGTAGGGTCATTTGCACCACAAGTTATCATCCATTTGTTTAATCCTATATTAGGAGAATATATTGTGTAGAACATTATTTTCATGCCTATTATCGAGACTGCACAGGACATGGACTGACCATGAGTCCATTGCCTTCCCATAGGGACGGTGGAACCATTGGTAGTACCACCTAACCAAACCAACTTCATCTATGGAGGGCTAGACCATATTGTATCTCCTATACCCATGGATGATGATGATAATGAACCATTCACCATGAATGTTCATTATATTTCTAACCCAAACCATACCATGCGATACTTTAAGTGTTACCATTGGAATGGTTACGATCTAGGACTATTTGAGCAGCGGCGTAAGAGGTCTATAGATCCATAGTATCAGTTACCTATTGATAGGTTCAGGTTGGGATTTTATAGTAGAGGACATGTTGAACTCCTCATGACATCTTTGGACCACCTTTACCTTAGTTTTGGGGGTGAAGTTGACTTCAATCCTTATCACCCTAATCCTTCTACATTTTGAAGAGATAACCGAATAGTGTCGTATGTCACTATAGAACCACCCGAGACATATCACGAGGATATCTTAGTGGGGACCGATCCAGACCATATACCAAGAGAATACTTGGGTCAACAAATCTGTGAGATAGCCGATGATACAGGCATGCAGGTTCATGATTATAATTTAGTAATAAACTCCAAGTTAGAATATCATTTTATCGAGGATACAACAAATTTCATCTACGAGATAGGTGGACCAAGTTGCATACATGAGAATGATGATGACAATGAGTCCTCAAATAGGGAGCTATATGAGGATAAGATTGAGGTGGCCTATTTGGGTCCTTATAATTTATGTCATCTATTATCAAAGAAAATAGTCATCAAAGATCATCAATTCTTCACTAGCGATAGTAGTTATCGAGTGTGGGCGTACATGGGACCTCATCTTCCTAATCTCCCAATTCTAGTTGGTAGCAGTGAAGGTCTCTATTATGACAGTGATGACAAGGATGAGATAGAAAGAGCCTATTTAAAACCTTTGTACTTTTTCCATCATAATGCACCTTACACTATGAAGGATTTACACAGAGAGATCAATCTCCATCCTTACCTTAGGGGGAGGTCATCGAGTCTTAATATGATTTATCACATGGTTTTTTCTAAGCCACCACCATACATGGAGCTCCTTGAGCCGAATGATCCCATCCGATCATCTATTCATAGACTAGATCTAGAGATCCCCATACCCCCAAAACCACATCTCGAAGATGGTAGTTTTTCTAATGTTGAGTCACTTGCATGTGGTCCTAGAGATATGATCCATTCCATCAACATGATCTCCATTGATTTGACCACTCCACTCCACAATCTAGCTGATCCATCCAAACTATTGCATTTAAATATAGATCCTATTGATTAGAATCATGTTGATTCACCACTAGATCCTAAATATTTCTTCCCTAATGAAGAAATGTTGCAACCTTTCAACTTTGCGCCAGGCTATGCACATGATATCTATCATGTTGAGGATGCTTCCAATGAGGAACCTATAAACCCAAAATATGGATTCCACTTGATCCCTACACCTCATCAGCTTAAGGAGGGATCCCATATGTTAGTAGTGGAAACATTTGAAGTGGATATTAGTAATGATCCCACCAATCCAAGGAAGGTTAAATTTGGGGAGGCTTTGAATCTTGATAAGCATGCCAACCTCATCCCTCTACTGAGAGAGAGACCTAATCTCTTTGCTTAGACTTACAAGGATATGTTGGGTCTAGATCCAAAATTGGTTACTCATAACCTTTTGCTAGATCTATAAAATAAGCCAGTCAAGTAGAAACTCAAGAAGATGCATCCAATAGTAGCCTTAATGGTTAAGGATGAATTGAAAAATTTGTTGGATGTAGAGTTTGTAATCTTCATCAAAAATCCAAAATGGGTATCCAATATGGTGCTTGTAGGAAAACCTGATGGAAGGATCCGTATCTATACAAATTTCAGAAACCTAAATAAGGCAACACCAAAGGATTTATTTTTGTTGCCAAATATCAATGCTCTTGTGGATGCCATTGTAGATCATGATATGCTCTCCTTAATGGACGGTTTTTTTTTTGTTACGATTAAATTTGGATTAAGCCTGGAGACCAGCATAAAACCACATTTATAATGCCATGGGGGACATTTTGCTATAAATTTATGCCATTCAGTCTTAAAAATGATGGTGCCACATATCAGTGGGCTATGAAATATATCTTTCATGACTATATGCATAAGATATTAGAATATTACATTGATGACTTGTTGGCAAAGTCATTATTGCATTCTAAGCATGTGGAGGTCCTGAGGAAGGTCTTCGATCACCTGATAGAGCACAATGTCAGGTTGAATCCTAAGAAGTGCGTATTTGGTGTAACTTCAAGAAATATCTTAGGATTAATAATTTAAAAATGAGGCATCGAATTTGACCCTAAAAATGTCAAGGCTATTTTAGAAATGTGTCCCCCCATGAACATCAAAGAATTAAGAAGCCTTCAGGGCAAAGGAGCATCCATAAAGTGATTTATCACATAATTATCAGATAAATGTCAACCCATGAATAAACTAATATAAAAGGGGGTCCCATTCAATTGGGATGAAGACTGTCGAGCAGCCTTTGCTGAGATTAAGCAATACCTGGCAATGCCACCATTACTAGCTCCACCAAGGCCAAATGTGTTATTTTTCTACATATATCGGTAATCAAATTTGCATTAGGAACCATGTTAGCCCAAAAGAATGTGCAATATAAAGAACATACCATATATTATATTAGTCAAACCTTGGTGAGTTATGAGCTCGAATATGCATATGTTGAAAAGTTATGTTTAGCAGTAGTGTTCGCTACAAAGAAATTGTGATACTATATGTTGATTCATATGATGTATGTCATATCCAAAAAAAAATCCTTTGCAGTATATGATGAGCAAGACATCATAATACATGTACTATGAAGTGGATCATACTACTGATAGAATTTGATTTGGAATTCATAAGCCAAAAGTCCATTAAGGGATAATTCATAGCAGATCAACTGGTTGAGGTGAGTTTCTTGATGATGCAATATTTGCCTTATCATAAGCACCCAAACTCGAAGAACCAGACAAAAAAGTCGATATGATCCTGTTCTTCAATGGTTTGAAGTGTGAGCAAGGGGGTGGTGTAGGAATAGTGTTATTCACACCACAAGGAGCTCCAATGCCCTTGTCATTCAAGTTAGAATTTCCTTGCACTAACAACAATGTTGAATACGAAGCCCTAATTTTAGGTCTCCAAAAAATTGTCACCATGAAGATAAAAAGGTTAAATATCTTTGGCGATTCCCTTGTCATTGATAACCAAGTTAAGGGATTATTTAAATATCGATGTCCAGTATTGAAATATTACAAGGATCTTGTTGAAATTTATCTAGCTCTATTGGAATGGTATGACATCGAGGTAATCCTTCATTCATCCAATAGATTTGCAGACACAATGGCACCTTTGGTATCTATAATCCCTTAGAATCTGTCTGCCAATTTTACCACCATCCATGTAAAAACATTGTCACATTCTACTATCCAGCGTGAAGCATTGGATAACAAAGATTCAATCAACATGATTCATGTAGAACAAAACCATGAGTGGTTCTACAGAGCCAGAGACTTTCTCAAGAGAATGTCCTGGGGGTCTTTGATCTCGTAGGATTTGATGGGGAGTGGCATTACCATTCACCATAAGGTTGTATCCTAGTTTGTATTTGCAAGTGTAGAACCATAGGGGGAACATTTTTTCTTGTCGATCAAATTTGAGGCTTATCATAATTGGACATCACAGATATAGGACTTCCTTAGACTTGATGTAATCCCTCAAGGATTTTTACGTGTAGAAAAACACACATTCAAATAGAAAGCGATAAAGTATATTTTTTTAGAAGACATCCTATATCGTAGAAGCTATGATGGAGTTCTCCGTCATTTTATTGAGCCCCAAGAGTCATCTTGGGCAATTTTGCAAGCTCACAATGGTATGTGTGATGGCCATTTCAGCGGTATGGCTATCATAAAGTGCATCCTTTGCATGGGTTATTATTGGCCCACTATGGAGAAGTATTGCAATGTGTATGTTAGGAAATGCATTAAATGTTAGCATCATGCTAATATTAGGTACCTACCATCATAGGCCTTATAGCCCATTCAAGCGGCTTAGCCATTTTCTCAGTGGGGAATTGATCTCATTGGTAAGATCTCCCCTCGATCATCGAGTTGACATACTTTTATTATTATGGCTAGTGAGTATTTCACTAAATGGGTGGAATCCATTCCCTTAACAATGACAACTAGAGTGCGTATTGTTGAGTTTATACTCACCAATATCATAAGTCATTTTGGGATACCATCCAAGATAATTTTGGATAATGGAATATCATTTAAGAACAAAAATATGAGAGCTTTGATGTCTAATTATAGAATCAAACATAGTTTTGTGACTCCATATTATCCACAAGCAAATGAACAATTTGAAGCTTCAAATAAGATGGTGGTCTCCATCTTGAAAAATATGGTACAAAAGCACCACAAAGACTGGCACATCTAGCTGCCCCTTGCATTATGGACTTATAGGACTAGTATTCGGATGCCCATTGGGGCAACTCCATTTTAATTAGTATATGGCACTGAGGTCATTATGCCCTTAGAGTTGGAGATTCCAATGTTGTTTATCATATTAAAATATTTCATTGATGATAACACTATGTGGCAAACTCGCCTAGATCAACTGATGCTACTTTATGAATGTTGCATGAATGCCCTTGAGCACCTCCATGTTTATCAAGAGCGATTAAAATAAGCTTACAATAGAATATTCTATCTGAGAGACTTTGATGTTAGTGATCTTGTGCTGAAAAAGAACCAGCAAAACTCAAAATTATTGCCAAAAATGTGAGACAAATTCACGGCTAACTAGTTAGGTCCTTATATACTCTTAGAGAATATTGTACTTGGGACATATCACTTGACATCACTCAGAGGAGTTGAAGATCCTGAACCTCTTAATATCCTTCATCTTAAATCATTTTATTCCTAAACCCTAAAAATAAAAAGGTTCCAAAGGCATCTGTAAACCCTTTGGTCATTCAACAAAAGGCTCCAAAGGCATCTGTAAGCCCTTTGGTCATTCAACAAAAGGCTCCAAAGGCATCTGTAAGCCCTTTGGTCATTCATAAAAGGCTCCAAGGATTTTTCAAAACCACTTGGTCAATCCCAAAAAGGCTCCAAGGGTCTCTCAAAACTGCTTGGTCAATCCTAAAAGGCTCCAATGGTTTTCAAAAATTCCCTTGGTCAAAATGTTAAAATCCATAGAAAATTTGGAAAAATATCAAAAATATAAAATATTTGCATTTCATGTGCATTTCATTTCATGTGCATCATGGCATTTTCAAAATTATATGTTGTATTCCATTTTGCATCATTGCATTTCATTTTGCATTTCATTCAATTACATTGCATTAGGCATATTCATCCATCGCCCTTGCATTAGAATAAATTGTCTACAATCTTACAAGCGACACCACATGTGTATTTCAATCATGCATATATGCACTATATTTTTCATCCATTTATCACCCTTGTGAGTTATTGTGTTTTTCAACACAACCTATCTTGTTGCTATAAATAATATACTAGGGTTTTTCGGTCATTCAACCATACCTAGAGGTCTTCTCAAGAGTTGATAGAAAGCTTACTTTACTTTTGTAGTTGAGGTCTAGGTAGTATAGCCCTTAGCATATCAAAATCCTATCACTAATCAACAAAATAAAAAATCCTAACAAGGACTATGGGAATATGAAAGCCACGAAGCAGGACCAGGTATCCTGAGGTGAAAATTTTATTCTTGCTTATCCCCTTGTGTGGACGGTATGGGAAATGTTACCAATTTGCAAAAGGACAGGTTTATCCCCTACCCAGAATCCCTTAATTACATTAAAATGAGCAATATACCAGAGTGATATCCCATATCAATAATCTATATTGATACCCTAGATCGATATCATAGATCGACATCCCATATTGATATCATAAGATCGATATCCTAAATCGATATCCCAGAAATAGTTCCCCAAATCAAAAATCCCCAAAGGAATTTTTTGAAGCAAATTATCAAATATAAATCCCAAAAAGTTAGATCAAATGAAGATCAAGTTGTACAAAGAAAATAAAAATTAGTATCAAATACCTTACTCAAAAGAAAAAAAAAAGGAAAGTAAAAAATAAACAGTGATTTTTGTCACTATAGTACAAAAATAAACAGTGATTTTTTGTCACTATAGTACAAAAATAAAAAGGTAGGTCCCTCTCTAGGACCAGACGTCTGTAGATGGTAGGTATATCAAGACATCCTGACGAATCCCAAACTACCTCAGAATGCGAGAGTAGAATTGGTACTCCCGTATATTGGCCTTTCAGCCGATGATCCACCTGTCTCTGCACACCTAGCATAGGTATATGTCTAGCTCTATCTAGGCTATAAAATCCATGTAGATTTGCCATCGTATCTAATCAGGGTGAAGCTGTATAAAGTGACCAATATAGTGATATAGGTCTCCTGCTCCTAGGGCCAACAAGCTACGTAGAACTGTCATTCGATAGGAATGGTAGTGATCTCCAAGGGTAAATCAATAGGGCACTCTATCAAGATGTGCTTCCAACCCCAAATATATAGAAGTATACTACAGTTGATTCCCAAACTGTTGAGGTGGGTGATCTAAAACAGCTCATGGTAGAGCTATGCTAGTAAAGTGCTCCTTCATGCTAGAATGATAGGTTGCTTGGTCGAGCTAACCATCACCTCTCTGGTCCTAGATATGATATTCTAAGGGAACCTCACACTTGATGACTCTGGTAGGACTATCTGAATTATCAAGTACATAAACATAGCCTCCTGCTATGAGAAGAAGCCAGCTCAAAACCACTCCTGGACATGGATGCCTCCATGGTCGATGTGACCCTACACATCATAGCTCTACTGGTCAAAGATAGCATCAAAAATAGACCTCCTCACCATGGTAGGAGAGGAGGTGATATCCTCACCATTGATAGGTAGGCAGAAGATGTGGTGGACATCCTCTAGAGTCATGGTCATTTCACCCATTGATAGGTGAAATGTGTTGGTCTGTGCATCCTAGCGATGGGCCAAAGTAGTCAGGTAGGATTGGTCCACTCTAATGGTAGGGAGTTCCAAGATGTAACCGAACCCCATCATAACAAACCAACCCCACTTCGCATCCGTAAGAGTTCAACATAGGTTGCAAATGATATCGGTCTCCCTCGCTCTATTATTCAAGGCCTGAGTGACAACAATAAAGTAAAAATAGAAAACAATTAAAAACAACTAAAAAATGACAAACAAATCATAAAATATCATAAAAACACAAAAACATGCAAAAACATGATCACAAATTTCAAAAAAAATCAAAAGAATACTTCAAAAATGCATCAAAAGGCATTAATTGCCAAGAAAATCCAAAACAATAAAAAACTTTGGAAAAATTTCCTAAATTTTGTTCACCGCAGGTCCTAACTGCGGTCGACGCAATGGTTAAAAATATGACCATTGGTATTTAAATCCCATCGTAGCTAAAAATCACGGCCCCTAATCTGCCAATTGGGATTCGTGGCTGCCACCCGCAGCTAAGGAGTGAGACCCTTTTTGGGCACCGTCCTCCCCAAATAAACCCTAAAAATTTAAAACCCATCCCCTAAACTAACTTATGCTAAACCTAGCTAGGGTGAGGTTCATTACCGATAGTTTAATGAGGTTCATTTACCCATTACTTAGTGTGGTTAATTTTAAATATGGTAATTTACAAGCGTGGTCTCAGTTTTTGAGTTACATTGGAGGCACCGTCTCCTCCACTGGTCGAAGCCTCCAGTTGGTCCGCCATCGGTGTGGAATATACGAAAGTGGGTTGAGTTTTTGGCAGCATCCCAGATCCAATTTTATTGTTTACCTCTTAGAGCTCTTAAGTTTTCTATCAATTTCAGGTAAATAATGAAATTTTCAAATGTCAAAACCTTATATATTTTTTCAATTTGGATCAGCCCACGACTAACAACTATGGTCCTCGAATTAGGGTTTTGCAATCGCAGCTTTGAGTCATGGTCAAGAAAATTGCCCATAGTTGACAGGCGTGGTCAATGAGCTACAATAAATACTCCCAACTTCCATCGTGGAGAGCTTTAAAAAGTCAAAATAAAATTTTTCACCTGACCAGAATTGCTACAGAAAATATAAAATAAGTAGAATGAGCCAAACAAAGCACAATGACATTGGAAAATGTCATCATAAGGAAAAACAAAATAACTGGCTGAGATTATAAAGTATAATCAATCGAGATCATCATTGTGGAAATCCTTCCTTAGAGCACCACTCCTCCCAGCCAATAAAAAAAATTCAACTCAAAATTAAAAAAAAATCAAATAAATCAAAAGTCAAATGCGCCTTGTATTCATTTATTTACCCTATACACTTGGCGGTTGCAACGACTTGCAATCCATACAATCCGAAAAGATGAGTAAATTATCATAAGGACATTTGGGGCAAATTCATCATCGTATAATTCTTATGCTTCATTTCAAAGGCCTTGACGGTCGGATTGCTCCAAAGGAACGAGATATTCATCGTAATTCTCCTATGATATTTTTAGCATATCATCGATAATATGATTCAACACATGCCTAATTAGAATTGCCTTCATTTCAATTTCCTAATAAAGCCTGGTGGCTAAACTGCTCCATGGGATAGAAATAGGTAATTACTATTAATAGTTGTTGTAACCACCAAAAATGCTCACACCCAATGGTGATTCCTATTATGATAGATGGTAAAGATATAGCATTCATACAAGAAAATGAAATTGACAACAAATAAAACAAGAAAGAAAGCACTTTATTCCATTATATTCAAAGCCAAAATCCAATTACAAGTACATCCCTCTTAGGGATATTCATTTTTGATACAATATTACAATAGGAGTGCACAATTGTTTTCCCTCTTAAGGGTAGGTGTGATCAAAATGCCCCTCAGGGTGACACGAACTACTCTAGGGTGTCGATGACCCTCTTCTTCGCAATGGGGAAGGGTTTGGATGCTTTATCTCTCTTTTAGAACTATTTTTTGCGATTAAGAAACAACAAGAATGTCAAAAAGATAGGCAACTTCTCGTGATGAGGCTCTTTTAGGTAAAATGTATAATGACACCATTAACATGCATAATCAAGAAAGCATAAAGAAATTTGCTAAACTATGCAAAGTGAATCAAGATTCATGTAATAGCATAAAGTAAAATAGCATCTACACTATGCATGGATCAAATATAGGAAATGAAGCATAAACATGCATAAAGAAAGCATTCTAATCCTAATTGAAACATAAGCATAAAATATGAATCTAGCCTAGTTCTACGGTAAGAAGTCTTCTAAAACGCTATTAAATCAACAAAATGGCTAATCTAACCTAACTAGCTGGAAAAAAAATAAAAGAGTAAGGTGATATGTCACCTATTGCAAACTACAACTTTGGTGAGCGATCTACACTATGAACCACGGTTGACAGCCACGGTTTGACCTCTAATGAGTTTACCCTCAAAATCAGGGGCAGTGGGCTCAATCTCCTTGTACAAATTGATGTTCAAGGGTCGCCTTCATTGTCCTTAGACTTATTTTGCAGTCAACTCAATGTGAAGGGCCTTAGTTTGCCCGAATTTGTATTTCTTGATCCTCCTAAGCACCTAGGGCATCCATAATGCAATTCATCATGAATGGTGGCAAAAAGGTCAGGAATTAAGTGCAATAGCTCTATCTCTTAGTATGCTCAGTTTGAGTATATAATTCGCCAAGGCTTCATTGCTCAAATCTCCAATGCTTGCTCTCTTTTTCTCCCCATTTGGAGGGGGTATTTATAGCATACCCCTAGGGCTAGGGGTGGCTTCATGGAGAATCCAAGACCAAGAAGGGTGGTTAGGACAATTGGGATGGAAGCCTCTAGAATCTTCCATCCTTCAACTACCTCCTTCTAGATCTTTTGGCCATTTCGACCAATTTGGATCACTCTATGGCTTTCAAAAGGTGGACAATCTAGGGATTCAAGTTCTCACCCTTCTTACTTGCTCATATGTAGTGATAAAAATCATTGTTAGTCCACGTGTTACCGTTTTCTTTGAGCAAGGGATTTTTATAGTGCTTTTGATTCACTATGTCACTTTACATTTGATTTGAAATTTGTACTTTGTAACTTGGGATTTAAACTTTGTAACTTTGGGATTTATAGGGGAAATTCTTGTCCTTTTGCCAAAGTTCACCTTTCTAAACCGACTATTTGCAAGATAAGCAGGTCGTGAAACCCATCTCTCTAGATACCTAAGACTGCTTTCATAGCTTTCATCATCTCTTGTCTTAGCAAGATTTTATATTGTTTTGCTTAGTGATGGGATTCTGATATGTTGAAGCACTATCCCAACTAATGACCTTGTCTATAAAAGCAAAGCAAGCTTTCTACAATATCTGAAGAACCCACTAGGTATGTTTGAGTGACTGGAAAACTTAATATACATACATATTTCTCCACAATAGGTATCGTGTATGAATGCAATGAATTATGATAAATGCAAGGGTGCATGATTGAAACACAAACGTGCGACCGTTTGTAAGATTTTGATAGACACATTACACTCTACTGTGGAATGCAACGGATGACAAATGCCTAAATGCAATATGATGAGGTGAATGCATGTATGAAAATGCAAACTGCAAAAGCAAATATTTTTGGATTTTAAGCTTTACCAATTTTTTTTGGATTTTATTGATTTTATAATTTTTTTACGGGTTTTGAGCCTCATAATTGACCAAACGGTGAGTACATATGCCTTTGGAGCTTTTTAGGGTTGACCAAGCGATTTTTAGAAATCCTTGGAGCTTTTTGAATTGACCAAAGGTCTTATGTGTCACCTTTGGAACCTTTGGGTTGACCAAGTGATTTTAGAAACCTTGGTGCCTTTTTGGGATGATCAAGTGGTTATAGAAACCCTTGGAGCCTTTGAATGACTTGACCAAGCGGTTTTTAGGAACCCTTGGAGCCTTTTGGGGATGACCGAGTGGTTTTATGTAAACCCTCGAAGCCTTTTGACTGACTTGACCAAGTGGTTTTTAGGAACCCTTGGAGCCTTTTGGGGATGATCGAGCGGTTTTATGTAACCCTCGGAGCCTTTTGTGTTGACCAAGTTTTGGAACCCTTGGAGCCTTTTGGAGATGACCAAGGGGTTTTAGGCAACCCTTAGAGCCTTTTTACTGACTTGACCAAGTAGTTTTTAGGAACCCTTGGAGCCTTTTGGGGATGACCGAGCGGTTTTAGGTAAACCCTCGGAGCCTTTTGACTGACTTGACCAAGCGGTTTTCAGGAACCCTTGGAGCCTTTTGGGGATGACCAAGCGGTTTTAGGTAAACCCTCGAAGCCTTTTGACTGACTTGACCAAGTGGTTTTCAGGAACCCTTGGAGCCTTTTGGGGAGGGTACGCTACCCTAGATACCCCCAGTGTGTGTGCCACTCGATGAAAGTGAGGGAGGTGTTCTACCTCTAAGATCCTCACTTTGCCTCATTGAATTTGGCATGGATGGTGGGGAAGGTATGCTACCTTGAAGACCCCCAGCATGCATGTTATCTACTGAAATGTAATCAGCTTGCTTAGGAAGAGTGACAGAAATCAACTCTCCCAATTGAGGCATGGACCTCAGTGGATTGCATGTGTCTAGGTGCGGGTGAACGAGAGAACCATCCTCACGGATAGCATCTCGTTCTACCAGGTTTTGCATTATCTTATTAAATGGATAGCAACCACAAATGTCATGCCCCTACATATGGTGATAAATGCAAAAGAGGCTTTCATCCATGGACCCATATTTGGACTTTCTTCATTTGATCTTAGGCAATACCAATGCATTTGCCTCGTACAACTTTTGGAATAAAGTTGTAGTAGTCATCTGAAATGCAAATACTTGTGGAAGAGTCTTGTTAGGCCTATGAGGCGATGGGTGCCTTTGAGGTGATGATTGGGATGAGGAAAACTCTATTTTAGTAGGTTGGGGCACTGTAAGTGAACCATCTACGTGATAAATCCCACTATCTATGAGGTTCTGTACCTTATGCTTGAATCCATAGCAATCGTGAATGTTGTGACCCTCCATTCGATGATAGAGACAATAATGATCCTCTCTATAACCCTCAGGTTTGACTCAATTTGGGTCTACAGGTTTGATGTCAGGTAAGGTGATGACCTTATATTCTTGCAACTTTTGAAGAATGTCAGACATAGACTCGTTTAAAAGAGTCCAAATGCGTTGCGACTATCTTGGGTACCTAATCCGCATTGGTTTGCCATGAGGACCCAATGGTTGAGTTAGCCAAATTAGCTCTTGCTTTTGCTGAAGCTTTTCCTATGGTTGCATAGAAAGTGGTTCAGCCTTAGATGTGGGTTGCTTTTGTAATTCTAGGTTTTCAAGCCGGTTCATGATATTATGCAACGTCTTATCTTGCTCATCCATTCGATGCTCCATTCTATCTATACGACTTAGAATGGATTGCAATACTGACAAAGAATTCATGCATATTTCCAATGATTGGTTTGAAATACCCTTGTCTATTGAAGGAAATGAAAAAGTGGATGCTAAAGATCCACCAGATAAGTGCACATCACCAATTTCCTTCCTTTTAGCGGATGTGGCTACTTCTTGATGATTCACTTTGTTAGTGTCATCCACATGCTCAGGTTCATGACTTAGTTCATATTTTTGTTTCATTTTGTACTATTGAACTATGTAAGCCTGAGTACCCCCAGTTTGATGTGGGGAAGGCACCCGTTCTTTCTCTTGAAGAGGCACCATGAGCAATGAGTCAGGAGTGACTAATTTCAAAGGTTCTGGCCCTTTCAATGTGGAAGCGACATCTGATTGCCCCCTCTCTTGTTCTATCTACTTTAGAATCCCTTGATCCTCTGGCTTAATGTCAACCATTCCCACGAACTCTTGAGAAGGTGCTTTAGCTTTTAGACCAGTTGTAAGTAAATCATCAACTAGTCGAGATGATTCTATATCAGTCATGTTAACTGATGTTTTCTTCTCCTCATCAGGTAATATGATACCATGATTTTTGGTGATGGGAGAGGGTAGCGATTTCTTGATGCAAGCCCTAGTCGAATGTTTGATGATTTTATTCGAATGAATATCTTGAGGCTCGCATGCCACTAGAGTTTCTTGTGGCTCATCGACTTTCTTACAATATTTGAATGGCTCAGGATCATGGGGGACCACATACACTTGTCCTTGGTGTATGAATTTTAGATTTTGGTGCACTATGGAAGGCACACATTCCATATCTCTCATCCATGGTCTCCCTAGCAATATGTTATACTACCTCTCACCCCCCAAGATATGGCACAACGTAGGTATCATCTTTATCCCAACCTGTATAGGTAAGATTGTTGTGTCGATTGTTGGGGATGTGGCATCATTGAAGGCTCTCAAAGTGAATGTTGAGTCCTTAATGTGTGAAGATGGTAGATTTAAATACTTCAAAGTTATAGCTATGATGATGTTGATAGATGACCCAGTATCAATCAAGACTCTCTTGTACGAAATTTGATTGATGCTCGCTATGATGTGTAGCAGAGGATCGGGTTCATCCTTAGGGATTAGCTTAATCTCCTGCCTATGAAAGGTAATCACAGGGTCCTTTTGTAAGTGAATTGGATTCATTGTTGATATGGACCATGATAGGTTATCAACTTTTGTTGAACTTTTTGGTATGTTGGGCTGATCAAGGCATTTCTTACTTTGTGCTACAATATTGATCATACCGATAAAACCCTCATTAGGTGGGGCCATGTGCATCTCATTAACATGCTCAACTTGATTGTTGTCATCCTCATGGTTGTATTGAGGGTTTTTGGATATGTCGATGTCTTGATTATCGATAGCAGAGGGGCTATCTATTTGTAATTTGTTCTTATCCAACATATTCTGCACTATATTCTTGAATGCAACACAATCCTGGATATCATGGCCATTTTATCGATGATAAACACAATAGAGATCTTCTCTATACCCTCTAGGTTTGCGGTGATTAGGATCCAGGGTGCATACTTCAGGCAATATTAGGGCCTTAGCCTCGCAAAGGTGATTGAAAATTGATGCCAAAGATTCAGGCAATGGCGTATAGTTGCGAGGTGGACGTTTTTGTTTATCCTTGCCTGGATTCCTATCATGTTGATTGTGATGCATGGGAGACGGTTGAGCCTGATGGTTCTCTTGTTGTTGGCTCTGTGCTTCTTTTGGAATGTTTAACATGATCTGGTTGACACGCGTAGGCTCAGCCTACTGTGGTTGATATCACGTGCTCTTATTGTTCCATTCTTTCTCGCTACGAAGCTCTAGGTCTCCTTCTTCCAGCTTGATATCTTCAATGACCTTGGCTTGTGCTAAAGCCTCTTCGAATGTTGTATATTGTTGCAACTGGAGCAACAATGATATGTGTTTGGCACAAATTTTTGTGAACATTCGATTAAGTTCAGCAGTGGGAATAGAGAATGGTAATTCTGCCATTAATTTTTGCCACCTATTCCCATAATCCATGATTGGCTCATCATCATTTTGACATAGATTGGCCAAGTCAGATAGATTAGCTTTCTTTTTGGTTCCAAATGAGAAGCGCTCAAGGAAAGCATCCACCAACTGTTCGAAGTTGGTGATGTTGTTCCTAGGTAATTGATTAAACCATTCAGAAGCTACACCCAAGAGGGTCATAACAAAAGTTCTTAACATCAAGGCATCATCATGTTGTATCTGGAAGCATGCACTAATGAAGGCCGTTATATGCTCTTGTGCATCTTCATCACCTTTAAACTTATCCCATTTAGGTATTTCAAAATGTTTAGGGTAAGCAGGACTTGGCACTGATGGACACAATGGTTGATTGTGTATCTTGCTTAGAGTGGGCTTTTGACTAGCCACATCTTGTTTCTCGAGAGATTTGATTTTCTCGGCAAGCACCTTGTAGGCTTGAGAAGAGATGATCTCTTCCTCCCGAAGGGATCTTCGGGGTGCAAGTGGAGGTAAGTTCCTTTGAGTGTGAGGTGGTCGATTGTATTCATCAGCCACATCTATAGAAGATGGTTCAGGATATCATTGATCCTGGTCATCCAACTCTGATCTTTCATACTGCTTGTGCTCATGCCTGTTTGGCACTAAACGCTCTCATGGCTGAGAAGCATGTCGAGAAGTATGGTGAACATAATCATCTACTCTCCTATTATGCAGCTCAAGGTGTGAAGTAGCATGTCTCTCATTGTGTTGCTGCTTGTACTCTCTGTGAGGAGGTAATTTATATCGAGCCAATCTGTTTGATCGCTCTTCTTGCTCCTTTAAATCAAGGAGGCGTTGCTCTTCTAAGCGGTGTTCATATAACCATTGTAGGTGCAACCACTATTGTTTTGCACTTTCTCATTCTATATTTTCTAAACACTCATGCTCAATGCGCAAATCCTTCAATTGGTCTTGAAGCATTTGTTCTCTCTGGATTGCATCTGACCTATGTGATCGATTTGATCGATTTGTTGTGCTAGGTCTAGGACTCTACAACTCCTTGTGAGGGTTCTTGTTTGCTTTGAATTGCGCAACAAGGTTGGCAACTCTTTTTCCTCGATGAGTCAAGATTACATTGATATTATGCTCTTCCCTAGGGGTGCAATTCTCATGCAAGGATGTTGCAGGGGTACCGCGTGTTCACTGGGAACACTCACTATGGGTGCGGATAGGATGCAACTGCATGATAGTTCCTTCATCCATGATGTACTCCTCAGTGGATCTGGTAGATCCATGAGAGGAATGATCATGATGTATGCTTCTATGCTCCAATTTCCTATGTTGAGATCTTCCAACACCTTGGTCTAAGAAGTCAAAGTGATGAGACTTCCAAGGTTGTGCAAGAGGAGTACCTTCCTCACCAACACTACGATAAGACAAATGACATCCTCCATGATCGAAAGGATTTGGCATTATAATAGGCATGTGAATGGTTGTCTTACCTCTATCTCGCCCTTCATTGGACTGATTTGAACTCTCAGTGTAATGAGATGTGGGAGGTTTAGAGGTGTTCTCGTTTAGGTCACGAGAAGATCTGTTGTTAGTTCTCCTGAGCGGGGTTCCTTGATGAGATCCATTGTGAGTGGTGTTGTCTCCTCTAAGACTACTTGAAGTGTATTCAAGTATGTTTTGGGCAGATGTGCTGCCTCTAGGGTGATCCAGACCCTGTGGTGCATTGGGTGCAACCTCAGTCTTAGATCGGGGATGACCCCATGCATTGACCATGACCTTATGAATTTTGACTTCTGAAAAAGGTTGTGAGTGTTATATATCAAAATGATCAGCGCGACGAGCTGATCACAATGAGCTATAACTCAAAAATATGATTTTTGGGTCAAAATTTAGTATTTTTGGAATATTTGGCCAACCGGGGCTCGTGGTGAAATGACCACTTTTAGGAATTTCTTGGAAATTTTGAACCATGAAGAGTTAGGACCCAAAATTTCTTTGAGAGGTGCACAATGGTAAAACTAAGACAAAAAAACAAATTTGGCAAGTTTTGGAGTTGTCTAGACCATTTTATGACCGTTTTAGTGCAGTTTTTCTCAGTTTTTGGCCTCGAAAATAGAGTAATCATAAAACCAAAATAAAATCTTCGTTATAGCTCTGATTTACATGATTCTCGAACCGTTGGATGTAGAATAAAAAAGTAGAATAAAAAAATTATTATTATTAGGGTTAGGGTTTGGTCCCCAGATCAAGGATCTTATGTTGATTTCCCTAACAATAATGAAACACACAAAGTAGACAATATGATTATCTCTTTTAAGGATTAAATGTGTGTCCTAAAACTGGTTTAGTGCATTTGATTTGTTGTGAATATACTCTGAACTCTTATCATGTTTTTCAAAAGTTGATGTTATACTCAATTTGTTCAAAGGTTTTCACCTATATACTCGCACAAGCCGAATATGGGAGTGAAGTCCATACTCAACGAGGTAGCATAGGTACTACCAACCCTCACCCAACACACCATGCATAGTGATACACTCTTCCAAAGATGAGTGCATGCTATTTTGCATGGATAGGATAGTTCTTGGGTCAGCCTTGGCCACGAGCGGGTCCCGATAATACAATTTCAAATGAGCCAACCAAGTGGTAATGACATCCACTGTTGGTCTCAATCAAATGGGTTGGATGTGAGAGCCCAATGCCACTGATGTTTAAATGAAACATGGTGTGTGTGGTTCATTTTAATTTGCATAAAATAAAAATGCATAATATAGCACAATGATTGTTTCCTACATGTAATGTAAAAGAAACATTTTATATTCAAAGATGCATGCTATACTCTACATGATTTTTTGACAATGCAAACTAGTATGCAAATGGCCACTACTTGGGCCTCAAACATGCAAACCTACACACAAGTTCTAATATAGCACGTTGTATTCTAGGGCAGACTACAATCAGAGATCCATTGTTCCTAGCAGCGCCTATCAAGAATTTAGAAAAAGAAATCTAAGGACCTAATCCATTTTTAGTTCATTTTAGCCTTAGTAAATTTACGTTTCAGTTTTTGTTCTTTGTAAAACACAGATAGAAACAAAAAAACACAGAGGGTGAAAATGGGGCCTACCTCAGGTCCTCATCCGATCTGCACTCTATTTTCTGTTGTCTGCTCTATCAAATGTAAACCGTAGGTCTAGTCTATGGTCTGCACTATAAACCATGTGTTGAACCTATGGTTCAATTGTTGGCCCATAGCTGATAGCTGTGATCTGTACCTGCAAGTGCAAAAACAAGTAAAACATAGTCAGGTCCTATAAATGTGGGGTTCCACCATGATCACCATCTATAACCACCATAAAGGCTCACACCCAATCGTAATCCTATTGTGATAAATGGAAATACAGATATAGGAATGCATAATTTGATAACAATGAAATGAAAGTGAATATAAGGAATCACTTTATTCCATTATATTCAATGCCAAAATCAAGTTACAGATTCGTCCCTCTTAGGGATACCCATTTGATACAATAATTACAATAGTGGAGAATTTTTAATCCCTATCAAGGGTAGGTGTGATCAAAATGCCCCTCAGGGTGACATGAACTGCTCTAGGGTGTCGATGACCCTCTTCTTCACAATGGGGAAGGGATTGGATGCTTTATCTCTCCTTTGGAACTATTCCCTATGGTCAAGAAACAACAAGAATGTCAAAAAGATAGGCAACCTCTCATGATGAGGCCCTTTTAGGTAAAATGTATAATGACACCATTAACATGCATAATCAAGAAAGCATAAAGAAAGTTGCTAAACTATGCAAATTGAATCAAGATTCATGTAATAGCATAAAGTAAAATAGCATCTACACTATGCATGGATCAAATATAGAAAATGAAGCATAAACATGCATAAAGAAAGCATTTTAGTCCTAATTAAAACATAAGCATAAAATGTGAATCTAGCCTAGTTCTACGGTCATAAGTCTTCTAAAATGCTATTAAATCAACAAAATAGCTAATCTAACCTAACTAGCTAAACATAAATGAAAAGAGTAAGGTGATCTATCACCTATTGCAAACCATAGCTCTGGTGAGCGGTCTACACTGTGAACCATGGCTGACAACCACGGTTTGACCTCTGATGAGTTTACCCTCAAAATTAGGGGTAGTGGGCTCAATCTCCTTGTCCAAATTGATGTTCAAGGGTCACCTTCATTGTCCTCAGACTGATTTGGTGATCAATTCGATGTGAAGGGCCTTCGTTTGCCTAGATTTGTGTTTCTTGATCCTCCTAAGCACCTAGGGCATCCATAATGCAATTCATCATGAATGGTGGCAAAAGGGTCGGGGATTAAGTGCAATAGCTCTATCTCTTAGTATACTCAGTTTGAGTGTACAATTCACCAAGGCTTCGCTGCTCAAATATCCAATGCTTGCTCTCTTTTTCTCCCCATTTGGAGGGGGTATTTATAGCATGCCCCTAGGGCTAGGGGTGGCTTCATGGAGAAGCCAAGACCAAGAAGGGTGGTTAGGACAGTTGGGATGGAAGCCTCTGGAATATTTCATCCTTCAACTACCTCCTTCTAGATATTTTGGCCATTCCAACCGATTTGGCTCGGATGGAAGGCCTAACTGAACTTTAGTTAAGACCACAGGTCACAGTTGTGGTCCAGACTATAGACCGCAGGTGTCAACCATGGTTTAGACTAGAGACCGCAGGTCTGGGCTGTGGTTCAGATTGCTTAGGCCAAAATGCCTAAATTGAGTGGTTAGAACCACTGCTCTATCTTGGAGTCTATCCAAGATCCTCCATATGGTCTTGTAGCATGTCCATATGAGTAGTCACCCTCGACATGACACATTTTAGGTGTCTACAATTGCAATCATAGCTTATTAGGCCTTGCCAAGAATTCAAATGTTAAATCTTAATTTGTTCAAGATCATTCATAGTGGTCAAGTGACCTTGTCACTTCATTTATTGTCATTACCCTCATCAACTCATCACTTGAGGGGGTAGTCATAATATCAAATCATAATCAAAGTCAACAGAAGATACCTTGATTGTAGATCTCTTGATCTTGTCAAAATTGTGTTCGTCTTACGAATCATTTCCAAAGACTATCATAATATTACCCATTTATTAGGGCAAATAACATATATAATAGTTTATTTGTAGCTCTCCTCATTTTTGTTATATAGGCCTAACTCCTATTGTAGCACCAAAGCTACCCGAATGTTTGATGATGAGTGCAAACCCTTTCAAATTAAGCCTTCCACCAAGTTGGAAGCAATGATTCTAGGATGCGCATCCTCTTTGTAATACTTGGGCATCTAATGTTGATCAGACTAACGATCATCATGCAACCTATGACATCATTTTATGAGGTCTATTTTTGCTCATCTTTGTTCGATATCATAATGCATCTCAAAATAGGCATCTATAGACACCTAAAACACATCATATCGAGGTGACTACTCATATGGGACATGCTAGAAGACCATATGGAAGATCTTGGATAGATACCAAGGTATAGCAGTGGTTTTTACCACTCACTTTGGGAACCTTTGCCTAGTCAGGACTAGCCACTGCTGAAACCTATTGTTAGTAGTGCTCATCACACAAATCATTCACAGTCAACACTCAGAATCAGTTGGCCTTCATCTAACCCAAAATTAGTTGCAATAGCCAATTGGTTGTGGATTGAAGCAGTTTGAGTGAGGAACATTCTATATCCTTCCATACAACAAGCTCAACCACCCAATATTGATCTTAGCTTCCTCATGAAGCTACCCCTAGCCCTTGGAAATTTCTATATAATCTCCCTCTAAATTGGGAAAAAAAGAGAGAAGCATAATTAATTGAGTAACGAAGCCCTGTCGAATTGCATAATCACTCACATGTATTGATAGGAATACCTTTGCTACCAAATTGGAGATCACATTGCCATGGAGGTCCTAGGAGGATATGAGATCCAACAAATGCTAATCCATGCAATTCATGCACTCATTGAGAAATTCAACCTCCAAATCTATCATAGGATACATAGGCAACCCTTGACCATCAATTTGGCAAGGAGAATTAGAGAATTGGCCCTAATTTGGAGGGAAAACTTACTTCAAGCTTCGTCATGGCTGGCATCCATGGTGAATAGTGTCCACCACGTGAATGACCCATGGTTAGAGGGTAATCCCTAATTCCCTTGTTCTCTATTTTATAGTTTGTTTAACTAGGTTAGATTAATCATTATGTAGGTTTAATTTAGTATTCTATAGATATTTGACTGATATATTAGGAATTTAATTGCAATTTTCCTTCATTATTATAGTGTAGGCATAACAAATATTTATCATGCTTTCACATCTTCAATTGGTTAATTAGGAGCTTAGATAGATTTATATTGGTTTCTTTCATTTTTCTAATGGCATATTATCATGTTTTAGATCAATTTAAACACAGTAAATCACTTTCTTGATTTCTTGATTATCATGTTATATTTTGTACCAATATCCTTTTAAAGCCTCATCAAGAGAGGCCTCCTTTGTTTTTAATGTTTCTTGTTGTTTATTGCATTCAATACTAACAGGGTTTTGGGATGCAAGGCAACAAATGCCTCTAATTATGGAGAAGAGGGTCATCGACACCCTAGAGCAGTTCGTGTCACCCTAGAAGGCATTTTGATTGCATTTACCCTTGAGAGGGATTTGAAACTCTATTGTAATTGATGTATCAAATGGGTATCCCTAAGAGGGATAAATCTGTAACTTGTCTTCATTGAAATTAATAAAGGGATTTTTTATATTTGTTTCATTTATTTTTGTCAACTTATGTTTTCCCATTTATGCTTATGTCGTGAATTGCAATAGATAGATTAGATAGCAAGAGCCTTTTTGGTGGTTATAGAAACAAGCAACTTCCTTTCTCTTAATCAACCTTCAATGACAATCTTCAAATATCTTAGATTTTATGGCTTCTTCTAACTCCTTTCTCCTTCAACCTCCTTGTTGAATTTTGACTTCAACCTTGGCCTATCTAGTGGCCTACTTCTCAATATTTTTACTATCTTGAGGTCTTCACTATTCTCCTTTGAAATTTTGCAAACTCCTTGCCAAATTTTTCTCCTTTTGGGCTTGTTTTCAGATGGTAACAATTGTCTCAAATTCTATTCTATCAGGAACTTCTCCTTTCTACCAATATTATCCAATGAGTTCTCCTAAAAACATCTCTATAATCCTTATCAAAAATTTGTAATGAGGCTTTCATATCCTTCTCCTTATTTCTCCTTTCAAGCCTTCCTTGAGATATCTTCTCTAGGGTCTTCAATATCTACAACTTATTAAGTTTTCTTATCAAGAATTTAATGAGACCTTCCTTGATCTCTTCAATATTTACCTCTAGAAGTTTTGCAATGAGATCTCTTTTCTCATATCTTTAAAATTTGTTTCTTCTAGAAATTGGAATAAGGTTTTTGCTAGTCCTTATCTATCTTCAATCTTCAAATACTGGAAGTTCTTCAATGGGACTTCTTTTGGGTCTCTTCAGCTTCTTAATTTATTTTCTCCTTCTGTAATCTACAGGTCTTCAATCTTCAATGGAGATTACCAATCTCTAATATTCTCCAAGACACTTTCTTGGAGTATCTTCTTCTTCAATCTATAATAAGGCTCCTCTAGCCTTTTTCACTTTTCTACAATTTTTAGGTCTACAATATTGCAATGGGACCTTCTCCTTAGGCCTTCAAATCTTCGATCTTCCATTTGTTACTTCATAAATTGGATTGATTCCAAAGAAGATATTCTTCCTAACTCTTTGTAGGAAGCTTCTCAACTTTCTTTGAATATCCTTTTCCTACAAAAAAGTATTAGGATTGTAAATGCTAAATATTTAACTCTAAATATTACTTAATCTTCACTAGTTTATTTGTCAATCTAGTGGAATCAGTGTTGAATCCTAGTCTTCACGATTTTTTTTGCAACCTTGTGGAAAGACTCTAGCCAAATGCAATTTTCAAAATTCTAAAAATGATATTTTTGATCTCCTCTCAATCTCTCTTGTGGCTCTCTCTATTTCCTATTGATCTACCATGGCTTTGATACCACTATTATATTTTGAGGATGTATATTAAAGGAAATGCAATCACAAGATGTAAAATAGGTAAGCTATGATAAATATATGATAATGGCACTATAATATGCAGGAAAACTATATGATAAAATTCTACAATAACTTAGTAATATACCATTAATAAAATATCACAAAAATAGTACAATGCAATATAATGGAGGACTTGAACACTCCATAATTTTAATAAGAAGTACATTGTACCTACTCACTACTCTCAATATTGATATATTTCCTCACCATCCCTCTTTCATACTCTCTAAGGCCTATATATAGGAAGACATTTTCATTGGCTTTTACTCTACCCATGACTCTTCATCTACCTATCCTATGACTCATGTACATGTGGACTACATGCACATTTACATAATTGCACATTCTAACACTTGTGCATTTATTACTTGCTTGAAGTAACTACTCAAACCATAATCTATGATAAAATCCTAATCTAGAAATGTACCCAAGGTGGTACATTGATATGTACCAAATAATGTAATATACTCTAACAAAAAAACTATGATTCTAATAAGAGGGTAGTGTAAAATATTGAGGGTAAAACCCTAATGCATCTAAATGATGTAGCTTTTAATAATGCTTTTGCCATGGGTGTACAACCAAATGGAAATGACAAATAATTTACCCAAAATAAATAGGCCAAATATTACTCACTTAATGCTCATTCAGATGAGAGAATTTGAGTTGGTTATCTAGCCAACAAAAAATAAAATTAAGCAGTAAAACCTTGCTATAAATCCCTATTAAGCTAGAAGAATTTGTGAATCCTAATCTTTATTCAATTTTAGACGTAATAGGGGGTTACCCATTGATAAGAATTTGCAAATAGCTATTGCATATTGCATTTCAAACCCCAAGAACTATGACCCAACTCTAATGAACAATTGCACTATATTTTTTATTCATCCAAATAACTAAGCAATATGGTTCACGAGCATCTAAAAAATTACAAAAGGATGAAGATAAAGTGTTCTTTAGGTATTACTCCCATCTAGTTTGGGAGTATTAGTCCCATTTTTGTTTTCAAACTGATATGCCATGGATAGCAGTTAACACTAAGGATCAAGATGCAAGTCCTACTCCTATCTACGCATGGACCAACATGCTTAGTAAAGTTGAGTCATCTTATGATTTTAATAGAGAATTTTTAGGGCCTGCTCTAAAAATAATCAATGGTTGAATGCTTAGATTTCCCTCGAAAAAAAAAATATTACATACCAAAGAGGCATAAGATGGAGATTGGTATATCTTTACTGAGGGAACATTGAAACGATTATATGGTTTTATAGAGAAATAATTTTTATTACCGCACTTTGACACAGATAGACTATTTGCCTTAGAGTGTTATCGTCAAACATATTATATAAATCTCATCTATGGTATAGGATAGGGTAAGAAGGGTACCTACATTTATCCCTTTAACAAGGAGGGAATTACTATGACTAAAAACGGTTAGTATCAGAGCATTACTACATTCATGAAGAAATTAGGATTAATAGAGCTCCCTCAAAGATGGAGGTATGATCCTAACCATAAGTTCATAGATAGATTGAATCAACTCAATAAAGGGAAGTACCCCAAATTTGAAGGGACTCCCAAGCCTCATATTGAAAATTTTAAAAATAACCAAGAGGGTTCAGAGTTAGAATGGAATATTCAGCAAATGGAGGCTTTGCCTCCTTGGAGAGATTTTTATGACCACATCATGGATTATGACCCAAAGAATAATAAACAACATATCTTTTACGAGTCAAAATTACAAGCCATTATGACAATAGGAGGGATCGAAAATGTTTCCCGCTTCCTCTGTGTGCCCTACGTCCTCCGCCCCTGCCCCTGCCTATCGGCCTGCTACTGGTGGGCCTTCACCCGATGCTCCCTCCTCTGCCGTGCTGGAGTCTGGGGAGATTCCCCCGGATGACCCACCCTTTGGGCCCGACCCGGGAGGGACTTCTGCAGTGTCGTACATGCAAAAGGTTGTGGGCCTCCACCGACCCCTTCCCGCCTCTGATCCTGTTCGCCCTGTCGTGGATGGTGACAACTTGGTCCTCCCGGATTCCCTCATGAAGGAAAAGCTTTCCTTCGAATCTCTTTCCCTCGTGGGCAAATTTCTTGGAGGGCGTCCCGATATGGAGTCCATTCGGAAATGGGCTGGCTTCAAATGGCGTGTGCTCGGAGATCTTCAGCTGGTGGCCCTTACCAGAGGTTTTTTCTTGATCTGTTTGAATAACCAAGAGGACCATGATCGCATCTTGACCGGAGGCCCCTGGTTCTTTGGCAGGAAAAGCTTGTTTTTAAGGAAATGGGGAGAAGATTTTTGCCCTAGCACGCAGGACATCAATTTCGTGCCTATATGGGTTCGTCTCCTAGAGCTTCCCATCCATTTCTGCCATGAAGACATTCTCCGCTGGATTGGCGACTACATTGGGAAAACGGTGGCCCTAGACCCTGCAACAAAAGCCCGATCTCGCATGGCTTGTGCCCGCATTTGTGTCAACGCCAATCTTGCGTCCAAGCTCCCCACCCGTGTCAATCTCATCTATGGCGGTTTCAGTTGGTGCCAGGCTATCGAATACGAAAACAAACCCCCCTTTTGTATCGAATGTAATTCTCAGGGCCACCTCCGCTCGTAGTGTCCTTCCCTCAAGCCTCAGCGACCAACTCAAAGCAAGGAGCTCCTCCATCCGAGGCGCAGTGATCGACCATCAAAATCGGCGAACAACAACGGGAAAGAGTTTCAAAATGGTCCGCAGCAGTCTTCTGTTCCCTCTTCTTCTACGCACCCTGACCAGGTATGCTCCATGTTTGCCTTTCCTAATAAGTTCGGTCCTCTTCTATCTTCGGAGGATGAGATCCTCTTCCCCGAATCTCTCCCCGCACCCAACCCCTTGTCCCAAGGCCTGTCATCCCCGTTACCTTCTGCATTAGGTTCCCCTCGGCCTATCCCTACAACCTTTACCGATCCTTCCCCCTCTGTAGAACCCTTGCTTACTCCTAACCCTTCCCCCTCTTCAGGCATGCCTGTTGAGGATCCCCTTTCTCCCTCGGGTTCGGACTCGGATTCCTCGGACCAACCCCCTCCCATCATCACTAGAAGCAAAAAAGGCTTGGTGGACTCTGGTGCTGAAAGAAAAAGAGGGAGGCCCCCTAACAGTGAGCTAATCAGGAAAGAGGCTGACGACCAAGTGGCTGATGGAAGGCAACTAACCTTGCCTGAAACCCTTTTCAATCAACAGAGAGATGATAGCAGAAGTTCCAAACCTCCTCCCACCCTCAACAAAGGAGGCAAAAAACCCCCCAAATCGTCTAGATGAAGATCCTTTCATGGAACATTAGGGGCCTCAATAGCAGGAGCAAACAAAGGTTAGCTCGATCCATAAGAAAAGACCACAATCCATCTATTCTTCTCCTACAGGAAACAAATATTGATGATGACAGAACCACTAGCATTGCCCCTAAGATCTAGAAAAAAGGTCAATGGGCAGCATCCCCAGCTGAAGGAACTGCTGGAGGCCTTCTGTGTATGTGGAACCCAAAAGTTGTTGAAGGAAGAATCATATCCTACTCTAGCAGATCCCTAAACATGGCGTTCTACTGTAAGGAAAACAAATTCACGTGGGTTCTCTCCAACATCTATGCTCCCAACAATCCTATGGACAGAAACAACATGTGGGCCTCCCTGTCTCTCATGAAGAGCGCGGTCTCTAACCTCCCTTGGATGGTGGCCGGAGATTTCAATTCCCCCCTTTGTGCGGCAGAAAAAATAGGAGGAACCAGTTTGTCGGCTAAAAGCATCAGTGACTTCCAAAACTTTGTTCGTGATAATGAACTCATGGACATTCAACTCCGAGGACATCAATTCACGTGGAGCAACAGGAGGGTCGGAGTGGACCACATTCAAGTCAAGCTGGATCGTTTCTTCCTATCCCAGCAAGCTATTCCCTTGTTTGGTGACACCTCCCTCATTCCCCTTCCGCGCATTGGCTCAGATCATTCCCCTCTTCTTCTTGAGTCCAATAAAGCCCCTTCCTTTAAAACCCCCTTTCGGTTCGAAAGCATGTGGATTCTCCATCCGGAGCTAAAGCTGAAGATTCAAGAATGGTGGTCCACCCCTGTCCATGGGTCAGCCATCTCCCGTGTGTCTCAGAAACTGAAAATCATCAAAGAAGGTCTCAAAATCTGGAACAGGGAAGTGTTTGGGGACATTTTCAAAGCCAAAAAGGAAATCTCTGCCCGCCTCTTGCAGCTGGATCACCTGGGTCAGCATGGGCAGTGGACCCCTGCGTTGAGGGATGAAGAAAAACACTTGCTTTCTGAGCACCACAACATCTTAGCCAAAGAAGAATCCTTCTGGAGGCAGAAGTCTCGGGCTCTGTGGCTCAAGGAAGGGGATGCCAACACCAGTTTTTTTCATGCATCCACCCTCCGCAACAGAAGTACAAATAAAATAAAGGAGCTCCTTCTCGTAGATGGCACAGCCACCCAGGACATTGTCAGGATTCGCCATGAAGCCTCCTCCTTCTTCAACAACTTGCTGAATTCTGAGCTTCCCCATGATGGGCCCGCCCAAGCCTCCCTCCTCAGCAACATTCCCACTCTCATCACCCCGGAGATGAACCAGTTTTTGACTCAACCTTTGGAGGCCAAAGAAATCAGAGATGCCCTCTTCGCCATGAAGGGTGACAAAGCCCCCGGGCCCGATGGGTTTCCTCCCCGCTTCTTCCAAACCTTTTGGGAGGTGATCGGGGACGAGGTCGTCTATGCCATTCGTGAGATGCAGCATACTAAAATCATCCCCCGAGGGACCAACTCCACTTTCATTGCTTTGATTCCTAAGAGCCCCCATTGCAAATCCATGAATGATTTTCGACCCATCAGCCTTTGCAACATTATTTATAAAATCTTAACCAAATCCCTGGCTCAGAGGCTCAAGCAAATCCTCCCATCCATCATTGACCCATGTCAAGGGAGTTCTGTCCAAGGGCGGTCCATTACTGACAGTATCATCTCCCTCCATGAATCCCTTCACTCCTCCCACTGCAATAAGAAAGCTGCCATGTTTATCAAACTTGACATCAGCAAAGCCTTCGACAGGGTTGACAGGGACTTTCTGCTAAAAGTCATGGACAAATTCGGGTTTCACAAGGACTGGATTACTCTCATCAAAAGCTGCATTTTAGGCCCATGGTTCTCTGTGTTAGTAAATGGGTCGACGGCTGGCTACTTTTCAAGCTCCAGGTGGATTCGTCAGGGCGACCCCTTGTCTCCTTTCCTCTTCATCATTCTAGCTGAATCCCTTGGCAGAGCTATCAAAAATGCTATCACGGATCGGGATATTTTTGGGCTCCAATCGTCTTCTCGCTCTCCCCCCTTGTCCCACCAACAGTTCGTGGACGATACTATCATTGCTACTCTGGCTTCCGTCCCTCAAGCCAAATGCATCAAGCGGATCCTTGACACCTTTGCTTCTGCTACTGGCCAGGAGATTAATTTCATGAAAAGTAGCTGTTATTTTCTCCACACTCCGGGTCCCAGACAACGAAATATTGCTCGCACCCTTCAATGTTCCATTGGAGATCTTCCCACGACCTATTTGGGCCTCCCACTCTTCACCAAAAGCCCCAAGGCTGCTATGTGGGATGGGGTTGTTGATAGAATCAGGCATAAGTTAGCCGCTTGGAAAGGCTCCCTTCTCTCCCAAGCTGCTAAGTCCACGCTCACTATGGCGGTTCTCCAAAGCATTCCCGTCTATTTCATGTCAATTTTCAAAGCTCCTATTACGGTGCACTCCAAGATCGAGCAAATTCAGAGATCCTTCCTGTGGCGTGGGCCTGAAAATTCTTGCAAGTTTCATCTGGTTAGGTGGGAAAAGGTGTGTCAACCTAAGGCTCTTGGAGGCCTTGGATTGAGAAGGTCGGCTGATATGAATCTTGCCTTGATGGCTAAACAAACGTGGAAGGTGCTTACCAACTTCAATGTGGAGTGGGTTTCCATGATTCATGACAAGTACCTGCAGCACAGCTCATTGCTTGATAGCAACATCCCTTCCAATGGGTCGGCCTTCTGGAAAGTTGTTCTCCACGCCAGACCCCTTGTCTCCAAAGGAATCCGATGGCTGTTAGGGGATGGTTCATCTATCAGCTTCTGGGATGACATTTGGATCAAAGAAAAACCCCTCAATGACTACCCCTATTTTTTCGTGTTACGTCAAGACTCTGAGAGAGTTTTGGGCCAGAGAATGAAATATTTACATTGATGACCAAAATCAATGGAGGAGCTTCCCAGGTAGGGCCGACACTCGGTTATCCGAATTGTTAAGAACCGTCCTTATTCCCACTGTTGCTTCGCACGACCGTATGATCTGGGCCAAGACCGATAGTGGTGAGTTTTCTGTCAAGTCCACGTTCTCTCTCATTAGGGATGCTCCCAGAACGTCCTTTCCCCCTGCTACAGTTTGGATCAAGCATCTCATCCCAAAGATTGGGTTTTTTGCTTGGATTGCTATCCAGAATAAGGCACTCACCACTGACAATTTGATGAAAAGAGGGATCCCTGTCCCCAACAGATGTCACCTGTGCTTATCTGCTTGGGAATCGGTTAACCATCTATTCGTGGATTGCTCGTTCACTAGAGAGGGCCTAGACTTCTTGAACTCCTCCTTTCAGATTCAGTGGGTCCGTCCCAATTCCCTGTTGCAACTCTTCGCCCAGTGGCCCACCCCCTTCCATCACCCCAAGCTTGCCTTCCTATGGAAAATCTGCCTCCATCACTTTGTTTGGCAAGTCTGGCTCGAACGCAATCGTCGAGTCTTTACAGAGACCTCCATTGACCCTATCTCGACCGCCATCAAATCCCTGACCTTTGCCATCGAGAATTTCTAGCTCATCCCCTGGGTCTGTGCTCCCCTTAGCCCCGTGGAAGTCTCCATCCTCACCTCCTTCGGCATTCCCATCCCCAAGTGGGACACCCCTGCTCCCCATCCCCGTTCCATAGCCTTTTGGCATCCCCCCTTGGCAGGTTGGATCAAACTCAATTTCGATGGTGCTTCCAAGGGAAATCCTGGGTTGGCTGCTACGGGAGGTGTTGTGAGGGATCATAATGGCTCCATTATTCTTGCCTTTGCGGAGAACCTCCACCACAAGACCAACAATGTGGCCGAGGCCTGGGCTCTGTGGCGTGGCCTCCAGCTCACCAAGCACCATCGTTCTGGGCTCCACATCGAAGGTGATTCTGCCATCGTCATTGGCTACTTGACTTCTAACAAGGACCCCTTGTGGAACATTAGAACTCTGATCAACGAATGTCGGGCCCTCCTTTGCAGACACAGCCAAGTGAAAACCAATCATGTGTTCAGGGAGGCGAATAGGATTGCTGACAGGATGGCAAACATTGGCTTGGGTAAACGTTCGTTGGAGGTGTGGCACCACTCCTTTCCACCAGATGTACTTCGGGTGGCACTCTCGAAAGCCCGCGACAGACATACCATAATTGGCTCTATGTCATGACGATTCTCCAAGCTCCGATGATCATGAGTCTTCTATGCAGCTGCATCCCAAGGTCCATCTATGCTGTGTCCCAATGGGTTCTGTGCCCTTTCATTGCTTCCCACGTGGCTCCCTCCCCCTGTTTCTTCCCCCATCAATCCATGCCCGCCTCACTATCATCCACCTCCACCCATGTGGACCTTTCCCCAAGGCCCTTACCCCCATTCTCCCATCCCCTTTTCGGCCTCCAATCCACGTGCCACCACACTACCTGTTATGGATTGACCTTCCAGCCCCTCCCAACCCTTTTTATTCCCATCACCAGTGCCATCGAAGGTCTGAAACAGGTGATCAAGCAGAACATTGATGAGGAGGTCATGGATGTTGACCCGTAGCTTGGGGCTAATCTTTCTCTTTGGGAGTCCTGTGGGATTCTGTCCCCATGTGCCGGTTCTTGTTTAGTTAATGGCTGATGTTTTACGTAATGTTTTGTGGGTCTTCCGGTCTTGTTGGTTATGTGCAATGGGTGGTCACAATTTTGTTTCCCGATGCTGGTTTATCTCTATCCTTCTCTTTGGGTGGTATGTATGCATTTTTGATGTAAATCTGGGATAGGTACCCAGTTAAAACCCTTTTAATGATATTCTCTAAACTTACCAAAAAAAAAAATTACAAGCCATTATAAATAAAGAGATATAGAAATATGGTAAACTATTTGAATGGTGGAGAATGAGAGTTGAAACAGACAACATCAAGTCAATATATGGCACTAAAATGGATAAGCATTTTTTAGATAAATATGATCAGTCCTATAAAACATGGAAGGGAAGTGGGATATTTTTTGCACTAAGTTTCAAAAGTCCTACTTTTCAAGGAGAAGCTTCAAGTGGCAAATAAGTGGAAAAAGGAGTCAAGGTAGGAAAGCAAAAGGGAATCTAGATTGGTACCCCTCATACATCTCCTCCAACTCAAAGGCAAGGTACTATAGAGGAAGCCCCCTATTCTAAAGGTAAACAAGTAGAATATTTATTTCAACAAATTATAGAATAGCTCAAAACATATGGAGTAGGTTCTCAAATGATGCAAAAACTAGGTTATGAGGGAGGAGGACTAGGAAAAGGTGAAGCAGGTCATACTTATATTATTCAAGTACCTAAGAGGCCTGATCAAATAGCCCTGGGGATGCACACCATAGATAAAGAGGAAACTACAGGTGGAATGACACTTATTACTGGTTCTCATCTAATCAAATTTATAAAACTTATTCTTCTTGAGCAACAATATCTACCAAAAATAATAGTGGTAGAGCATCAACAATAGAAATTGGAGATAACTATAAAGTGGAGTCCTTCCCCATTGGGTAAGAAAAAAACTATAGATACACTAGAGGAGATAGATAAGGAAGTGACTAAGTAGAGGAAAATGGAGCAGGTATCTCAAATAGTTGAACAGACACAGCTTCCACAAGAAGAGCAACCTGATCCAAATCAAACGATGTAATAGTCTCCACCAAGGGACTCAAGTAAGGTTTTTATTTTTTTCTCCTACTCATTCTCCTCTAGTATCCCCAAAGAAACTCCCTCCCCTTTCTAAAGAGCATATTGAAATATACCCCTCTCCTCAAGTTAATACATCTTCTTCATAATTATCCACACCACCCCCATCAAAAGCTCCTTCCCCTCCACCACTTTTTGTAGAAACTCAAGTTTCATATTCTCCATTACAAGCCCCACCTCTTAAATCATTAAAAAATTTGTTGGCTTTGCATGGACAACAATTTTATTTCCCTCTTTCATCATATTCCATGGAAAAGGCAATAAAATCAACTCCTTTACCTCTAGATTCCATCATCTTAGTTGTTGTTCATACTCCTCTTCCACTAGTATCATCATTGATAACCTCCCCCACTGATACTATTGTAGCCACCTACCAAAAATTCAAAGAGCTTTTGCCTAGCTTGCAAAGCCATCTAAGAAGGTTGCTCATAAGAGGAAGACTGTTGTAGTAGATCTTGTTTCTCAAAAAATAATGAAGTTGACCATCACTCCTAAGGTGAACAAGCCTGAAAAGGAAATGACTTTGGATGACTATTAATTGAAAGAGAAGATAAAGGATATTATGCAATTACCTATGGAGGATGAGCTTGTAGTTGCCAAGGCTCACATGGACACTGTCTATTTGCAAGGTGATTTCTATAAGGAAAAATATCAAAATCTAGAGGAGAAAGTGGAAGAATTAGAAGCTTCACTCAAAGAGTAAAATAACTTAGATAAGGCCCTCAAGAATGAAGTGAAGAAGTGGTAGGACAAGTTTCAAGAGATGGTCAATTATAAAGAACAAGCTAAAAGTTCTCAAGCACAAACTAAGGCCTTGACTAAACAAAATAGTCAATTGCAATAGCAGCTGCAATTGGAAAAGGCCAAGTCTTCAAGATTTTCTAAGGAAAAAGTGAAGTAGATAAGGAGGGAGATTTGGTCTGATATACAACAAAAGGTTTTAGAAGCAAATCCCATCTTCATTTTCCTATATGATGTCAACGAAGTAGTTGTAAATGCTAGGAAGGCTCTTAAGACTACTCAAGGATATATTCAACATAAGTTTACCGCAGTGGAATAAATTTATAATTTGGAAAAAGGTTTATGGTTGTAACAAGAGTCATACCAAGTAAACAATGGTGTTCTACTAGAAATATTGCCATATATATTCTAAGTAAGAATATATTAATAACAAAAGGATGGTAACTAGTGGATAAATTGGAAACCAATATGAATAAAATTTTGTAATACCCTAATCAAATTAAGTGGCATAGTTTTCCATATTTTTTGGAGAAGATCACCAATTAATTGGAGAATAATAGTTGAAAGCCAACTTTACCTTAGTTTTGGAATATGAATCAGAGATTGAGTGATGGCCTGAACCAATTCAGCAATATTAGGTAGTTTAGTTGATCAAATACTTGACAAAGGGTAAGGATGTGATAATTGAAATTGCTAATAGCAGTTCTAAACCATCCTATGAAAAGGTTGCCAAGTTATAATTTTCATCAAAAAATATTAGTAATACCTTAAACTCCTTAGAAAGTTTGAGATGAGGCCTCCAATTCTCTAGAAGATATTCAACTTCTAAGTGAGTAAGATACAAGTGAAGATGAGATATAAGAAGATGAAACTGATCAAGAAGGCCAATAAATAGAGGAATATGTGGAATAATAATAGGTGCAATAATAAGAACAAGAAAAACCTATAGCCAAAGAAGTGATATATGTTGAAGAGGGAGATACATACAAAGAAATTTTTGAGGAAGAGGATGATAAATCTAAAAATGAAGAAAAGGATAAAAAATAAGAGTAGTATGGTGATTTTGGCATAACTCTATTTTTTATAGGTCTCTATAAGAGCAAAAAAAACATGACCTTTTAGAAGCATGATCCTTTCTATTATATAAGCAAGAGTTGAGCCCCTCATGGAACAAAAGAAATATCTTGATTCCTATCTTACTTCCATATGAACCGTTATCCTTTACAAAATAAAATGATGAATTTTGGAAAAGGATAGTCATTTTATGGAAGTGACATTAAAAACAATCAATGAAAGCCTTCTTTTTCCCTTTTCCTCTCCATATTTTTCATTTGCCATTCATTATCCACACCCATTTGTTCAACTGTCTTTTCCTCCTTCATTCATCTCATTTTCATACTCTGTTTCAATTTACCTCAATCTATGTTATTTTTTGTTTCATTTCTCATTTGAGACTCAATAAACCCAATAGATAAGGCTCTAAGTTCTTCAACCTTGATTCCCCAAGAGGTGCCAACAATGTATATTGAAAAATAGCTACATTACAAAAAATGACTAAGCATTCAGAGCAAGATGCAAAACCATAAATTTTCCCAAATTCATCGTAAATAGGTAAGCAAGGTTTGCCTAGCAACAAAGGTGCACATCCACACAAACTCTTGATCTTAAATCCACTATTTTTTACAAATATTCGATGAATTTAACTAAGGCAACTCAAAAATCATTTTGTCCCGTAGTTTTTAGATTTCATTTGTTAACCATGTAGCTGAGAGAAATGTAGAAAAGAAAGCTATAATCCACCAAAAAGTGTAAATACATGATAAGAATTTTAAAAGTAGTCCAAGCATCATTTTGGAGTGTGATTTCTAGTTCTTTATTAATAGCACAAAAATAAGAAAAGGACTTGGAAGCATAAGCGTGATGGTCGAAGCGGCTCAAAGTTACTTATTTGCATGAATTCATGGTAGAATTCACCAAAATGGGCTCAATTACAAATTGAGGTATAGTTGACAGAATCTCTTTGTTAGCATCGTCATCAGGATAAAGGAGTAAGCATAAGCCTAAATCCACTACTTTTCATGAAACCATGGATTTCCTCATAGTCACGGTCAAGTCAGGAAAAAGGCTTCAGATCTCAAAATCGCACACGACTAAAAGGAAAAGTGAAGAAGTGAATAAGGTTTCCCACGGCCATGGGGTAAATAGTCCAAAATAAAACAAGTCTAAAAACTATGATTTTCTCCTTTTTCACACCCAAAATTTTCAAATACTACAGAAAGTGAAACTTGAGTGCAATTTTGAGAAATATAAAGGCCAAGCTACAATCGTGAGCTAAATCATGCTCCACTTGATCATAGCTATTCATCTTAAAATCGATGGTAAACATAAATCTTGCTCTAAATCTCAAAATTCCAAATGTAATTCTTGCATGACTGTGTGATGGAGTAAGTTGAAGGGATTGAACCAAACACCATGGAGGCTAAAATGTTAGGAATATGAAATGTTGCAGTCTAGGAACTTCTAGAACTCACTGACCAACTAACTCAATTGTATATCTATGATCATAAATATGTTGCAATAATAGGGGATATTTGAGAGTGATTCTGTTATATATTTATTATAACTATTTCAAGAAAACATAGTTGGATGTCACCATTGATAAGCAAGTTGCAAGAAAATTAAGAACTCTAAAAAATTCCTTGTAATGCTCAAAATGTAAAGATTGTAAACCTATAAAGAGATCAAACCCTTATTTTGAAATATCAACTCTAAAGTGTTTGCTTGCACTATTGTTTTACATATCCTACAATTAATGAAAAGAGCGCTACTTAAGATGTTTACCTCAAACTTACGTCTACATTATTTGCTGATTATTATCTTATGAAGTCATTTCTACTATTGTTGCTATGGTTAGTGTATTCTATTAATTTGGATTTCTAACTTAGAGTAAATTGGAATTATTCATTTTTTAAATGTATGCTTATGATAAGTTATTTATGTTAGTCAAGGTGTTAATATAATTTTGTTAATTTGGATTATTAATGCTTTAGATTTTTGGAATGATTATTTAAGTATACAAAAGCTCTCAATGTTAAAGATTGCCAAGTTTTAAATGTTGTTAGTCCTGAGCATTTTTTATAGAAATTATGTTGTTAGGGGATTCTTTGCAAATGCCTATGTTTTTAGTTGTATCCCTCCACCATAAATTCATTTCTTTCTTAACCCTTTCATTCTTCTCCCTAATATTTTATTATTTTGAGCTAAAAGAGAATCAACATTCAGATAGTTGACAAGGTATACCAACCTACTTTGGAGGTTGGATTAAAGTATTTTAACCCTTCTAGTGTGTGGTTTGGGATTTTAATAGTAGGCACTTATCTCTCAAATAATGATAAATTATATTCATAGTTCAAGTTCATCTTGATGTCAATATAAGCCACAACAAGATGCAAAGGGTCTAAATTGTTTGATCATGGAGACAAAAGGGGTCTGTAGTGTTTTGGTAACTATAATAGAAAGGATCCATGATGTTTAGTCACTAAAAAGAAAAGTGTTTCATGGTGTTTTATCATTGCAGATGAAAGGGCTTTGTGGTATTTGTTCGATACAGATGGATGATCCATAATTCTTTAGGTTGTGCATATTGCATGTTGACACCTAGGTCGATTGATTACATGATCTTGGAGTGATGACTACTATAAGGGTATGGACATATGTGTACTTATTGAAAATATCTTTTCAATCCCATATTTATGAAGTAGTTCTTAATACCTTATCCACATACTCCTTGTGCGATCCCGGGATGCATGCATCGCCCCTTTTTATCTCTCCTTGCAATGTTATTAAAAACCTAATATGAAATGGAAGACAATAAAAAAACATATAACACGAAATAAAAAATATGGATCTCTTTATTGTATTGAAACTTGGTTACATGTCGGTCCCTCTTAGGGATACCCATTTCGATACAATAAGTTTACAAATAGGTAAAGAGTGCCCCTTTCACAAAGAGGTGGTGCGCTTATAAAGGATTCCCAGTTCCACACTCAAAAATGTATGAGAGCTTACATATACCTCCTTCTCTAGGTATATTTCCTAGAGGGATCCCTTTTGCTCTCGTATGTTGCATATTATTTCCAATGAACCTATGACCTTGTAAGAAATGAAATAACAATACACACTTAGATGTCCGAGATTGCCTCCCCGGATGAGGTTGTTAGTAATAAAAGAATGTAATGGAAATATGATGAAACTATGCAATGAAATCATGTAAATCTATGCTAATGATATGAAAATATGAAGAAACGGAATAAAAGAAGTTGTCTAAAACCTAAGCTAAGCCTGCGGGCCACTATCCAAGACAGTGGCCGCTAAGGTAAACCTTGCTCTCTTTACCCCAAAGTTATGGGTTAAAGTTTGTATTTGATGTCGAAATAATAGGTGTGATGCTCTTCAATCCATTAAGGCTTCATTGTACACGTGATCTCCAAGGGAAATCTCCAAGTCTCGAAAGCTCTCCTCACTAAAAGATGTCTATATGATATAAGATGATCTCTATATGTCTCTATATCTCTTTTGGTGCTCTTAGGCTTGCACCTTTTATAGTTTGAAACCCTAGGTTTATGTCCAAGACCTAGGAATGAATTTCTCATGCGTAGTACAATTTAGCATGAGAAGCTTTTATACTTTGTCTATGTTTGAAGTCCAGTTAACTGAAATCTAACTGCCCACTTGAGTCTCCTATGCAAACTGATCATTAGCATGAGAAGCTTTTGTCATTTTTTAATGCTTGGAGGTCAGTTAACTAAATTTTAAATGTAAACTAAAGCCTCCTATGTGAACTGGTCATGAAAAGGAATGCAAAGTTACTCCTGCTCACCTTTATTGCATGCAGACTACCACTTTCGCCTGTGATTAGATCTATTTATTGGCAAAACTGCTTCTTATGGCTTAGCCACTATCGTCTGCAACATCTAAGATCTTTCCATTGTCATCTATAGCAGCTAAGGCCTCTCCACTCTAGGCTTGAGTAGCTAGGTTCTGGCCACTCTTGGCTTGAGCGGCTAGGCTTAGATGGCTTGAAAATGTCCAAAATGAGTGGTGAGAACCATTTTTGATGCTTGGAAAGTCCAATATTATATCTTATGATCTTATGCGTGTGTCTATGTGAGAAGCTCCCCTAAGCATGACACGATTTAGGTGTCTACATATACCCCTTTTTGTGATGCGTTGTGTGGAAAACACAATGCTGAGTAAAAATGTAGACTGATATGTTTGTAGGGTGTATGGTGATCAATGGTTTGATCAATGTTGGATGGCCCAATCATGCAAGATGGTGCACATCCCTTGAATCATTGCCTCAACGTTCGGAGGACTTAGCTTAGTGGCTTGGGCATGTTAAATTGCACTCATTCCTCAAACTCAATCAGGTAGCTTCAATTGCTACAACAATTCCGACAGATAGAAGAGCTACAATTGAAGATGTCATGTCTGCTTAAGTTCCCAAAAAAAAAGGAAATTTGTGATTTTTATATGCAATGATTCGTAGGATGAACACGATTTTTCTATGATCGAGTAATATTTTGCTGATTTTGATTATGATTATATTGAAGTTTTGAACTACTTCTTCACACAATGAATTGGTGAAGAAATGACAATGAATGAAGTGACAAGTCGCTTGACAATTATGACTAATCTGGTTCTTTTCCAGCATTTGTTGCTTTTAATGGGCAATCCCACATCTAAGTGTGATTCCAATTGTTTATGATGATCATCCATCCTTATCCCAAGGAGCACTCTAGCTATCAATAGCCTTCTTAGGGAGTTAGGATGAGTAATTCTATTTATGTTTAGATTGTATCACTTTGACTTAATTTTTTTGACATCATAGGGGAATTAGGATGATCCTTTCGCACCCATGCAGTAGTCCGACCATCTTGGTCTTCTTCAGGATTGAAGAGTGGCACATCGTAATTCCAAAATAAGTTGTTTTTGCCCCAAGTGACCTTATGGTTATCTACTCATCTCATTGAAATACATGGAGTGTGAATCACTGCAATCACCGAGTTGATAGAGCAGGTGACTGAATATGAGGCCTACTCGAGATTGTGCTTTTATGTAATTTTTTTTGTTATTTTGAATATTCTGATGATCTCAAACCACCATGTGTTTATTTGATTTTTTTGTGGGATCCCTCAAGGAGGAAATCCCTTATTTTGATCTATGGATCTGGTCACTATCAGGTCTAGTGGCCTCTGAGTTCCTGCCTGTGACCGCTATCGCCTTAAGTGGCCAAGAAGTTTAGGCCACTAATGTTAGCAATGACCAAGGTGTAATTAAGAAAATATAAAATTTGCATTTTCTAGGGTTTGACATTTCACTTTCACTGTTGAAGATTCACTTTGGGAGCTCTGGTGTGATAGCGACGGTTGTGACTTTGGAGTTTTTTGGCATTGAGGACATGGCTACACAAGGTGAGACATCAGCTACTGGAGGAGCTAAAGCTTCTCGGGTATTTTCCTTTTCTAAACCCTAGCTCTCTTTTCCTTGTCTGAGTAAAATTGAACCTCACTAAGTAATGGGTAAAATGAACCTCACTAAACCTGTTGGTAATGAATAAACTCCGTAGCTAGGCTTAGATTACCTTTTTCTATGGTGGGTTAGTCCCTAATTTTTGTTTTCTGTTAGTGGATTTAGCCTAGGGTTTTTGAATTTTTTTGTTATTCACCTGCTGCTGCCATGTTAACTGTTCTAAAACTTAGCTTAGTTTTTTATTCTTGAGTGGGAATATTTGCTTTCTATTTTGTTTGTTTTTCCCTTATTTTTTGTGTTGTTTATGTCATTTTGTAATTTTTGCAATTTTTTTTATTTTATGGCCAAGGGTTCACGGGTTTTCCATGTCATCCATTGGCTGCCATCGCTCAGAGCGGTCGGTTCTACGTTGTTGTTTCTCAGAGAGGACAAGTTTGAACCCCAACGGTCAAAAATTTGACCATTGGGTCTTGGCCACTGCTACCTCCAGTAGCCAGGTTTCGGTCGCTGTAGTCAATAGCGGCTAAACCCTTAGCTATGTTTTCTTGCATTTTTTTGCTAATTGTTAGATTTTTATGACACATTTGACTTTTTTGGTTAGCTGCAATCTTGTCCTTTTGCTTAGATTTAGAATAAATCATACTCCTGTAGCACCCTAAAATTGGCGCAATAAAAATTCTAATAATTACATTCACCTTAGTAAATAATTTAAAATTCAAATTTAACCTCCCAAACCGCCCGTTAACCGTCGAGAAATCCGTTTCCCCCTTTTTCGTGCCATTTTTAGAGGTTGTTTTGACCGTTTGACGATATCGTCGCCGATCAGACGATATCGCCCCAGATTTGACGATTTCGTCTGGACTAGGACGTCCAGACGATCTTGTCGCAAAACTGATTTTGCAAAGTTGGAATCTGTTCCAACGGGTCTCCAATCTGGGCAGAAGCGTGTCTGCGCCGTTGGGACCCTCCCCCCGTTGGAGATCTCCCAAATTGGGATGATCTCCAACCTCCTAACTACTCCCCTAAGCCTATTTAGTCTCTAGGATTTTCCCTTCCCAACCCCTGGCTAAAAATTATCTGCAAGTTAACTCCATTCACGTTAAAACATCCCTATTTTCCATTTGCATTGGTCCCATACCAATTTTATTGCAGGTACATCACTATTTTTCAGCCGGAGCTAGCACCTATCGTCGCCGACGAACCTGTTCAGATCGGAGGCGAACCTGTCGAATTCGAGGCGATTTCGTACTGATGCGAGACGATCTCGACTGCAGTCCGTATTAAGGCAATCAATGCCTGAAGTTTGCATTTCTCAACCTTTTCTCTGTCATTTTATTCTGCAAATTAAATAGTCTATTCAGTGTTTTATGTCATTTTGCATTTGGAGTTCACCCATTTCGATTAAGTGCATAATTAAATCCTAATTATTATCTAATTAGCACGATTCATTTCTGTCTCTATGTTTAAGTTTCAGTTTGATAACATTGCTGCCATTTTATATCATTTCCCTCTGTTAGCATTGTAGTACCTTTTGTATTTTGCATCTGTTTCTGGTTTTGGAGGTCTCTGACAAATTTGTCAGACGAATTCATCAGATCTCAGACGATCTTGTCTGATTGCAGACGATTCTGTCGAATCTCAGACGATCCAGACTGCTTCAACATCAGAATCTTCTTCAGACATCCGGATCAGGTATTCCTCATTTGTATTCTGTAATCTCTCTATTTTTTTGTCTTTAAATTTATTTTTTGTATTCATTGAACTTGCATTTTCATATAGAGTAATCTAGATACATTCGGCCAAACCTAGGATATGAATGCTTAAGGTTAAAAACGAACACATTTAAACACATTCCAAAACCTAGGCGTGGAAACTGCCGTCAAATGTTTCTTGGTGAACCCACCATCCGTCGAAAAATCATCAAAATACACCTCCCTTGAGAGGCGGGACCTTCGCAAAGTCCTCTCAGTCCGAGGTACCATGACATCCTTTTCCCATCCTCCTTCCGGGCGCGGATCCAATAGCCTGAAGGTAGGGATGCGAAAAATTTGGAGCGATACATTTTGGTGAACCCGACGTGAATGCATCATAACCTTTTGAAAAACAAAAACAAAAAACAAAAACATCTATAGAACAACTAAAACATAGATGCATTTTAAAACATTCAAGTTTGAAAACATGTTTAGATGGTAGCTCCTAAGAAAAGGTTAGCGGTTACTATAAACGTAGAAAATCAATTGGCAGCTATAGAAGTTAATTCTGTCCTTAGTGTGCCTGAAACAAGTAGAAATCAATTCCTGTGGAACGAACTTGATAGAAGACTTAGTCTCATCTCATCTAGGTCCACACAACTTAAGCAAATCAAGAGGCTAGTCCTAGATAGAATCCTGGATCCTCACCAATTAGTTTTTTATCATGAACTTCAGAGAGCCTGCCATAGATGGTTAGCTTATAGGAAAGCTCTTGTATCTTCAAAATTTTTAACTCTCGAGGAATATCTTAATGACACAACTGTGGTACACCCATTTCTAGTTCATGTAGATTCCCTAGAAACTGATTTTATGATTAGAAGAAGATGGAACAAAATTCCTAGAGCTATGTTGTATCGCGAATATTGTCGTGAGAATTATTATTATAAACCGAAATCTGAAATACATGGTATCTCTACAGCTCTTTTCATCAAATTTTTAAAAGAAAACTTTCAATTTGAAGAAGAACACTTCATGACTCCTGAACAACTCGAACCTATTAATGATATTCATAAATTGTTTATAGAAAACTAGATTATTATTTCAGTATTATTTCTTGCATTTATTGTGTTATTTGCTGTCTTTATTATATTGTTTCAAAAAAAAAAAAAACAAAGAAAAACTAAAAAAACTAAAAAAATCAAAAACTTAGCAAAAACTTAAACATTTCATTTTCAAATATTGTAGTAGGTATATAGTAAATATATACCTCTTAATTTGTTGCATATATATATATATATATATATATTTTTATATATATATATATATATTTGCTGAAATCAAAACTTAGCACCATGCCTAAACTTAGGAATGGTAAAGAAACTTTAGGAGAAGGAGAAGATTGGTTACAAGATACAACTAAAGACCCAAATGTCCTTCTTGGAGATTCAAATCCGGAAGGAGAAACTCTAGGTCAATCTGACGAAGACTTAGGTGAAGATAAGGAACAAGAAGGAAGTGTTAAAGAGGATGGATCCTCATCCCCTAGAGTAGCTCCAAATGGAACTATTGCCTTTGACAATACCGAGCATTTCAAGAAATTTCTCATGGATAACATTGATGACCTTAATGTGGCAATTCGCCTTGATAAAGGGCAAATTAGTAACACTCAAGCAGCCATGGAATATATTTGCAATATGCGCACTAATCCCTTGTCTTTCATTGATCAAGAAAGTGACAAGGCTGGGCCATCCAATACGGATATGGTCACTATGGCTCAAAACATGTCAAAACAACAGGTTACCCAACCTCCTAAGGAGCCTGTTATTCAACCTAAAATCACTCCCATACAAAAGAAACCTTCCTTCACTACTTTATTCCGCCAAACTATTGAGCAATATGCTTCAAGTAAACAAAAACCTAAAACAAAGCCAAATATAAACTTTCAACAATCCGGAATACAACATAATCCAACTTCAAAATTCCTCCATAATACTTTTCCTACCAATACTTTACACAACAGTAACATGGCATCTAATCTTCATGTTCCTCCATCATATGCCCATAACACTCATGTCAATGCCCTACCAAACCAATATGGGGGGCAAACTAGTAATCTGGAAGCCATGGTGAAACAATTGGCTTCACGTATGGACCAAATAGATCCCTACCGTCCCTCGTATAATTATCGAGAGATCTGTAGTCAACCTTTGGACCCCATAGTTGTAGCTCAACCATACCCTAAGCATTTTCCCATGCCCGTCCTGCCTATATATAAAGGAACCGAAGATCCCATAGAGCATCTTCGCATGTTTAGGATAGCATGTCACGACATATCGCATGACGACTTGCTATTACTAAAAATGTTCCCCAAAAGTTTAGGTGGAATGGCATTAGAGTGGTACTATCAATTGCCCACTCATTCTTTGAGAAACTTCGAAGAAACAACTTGAATCATTTGTCCATCAATTTAGTGCTTACATCGAGAGGCATGTAACTATTAAAGACCTATACAATTTAAAACAAGACAAGGATGAATGCTTTGCCGATTTCTTAGCTAGATGGAGGCAATTGACAGGAAAACTGCACTTTGTGCTGCCTTATAGGGAAATGTTGGACATTTTCATCAACAATTTACAAGAAAAGATATCTTATGAGCTATCGACTGCTACTTTAACTACCTTCGATCAAGCTATAGATTTAGCTCGAAGAGTAGAAGATGCCCTCATTAGGAGAGGCCAACTTAGGAAGAAGGATGATGAGAAAACATCCAAAAATCAATATAAAAACAAACAAGTTGTCGGTGACGGAGTCACTGACAACAAAAATGTTGCTAATATCAATGCAACGAAGACAACAAAAAAATTCATATTGAAACCTCTTGACAAGCCTCCTCGAGAATTCACTAGATTAAACCAACCCTTATCAACTATTTTACCTCAATTACTCGAAAGAGGTTTGATCCAATTACCAGCTATCTAGGAACCTGACCCAACTATACCCGGATACAGAGTCGACTTACCTTGTGATTTCCATAGAGGACCTGGACATTCTACCAACGCTTGTAAAAGGTTAAAACATAAAATACAAGATTTGATTGACAATAATGAAATGGAAGTGCAAGCCTTCCAACCTAAACAAAACCCTCCTAATAATACTCAAAAGACCATTCCCCAAAATCAAAATCAAAATGCCAATCAAACTCTAGACATATTTCAACACCCTTTACCAAGACATGGTAAAGAGGTAGCCAATCAAATCGAACATCATAATGTTCCCCCTCCTACCCGATATGTAGGAACCATTAGCGGACAATTACCTATTCGGGATCCTCAAATATTTGACACGACCTTATCCCCGGTTACGACCAGGCCCTTACATAATTTTCAAACTTCTGATTCTAGTGATATAGAATCAGATAGTGAAAGTGAACTAGACATTACTTCAAACCAATCGAATAGTTCTGAAAATGAATCGGATCCTATTCAACCCGTCACAGATGCTATGGTTCCAGAAGAACCATTTCCTAGAAGAGTCACTACTCGACCTTCTTCCAATATATTCCTTTCTAATGAAGAAGCCATTAATGCTCAACCGAGACCAGTTCAACGTCTTCACTATAACATTGTAGGTACCATTGGAGTCGTTACTCGACAACAAGCTCAAAACTCTCAACAAGAACCAAATCGGAACGATGGATCAGCTCCATCCATTTTGAAAAACCCCAATAAAGGGAATCATGTTCCTATTGTTCCATCTAAACCCCCTTACAATATTAATGAGCAATTGTCCAATACTACGGCCAGAATTTCCCTCTTAGATTTATTAAGATCCTCTCCCACCCATAGGGATGAGTTGATGCTTACATTGAGCCAAATGATGGTACCTCAAAACATTCAACTTGAAGCTATGGCCAATACTATCATCACACGAGAGATTGATTGTATTGACTTCGGGATAAAGATATCCCACAACACGGTTTACATAAGGACAATCCTTTATACATTATTGCTTTAATTGGAGATGTAGCCGTCAAAAGAGTTTTGATTGATAATGGCTCATCTCTAAACATTTGCACCTTTGACTTCTACCAACGATTTGGCTTTAGAAGTGATGAAATGAAGAAAAGTGATATGATTATCAAAGCTTTTAATGACGAAACACAAGAAACGTGTGGAGTTATTACCCTCCCATTGCAAGTTGGCCCTAGAACCCTAGAAACAACCGTGTTTATTGTACATTGTCCAGCATCGTACAATATACTTTTGGGTCGCCCTTGGATCAACGCCATGCGAGCGGTCCCCTCAACTTTACACCAATGTGTTAAATTTGAGTTTAAAAATCAGTTGGTCACTATCCATGGTGACCCTAGACCCTTTGATATGTGTGCTTTGGCAGAACCCGTTGGAGTGCAATTTTGCCCTGCTCTGTCATCCACACATCCTAGTTCTTCTTTTTCATCCAAAACTGTGAAACATAAACCCATAACTTCACCTATTTCCCTTCCTTTAATTTCATCCTCCTATGTAGACCAACAACCCTCTAAACAAATCATTTTAGAACCTCAAAAAGATTTTAAATCTACAACCAATCCTTCAAGTTCTATCCCTATAAATTCAAAACCTATAGACACATCTATCATACCTTCCACAACTAAAGACATAGGTAATAAGCCTTCTACATCTTATGCCCTTTCCGATGAACTCTTACCAGATTTATCTACAACCTTAATATCAAAAAAAATGAATGCTTTCATGCGAGATTCAAACCTTTTAAATGACTTACCGCCATCTCCTCGTACTTTGGGCCTCCCACAACCTATGGGAAGTACTTACCAAGTCGGGAGTTGTGCCTTCATTTATAAAGGATATGACTAGGGAAGAATCCCTCGGAATATCAAAACTCATCATGAGGGATATGCTCGGTGTTATTTTACCAATGATTATATTAAAGCTAAACCCATGATGCTTAAAATGGGATATGAAGGGAAAGGCTTGGGACCTTCCCAAAATGGCATGAAAGAACCTTTCGAGGTAGAACCGTGGCCTGCCCGCTGTGGTGTGGGCCTATTTCCTAGTAAGGGTCAACCCTTTCCTTTTGAGGATGATGATCATCTCATATGCTATCAAGATTATTTGGATAGGCATGTTGATTTGCCTATTAAAAATCAGTCGTTTTCATGCAACATGTTGTCCATAGCATACCCTGAAATGATTGCTGACCCCGATGAAGAATTGGAAGGAGATATCTTCCATGATGTCTCTGTTGAAGAGATGTTACACAATGGATTTTATTTTGATGGTTCTATACCAACTATAGCCCAACTTGAGGCCACTGATCCTCAGAATGAATTATCTAAATTAACCTTACAAGAATTACAAGAATTGGGTGTTTCACCCGCCCCACCTAACTTTGAAAGAGATCTACACATGGAGGTAGAAAACGTCATTAAAATTAATATTGGAACTGAGGATAATCCTCACATAATCAATATTGGATCAGAATTAAGCCAAGAAAAACAAGAACAATACATTGCATTCCTTAAAGAGTATGAAGATGTCTTCGCTTGGACATACGAAGATATGCCGAGGTCTAGACCCTTATGTAGTCATGCATCATCTAGTGGTCCATCCGGATGCTAAACCTGTTAAACAAAAACTTAGAAAAATGCATCCCAAAGTGGCTCTGCTAGTCAAAGGGGAGTTAGAAAAACTCTTGAATGTTATCTTTATACAAGCTATTGATTATGTTGAATGGATCTCAAACGTAGTTCCAGGTCACCAAGAAAGAAGCTACCAAAGTTAGGGTTTGCACAGGACTTTAGAGATATTAATGCTTGCATGCCCTAAAGATGACTTTCCTCTTCCAAACATGGACCAAATCATTGACTTCACTATCGAAAGTGGGATGATGTCCTTAATGGATGGATTCTCCGGCTATAATCAGATCAGGATAGCTCCTGAAGATCAGGCTAAAACAACCTTTATTACCCCCTGGGGTACCTTTTGCTGGAAAGTGATGCCATTTGGCTTAAAGAACGTCGGTGCAACTTATCAACGAGCTATGACCTACATTTTTCATGATATGATGCATGATATCCTACATGATTATGTGGATGATATTATAGCTCGCTCTATTATTGAAAATAATCATTTAGATGATTTAAGGAAAGTCTTTAATCGATTACGAGAATATCTCATTCGATTAAATCCAGCAAAATGCATATTCGGAGTTAAATCCGGCAAACTATTAGGGGTTTTAGTTTCTTTACGTGGTATTGAAATCGACCCTCTCAAGATTGCGGCCATCATTGATATGCCCGCACCTACTAATATATCTGAGTTACGAAGTTTACAAGGTAAGCTTCAAGCCATCCGTCGCTTCATCGATAAGCTGGCAGATAAAACCGGTCCCTTTCTTAAACTCCTTAAGAAGGATGTCCCCTTTAATTGGGATACAGAATGTAGAGAAGCTTTTGAACTTCTCAAACAATACCTCCTTAATCCACCTGTGCTTTCACCACCTAAATCTGATCGCCCATTTCTCCTATATATTTCCGCTTCAGATTTTGCCTTAGGGGCTATGTTAGCTCAACTTGATGATGAAAAGCGAGAACGTGCTAATTATTATATTAGCCGAACCTTCATCAGTTATGAAACCCGCTACACGAGCGTTGGAAAAACTATGTCTAGCGATCGTGTTTGCTACGCAAAAATTATGACATTATATGCTTAGTCAAAAAACTTATGTCATTGCTAAATATGATCCCTTAAGGTATCTCATGAGTCGACCTTATTTATCGGGTCGCACAGCCAAGTGGGTTCTTGCTCTAAGCGAGTTCGATCTCACATTCATAGGACAGAAGTCCGTTAAGGGTCAAATCATAGCAGATCAATTAGCTGCTGCACCCTTAGAGTCTACCCATCCCCTCATCATCGAGTTTCCAGATGAATGCCTTCAATTAGAGGGAGACCATCCTGAACAATGGTCCTTATACTTTGATGGAGCCCGATGCATGAGTGGGGCTAGTGCGGGTATTATTTTAATATCTCCGCAAAAACATCTTATTCCTCTGTCCTTCAAATTGACATTTGCTTGCACCAACAATACTGCTGAGTATGAAGCTCTAATCCTTGGATTACGAGCTGCCCTAGCGCTAAAAATTAAACACCTTTTAGTTTTTGGTGATTCCCAACTGGTTATAAACCAAATTAATGAAGTTTATCAAACCCGAGATGATAAACTGCGCCCATATAAGGCCTATGTTTTACAATTAATGTCTTTATTTGATCAAGTTACCTTGGAAGCCATTCCTCGAACTAGCAACCGTGCAGCTGATGCTATGGCCGCAGCTGCATCTCTCCTGCCCTTGGAGTTAGATGACGAATATGCCACTATCATTATTCAGTCGACTCCAGGAACCCGCCTCAAATAAGTCATGCTTAGAGCCTTTGGATGTGTTTCTAATCAATGAAACAACTCCCGAGCCTTGGTATACAGACATATTTGATTTTCTTCAAAATGGGACTTTCCCTGCCAATTCTAATAGAAACCAGCGTCGGTTATTACGTCGACGAGCAAGTCGATTCGTAATAATTGGCAATACTTTATATAGGAGATCTTTTGAAGGTATCCTATTAAGATGTTTAAACTTAGAAGAGTCTAAATCAGCCTTGAGTGAAGCCCACGATGGATCTTGTGGAGGACACTTTAGTGGTAGTGTTATTGCTAAAAAGCTCCTTCGGATAGGATACTTTTGGCCTACCATGGAAACGGATGCACATGAGTATGTGCGCCATTGCGACAAGTGTCAAAAACATGCTGACCTTGTCCATGCGCCTGCACAAGAGCTGCAGGCTATTTCATCTCCATGGCCCTTTTCTAAATGGGGCTTGGATATTATTGGCAAAATCAATCCTGTGTCATCTGATGGACACAAGTTCATCATAACCGCCACTGAGTATTTCACGAAGTGGGTCGAAGCTATGCCTTTAGCTTCCTGCACTGGCACACAAGTTTCTAAATTTATTTTTAATCAAATCATTTGCAGGTTCGGAATCCCTGCCAATCTCATCTCTGACAATGGAACTTGTTTCAAAAATAAAGATGTTAAAAAATTATGTCAAAAATATAAGATTCAACATCGTTGGTCCACTCCCTATTATCCTCAGGGTAATGGTCAAGCAGAAGCATCTAACAAAACCTTAATCAAAATTCTCAAAAGATTGGTCAATAAAACCGGCCGTGACTGGCACATTCAATTATATCCGGCCTTGTGGGCCTATCGAACTAGTGTTCGAACCCCCACTTGGAACTTCACCATTTGTTTTGGTGTATGGTGCTTAAGCAGTTTTTCCATTTGAATTGGAAGTTCCTTCTTTGGCTCTGCTACTTCAAGATACCGAAGTAGGAGATGAATATTGTGAGACTTAGTCAGCTGGAACTCCTAGATGAAAAATGCATCAATGCTTTGGAGCATCTCCGTGCTTACCAAAACAAGCTTAAAAGATCATATGCTAAAAAAGTTCGTCATAGATCCTTTGAGATCGGCGACCTTGTTTTAAAAGAAAATCAAAAAAATACAAATGCAACTAAGGACCTTAAAGGTAAATTCGAGCCCAATTGGCTTGGACCATACATTATTACTGCTAAATTTGAATCAGGAGCATACAAATTATCTACCTTAGATGGTAAAGAACTTAAAGAACCCATGAATATTTTGCATCTTAAACGTTACTATGCATAAATTTGGTCATCTTTCATCCTTGTATATAACTTGTTTTCAAATTTTTTTATATATTTCTTTCAAATTTATAAAAATCCAAAAACATCAAAAATATTCATAATCATCCAAAATCTTCAAAACTATCTATTGCATTTATTTAAGGCACTTGTTAAATTTTTTCTGCTCAAAATCAAAAATAAAACCAAAAATCAAAATAATGATAAAAATATAATAACGACTATATGCTTGAAACCAAATAAAATAAAGAAGAAAGAGAGAGTCCACATCCTCAAAAATTTTCTCAAAAGTGTTCATATATATTTTCTTACAATTATCGCTGTTATATGTTTTAAATTATTTTTGGATAAATTAGCATTTATGTGGCATCCCTCACTTGCACACTCACAACAATAAATATCTTGATTTTATCTGGCATGATTACTAATCTCTCTTATATCAAAGTTCACAAAATTCACTTAAATAAAGTTTGAGCATGGAGAATTGATCTTGTTATTTACTTAAACCAAGCACATCTTTTCACAATAAAATGATTATATTTGTAATTTCCATGTTTTGCTACATAGTAGAACTGATTTCTTGAGCGAAAAGTTTCCCCTGCTATCCTATCATGCACATGGTCTAGAATCTTTGAGAATTGGCAAAAGGACAAGCTCACCCCTACCCAGAATAAAAATCCCTTGCTCTACAGCTAATCCGAGCAAGTATCCCTAGCACAGAAAAAGAAAAAAAAAAAGAGAAGAAAAGTTCAAGAAAGAAAAAAAAGAGAAAAGAAAAATGTTATTTCAGCAATGTTCCAAGCATTATCAAGCAAAAGAAATACAAACAGAAAAATAAGCAAAGTTCAAAAGAAAGCAAGAAAGCAATAAAATCCCTTTCCCTACCCTTTGAAAAGAAAAGAAGGGTTGATGAGCTTGAATCCCTGGAATTCTCAATTATTCGAAAACTGTGAGGTAAGCCCCATAACAAGTGGTTTGTGCCCAACCTGCTTGGCCTTGGGTAACTCCTAGCGTGGTGATATGTCTGTCACATTAGCGACCTTCTTTTGTACAGACCTATGTCTGCTTATGGATTAGCTAGCTCTTGATAATCCGACCTACATAGTAGCCTAGTATGGTTATATGCATCTACATCATGGTTAATGAACACTTATTTGGTTTCTTCAAATCACTTGTATCATATTATCTTGCTCAAAACTGGTAAATGAACAATGCAATTGCACACACATTTGTATTTGAGAGATTTTGTGTATCATTATGATAAATCAAGATTGGAAATGAACTCACATATGCACATGGGATTCCTTATAAATCTAACTTTTGTCTTCAAAATAATTTGAAATATTATTTTTGCAACTTGTTTGGAATAAATCAAGTACAGTTGTTTACCATAAAGACAACTATATAATACAAAAATCAAAAATTTCTTTCAAAATATACAATCAAAAACATAAACATATATATCTGGTTGACTTTCGCGACGATGGTATAGTTTCAAAACCAAAATTGGAATTTTTATGCCTAGCGCAAGTCCTCCTTTTCATATTTTCTGTTCATCAAAAATCAATCAGGCAATAAAACTATTTTTTGGATTTTCGCGATGATGGTATAAGTCTATACCTACATATTCTATGCCTAGCGCAAACCATTGTAACAATTTTATTCCCCATTTATTAAAAATCATGAAAACCATATGACTTAATTCATTATTTTACACAAATTATGCTTTTCAAAAGCAAACACATTTTCATTATTTCATGTCATTATGTCAACCTTTTGCAATGATGGTATAATTCCTAAAGAATTATCCAAAAAATTTATCACACTTAGGAATTTATGCCTAGCAAAAAAATCATTTGAACATCATTTCATGCACAAATATTTTTTATAAAAATCTGAAAACAAACCATCATCATCATCATCATTTGCACCATTGCACCAAAGTCTTAAGACAGTTTCTTAAGCACTCTTTTACTTTTTAACAATATTTCTATAAATGGGACTAGCTTGACGACCGAGTGAGCAGCGACTCCATGAAATGGTCTATAATAGCGACAATGTCCTTTGAAATTATTGTTAGAAGTCTCTTTTTATTTTTACATTTCATTACAACAAATCAATTTGTTACATCAGATTATTTCATTTAAAATATCACCGCATGACATTCAAATTATATCTCCAACGACATAATTACATCCAATCATCACATCAATCAAACATTAAAAGCCTCATAAACATACACAAGACACAAGTCATATGATCAAAAATATCTCATCTATATATATCACAAATATATGTACATCATCAAAACTGGATTGGTATGCCACAATCTGAACCTCGGCATACTCAATCCTCTATCAACAAAAACAAATATAATACAAATACAGTGTCCAGCCCTCTAGCCTCGAGAGCCCCTCGAGCTCTCTGCCTCATCTCCTCCCCCGCCCTGAGGTGGACGAGGTGGCCCCATCGTAGTCTGTGTAGTCCTCGTCCTCGACCGGGACGTGGTCCTCGATGACCCGATCCTGATCGGATCTGCGATGTTAGCTGGCAGGGGTAGTCTATCCGCCTCTGGCACCAGCTGGAAGTATAGTGTCTGGTAAAATGTTAGTTGGGCGATAGCCCGTGTCAACTCCCCAGAGCTCGCCCCTCCGCCCCGTGCCCTGAGGCATGCAATCTCATCCCGCAGCTATGACACCTCAGCCCGGTGTTGTGCAGCCGCATCCTGTAGCGTCTGCACCTGAGCCTACAGACGATCTCTCTCCACCCGAAGAGTAGCCATCTCACTACTCTCTCCTGTGTCCACACCCTTGCCCTTATCGGGCGATGGTGGCCTCTATGGAGATGGGGGTCTCGCCTCCCTCCTCTCCCTCTCTCTCTGTCGTGGCCGCTCCTGTGCCTGTGGCCTCCTCGCCTCTCTCCCACCGTGACCCTGGGCTGCCTCCATCGTCGCCTGGCGCCGCCTCCCTATCCGATGCACAACCGCGTGGATCGGACCCTGTGCCCTCGTCATCCGAGGAGGGCGGATGCCTACGTACCAGGCATCGTAGCCATCGGCTACTCTTGCGTCATCCCCATCCATTGGCTGGATGGGGGCATCATCTGTGTCCTGGCTCCAAAACCGTTGCATGTCTGGAGCCCCGCTAACTGTAGTGTTATCCCGGACAGTCCAGGAAAACTCGTAATCTCTGAGGGATGGGATCCCCTGCTGTAGACCGAACTACCACAAAACTCGGTCATACCTATGGAGCTCCACCTCTCCCCTCTCCATCCTCAGCCAGCAAACTCGCCTAACGTGAGCTAACTCCTGTCCATCCTCTGGCCACCCTGGATGCTCCCTCCATGGCCTCCAGGTGATCTGGTCCGGGACTAAGTCATCTAGTAGCCTCCGGGACATCGGTAGGTCGATCCGTCGTCTGTGCCCCTCTCTCGGAGCCACCAGTAGAAGACTCGGGGCCTCTCCCCATCAACCCCTGTCGGAGGAAGCCCTACCGGCCTCCGCATCGCAATGTGCTCCCAGCACCAAACCTGTAGTAGCGATGTCATGACCAGGACATCGGCCGCCCTTGTACACGACCCCATATAGGATCTTGTACAATCGGCATAGAACAAAGCGCCCCATGAGAACCTGTACCCGTGGTCCCGCATATCGCAGATCACATCTACGAGCATCCACGGCACCCTGCACCCGCTCTGGTGGCACAGCAGAAGTCCACCAACTACTCCAGCTAGAACCCGTGTGAGTGTAGATGCCCCAGGCATCTAGCGTAGTGCCTCGATGTTAACTCCGCCCTTCTCTAGGGCGAAGCTCGGGTCACCGCACAGTCGTCCCATAGCGCGGCCCTGATTGGCCGTAGGTGTAATCAGTCGTCCTTGTATGGGGATTCTCAGAATCCTCCATACATCCTCCAAAGTGGGAGCCATCTCCCCTGTAGGTAGCCGAAAACATGAAGAGCCCGGATACCACCTCTCTGCTAGGGCCGTCAGTAGCCCCATGTCCGTAGAAACTTGTGGCATCTCTGCCACATGCGTCGGCCTGTGCCAGCTGATCCCGCTCTGCCTGTGTGAGAGCGGCCAAGTCGTCTCTCAACCCGTCGTATTTCCACTCCCTGCTCTTTAGTAATCCTCTCTGCAAACATAAACAACAAAACAACAAGCAATCATTAATCAATAATTCAAGTAAACAATAATGCAAGTTAAAAATTTAATCTTGTGCAATTGATGATATCGCCCACTATTGGACGATATCGTCCCAAATTTGAGCATAATCGTCTCCGATTTCGTAGTTCGAAATCGTCCCTAATTTGACGAAATCGTCCCCCTTTCGACGATTTCGCCCTCGGGCGAAATTGCCGAAATTGAGACGATTTCGTCCTGACGATGTCGACGACCCAAAAACGGCCGCGATGCTCAAAAATCATCTAAAATCTACCTAAAAAGCATGTAAAATTAAATTAAAGCATTCTAGAACAGTCTGTCGATCTGTGCGTCGTCTCCACCATTTTTGCTTAAGAGCTCCAAAAACCAAAAAATGAACAGTAAAAATGAATTAGGGTTTTACCCTATTTTTCTTAATTTTATTCAAAAATATTTTTTTGCTTTTCCGCGTTTTTACCTCAAACGTTCGATTTGGGTAAAAACACGGAGGGTGCACCATAGTAAGTAGTCGTACGATTCGACCAAGAATAGTCGCCTAAAAATGGGAATAATTTTTGCTTTCTCGTAGATCGAGAAGAACTCATCTTTAACGCATTTTCTTCGAAAAATTCGCTAAAGAGGGGGCAAAATGTAGCACCCTAAAATTGGCGCAGTAAAAATTGTAATAATTACATTCACCTTAGTAAATAATTTAAAATTCAAATTTAACCTCCCAAACCGCCCGTTAACCGCCGAGAAATCCGTTTCCCCCTTTTTCGTGCCATTTTTAGAGGTTGTTTTGACCGTTTGACGATATCGTCGCCGATCAGACGATATCGCCCCAGATTTGACGATTTCGTCTGGACTAGGACGTCCAGACGATCTTGTCGCAAAACTGATTTTGCAAAGTTGGAATCTGTTCCAACGGGTCTCCAATATAGGCGAAGCGTGTCACGCACCGTTGGGACCCTCCCCCCATTGGAGATCTCCCAAATTGGGATGATCTCCAACCTCCTAACTACTCCCCTAAGCCTATTTAGTCTCTAGGATTTTCCCTTCCCAACCCCTGGCTAAAAATTATCTGCAAGTTAACTCCATTCACGTTAAAACATCCCTATTTTCCATTTGCATTGGTCCCATACCAATTTTATTGCAGGTACATCACTATTTTTCAGCCGAGCCAGCACCTATCGTCGTCGACGAACTTTGTTCGGATCGGAGGCGAACCTGTCGAATTCGAGGCGATTTCGATGCGATGCGAGACGATCTCGATTGCAGTCCGTATTAAGGCAATCAGTGCCTGAAGTTTGCATTTCTCAACCTTTTCTCTGTCATTTTATTCTGCAAATTAAATAGTCTATTCAGTGTTTTATGTCATTTTGCATTTGGAGTTCACCCATTTCGATTAAGTGCATAATTAAATCCTAATTATTATCTAATTAGCACGATTCATTTCTGTCTCTGTGTTTAAGTTTCAGTTTGATAACATTGCTGCCATTTTATATCATTTCCCTCTGTTAGCACTGTAGTACCTTTTGTATTTTGCATCTATTTTCGGTTTTGCAGGTCTCTGACGAATTCGTCTGACGAATTCGTCAGATCTCAGACGATCTTGTCTGATTGCAGACGATTCTGTCGAATCTCAGACGATCCAGACTGCTTCAACATCAAAATCTTCTTCAGACATCCGGATCAGGTATTCCTCATTTGTATTCTGTAATCTCTCTATTTTTCTGTCTTTAAATTTATTTTATGTATTCATTGAACTTGCATTTTCATATAGAGTAATCTAGATACATTCGGCCAAACCTAGGATATGAATGCTTAAGGTTAAAAATGAACACATTTAAACACATTCCAAAACCTAGGCGTGGAAGCTGCCATTAAATGTTTCCTGGTGAACCCACCATCCGTCGAAAAATCATCAAAATACACCTCCCTTGAGAGGCGGGACCTTCGCAAAGTCCTCTCAGTCCGAGGTACCGCGACATCCTTTTCCCATCCTCCTTCCGGGCGCGGATCCAATAGCCTGAAGGTAGGGATGCGAAAAATTTGGAGCGATACAACTCCTTTGCACTATTTTCATGTTTATTATGAGTTATGTCTTAGATGCATCGTAGTTATATTTTGTCTTTCTTTTGCTTTTCTTATATCATTACTGCTCAAGCTAGAGACCCAACGCTCCTACTTGACCTACTTTCTAGCTTTGATGATACAGACTGGGCATGGTTCAAATCTCGTAGGCTATAGTATGTCATTAGGCTACCCTACATCATGGAAAATTAGGCTTACCTTATGGCTCTGGCCCATCGTTGGGACCCACGAACTAATACCTTCCACCTCCTGACCAGCGAGATGACCATTATGCCGAATGATGTATATAGGATCTTTCAGATTCCGTTTGATGGGGTGGCTATTGTCTCTTCAGCCACTACCGATCAAGTGGTTGTCTTCACTCAAGTGTTTATAGGGCACTCTATGAATGCTCTCAAGGACACCAAGTCCGGAGGAGTGTCCATCAAGGACATATTTACGGTGAGGCATACCATATTACTGATGGTTATCAGTAATGTTCTTATCCCAAAAATATAAAATTTGCATTTTCTAGGGTTTGACCTTTCATTTTCACTATTGAAGATTCACTTTGGGAGCTCTGGTGTGATAGTGATAGTTGCGACTTTGGAGTTTGCTGGCATTGGGGACATGGTTGCGCAGGGTGAGACATCAGCTGCTAGAGGAATCAGAGCTTCTCAGGTATTTTTCTTTTCTAAACCCTAACCCTCTTTTCCTTATCTGAGTAAAACTAAACCTCACTAAGTAATGGGTAAAATGAACCTATTAAACCTGTTGGTAATGAACAAACTCCGTAGTTAGGCTTAGCTTACCTTTTTCTATGGTGGGTTAGTCCCCAATTTTTTTTTAGTTAGTAGCTTTAGCCTAGGATTTTTGAATTTTTTCTTTATTTACTTGATGCTACCATTTGTAGCATTTTTAAACTTAGCTCAATTTTTTATGCCATCTATAGTGACCTCGAGATGCACGCACCACCCCTTTTTAACTCTACTTGCCATGTTATTAAAAATCCAAGATGAAATGGAAGACAATGAAAAAAATCATATAACAGGAAATAACAAAGATGGATCTCTTTATTGGTATTGAAACTCGATTACATGTTGGTCCCTCTTAGGGATACCCATTTTGATACAATAATTTTACAAATAGATAAAGAGTGCCCCTTTCATGAAGATGTGGTGCACTTGTAAAATCTTCCCAATTTTGTACACATAAATGTATGAGGGCTTACAGATGTCTCCTTCTCTAGGTATGTTTCCTAGAGGGATCCCTTTTTCTCTCATATGTTGTAGATTCCGTCTGATGAACCTATGGCTTTGTAAGCAATGAAACAATAACACACACTTAGATGTCCGAGATTGCCTCCTCGGATGAGGTTGTTAGTAATAAAAGAATGTAACATAAATATGATGAAACTATGCTATGAAATCATGTAAATCTATGCTAATGATATGAAAATATGAAGAAACAGAATAAAAGAAGCTATGTCTAAAACCTAAGCTAAGCCTGTGGGCCACTATCCATGATAGCAACCGTTAAGGTAAACCTTGCTCTCTTTGCCCCAAAGTTATGGGTCAAATCCAGTATTTGATGTTGAAATTATAGGTGTGATGCTCTTAAATCCATCAGGGGTTCACTGTATACGTGATCTCCAAGGGAAATCTCCAAGTCTCGAAAGCTTTCCTCACTAAAATATGTCTTGATGATATAATTACGCTTTGGTTCTCATAGGATTGCACCTTTTATAGTGTGAAACCCTAGGTCTATGTCCAAGCCCTAGGAATGAATTTCTCATGCGTAGTGCAAGTTAGCATGAGAAGCTTTTGTCTTTTTTCTATGCTTGAAGACTAGTTAACTAAAATTTAACTACCCACTTGAGTCTCCTATGTCAACAGGTCATTAGCATGAGAATATTTTGTCCTTTTTCTATGCTTGGAGTTTAGTTAACTAAAGTTTAAATGCAAACTCAAGCCTCCTATATGAACTGGTTGTGAAAAGGAATGCAAAGTTACTCCCGCTCACCTTTATTGCATGCAGACTGCCACTTTCGCCTATGATTAGGTCTTTTTATCGACAAAACTACTTCTTATGGCTTAGCCGCTATCGTCTGCAGTGGCTAAGATCTGGCCGCTATCGTCTGCAATGGCTAAGGTCTGGCCGCTCTAGGCTTGAGCGGCTAGGATCTAGCTACTCTTGGCTTGAGAGGCTAGGATTATATGGCTTGAAAAGGCCCCAAATGAGTAGTGAGAACCACTGTTTATGCTTAGAAAGTCCAATATTATGTCTTATGATATTATGTGTGTGTCTATGTGAGAAGATCCCTTAAGCATGACATAATTTAGGTGTCTACAAATGCCCCTTTTTGCGATGCACTGTGTGGAAAACATAATGCTAAGCAAAAACGTAGACTAATCTATTTATAGGGTGTATGGTGATCAATGGTCTGATCAACATCGGATGGCCCAATCATGCAATATGGCATGCATCCCTTGAATCATTGCCTCAATGTTCGAAGGACTTAGCCTAGTGGCTTTTGCATGTTAAATTGCACTCATTCCTCAAACTCAATCGGGTAGCTTCAGCTGCTACAACAATTTTGACCAGTAGGAGAGATACAATTGAAGATGTCATATCTGATTACGTTCACAACAAACAAGGGAAATTTTTTATTGTTGTATACAATGATTTGTAGGATGAACACGATTTTGTTATGATCAAGTGATCTTTTGTTGATTTTGATTATGATAATGTTGAAGTTTTGAACCACTTACTCACACAATGAATTGGTGAAGAAATTACCATGAATGAAGTGCCAAGTTTCTTGACCAATATGACTAATCTGGTTCCTTTCTAGCATTTGTTGCTTTTAGTGGACAATCCCACATCCAAGTGTGATTCCAATTGTTTATGATGATCATCCATCCTTATCCCGAGGAGCGATCCAACTATCAATAGCTTTCTTAGGGAGTTAGGATGAGTGATTCTATTTATGTTTATATTGTATCACTTTGACTTAATTTTTTTGACATCATAGGGTAATTAGGATGATCCTTTCATACCCGTGGAGCAGTCCGACCATCTTGGTCTTCTTTAGGATTGAAGGGTGGCACATCGTAATTCCAAAATGAGTTATTTTTTTCCCAAGTGGCCTTATGGTTATCTACTCATCTCACCGAAATACATGGAGTGTGAATCGCTGCAATCGTCGAGTTGATAGAGTAGGTGACTAAATATGAGGCCTACTCGATATTGTGCTTTTATGTAATTTTTTTGTTATTTTGAACATTTTGATGATCTTAAACCAACAAAGTGTGTTTATTTGCTTTTTTTGTGGGATACCTTAATGAGGAAATCCCTTGTTCTGATCTATGGATCTAGTCGCTGTCAGGTCTAGCAGCCTCTGAGTTCCTGCCTGTGGTCATTGTTGCCTTGAGCAGCCAAGAAATTTAGGTTGCTGATGTCAGCAGTGACCAAGGTGTAATTAAGGAAATATAAAATTTGCATTTTCTAGGGTTTGACCTTTTGTTTTCACTGTTGAAGATTCACTTTGGGAACTCTGGTGTGACAATGATGATTGCAACTTTAGATTTTGCTGGCGTTGAGGACATGGCTGTGCAGGGTGAGACATCAGCTACTGGAGGAGCTGGAGCTTCTTGGGTATTTTTCTTTTCTAAACCCTAACCCTCTTTTCCTTGTCTGAGTAAAATTGAACCTCACTAAGTAATGGGCAAAATGAACCTCACTAAACCTGTTGGTAACGAATAAACTCCATAGTTAGGCTTAGCTTACCTTTTTCTATGGTGGGTTAGTCCCCAATTTTTGTTTTTTTTTAGTGGCTTTAGCCTAGGTTTTTTGAATTTTTTTGTTATTCACCTTTTGCTACCATTTTGAGCGTTTTTGAACTTAGCTTAGTTTTTGATGCCTGAGTGGGAATATTTGGTCATTTTTTTTCCCATAATCCATTACTGGCTCATCATCATGTTGTTTCAACTTGGCCAGGTCTAAAAGGTTCACTTTCTTCTTAGCACCAAAGGAGAAATGCTTTAGGAATGCATTTACTAGTTGTTCAAAGTTGATTATGTTGTGCCTAGGTAGTTGGTTGAACCATTGAGTGGCAGCACCTAAAAATGTCATTATGAATGTTCTTAGCATGAGAGCGTCATTGTCTTCAAGATGAAAATAGGCATTGATAAAATTAGTGATATTCTCTTGTGCATCCTCTTCACCCTTAAAATTTTCTAACCTAGGCATATCAAAGTGCTTAGGATATGGAGGGCTAGGGATTGATGGGCACAATGGTTGATTGTGTATCTTGTTTAATGTTGATGAGTTCCCAGCTACCTCTTGTTTCTCAAAGGTTTTCATCTTTTCAGAAAGCTCTTGAAATGCCATTGATCCATGGATTTCCTCCTCTTGTAAGCCCATTCACAGTGGCAATGGAGGTAACTCTCTATCCATTTTATTTGTTCTATTTTCCTCTCTCCTACGAGGGAACTTAGGATTGTGACCTTGGTTTATTGTGTTTTCCCTTCCCCCATTAGTTGTATTTCATTCATGTTTTGGTGGGGGATTTCATTGTGGGCTATATTGTCTATTGCACCTCTCCTTAGGTGAGTTGGCACGTCTAATTCTTTGGTGGTCACCACCATTTGTTTATAAGTTGTTAAGAGCTAGTTGCTCAACCTGCTCTCTTAAACACTGCTCATGTTGGCGTAAGACTCTTTCTCTTTATTTATCGTATTCAAGAGCTTCCACTAGCTCTCGTTCCTTATGTAATGCATTTTCTAACCACCTCATTTGGTCAGTTTGCATTTTTATAGATGACTCATGTTTATCTGACACTGTTCTTGTTGTCTTGACTCGTAGATTCCTTGAGGAGGTTTTTGTTGTATATGTACTCTTGCTAGCTAATGTGACTTGTTCAGTGTACTATTGAGAATCCCTACGATCAGACTCCATACTTATACTACAGGATCACTCTGAGGTACCCCCAGACTGGCAGACGTGTTTAGAAGTCATAGTTCATGAGCTCCCAGATACAAAGTTCTTAGTATCTATAGTTATTTGAGTTGGTCATGTAGGAAACCGATCCAACCCGTCTAGCTATCTTGTTTTCCATGGCTGATCCCGTGGGGTGCCATTCCCTCCTATAAGGTCATAGTCTATGGGAATATTTCCTTTTGTGTGAAGGGTTTCCTCTATTTGATTCCCATGGCTAGATGTAGCTCTATTTTCTTACCATTCAGTAGGCAAACCTATTTCATATGTTTCTTGTGTGTCTTAAGGTGTTGCAATTCTTGTTTGCCTTCTTGATGAAGAGGTCTTTGTGGTAACATGTTTTCTCTATGTGGATGGATATGTAGCAGTATCATCATCCCTATGTGAAGAATGAGTCTTAGAACCTTCTTTGTATCCATTTTATGAGGAAGCCCTTGAAGCTTCCTCACTTCTTTGAGATGTTTCTATGTGTTTAGAGGAGGCCCTTGAGGTCTCCTAATGTCTCCTTGATGAGGATGGTTGTGAAGCCTCTTTTTGTTTTAGTGATTTTGTTCCATGATGTGGTTCCTACTTGGGGTTTCTCGAAGAGATCCCCCAAGGGTTGAATTATCATCCCTTAGGCTCATGAAGCTACGTCTCATGGTCTTACGGGTGGGTCGTTCAATGTTACTACGACTTCGCCTATGGTATGAGTTACTTTTGTCTCTCCCTCAGTATCAGATCGAGGGTGCTTACTTCTTGTTTTGACCATGTTGTCTTATGATTGATCTTTTGAGTTGCAATTTAGGAATAACCACACAATACCAAGTAAATGTTTATCTTAATTACCAATTTGAATGTGCCCTAAACTGTTTGGTGTGTTTTTATGTGTCGTTCTTTCAATTTATTTGCTCTTGTTCTTGGATTAATAATGAGAAGACTCATCCATAATGACAATCAAGTACACCTGTACCAAACATGATTTTCTCAAAAGAAGCTAGGGTACACCACTGAAGATCCAATGGAGGGTTTGTCAAGCTCTTCCACTCTAAACCAATGATTGTTCCAATAGTGGGAGACAGTTTGAGCACAAGTAATTTAGTGTCACTATAAGTAAGTTTCTCAATCCATTTCTAGGAAGCACTAGGGGGCAAACCAGTGGAAGGATATGAATTCCAATGACCAGGTTTTGGTCATTGTAGTCAATAGCGGCTAAACCCTTAGCCATGTTTTCTTGCATTTTTTTGCTAGTTGTTGGATTTTTATGACATATTTGATTTTTTTTGATTAGGTGCAATCTTGTCCTTTTGCTTAGACTTAGAATAGCCCATACTCTTTTGCACCATTTTCATGTTTATTGTGAATTATGCCTTAGATGCATTGTAGTTATGTTTTGTCTTTCTTCTGCTTTGCTTAGATCCTTACTGCTCGGGCTCGGGACCCGAAGCTCCTGCTTGACCTACTTCCTAGCTTTGATGATACGGACTGGGCATGGTTCAAAGCCCGTGGGTTATAGTATGTCATTAGGCTACCTTACATCATGGTAGATCAGGCTTACCTTATGGCTCTGGCCCATCGCTGGGACCCATGAACTAATACCTTCCACCTCTCAACTGGTGAGATGACCATTACATCGGAGGATGTATATAGGATCTTTCGATTCCATTTGATGGGGTGGCCATTGTCTCTTCGACCACTAATGATCAGGTGGTTGTCTTCACTCGGGTGTTTAGAGGGCACTCTATGGATGCTCTCAAGGACACCAAGTCTAGAGGAGTGTCCATCAACCACTAGCATGGGGAGGGTGTCTTTACGGTGAGGCATGTCGTATTGTTGATGGTTATCAACAATGTTCTTATCCCAGACTGCTTGAGTTTGAGGTTCCCGTGGAACCTTTTGGTGATGGTGCAGGATCTATTGGATAGCGAGGAGCCTATCATCTATGCATGGGGTAGATCACTATTGGCTCAGTGCTATGATGAGTTGTACCACATCCATCGGTGAGGACATGTCAGCATTACCTACAACTTGCTCCTACAGGTTTGGGGATGGGAGCATATTAGGGTAGATCACCCTAAGGGGCTCCCAACCGAGATTATAGTGATCGATGCTCGAACACAGTGCTATGCTACTAGATGGGCTCGAGAGCATGAGGAGCGTAAGAGCCACACTTTCATAGGGGAGCTATCCCATTACACTGATGCTTTTACTAGACTTTTGGCTGAAGATGTCGTATGGCACCCTTACCATGAGTGTCCTACTTGGGATGATCCAACTAGCTTTACTACTAGGACACGGTATGAGCGATGGCTCATTGGCCATAAGATTACCATCCGGGAGTATTTCTTCTACTCTTGGGTTCTTCATCAGTATGGGTTGCAGCAGGATGTGCCCTTGGTACCATTCTTGTATAGGCACCTCACAGTAGAGAAGGACCTACCTCCATGATAGATTATAGAGCTTTTAGATGAGGAGGATGCCCTAACTATTGACCCTAGAGTGGTTAGGGGAGTTACAGAGGCATACACTCAGTGGTGGGGTGATCAGATGTGGCATGGTGTCGGTAGCCTAGGGCATGAGGATGATGGTGGGGGTGATGGTGCAGATCCGATAGGATGTAGAGTCCGAGCCAGGACCGAGGTATGGGGCCAACCAGTAGAGCAGGTGGTAGTGGAGGATCCTGATGTTCCTGAGGAGGAGGAGGAGTTAGAGCCTGAGGAGAGAGACTCTCCTCTGAGAGCACAACTACATGAGGTCGAGGCTGAGCTTCAGGCCACTAAGATCTAGGTACAATGGTGAGATGCTACCATTGAGCAGCTCACAACATAGATACAGGCTCTGTAGGCTACTATTGGGGGTGGCGATGCTAGGATGCAGTTTGTTGTTCCTCCTTCTACACCATAGGAGGTTCCAGTGGTAGGTTTAGGAGCAGATGTGGGACAACTTTAGTATTTGTTGGATGAGCATGAGGAGCGGATCCGAGGACTTGTGGATCACGTCACCATTCTTCAGATGCAGCTCAGGAGGCATGGGATTGTCCCTAAGGATCCAGCTGGTGTGGGTGGTTCGTAGGTTAGTGGGCGCTCCACCTCGAGGTAGTCTTCCACCCATCCTAGCTAGAGGACCTAGACTCGGATAGAGAGACCGATAGGCTCACATCATTCGACTCATGACACCACCATAGGGGGAGGTGGCACTAGAGGAGGTGATGCAGGGGGCTCAGGCCTAGTATTTGATTGATGCTTTACTTGGTCCTTGATTCATTTTTGAGGTCGATTGACCTATATGACTGTAGCCCATGGGCATTTTTGTACATCCATTGGACTTGACACACATACTTTTATGATAGCTTTGCATTATGACTTATTATGTGTATCATTTATTGCTCATGTTTTTGTTGTTATTTTATTTTATGATATGATGCGATGATGGTATTATGATGATTTGATGAATATGTTAGATGATAGATGATATTGAAGATGCTTAGATGGATGTGTAGATGCTTATATGATTTGATGATATGATGCGATGTATTTTGATGATGAATGATGAATTTATGATTGTATGCAAATGGATATTGCCTATATGTTTTATGATGTGGTTTATGGATGATTAATGACTTGTTTTTGTGAATATGATGTTATTGCTAAATGCATGTTTTAACTTTGCTTTAATTGTATGCATCTAACTTATGTGATGGAATGGTATAAATGAACCTGTATGCTCTAATCACTTAAAACATATGGAATGCATATGACATTGACAATATTAATGGGTGATACCACAGAAAGTAAAAAAATAATCATGAATTTAAATAATCACTCTTATCATAAGAATTGATTAAGTATTCATATATGAGATGTAATGGTGTGTAATGTATTTTCTTAATAAGTTTCTATAAATTAAAATATATAAAGTAGTCAGTGGTCATCTATATACTATTTCTAATATATATGCGGTATCTGTCCTACTATGTTGATACCCCTAATTTATAGAATCTTATAAAGAAAGTGATGGTGTGAATGATGTTATGATTTGTTGCTATGTAAGAATTTTTGGGGCTTTTCGGAGATTCAAACACTCTAGTTACCCTATCAACAACTGTCTACTGACCACTTAGACTTTTGAAAAGTAAGGCTTTTACCATGGACCTAGTTTTTCATGATCTCTGTGTGTGCATGTGATTGTATATTTTGAGATAGAACTCAAGCATTTCCTCCGATGTCAAGCGGGATTCTTTCAGCCCATTGCTAAGATCAGGGATCCTCAAGTGTTCATCTCATCCTTATGTTGGACTTAGTTGGACTATACCACTAGGCAATATTGGGTTACCTAAGCTAGCTCATCCACATTCAAACATTGGTCTACACAAATGCATGAAGCAATTGTGATAGACATATCATCATGCGTAAGGATTTCTCCTTCCAATTTTGTACAATGCTGAGAATTCCAGGGATTCAAGCTTTATTCCCTTTTGGCTTCTTTTTGGCTTTGGATATTTGCTCATATGTAGTGATGAAAATCACTTTTTATTTTGATTGATTTTTTCTTTGAGCTAGGATTTTTGTAGTGATGATAATCACTGTTTATTTTTCTCATATGTAGTGATGAAAATCACTGTTTATTTTTTATTGATTTTTCTTTGAGCTATGATTTTTTTGAATTTATGATTTGTGTATCGGATTATTGCTTTGAAATCTGGACTGTATGCTTGGCCTTTTGAATATGTACTTTGCTTTGGGATTTTTCTTATTTTGATTTAAGCAAGGGATTTGGATAGGGTAAAGCTTGTCCTTTTGCCAATTCTCAACACCTTTAAACCGGTTGCATAAGGGGATAAGCAAGGAAAATCCTTTTCGCTTAAGGTAACCTAGACCACTTTTGTAGCTTTCATATTTTCCTTGTACCAGCTAGGATTTTAGTGTTTCAATTAGTGATGGGATCTTGAATATCCAAGGCATTATCATAGCTAGACCTTACCTTCTACTAATCAAAGTTGTTTTCCTCAAAATTTGATAAGATCACTAGGTGTGGTTGATTAACCAAAAAACCTTAGTATATTATGTATAGCAACAAATAATGGTTGTGTTGAAAAACACAATTACACACATGTGTTAATGGAGGTATGGATTTGAATGATTTGTGCGACAAACTGTGGTATCACTTTTAAGGCTCTCATGACATATGCAATTGTAGTGGATATGAAAATGCAATGCAATGATGTGGATGCAAGATGTGAGATGCAATTGTTTTTGTATTTTTTATTTTTATGTTGTTTTTGTATTTTTGCTTAATTTGACCAAAGGGCTTATTATGCCTTTGGGGATTTTTGGTTTTTGACCAAGTAGCATGAAGTACCCTTGGAGATTTTTGAATTGATTTTGACCAAGCGGTTTGAATTACCCTTGGAGCCTTTGAATTGATGTTTGACCAAGCGGTTTGAATTACCCTTGGAGCCTTTGAATTGATGTTTGACCAAGCGGTTTGAATTACCCTTGGAGCATTTTGAATTGATGTTTTGACCAAGCGGTTTGAATTACCCTTGGAGCCTTTTGAATTGATGTTTGACCAAGCGGTTTGAATTACCCTTGGAGCCTTTTGAATTGATGTTTGACCAAGTGGTTTGAATTACCCTTGGAGTTTTGATTGATGTTTGACCAAGCGGTTTGAATTACCCTTGGAGTCTTTGATTGTATTTTTGAAATTTTATGTTTTTGTGTTTTTGACATATTTGAATGTTTTTGTGTTTTATGAAATATTTGAATGTTTTTGTATTTTATGAAATATTTGAATGTTTTTGTGTTTTATGAAATATTTGAATGTTTTTGTGTTTTATGTGTAGAATGCCTTTAAGTGAATGATATTGAGAGGCTCAGGCTCTTCAACACCATCTAATGATATAAGGTGATATGCTCCAGGCCCAACTCTCTATGAAATCATGTATGGGCCTATCCAGTTTACCATGAACTTATCTCGTAGATGCGGTGGCAAATTCAAATTCTGCTGGTTTTCTTTGAGCACTAGATCTCCAACCTTGAATTCCCTTAAGTGGACTTTACTATTGTAAGCTCATGCAAGGTGATCTTGGTAAATGTGAAGATGCTCTAAAGCATTGACTCGACATTCATCAAGAAGCATCAACTGATCAAGGTGGCCTTGTCATGCGACATCATCATCTATGAAGTCCTTTAATGCTATGCGTAGAGTCAAAATTTCTAACTCTAGTGGCATGATGGCCTCAGTGCCATATACTAGTGAAAATGGTGTTGCCCTAGTGGGCATCCGTATACTAGTCCTGTATGCCCATAGTGCAAGAGGCAACTGCATGTGCCAATCCTTGTGATTGTCTTGCACCGTCTTCCTCAAAATGGAGACTATTGTTTTGTTTGAGGCTTCTGCTTGCCCGTTTGCTTGTGGATAATAAGGCATTGAAAAACTATGTTGAATATGGTATTTGTTCATTAAAGCATGCACATTTTTGTTCTTGAAATATGGCCCATTATCTGATATTATCTTAGAAGGGACCCCAAAATGACTTATGATATTGTGGAGTATAAACTCCGTAATCCTTGGTCTAGTTGTTGATGTTAAGGGGATCACTTCTACCCATTTAGTGAAGTATTATGTGGTTGTTATGATGAATGTGTGTCGGCCTGAGGATGGGGGTGAGATCTTCCCAATCAAGTCTAGTCCCCATTACGAGAATGGCCATGTTGCCTGGATGGGCTGCAAAGCTTGCGATGGTAAGTGCGTTAGATTTGCATGATGTTGGCACTTACTACATTTCTTGACATACTCACAGTAGTCCCTTTCCATGGTGGGCCAATAGTAACCCATTCTCAAGATGCGCTTAATGATGGCCATGCCACTAAAATGCCCTCCACATGTTCCATCGTGAGCTTGCAAAATTGCCCAGGATGCTTCCTAGGGCTCAAGACAATGGAGTAATACTCCATCATATCCTCGTCTGTAGAGGATTTCTCCTAGCAAGATGTATCTTGTTGCTCTCTATTTGAATGTTCACCTTTCAGTATGCGACAAACCTTGAGGTACTATTCCAAGCTTCAGGAAGTCCCACAGTTGGGAAAGCCAATCTTGATAAGCCATGACTTCTATAGAAAATATGGCTTGCTCTTCCTGTATTTTTGAGCTAGTGAACATGGATTGAGGAACAACTCTATGGTGTATGGTTGCACCACACTCCATAGGTCCTTGGGAGATCAAAGACCCCCAAGGTGCCATTTGCAAGAAATCTCTAGCTACGAAGGACCAATCCTGATTTGGCTCGATGTTGATCATGTTGATTGATTCTTGATTGTCAAAAGCTTCACGATATATTGCTGAGTGTGAAAGCACTTTCACATGAATGGTTGTAAAATCAGTAGATGGATTCTGAGGGATTAAGGATCCCAAAGAGGCCATAGTGTCTACAAATCTATTCGACGTATGAGGGATTGCCTCGATGTCGTACCATTCCAACCGGGCTAGGTAGGTGTCAACAAGTTCCTTGTAAGTTTTCAGGAGTGGGCACCTACATTGGAATAGTCCTTTGACCTGGTTTACTATGAGCAAGGAGTCACCAAAGATATTCAATATTTTAATGCCCATTGCTATGGCTGTTTGGAGTCCTAGGATCAATGCTTCATATTCTGTATTGTTGTTTGTGCATGGGAAGTCTAGTTTGAATGATAAGGGCAATGGAGCACCCTGTGGTGTGATAAAGACAATCCCTGCTCCACCTCCTTGTTCACACTTTGAACCATCGAAGAACAATGACATGTCTCTTTCTTTCTTAGGTTCTTTGAGTTTTGGCGGATCTGATAATGCAAAGACCACATCATCAGGCAATTCTATGGTGAGAGGCTTGTTATCCTGAAGAGGCACCTCTGCTAATTGATCTGCTATGACTTGTCCCTTGATGGAATTTTGGCTTATGAACTCTAGATCAAATTCTATCAATAGCATGATCCACTTTGTGGTACATGTATTGTGATATGTCTTGCTCATCATGTACTAGCAAAGGATTTTGTTTTGATATGACGTAGGTCGTATGGCTCAACATGTAGTGTCACAACTTTCGAGTTGCAAAGACCACTTGCTAAACACAACTTTTTGACATACGCATATCCTAGCTCATAACTCACCAAGGTGCGACTAATGTAATATATGGCTTGCTCTTTGTCTTGTGCATTCTTTTGGGCTAACATGGTGCCCAATGCAAAATCAGTAGCCGATATATATAGTAAAAATGGTATGTCTGGCCTTGGTGGAGCCAATACTGGCGGTGTTGCTAGATAAGTTTTGATCTCTACAAAGGCTTGATGGCATTCTTCATCCCAATGAAAGGGGACCTCCTTGCGTAGCAACCGATTCATAGGTTTGCATTTGTCTGATAATTGCATGATGAATCTTTTGATGGATGCTATCTTGCCTTGTAGGCTCCTTAACTCCCTAATGTTGGTAGGGGCGGCCATTTCTAGTATAGCCTTTACCTTTGTAGGATCGACTTCAATGCCTCTCTTGGATATGATGAATCCCAAAATCTTGCTATAAGTTATACCAAATACGCACTTCTTAGGATTCAATCGGACATTGTGTTCTATGAGGTGATCAAAGACTTGTCTAAGGACTTCGGCATGCTCTTGCCGCAATAGGGACTTGGCCAATAAGTCATCCATGTAATCTTCTAAGATCTTATGCATATAGTCATGGAATATGTATGTCATGGCCTGCTGATATGTGGCACCAACATTTTTGAGACTGAATGGCATCACTTTGTAATAGAATGTTCCCCATGGAGTAATGAAAGTAGTTTTATGTTGATCTTCGGGCTTAATCTGGATCTGGTTGTATCTAAAAAAACCATCCATTAGGGAGAGCATTTCATGACCTACGGTTGCATCTACAAGAGCATCTATGTTTGGCAATGGGAATGAATCCTTTGGTGTTGCCCTATTTAAATCTCTAAAATCCATGCAGATATGGACTCTTCCATCAGGTTTCCCCATGGGTACCATGTTTGACACCCACTCAGGGTAGTCAATAGGAACTATGAATACTGCATCTAGTAGTTTTTGCAATTCGTTCTTCACCATCAAAGTGATGGTTGGATGCATTTTCCTCAGCTTTTGCTTGATTGGCTTCTTCATGGGATCCAATGAAAGGTTGTGAATGACTAACTTTGGATCTATCCCTGGCATGTCTTTGTAAGTCCAAGAAAAAATATTTGGCCTCTCTTTGAGGAGAGGAATTAGGATGGCTTGTTCCTCTGGAGATAGAATTTCTCTGAACTTGAATTTCCTTGGTTGGGTAGGATCATCGTTGATGTCCACCTTGAAAGTCACTTCTATAGCCATATGTGACCCATCCTCTAGCTGATGAGGCATGGGTATCAAATGAATGTCATCGATAGGATTTATAGGACCTAGTGACTCAGGTTCCAAACCAACATGGAAGACGTCATACGCACAACCTGATGCAAAATGGAATGGCTGTAACATCTCTTCATTGGGGAAGAGGTCTTCAGGCTCTATGGGTGAATTAGCATGATCCCAATCAATAGCCTCTATATCAAGATGCAATGATTTGGTAGGATCTATTGGATTATGAAGTGGAGTGGTCAAATCAATGGAGATCATGTTGATGGATGGAATGAAGTCTCCAGGACCACATGGGTGCAATCTTGTCTCAGGGGTTTCCCTTCCATACTCGTGATGAGGTTCTGGAGGAATGGGAATTTTTGGATCTAGCCCATGAGTAGGGTGGACAATAGGATCATTGGGCTCTAATCACTCTCTGAATGTAGGTGAAGGGGGATTGACCATCCGATGAATGGCAGCTAGGTCAACAGGTCTCCCCAAAAATTATAGATGAGGGTCTATGGCATGGAGTGCCACCTCTCTCTCTACTAGCTCATTGACTTGCCGCAAGTGGTGAGGTCCAAGATAAGCCATCTCGGTCTCATCCTCAAAGTCATCATCACTTATCCAGAAATCGTTAGCATTGGTATGCGGTCCTAAGACAAGGGGCTCATGTCTTGGCCCTAAGTAGGCCATCTCTATTTCATCTTCATATTCTTCATCACTTATGAAGAATCCATTTGCATTTGTCTCTTGCCCCAAAGTCAGGGGTTGATGGCTTAGGCCTAAGTAGGCTCTTTCTATTGAGTCTTCTGATTCATAGTCACTTTCATCTAATGTATATCCACTCTCATCATGGATGGACCATGTGAATATTTGTAAATAGTGAGGCCCCTAGTAGGCTAAACCAAGTTGTACCTCATCATCACTTGCTTCATATCCATTCTCCTCATCCCATGAGTTGTACCCTATTGGGGTGGAATCAATTGAGATGTTTGGATGATAAATTTTTGGTGGTGGTATGTTTACCGTGGCCACTTGTCTGTTGCTCAAATTTCTTATTCTTAGGGGGTGATAAGGAATGAAATCAATGTCTTCTCCTAACCCTAAGCTTAATCTTTCCAATGCCACTACAAGAGAGTCATCTCGACCTCCGATATAATAGCCTAAGCCAAATATATCGAAGGGAAGTTGATATTGTGGCTCGTATGGCCATCTGTGCCCTTGCTCATATATGCCAAGGCCATAGCCATGCCAATGGCAATGCTCAAAGTAGCTTAGAGAAAACTTAGGGTTAGAGAGGTAATGAACATTGATCATGAATAATTTATCACTATCCTCTTCTATATCTGAAGACTTATGAGTGCATTCTAGGCTAGCATAGACAAAATTGGTTTGGTTGGGAGGGATTCCAAGTGGAACCACTATTCCCACTGGTGGCCTCAAGTCCTTAGGCCTTCCCATGTCTTGTGCAGACTCAATGATAGGTGTAAAGGTGATGTTCTACACAAGGTACTCCCCTATGCCTATGCTTGCCAAGTGTATTGATGCATGCGATGTGGATGACCCTACGGATGACACTGGTGAAGCAGGGTGATAATCACTATCTTCATCTTGATCTTGAAGATCTTCCTCTTCCATAGGACTTGGCATTTTAGCAATGGCTATAGTTGGCACTTCCTTGGGCCTTTCTTCCTTAACTAAGGGTGCCTTTAGCTTCTGATTATCTTTTGGTTTTGACGTTGATGGTACTTTAGAAGCATTGACTATTTTGAGTGCACCAGGAGGTGTTGAAGTGCATGGGTCTTTTCTTACCCCTTTGTCTTCGTTATCCACTTGTGTGGTTGGGGATGAAGGTGCTACGTACAGGTGAGTAGAAGGGATTACAAATTCTCCTAGAATGTCCACCTGATTGACGTATTTAAAAGGCTCTTCATCAGCCAGAACCACATAGACTTTGTTCTCGTGCACATACTTGACACATTGGTGCAAGATCGAAGGCACACACTTCATGGCCCTTATCCAAGGGTGCCCTAAGAGGATGTTGTACTGCATAGCTCCTTCCAAGACATGACACATCATGGGGATGGTCTTGTGCCCCACCTTGATGGGTAGGACTATCATTCCCATAGTATTGCATAAAGCATCATTAAAAGCTCTCAATGTGTAAGCTCCTGGAATGATATTGGACTTGGGGATCTTGAGGTGCTCTATTGCAGTTGTTGTGATAATGTTTATCGATGAACCTGTATCGACCAAGACCCTCTTGAAAGGTAAGTTGTTGATTGCCACTACAATGTTTAGCGGAGGGTCTGGTAAGGCAGTAGGAACTATCTTAATCTCATGATCATAGAATCAGATTATAGGTTCCTGGAATTCTTGCACTTGTCCCACAAAGTGAGTGAATGCATTTGCATCTTGCGGTTGGAGCTCAATTGTCCTTAAAATCTCCATTAGAGTCTCCCTATGCTTTGGGGACTATTGTATGAGCTCATAGATGGATAACTTAGCTGGAGTCATCTATAGGTTTTGCTCCAATCTACTCCGAATAGTCACCACAGGTCACGTTGGTGGACCTGGAAGGTTGTCTTGCCTTTGCCTAGGAGTAGCTGGGATGTTCATGGGAGCTACAGGCGGTTGCGGTTGACCATACCACCTAGTCCTTGTTGCTATGTTAACAATATCAACCATCCCAATGCATCCATGGGTAGGTATATCAGCTCGAACCTGATTGACTTGGGCCCCTTGCTCTCTAGGGGCCTCATGATTGGGCAATGGGTTTCTGTATATGCCCATGTCTCTATTATCGGGAGCCAGTGGGTTGTCAACTTTGAGTTCTCCCACCTCAATCATGTTTTGCACTTGATGCTTAAACCCGATGCAAGCCTCAATGTCATGCCCCGGTATCCTATGATAAGGGTAAAATTGATCTTCCCTATATCCTTTTGGCTTAGGATGGTTGGGATCTATAAGAGGTATATCAAGAAATCTGATCCTCTTGGCCTCGCTCAACTGATTAAATATTGATTGCATTGATTCTGTCAGAGGCATGAAATAACGAGGCGGCTTGCATTCTCGGTTTCTTCCCTGATTGTTCTTTTGGTCGTAATTGGTTGGCGGGGGATGTGCTTGATAGTTCTGGGGTTGTTGTGCACCCCCATCCTTGGGTGTAGCCAATACGACTTGATTGACTAGAGCAGGGTTGCCCTGCTTCTATTTATACTTGTCATTCTTACCATTCTTGTTCCACTCCTTTTTGTTTCGGAGTTTAATGGTTCCCTCATCTACTTTTATTTCTTCGATGAGCTTGGCCTGTGCCAAAGCTTCCTCAAATGAAGGATACTACTGAAGTTGTAGCAAGAGGGAGATGTGTTTAGAGAAAATTTTGGTGAACATGCGAATGATCTCTTCTGTGGGAATGGAGAATGATAATTTTACCATGACTTTTCTCCATCTATTCCCATAATCCATTACTGGCTCATCATCATACTATTTCAAGTTGGCCAGGTCTGAAAGGTTCACCTTCTTCTTAGCACCAAAGGAGAAATACTTTAGGAATGCATTTACTAGTTGTTCAAAGTTGGTTATGCTATGCTTAGGTAGTTGATTGAACCATTGAGTGGCAGCACCTAAAAATGTCATTATGAATGTTCTTAGCATGAGAGCATCATTGTCTTCAAGATGAAAATAGGCATTGATAAAATTGGTGACATGCTCTTGTGCATCCTCTTCACCCTTAAAATTTTCTAACCTAGGCATCTCAAAGTGCTTAGGATATGGAGGGCTAGGGATTGATGGGCACAATGGTTGGTTGTGTATTTTGCTCAATGTTGGTGAGTTCCTAGCTGCCTCTTGTTTCTCAAAGGTTTTCATCTTTTTAGCAAGCTCTTGAAATGCCTTTGATGCATGGATTTCCTCCTCTTGTAAGCCTATTCATATTGGCAATGGAGGTAACTCTCTATCCATTTGATTTGTTCCATTTTCCTCCCTCCTACGAGGGGACTCAGGATTATGATCTTGGTTTGTTGTGTTTGCCCTTCCCCCATTAGTTGGATTTCATTCATGATTTGGTGGGGGATTTCATTGTGGGCTATCTTGTCTATTGCACCTCTCCTTAGGTGAGTCAGTACATCTAGTTCTTTGGTGGTCACCACCATTTGTCTATAAATTGTTAAGAGCTAGCCGCTCAGCCTGCTCTCTTAAATGCTGCTCATGTTGGTGCAAGAGTCTTTCTCTTTGTTTATCTTGTTCGAGAGCTTCCACTAGCTCTCGCTCCTTATGTAATGCATTTTCTAACCACCTCATTCGGTCAGTTTGTGCTATTATAGAAGACTCATGTTTATCTGACTCTGTTCTTGTTGTCTTGACTCATAGATTCCTCGAGGAGGTTTCTGTTGTATCTGTACTCTTGCTAGCTAATGTGACTTGTTCAGTGTACTATTGAGTATCCCTATGATCAGACTCCATGCATCTACTATGGGGTCACTCTGAGGTACCCCTAGACTGGGATATGTGTTTAGAAGTCATAGTTCATGAGCTTCTAGATGCAGAGTTCTCAGTAGCTATAGTTCTTTGAGTTGGTCATGTAGGAAACCGATCCAACCCATCTAGTTGTCTTGTTTTCCATGGCTGGTCCCATGGGGTGCCATTCACTCCTATGAGGTCATAGTCTATGGGAATATTTCCTTTTGTGTGAAGGGTTTCTTCTATATGATTCCCATGACTAGATGTAGCTCTAGTTTCCTGCCCTTCAGTAGGCAGACCTATTTCATATGTTTCTTGTGAGTCTTGAGGTGTTGCAATTCTTGTTTGCCTTCTTGATGAAGAGGGCTTTGTGGTAACATGTTTTCTCCATGTGGATGGAGATGTAGCAGTCTCATCATCCCTATGTGAAGAATGAGTCTTAGAACCTTCTTTATGTCCATGTGAGGAGGAAGCCCTTGAAGCTTCCTCACGTCTTTGAGATGTTTCTGTGTGTTTAGAGGAGGCCCTTGAGGTCTCCTCATGTCTCCTTGATGAGGATGGTTGTGAAGCCTCTTTTTGTTTATGTGACTTTGTTCCATGATGTGGTTCCTTACTTGGGGTTTCTCGAGGAGATCCCCCAAGGGTTGAATTATCACCCCTTAGGCTCATGGAGCTACGTCTCATGGTCTTATGGGTAGGTCATTCAATGTTACTATGACTCTGCCTATGGGTATGAGTTGCTTCTGTCTCTCCCTCGGTATCAGACCGAGGGTGCTTACTTCTTGTTTTGACCATGTTGTCTATGAATTGATCTTTTGAGTTGCAATTTAGGAATAACCACACAATACCAAGCAAATGTTTATCTTGATTACCGATTTAAGTGTGCCCTAAACTATTTGGTGTGTTTTGATGTGTTGTTCTTTCGATTTCTTTGCTCTTGTTCTTGGATTAAGAATGAGAAGACTCATCCATAGTGACAATCAAGTACACCCATGCCAAACATGATTTTCTCAAAAGAAGCTAGGGTACACCATTGAAGACCCAATGGAGGGTTCGCCTAGCTCTTCCACTCTGAACCAATGATTGTTCCAATAGTGGGAGATAGTTTGAGCACAAGTAACTTAGTGTCACTATAAGTAAGTTTCTCAATCCATTTCTAGGAAGCTCTAGGGGGTAAACCAGTGGAAGGAGATGAATTCCAATGTCACTGGACTGAATTGAAGGTTGGTGATGAAATCCAACTCCCCAATGTTTAAATGAGATGTGCGTGTGTGGTGTTCATTTTAAGCTTGCATAACATAAAGTGCATCATATAGCAACAATGAATCTTTCCTATATGCCTAAGTGCAAAAATACATTTCAATATTCAGAAATATGCATGAACTACTATGATTTGTATGAGCGCACTTTATTTCATGCAGCTATGGCCTCTAGCAGGGCCTCAAAGCAAGCAAACAACATACAATGTCTAGCACATTGGATTCTAGGGTGAACTTTTTAGGCATAAGCCATTGTTCCTAGCAATGCCTAGTGGAAAATTTAAAAGAAGATCTAAGATATGCGAAATGCTTAATTCTTTCTCCTTTTATTCTTTCAATTTCCAAACATAAATGTGCTTTAAGTTCTCTATTTTAGACACACATAAGTAGATATAAAGCTATAAAATATCAGATAAGCTATACCAACCTTTGATCCAGCTTAGAGAGTCGGTGTTTTGACCTCTGTTGCACTCCAGTTCTGGCCATTGTTGACCAGAGTGGCTGGTTCTTGGCCATTGTAGCTCAGAGTGGCTAAAGCTCTATTGGCCATTGTAGCTCAGAGTGGCTAGTTTTTGGCCATTGTAGCTCAGAGCGGCTAGACCTACACATAAAATTAAGTTAGTATTCTGATAGAAAATGAAAAATTAGTGGAGGTCCCACCGTGATCGCCATCTGTAGCGACCTCGGGATGCACGCACCGCCCTTTTAACTCTACTTGCAATGTTATTAAAAACCCAAGATGAAATGGAAGACAATGAAAAAAGCATATAACATGAAATAACAAATATGGATCTCTTTATTTGTATTGAAACTCGGTTACATGTCGGTCCCTCTTAGGGATACCCATTTCGATACAATAAGTTTACAAATAGGTAAAGAGTGCCCCTTTCATGAAGAGGTGGTGCGCTTATAAAGGCTTCCCGGTTTCCACACAAAAATGTATGAGGGCTTATAGATGCCTCCTTCTCTAGGTCTATTTCCTAGAGGGATCCCTTTTGCTCTCGTATGTTGCAGATTTCATCCGATGAACCTATGGCCCTGTAAGCAATGAAACAACAACACACGCTTAGATGTCCGAGATTGCCTCCCTGGATGAGGTTGTTAGTAATAAAATAATTTAATAGAAATATGATGAAACTATGCTATGAAATCATGTAAATCTATGCTAATGATATGAAAACATGAAGAAACAGAATAAAAGAAGCTATGTCTAAAACCTAAGCTAAGCCTATGGGCCATTGTCCAAGACAATGGTCGCTAAGGTAAACCTTGCTCTCTTTGCCCCAAAGTTATGGGTCAAAGCCTATATCTGATGTTGAAATAATAGGTGTTATGCTCTTCAATCCATCAGGGCTTCATCGTACATGTGATCTCCAAGGGAACTCTCCAAGTCTCGAAAGCTCTCCTCAATAAAAGATGTCTCGATGATAGATGTTTTATTTGGTGCTCTTAGGCTTGCACCTTTTATAGTGTGAAACCCTAGGTCTATGTCCAAGCCCTAGGAATGAATTTCTCATGCGTAGTGCAAGTTAGCATGAGAAGATTTTGTCCTTTGTCTATGTTTGAAGGCTAGTTAACTAAAATCTAACTGCCCACTTGAGTCTCCTATGCGAACTGGTCGTTAGCATGAGAAGATTTTGTCCTTTGTTTATGCTTGGAGGTCAGTTAACTAAATTTTAAATGCAAACTCAAGCCTCCTATGTGAACTGGTCATGAAAAGGAATGCAAAGTTACTCTCGCTCACCTTTATTGCATGCAGACTACCACTTCCACCTGTGATTAGGCCTATTTGTTGATAAAACTACTTCTTATGGCTTAGCCATTGTCATCTGCAGTGGCTAAGATCTGGCCACTATCATCTGTAGTGGCTAAGGTCTGGCCACTCTAGGCTTGAGCGGCTAGGATCTGGCCACTCTTGGCTTGAGCGGCTAGGCTTGGATGGCTTGAAAAGGCCCCAAATGAGTGGTGAGAACCACTGTTGATGCTTGGAAAGTCCAATATTATGTCTTATGATCTTATGAGTGTGTCTATGTGAGCAGCTCCCCTAAGCATGACATGATTTAGGTGTCTACACTCCCCATATTCGAGGTCCCAATTTTTGTTGTACCAATAGACTCCACCTATTCTTCTTGCATTATTACTCTCAATGATTCATCTTACTAACTAGTTTTTTGAGCAACTAAAATAGCTCCCTCAAGTTATAATATTCTATAAATATTAGTCTATGATTTTTTAGGAGGGATATAAACTCCTCAAAACTTGTATAGTACAAACCTTAACTCAAAATATTTATCATATGATGGAGTATTGTATTTTCAAGATAAATCAAATAACCTTAAAAGCAAAATGGATAATTTATGAAAGAGTATCATGGCCTGATTCATTTCCAAAGGTTTGGATAGTGAATTAATCTCACTTTTCTTAGCAATTGCTTGATCCATCTGTTAATTGAGTTGCTTATTATTGTAAAACTTACCACCCCTACCCCAAAACCCTGAAAAGCTTAGATCCATGAATTCCTAAGCTACAACTCTTTTTTTGTGTGTGCTTGATCTAAGTTATTACATCACCTCCTTGTGGTATTAACTAGTTATCATACACTACCTGCTTTAAGTAAAATTTTGATTCACTCATATAGATTTTGGAATATGCTACCAAGAATTGGTGTTCTCATTTTTTTTTTATCATTTGAATTACTATCTCAGCTTGTTCCACTTTACCCACTAAATTTTCCCTTTGCTAAATTCCTCCTTTTTTTCTTGGATTAACTTGGTAATGTAGATTATTTTCTCTACTAGTAGGAAAGCTTCCATAGTCATATCCTTGATATTTATCTAGTATTAATTTTATATTTGCTTCAGCACCTCCTAGGATAGCATGGGATTATGCAACTTCTTTTTCTCTTTCTCCAATTCTAATTACACTATTTTAAATCTTTCCTCTTGAGCCTACAATATTGATCTTAGTTCTTGTAATTCCTTTTATTGTATTTGGATATTTATATCCCCCTGTTATAGTTTCTCTTCTAGAATTTGAACTTTTCATTTCTTTGCTAGATTTTCTCTTCAATTGGGTTTTTGTCTAGTTAGAATTTCATATCTTTGAATTCCTATTTTAGAGTATTTTCTCTATTTGTTCTTTTTTCATGTTAGCTTTCCAATTAGATTAATTCATAGAAAGCTTTATCTAGGATCAAGAATAAATTAAATATATGCCATTAAATAAAAATAACAATGAATCTCAATATTGTATTAACAACATGTTGAGTGGTATTTTCACCCGATTGTGAAAACACACTCTTCGATAGGATTTGGGTTCTAAATCCTCTGCTTGCAAAGAAACAATTTCTCCAAGGTTCCTGTTATGTTAGCATTTTGCATCTGTGTATAAGAGATATTTAATTAAAATGCTTGGAATACCTTAGTGGTTGCAAGTAACTGAAAACAAGGGGCACTGTGGTTTATTTTACTGTGAAATTTAATGATTGTTCATTGAACCCTGATAAAGTAAATGTGATTTGATCCTCATATGACCATGCTGTAACTTCAAAATGAAATTTAATGAAAGGCCATAAATGAAGGAATTATTTATGGATTTTGAAGTTTTTTAATTTTTTTATTTTATTTTAAAGCCTGTAAATAAAATTGGAACTTCTGAAAATAAAATGCAGCAAGAAGAAAAATAAAATGCAAAAGAAAAGAAATTTAAAATTGCATTCAGTTTGATGCCATCCCGTCCTGGCAAAACCAAAGATGTGAGGTTTCCATGCATGCAACCTAACTTATTGGACCTGCAAACATGCACAATCCCGATAAGCTAAGTGCTGATTCTAAGGGTTTTGAAATAAAATTCATATTTCGAACATTCGCCTAATGCAACCCACAGAACTTGCATTTAACATTATCTATAAATCTAAAATATTAAAAATGAAAGAATAAACATTAAATCTATAACATGCACAGAAGATCTCCTTCTTTCTTGCCCACAAGATGCAAATTTCTGAACACTCTGCATTAAAAATATATCATGTTACAATGGTAGAACTTCTGTTTTCTAAAAACCAACAAAAGGAAGGAAAACAACCTTGAAGCAGGCCCAGAATGGCCCTCCGGCCTCTAGCACTGCAACTCTGCTCCAGCGGTTTCCCCACCCTTGTGCCAATCTGTGCATCTACATTTATACTTGTTGTTGAATTGATTCCCCTTCCACGACGGTTCGTTTCATCTTCCAATGGCTGCTCGTTTCACCTTTCTTTGACTATGTGTGTTTTGGCTTTATGCTTGAAATTAAGACGTTTGATCTTCTCTGTAATGCTTCTGCAGCCTGTACGCCATGTGTCCCACACTTTTTTGCATGTTCTGTAATGGTTCCATGAAAATCGTGACCAAAAAATAGCATGCAGCCTTGTCCGCCTTCCTGGCCATGAAAACGTGACATGTCGTGAAATCGTGACATGTCGCGATATCACGACGTTTTCCTCGTTTCATACCATTTGCCCGCAACCTGTCGTGATTTCATGATGCTTTTTCGTTTCGTACACCTGGGCGGCTTTCTGTCGTGAAATCGTGACAATTTTCTCTTTCGTGCTGCTTCGCTATTTTTTGTCATGAAATCGTGACACTTTTCTGTTCCATACCATCGGCCCGCTTTTCATCACGAAATCGTGACGTTTTTCCACTTTGGGCACCTTTGCTGCATGCTGTCACGATTTTGCGACGTTTTTCTATCTCGGGCTCCCTTGCTGCTTCTGGCCGCGAAAACGCGACATGTCGCGATTTCGTGACATATTTTCCTTCCGTACGCCTCAGCTCGTTTCTGTCACGATTTCGTGATGTTTTTTCGTTTCATGCCCTTTCGCTCGATTCTGTCACGATTTCGCGACGTTTTTTCATTTCATGCACCTTCGCTGCAACCTGTCACGAAATCGTGACGCATTTTCGCTCCGTACACCCTCGCTGCAACCTGTCGCAAAATCGTGATGTTTTTCCACTTCGGGTTGCTTAGCTGCTGCCGTTGACTGCGTTGACCGTGATTTTGTGACATGTCATGATTTCGCTACGCCCTTTTCATTCCGTACAACTTCGCCATTTGGAGCCATGAAAACGCGACATGTCACGATTTCGTGACATATTTCCTCTTCATGCTCCTTTGTCGTTTCTTGTCGCGATTTCGCGACGCTTTTCTGCTTTGCCCTGTTTGACTGGTTTGACCCATGATTTTGCGACATGTCGCGATATCGTGACACTTTTTTTCTTCGTCTTTCTCTCTCCTCTTTGGGCCGCGAAAATCAAACACGTCGCGATTTTGCTACGCTTTTCTCCCACCTGCTGTCGTTGACTACGTTGACCGCGATTTTGCGACATGTCGCGATTTCGTGACACCTTTCTGCCTCCTGCCCCGTTTGACCGGTTTGACCGCGATTTTGTGACATGTCACGATTTCGTGACACTTTTCATTTTTTGGCAGCGATTTTGCGACATGTCGCGATTTCACGACATGTCGCGATTTCGTGACACTTTTCATCCTTGTGCAATTTTGTCCCTTTTTCTTGATTTTTAGCATTTGGGTCATTGAGATTGTTTGTGAAAGCATGCAAAAAATGTGGGTCCCCAAGTTTGGGGTGTGTTGTGGATCAGCCACAACAAATGGCGACTCTGCTGTCAAATGCTCTTGAGCATTTTAGTGAGAACCCTACCTGGAAGTATACAAACATGAAAACATGTGTTAGCACATAAACAAATATAAACAAATGCCCAAAGATCAGAAGTATATGAATCATCAGAATCATCAAGTATTAGCTCGATGTGTGCAATGAATTTCATTCCCTATCGTTTGAAATTGCTCAACATTTCGTTGTCAGTTTTACATGGATGCATATGTGAGATTGTGAATGATTTGTGTGGCCTGATAACTATGCTTAAAGATTTTGCTTTTATAAGATGCATAGTCTTTCTTCTAGTATCATACACAAACATTCAAGATTATCAAACCCTCTTAGGATCAACTATATGTATAATGAATTGCTTATTATATCCCAAAGTTGGTTATGAGTCCCTACTATCTTGAACCCATGTGCAAGTGGATGTGAAATCAGAACTTTGGGGAATCAGACTCCCAACCTAATCGAGATGGGAGTTTAACCCTATCCTTACTATTTTGATTTAGAATTCATTACCTCACTTTGAGCAAAATAATTTAACCAATTATGGAAGAAATGGTCATGCTAGTCTAACCCTTTGGACAATCAGTGGTCTTGTTTTTTAGACAAGACATGTTGCCATGCATGGGCATATCTAACCCCACAATCCAAAACTTATCTTCATTTCTTTGGATCTTGGGGATGACTACCCATCCTTTGCAGAGGACAAGTAGTACGATCCTTCCAATCCAATATAAATATGAGATGGGAAAAATTTATTTTTTACTTCTTGGACCTTAGGGATGACTACCCATCCTTGTTAGGGACATGTAGTACGATCCTTCCAATCCAAACTTTAGATGTAAATGGAAAATATTAATTTTGTTGCTTAGACCTTGGGGATGACTACCCATCCTTTGTAGAGGACAAATAGTATGATCCTTCCAATCCAAGATTTATTATGAACTGAGACATAGGAGCTTTGGGGAATTAGATTCTCAACCTAAGCGAGATGAGAATTTATGCCCTATCCTTACTACTCCATGTAGGTCAAATCAAAGCTTTGGGGAATTGGATCCTCAACCTAAGTTCGATGAGGATTTAACCCTATCCTTACTACTCTGATTTTAGGCTTTAAGCTCTATGGAAATGGTCAAAACCACTTGTTTTAAGGATCATGTTGCATAATAGGATAGACCTGAAATACTTCTTTCGCCCAACCTTTCCTTCCAAGTTAGGTTTTGATCATTTTGCTCAAGATCCTTTTTAATGTATAAGACGTGCTTGGTTCTAGATATCTCAAGACCCAGTTTCCAACCTTAGGATTTTTCTTATATTTATGTTATAACACAACCCTAAGAGGATTTGACATACTTTAATGATTTGTATTTGAAATGCATTTGCAACTAAGATGGCATGCATGTGTAAAATGAGATGTAATATGAATGCATTGTCCTTTGAATTGCAGATGAAATATTGCTATATAAAACTGACTACTTCATGCATCACAAGTTTCAAACGATATTATTAAATTGTTTGTGTTACTTGTGGAGCTTTTACAAGACAATTCCAATGTTTCATATTCTCCCGATCTAGAACATAAGTTAGCATCTCAAGGCAACTTTTTCATCATCATTTTTTTTTTTTTTTTTATAGACAAACAAAACATGTCAAATAAACACACAACTTTAAATCCAAATCCAAATAGCAATCCCAAAATGAAACTTGAAAACACAAACCCAAAACCAAAATCTATATACAAATGTACACTATAATACAAGATGATGCAAAGCTTGGCTTATCACTTTCCTGGATCCCAAACATGATTAGAACATTTCAACAAAAATATAACGTGATATGCATGCCAAATGTTGTGGGAATCTAACACAAACAAGACCAGACCAAACAATGCAACAAATTTCCACTTGCCATGCTCACCATACCAATTTGATTTAGTTCCAATAATACTCCCATAGGTGAGCATCAAATTACTAAAATGATTAGACAATAAATGATTTTCAATTTTATCTTGTCTATTCTTTAAGGTATAAACCTCATAATCCCATTCATGATTTAGAATTAGGCTATCCTTTTCAAATATGCAATTTTGTAAGTAGTAGCCTATTTCTACAAATTTCAAAGCCAAATCACTTTCCAAATTTGTAGGCCAATCAACTTTGTGCAACAATTTACAAGCATCTAGGATATTTACTAAATTAGGATCATTGAAAGCTTTTATCCTAGATTCAATTAGCAACTGTTGATGAATTTGGTTTAACAACTCAAGTGCATCAACTTCTTTTCCATTCATTAAAACAATGTTATTAAAGGTGTGATTAAAAATTATACCTTGTTTTTCATTTACCTTTAATGACATTTCATCACTAAAATTATTTAAATTCAAAATATGGTCATCATTTTCAATTCTCAAACATTCTTGGTCAAAGTGTATGTCCCATGACTCGTCTTGATGATCCTTCATTTGAGTTGCTTCCAATTGATCAATCTCTCTGTCATTTGGTTCTAATTCTTTGTTCACTATCCATGGTATCTCTTCATTTGAATCCTCAAAATCATCATGCAAACTTGCATCCACACTTTCAATGAATTTATATTCAACATGATCAAATTTTGTCACCTTTTCAAATCTTGTGAATATGAGATCTTCGTATGATGTAGAAGGCTCAACATCCTGCATATCAAGTAAAATATGAGTTTTATCTATAGGGATGTGAGAAAAGAATGCATCATCATATCTCCCCCAACCATTGTAAAAATCGTCATCCAAATCCATAGAATGAAAATCCATGATGTTTGTGACATGATCTCTTGATTCATTCATAAATTATTTTTCTTCTTTGTCCTTGGCAATAGGATCATTATAATCTTCCAAAATTTGATGAGATTTGAAACCCTCTTCCAAAACATCCTCAAATTGTACAGGAGTTGTAATATCTTCCTTTGAGTAGGCAATTATGTCATCCTGCATATCAATTGGCACACAAGTTTCATTAGTAGCTTTGGAAAGAGTGAAGTCTTCCCACTTCTTCCAAGCATCATAATAATCATCTTCCAAAATCAAGTGGTGACGTTCAACTATTTCTTCAACATCTTCCAATTCATCAATGTGCTTCTCATCAAATTCATCTTCACCTTCCTTAGATGGTTCAATTATTTCCAAAAGTGGGATATTTCTTGAATTCAAATTTATAAGGCTATCATTGTCCAAATTAGTAACCCATGATTCATTATCACAATTTGGAGGGTGAAGAATTTCTTGATCCTTAATTTTACACATCTCATCAATAGTATCTTCCAAGAACAAGTGGTGAAATTCTATCATATCTTCAAATTTATTTATTGGTTTTCTCCCAATTTCACTTTCAACCACTTCATTTAATTCTATGGTGGGTTTCATCTTATCACATATATCAAACATTGTTGAATTTAGAACCCCTTCATCTAGATAATTGTGTATCTCTACATGATCCTCACTAGTGGATGTTGTCTTAGCAATTTGCACCTCCTCTTGGACTACATCTAAGGTGGTTGTAAGATTTGGATATTCAAATTCATCCCCTTGATCATTTACCTTAGATATCATTGGAGTGGAGGGTGCTATGTTTGATGGTTGGTGTAGGTTGGCATCAAAAGAACAATCTCTCATGTGAATATGTTGTGCCTTTTCTTCTTCAAGACCTTGTCGTTCTAACTCTTCTAAGACCTCATGGATTTTCTCTAGGGACAAACCACTCAGTTTTTCCTCAATGAGTGAAGCAAGTGTGGGGTGTATGGCTCCTAGGTATACTTCCATGGCTTCCTCTTCTAATGTGTTAAAATTTTCCCACATTTGGGAGTGCAACTCATGAAATCTTCCATTGAATTGACTCAAGGATTCATTAGACTCTTTACATATGGAGGTAAACTGATTTTTCAATATTTCTAAGTCAACTTTGATTACCAAAATGATTAAGATAGGTTGCTTCTAATTGTATCCAAGAAGTCCTAACCTCCATGGGTAGTTGGCTATACCAAAAGAATGGTCTATCATCCAAAATGTATGCAAATAACTTACAAGCTACCTCCTCATAAAAAATTTGGAATTTACATAATGCATCCTTGTAAACATGCAGTTTTTGCAAGTATCCTAGTGGCACCTCTTGATTAAAACACCATAAAAAATCCAATAACATTGTAGGAATATGATAGGGTATCACATGTAAGAAAAACCCTTATAATGATCCTCCATTATTAATACCATTCTCTCTCTTAGAGATGTTATTTCAGCTCTTAGGGATACCATTTGCTCCTCAAGTGTTGCCATTAGTGAACTTGAAATGTAATTTTAGAACCAAATCATTGAATATTCAACCTGCAATAAAAAATAAAAATCAAGTTAGCATCAACTAAGAGATGTACTCATTAAAATCAAATGAAAAGTAATTGCATGAGACCAAAATTTTGAAAAATTAAATCAAATCACCCTAATTTTGTATGAACAATCAGAAAAATATTATAGCATACCTGAATTGCTTAAAATAGAATAAAATAAACCAATTCAGGCCGTCCTTTTTACAGTTTGCTAAGTGTTAGAGAATTAAAGCATAAAAATTTAAATTTAAATAACACTAAAATAAACCCGTTCGGCCCTCCTAGCACCAATCCGTTGAGTGGTGTTAGAGGCCGAAGATGCTTGAAATATTTAGCAATTTAAAATTCTTAAATAATTAAAAACCCGTAGCATCTAAAATCACGATAAAATAAACTTTTCATGCCCTCCTTCTAGTGCCAATCTGTTGAGTGGTATTTTCACCCGATTGTGAAAACACACTCTCCGATAGGATTTGGGTTCTAAATCCTCTGCTTGCAAAGAAACAATTTCTCCAAGGTTCCTGTTATGTTAGCATTCTGCATCTATGTATAAAAGATATTTAATTAAAATGCTTGGAACACCTTAGTGGTTGCAAGTAACTGAAAACAAGGGGCACTATGGTTTATTTTACTATGATAATTTAGTGATTGTTCATTGAACCCTGATAAAGTAAATATGATTTGATCCTCATATGACCATGCTGTAACTTCAAAATGAAATTTAATGAAAGGCCATAAATGAAGGAATTATTTATGGATTTTGAAGTTTTTTAATTTTTAATTTTATTTTATTTTTAATTTTTTAATTTTATTTTAAAGCCTGTAAGTTTTTTAATTTTTTAATTTTATGCATTAAAAATATGTCATTTACTGATAGCGGATCTTCTCGGTTTTCTCAAAACCAGCAAAAGGAAGGAAAACAGCCTCGAAGCAGGCCCAGAATGGCCCTCTGGCCTCTAGCACTACAACTCTGCTCCAGCGGTTTCCCCACCCCCTGTGCCAATCTGTGCATCTACATTTATACTTGTTGTTGAATTGATTCCCCTTCCACGACGGTTCGTTTCATCTTCCAGTGGCTGCTCGTTTCACCTTTCTTTGACTGCATGTGTTTTGGCTTTATGCTAGACATTAAGACGTTTGATATTCTCCGTAACGCTTCATAGCTTGTACGCCATGTGTCCCACACTTTTCTGCACGTTCTGTAATGGTTCCATGAAAATTGCGACCAAAAAATAGCATGCAGCCTTGTCCGCCTTCCTGGCCGCGAAAACGTGACATGTCGCGAAAACGTGACATGTCGCGATATCGTGACGTTTTCCTTGTTCCGTACCATTTTCCCACAACCTGTCACAATTTTGTGATGCTTTTTTGTTCCATACACCTGGGCGGCTTTCTGTCATGAAATTGTGATAATTTTCTCTTTCGTGCTGCTTCGCTGTTTTCTGTCGCGAAATCGTGATACTTTTCTGTTTCGTACCATCGGCCCGCTTTTCGTCATGAAATCGTGACGTTTTTCCACTTCGGGCACCTTTGCTGCATGCTGTCATGATTTCATGATGTTTTTCTATCTCGGGCTCCCTTGCTGCTTCTGGCCGCAAAACGCGACATGTCGCGATTTCGCAACATATTTTCCTTCCATACGCCTCAGCTCATTTCTATCACGATTTCGTGACATTTTTTTGTTTCATGCCCTTTCGCTCGATTCTGTCATGATTTCACGACGTTTTTTCGTTTCATGCACCTTTGCTGCAACCTATCGCGAAATCGCGACGCATTTTTGCTTTGTACACCCTCGCTGCAACCTGTCGCAAAATCGCAACATTTTTCCACTTCGGGCTACTTAGCTGCTGCCATTGACTGCATTGATCATGATTTTGCGATATGTCACGATTTCTCTACGCCCTTTTCATTCCGTACAACTTCACCATTTGGAGCCGCGAAAACGTGACATGTCTCGATTTTGCGACATATTTCCTCTTCATGCTCCTTTGCCATTTCTTGTCGCGATTTCGCGATGCTTTTCTGCTTTGCCCTGTTTGACTGGTTTGACCCACGATTTTGCGACATGTCACGATATCGCAACACTTTTTTGCTTCGTATTTCTCTCTCCTCTCTGGGCCGCGAAAATCAAACACGTCGCGATTTCACTACGCTTTTCTCCCACCTACTGTCGTTGACTGCGTTGACCGCGATTTTGCGACATGTCGTGATTTCGCGACACCTTTCTGCCTCCTACCCCGTTTGACCGGTTTGACCATGATTTTGTGACATGTCGCGATTTTGCGACACTTTTCATTTTCTGGCAGCGATTTTGTGACATGTCGCGATTTCGCGACACTTTTCATCCTTGTGCAATTTTGCCTCTTTTTCTTGATTTTTAGCATCTGGGTCACTGAGATTGTCTATGAAAGCATGCAAAAAAGGTGGGTCCCCAAGTTTTGGGTGTGTTGTGGATCAGCCACAACACAACAATATCTCACAAATATAACTCAAATGTATATAATATCCAAATATCATAAGAATGATACAGATTGATTAAATTACATGGAGCTTTATCTCTAATATATAATTCTACATGACTTTTTAGTACTTCAACTATTTCTCTCCTCAAACATCTAGGATATGCAACCTTTCATATTCCTATCATAAATATAAAACTCTCATCTTACCACATATCATGTGACTCTTCATTCTCTATCTTGACACTTTACACTTTCTCTCATATTGACACATACATTATATAAAATATAAATCATCTACCAAACTAATATTACAAGGAGAAAAAATGATGTCATACTTCCAACACCTCCCTGTACTACATTATTTGGTAGGAAGTATTTTTACCTTCAATCTAAGAATCTTCTTCATTCTTAATTCTGTAACTCTGGCTTTTTCATGGCTATATATATACAACCTTTATTTGATCTTCTTTTATAAATTATATGTCTACCTCTAGATCAATGTATCTGAGTCACCTATGGGTCTCTATCTCTGGGTCAATACCTTTGGATCATTACCAATAGATCTACCTTTGGGTCACTACCTCTAGGTCTCTACCTCTAGGTCACTACCTTTGGATCACTCCCACTAGATCATTGCCTTTGGGTCACTGCCTTTAGAACTCTACCTTTGGATTACCTCTAGATTATCATTGTATCTAGGTCATCCACTAGAATATTCATAAAATCATCATATTTGTAGGATCATCACTACAAATGCTTTCACTATAGGCCATCTTCCAAGCTATGCTTGGGTCATAATACTCTTAGAAAATTTTGATCATACTTGGTTTCCTTATGTAGGAACCATACAAAATTCCTTTTATCTTATCCCATTTATTTATGCTTATCCATCCATAATCCATTTTTAATTTGTATTATTTCTTTTCTTTTTGTAGATGAAATATTTGTGAATGATTACGTACACCATAAATTTCACAACTATGAATATTCCAACATTTTCTTGTTAGCTTTTGATGATATATATTAAAGGAAATGCAACCACAAGATCTAAAATGAGCAAGCAATGTTAACTATATGATAATGGTAATATAATATACATGAAAACTATATGAGAAACTTCTACAATAACTTAGAAAATAGACATTAATAAAAGCTCACAAAAATAATATAATTTAATATAATGGAGGTCTTAAACACTAAAAATTATTGCATGATCTACATTGTATCTATCTTCTCTTCTCATCACTATGATCTACTATTCTTTATGCTTCTCTCTTGCATTATCTCTTCTTTCACTCTATCAAAGACCTATATATAGGGAGATATTTCCCTTGGCCTTTCATCTACCTAACCTATGACTCATGTGCATGTGGACTACATGCACATTTATGCCATTGCACATTTTAACACTTGTGCATTTATTATATTGAAGTAACTACTCAAACCTTAATCTAAGACAAACTCCTAATATAAATATGTACCCAAGGGGGTACATTGGCATGTACCAAATAATGTAATATATTTTAGCACCCCTTTGTATTACATTATTTGGGTTTAGTCTTCAATATGGTCTTCATCCTAGTTCTGGAATTGGAAGTCTTCTTTTCTGCTTTCTTCATTTTTATCCCTGTCTGTATCCTAATCAAGTAAATAATTAGTATCTTCACAAAATACTATTTTTGAAAAATATATTTGACTTCAAGTTCATCTGTAGGTTTTTCCAATTCTTGAATTTCTTGAACTAGGTTTCCTTTTTATTTTCCTTTTCTGTTTTGTAGTTGAGGAACGTTGTATTTATTTTAAGAGGTATATGGATGTTGGAACTGTTGTTGATGTGGATTATATTGGTTCTGATATTTTCTTGGTTGAAATGGCCTACTTGATTGGCTTCCAACATTTATTTGATATTCTTAAAACTGATTTCTTGGATTGAATCTACAATAATTTGTACTATGTCCTTTCTTTCTACATACTTGACAATATCTAGTATTCTATTTAGATATTACTTTTGATAATGAGATGAAATTTACTTATGGGTTATCTTTTTAGATAAGCATTGTTAGTTATTTCATCTTCTACTGAATTTTCCACCTCACATTCTTGTAGGATATTGACTAACTCATCAAATTATGTATCTTTACCTAGAATTTGTAAAGATGTGACTAGATTCTTGTAGCTATCTAGAAGTGCTCTTAGGATTACTTGAACAAGAAACTTATCTTCAATAGTTTATCCTAAGGATAATAATTTCTCTTTTATATATGCTACTTTCCTTAGGAATAATTCTATATTTTTGTTACTATTAACTTTTAGAGAATGTTTTTGACTTTGAAGATTCATGATAGTGGCTTTATTCCTTCCTTAGAATATCTTGGCTAAAGTTTTCCAAACTTCTGTAGAATTTGCTATGGAACTAATGTATTATTGTATTTCATCTATAATTGCAAAATTTACTATCATAAGTGCTTTTCTTCATTTTCATAAAACTTCTAAATATCACTATCTCCTGTAGTACGCTTATTTTTTTATCCTTTAACAATATCCTAAAGCTTTTCAACTATAAATATTGACATCAATTTGTTTTTCCATGAAGTGTAATTATGTCCTTTAAGTAGTTGAGATTCTAAAAGTATGAATTTATTTGTAGCCATAATAATAGTTGTAGACTACCTTATATCTCCCCAGTTTTGAGTATGTGATAAAACTTGAAAAAATATTTTCTAATCTCAAATTTTGTAGTACACCTTACATCTCCCTAGTGTTTTAAGTGTACTATAGTTTTGATAAACTACTTAGCTTTCTTTAGATTTCTTTTGAGTTGAATACCTAATGTTCAACTTATATTTTTTACTTTTTCTCCCTATTTGTGAAAGCTATAAATAATTTTAATGCACTTTCAATTTGATAATATTCTCTATTTTTCAAGATCCTATAGTTGGATTTCTTTTGTCCCCTAAATTTGTATAATATACTAGTATCAACAACAATTTTCTAAATTTCAAGCAATTCTATGTTTTGCTTCCTATATCCTTGAATTAATAATATGGTTTCTAAATTTCAAGATTTTTAATTTGGTGTTGAACTCCTTATATATCCCTGTAGACATGAAAATTTGACCCAATTCAATGGGCAATCTTCCCTAAGCCCTATGGAGGAACCCTTAGACTTGCCTAAGGCAAGGACAAGGCCTTCCCCTCTATTTTTTTTGTTTTCCCCCTCTATGCAAAATCGTGCCCGGTCCTTGATGGGGTGCGACTTCGCGTTGTGATATCGTGGTCAGCCTAGATAGGGTGCGATTTTATATTTTTAGAGTTTGATGCATTAAAACCCTAATTTGTCAGGATTGGCATGTGTTTCATTGGCCCCCCTTGGTTTTTTTGCTCTTTTTACCTTCAAATCCGCTATATAAGGAGGGTTTGACTTCACTTTTTACACACGATAACACACAAGTTAACACATTCTCACATAATCAGTGTTTAATTATTTTATTGTTTGCATTTGATTTCTTGTAAAGTTTTTTATTTAGTCTGCATCTTTCTTCTTCTCTCACAAGCAACTTTGAATTTTAAAGTTTTATTGTCTACTACATTGTTCTTCCTCGCTCTTGGTGGATTGTTGTTGGAGCCCTAAGGAGAGATTGACCATCCGGGAGATCTAAAACCCTTCTATTTTGCTTTTGCACTCTTTTCCAGGTGAATTTTCTCTTCTACATGTACATTTAGGTTTTTTGAATGATGTAATTGAGCTTTTGCATTCATATTTCATTTTTTGTTAGTTTATGTGAAATTGCATCTAGTCTGCTATGGGACACGGCTTTACCTAGCGTTATCACGATCACCTATTACGGGGTGTTATTTCACCTAAGGCCAAATTGGGGGTAATATATTGTCCCTGTTTTCTCCATTGTATTCTAATTTACATCTAAAGCATAGTGGCATATTCTATTTTGTGATTTTTGCATTTTGTTTTGTTGTATTGCATTAATGTTGTTTTTCCTCAAGGTCAATTTTTGCTTTTAATTATCAAATGTCATCTAAAATGACCTAGGGGGCTTGACTATTGTAACTCCAAGCACTTTTGTATAGTAGCCTAAGCAAGGCCCCTAACGCTAATCCCATTTTCAAGTATTTCTTGAGTTATCTTGCAAGAACAGGTATTATTAATATTGGACAAAGGGATAAAATCAAAGATCAATCACCGAACAAGCTAAGTATTCTGAATAGTCTTTTAGGCTATTTGTTGAGTGCTTTTATTTCTATTGTAAAAACCCTAGATCTGATTTAAAAGAAATATATTTTATTTAATTCTAGGTATTGAAAATAAAATAGCATATAGTGTGCACTTAGGGTTAATTCTATTTGTGCATCCCTTCTTGAGCCCTTGCTTAAAGGTTATCTATTTAGAACCCTAATCCTAGGTTAGAAAATAATCATTCTAGGGTTATATCTTGTATTATTGCATTCTGTATTTATGCATTGTCTTTTATATGTTATAACATAGATCTAGAAAGGCTAAATCTAGATGTTTGTCTTGAATTGAATACATCAAAAATTCTTGAAAATCTTGTGGACTTGGAGTGAGTCCTTAAATCCATTCCTGGTGAACCCATCCCCCATCCTTTAGCACCGAGTGTAGAGAAAAACACAGCCCCCGTGGTTCACCCCATAAGACTTCTTCTCTCCTCTCTTGTGTATCCAACCTTGTTTAGAAATTATACGTGGTAGGGCAATTTTCCCCCTTTATATCTGAACCCAACGTGAACACCTCCTTTTTCTTTCAAATATTTTTAAGCAAGATCATTAAATCTATTTGTGTGGTTGAAGAATCTTAATAATATTTTAAAATATTTTTGTTTCTGTTGTTAGTATTCTCTTCTATCCTTTCACTCTTCTAATGGCTCATGTCCTTATAAGTCAATGAAAGCATATTGAATATGATTGTATCCTTATGATTCTAACATAGATCCAGAAGAGCAATACATGGATACTACGATGATTTTTTATCCTTATGAGGTACCTAATGGTAGCTTTTTCTTTTCATCATTTGAGCATATTTGGAGTTTTAAGAAAGCTAATAGGGATAGGATATTGGGAGGCATGGAGCAACAAGCTCACCTCGAAAGAGGTGAAACTCCTCCTCCTCCTACAATAAGCTTCCTATGCTTAACAAATAAAATCCCTTACCTAAATTAGTACATATTGATAAGTCAAACTCAGCTATTGATACTATTACAACAACCAATATTGGAAGGAATACGTAAGCCCCTCCAATTAGTAGTATCACTCAAAAGTGTTCTCGATTTCTTCCTCAATCTAATAATATCAACACCTTTGCTTCTATTTTTCCCAATGTTAGTTGTTCACTTTCACAAGGTGTCACATATAATAATTATATCCATACTTCCAACCTGAATCAAACATTCATTCCTCAACACACAAATGGGAATTTGGGAGCAATGCATAATAGTAATCCAAAAGTATAGAACTTGGTAAATATGGTGAAGCAATTGGTTTTAAAATTTGAGATGATTCAACCCTCAATATTTACTTATAGTTATAAGGAATTGTATGATAATCCATTGTATCCTATTTTTACTGCTAGACCTTATCCTAAGCACTTTTCTATGCCAATTTTACCTATATATAAAGGGATAAAATATCCAATAGAACATATAAGAAGATTTAGAATAGATTGTCATTATCCCATATATGATGATATATTGTTGCTTAAAACATATCCTAAAAGTCTTAGTGGCATGGTATTAGAATGGTATTATCAGTTGCCTAATTATTCCTTTAAGAGTTTTGAAGAGAGTAAAATTATATGTTCAACAATTTGTTGCTTATATTGAAAAGGAAGTGACAATGAAAGATGTGTATAATTTAAAACAAAGTAAATAAGAAATATTTTCAAAAAATTGGCTCATTGGAGAAGTTTAGTTGGATTTTTGAGATATAATTTACCTCCTAACGATATGCTCGAGATATTTATTGGTAATTTACAAGAACAATTATCTTATGCATTAAAGACTAGCACTTTACATCTTTGACCAAGCGATTGATTTAGCAAGAAATATTGGATATTTTATTTTATGTTTTACATTATCCTACATCTTTTAAGCTTCTTCTCAAATATCCTTGGATTCACGCAATGAAGGTCATCCCTTCTACTCTTCATCAATATCTCAAGTTTGATTTTAAGAATCAAATTTTCACCATTCAGGGTGATCCTCAACCATTTAAATTTTATTCAAATGTAGAGTGAGCTTGATTTGAGTTCAATATATGTCCCTCAATATCTTCAATGGTTTCTCCATGTTCCTCATATCAAATATTAGAACAATTTCAAATTTTAAAAATGAGTGAGGAACATATCTTAAATTCTTCATCTCGGTATCATGATAATCAGTTTCTTCAAGCATCACTTTTGAAACAAGCTAGGATACCACCATCACCAAGAAATATGGGCTTACCCCATAATAAATGTTATTTTGTACACTTTGGCACATGTACCTTTATCTTCATAGGAACTGCCTTCGAAGATAAGATACATGGTAGCAACCCCTCTTCGATTGAGTGTTCTTTTGCTCATTATTACCTTTCCAATGATTACCCACTTCCTAAACAGATCCCATCTAGTATGGGATATGTAGGTAAAGTCTTGGGGCCACAATAGAAGGGCATTCAAGAGCCTTTGGATGTCGAAATCTGGCCTAGGAGATGTGGCATAGGTTTTATACCTAGCAAAGACCAACCTTTACCATTTGACAATGATGATCATCTTATGACTTACACTGAATATATGGATTATCAAAAGTTGAGAGTGGGTTATGAGGATTATGGTCCCCCTTATTCTCCTAATGTCTTGTTTTGCAATATGATTGATTTTGTGTTTTCTAAAAATAAACCTTCTATTTTAGCAAAGGATCCTACTTCGTTGTCCTATAGTGATCTTGTAAAATTAGGAATTGCTCCTCCTTATGTTAAAAGAAATGGTTATGTTTGTGAGTGCATTGATTATCATGCTATGGCTTCCAAATAAAGAGCTATGAAGGAGCCTCTCCATAATTCTAATTATTGAGAAGGTTGGCCTTTTAGAGATTTCTTTGACAAAGCAATCCATGGCACACCTATTATTTTTGTTAATAAAGGTGACACACTTAGATATTGTGTCGAATTTCATTCTGCTTGCTTAAATTAATTAATTTAAATTACTTAATAATAAAACATAAAAACAAACAAAAATTGCATCAAATCAATTAATCATCATTTAGCTATGCATTTGCATTTCCATTGCATCCATCTATTTGCTCATATTGTATTGTTTTCTATCATATTTTTGCATTGTTTGTCTAACATTTAATCCAACCTGCATACTTGAATGTTATATTTTGCATGATTGCTTATTCATGACTGCTTGATCATATAGATTTTTTGGGATATTGCAACAATGGCATGTGATGATACCTAGTTAGGTCACATGCATTGCACTCTCTCTAGGACTCTGATGCCTAGTAAGACCCCCACCTAGGGCTTTCTTCTTCAGTATTATTTCTTGATTTATATTCCTTAATATCATAAAAAGTAAGAGTATATCCTAGATCAAAGGTGATAGCTCATTAGTATCTTCATGTTGTTTTTCTATTGCCTTCTTTTCCTTTGTCTTCTTTTGCTTTTGATAAGGAGATACATGTGTTTTATCTCTTCCTTTGTCGTTCTTAAGTTTTCTTCTCTACACATTTGCACATACTCACTTGTGTTTAGTTTCTAAACCCCTATCGAGGGTAGCGCTCACCTAATATATATTTTATCCTTATATATTACACTCCACATGGGATAGCTATATATCCTAATGGGTATCTTATCATATATGATCTTCTATTGGGTTATACTCCCTTTTGACTCAATAGCCTCAACACCCCATTATAGGAAAGCTCCTTGGCTATTTTTAGGAGGCCTCGACATACATCCTAGTAGGTATTCATTCCACATTAGTCAAAAAGTGAGCAACCACCCATAGCTAGTCAGATTCCAATACCTCATTCTTTACAGTGAGCACTATACCCATAGTGGGTTTAGCTCCCTCTTTTCTGGTATGATTCATAGTATTTATTCACATTAGTCCCTTGCAATCTATGTTGATTTTAATACAAATTTTTACCCATCCTTCTCAGTTTCAAAGGCTTGATCTTTATTCTTCTTTGTCTTCTTCGTCTTCTTCCTCTTAATCTCATTTTTTCTTTTTTCTTCCATCCATTTCATCCATTGTTCATCCATACATTTCATATAGCATTGCATTTAAAATAGATTGCATACATGAAATATTAAATTAAAAAGAAACATCTAAGATAACGATTAAAATCACATGCACACATTCACAAAACATAAAAATAGAAAGCAGTTATGTATTACTCAATGAAAAAGAGAGAGATATATTCATGTCTGGTTGGTGTACCATATTCAAGTTCTAGTACACTCAACCAATCCCTAGGGGTGCATGCCATAATCGAAATTGCCATGTCATCCTGATCCCTAGACTAGCTTTGAGATCCCATTTTCTTTGCTCCACCCAAAGGAGGAGGTGGTCCAAGCAGCCACATACCCATGGACAAAGATGTCGATAATGTATGTGATCAAGGCCATGACCTACTAGCTTATTTTAGGATGGAGGGAGTTTCGCTCTTTACTTTACTAGTACTTCCTAGCAGTACACGATCTCATAAAAGGTAGCTCATTAAATGGCTACCTCTAGCCTCTACCCTATCCTCTATAGATCTACCTATAAAAGGTGGACTCTATCACTAGCCTTACTACTCCCGATGATATCCATCCCCTCTACCTGAGCTCTCTAACACTTTATGTCCAGTCAACTCACCTCCCCTAGGATATGATCGACCTCTGCTTAAGCTTCATCTCTTCCTCTCTATGGTGCTCAATCAGCCTCACAGACCCTCAATCCTCTTGGAATTGTCCTCCTCGAGTAGGTCCCCTACCTCATCAAAGTCACCACCTATATCTGTATCACCTCTACCTCCCTCGAATCCCCTCATATTAGAGCCTAACCTTGGCTAGATACCATTGATGTGGAGGCCTCTCTCGATCCTATGCATGGTGGTATCTTGACCTCTATGGGGGAACTTGATGAGTGTAGTTGAGTCTCATCATTTAATCTCAATTATTTATCAATCTAAGGTGGTGTCCAAGGCTGTCTACGATAGAAGGCTAGGGAAGAGTACAATTCAGGCATTCAGATTTCAAGCATTTATTGGTGAAGCAGATTTTGGTTTAGCCTTTTGGTGTCACACTAAACCTAGTCTGAATAATGGAAACTAAAATAAATTACAGGAATTGAAAACTAATTCTAAGTTGCAAGAATTCAAATCCAACTACAATTGCAGGAATTAGAATTGCTAAATTGAAATTCTAATCTACTCTTGCAGAATTTAAATTGCTAAAATGAAATCCTAAGTTACATTTATAGAATTGAAATCTAGTTACTTTTGCATAATTGAAATGATGCTTGTTATTCTAAAAACACCTGTCAATGCCCTGCCACAAAAGGTCGTCAAGATTCTGCTACAGGAATTGACAGCAAAATGAAATATGCTAAAAATGGAAATTTTCTAAAATAGAAAGCAGGGAAAACATGGAAAGCAAAGGAAAAATGTGTAATATAATTTGTTAGCTGACATACACACAAATTTTGTACACAAACATAATAGAAAACATAAATCACATAATACAAAATAAAAACAAGAAAATGAAATATGGCAAGCAATCTATTAATTCTTCTGCAACAAAATTACAGATTAAAACTTGCCATAAAATCCCTCCTTCTAGATCTAAAATTGGGCCCATAATTCCTAATATAGAAGGATCTGAAAAGCACTCCTTAACTAATTAACACTCAGAACAAAAAATGATAAAATAGCTGCACTTTTATTGATGATAGAACATGCTGAAAACTATTACAAAAAATTATTGTATAGTCCTAATTGCTGCTATTGAAAACTCTCCTCTATTCTAATTCCTAACTGGCTCAACCAATGATGGAGTTGTGTTATTTATATAAATATTTACAACATATCCCATGCTCAAATCAACCTATGTGCTACTTTACAGTGATTTTCCAATAATTTTGGATCTAAAATAAATGCAAATATGGATAGTTTGTGTTGCAGTAGTAGTCATTGGCCCTTAGAAAGCATCTTCAGTGGTGGGAGTACATGGGTGGAGTCTAGAAATATCTCACATATCATTATCCACTTCAGAATATGTCATTCCTATCTTGCAAACAACTTTCTATTATGCTGCAGTTTTTCTGGGTTTATCCTAGAAGAGGATCAAAATTGATCTTTTCCATGAATGGTGGCTTTGGATGGAAAGGACGGCAAATTTATATGGGAGATATTTTATTTTAACCTTTTCAACCTTATTTCCTTTTTTCCATCATTAGAAATCAGTCAACAATTCAAAAAGCACTTTTTGTTCTCATTCCAAAGATAAGTGGCTCATTCCGAAGAGACTGCATTTCTCATTCCGAAGATGTCTGTTCATTCCAAAGATCTTCGGAATGAACAACTATGTGCTCTTCAAGTTATTTTAGCTGCATTTCTCAGGTGGATTATCCCTCAATATCATATTGCAATAGCCTTCATTCCTCCCCATGTGTGAATTCCATGCCTTGACATTCATTGGTAGCTTGCTAGAATTTACATGGTAAATTACTGCATTTTCTAGCTCTGCTACACAGTTGTAAAATATTGGCATTTATTACAAATTCAAACAAATTAGAACATAAAAAATTATTCAAATATCAAAATTAAGGCGTACATCAAGTTGCTACTGAATTTATACACTTCATTCACCAAGTAACCATGCTAAAATAGTGCAATAGTGCTGCACAATTATCCCTGCTCTGTTATACCATGTTGCTACCTATTTAGACCATGTGGGAATGCTTCTAAATAGGTCATATGTCTTCTATAGTCCTTCTAAACTCATTCCATCTATATCCTCATGTTTTGCTTGACAACTTCAAGGTGTTCCTATAAAGTGATAGCTTGCTGATTTTTATATGGTTGTTTTTTCAAATTTTCAAATTTATGACAGTCCTAAACTTTTGCCTTCAATGTGGATTTGAAACAAGTTGAAGGGCAGGAAAACATTCAAAAACCATTGAGAAGTTAATGGATATCAGCATACCGCATTTGGTTAATTGAAATGCATGTTTTTACTTGCTACTTAATCAAGCAAAATCAGTCATAAAATGTTGCATATAGTCAAAAACAGAGATATAGTATTCCTAACATAAAATCATGCAAACACTTAACAAATAGTATATTCTAGTCAACTATTTAGCAATTAACTTATCATATGGTAGTCAAACATTGTGTAATAATGAGGAACTTTTGGGCCTCATCATCCCCCCAACTTGAACTGATGCATGCCCTCATGCATCTTAGTAGGCCATAGTAATATGCAGGTTTTATTCTTATGAACAACATCCTTTGCTACCTGCTAACTAAGAAATTCCTCCTTGCTGCACTATATCAAGTATTTTGCAATTAAGCACATGTATGACTCTTTTTCTATTTTTCTACAAGTTTTAGTGCTGCAAGGTACCTCTTAAAGGCTTGATATCATACGATTCATCTTGCAATAGTCTTATTGTGGAATCGTATTTGGCAGATGCACTATTACTGATGGAATTTTTTGTTCTTAACAACATTTCAGCCTGAATGCTTATTTTTGTTGTTTGCACATTTTGAACAAAATTGATAATTTTTTTTTTTATTATTTGAAATGCTTGAGGGATGTACTTACTTGTGGTAGAGCCTTATAAACCTCAATATTTGATGTACCCTACTCTTTTTGCTATTTTGTAGCATTTTCAACAATTTTGGTACAATTTCTGCTCATTCCAAAGATATCTTGCTCATTTCGAAGAGACTGTATTTTTATTCCGAAGATGTCTGCTCATTCCGAAGATGTCTGCTCATTCCGAAGAGATTGTATTTCTCATTTCAAATATGTCTACTCATTCCGAAGAGACTGTATTTCTCATTTCGAAGATGTTTGCTCATTTCGAAGATCTTCAAAAAAATGTAGAAATGACCTCCTATACAAAATTTAGCTACAGATTCTATTGTGGGTCCATATCTAGAGTGTATAAGCCTTTCATAACATTAAAAATACCTTCTTCATCCTTTTGTTTAGATGTTATTCTTTTTTTTTTATGTTGTTGTTTTATTCCAGTAGTACTAAAATAGAACCTTTAGGTGCATTTTGTTGATTATCCTCCTTCAATTTATCAGACAATTGTGAGATATAAACTTGTAGTTCTCCTTCTAAAATTTGCCCTACAAATTGAAATAGAATTGCTGCCATGTTTGTCCCAAAATCAGGTTTTTGCACAGTTTTGGAATTTCCATGCAATTAAGGGCATAAGGGGGTGTTTCTTGACATCTTGAACATATTCCTTTTTCAACTTGTCACTATTGTATGAATAGTTTATGCCAAATACCGACTATCATACACTAAATGCTAAATGTTTACTATGAATTAAATGCAAGAAACACATACCTTACTATCTTGAAAATTGGTCATGCACCTTACAAGTTGCTTTTGATGATTGTTAGCAAACTATTTGAAAACATAAACATAACATATGTGCAGTGTGAGATTTGTACAATGGTGGAACAATGATGGGTAGATCAACAAGGCAATGCATGCCAAAAAATCAGTTTTCATGCAAGCCAACTCAGTAGCGCCTCCAAGAAGGTTTTCACTACTGAATTATTCATTTTTTTATTTTTATTTTTTTTCATCATTTTTTTTTATCTCCTTTTTTTTCATTTTTTTTCATCAGAAGAGGCTACCATTTCTGGTTTTCAACCAACTTCTGTCCTTTTTTTTTCAAGTGCTTCAATGAGAGAGAACATCTCTCACTCTTATTTGGATAATACCAATCCTTATTATGCAAAAACATGTCAATTGTTGTATGAAAACACCATCTCTTTCTGTTGAAACCTGCAACAGTGATGCAACCTTTCTTTATAGATGAGCAGTAAGAATCTTATTACATCATAATTGCTTCCTTATTGCTGGAAATGAAGTATTGGCTCCATTGTTCCTCTTCCTTGCTAAAATTGTTGCTTGTCCTCATGTATCCCCATTTTGTGGGACATGCCTTTGCTGCAATTTTTTTTCTATTTTTTTTTCTTTTTTTTTTCAATTTTTCTTGTCTTGCTTGTACCCAAAAAGGAAGTTCACAAACAAGACTATTCTTCTTTTTGCTTTTCTTGTAATTTTTTTTTTTTTCAAACTTTTTATCATCACTCTGAATCTGATATTGAAGAGAAATTATCTTCCATTATGTGTACATCCAATGGAATCTCCTTCAAGAACTCCTCCTTAGTTAATGGTGCATGGTATACCCGAAGGCAATGTCCATTCACCACTAACATCCTCAATGAATTACCAATGGGAGAAAGAAGCATTGCTCCATATCTGAAAACTTCTTCAATAAAGTGTTGTCCATGCCTCCTAGTCTACAAAATCTTGTCAATCTGTTCTTGAAATAATTAAACACCAATTCCCAAAAGATGTTAAGTGTTTACATCAAGATAAAATCTTGATATACCCTTGTAATTCCATGTAAAGGGATTGAAATATTGTTTCAAAATAACAAAAATTTTGCTTTTTTTTTATAGGTCAGCCAGCTAATAATGTTCAAGAATTTTCTTGGTTGCACTTCAATTTGTTTCATTCCTAGGAGGACAGAATTTACCTCTTTGTAAAATGGAAGTAAATTTTCTATGTGCAGTTTTTCTAGTTTTTTCTCCTTTATCCAAGGCTAATTTTTGTGTGTTTGGACTAAAGGTTTTCTATGTATCTCCATTTATTTTTGTCTCTTCAAGCTCGGGTAAGTTCTTTTTTGAGCACAGTTGGATGTTGTTGCAGTCAATAACATTTCCTACAATTTTTTTTTATACCATATTCAGCTACATAGACGGGGGTTGCCTATCCCGTATTATTCAGATCGATCACGAGGTTGGGCTAGAAAAAAAGAAATATTTTTGGTTTGCACAATAAGACAAGAAGTGTACGACTTTAGCGAGATCAACTACTTGTCGGGTAGGATCACCTCTAATGAGATCAACTATTGTCTGTGTAGGCTAAAAATTGCTAGGTTGCAGTTTAGCACGGTAAAATCCTAACAATATTTAAGTAATAATGGAAAACTCTAGGATCATCATTAAGTTGTAAACTCTTATTTTGATTGTGCAAAAATTTTTGTGTTTTTTTTTTAGCTTACATAGACAGGGGTTGCCTATCCTATATTATTCATATTGGCCATAGGTTGGGCTGAAGGTGGTGGTTGATTTACTTGCCCTATTTGTTGTTGTTGGGATCTCTCTTTGAGAAGAATTCATATTAGGCAACAAATTTTGTATCTATGAGTTGTGGAAGTAAATGGAATTCATCAATGATATGTCCCTGTGAACAAATGCTACAGGTAGCTAATATGGCTATTTTTTTCAAGGGATAGTCTTGTATATCTACCATGATATCTTTTCAACACCTAGTACAAATTTATTTATACTACCCTGATGATATAGATATAAAAAGGGCAATAATAGTAGATGGCTCTTCTAAATTTTTTAAGAGATCTTATGTTTCTTGATAATGAGGATGATGAATTCTTTCTATTTTTATCAAGAATTTCAAACATAGGTAATTTAACCCCCAAGTTTGAAGATCACCTCCCTGTGGTTGCTTGTTTTCTAAATGGACTGAAATGCAACTATCAATAATTATTATTTATACCATCTATTTCATTCAAATTTTACTCTAAACTTCATAAATTAGCATAATAATTATTATTTGACTGCGTTTACCCTCTAAAAACACCATGATCCCCAAAAACAGTGCCAAAATGATGAGTGTCGTTGAGTCTCATCATTTAATCTCAATGATTTATCAATCCGGGGTGGTGTCCAAGGCTGTCTACGATAGAAGGCTAGGGCAGAGTGCAATTCAAGTATTCAGATTTCAAGCATTTATTGGTGAAGCAGATTTTGGTTTAGCCTTTTGGTGTCACACTAAACCTAGTCTAAAGAATTGAAACTAAAATAAATTACAGGAATTGAAAACTAATTCTAAGTTGCAAGAATTGAAATCTAACTACAATTGCAGGAATTGGAATTACTAAATTGAAAGTCTAATCTACTCTTGCAAAATTTAAATTTCTAAATGAAATTATAAGTTACATTTGCAGAATTGAAATCTAGTTACTTTTGCATAATTGAAATGATTCTTGTAAATGAAACTTATTCTAAAAAAACCTGTCAATGCCCTGCCACAAAAGGTCGTCAAGCTTCATTACAGGGAATTGACAAAGAAAATGAAATATGCTAAAAATGGAAAGTTGCTAAAATAGAAAGCATGGAAAATATGAAAAGCAAAGGAAAAATGCGTAATATAATTTTTCAGCTGACATACACAAATATTGTACACAAACATAATAGAAAACAAAAATCACATAATACAAAATAAAAACAAGAAAATGAAATCTAGCAAGCAATCTATTAATTCTACTGCAGCAAAATTACAGATTAAAACCTGCCATAAAATCCCTCTTTATAGATCTGAAAGTGGGCCCATACTTCCTAATATAGAAGGAGGTGAAAAACTCTCCTTAAATAATTAACACTCAGAACAGAAAATGATAAAATAGTTGCACTTTTATTGATGACAGAACATGTTGAAAACTGTTACAAAAAATTGTTGTACAATCCTAATTGCTGCTATTGAAAACTCTCCTCTATTCTAATTCCTAATTGGCTCAACCAAGGAGGGAGATGTGTTATTTATATAAATATTTACAACATATCCCATGCTCAAATCAACCTATGTGCTACTTTACAGTGATTTGCCAATAATTTTGGATCTGAAATAAATGCAAATCTAGATAGTTTGTGTTGTAGTAGTAGTCATTGGCCCTTAGAAAGCATCTTCAGTGGTGGGAGTATGTGGATGGAGTCTAGAAATATCTCACACATCATTCTCCACTTCAGAATATGTCATTTCTATCTTGCAAACACCTTTCTATTATGCTGCAGTTTTTCTGGGTTTATCCTAGAAGATGATCAAAATTGATCTTTTCCATGAATGGTGGCTTTGGATGGCAAGGACAGAAAATTCAGATGGGATATATTTTATTTTAACCTTTTCAACCTTATTTTCTTTTTTCCATCATCAAAAATTAGTCAACAATTCAAAAATCACTTTATGTTCTCATTTCGAAGATAAGTGGCTCATTTCGAAGAGACTGCATTTCTTATTTCGAAGATGTCTGTTCATTTCGAAGATCTTTAGAATGAACAAATATGTGCTCTTCAAGTTATTTTAGCTGCATTTCTCAGGTGTATTAGCCCTCGATATCATATTTCAATAGCCTTCATTCCTCCCCATGTGTGAATTTTGTGCCTTACCATTCATTGGTAGCTTGATGGAATTTACATGGTAAATTACTGCATTTTCCAGCTCTGCTGCACAGTTGTAAAATATTGGCATTTCTTGCAAATTCAAACAAATTAGAACATAGAAAAATTATTCAAATATCAACATGAATAAGTACATCAAGTTTCGAATGAATTTATACACTTCATTCACCAAGTAACCATGTTGAAATAGTGCAACAATGCTGCACAATTGTCCCTGCTATGTTATACCCTATTGTTGCCTATTTGGACCATGTGGGAATGCTTCTAAATGGGTCATATGTCTTCTGTAGTCATTCTGAACTCATTCCATCTATATCCTCATGCTTTGCTTGACAACTTCAAGGTGTTCCTATAAAGTGACAGCTTGCCGATTTTTATATGGCTGTTTTTTTAGATTTTTAGATTTATGATAGTCCTAAACTTTTGGCTTCAATGTGGATTTGAAACAAGTTTAAGGGTAGGAAAACATTCAAAAACCATTGAGAAGTTAATGGATATCAGCATACCGCATTTGGTTAATTTAAATGGATGTTTTTACTTGCTACTTAATCAAGCAAAATCAGTCACAAAATGTTGAATATAGTCAAAAACAGAGATATAGTATTCCTAACATAAAATCATGCAAACAGTTAACAAATAGTATATTTTAGTCAACTATTTGGCAATTAACTTATCATGTGGTAGTCAATCATTATGCAATAATGAGGCAATTTTGGGCCTCATCAGAACTCCAAATTTCCCTACCTCCCTGATACCAGTAGCACTAGTGTCCTTCATCACCATATTAATCCTAACCCAAGTCTACCTTAGATTTGTTGGTCCCTACTGAGCCCTCTATGTGGTCCTACAAGAAACCTCTCGAAACACTCGTTGCATGCCTGAGCCCATCACCTGGTGCCTTTATATTGGAACTAGTGGAGATACCCTATGGGGCATGACTCCTCTATACCACTGATAGTAGCTGAATTCCACTCCCACATCATCCATCCTGGGATCCATGTAAGGAGGATCATCTAAATCCTCCTCAGCCCACCTAGTGAGGTTTAGCCTACCTCCTACCCCTATTGGGTCCTAGTAGACTCTCTAGTACCAGTAGTCCCCTAGGTTTGGGATGCCTTGTAATATCCCAAACTACCTTAGGACTCGATCAAATTTGAATACCTCTAACTCTACCTTATCTGTAGTCAAAAACCTGACCCTCCTAACCCTCACCAAATCTATCCTATCCTTAACCCATATTGGATGTAGATTCCAGGGTCACCATACTATCTTGGCCTCCCTCATCTTATATACTATCTACCTCGTTAGTGGTAGATGTTCAATTTAGGTCCTCGTAGCCTACTCTAGGTATTTGGGCCACCTATATGCTATTGGTCACTCCAGAGTGGGCAATGGACCTAGTAGTGCATCTGGGTCACTATCCCTGTATGTCACTTGTATACAATATTGTACATCCTGTACAAGAGGGTCAGTACATATGGACCCCATAAAAACCTAGCCCTCTAGTCTTGCATGTCTGCCACTACACCCACCATCACCCATGGTAGATATCTCTTGCTAGTATTTCACATTAGCATACCTGCAAACCTTGTAAAGTATGATCATCAATGGGTGTGCCCCATATCGCCCCACAAAGTCATCTACGACTATGGTGCTCTCTCACACCTGGTGGGTCCAACCTCTTGATAATCACTTCAAGGTCACTAGACTACCTCACACTCTATAAACCACTATCTCCTTAATGGGGATGCATAATATGCACCACACATCCTCCAGTGTGATGGTCATCTCTCTTGTGGGTAGCCAGAAGGTAGATGACTCCGGGTACCACCTCTCTACCAGTGTCATTAGTAGAGCCCTATATACCTCCACCCGAGGTAGTCTAACTAGGTGGTATAGCCCCACCACCACCAATGTATCCCTCTCTACCTACCCGAGTACCTCTAGATCCACCTCCAAGGAGCCCACTCTCCACTCGCAGCTCTCGAGTACCCTAAGCTGCAATAACAATAAAATAAAAAATTTCCATTAATAAATTTAATTAAAAATTAATTAATTAATTTTAAATCAATCTAAATCCATAGCACAATTAAATTCTACATATTTAAAGTTGTTTGCTTGCATTATTTTTCCTTCTTCTTCCTTCTTTTTCTCTTCTTTTTCCTCTTTTTTTCTCTTTCCCCTTTTTGGTGAAATCGCGATCGTTAGGCACGTTTTCATGAAATCGTGTCTAGTCAATTTTTTTCCAGGATCAATTTTACCATTATTTCCCAGGTAAAAATTGTGGTTGGGCTGCAAAATCACATCCAAGTTGTAGACCACAAAAATTACATGAAAAAAATTTGTAAAATTGACATGCAAGGAAGGGTTTTAGATCCTACCTATGCTCGCTCTGCCTCCGTGCTAGACTCACCCCTCATAATCGTTGAATGGTGTATTGGTAGCGCCATCTCCTCCTTTTCACTAGAGCTCATTTCTTCTCCCTCATGTGGTTAAAATGAATTAGGGTTTTACCCCCTTTTCAATTTTAACCCTATTTTCATGTTCTTTTTCTCCTTTTTTTCTTTTTTCACTTCTTCTTTTGAGTCTACCTTTTCAAGTTTTTATGAAAAATGTCTCCCTCATAAAACTCGAGAGGTAACCCTAGCCTCAAAGGTATTAATATTCCTAATGCCTCGATTTACATGCAAATTTTGAAAGTTTTCAAAATAACACCATTTTTGCACCATCCCTTCTAAACCAGCCACCTTGTTTATGCTTATCATTTTTTTTTTTGGATTTTTACATCTCTTCTTTGACACATTTATTAAGCCATGAATGATTCAAAGAGGGGGTAAAATGTAGACACAAAAAATTGACCCAGTTTAGTGGGTAATCTTCCCTAAGCCCTATCGGGGACCCCTTAGACTTGCTTAAGGCAAATACAAGGCCTTCCCCCCTCTATTTTTTCTATTTTCCCTATCTATACGAAATTGTGCCTGGTCCTTAATGGGGTGTGACTTCACATTGTGATATTGCGATCGGTCCAGATGAGGTACGATTTCACTTTTTAGGGTTTGATGTATTAAAACCCTAATTTTTCAAGGTTGACGTGTTTTACGTCAGCCCTCCTTGGTTTTCCTACTCTTTTCACCTTCAAATCCACTATATAAGGAGGGTTTGAATTCACTTTTCACACACGATAACACACAAGTTAACACACACTCACATAATTGGCATTTAATGATTTTATTGCTCGTATTTGATTTCTCATAAAGTGTTTTATTTTATCTGTAGCTTTCTTCTTCTTATCTCACAAGCAACTTTGAAGTTTGGATTTTGATTATTTGTTGCATTGTTATTCCTTGCTCTAGGTGGAATGTTGTTGGAGCCCTAAGGAGATATTGATCATCCGAGAGATCTAAAACCCTTCTATTTTGCTTTTGCACATTTAGATTTTTTGAATGATGTAATTGAGCTTCTACATTTATATTTTATTTTTTGCATTATTTATACGAAATCACGCCTGGTCTGCTACGAGGTGCAACTTTACCTAGCGTTATCACCGTTGCCCATTACGGGTTACGATTTTACTTAAGACTAAATTGGGGGTACTATGTTGTCACTATTTTCTCCATTGCATTCTAATTTGCATCTAGAGCATTATGGCATATTCTGTTTTGTAATTTTTACATTCTATTTTTTTGTAGTAAATTAATGTTTCTTTTCCTCCAAAGATCAATTTCAGCTTTTAATTATCAAAGGTTAGCTAAAAGGAACTACGAGGCTTAACTATTACACCTTCAAGCACTATTGTATAGCGGCCTAAGTAGGCCCCCTAATGCTAATCCCATTTTCAAGTGTTTCTTGAGTTATCTTGCAGGAACATGTATTATTAATATTGGACAAAGGGATAAAAGCAAAGATCAATCACCAAACAAGCTAAGTATTCTGAATAGTATTTTAGGCTATTTTTTGAGTGCTTTTATTTCTATTGTAAAAACCCTAGATCTGATTTAAAAGAAATATATTTTATTTAATTCTAGGTATTGAAAAGAAAACAACATATAGTGTGCACTTAGGGTTAATTATGTTTGTGCATCCCTTCTTGAGCCCTTTCTTAAAGGTTACCTATTTAGAACCCTAGGTTAGAAAATCATTAAAAGAAAAGAATCATTTTAGGGTTAGCTCTTGTATTCCTACATTATGTATTTCTGCATTGTCCTTTATTTATTATAGCATAGATCTAGAAAGGCCAAATCTAGGTGTTTGTCTTCAATCGAATACATCAAACATTATTTAAAATCACATGGACTTGGATCAAGTCCTTAAATTCATTCTTGGTGAACCCATCCCCCATCATTTAGCACCAAGTGTATAGAACAACACAGCCCCTGCAGTTCACCCCATAAGGCTTCTTCTCTCCTCTCTTATGTATCCAGCCTTGTTCGAGAAATGTAAGTGGTAGGGAAGTTTTCCCCCTCTACACTCCCTAATTTAGAAAATTAAAAAATGATAATATTTGCAACAATAATCCTTCAATTTCAAGGTAGAAAACCTTATATCTCCTAGTTTAATTAGTTGTAAATATTTGGATAATTAAATCTTAAATGATGCAATTTGAAATAGCTCTTAAATATATAATGCTCTTGCTTTAATTTCTTTCTAAACCATCAATTATTAATCTAAGGTTATAATTTCCTAATATATTCACGTAATAATTAGCTAAACTTAACCTTAAAAATTAAGTACCTTATACCTCCTTGCACTTGATGGAAAGAAAATATTTTAATTCAATGTAAATATACCTCTCTTTGATGTGATGTGCTACGTGTTGATTGGTTTCTTCCTTGACTGCACTTCCAAATATTTTGAATGATATATTCTCCTCAGTATTCAAGTTATGACACTATGTATTAATTACACTACATTCTATGGCATACTCTAAACTGTCCTCTTCTCCCTTCAATGATCTTTGACCTATGGAAGCTTGATATGTGCACTCTTCTTAGGCAGAGCTATTAATACTTCTCTATCTCCCTTTGGAATGCATGCCACATGGCATTTACATTACCCTTAAATGTAGATCTCCTTGTTAGGTGGTGCAAGGATATTATAGTCTTTAGAATACATTGATTTAGGTGGTGCAAGTGTTATCTCTCCTTATGGATGTTGAAGTAATGATGTTTTATTATTTTCTTGTTTGAATGGAGAGTTACTTTAGACTTGGATGCTCTTATCCTTGTGCAAGTGTTATATTTATGAGGTGTTAATAAGAATTTATAGGTTCTCTTCTCCTTTGTGCCAAATAGCACAAGATTTCTTTTTGTGGTGTGGCGAGTGGAGGCTCCTCCCCTTGCATGTAACCAAGCACTCAATATCCTTGATCTCCTTAAAACTCTTGCCAACTCCTTACAAGTTAACAACAATGTACTTTCTCCAACATATGGTGGATCTTCTCCAATGAAGGTGGCTCCTCCTATGCTCTCTTCTAGGTGGTTGTTTGTACAATATTATTTCCTCTTCTACTTGGGTACCACTCCTTGCTACTTATATCTTTGTTACGTTATATTTTCCTTGCTATTTGTGCTATGCTATACTTAGTCTTCTTTCTTTTTGTAGGTTCCTTTTGCTCTATGAGCACTGCCTTCATGGGACTATCTCACTATATTTGGTATCTTTGACACCTTTAATAAGATGATTTTTAGCCCTTAGTTTGCCATTTACCCTTTTCTTCATAGCTTCTTCCTTAGACTTTCTTGGTCTCTTTATGTAGTTTTCTTTCTTGTCTTTAGTAAGGCGATACTTTCTCTATTTCTTGGTGGTTGTAGTAATCCTTTGGTGGCTTCTCATCACCAAGACTTTCTACAGCTTTACTTGTGTTTAATGGTAGATTCAATGTTGCCTTCTCCTTTGAAACTCTATCCTAAGTCTCATTGCTTGGTTAATTTTCCAATGATGATTATAATATTTTTAATCATGCAAATACTATGTCATTTGGATGGCTATGCTTTGCACTGTTGTATGTCAAATATATGCTCAAGAATAATATATTCTTTGCTTTCAATAGATAGTAGGAAGATGATATTATTCTTTTCCTTTGAAAAATATCTAACTTTTCTTTCTTATATATATGTTTTACTCCTTGTAAAAACTATATTTTGCACTTCCTTGAAGACTTAAACTTCAAACCTTCCTTTTGAAACTTTAAACCTTAAATTTGATGTTTAATAAAACTTAATAATAATATAATATAAATTTTCAATTAATGAACCTTTTGCACCAATGTTGCATATATTTTTTATCTCCATATGGTGATGGATTTCTTGGTGATTTAGATCACCTAATTGTTGCTCCAAATTTGATAAATTTGTAGCTTTAATTTGTATTACTTTGTTGCTTTAAACTATTTTATTTTGTAGCTCTTGTTGTTGTTAAAATCAGCTCCTTAACTCTCCAAATTTACAGCTTTATAACTCCTTTAACTTTCTACCTATAACTGTGGTTTTATGGCTTCAACTCCTCCAGGTGGCTTTCTTGAATTCTAAAAATTAGAAACTATTAATGTTGCCCAAATGTTGCCTTCTAATTGTCCTTTAATTTTAATATTTTTATGTTCTCTCTCCTCTGATATGCTATCCTCAAATTTCTCTAATCTGGTGGTCTCTTCTAGCTCCTTTCTCCTCCAGTCTTCTTGTCAAATTCTAACTTCAATCTTGGCCTATTTACTGGCCTTCTTCTCAAGAATATGAATATCTTGAGGTCTTTGGAAATCATGTCTAGAATTTGGCAAACTTCTTTCCAAATATTTCTTTCTTTTGAGATTATTACTGGATGGTGACAATTGTCCCAAATTCTTATCTATCAGGAACTATATCGCTCCAAATTTTTTGCATCCTTACCTTCAGGCTATAGGATCCACGCCCGAAAGGGGGATGCGAGAAGGATGGGACAATACCTCGGACTGAGAGGCCCTTTGAAGGTCGCGCCTCTCGGGGGAGGGGTATAAGGGTGAATTTTTGATGGATGGTGGGTTCACCAGGAAACTTTTGAGTGGCAGTTTCCACGCCTAGGTTGAGAGTAGGTTTGATGTGTTCATTTTGTACTTTAATCATTCAATTCCTAGGTTTGGCCAAGATGAATCTAAGCTATTCTATATGCCAATGCTGATTTATATGAATACAAAAAACATGAATAAGTGCTAAACACAGAAAGTATGCTAAATAAGATAGAATATACCTGATTTCGGATGTCTGATGAAGATTCTGAGGTTTGTAGAAGTCCAGATCATCTCAAATCTTACATTATCATCTGAAATTGAATAGAATCATCTCAGATCTCAGTCGATCATCTGAGATCAGACGAGATCATCATCGATCTAATGAATTCGTCAGACGAATTCATCAGAAACCTGTAATCATAGAAATAGATACCAAAAACCAAAAATGCAACTGCAAAAGCAAGGGGAAATGATAGAAATGATAGTAAATTTGCCTAAATGATAGATCCAGATAGCAATTAAAGGAAATGCATTAATTTAATAATTTATTTTAACTTTATCATGCATCTATGCTAAATGAGGTGAACTCCAGGATGCAGAAAATAGAATAAAATAAGTTAATGCATAAAGGAATGAAGAGAGAAGATAAAGAAATGCAAACTTCGGGCTCTGATTGCCCCCAATCTGGACTGTAGTCAAGATCACCTCCAATCGTACGAGATCATCACCGATCTATGACAGGATCATCCGAAATCATCTGGAATCGCCTGCGATGATCCGAGCTTGCTCCGACTGAAAAATAGTAAAATTCCTGCAAGAAAACTTGAAATACGCGATGCAAACGAAGGTGTGAAGGTGTTCTAATGCACAAGAAACTAAAGTTGTAGGGAAATCAGTCAGCCAAGGGGTTTAGGGGATAAACTGAGAAAATCCTAGTTTATATAGGATTAGGGAGAGGTTAGGAGGTTGGAGATCATCCCAATTTGGGAGATCTCCAATGGGGAGACTCTAACTGCGCAGACACGCTTTCTGCCCAAGTTAGAGAAGTTGTTGAAATAGAAGCTAATTATGAAAATTTGGTTTTGGGATGAAATCGTCTGGACGTTCTATTCTAGATGAATTCGTCAGATCTGGGATGATTTCGTCTGATCGTCGACGATATCGTCCAACGGTCAAAACAAATCCTAAAAATGGCATGAAAAACAAGGGGAGCGGGTAATGGGCGGTTTTGGGTTAAAATTCAAATTTTTATCTTTTTACTAAGGTTTAACTGCGCCAATTTTAGGGTGCTACATTTTGCCCCCTCTTTAGCAAATTTTTCGAAGAAAATGCGTTAAAGATGAGTTCTTCCCATTTTACGAGAAAGCAAAAATTTACTCAATTTTCTAGACGACGATTCTAGGTCGAATCGTACGACTGCTGACTATGGTGCCCCCTCCGTGTTTTTACCCAAATCGAACGTTTGAGGTAAAAGCGCGGAAAAGCAAAATTAAAAATGTTGTTGTTTTTAAATAAAATTAAGAAAAATAGGGTAAAACCCTAATTCATTTTTACTGTTTGAGAGCTCTGCAGACAAAAATGGTTGAGACAACGCACAGATCGACAGAGGTCCGACGCGGGCTACGGGTAAGGATCTAAACCTAGTGAATTATGTTTTAATTTGATTTGTGCAATTTTTTGTTTTAAATTTTGACTATTTTGGGGCATCGCGGCCATTTTTAGGCCGTCGACGACGTCGGGATGAAATCGTCCTCATTTCATCAAAATCGTCCCTAGATCATCGATTTCATCTGAGGGCAAAATCGACGAACTAGGGGCGATCCCGTCCAACAAGGGGCGATCCCCAAGTTGCGAAATCAGAGATGATTTCATCCTACAAAGGATGATTTTACCCAATTTAGGATGATATCATCCAATGGTGGACGATATCATCATTTTTATGAAATTAAGCTTGTTTGAATTGCATTTAATTGACTTTAATAATTGGTTTATTAATGAATTTTATTGTTTTATTGTTTGTTTTGTAGAGGGGATTACTAAAGAGTCGAGAGTGGAAATACGGGGGGCTGAGGGATGACGTGGCCATGCTCGACCAGGCGGAGCGAGACCGACTAGCATAGGTCGGACTACAACATGTGGCAGAGATGCCACAAGTATCGATAGACATGGGGCTACTGACAGCCCTAGTAGAGAGATGGTATCCGGGGTCATCCTGCTTTCGGTTATCGATAGGGGAGATGGCTCCCACACTAGAGGACGTATGGAGGATCTTGAGGATCCCCATATAGGGATGGTTGATGACTCCTATGGCCAATCAGGGCCAAGCTATGATGAGGTTGAGCGGAGACCCGAGCTTCACCCTGGAGAAGGGTGGAGTGAACATCGAGTCTCTGAGGCAGATGCCTGGGGCATCTAGGTTGACTCGAGTTTTGGTGGGGATAGTGGGTGGCCTACTGTTGTGCCACCAGAGTGGGTGCAGATTACCCTGGCTCCTTTCAGATGTGGTCTGCGACATGAGAGACCATGGGTACAGATTTGCATGGGGTAGCTTTGTACTATGCCGCTTGTATAGGATCCTGCATGGGGTCGTATACAAGGGAGGTCGATGTCTAGTTTTGACATCACTACTATAGGTTTGGTGCTGGGAGCACATCATGGTGCGGAGGCCGGTAGGACTCCCACTGATAGGGGTTGATCGAGAGAGACCCCAAGTTTTCTATTGGTGGCTACAGAGAGGGTCACAATGGGATAGATCTATCGATGTCACGGAGGTTGCTAGATGACCTCATCCTAGACTAGATCACCTGGAGGCCATGGAGAGAGCATCCAGGGTGGGGAGAGGATGGATAGGAGCTGGCTCACATCAGGCGAGTCTATTGGCTGAGGATGGAGCGAGGAGAGGTAGAGCTCCATCGCTATGACCGAGTTTTATGATAGTTCGGTCTTCAATAGGGGATCCCTTCTCTCAGGGATTATGAGTACTCCTAGACTATCTGGGATAATACCACACTGAGCGGGGCTCTAGATATGCAATGATTCTGGAGCTAAGATATGGATGATGCCCCCATCCAGCCAGTGGATGGAGATGATGTTGGGGTCACTGACGGATATGATGCCTGGTACGTAGGCATCCACCCTCCTCGGATGATGAGGGCATAGGGTCCGATGCATGCGATTGTGCGATGGATGGGGAGGCGACACAAGCTGCTATTGAGGCAGCATGGGGTCACAGAGGGAGAGAGCAACGATGGTCTCCATAGGAGAGATGCCAGAGGATGGCACAGGCTCCATAGAGACCATAGCGGATAGGGAGGAGGGAGGAGAGATTCCCTTCTCAGTAGGGGGAGAGGCCACCATCGCCCGATAAGGGCAAGGGTGTCGAGGTAGGGGAGAGCAATGAGATGATGGCTCTCCGGGCTGAGGTTGCCCACCTCCGGGCTCAGGTGCAGACACTACAGGATGAGGCTACATGGCTCAGGGCTCGGAGTAGAGGGGCGAGCACTCGGGATCTGGCATGGTCTATTGCTCAGACCACGTTCTACCAGGGGTTATACTATCATGTGGTTCCATAGGGGCAGAGGATACCACTGCCAGCTAGCATTGCGGAGCCGATCATGATGGGATCATCGAGGACATCCTCACGATCGACGATGAGGACCCGAGACATAACACGGACCTCTATGGGACCACCTCCTCCACCTCAGGGTGGGAGAGGAGATGAGGCTGAGAGCTCGAGGGCTTCTCGAGGCTAGCTGCTATAGATTGTAGATTGTATATATTATTATTATTTTTTGAGAGGATTGAGTATGCCAGGGTATTGATTGTGGCATACCAATCCAGATGATGTACATAATTTATTGATATATATAGATCGTATTTTTGATGATATGACTTGTGTATATGTTGTATGATGCTTTAATTTTGGATTTGTTGATTGATTATTCATGTAATTATGTCGTTTTGAAAAGAAATTATAATTTTATGTCATGCCATAAAATTTAAATGGAATAATCTGATGTAAACAAATTGGTTGTTTTGTGGTGTGATTTGATGAAAAAATAAAAGGGACTTCTAACAATAATTTCAAAGGACATTGTCGCTGTTATAGACCATTTCATGGAGTCGCCGCTCGCTAGGTCGTCAAGCTAATCCCAGTATAGAAATATTGCTAAAAGTAAAAGGGTGCTTAAGAGACTGTCTTAAGACTTTGTGTTGTGATGATGAAAAATGATGATGGTGATGATTTGTTTTCAGATTTTCATAAAAATATTATGCATGAGATATTAAAAGAAATATGATTTTTGCTAGGCATAAATTCCTAAGTGTGATAAAATTTTTGAATAATTCCTTAGGAATTATACCATGGTTGCAAAATGGAATATTTGACATAATGAAATGAAATAGAAAAATTTGTGTTCCTTTTAAAGCACAATTGTGTAACATAATGATGTAAGCCATAAGTTTTTATGAATTTAAAAATGGATGGGAAAATAAAATTAGAACAATGGTTTGCGCTAGGCATAGAATTATAGGTATAGACTTATACCATCATCACGAAATCCAAAGAAGGAAATTGATATTTTAGTGTTATTGCATGATTGATTTTTGATTTTTGAGATAAACAGAAAAGAATAATATATAAACATGACTTTATTTACTAGGTTTTTGAAGATGTTTGTGAAAGAAAATTTTTGGATTTTTGGAAAGAAATATATTTAATTGTTTTGATGCTAAGCAAATGTTCTTAAATAAGAAGATGAAATGGTTCTAAAAGAATTGCAGAGATATTTTAAATTATCTTAAAGACAAAATGTAGATTTATAAGGAACCCTCATGTGCAAATGTGAGTTCATTACTGATCTTGATTTATCATAATGATACAAAATCTCTCAAATACAAATGTGTGTGCAATTGTATTGTTCATTCACCAATTTTGAGCAAGATAATTTGATACAAGTAATTTGAATTAACCAAATGAGTGTTCGTTGACCATGATTTATATGCATGTAACCGTACTAAGACTACTATGTAAGTTAGGTCATCAAGAGCTAGCTGATCCATAAGCCGACATAGGTCTGTACAAAAGAAGGTCGCTAATGTGACAGACATATCACCATGCTAGGGATTACCCAAGGCCAAGCGGGTTGGGCACAAACCGCCTGTTATGGGGCTTACCTCACAGTTTTCGAATAATTGAGAATTCCAGGGATTCAAGCTCATTCACCCTTCTTTTCTTTTCAAGGGGTAGGGAAAGGGATTTTATTGCTTTTTGCTTTTTCTTTTCTCTTTTTTTTTTTTTTTTGTATTTTTGCTTGGAACTGAGATAATGCTGAAATATTGCTGCGATGGTACAAAATGATATTTTTCTTTTTCTCATTTTCTTTGACTTTTCTTTTTCTTCCTATGCTAGGGATACTTGCTCGGATTGGTTGTAGAGCAAGGGATTTTTATTCTGGGTAGGGGTGAGCTTGTCCTTTTGCCAATTCTCAAAGATTCTAGACCATGTGCATGATAGGATAGCAGGGGAAACTTTTCGCTCAAGAAACCATTTCTACTATGTAGCATCATATCGAATTTGCAATGAAATCATTTTAATGTGAAGAGATATACTTGGTTTAAGTAAATAACAAGATCAGTTCTCTATGCTCAAAACTTTATTTAATTCAACTGTGGACTTTGATATAAGAGAGATTAATAATCATACAAAATAAAATCAAGATATTTATTCATGTGAGTGTGAAAGTGCGGGATTCCAAATAAATGCTAATTTATCCAAAATAATTGAAAATATAACTGCAATACTTCAAGAATTGACGAGTACGAAAATAAAAGATGTTTTTGAAGATTTTGATGATTTTGAAGTTTTTATATTTTGATTTTAATTTATGAATTGAAAGAATACACACTATGATTGTTTTTTGAAATTTTTATATGAATGACTAAAATGAAACAATATGCAAAATAACAATATATATAATGATGAAATGACCAGATTTTATGCATAATAGCGTTTGAGATGCATAATGTTCATAGGTTCTTTAAGATCTTTACCATCTAAGGTAGCTAATCGGTATGCTCCTGAGCCAAATTTAGCAGTGATGACATATGGCCCAAGCCAGTTAGGTTCAAATTTACCTTTAAGATCTTTAGTTGCATTAGTATTTTTTTATTTTCTTTTAAGACAAGGTCACCGATCTCAAAGGATCGATGATGAACTTTCTTGAGGTATGCTCGTTTAAGCTTGTTTTGGTAGGCACGAAGATGTTCCAAAGCATTGATGCGCTTCTCATCTAGGAGTTCCAGCTGACTAAGTCTGCCAGCACGATATTCATCTCCTACTTCAGTATCTTGAAGTAGTAGAGCCAAGGAAGGAACTTCTAATTCAAAAGGAAAAATAGCTTCAGCGCCATAAACCAAAACAAAAGGTGAAGCGCCCGTGGGAGTACGAACACTAGTTCGATAAGCCCACAAAGCAGGGTATAATTGGATGTGCCAATCTCGGCCAGATTTATTGACCAGTATTTTGAGGATTTTGATTAATGTTTTATTAGATGCTTATGCTTGGCCATTACCCTAAGGATAATAGGGAGTGGACCAACGATGTTGAATTTTATATTTTTGACATAACTTTTTGACATCTTTATTTTTGAAACAAGTGCCATTATCTGAGATGAGATTTGCAGGAATTTCGAACCTACAAATAATTTGATTAAAGATAAATTTGGAGACTTGGGTTCCAGTGCAAGAAGCTAAGGGCATAGCTTCAACCCACTTCGTGAAATACTCAGTGGCAGTTATGATAAATTTGTGTCCATCAGATGACACAGGGTTGATTTTTCCAATGATGTCTAAGCCCCATTTTGAAAAGGGCCAAGGAGATGAAATAGCCTGCAGCTCTTGTGCAGGCGCATGGACAAGGTCAGCGTGTTTCTGGCACTTGTCGCAATGGCGCACATAATCATGTGCATCATTCTCCATGGTAGGCCAAAAATATCCTATCCTAAGGAGCTTCTTAGCAATGGCGCTACCACTAAAATGTCCCCCACAAGATCCATCGTGGGCTTCACTCAAAGCTGATCTAGATTCTTCTAGATTCAAACATCTCAATAGGATGCCTTCAAAAGATCTCCTATACAAGGTATTACCAATAATTACGAAGCGACTTGCTCGTCTACGTAATAACCGATGCTGGTTGCTATTACAACCTTCAGGGAAGGTCCCATTTTGAAGAAAATTAAATATATCAGTGTACCAAGGTTCAGGAGTAGTTTCGTTGATTAGAAACACATCCAAAGGTTCTAAGCATGATTTATTTGAAGCGGGTTCCTGGAGTCGATGAATAATGATGGTAGCATATTCGTCATCTAACTCCAAGGGCAAAAGAGATGCAGCTGCAGCCATAGCATCAGCCGCACGATTGCTAGTTCGAGGAATAGCTTCCAAGGTAACTTGATCAAATAAAGATAATAATTGTAAGACATATGCTTTATATGGACGTAATTTATCATCTCTGGTCTGATAAACATCATTGATTTGATTTATGACAAGTTGAGAATCATCGAAAACTAATAAATTTTTAATTTTTAGTGCCAAGGCAGCTCGTAATCCAAGGATTAGAGCCTCATATTCAGCAGTGTTATTAGTGCAAGCAAACGTTAATTTGAAGGACAGAGGTATAAGATGTTTCTATGGAGATATTAAAATAATACCTGCACCAGCCCCACTCATGCATCGGGCTCCATCAAAGTATAGGGACCATTGCTCTGGATGGTCTACCTCTAATTTAAGGCATTCATCGAGAAACTCAATGATGAGGGGATGGGTAGACTCTAAGGGTGCAGCAGCTAATTGATCTGCTATGATTTGACCCTTAATAGACTTCTGTCCTATAAACATGAGTTCAAACTCGCTTAGCGCAAGAACCCACTTTGCGGTGCGACCAGATAAGTACGGTCGACTCATGAGATACCGCAAAGGATCGAATTTAGCAATAACATACGTTTTTTGACTGAGCATATAATGGCATAGTTTCTATGTAGAAAATATGACTGCTAGACATAACTTCTCTAATGTTGTATAGCGAGTTTCATAACTGATTAAGGTTCTACTGATATAATAATTAGCACGCTCTTTCTTCTCATCATCAAGTTGAGCTAACATAGCTCCTAAGGCAAGATCTGAAGCAAAAATATACAAGATAAATGGGCGATCAGATCTAGGTGGTGAAAGCACAGGTGGGTTAAGGAGATATTGTTTGAGGAGTTCAAATGCTTCCTGACATTCATCATCCCAATGAAAAGAGACATCTTTCTTAAGAAGCTTAAGAAAGGGTCCTGTTTTGTCTGCCAACTTATCGACAAAGCGACGAATAGCTTGAAGTTTACCTTGTAGACTTCGTAATTCAGATATATTTGTGGGTGCGGGCATATCAGTGATAGCCATGATCTTGAGAGGGTCAATTTCAATGCCACGTAAAGAAACTATAACCCCCAATAATTTATCGGACTTAACTCCGAATATACATTTAGCTGGATTTAGTCGGATAAGATATTCCCTTAACCGATCAAAGACTTTTCTCAAGTCATCTAAATGATCATCTTCTTTGATGGAACGAGCTATAATATCATCTACATAATCATGTAGAATATCATGCATCATATCATGAAAGATATAAGTCATGGCTCGTTGATATGTTGCACCTGCATTCTTCAAACCGAATGGCATCACTTTCCAACAAAAGGTCCCCCAAGGGGTAATAAAGGTTGTTTTAGCCTGATCTTCAGGAGCTATCTTGATCTGATTATAACCAGAAAATCCATCCATTAGGGATATCATTCCACTCCTAGTAGTAAAATCAATGATCTGATCCATGTTGGGAAGAGGAAAATCATCTTTAGGGCATGCAACATTAATATCTCTAAAGTCTGTGCAAACCCTAACTTTGGTAGCTTCTTTCTTAGTTACTGGAACTACATTCGAGATCCATTCAGCATAATCAATGGCTTGTATAAAAATAACCTTCAGGAGTTTTTCTAATTCCCCTTTGACTAGTAAGGCCACTTTAGGATGCATTTTTCTAAGTTTCTGTTTAACAGGTTTAGCATCCGGATGGACTACTAGGTGATGCATAACTACGGAAGGGTCTAATCCTGGCATATCCTCATATGTCCAAGCAAAAACATCTTCATAGTCTTTAAGAAATGCAATGTATTTATCTTGTTTTTCTTGACTCAATTCTGATCCAATGTTGATTATGTGAGGGTTATCGTTGGTTCCAATGTTAATTTTTATGACGTTTTCTACTTCCATGTGTAGATCTCTCTCAAAATTAGGTGGGGCGGGTGAAACGCCCAATTCTTGTAATTCTTCCAAGGTTAGTTTGGATAATTCGTCTTGAGGAGTCGTGGCCTCAAGCTGGGCTATACTAGGTATAGAGCCATCGAAATAAAATCCGTTATGTAATAGTTCCTCAATGGAGACATCATGGAAGATGTCTCCCTCCAACTCATCGTCGGATTCGATGATCATCTGAGGGTAAGCTATGGATAGCATATTACATGTAAATGGCTTATTCATTAAATGCAAGGCATCACGTTTATCCAAATAATCTTGGTAACATATGAGATGGTCATCATCCTCAAATGGGAAGGGCTGACCCTTACTAGGAAATAGGCCCACACCACATCGGGCGGGCCATGGTTCTACCTCAAAAGGTTCTTTCATACCATTTTGGAAAGGTCCCAAACCTTTCCCTTTATATCCCAATTTAAGCATTATAGGCTTAGCTTTAATATACTCATTAGTAAAATAACATCGAGCATATCCATCATAATGTGTCTTGATGTTTCTAGGTATTCTTCCCCAGTCATATCCCTTATAAATAAAAGCGCAACTCCCAACTTGGTAAATACTTCCCATAGGCTGTGGGAGGCCCAAGGTATGAGGAGAGGGTGGCAAATTATTTAAGATAAGGGAATCTTGCATAGCAGCGTTCGTTTGTTCTGATATAAGAATTTTAGATAAATCGGGTAAGAGCTCATCAGTAAGAGCATAAGAGGTAGAAGGAACATTTCCCACATCTTCTGATGCGGAAAATATGCCTTTAGTGGATGTAGATGGTGTAGAAATGTCGATGGATGATTCTATAGGTATGGAAGTTATAGGAGTAAAACAAGAAGCATTGGTTGTGGGTTTAGGATCTTTTGGAAGTCCTAATGTGGTTTGTTCGGAAGATGGTTGAACTATATGTAGAGGTGGAGTTGATGGAGAAAAAGTAGATGATGTTATGGGTGTGTGTTTCACACGTTTAGATGGATGATTAGAATTAGGATGTGTGGATGACAGAGCAGGGAAAAATTGAACTCCAACAGGTTCTGCCAAAGCACACATATCAAAGGGTCTAGGATCACCATGAATGGTAACCAACTGATTTTTAAATTCGAATTTAACACACTGATGTAAAGTTGAGGGAACAGCTCGCATCGCGTTGATCCAAGGGTGACCCAAGAGTATATTGTATGATGCAGGGCAATGTACAATAAACACGGTCGTGTCTAAGGTTCTTGGACCAACTTGCAATGGTATAGTAATAACTCCACACGTTTCTTGTGTTTCATCATTGAAGGCTTTTATGATCATATCAGTTCTTTTCATCTCATCACTTCTAAACCCAAATCTTTGGTAGAAGTCAAAAGTGCAAATGTTTAAAGATGAACCATTATCAATCAAGACTCGTTTAACTGCTACATCTCCAATTAGGGTAGTAATATATAAGGGGTTATCCTTATGTAAACTATGTTGTGGTATATCTCTATCCCGAAAGTCAATACAATCGACTTCTCGAGTTATGATAGTATTGGCCATGGCTTCAGGTTGAATATTTTGTGGTACCATCATTTGGCTTAATGTGAGCATTAATTCATCCCTATGTGTAGGAGAAGATCTTAAAAGGTCCAAAAGGGAAATTCTAGCTGTAGTATTTGATAATTGTTCATTAATATTATAAGGAGGTTTAGGTTGAACATTAGGTGCATGATTCCCTTTATTAGGAACTTTCAAAACAAATGGAGCTGATCCATCATTCTGAGTTTGATCTTGTTGAGAATTTTGAGCCTGTTGTCTAGTAACAACTCCGATGGTACCTATAATATTATTTTGCGGATGATGAATGGGTCTTGGTCTAGCATTTATGGCTTGTTCATTAGAAAGTAATTGGTGAGACGATGGTCGAGTAGTGACTCTTCTTGGAAATGGTTCTTCTGGAACCATAGAACTTGTGATAGGTTGAATAGGATCTGATTCATCTTCAGAGCTATTCGATTGATTTGAAGTGATTTCCATGTCACTTTCAGTCTCATATTCTGTATCACTAAGATCAGGTGTCTGAATGTTATATAGAGGTCTGGTCGTAACCATGGATAAAGTTGTGTCAAATATTTCCAAATCATGAGTAGGTAAATGCCCACTAATAGTTCCTACATATCGGGTAGGAGGGGGAACATTATGATGTTCAATTTGATTAGCCACTTCTTTGCCATGCTTTGGTAAAGGATGTTGAAATATGTCCAATGATTGATTGGCATTCTGATTCTGATTTTGGGGGATGTTCTTTTGAGCATTATTGGGAGGATTTTGTTTAGGTTGAAAGGCTTGCACCTCCATCTCATTGTTATCAATTAAGTCTTGTATTTTATGTTTTAATATTTTACAAGAGTTGGTAGCGTGTCCAGGTCCTCTATGGAAATCACAATGTAAATCAGCTCTGTATCCGGGTATAGTTGGATCAGGTTCCTGGATATTTGGTAATTGGATCAAACCTCATGCTAGTAATTGTGGGAGAATGGTTGATAGAGGTTGATTTAACCTAGTAAATTCTCGAGGTGGTTTATCAAGAGGTTTCAATATAAACTTCTCCGTTGTTTTCGCAGTATTAACATTAGCAATGTTTCTACTATCAGTGACTCCATCACCCACAACTTGTTTATTTTTATATTGATTTCTGGATGTTTTCTCATCATCTTTCTTTTTAAGCTGACCTCTCCTAATGAGAGCATCTTCCACTCTTCGAGCTAAGTCTATAGCTTGATCGAAGGTGGTCAAGGTAGCAGTTGATAACTCATAGGATAGTTGTTCTTGTAAATTATTGATAAAGATATCCAACATTTCTCGATAAGGTAACACAAAGTGTAATTTTCCTATCAACTGTCTCCACCGAGCTAGGAAATCAGCAAAACATTCATCTTTGTCTTGTTTTAAGTTGTACAAATATTTAATAGTTACATGCCTTTCAATGTAGGCACTAAATTGATGAACGAAAGACTCGGTTGTTTCTTCGAAATTCCTCAAAGAATGAGTGGGTAATTGATAATACCACTCTAATGCCATTCCTCCTAAACTTTTTGGGAACATCTTTAGTAATAACAAGTCATCATGTGATATATCATGACATGCTATCCTAAACATACGAAGATGCTCTATGGGATCTTCGGTTCCTTTGTATATAGGTAGGACAGGCATAGGAAAGTGTTTAGGATATGGTTGTGCTACAACTATAGGATCTAGAGGCTGACTACACATCTCTCGATAATTGTACGAGGGACGATAGGGATCTATCTGGTCCATGCGGGAGACTAACTGTTTCACCATGGCTTCCAGATTACTAGTTTGTCCACCATATTGGTTTGGTGGTATTTGAGCGTATGATGGCATGACGTAAGGATTAGATGCTATATTGCTATTATGCAAATGGTTGGTAGGAAGAGTATTATGAAGAAGATTTGTAGTAGCATTATGTTGTATCCCAGATTGTTGGAAATTGGTGTTTGGTTTTGTTTTGGGCTTTTGTTGATTTGAGGTATGTTGATCAATAACTTGGCGAAATAGAGCAGTGAATGAAGGTTTCTTTTGTGTGGGAATAACTCTAGGCTTGGTAACAGGCACTCTAGGTGGTTGGGTAACCTGTTGTTGTTGCATGTTCTGGATTATAGCGGCCATATCCAAATTGGATGGTCCAGCTTGATCACTTTCTTGATCAACGAAGGACAAGGGATTAGTGCGTGTGTGATATATTTCTTCTAGGGTTGCTTGAGTGTCACTAATTTGATCCTTGTCCATATGGACTGCTCTATTAAGGGCGCCAATATTAGTATTGAGGAACTTCCAAAAATGTTCCATGTTCTCAAAAGTAACAGCTCCTTCTGGAGACATTTTAGGGGATGAGGATCCTTCCTCTCTAACAGTTTCTCTTTGTTCATTTCCTTCAGCAAACTCTTCTTCTTGTTGGTCTAGGGTTCCTTCTTCCTGAATTGGGTCTTCAGGAAGGACATCTGGTTTATTTACTAGTTTTCCTAACCAATCTTCTTCTACTTCAGTCTGTTTTCCATTCCTGAGTCTAGTCATTATGCTTAAACTTAGATTTTAGCAAATATATATTTATATATATATATTTGCAACAAGTTTGGGAGGTATATATTTTAATTATATACCTACTATAATACTTAAAAGAAAACGTTTTAATTTTTGTTATATTTTTGTTTTGTTTTTGTTTTTATGATAATATTATAAAGACAACAAACAACATACTAAATGCAAGAAATAATAATAATAAAAGAATGGCTTAGTTTTCTATAAATAGTTTATAGATGTCATTGATGGGATCAAGTTCATCAGGAGTCATGAAATGCTCCTCTTCAAATTGGAAATGGTTTTTCAGGAATTTGACAAAGTGTGCTATGGTGATATTATCTACTTCTGACTCTGACTTGTAAAAATAGAGCTCATGGCAATACTCTCGATATAACACAGCTCTAGGAACTCTATTCCATCTCTTTCTATCCGTAAGAATGACCTCTTGATCCTCTATACGAGATAGAAATTTATGTACTACAACTGCATTGTCGAGGTATTCCTCAAAGGTGTACAACTCGGAAGACACAAGGGCTCTTTTATCTGCTAACCACCTATGGCAAGCTCTCTGAAGTTCATGATATAAGGTCACTTGATCAGGATCCAGGATTCTATCTAGGACAAACCTCTTGATTTGCCTAAGTTCTGTTGATCTAGATGAAATAAGATTCAATCTCCTATTAAGTTCGTCCCATAAAGGTGGGACTCTATATGTTTGAGATACTCTAAGCAAAGAAGTAATCTCTATGGCTGCTAATTGATTTTCAACATTAATGGTGACAACTCGTCTTTTATTATAATCTACCATCTAAATATGATATGCAATCTTAATTGTTTATCTGATGATTCTAAATGCATTTATTTTTTTTTTTTGGATTGTTTTCAAAAGGTTTTAAGTTTTCACGTCGGGTTCACCAAAATGTATCGCTCCAAATTTTTTGCATCCTTACCTTCAGGCTATAGGATCCACGCCCAGAAGGGGGATGCGAGAAGGATGGGACAATACCTCGGACTGAGAGGCCCTTTGAAGGTCGCGCCTCTCGGGGGAGGGGTATAAGGGTGAATTTTTGATGGATGGTGGGTTCACCAGGAAACTTTTGAGTGGCGCTTTCCACGCCTAGGTTGAGAGTAGGTTTGATGTGTTCATTTTGTACTTTAATCATTCAATTCCTAGGTTTGGCCAAGATGAATCTAAGCTATTCTATATGCCAATGCTGATTTATATGAATACAAAAAACATGAATAAGTGCTAAACATAGAAAGTATGCTAAATAAGACAGAATATACCTGATTTCGGATGTCTGATGAAGATTCTGAGGTTTGTAGAAGTCCAGATCATCTCAAATCTTACATTATCATCTACAATTGAATAGAATCATCTCAGATCTCAGTCGGTCATCTGAGATCAGACGAGATCATCGTCGATCTGACGAATTCATCAAAAACCTACAATCATAGAAACAGATACCAAAAACCAAAAATGCAACTGCAAAAGCAAGGGGAAATGATAGAAATGATAGTAAATTTGCCTAAATGATAGATCCAGATAGCAATTAAAAGGAAATGCATTAATTTAATAATTTATTTTAACTTTATCATGCATCTATGCTAAATGAGGTGAACTCCAGGATGCAGAAAATAGAATAAAATAAGTTAATGCATAAAGGAATGAAGAGAGAAGATAAAGAAATGCAAACTCCGGGCTCTGATTGCCCCCAATCTGGACTGTAGTCAAGATCACCTCCAATCGTACGAGATCATCGCCGATCTATGACAAGATCGTCCGAAATCGTCTGGAATCGCCTACGACGATCCGAGCTTGCTCCGACTGAAAAATAGTAAAATTCCTGCAAGAAAACTTGAAATACGCGATGCAAACGAAGGTGTGAAGGTGTTCTAATGCACAAGAAACTAAAGTTGTAGGGAAATCAGTCAGCCAGGGGGTTCAGGGGGATAAACTGAGAAAATCCCAGTTTATATAGGATTAGGGAGAGGTTAGGAGGTTGGAGATCATCCCAATTTGGGAGATCTCCAATGGGGGAGACTCTAACTACGCAGACACGCTTTCTGCCCAAGTTAGAGAAGTTGTTGAAACAGAAGCTAATTATGAAAATTTGGTTTTGGGACGAAATCGTCTGGACGTTCTATTCCAGACGAATTCGTCAGATCTGGGATGATTTCGTCTGATCGTCGACGATATCGTCCAACGGTCAAAACAAATCCTAAAAATGGCATGAAAAACAAGGGGAGCGGGTAATGGGCGGTTAACGGGCGGTTTTGGGTTAAAATTCAAATTTTTATCTTTTTACTAAGGTTTAACTACGCCAATTTTAGGGTGCTACAAGAACTTCTCCTTGCTATAAATATTCTCACTTGAGTTATCCTCAAATCTTCTCCAATGACCTTCTTCAAATTCTCCAATGAGGCTTTCCTAGTATTCTCCTTCAACTTTTTTTGAGACCTCTTCTTTTGGATCTTTAATTTTTGCAGCTTTTGAAATATTCAATAGGACTTTTCTAGTCCTCTATCTTCAAGATTTAATATTCCAAATCTAGAATTTATTCAATGATATCTTTCTCTTAGGTCACCTCCTTCTAGGGTTGTTTTTTTCTTTCTTCACTCTGAAGTCTTCAAACTTCATATTTCTATGAGGACCTCCTTCTTAGTTCTCTTCAATATTCAATCTACAATGAGGCCTTCTTTCTTAAACCTCCTCCTTGATCTATAGTCTTCAATGTGGTTTCTTTGGTCTTTTTCTCTTTTCAATCTTTTACTTGGAATCTTTAATCTACAAATCCTACAATGGGATCTTTTCCTTAGGCCTCCAAATATTCAATCTTCAACTTGTTTCTTCAAGTGCTATATTTATTCTAAATAATATATTCTTCCTAGCTCTTGTAGGAAGCTTCTCAACTTTCTTTGAATCTCCTATTTTCTGCAACAAAGTATTAGAAAATGATAATAGTAATTTCTTTTAATCTGAGATAATGAATCTTCACTAGTTGATTTGTCAATCTAGTGAAATCAATATTGAGTCCTAGTCTTCACAAGTTTTTTTGCAACTTTGTGGAAAGACTCTAGCCAAACGCAATTTCAAATATTTTTAAAATGAGATTTTCTCTGCTCTCAAAATCTCTTGTGGCTCTCTCTATTTCCTATCAATCTACCTTGTTCTCTAATACCATTGTTATATTTTGATGATATATTAAATAAAATGCAACCACAAGATCTAAAATGAGCAAGCAATGTTAACTATATGATAATGACAATATAATATATAGGAAACCTATATGAGAAACTTTTGCAATAACTCAGTAAATAGCCATTAATGAAATCTCACAAAAATAGTACAATGTAATATAATAGAGGTCTTAAACACTCCAAACATTCTTGCATATCTACATTGTATCTACATTTTTTTCTCATCACTATGCTCTACAATTCTATATACTTATCTCTTGCATTATCTCTTTTGTTTCACTCTATCAAAGACCTATATATAGGGAGATATGTCCCTTGGCATTTGATCTACATAACCTATGACTCATGTACATTTGGACTGCATGCACATTTACATCATTACACATTCTAACACTTGTGCATTTATTATATAGTGTGAAGTAACTGCTCAAAACTTAATCTAAGATAAACTCCTAATATAAATATGTACCCAAGGTGGTACATTGGCATGTACCAAATAATATAATATATTCCAATATTTCTATCTTATATCCATATCTACCACAATGATTACATTTTTTACTTGTTACAAGATTCATTTTCCCATTATGTCCTTCATTACTACTAATTCTATCTATCTCTATCATTAATTTGATGTCACTATTTTTTTCATGAATTTTGTTCTTGATTTATTAATGCTCATTTATCCTATATATCCAAGACCTTCATATTTTGGTCTTATTATTAATACAATTGACTCTTTCGTTCCTTATCCTTGTTTTTCTAAACCTGTGTTTGTGTATCCCAATTTATTTAAAAAATTTGAACCAATTCCTTTAATATACCTTTCAAAATAATCAAAAATATAAATAGACTAATCCCTATCAACATAAAAATAACTCTGACCATCACTATCTCTATCATCATTTGAATCACTATCATCATAAATTCTGATAGCATAAGTTTTTTCTATTCAATCATGAACTATAATCAAATCATTTGAGTTGCAATCTATATCTTTTATTTTTGTGTCACAACATGCATTTAAGGTCATGGATTCTAAGTCTTTATTGGATTCCTCATTACTTGATAACAGATATATGTGACTTATCATAAGATTTTTGTGTACATATTATGATTATGCAACATACCCTAGTTGACTACTTTGATATCTTTGATTATATTTACAAGATTATTGGTCTTGATCCTTCCTATTCAATGCATTATACTTACAATATTTTAGTTTAAGTCCTTTTTCACAAATATGACAATATTTCTTTTGTTTTTTATTTTGTGATGAAGTGCAAGATCCGTTTTCTACTACAAGAGCCTTATTGAATGACTTATTTTCCAATTAATTTTCAAGTTCATATTGTTGAAGAATATTTATTAACTTCTCAAATGACACATTTTGGTTTGATACTAGAAGAGATGTGACCAACACTTTGAATGATTCAGGAAGTGCTCTAAGTACAACTGAAACTAGGAGTTTATCTTCAACCTTTTCTCCTAAGGTATGCAATTTTGATTTTAATTCTAATATCCTTTGAAGAAATTGTTCTATATTTTCTCCATCATAAACTTTTAGTGCATACAACTATGATTGCAAATGCAAAATGGTTGCCTTATATCTTTCAAATATCATACACAATTTTTCCCATGTTGTTTTTAAAGTTTTTGCTTCACTAATGTGTGCTTGAATTTCATCTAATATACCAAATAGAATTAACATAAGAGCTTTAGCATCATCATCTTTGAATTTTTGAATTCTTGTTTTATCTTCTAAAATGTTTCTTTGTCATCCCATAGTTTTTCAGCAATAAGTATTGACGTCATCTTATTTTTCCATGGGGTAAAATTAGTCCCTTTTAATAATTGAGATTCAAAAAATAATATTCTTATATTTACCATTTCCTTTGAAGTAGTAGCCCTTTTGTCTCCCTAGGTTTTGAAACTAAGAAATAATTCTTTGCAAATTTATATTTTTCTAAGGTTTGATGTTGAAACTCTTTTACTAAAAAACTTATTACCCGTGATTTATAAAACTTAATAATCCTTTATATATTAAAAAAATATATCTCTCAAAATATTAAATTCAACTTTATAAAACCCTAAATTATTTTGCAAACAAATCACTCCACCAAAAATATTTAATAAACCTTAATTAACTTTACTCTATTCTTTTAATAAATCAATAATTAAAAATGTTTCCTATAGCTCCAAAATTTAATATAAGCTTTTATTAATTAAATATCTAACTTTAATAATACTTTTATTAACTACTTATAACTCGCAAATTTTTTGAGAAAACCTTAATTATGACTTCATTTGTAATATTTCCAACTATTAGCTTCAGATGAAATGATTTATTGGCTTCAGATGAAATGATTTATCACTACATGTAACATCTCCAATTATTGAGCAGGCTCAAAACTTTTTGCCCTTGCTTTCAATAATGTGTCGTTACTTAGACTGGTGCTTCAATGTAGGTTGGCTTTATCACTTAAAATTTGGATTAACACTTGGTGCTTGATTTCAGTTTGATGGCATCTCTATTTTGTCCTTACAATATTTGCATGCAACTTAACCCAACCAGACAAAACTAGACTGAGATATAGACAACAATGGAATTATTGCAAAAAATTTTACGTTGTGTGGATCGAGAAGAAGCAATTTTTTTGATCTTGAATACTAGATATTTTATGGTTGGTGAGGATTTTTTCAGCCACTTGATGCAATTTGGATGCACTGGCTACTCAAAAATTTTAAAATACCATAATAGCATTTTAAGGTTAAATGACATTTTTTGGTCGATCTAAATGTCTTCTAATAACTTTTAGAATCTTTGTGCAAATCACATATCTGATGTCAATAAGTATTCATATCATTCTAAAATTTTGAATAAAACCAATGCAATGTCATGTCTAGTAATTAATCTGGGGAATGTATTTCTTTATTGTAACTACCCTCTTGTCATGTCTTTGTGTCGAATCACTTGGAACGGTAAAGTATTGGTTGTAGAGATTGGAATCATCGAATCCTGAGGGAGGACACAAAAATTTGATTTCAAATGTGAGGAGTAATGGAATTTCAAGGTGAAATTTTGATATGGAGGGTTTAAGTTGGGAAATAAAATTCAAGGGTTTAATTTTATGAAGGGTTTTTTGTATTTATCAAAGCTAAAGTGGTTTTAATTTTTCAGTCCCTTTATCCTTGAAAATGGTAAATTCAGCACCCTTTCATGACTTTGGCTATGTATAGAGTGATTTTAAAAGGTGAATATTTCAAGCAGCTTAATAAGCCTAAGTCAAACATGCATATTTCCTTCTTCTTTTTCAAATCTCACAGTCTACTCTCCCATTTATAAGTTTAGCTTATACATATAACAATCAATGATTCAACGTGTGGACATAGTTTTATTATTACTATTTTTTTTAATAATATTTCTTATACACATATTATTAACTTTTAAACATACTAGCTGAATTTTTTATTACTCCATTTTTTTTTTTGAGTAAATACTTTTTATACACATCCACCATGGGGATTGAACCTGGGTCACATTACCCATAATGCAAACTTTCTAATTTTCTAATACTTCAAAAAAAATTAAGTAAACATCCTTATTACTCCATATCTAAAAATAATTAAGAAACCAAAGAAAAAACGTTTTAAACCATTAACCTTATGACTCCTTCAATAGCTTAAAAGATTTAATAATAAAATTTTAGAATACCTTCAATAAAGTGCAATATTTGATTTGCTCATTTTAAATAAATAAAAGAGATTTGATTTGTACCTTATTATTGGCACTTATTTCTTTATCTCTATGGTAGTTATAATAATAGATGTTTAATCCAGACACTACTCCTCAAGTGCAAAAAACACTTTCATGATGGGATGCTCAGAAAAATCTTCAAGCACTTTCCAAACACGTAAACTTTTTCTTAACTGGGCTTATCGTCGGATGGTGATAATTATCCCAATACCTTCATTCAGATTCTTTGTGATATATCATAGCACTCCATAATTATGATACCAATATTAGCTTTCCAAGTAGATTAATTCATAGAAAGCTTTATCCATGATCAAGTATAAATCAAATATATGCTACTAATCAAAAATAACAATGGATCTCAATATTGGATTAACATAAATATCTCACAAATATAACTCAAATGTACACAATATCTAAAGATCACAAGAAATATTTAGATTTATTACATTGCATGGAGCTTTGTATCTAATATATAATTTTACATGACTTTTCAGTACTTTAACTATTGCTCTCCTCAAGCATTTGGGAGATGCAACCTTTCATATTCCTCTCATAAATACAAAACTCTCATCTTGTCATATATATGTGACTCTTCATTCTCTATCGTGACACTTTGCACTTTCTCTCATATTGACACATACATTATAATAAATATAAATCATCTATCAAACTAAGAAAAAATAATGTAATACTTCCAACATTTCAATTTCTACTCTAGATTTTCAACTTTCTTCTTAGTAGCTTTATATTTTGCATCTATTTCAGTATTTTGAAGATACAATGTCTTTGCCTTATAATGAAGAGCTCTAAGTGTATCTTCCTTAGGAACGTTTGAGATATCATACCTTTACACCTCAATGTAAAAATTAGTTGTTATCATTTATGAAGTAGACTTGCTAACTTTTAGGATTGCAACTAACCTTTAGGATTGTAACTGCTTTGACTAGCTACCCAAAAATTGGATCTATACCATCGTATGCCTAGGTGGTTGCTTTCTTCTTCTTTTGAGGTACTTGTTCTAGTACCCATTTTTGGATATTTGCTTCAATTCAGTATATTATAGAGAAATCTTCTAGGATTTTATGACTAGAGATAAGGGAAGTAGTAATGATAAATTGGAAAGAAAAAAAAAATTGATGGGAGCCTCAAGGATAAAATACCAATATTTACAAGGGTGTGTCGATATGGGATCTTAGGAGTTTGTTGGATTTCATTTTCAAAGAAAGAGAAAGTCATACTTTTCAATGGGTTTTGATAGGGTGAAACTTCTCTTGAATAGGAAGGTGGTAGAGGTGGTTTCTCTGGAGGAGCTTGCAAAGGAGGTGGAGCATTTTTAGATATAATAGTAGGGATAGAAGCCATACCTAATCCTCTCACTTCTAGGAGCTACTCTTGAGGTAGTATGTCAAATTCATGAATCTCTACTTTATTTCATTGAGCTTCCATAGTAAGATGCTACATTCTAATTTTATTTTAGGTTTTCTTATGTTGAGTGCTTGGAGGACTCTTTATTTTTGTCCTCTCACTAAATCTTCTATATTGAAGATGTCATATATCAGGTTGAGACTTGTCCTTACCAGGAACTATTATAGTAATGACTTCTACATGCTCTATTGCTTGAGCTATCTCAACTCCCACTATATTCTCTACTTGCTCTTCTTGACTCATTTTTGATAGATTCTCTATCACTAGATAATGCTCAGGTGCACTTGCCTTTTTAGCATCCTTATTTTACCTCCTATGTCCAATTATTTCATCTAAGCCTGATTCTTCTTCTAAATTTCCATAAGTGACCAAGGGCTACTCTCTGATGGGACTTTGTTTAATGGTTTCTTCTATCTCCTCAAAAAATTATACTTCCTCCTCTTTATCTTCCTCTCTAATCAATTTAGGATATCTTTCTCCTTTGTGCTCCTCCATCCAATATTCATATTTTTCATCAAAATTTGTTTCAAAATATTTATTTGAAGGACTAGGGAATACCTTTTTTTATTTATTTTGTTTGCACCTTGAAATCCACCATTCCCAAAAAAATTCTTGCATCCACTCTAGCTCATCTACAATTCTCTCCACCATCTTGTCACTTATCCATTGGTCTCTATTTTTGACCGGATCATAAGGTCGTTGACCAAAGATAGCACTTCCTCCATGGAGGTCACCTTTGCATTTCATTAATACCAATATGAGGAGCTTGATCCTCTATTTTATTTATTGATCTAATATTATCTTTGATCGAGGAAGATGTTCAAATTTTGGAGGCTTATTGTTCAAATATGCTAATCTAGCTTTGAATTTACCTTTTGGATCATAGTTCCACATATGTGGCACTATCAATAGTTGGAGGCCACTAAGATTTTCATCTAGAATTATTGCTTGACCTATGGTTGTCATAGTTATATCTTCAAAATTGAATAGAAAGTGGTAAGTGCAACCCTTTTTAATTCTATCCCCAAATTTCTCTTCTAATTCATTAACTTGCTAACATAATTCTATGGCAAACACCCAGTTGGTGACATAATAGAGAAGTAGATAGGGGTTTCTAGGGAAGCCATAGACTCTAATGATAGTGCCACTCTAAAAAAATACCAATATCCTAATTCACACCACCACACAACTTATCTACAATATTAGGGTTTATTCAAGGAATTTGACCATAAATGCATGCCAATGTAGGCCCAAGAAAGAGTTGGTTGAACTCAAGATACGAAGTGGTTTCTCTAAGGGCAAGGGTCTAGTCAACTATAGGAAGGAGTCTTCTATTATTTGTATCTTGTTTGAACTTGTAAGCTTAGTATTATTGGGGCCATATAATATAGGAATAGCCAAGCCAAATATGATGGGTAATGGAAGGTGTCCTCTTTGAGCTTTAGGGTAGTTAGTTGGTTATGAATTTGGTAGCTCAAAAATTAGGCCCAATCAAAGAATATAGGATCATTTGGACTAGTACCATCATATTTTGTACATTAGTAACTACATATGCTATAGATATTTGATAATCATACACATACTGATCAATATCTAACCCAAGAATGACAACTATCATAGAAAGGACTTCCTAAAGGAATTTGCTAAATGTTGTAAGCTTCATTAGTTATTTTGGAAAGTCCTTCAAGATTTCTCCTATGTGTTTGATTAACCAAATTTTTACATTATCCCTTTTGAAATGATTAACTTGCTCAGAAATATAAATTGCTTTAGGTTCTATACCTAAGTGTTCTCCTACTACAAAATTATTCATAATAGTATTAATTGTGATAGCAAACAACCTTTGCCCTATTGCAGTGCATATTGTTGCTATCTCTGGTTCATAGTCTTCTTGTGATTGGCTTAACTATATATAAGCAAATGTGGACAAATTTAGGCATATAGAATGATAAGAGTGAATTTTATGGAGTTTTTTCAATCCTTTTGGAAAAGTATTTTCTTCCCTTTGCTTCTGCTCCATCTCTGAAGCTTTTTAGTTTTTATTTAATTGTGATGATAGGATCATGAATTTCACTTAGTTGATATCGGAGCTCCTTGGTGTTTCTCTACACCTTTTTCCCTCATTTTCCTCATGCCATATCTACTAAACTAGGAAGCTTTAGCTAAAATTATAGATGCAAGCAAGAATATAGCACTTTCTAATCTCACGCAAAGTAATTTTACAATACTTTGATGCTTCAATGACTAACTGCTCTTTCATACATTGCACATTCATAACCTTGATTTTATAGCAAGAAGCAATCATGGGGTCTAGTCATTTCTATATTAATATCAAAGATTGCACATGTTCAACTTTTATTGTAAAATATTTCCTTGAAATTGATAATTTATGCGAGTGTTTGGGCTACATGCTACTTTCAAGATTACCTTACTTCTAAGCCAATAAAATTGCTAGAATTTCAAAATCTAGAATTTGTCAACTGTATTCTTCAGCCAATCTGCTCTTGTTTCTCAAAACTACCATGGCCACTACTTCTATATTTACATGTGTCACTATTTACATATGTATAGCTTAGGTACATATGTTTTTAAGCACAAAGCTTTAAATATTGGTTGTTCATAAAAATTAGAAAAAGGTGGTCATCTATATCTTGAATCCCATGCATATTTAATGCTTTATTTCCTAAAATTAGGTATGATCCAGACCATAGTGATTCTATATTATCATGCTTTCCTAAATTAGCTCAATTTTCATCTCATTTCAACACCAAGGCACCATATTTAAATAGATTTGGGGATGTTCTCTTATCAAACCATTTTTTACAACCACTGGATGTTGGTGGAATATATTATACACTTCTCTTTTTTATTCTAGCAATGACAACTCTACCATCCTTCTTTCAATTGGCCTTGTATTCTCTAGCTTTATTTGATCTATAAGCTTTAAGGTCGAGTAACTCTAGATGCATTGGCAACACAACTTCCTTTCCATAGACCAAATAATATGGAGTTGTTTTTAGATCATTTTTTACTATGATTATGTCCACCCATAGTGCTTGATTAAGCATTAGGTGCCAACTCCTCTGATTATCTCCAATATTCCTTTTAATTATTCTCATCAAGTTCTTATTGGTAGATTTAGCTAGCCCATTACCCTATGGGTAATAATTGGAAGAATATTTCTAATATATACCATACTTGCTAGCATAGTCTATGGTCTTAGCACCTATAAAGTTTGCACCATTATCTAAAACTATTGTAGATGGGATCCCAAACCTGGTGATTAGTCTCTCCAGAAAAATTATGATAGTCTCTTGGTTTGCATGCTTAGTTGATTCCACCTCGGACCACTTGGTGAAGTAGTCAGTTGTAGTTAAGATAACTTGTGTTCGATGGATGAATTAGGATTGATTACCCTAGTAAAATCTAGCCCCCATTGCTAGAAGGGCTCCTCTGCAAAAATTGGCTAAAGGGGTAATGTCATGTTCTTTATTTTCCCAACAAATCTCTGATATTTATCACATGCATTGGTAGCTTTAAAAGCATTAAAAAATAAAGTAGACCAATAATATTCAGCCCTCAATATTTTAGCCACTATAGTTTGACCAGAATAATGTCCACTTGAGAAGCCAAAATGGAATTCATCCAAGATTTCCTTTACTTTATCCGAATGTATACACCTTAGGAGTACACTATCAAAATTCTTTTGGTATAGAATGCCATCAATTATAACATAGTTCATAGCTTGTAATATATACCTTCACCTTTGGAAAGTTGTAAATCCATTCAAACACTTGTTGGTCTGAAGAAAGTGGATTAACTAATCTACCTAGCTATTTTGTTCCATTCGACCTTTTGTTGCTTGTAGTTCTTATTGTTCTTCAATCAACATATTTGCATCTAGTATTGTAGAGTTTTCCAAATGTTCATAGAGATCTATTCCTCTGATCAGCTTGGTAGGTCAGATTTCTATATCATATTCTTGGATTTTGGTAATCCATCCAACTCTCTTTTCACCTAACTCCCCTTGTATAATAAAATTTTGGATGTCCAAGTGCACAACATACACTAGTGTTTTACTCTGAGATATATAGTGCCTTAACTTTTTTAGAGATTTCATAAGAGAAAATACCTATTTCTCAATGAATTTGTAATGCTCTTTGTAATTATGCAGTGTCTAACTCATAAAAGCTATGGGTCATTCATTATGATCTCTATATTTTTGAGTAAGTACAATTACATAGCTCTCTTCAGCATAGAATACATAGAGAATGAAATATCTTTGATAGTCTAGGTTGGCAAGTACCATAGCTCTAGTTATGGCCTATTTTATGCTTTTAAAAGCATCCCTTCTTGCTTCAAGTCCATGTGAAAGTTGCATCCTTTTTTAGCATCTCCATCATCGGCTTTACTATCTGAGAAAAATTAGATATAAATTTCCAGACAAAATTGATCTTCCCAAAGAAATATTGTAAGTCTTTCTTATTTTGTGGAAATGGAAGTGCTAATATTGCTTTGACCCTATTTAGATCAATGGCTAAGCCTTCTTTTGATACTACATGTCCCAGCAATTTGCCTTCATGGATAGCAAAAATTGACTTTTTTGGGTTCAATGATACCCCAAATTCCATACACTTTTGAAATACCAGTCAAAGATGATCTAGATGTTTCTCCTTCTGATGAGAGAAGACCATCATGTCATACAAATAAATCAATATAACCTTATTCACCAACTCACCAAAATCTAAGTCCATGGCCCTTTGAAATGTGGCTCCAGCATTAGATAGGCCAAATGGCATTCTTTGATAAGTGAATGTTTCCCACATTTTGTGGTGAATGTAGTCTTGTACTAGTCTTCATATCTAACCCATACTTGATTGAAGCTAGAGAATCCATCAAGAAAGGAGAACCTTTCTACACTAGTAATAGAATGCAAAATTTGATCAATATGGGGTAGAGGGTAATGATCCTTTAATGATGCTTTGTTTAGGTTTCTAAAATCCACATAGAGGTGGATATATCCATTATTTTTCTAAAAAGAACCATATTAGCTACCCATGTAGAGTGCTTGATTGGGTAAATAATATTTGCATTAAGTAACTTCAACAACTCTTACTTCATTAATGCTTCTATCTTAGGATTAATTAGCCTTTGCTTTTGTTAGAATGGCTTAGCATTGGGTAGTAGTTCTATTGTGTGTTGGATAGTGTCTTTGCTATAGAATTTCAAATCATCATAGCTCCATGCAATGATGTCACTAAATTCTCTACATAAGGCAAGAAGTTGCTGAACTTCCTCTTCAGAACACTACACTCCAATTTTCAAGTTTCTTCTAGGTTCAATCAGAACCTCTCTAAAATCTTGCTCATCAATCTTCATTTTTTGGCTAGTTGGTTGGTCACTGCTATCAAATAGACTCTCAAGAGTGATAAATCCCTTGGGAATGTGGTTATTCTTTAGCTAAAAAATGTCTTCTTCATCTATACTCTCGAGCATCTCTTCAGTCATGTTTACACAAGCTACCTCTTGAATTAAGAAGTCCACTATTTGCTCATCATTATTGAACACCTGCCATAAGGTATCTTTATCTGGCATAGAAGACCTAAAAGCAATTTTAATAGATCTTGTATTTCTCCCTATATTAGAAGTTGGACAGAAGTTTACCCCATGGGAGGCTAGTGCATCAGCTTGTGCATTTTTCTCTCTAGGAATTACTTTTATGTTTAAAGCTTCAAAACTTTCAAACAAATCCCATACTCTATTCTAGTAAGCTTTTAGATAATGCTGCTTGCTATTGTATTTTTCTATAACCTAGTTTACTACCAGTTCAGAGTCACTATAGATCATCAACAACTTTACTCCTAACTTATCTACCTCTCACAACCCTATGCAAAGTGCTTCATATTCCATTACATTATTGGTGCAACTCTAGGTTAGACGGTATGAAAGGTGCTTAACTCCTTTAGAGGGTGATACTAGCACTATTCTAGCTCCAATACCATTTTTACATTTAGCTCCATCAAAGTATAACTTCTAAATTTCTATTTGTCGAAGCTCCTTGTTTGATAGAGCCAAAATATTTTTCTCTTCTACTTTTATGATGGAATAGGTGCCTATCCCTGTTTCAATCATAGCATTAAAATCTCTGAGTGAAAACTCATCTTTAGTCTATAACTCATCTATGATTACTTCTACTAGGTCAACTTCATCACTAATCATGTTGACATGGTCCTCCTCTTCAATTTTTTCTATATGATATGAGGTGGGATTTTCTACATATATCTTTACCTTCCTACCCTTATGAGGAATTTCCATGTGTGAGTAGTCTAGGGATAGATATCCACCTAGCTTGGCTATAAACTCCTAGGAAAGACACATGCCAAAGTATGGTTCCAGGTCCACCACAACAACCTCTTGTATAACTATTATTTATGGCATCTTGTGAAGCACCATGGGTATATCCTTGATTACACTGATAGTTTTAATTAGGATTCCATCCAACTGAAGCACTCTAGGACTAGACTATGTATACTCCATATCCATTGCTTCATAGATTGCTTTAGGTATTATTATCATTGTTACTCTAGATTCTACCATACAATTGTGTACGATCCATCCTTCCATGCATAGGGACATGTAAAAAAGGAGATATTCTATTTTTTCCCATTCCTAGTGTTGGTTTACCTTGAGCTAGATTCAACTCTAGATGAGACTGGTCTTCAGGCTAAGTGGATTTTAGTGATGCCTAGAGAAGGTCAATCTGTCCTAGAATAATTAGAGCATCATACATGCTTGCTTTGGATGGATTTTTATTTAGCTCATCTACAATATTAAAACTTGAATACTTTGGTTGCTTCTTCTCTCTTTTTTAGTTCATCAAATCTCCTTCGATACTCCTATGTTGCTTCAATTCTTTGTCACTTGGTGATAGAAGGATACCAAATCTTATTCCTATCTTGCTCCTGAGTTTTAGCTTCCTTCGCCTGCACTATATTCTATTGATCTTTAGGATGCTCCATTGGAGGTTGCTATTTTCTTTGAGCAGGTTGGGGTAATTTCTTTTTTGGTTGCTTTATCTACTGAGATGGGACTTTGAATGGATCCAATATCTTAGGGTCTACATGTAATGGATTCTTGCCAAATTGGATCAATATTGATATAGGCTCTTCCTCTATGGGATCTTGCATCATCATATTCTAATCTACCTCCCATAACATGTTGACTTAGTTTTATGTGCTTTCTATGCCTTTTCTACTACCATTATCTACTTGATGTTGGTAGACCATAAAAGTGTCTTCTCCATGTGGATCATTATAGGTTGAGCACCAATAATTTGCTTCTAATGATGAAGTAGAAGTACCATCCTCCTAGTTACTATATATTGCATTAGGCTTTTCATCGGTACCACTGGAAGAGGACCCTTGGTCTTTTTTCATGTATGAAAATCTCTTAGGATGGAAATTCATCTTAATTTCTCTTCTTTTCATGGTGGTGAATTCATCGGTCATATTCTTCAATATCAATAATATTTCTTTCATCTCAACTAGTTCTTAGGTCTTAGGGGGAGGAAATACAGGTATAGAAAGTGGCATCAGTACTACTGGTGTTGTAGGATTTGATGGTAATGCTAGATTTTTTACTACAATAATTGAAGCTACATTTGGCACATGTGTAATTGTGATCAGAGGTTGTGTTTGTTGTATATATTGTGGGATTTCTAAAAAAAATGACATCACATTTCTAGGAGGAAGCTTACCTATAGAAATTAAAACATTCTCTATAGCTACAATGACTTGATAAATCTATGAGAACATTAGCATATTGGATTGATGTATCAACAAATCTTAGATCCAAATTAAAATCATAGAGATAAAAGCATAATGCATCTATTGGCTTAATATCTTATGGAACTGTATTCCAAGTTCTATTGAATCTTATATTAAATCCATAATTACTTCTTTAGGATACCTTTGAATAGTTATGAATTGGGTCAACAATGAGAATAGGTCTAATAGCTCATTAAATTATTGGACCAATTTACTAGCCCACTGATCCCATGAGTTGATGATCCCATCCTGAAGGGTTTGATACTAGTATGATACCTTACCTTTGAATGATAGTACTAACATTATTATCATAATATCTTCATCCTAGATGTTGTGGATGGTAGCTAAGGAAGCTACATCTTAAAAAATCTCATATGTCATTTTTCCAATATCATCATAAGTTGGCAAAGCTTTTAGAGTTGATTGAGAAATTTGGTTTTGATTTACCATATTAAGTGGTCTATTGTTATTCCAATTAGGATAATTCTATTGAGGTGGAGTTTGAGCCATTTGTTTAGATCTAATAGAGTGAGAATATTGTGAAGAGATAAAATGTGTAGAACCTAAAATTTTTGTAGGGATTTATGGAGATGATGGAGGATATGGTGGATATTGATGTCTTCTAAATCTTAATGGAGGTAACTCAAAAAATTACAATGATTTATTTATGATCAAAAGATAGGGTTTAATTATTTTTCACATCACCCCCTATATCTTAGGTTTTAATTTTCCATAGAGTATTTACTTTCCTATTATTTTTTACTTTTATTGCAATTCTTTCCCCTATCCTCAACTCACGAAGGTCCTTATGCATTAAATATTCAACAAGGAGATAACCTCAATTAAAAACCCTAGAGGTTGTCTCATATGCAGTCTCTCATCTATAATGCTTCCTGTTATTTCTCTATCTATGGCATGGGTGAATTCATCTTGTCATGTCTCCCTAGTCAGGGTTGGCAAGGATATTTTAAGATGACAACAGTTTGTCTAGAATTCCCAATGGGATGAGATTATACACTCTTCCTATGAATATAAAAGAAGTATATCTATTATTTTGATGGTCATAGTCAACCTACTTGAAGATAAGCACTTAGAGATTCACCTGGTGGCTTCGCTTGATAACTTTGATTAAAAATATAGGATTTGAAGAAGTTGTCTAATAAAAGATAGAATTAGAATCTAGTGGAGGTCTCTATATCATCAACTGTTGAAGCAAAATCTCCCCACCTGATGAATTCATTCTCAAAGGAAGGGTCCAAAATTATATGAGCAAAAATCTTATGACTAGAGCCTTCACTTGAGAAAATCAACAAGAGTTGGTGCCACCTCTAAACTTATGATAAAGAAGGAGGAACCAATAGTGCAATATGGCAGCTAAGGTACATTATCCTCCTAGAATATTTTCAACATGTAATTATAGAGGTCTCCTTACTCCACCAACTCTAATTGACACATGGGATCCACTTCCTATTGTGGCATTCAAGTCATTACCTTACTATTGGGAGAAGATATTGTCACTCTAACAGAACACTTGCAACACCCAGTAAGCTGACTATGCATTTTATAAAAAAGAAAGATATATCCTTAAGGCTATTGGTAGTTTCTTTCCAAGGGATAACTTGTGAATGTTACCTTATTCTTATCCCATGATTAGTCAAAAGTTAGGAATAGTTGGAAAACCTCCTAGTAAAGCAATTCAAAGAGAAGGTAGATGGATCATCCCTCCTAGAGCAACTCATAACCATCAAGGAGGTACCTATGGAGACAATGGATGATTTCAACATATAATTCCATAAGAAATGGTATAGAATCCTAGATCAAATCTGACCACCTCCGGGTATGGCATTCATTTACTATCTAAAAGATTTTAATTTTGAGATTGCCATGATGGTCAAGTCTAAGGGTGGTAATTCACTATTCTATGCCTATGAGATATCCATTAAAGCTAAGGATATAATCCAGATATGAATGCTATATCCTAGACCACCCCCACTATTTTTTCCCTCCATTCATCCCTCTTACTATTCCTCTTTGACCATACAATTTACCACTAGTCTAATTCATCCTATCGTATACCTAGAGAAAAAATAAATTTCCTCTTCTCTAGATGATAAAATGGATGAATTATTAAAAACTATGAGGACTCTCCATAATAATTTCATAGCCCTTGTTGGGGGTAAAACATTGGTTAAATTTGTCCTATATATGTCACAACCCTCGCATTTAAATTGTCAAACCAGGGAGCTCGTAGACTTTTGAAGTGCCACGGTTGAGACTGCTCACACTACCACTTTTGAGATGAATCCATTCAACTATCATTGGGGGTGTTTGTAAAGTAGCAATTGATTCATCCACACCAATAAAACTTATGCATAAATAAAATATGTAAAAATAAACACTCCACACTGAAAGTGGTAAACACACTTACGTAATTGAAAGGCACACCACATTAAGAAAATAAATTAATCTAAGAAATAAACATACTATCATGCATAATTAAATCTACAAAAATAACTAAGAAGCAGGGGAGGAATACTGGCTTGGAGTGGGCCCGAGCTCCAGCAGATCCCACCCAATGAATCACGAAGACAATACGCAAATGAAAGAACTCTCAAGCTTTTATTGACAGTGCAATGAAATATTACATGCGACAATGTTCTCTAAAATATTTGCCTCCCCTACTTCAGAGAAGTTCATGTGTTTATATAACACACATAGGACTTCCTATTGCAGTTCTATTACAATAGGCATCCTGGTTACAATCTAAACTAGGATAGTTTAGTTATTGTAATAGGTGCATGATAAATAACTTTTCATCATTTCCTAGAAATCATATGATTTTTACTTTGTTGGGATTCTACTTCATTGAGTGGTTACATGTTCATCCACTCTAGCTGGGATAGCTCATTCATTCAGTGGTTTCCCATAGATGACATGGAACTATGGTCAATGGGGTCCTTCTACAGTCGTCCGATCAACACGTATAATTCTGGTACCTGCTTGAGTAAGGCGCCTACTTGAGTAAGGTGCCTACTTCAGTAAGGTGCCTACTTGAGTAAGGTGCCTACTTGAGTAAGGCACCTACTTGAGTAAGGTGCCTACTTGAGTAAGGTGCCTACTTGAGTAAGGTGCCTACTTGAGTAAGGTGCCTACTTGAGTAAGGCACCTACTTGAGTAAGGCACCTACTTGAGTATGCCTTAGTCTGATGAAGCGAAAGCATGCCAGGTCCATGTAGGACCTCGACTGAGCAAAATATGATAAAATCAGGTGAATAACTACACAAAACACACTTCACACACAGATTAGATAATACACATGATTTCATTAAATAAATACATAATGATTCATAAAAATATACAACTCATAATATATTTTCATACAAAAACCATTAGTACTTATACAAAAATATGAGCATATCTGATGCTCATCATCCCCCATGCCTAATATGTGCCACACCCTTGTGGCACCTAAAATCGGTAATCACCTCCTCTATATAGGCCACTTCTCCTTATTTCCTTTTCTTACTAGTGGCCTTGGCTTTCCCTTCATCTGAGGCTTCCATTTCTATTGAGGGGCACTAGTTTTTTGCGGGTCATTTTTAAGTTGCACTGACCTTCAGCTACACTAGCTTTGGTTATGTTGGGTTGGCCTTCATTCTGTGCTAGCTTCCTATTGTGCTAGCTATGCCTCCCTATCATGCTTGACCAACACCTATGCTGGGCATCATGGCCACAATCATTTCTCCTCTCTAGAATGTCACCTCTGCTTCCTACCATAAGCAAGTTGAGGGCATAATTCTCCGAGTGGAATATCGGAGTCATCCCTCTTTCGAATGACCATGCTGGCCTTGTACAACCAAATTTCTTCAAGGGTGAGGCCAACATTTTCTTCTGCAATCACTATCGCCTCTGCCTCTGGTCCAAACACCCCCCGTATTTCCAACCATTTCCTCATTTTGGAGGGTCGACCCTATGATGAACCATATATCTCCCAGAATTGGTCATCCATAGCAGGGTCCACATAGATGCTAGGCCCTCTTTCGACCTTCTTGGTAGCTTTTCTAGCTACCTTTTCCACCTCGAACTCTTCACGAAGCTTTTCAAATTTTTATTTTCGCTCAGTGAAGGCCTGCATGCCTTCTTCCCATTCTTCATCCGAGTGGGGGTTCGGTTTGGTGAATGTAACTCTGGCCTTTCTTTTGGCCTTTTTCTATGATGTTTGAGGTACCTTCCCCTTTCTCCTATCTGGTATTATGATGGTCTATATGGGGATATCTTCCTTTCCCATGGGAGATGCTTCCCTGTTAGAGGATCTAAGAATCTACCCTTCTGGTCTTAGGTCCCCCGTAGCTATCTCCCCTATTTCTTGGTCACCCGATGCCTGCTCCTCTAGTTCTTCAGGTAGTGGTCCCTCAATTTTGGGTACTTGGTGCTCTTGAGAGTCCTTCTTGGCCTCGAGTTTAGGGTCTTGCCCTTGGCTCTACCTTGAAGGCTCCTCATCATCAATGTCGATTACATGGGTTTTTATTTGAAAAATAGAATTCCCCTATTCTTCTGTAGTTTCTCTATCAGAGGTGCATGAACCCTCTCCTACCTCTACTTCTTCATTTTGGGTATCTGACCTGACTACCCTGGATGAGACTACCCTCTCTGGTGAGGTTGGAGAGTTTGTGGGCACCTCAATTGCCTAATCTATTTGGGTAGAGGTGTCCTATCTCTCAATCACCCTAGCCTACAACTATTGGTTCTCTACCCTGAGCTACTAGATTAGTTGCTATAATTGGGTGATGGTGGCCTCCTGCCTCTGAATTTTTCTCGTAGTCATCTCCTTGAATTCCTCAAATAGTACCTGTGTCATGAAGTTTTCACTCTGCCCAGTGTGGTCCTCTCCCATCGGCTCCTCGAGCTATTGTTGTAGGCCTTCTAAACACTACGGGTCTTATGGACTGTGAGTGGTCAAATTCTACAAGTTTTGGGCCATGAATCTAACCTCATTATCTTCCTATTCTTCTTCACTCAATAGAATTAGTTGCCATAGGTTTCTTTGACCGCATATGTGCTTTGTTCATTGAGTTGTGGGTTCAGGGCTGGAGGATTCTGGCCTATCCTTCATATAATCAGGTAGATAAATATACCCATCCTCTGCAACATCCAGTGAAGTTTGGTGTTTCTTGCCTTTGTCACTACCTTCTCCTATGAATCAAAATATTTGACCCTTACTTCTTCAGCTACTTCTCGTAATTTGGCCTCTTGCTCTTCTTCGACTACCACCTTCTCCTACATATCAGTGTTTTTGGTCCTTACCATCGATGAGCTTCCCTTGTGTTCCTTAGTATGGTGTATTAGGGCTATAATTAGCCCATGATGGGCTAGGGTAGAGACCACCCCTCTCTGGTACCATGATGCCTCATCCTATAGGGCATTTTCTAGATAGAATGGGATGTTAATTTCTCACCCATGCACCAGGTGGTTCAGGAACTGCATATGGTTCATTTAGGTGTGAGTACTTCTTGGTGCATGTGAAGTATCTCACAACCTATTCGAAGAGCTTCCTTAGGTGCATCGGGAGTCCCTACTTTGGGAGCCCCCCATGGTCAAGTCAGACATTCCTCTATCTGAGCAATAATTCTGTGCATTGGACTATCATGCCATCCTTATATGTGCACTCTCTAGTGAGGGGGAGACTAGTGACATGAGCGATGTGCTCTAGGGTGACTAGAATCTCCAGTCCATGCAATCGAGTGACCCCTCCTCTCACAATGGTAACAAACTCTTTTGCTGCCTCTATATCCTGGTCTTGGCTGACCAGGCGATAGTAATTCATCCACCCGACCACCTCAAACCGGTTACGAACTTCTCCTCTAATCCCCTTAGTGCCACTGGGCTCATGCTTTTTGAGTGCATGATTCTTCGATCATCCTCCCATGGTGAAATCTCTATTGATTTTGACTGGTTTGATGCCCTATTCTTAGTAAGGCACCTTCTTATAGATTCAGGTGCCTAACTCTAGAAATTGCTTTCACATTGGGGTTGGTAGGGTACGCCACCCGAATTGATTTTTGGCATGATGTATTAGGCATGAGGGGTGAATTCAATTCTTGCATCGACATTATTTTTAGAGAAGCATATCATATGAAAAATTACGTATATATTTAAAAGAAATCATGCGCATACCTGATTGGTCATTTCATGCTGCGTGGAGTATGCCAATTTGGTACTTAGTGGTAATGGTGATAATATATTTCCCATGTGCTGATTACGTCACCTTGGTTACTACAATTTTGGTTCGCTCGAGGTCCTGTACTAAAAATGTGGTGGATCCTATTGGTTTAGGTTGGGATGCATATCTCCTCGAACGGTTGGCCTTGGGATGTGCAGAGATCCTATCCAATAATTTTAAAATATTTTTGGGTGCTTTTGAATTTCCATCATGTGAGATGATGATGTTGGTTTCGGTTGCTCCATGTACTACCAAGTTGTACATGTGCTTTTGATTCAATCGAGGCATCTGCTTGAGTAAGGTGCCTACTTGAATAAGGTGTTAGGGTAAAGCATCAGAGTAAATCACTGGAGTAAGGCACCATAGTAAGGCGTTTGCTTGATCATTTTTTTTCCATTTATGGATAACATCAAGGCACCTCAAAAAAAAATTTAACACCTCCGGAGTGGCGCCTCCCTTCCGAAGTAAGGTGCCTCCCTTAATTTTTAACTCTTCAACCATGGTCAAATGCCTTCATTGACATGTTTGAGTAAGGCTTTAGAGTAAGGCGTAAGCCCAGTAAGGTCTAGAGTAAGGCACCTCCCTTCTGGAGTAAGGCACCAGAGTAAGGCACCTCCCTTTCGAGTAAGGCACCTCCCTTCTATGGTAAAACATTCTCCCACCATTGAAAAGTCAAATAGTTGATGTGTCCATTGATGTGAGGTTGATCAAGCCTTCTAAAATTCTCCTTGTACTACATCAATGTCTGCTTCATCCAAGCATGGGGGTGCATAATTTTTCCTTTGTGGGGAATTGGTGCCCATGCCCATGCTTGGATCAGAACTATCTTCCTAAACGTGCAGGTTCATGGATGTTGAGCTGGTCTAGGCCTTGTTACCCAAGATGCCTATTGTTCGAACAATCAGGCCATTCTCCTACAAAAAGAAAATGAGAAAAAAGAAAATGCAGTTAAATGCAATCCGTGCCTATTAGGCCCTGGCTCTTAGGATACCTACAACTTGCATGCGGGTGTTGTTCCTACAAAACACACCGTAAGCTAGAAAAATAGGAAACTACACTAACTTATTTTTGGTGGACACCTCTGTGTCCACCATGTTGTTGAGAACTCTGGAAAAATTTACTTGGATGGGGTCTCCCCCATGCCTATTCTGGACTCCACCAACAAAATTTTGGACGTGTGGTATGGGTGCAACCGGTGGCCATTAACTGTTAGAATGGTGTTGCTACTATCAATTGTCTTGACGTGCACAACACCATTTCTGATGATCTCCACCACTTCGTATGGTCCCATCCACCTTTGCATTAGTTTTCCCTTTCACTCCTAGAACCTGGAATTATACAACAATACCCAGTATCCTTCTTTGAACCATTTCATCTTAATGTGGTGGTCATGCCACTACTTCCTTTGCCTCTACATGATTTCTGTTCTCTGTAGGGCATCCATTCAAAATTTGTCCAGCTAATTCAGCTACCGAATTCATTCCCTCTATGCTTCATCTAGGCTTAGGTCCAGTTCTACCACCGTTCTGAGCATCTTAACCTCAAACTCGATGGGCATCATTACATCCTTCTCGTATACCAGGGTGAAGGGTTAAAGCCTATGGTTGATTTCCACATTGTGTTGTACACCCACACTACCTTCGATAATCTTGCAGCCCAATCCTTCCTGTGCTACTGCATGGTTTTCGTTAGGATATTCTTGATTTCCCTGTTGGTCACTTCTACCTGTTCGTTCACTTGTGGATGGTAGGGGGTAGTCTTGTTATGCCGAACCTTGTACTACTTCATCAGCTCCTCAATTATCCTAGAGGTAAATTGGGGTCCTTGGTCCATTGTAATTTCCCTGGGCACCCCAAACCTCATAAAAATATGAGCAAATAGGAATTCGGCTATTGTCCCTTCCTTGGAGTCCCTCAGTGCCTGGACTTCGACCCATTTAGTAACGTAGTCTATGTAGACTAGAATATATCTTCTCCCGACCGAAGGTGGGTTGATGGGTCCCATAAAATCCATGCCCCACTTGTCGAAGGGCTCTATATGCACGTGAGGTTGAAGGGGTATTTCATCCCTGTGGGTCGGCCTACCCATTCTCTGGCATTCATCACACCTACTGGTGTATGTGGCTACATATTTGAATAGAGTGGGCCAAAAATACCTAGTCTGTAACACCTTATACGTAGTCCTTCTCCCTACAAAGTGCCCTCCACATGGCTCATTATGATAGGCTTTGAGTATCTCCAAAAACTCATGCTCTGCTATGCACCTCCTTACGATCTGATCGGGCCCTATTTTGAATAAGAGGTCATCAATCCATTGAAAGGAAGTACTCTTTTCAATCATCACCTACTTCTCTCTATATGAAAGAGTAGGGGAAGTTCTACCGATGGCTAGATAGTTGGTGATGTCTACATACCATGACATCTATTCATTGATGATAAACAAATGTTCATCCAAGAACTGGTCCTCCACCACTGCGTGATCTATTGGTATTAGCCTAGATAGGAAGTCTATGACTACGTTGTCCTTCCTAGGCTTATCAATGATGGTAATGTCAAACTCCTACAGTAACAAAAGCCACCTGATGATCCTACCACTGATCACTGGTTTACTCATTAAGTACCTGATGGCCGCATGGTCCGTGTGAATGAACACCTTGTACCTAGTGATATAGTGGTAGAATTTGTTGATGGCATGCATGACTATGAGGAATTATTTTTTTGTTACTATGTAGTTGAGCTCAGCCCCTACTAAGTTCTTGCTGACATAATAGATGGCATAGAACTCCTCACCATCCTTCTACCTGAGGACCACTCCAATTGCATTATTGGATGCATCATAATATATATGAAATGGGACAACCCAATTTGGGCCCCATAAAACTGGGGTAGAAATCAGCTTCTCCTTCAATGTCTGAAATGCTTGCTCATAGTCCTCCATCCAGATAAACTCTACATCTTTTGTTAGTAGGGTGTGCAGTGGTTTGGCAATTTTACTAAAATTGGTGATAAATCACCTGTAGTACCTGATAGAGCTGAGAAAACTTCTTACTTCCCTCTGCGTTCTTGGGCTGGGTAGGTCCTTGATGACTTCTATTTTCTTTTTTTCAACTTTAATTCCCTCTGCTGAGAGGTGATGTCCCAACACTATGCCCTCACGCATCATCATAAAGCACTTTTCATTGTTGAGGGATAAGTTGTTTTCTTCACACCTCTGGAGCACTCGTTCCAAGTTCATCATCGCTTCTTCAAAGGTTTCCCCATAAATGGTGAAGTCATCCATATATACCTCAACTGCCTCCCCCATCATATCTGAGAATATGCTTAACACCACCCTTTGGAAGGTGGTTGGTGCATTGCATAACCCGAAGGGTAGCACTCTATAGGTAAACGTTCCCCATGGGTAGGTAAACATTGTCTTATCTTGGTCCTCCTCCCCGATCTAGATTTGGTTGTATCCATTGAATCCATCTAGAAAGGAGAAGTATTTTCTTCTAGATAGTGTATCCAATACCTGATCAATGAAGGGAAGTGGGAAGTGATCTTTCTTGGTCGCTTTATTCAATGATCTATAATCAACGCAGATCCACCATTTCCCATTTTTCTTGGGGACCACCACAAGTGGTGACACCCATTCACTGTCGAAGATTGGGTAGATGAATCCTACTGACAAGAGCTTCTGTAGCTCAGCTTTAACAATTTCCTTCATGGTCGGGTTCATCCTTCTCTGTGGTTATCTAACTGGGGTCACCTGCTCTTCGAGGTAGATTCGATGGGTGCATATTTCTAGGTTGATTCCCTTCATATCCAAATAATCCTAGGAAAATGCTCGTTGGTGCCTAGTTAGGAGTTCTTTTAACTCTGTTAGTTATGTGGGGGTCAACCCACTACTGATGTTCAATGTCCTTCCAGGCCCAATGTCAATTTTCCTGGTGTGGTGGTCCTGAGCACCGACCAATGGTGACTCAAGAACTATGAGGGAGGATTCTCCTTGAAGGAATCTTGTAATAACATCATCTTCATCGGTGTCCTCCTCCAATTATCTTAGTGCCATCACTGGCTGGAGCATGGACAATGAACCATCATCTTGATTGGCCAACGTGGGTTCTCCCAATGTATCCATGGATTATGTAGGGGAGAGATAGTCAATCTCTTGACGTTCTACCCATTTGAGATGGTCATCAGTCCATCATGACAGCTAATGTAGGCATCAACCGTAGCTAGCCATGGCCTCCCCAAGATGAGTGGATAACCACCTAATCCTATTTTAGACTATAGCACCAAGAAATCCATTAGGTATTCCCATGCATCGACTATCACGATGATGTCCTCGAGCATTCCCTCTGGTGCTACGGTTGATCGATCGACTAGTTGCAACACCATCTTGGTGGGCTTTAGGTTCATGAGCTTCAACTTCTGCATGGTCTCCTATGGCATTACATTGATGGTTACACCTAGATCAACTAAGGTGTTAGCCAGTGAATGCCCTCCTATTTTTATAGTCAGCATCGGGCTGCTTGGGTCTACATATTTGGGATGATATGCATTCCCCATCATCAAGTTAACCAATTTTCCTATGATATTGATGGTCTATGTCACTTTACATCTTGGTTTCCTCAGGCACAACTCCTTTATCACTTTGGTGTATATCGAGACATCTCGGATAGCTTGGAAGAGTGGGATAGTAACTATGAGATTCCTCAAGCTAGAAAGGATATCGAACTCGGGTTGTGTCGGCTTCCTCTGTTCCTACAACCATTTAGGAAATGGAGCCTCTATTTTCTCAACAACTTTTTCTTCTTCCACCTCTTCTATAAGAGGGGAGTCTCCTATGTTTTCCTCCTCTTCTACCAGGGGAGGTGCTTCTACTCCTAGCTTCTTACCTGACCTAAGTTGAATGGGATTACAACTAATATTGTACATCGGATACATCTCTCCCTCTACTTGATATGTTGGTTGGTTTACCTTATTATTTGGGTTCACCATCGGTTGTGTTGGTAACTATGTAGGTCTCACCATAGGTAGGGTTGGTAGGCCTTGCTGAGGTGGAGCCTATGCCATGTTTTGTGGAGCGGAGTTCCATGGAATGTGGTTCCTCCACTACTACCTAGAATGTTGATATGGCATCCATGGTTGTTGATTGGGAAATGCAGCTCCTGGAGGTATGTTCATCCAAGGTGGTGGTCCCCACCATCCCATATTAGGTGGTTGTGGCTACCCTTGTGGCATATATGGTCCTCCTCCATAGGGTGACATCCCCGTTGGCATACTCCCCATAGGGGGTTGCTACCAATTTCTTTGATTACCCATGAAATAGGCTTCACTTATATTAGCATCCTCCTTGGTATTGGGTAGCTATGGGCATAGTCGAGTTTTGTGATTCTATTGGCAAACCATGCATACTCTGACCTTGTTCTTTGGGTATGCATTCCTAGCATGCTTCCCTCTATATTTTGGGTAAAAATAGGTCAATGCTACTTCATTCTCTTGTTTCTTCTTCTCCAGCAAGAGCGTATCCAATTGTAGTGCTAGAGATGAGAGCATTTCACTTTTTAAATCCTCCAGCATGTTGCCTATCTCTACTTTTGTGACCGATGCAGTCACCTTCATGGTTCTGGGAGTGGGCTTGCCTCTCCTTCATGAGTAATTCCGACATAGTTGTTGGATATCTTCCATCGGGTGCTGGTAGACGTCCCCCCAAAAATCATGTTGAGCACTTCCAATGACTCATTGTTAAGTCCCCTCAGAAAAATGCTTCTGAGGGACTTATCACCTAGCTTTGCATGAGGGGATCATTGCAGGTTGAAATTGAACCTCTCCCAGTACTCCTCTAGAGATTCATCCTCCTTTTGCATCATACTTAGGACCTCTTCTCTGGAGTCTCATGCTCTATCAAAGTCTTGGTACTATTCTAGGAAGAGCTTCCTCATTTCTTCCCATGTGGCGATCTGCTTGTTCCCCAACCCGATAAACCAACATAGAGCTGAGTCATCCAATGTTGATGGAAAGAGTTTCAGCTTCTGAGCATCTGATTTATAGTCGATAGACCTACACAACACATCAAATTTAAATAAAAATAGGTCAGGGTCTTCGGTTGGGTATCCCCTGAAGGTAGGGAGATGGGCAGGGGATATATTCTTCATTTTGGTTTCCCCTGCTCCTTCCTCTATCGGGAAGCTAAAACTAGATGAAACTTCTTCGACCATTTTTTTAGGAAGTGTGGTCTCTAATGCAACTTCTATGGCCTTTCGATCATTCAAAACTTTTTGTACTAGAGCCTCTAAGTCAGCTGGTGTTATGGTCTGATCCTCTATGACTTTCCATAGTAGGGCTTCCTCCGAGGGTGTCCTCTTAAACAAAGGATTCAGGATGATCTACTCTTTCCTAGGTCGATGAGATGAGGAGGAGCTTTGCACAAAGTGAGGGTGCTCACTCTAGTGGACTGTTGGTGATGAGTCAGGAGAATCTAATTCAAACTCTAAGTCTTCGATTGACTCAGATTTTTTTGATGGGCTCTATCTTATAAAATGACCATCGGGTCCTCTTTTTCTCGGTGGACTCATACAAGGTCAAATAGAAGGTTTTTAAGGGGTACTGTAGTCAGTCTATTAGTGGTGCTTCCCTGAAAATGATGCCAAAATATTGGGGGTAAAACACTGGTTAAATTTATCCTATATATGTCACAACCCTCGCATTTAAATTGTCAAACTAGGGAGCTCGTAGACTTTTGAAGTGCCACGATTGAGACTGCTCACACTACCACTTTTGAGATGAATCCATTCAACTATCATTGGGGGTGTTTATAAAATAGCAATTGATTCATCCACACCAATAAAACTTATGCATAAATAAAATACGTAAAAGTAAACACTCCACACTGAAAGTGTTAAACACACTTACGTAATTAAAAGGCACACCATGCTAAAGCAAATAAATTAATCTAAGAAATAAACATACTATCATGCATAATTAAATCTACAAAAATAACTAAGAAGCAGGGGAGGAATACTAGCTTGGAGTGGGCCCGAGCTCTAGCAGATCCCACCCAACGAATCACGAAGACAATACGCTAATGAAAGAACTCTCAAGCTTTTATTGATAGTGCAATGAAATATTACATGCGATAATGTTCTCTAAAATATTTGCCTCCCCTACTTCAGAGAAGTCTATGTGTTTATATAACACACATAGGACTTCTTATTGCAGTTCTATTACAATAGGCATCCTGGTTACAGTCTAAACTGGGATAGTTTAGTTACTGTAATAGGTGCATGATAAACAAATTTTCATCATTTCTTGGAAATCGGATGATTTCTGCTTTGTTGGGATTCTACTTCATTGAGTGGTTACGTGTTCATCCACTCCAGCTGGGATAGCTCGTTCATTCAATGGTTTCCCATAGATGACGTGGAACTATGGTCAATGGGGTCCTTCTATAGCCATCCGGTCAACACGTATAATTTTGGTGCCTGCTTGAGTAAGGTGCCTTGGCACCTACTTGAGTAAGGTGCCTACTTGAGTAAGGCACCTACTTGAGTAAGGCACCTACTTGAGTAAGGCGCCTACTTGAGTAAGGCACCTACTTGAGTAAGGCACCTACCTCAATAAGGCGCCTACTTGAGTAAGGCACCTACTTGAGTATGCCTTAGTCTGATGAAGCGAAAGCGTGCCAGGTCCATGTAGGACCTCGACTGAGCAAAAGATGACAAAATCAGGTGAATAACTACACAAAACACACTTCACACATAGATTAGATAATACACATGATTTCATTAAATAAATACATAATGATTCATAAAAATATACAACTCATGATATATTGTCACGCAAAAACCATTGGTACGTATACAAAAATATGAGCATATCTGATTCTCATCAGCCCTAAATATTCATTGTAACATCCAAAATTTTCCCTACCAAAGTTATCCAAATCCTTCCTTCCAATAAGGAAACCTAAATATCTAACTGCCTTCAGTTGGATATCATAAGCCTTCAATTTTTATCAATAAGAAGCTTAGTCATCCCTAGGACCTGACTCAATAGATAGTACCCATATTGATTCTAGTCCATTATATGCCTATAAGCTTGGCTAGGGACCTGGTTACCACCCAAAACAACTACATTGAAGATCCTAGTGGTTGGTACTATCCTACTTCCAATTGTCCTCCATATTTTTATGTCATAATAGAAACTCAATATATCAAGATAACTCTTTTTGACTTTAATACTACACATTCTTCTTAATTAGAAGTCCCAATGCCAAGTATGGAACCTATAACTTAATATTTGATCTCACCATCAATTGTTGACATGTAAACATTGGAGCAGATCTTTGTTACCTAGGATAAAGTTGAAGCATACACTGTGTTAGACAAATCATGCCCCTCAAGTGAGAGGTTTCAAGTCTAATTTAAGTATAATACACAATTCAAAAGAAGGATCATTAAAGAGTAAGGAACACCTAGCCTAATAGAGGCTAGACCTTAGAGGAGAGAAACAAATAATCAATAGACCCATCTAGCATAATTTACACTATTAAGTTAGGATTGAGCAATCTTGATAGTAACAATAGCTACTCCTAAACCTCTAAGGAATCCTATTGTAAATATTCCAAGACCACCTCCAATGAATAACCAGGCTGCCAACAATGTCAACCATTCTAAAATACACTTCTATCAAAACATTTAACATTGTGTAGCACCTAAGGAAGTCTATCATAGTCATGCCTCTTTGGTATGTCCTCTCTATTCCATAATAGATGAAGAACTTAGAAGAGGTCTTGAAGAAGCAAAAATATCTAAGTGTACAAGTGACATCTACAATGCATCAAATTTTAGGACCAAAGCCTAGTAAGCCTAAGCCTATACCATTTTACCTGACTTTGATCTATGGAGATCAACTAATACATAATTGCATGGTTGATTCAGGGTCTATCATATTGGTTATAATAAAAATAATGGAAAAATCACTTGGACTATCATTAGAGCATGCTAATAGTAGGATGGTGCAATTAGATGGCACTCTAGTTCTAGTCTTTGGGCTCATATAATACCTTCCTCTAGCACTCAAAGAATACCTTGACTTGACGAAACATAAAGATGTAGTGATGATAAATATCTAAACCTCATTTGGAATGTACCTCTCAAGATACTTAATTGATAATATTGGAGGATACTTGTCACTCGATTGGACCCACATGCTACTCCAAACTAGATATGAAACCAAGTTCAAAATCTTGTCAAAACTCCTCCATAGGTACCATGTAGAGTAAATTCCTTTCAAAAGAGGTGGAGAGAAGTAGGCCTACTTAGTAGAAGAGGAGTTGTTAGACTCCAACTACTTCAAATACCATATGCATCCATATATTCTTGAAAACTATATAGAGAAATGGGTATTCGGGACATGGAGGTCATATCTTGATAAATCAAGCTAGTTGGAATGGGGTGATCTATTACCAGGTATTCCTTTGTATATAGTGTAAATATTATACATAGAAATATATATATATATATAATAATTTGTTTTTGGAAAATATTTTTGACACAAAGGTATTAAAATATTATAAAGCAAAAGCATATGACAATCTCAATCATCAATCTAATCAGAGGAGGATAATCTTTACATCCAAGACTAAATTTCTAATTGGAAGATCATCAATAGCCACAGAGATGGCACTCGAACCAATATTGGTTGACAAAATACTGTAGTGACCCCGAGATGCATGCCACTCTTTTTACGCTACTTGTAATGTATTAAAAACCCAAGATGAAATGGAAGACAATGAAAAGCATATAACACGAAAATAACAAAGATATATCTCTTTATTTGGATTGAAACCCGGTTACATTTTGGTCCCTCTTAGGGATACCCATTTCAATACAATAAGGTTACAAATAGGCAAAGAGTGCCCCTCTCGTGAAGAGGTGGTGTGCTTTCAAAAGCTTCTCGGTTTCACACACAAAAATATATGAGGGATTACAGATGTTTCCTTCTCCATTCCTATTTCCTGGAGGTATTCCTATTGCTCTTGTATGTTGCGGATTCTGTCAGATGAACCTGTGGCCTTGTAAACAATGAAACAACAACACACGCTTAGATGTCCAGGAATGCCTCCCTAGATGAGGTTGTTAGTACTAAATATATCAAATGAAAGCAAGTGCAAATTAAACCTATGCTATGAAGTCAAATTAATGAAATGATATTATGCTAATGATATGCTAAACAGTATAAGGAGACTAATTTATAAAACCCTAATCTAGGCCTGCGGGCCACTGTCCGAGACAACAACCGCTAAGATGAATCCCATTCCCTTTGCCCCATAGCTATGGGTCAAAGCTTGTATCGGATGTTGAAATGGTGGTCACTTTGGCTCTCTAATTTTTTAGGGCTTTTCCATAGATGTGATCTCCAAGATAAGCTCTCTAAGTCTCGAAAGTTCTCCTCAATGACCTATTCTGATAAATTCAGGATAAATCATCCTTTGGTGCTCTAAGGCTTGCACCTTTTAAAGTGTGTGAAACCCTAGGTCTATGCCCAAGCCCTAGGAATGAACTCCTCATGCGTAGTGAGAGTTATCATGAGGATATTTTATCTTTTGTCTATGTTTGGAGGTTAGTTAACTGAAATCTAACTACCAGCTTGAGTCTCCTATGCAAACTGATTCTTAGCATGAGAAGCTTTTGTTCTTTGTCTATGTTTGGAGGCCAGTTAACTAAATTCTAAATGCTAACTCAAGTCTCCTATGTGAAATGGTCATGAAATGGAATGCAAAGTTACTCCCACTCACCTTTATTGCATGTAGACTGCAACTTTCACCTATGATTAGACTTGTTTGTTAGAAAAACTACTTTTAGGGTTTAGCCATTATCGTCTATAGCAGCTAAGATCTGGTCATTGTTGTCTTGAGAGGCTAGGCTTGGATGGCTTGAAAATACCCCAAATGAATGGTGAGAACCACTGTTGACGTTTGGAAATTCCAATATTATGTCATATGATCTTATGAATGTGTCTATGTGAGTAGCTCCCCTAAACATGACATGATTTAGGTGTCTACAGATGCCTCTTTTTGCGACGTGTTGTGTGGAATACACAACACTGGGCAAAAACATAGAATGATCTATTTATAAGGTGTATGGTGATCAATGGTCTGATCAACATCGGATGGTCCAATCATGGAAGATGATGCGCACCCCTCGAATCATTGCCTCAACATTTAGAGGACTTAGCTCAGTGGCTTGGGCATGTTAAATTACACTCATTCCTCAAACTCAATCGGGTAGCTTCAGCTGCTACAATAGTTTCAATCGGTAGGAGAGCTACAATTGAATATGTCATGTCTGCTTATGTTCCCAAAAAACAAGAGAAATTTGTGTTTGTTGTATGCAATGATTCATAGGATGAACACAATTTTGATGTGATCGAGTGATATTTTATTTATTTTATTATGATTATGTTGAAGCTTTGAACTATCTCCTCACACAATGGATTGGTGAAGAAATGACGATGAATGAAGTGACAAGTCGCTTAACCAATATGACTAATCTGGTATCCTTTCTAGCATTTGTTACGTTTAATGGGCAATCACACATCCAAACATGATTCCAATTATTTATGATAATCATCCATCTCTATCCCAAGGAGTGTTCCAACTATCAATAGCCTTCTTAGGGAGTTAGGATGAGTGATTCTATTTATGTTCATATTGTATCACTTTAGCTTAATATTTTTTATATCATAGGGGAATTAGGATGATCCTTTCACACCCGTGGAGCAGTCTGACCATCTTGGTATTCTTCAGGATTGAATGGTGACACATCATAATTCCAAAATAAAATGTTTTTTACCTCAAATGGCCTTATGGTAACTTACTCATCTCATCGAAGTGCATGGAGTGCGAATCATTGCAATCGTCGAATGGATAGAGTAAGTAACTAGATATGAGGCATACTTGAGATTATGCTTTTATGTCATTTTTTTTGTTATTTCTTAGATCCTTACTGCTCAGGCTTGGGACCCGAAGCTCATGACTGACCTTATACCCCTTTTTGATGCCACTGATTAGAGGTGGCTTAAGGCTCACGGGCTCCAGTATGTTACCAGACTGCTTCACATTATGTCAGACCAAGCTTACCTTATGGCTTTGGCCCATCATTGGGACCCTTGGACTAATACCTTCCACCTCCCAACCGGTGATATGACCATTACATCGAAGGATGTGTACAGGATCTTTCGGATCCCTTTTGATGGAGTGGCGATTGTTTCTTTGGCCACTAATGAGCAGATGGTTGTTTTCACTCGAGTGTTTGGAGGATGCTCTAAAGTGGCCCTCAAGGACACCAAGTCTAGGGGAGTGTCTATCATCGGTTGGTATTGAGAGCATGTCTTCACAATGAGGCATGCGGTATTGTTGATGGTCATCAGCAATGTCCTTATCCTAAACAATTTAGGCTTGAGGTTCCCTTGGAACCTCCTTACAATGGTTCAATATTTGATGGACAATGAGGTGCCCATCATCTATACATGGGGTAAGTCTCTATTGGCTTACTGTTACGATGAGCTATACCATCCATTAGAGGGGTCATGTCAACATCACCTGTAGTTAGCTCTTGCAGATCTAGGGATGGGAGCACATTAGGGTAGATCACCCTAAGGGGCTTCCTATTAAGATCATAGTTGTGGATGAGAAGATGTAGTTCTATGGTGCTATATGGGCTAGAGGGATCAAGGAGTGCAAGAGTCACACTTTTTTAGGGGATTTGAATCATTATACTAATACTTTCACTAGATTCCAAGCTGGAGATGTCATATGGTGTCTGTATCATGAGTGTCCCACTTTGGATGATCCTAACATCTTTACTACTAGGACACGATGTGAGTGATGGCTCGTCGATCGCAATATCAGCATCTAGGATTACTTCTTCACTCTAGAGTTCTTTTTTATTATGGTTTGCAGGAGGATGTGCCATTAGAACCATTTTTGTATAGGCACATCAGAGCAGAGAGATACCTCCCTCCCTGATAGGTTACAAAGTTAGCATATGAGGAGGTGCCCCAGTTGTTGATCCTAGAGTGGCTAGGGAAGTTACAAATGCATTTTCATGATGGTGGGGTGACCTTATGTGGCACAGTGAGGGTAGTCTAGGCCAAGAGGATGATGGAAAATATGGGGCAGATCCATTGGGGTGCAGGGTTTGTGCTAGGACTGCGACATGGGGTCAACAAGCAGAGCAGGTGGTATTGGAGGAGTAGGAGGCTCCTGAGGAGGTGTAGGAGGAGATGGAGCTTGAGGATAGAGATTCTCCTCTTAGGTTATAGCTACATTATGTGGATTCCAAGCTCCAGTCAATCAAGATATAGGTATAGCAGCGTGATGCCATCATAGCTTAGTAGGATACCATAATAGCGTAGCTGTCAGACTAGATACAGGATTTGCAGGCTGCTATGGAAGGAGCTTCTTAGATGTAGGTTGTTTCTGCTCATCCTACTCCCAAGGGTCCTTCAAGTGTAGCTCTCAAGGATGAGATCAGTTTTTTATAGGGTTTTTTGGATGAGAGTGATGTACGGATTGCCAAGGACGTAGCCCATATTGCCACTCTCTCTAGGCATATCGTGAGGCTAGGAGCCATCCCTAGGGAGAGAGGAGCCACAAGTGGATCACAGGTCAGCAGGAGCTCTACAGTAGGGTAGTCTTCCATCTAGCTTAGTCATGGGCCTAGACTCATATTGAGAGACCAGCAGGGTCTAGCTCACACCATTCTACTAGAGATCCGTTCACAGGGGGCGATGCTGCAGGGAGTGCAGGCCCAGTATTTGATTGATGGTTTACTTGGATTTGATTCATTTTTGAGGTCAACTAACCCATATGACTATAGCCCACAAGTATTTTTGTATATCCATGGACTTGACACACATACTTTTATGATATATTTGCATTATGACTCATTATGTGTATCATTTATTGTTCATGTTTTTGTTGTTATTTTGTTTTATTATGTGATGTGATGATGGCATTATGATGATTTGATGTATATGTTAGATGATATATGATATTGTATATGCTTATATGGATGTGTAGATACTTATATGATTTTATGGTATGATGTGATATATTTTGATGATGAATGATGAATTCATGATTGTATGCAAATGGATATTACCTATATATTTTATGATGTGCCTTATAATGTGATGATGGACGATTAATGACTTGTGTTTGTGGATGCAATGTTATTGTTAAATGCATGTTTATTTTTACTTTAATTGTATGCATATAACTTATGTGATGGGATGGTATAAACAAACCTGTATGCTCTAATCACTTAAAACATACGGAATGCATATGACATTGACAATATTAATGGGTGATACCACAGAAAGTAAAAAATTGATCATGAATTTAAATAATCACTCTTATTATAAGAATTGATTAAGCATTCATATATGAGATGTAATGTTGTGAGATGTATTTTCTTGATAAGTTTTTTTAAATTAAAAGATATAAAGTAGTCAGCGATCGTCTATATACTATTTCTAATATATATGTGGTATCTGTCCTACTATGTTGATACCCCCTAATTTATAGAATCTTGTAAAGAAAGTGATGGTATAAATGATGATATGATTTGTTGCTATGTAAGAATTTTAGGAATTTCCAAAGATCCAAACACTCTAGTTACCCTATCAATGACTGTGTACTGATCATTTAAGGATTTTGAAAATTAGGCTTTCATCATGGTCCTAGATACTCATTCTCCCTATGTGTGTGCAAATGAATATATTTATATATAACCCATGCATTTCCTCCGATTTCAAGTGGGATTCTTTCAGCGCATTACTAAGATCAAGGATTCTCAAGTGTTTTATCTCATCCTTATGTTGGACTTAGTTGGACTATACCACTAGGCGGTTTTGAGTTACCTAAGCTAGCTTATCCACATTCAAACATTGGTCTATACAAATTCCAGGAGCTTTTGTGATAGACATATCATCATGCATAAGGATTTCTCCTTCCAGTTTTGTACAATGCTGAGAATTCCAGGGATTCAAGTTCTATTCCCTTTTTTTCTTCATTCAGTTGGGATACTTGCTCATACTTAGTGATGAAAATCATTGTTTATTTTGACTGATTTTTTTGTTTTCTTTTGAGCAAGGGACTCTTGTAGTGATGATAATCACTGTTTATTTTGCTTTTATTCTTTTGATATTTTGAGCTATGAATATGGGTGTTGATGTTTGACTTTTGAAGAATTTGAACTTTCGATTTTGAGATTTGAATTTGGCTTTGTTTCGAGATTTTGCTTATTTTTATGAAAGCAAGGGATGTATGCAGTGATGATAATCACTCATTTCTAGGTAGGGCAAAACTTGTCCTTTTTCCAATTCTCAGCACCTTTAAACCGGTTGCATAGGGGGATAAGCAAGGAAGTTCCTTTTTGCTTTTGGTAACCTAGACCACTTTGTAGTTTTCATCTTATCGTGTACCAACTAGAATTTAGTGTTTTAATTAGTGGTGGGATCCTAAGATATGCTAGGCTTTGTCACCACTAGACCTTATCCTCTACAAACCAAGATGGTTTTCCACAAAAATTGATAAGATCACTAGGTGTGGTTGAATAACCAAAAAACCTTAGTATATTATGTATAGCAACAGATAATAGTTGTGTTGAAAAACACAATGGTACACGTGTGTTGATGGAGGTATGGATTTGAATGGTTAGTGAGACAAACGGTGGCATCACTTGTAAGGCTCTTATGACATATGCGAATGTAATGGATATGAAAATGCAATGCAATTATGTGGATGCATGATGTGAGATGCAATTGTTTTTGTATTTTTTATTTTTATGTTTTTTTTGTATTTTTGCTTAATTTTACCAAAGGGCTTATTGTGCCTTTGGGGTTTTTTAATTTTTGACCAAGTAGCATGAAGTATCCTTGGAGCTTTTTTATTTGATTTTTGACCAAGCAGCTTGGATGCCCTTGGAGTATTTTGATTGAATTTGACCAAGTGGTTTGAATACCCTTGGAGCATTTTTGATTAGATCTAATTTTTTATGTTTTTATGATTTGTTTGTATTTTTGACATATTTGAATGTTTTTGTGTTTTCTGACATATTTGAATGTTTTTTTGTTTTATGACATATTTGAATTTTTTTGTGTTTTATGACATATTTGAATGTTTTTGTGTTTTATGACATATTTGAATTTTTTTGTGTTTTATGTGTAGAATGCCTTTAAGTGAATGATATTGAGAGGTTCAGGATCTTCAACACCATATAATTATATAAGGCGATATGATCCAAGTCCAACTCTTTGTGAAATCATGTACGGGCCTATCCAATTTATCGCAAAATTTTCTCGTAGGTGCGGTGGCAGATTCAAATTCTATTGGTTTTCTTTGAGCACTAGATCTCCAACCTTGAATTCCTTTAAGTGGATTTTACTATTGTAAGCTCATGCAAGGTGATCTTGGTAGATGTGAAGATGCTCTAAAGCATTGACTCAACATTCATCAAGAAGCATCAACTAATCAAGGTGACCTTGTCGAGTTGCATCATCATCTATGAAGTCCTTTAATGTTATGCGTAGAGTTGGAATTTCTAACTCTAGTGGCATGATGGCCTTAGTGCCATACACTAGTGAAAATGGTGTTGCCCCAGTGGGCATCCGTATACTAGTCCTATATGCCCATAGTGCAAGAGGCAACTGCATGTGCCAATCCTTGTGATTGTCTTGCACCATCTTCCTCAAGATGGAGACTATTGTTTTGTTTGAGGATTTTGCTTGCCCATTTGCTTGTGGATAATAAGGTGTTGAAAAACTATGCTGAATATGGTATTTGTTCATTAAAGCACACATATTTTTGTTCTTGAAAGATGGCCCATTATCCAATATTATCTTTGAAGGGACCCCAAAATAACTTATGATATTGTGGAGTATAAACTCCATAATCTTTGGTTCATTTGTCGATGTTAAGGGGATCACTTCGACCCATTTAGTGAAGTATTCTATGGCTATTATGATGAATGTGTGTCAGCCTGAGGATGGGGGTGAGATATTCCCAATCAAGTCTAGTCCCCACTGCAAGAATGGCCATGCTACCTGGATGGGTTGCAAGGCTTACGATGGTAAGTGTGTTAGATTTGCATGATACTAGCACTTAATGTTTTTCTTGATATACTCATAGTAGTCCTTTTCCATGATGGGCCAATAGTAACCCATTCTTAATATGCATTTAACGATGGCCGTGCCACTAAAATGCCCTCCACATGTGTCGTCGTGAGCTTGCAAAATTGCCCAGGATGCTTCCTTGGGCTCAAGACAACGGAGTAACACTCCATATCCTCGTATGTAGAGGATTTATCCTAACAAGATGTATCTTGTTGCTTTTTGTTTGAACGTTTTCCTTTAATTATGTGACAGACCTTGATGTTTTATTCCAATTTTTAGGAAGTCCTGCAGTTGGGAAAGCCAATCCTAATAAGCCATAACTTCTATGGAAAAGATGGCTTTCTCTTCCTATTTTCTTGATCTGGTGAACACGGATTGAGGAACAACTCTATGGTGTATGGTTGCACCATAGTCCACAGGTCCTTGGGAGATCAAAGACCCCCAAGGTATTATTTGCAAGAAATATCTAGTTGCGAAGGACCAATCTTGATTTGGTTTGATGTTGATCATATTAACATATTCTTGATTGTCAAAAGCTTCATGGCGTATTGTTGAGTGCGAAAGCACTTTCACATGAACGGTCATAAAATCAGTAAATATATTGAGGGATTAAGGATCCTCAAGAGACCATGGTATATGCAAATCTATTTGACATACAAGGGATTGCCTAGATGTCGTACCATTCCATCCGGGCTAGGTAGGTGTCAACAAGTTCCTTGTAATTCTTTAGGAGTGGGCACTTGCATTGAAATAGTCCTTTGACTTGGTTTACTATGAGCAAGGAGTCACCAAAGATATTCAATTTTTAATGCCCATTTCTATGACTATTTGGAGTCCCAAGATCAATGCCTCATATTTCATGTTGTTGTTTGTGCAAGGGAAGTCTAGTTTGAATGATAAGGGCAATGGAGCATCCTACAGTGTGATAAAGACAATCCCTACTCCGCCCTCTTGTTCACACTTTGAACCATTGAAGAACAATGACATGTCTCTTTCTTTCTTAGGTTCTTCAAGTTCTGGCGGATTTGATAATGTAAATATTGCATCATCAGGCAATTCTATGGTGAGTGGCTTGTCATCCTAAAGAGGCGCTTATGCTAATTGATCTGCTATGACTTTTCCCTTGATGGACTTTTGGCTTATGAATTCTAGATCAAATTTTGTCAATAGCATGATCCACTTTGTGGTATGTGTATTGTGATATATCTTGCTCATCATGTATTGCAAAGGATTTTGTTTTGATATGACGTAGGTCGTATGGCTCAACATGTAGTGTCGCAACTTTCAAGTTGCAAAGACCACTACTAAACACAACTTTTTGACATATGCATATCCTAGCTCATAACTCACCAAGGTGCGGCTAATGTAATATATGGCTTGTTCTTTGTCTTGTGCATTCTTTTGGGCTAACATGGTGCCCAATGCAAAATCAGTATTCAATATATACAATAAAAATGGTATGTCTGGCCTTGGTGGAGCCAATATTGGCGGTGTTTCCAGGTATATTTTGATTTTTGCAAAGGCTTGATGGCATTATTCGTCCCAATGAAAGGGGACCTCCTTGTGTAGCAATCGATTCATGGGTCGGTATTTGTTTGATAATTGCATGATGAATCTTTTTATGGATGCTATCTTGCCTTGTAGGCTCCTTAGCTCCCTAATGTTGGTAGGGGCAGCCATTTCCAATATAGCCTTTACCTTTGTAGGATCGACTTCAATGCCCCTCTTGGATACGATGAATCCCAAAAGCTTTCCATAATTTATGCCAAATATGCACTTCTTAGGATTTAATCGGACATTGTGCTCAATGAGGTGATCAAAGACTTGTCTAAGGACTTCAGCATGCTCTTGCCGCAATAGGGACTTGGCTAGTAAGTCATCCATGTAATCCTCTAATATCTTATACATATAGTCATGGAATATGTATGTCATGGCCCGTTGATATGTGGCACCAGAATTTTTAAGATTGAATGGCATCACTTTGTAACAGAATGTTACCCATGAAGTTATGAAAGCAGTCTTGTGTTGATATTTAGGTTTAATATAGATCTAGTTGTATCCAAAAAAACATCCATTAGGGAGAGCATCTCATGACCTACGGTTGCATCTACCAGGGCATCTATATTTGGAAATGGGAATGAATCCTTTGGTGTTTCCCTATTTAAATATTTGAAGTCTATGCGGATACGGACTCTTCCATAAATTTTCCCCATGGGTACCATGTTTAACACCCATTCAGGGTAGTCGATAGGAACTATGAACATTGCATCCAGTAGTTTTTGCAATTTGTTCTTCACCATCAATGCAATGGTTGGATGCATTTTCCTCAGCTTTTGCTTGATTGGCTTCTTCATGGGATCCAATGGAAGGTTGTGAATGACTAAATTTGGATCTATCCCTAGCATATCTTTGAAATTCCAAGCAAATATATTTAGCCTCTCTTTGAGGAGAGGAATCAGGATGGCTTGTTCCTTTGGAGATAGACTTTCTTCGAACTTGACTTTCCTTGGTTGGGTAGGATCATCGCTGATGTCCACCTTGAAAGTTACTTCTATAGCCATATGTGACCCATCCTCTAACTGGTGAGGTGTGGGTATCAAATGAATGTCATCGACGATATTTATAGGTCCTACTGACTCAGGATCCAAACCAACATGGAATACATCATACGCACAACTTGATGCAAAATGGAATGGCTGTAACATCTCTTCGTTAGGGAAAATATCTTCAGGCTCTATTTGTGAATTCACACAATCTAAATGAATAGCCTACATATCGAGACACAAAATTTTAGTAGGATCTACTGGGTTATGAAGTAGAGTGGTCAAATCAATGGAGATTTTATTGATGGATAGGATGAAATATCCAAGACCACATGGGTGTAATCTTGTTTTAGGGGTTTCCCTTCCATGCTTGCGATGAGGCTCTGGAGGAATGGAAATCTCTAGATCTATTCCATGAGCTGGTCGGATAATAGGATCATTATGCTCTAAGAGCTCCCTAAATGTAGGCAGAGGGGGATTGACCATGCGATGAATGACATTCAAGTCAACTGGTCTCCCCAAAAATTGTAAGCCAGGGTCTATGGCACAAAGCACTACTTCTATTTCCACCAACATATTGACTTGTCTTAAGTGGTGAGGCCCAAGATAGGCCATCTCGATCTCATCCTTGAAGTAATCATCACTTATCTAGAAACCATTAGCATTAGTATGGGCCCCAAAGTGAGGGGTTGATGTCTTTGCCCTAAGTAGGCCATATCTATTTCATCCTCATGTTCTTCGTCACTTATGAAGAATCCATTTGCATTAGTATGTTTCCCCAAGTCATGGGAAAATTTTCTTACCCTTAAGTAGGATCTCTCTGCTGAGTTATCTAACCCCTAGTCACTTTCATCTGATATGTACCCATTTTCATGGTGGATGGACTAGGTAAAGCTTTGTAAATAGCAAGGCTCATGATAGGCCAAGCCCTCTTGTGCTTCATCATCACTTGCCACATATGTGTTTTCTTCTTGCTCATCATCCCATAAGTTGTAACTTGTTGGGGTGACATCAATTGTGGATCTTGGATGATAAGTCTCAAGAGGTGGTATGTTCACTGTGGACACCTATATGTTGCTCAGATATCTTTCACTTGGTAGATGATAAGGAATAAAATATATGTCTTCTTCTAACCCCAAGTTTAATCTATCTAATGCTACTGCTAGAAGGTCATCTCGACCTCTGATGTGATATCCTAACTCAAATATTTTATATGGGAGTTGGTAATATGGCTCGAATGGCTGCCTATTTCCCTACTCATATCTACAAAGACCATAACCATGCCAATGGCAATTCTCAAATAGGTTAGAGAAAACTCATGATTAGAGAGGTAGCGAACATTGATAGTGAATAGCTCATCATTGTCCTCGTCTATATCTATAGATTTATGGGTGCAATCTAGGCCAGTGTAGATGAATTTTATCTTACTAGGAGGGATTCCAAGTGGAACCATTGTTCCCAATGGCGGTTTTAGGTCTTTCGGTCATCTCATGTCCTGTGCAAATTCTACGATAGGTGTAAAATTTATGTTATGAATAAGATACTCTCCTATCCCTGTGCTTGTCAAGTGTATAGTTGCATTTGAGGTGGATGATCCCACGGATGACACTAGCAAAGCGGAATGATAGTCATCATCTTCGACTTGGTCTTGTTGACCTTCTTCCTCCATGGGAGTTGGACTCTCTTCAATAGCAATGGTTAACATTTACTTGAGTTTGTTTTCCTCAACCATAGGTGCCTTTAGCTTTTTATCATTATTTGGTTTAGGCATTGATGGTTTACTAGAATCATTAGTTGCTTTGTGTGCAAGATGAGGTGTTGATGCAGATGGTTCCTTTTGTGCCCCTTTATATTTATTGTCCAGTTGAATATTTGGAGATGAAGGCCCTACTGACAAGTGGGTCGAAGGAATCACAAATTCTCCTGGGCAATCCACCTGGTGAACATACTTGAATGGCTCTTCATAGACCATCATTATGTAGACTTTGTTATCATGCACATACTTGACACATTGGTGTAATATCGAAGGAACACATCTCATGTCCCTGATCCAATATCTCCCTAGGAGAATGTTGTATTGCATGACCCCTTCCAAGATACGACACATCACGGGGATGGTCTTATGCCCTACCTTGATAGGTAGGACTATTTTTCCCATAGTATTGCATAAAGCATTATTGAAATATCTTAATGTATAGACTCCCAGAATGATATTGGACTTGGGGATCTTAAGGTGTTCTATTTTTGTTGTGATGATGTTGATGGATGAACCTATATCGATCAAGACCTGCTTAAATGACAAATCATTAACTGATGCCATAATGTGCAGTGGAGGCTCTGGTAAGGTAGTAGATACTATCTTAATATTATAATCATATAATCAAATCATAGGTTCTTGGCATTATTGTACTTGCCCCACAAAATGGGTGAATGCATTTGGATCTTGTGGTGGAAGCTCAATTGATCATAAGATCTCCATCAAGGTCTCCCTATGCTTTGGGGACTATTGTCTGAGCTCACAAATTGATAGCTTAGTTAGATTCATTTGTAATTTTTACTCAAGTCTACTACAGATAGTTACCACAGGTCAGGTTGGTGGTCTTGGAAGGTTGTCTTGCCCCTACCTCTACCTAGGTGCAGCTGGGACATTGTTGGGAACTGTAAGAGGTTTTGGTTGACCATATTGTCTAGTCCTAGTCACTATATTGAAAATTTCAACCATCCCAACACATCCATGGGTAGGTGTATCAATTCGTACCTGGTTGACTTGTGCCCCTTGCCCTCTAGGGGCCTCATGGTTTGGTAGCAGGTTTTTATAGATGCCCATATCTCTATTGTCAGGGGCCAGTGGGTTGTCCACTGATGCGTTGTTGTTATGCACATCATTAATTCTCAATGAATTTTTCAATCCAAGGCAATGTACAAGGCTATTTGCAGAAGGAGTGAACAGGGCTATAATTTAGGTCATTTGGGAGCAACATGTCTTATTGGTGAAACTGATTGTGTGGGGGGATTTAGGACATTTTTATCTATAAATTGCATAAATTGAACTTTAATCTAATTTCAAGAATGGAAACTAATTACTAACTACAAAAATGAAATCCTAGTTACAATTACAGAATGAAATTTAATTATGTTGCAAAAATAACTCCCTAGTTATAGTTGCAGAATTAGAAATCTAACTATGATTGCAGAAAGGAAGTCTATTTACTTTTGTAGAATGGAAACCTAATTATAACATGTAAATTAAGTCTTGTCAATGCTCTGTAATAGAAGGTTGTCAATATTTTGTGCAGGGATTGATAGCAAAACACAAAATGCAATAAATTACAAAAAACAGTAAATTCTGGAAATGACAATCTGCAGTAATTTGAAAGCTTGTTGAAAATAGAGATTACAACCAAACCTATAATTAATCACAAGATCATCCTAATCATGAAATAAACTAAGATTGCAAAGACTATTAGATGTTTACAATGAAATGAAATGATAAGTTTTACAACTTATTCTGCTGTAACAAAATCAGAATAAAAACCTGTTGTTAGTCCTCCTCCTAGGTCTGGAAGTGGCCAGCCTCCTTGTCCAAAAGAAGGTATGAGTCTTTATATCTCTCTAGATATTACTCACACTCATTCACAACAACATGAATAAAAATAGTGCACTTTATTGATTCAAGAACATAATTACAATATTGTTGCTAAAAACCCTATTACAGGACTGTAATAGTCACTTTTCTTATTATTATACTTCTTGTTTATTTTCCCCTACTCTTCTTCTTAGCTCAACCTGGATGGGAGCTATCTATTTATAGATATCCTAAAATCTATTTACAAACTGATAATATCTCATTCCTATCTTACAGATCTATTCCTATTATGTTGTAGCATTCCTGGGTTTATCCTAGAAGAGGATCAAAATTGATCTTTCCCATGAATGATGGCTTTGGACGACAAGGATGGCAAAGTCAGATGGGAGATATTTTCCTTTAACCTTTTCAACCTTATTTCCCTTTTTCCATCGTCATAAATCATTCAGCAACTCAAAAAGTGCTTTCTATTCTCATTTCGAAGATAAGTGGCTCATTTCAAAGAGACTGTATTTCTCATTCCGAAGATGTCCGCTCATTCCGAAGAGACTGTATTTCTCATTTTGAATATGTCTGCTCATTCTGAAGATCTTCGAAATGAACAATTGTGTGCTCTTCAAGTGATTTCATCTGCATTTCTCAGGTGGGTTAGCTCTTAGGATCAAATTGCAATAGCCTTCATCTCTCTCCATGTGTGAATTCCATGCCTTGTCATTCATTGGCAGCTGGCTGGAATTTACATTGAAAAACCAATTTTTGCTACACAATAACAGTTTGCTTACACTATTTGCTAGATTTAGATAAATAAATGCTTGAAACACATCAAAAAAAACTAGTGAAGTGATGCTATCAACCTAAGCATACTTCTCATTTAGCAAGTCATGACAAAGTAACATAAAACTATGCAAAAACTATAAAAATTAGAATATAGTATTTCTAACACATTGATCATGCAAATAGTTAATACACAACATATTAAATCAACTTAACTAGCATATCAAATTAAACACAAGAGTTTTTAGGCAGTTTCAATGTTCAAAACATGCTATGATTGAGGCATTTCCAGGCCTCATCATTTTCCCCCCAACTTATATTAATGCATGTCCTCATGCATTCTATTGGGCTATAGAATCACATATATCTATATTCAAATTCCATGATCTGTAGAAAAATTTTGTGCCTATATAATATCCCCTGTTCTCCTGAAGTTCTCTGAGCCATTCTTCAAACTGATCATCAGGTTGAGAATATTCTTCAAAATAGAAGGGAACTAGAGAAATGATGGTTGGAGGCCTAAATATGAGACCTATCTAGTGATGTTGCATGATTTCATTCAGTTGTATCACTCCTTCTGCCCTTCTATTGGACAATTCTAGGTTAATGGGGAAGATAGGTTCTCTTTTCTGTAACAAAATGGAAAGTTTTGCCCATCTGCTTCTGCAAAATGATAATACTGGAACAAAATTGTTATTATAGAAATTCTAGAATTTGGTCACACAGTCCCTCAAATTGCTTAAGTATATCCTTTTCACATCTTCCCTATTCATCATGGTGACATTTTTTCTGGTGATAAGTGGATTATTTGGCTGAACTGCTCTGACTAACAATTCAACTCTTAATTCAATTTCTTTATTTTTTCTTTTCTCCTGGTCCCAGTAAAACTGATTTTGTAAAGTGGACATGAATGCTCTCAGTTGAACATCTCCTATGTAAATTTGAGGGTGAAAATCTACCTCTTCTAGAATAAATAAGTTGTGTAAAAATAATTCACATAAGAGGTTTTTATGTTCTACAGGGCTGTCAAAATAGGCTTCTAAGAAATCTATAGTTGTGTCCAATTTATATGGGAGACCTGAGCTAATCCTCATGACCTACCATCTGAGATATTTCTCCTTCAGAATGAGACTGTAAAATCTGGCCAACCATCTAAATTGGACCAAAAACTCAGCAATCTGACATAAATCAGTCACTTTTTCATTCAATGCCTTGATTTCTATTTCTTTTACTTCTAACTGTTTACCTTCCAATTTAAAATTTTCAACTTTAGTGGCAAGTTTTTCATATCTGATCACCCAACTAGCTATTTCTATATTATATTGCTCTAGGGATACAGTATTGGGTGGTCTAACTACAAGTGGAAATCTAGGTAGAAGATCTACCTGAACCCCTTTTTTTGCTACTTCCATTGGTTGGTCATCTGATAATAATTCTACTTGTATCCCCTTTTCTAATATTTCCACTGGTTAGTCATCAGACATCAATTCTACTTGTACCCCCTTATCCTCTACTTTTATTGAAGGTATAACAGTTTTAAATACATAAATCTCATTTGAAGGAGTACTTACTTGAAAAATTTCATGTTGTTGTTTAGATTGCTCCTGTGCTGGTGTTTCCTACTGTGACTCATCTCCAATATTCTTTTCTATGATTTTTATCAATTCTGTAGCATCTTCAGAATGAGAAGGTAATGCTTCAAAATGGAAGGGTACTTCTTTAGAATGAAAGGGCACTACTTTAGAATGAGCACATATGTCTTTAGTCATAGTTTTAGACGCCTCAATCAAAGTAAAAGAGTCATCTGCCCTAGATAATCCCATAAGTAACTGAGCTAAATTATCCTCATCAATAGATATAGTTGGCTGTTCTTCAGACTATGATAGCCTCTTCCTCAATTCTACCACTTCTTGCTATAATTCTACAATCTTCTTTTCCTGTATTTTAATGATATTTTCTTTTTTTCAATCCATTTAGTTTGTGTTTTGATAACACTTTTTACTGCTCTTAGTTGTTCTGTGATGTCCACCTCCTCTGTTTTTGATTCAAAATCTAATCCAAACAAATCATCTATAGTTGGTTGCTCAAAATCTATTTCATCTTCTGCTTCAACTATCTGCTCTTGTTTAGGAGGTTCCATGAAACTATCTATGATTGCATCCACATCTTCTATGGCTTGTTGAACTATAGCAACTTCAAAACTGTCTTGCCCAGTCTCTTCCTCAATCATTTGTTCAGGGAATTTTGAAATATATTTAGGGTCTGGTTGCACTTCTATAACATTCAGACTACCTTTTACACCTTCTTATTCTATCACTCGTTCTTCTATTTCTCTCAAGTGGAGTCTTGTAGACCTCCTAGTTCCTGCTATAAATTTTTTCTTCTTGCCCTATTTTCTGGTGACAGTAGGGGCTATGGGGATAGTTTTAGATTCTAGTGGGAGTACTTATGTTTCCCTTGTTGTATCTTCCCCTATTTTTCTAGGCACTTTACTCCCCTATTCTGACAGATCAGCAACATCTTTAGAAAAATGAACTTTCTTCTATTTTTCTTTTTGACTGTCGGTTTCAGGCCCTCTCTTCTTTTGTTTTTTAGCTTGTGAGGTTGAAGGTTCTGGAGAAAGGTTCTCTATTGCTTCTACTGGGTGTGTTTCATCCTCTACAATAGCATATATGGTAGCATCTATTTCTTCTTCCTCTATAATAGCATCTACGGTAGCATCTATTTCTTCTTCCTCCTCATCCTCTCTTCCAAAGACTACATTCAGAGTAGAATAAAACCTATAAAAGCTTCTAGGGTTTCCTCTAAAATAATGTTGGCAAACTAATTTAATAATACCATGGTGGCAAGGGCTCCCTTTTCCTTCCTGATATCATTTTGCCATATTTTTCAACTCCTAGTGCAGATACAGGGGAAGATTTACCCTAATTTCTAGCTGTTGCCTACCATGTCTTAGGTGGTTCAAAATTTTAAAATGATGCCCTGATAAAAGTACATACTGCCCTTCACAGGTTAAAAATTTTACTATCCATGTGGCCACTTCATTCCAAGGTTCTTGTAGGCTGGCCTTTTTTACCCCCTTGCATGTGTTGTTGTGCATTAAGTATTCTGGCTCCATATCATTTTCTTCCAAAAATTGACTAACTACATTTTCCAATGTATTTTTACTAGTTCTAGATATTTGAAGACCCTCTAATGGAGGCTCAGTAATTTCACTTAAAACTTTAGGGGTTACCTTAATTTTTATGCCATTAATGTGTGCCCGGTTATTTTTGAATGTGTGAGCAAACATGCTGACCAAATCTTCAAAGGACTCATTAAATTTGTCCAAAAATGGCATAAGCCCTCCATCTTCAAAAATTTGTAGCACTTCTGGATTTTCTCGAATGTGGGTGGTCTATGCTGGTTCCATCTTTGTTTTTCATCCCATTTTCCTATTTTGGTATGTTAAAAATTGCTTGCCTCTACTGCTACTCTTCCGCTAGATCACTGGTTTCTGGTTCTTGCATACTTGCAGGGTTTGCTTTTAGGTTTCCAATTGCTTTGTTTGTCTTCTTCAAAATGAACTGCAATATCGACACTATACCTCGTAATCATTTTGTGTTAACAATTATGTCTTCATAAGTAAGGTGTCATGCATCTCTATTTCTGCTTCGAACACCTATTCGTTAATGATTGCACATATGTCCTTGTCGTCAGATCCACCTCATTTGTTTTTAGCTCCTCTATTTTTCCTGTAGAATTCTTACGTGCATGGTTATCAGCGTCGAACAATGATGGCATGTTTTTGGTGACTTTCTCATAATTCTGGTACTTCCTTAATGGGTGTAAGATAATACAAAACACATCTCAACTGACAAGTGTCATTTATCATATGCAATCAAAGAAATCTACTAATCATATATTTTCCCCCCTCCTTGGATGCCACGTGGAAATATCATGTTGAATGCTCATTTCAAAGATTATGTTTTATTGCAAAAACAATTCCTCATTTCGAAGATAAAGTTTCATTCCGAAGATAAAGTGCAACATTTATTCTGATGTCATTCCGAAGACAATTTCATTTCGAAGACAAAGTGCAACATTCATTCTGCTATCATTTCGAAGACAATTTCATTCTGAAGACAAAGTGCAACAATCATTCTGAAGACAATTTCATTCCAAAGATAAAGTGCAACATTCATTCTATTGTCATTCCGAATACAAAGTGCAACATTCATTCTACTGTCATTCTGAAGATAATTTCATTCCGAAGATAAAGTGCAACAGTCATTCTGAAGATAATTTCATTTCGAAGACAAAGTGCAACAGTTATTCTGAAGACAATTTCATTCCAAAGATAAAGTGCAACAGTTATTTTGAAGACAATTTCATTTCGAATACAAAACAATAGTTAATCTGAAGAAAACTTCAATCTGAAGACAATACAGCAGTCATTCTGAAGAAGATAGTAGACATTGTTTTTGGCATTCTCATTCCGAAGATTAGGTAGAAACCAATATTCTCCTTATAAAAACATGTTTTAAGTATGCCAACTCTTATGGATACCTTTTATGCTAATGGTTAATTTTTATATACTACATACCAATCATTTACAATGAAGAAATATAAGAAATATATACCTAATTAAAACAAGTCAATGCAAGTTTTGAAGAATGATTGCTTTTGTTGATGTTCTGCTGAGATTTTTTGTAATATTTCAAAACAAGTGCAGTTGGTGAATTTGTACAATGATGATTCAAAAATTTTCAAGGTTATGCATGCCAAAAAACTGGTTTTCATGCATACCAACTTAGTAGTGCCTTAGGAAATATTTTCACTGCTGAGTTATTCATTTTTCTCTCTTTTTTTCTTGTTTTTTTTTTTTTTTTTTACCTCTCCTTTTCTCTTTGTTTTTTTTTTTTTATTCTGATTATGCCCGTGAAGGAATTCATGATTTCCTTGAAATCATGCCCATGAAGGAATTCACAATCAGAATTTATTCATATTTTTGTTTTTTGCTTTTTTTGATTTTTTTTTATATTTTTCTGCTTTTCTTGAAATCCATGATCATGCTGATTTTATTGAAGTGGAAGAGGGAATCTCTTCCACCTATTGTGCATCCAAACTGTCAAGTTGCTACAAGAATTCCTCTTTATTCAGAGGTGTATGGTACACCCTGAGGTGATGTCCATTCACTACCAACTTTCTTTGTGACCCATCAATAGGAGATAGACGAGCTGCTCCATTGTCAAATACCTTTTCAATCTGGTAAGGTCCAAGCCATCTAGTTCTCAACTTTCCAAGGAAGTCCTCATAGTGAGAATAAAATAGCAAAGCCCAATCTCCTTGCTAAAATTTTCTTTGCTGAATGCGACTGTCATGCCAAAGCTTCCTCTACTCCTGAATTACTTTAGTTTGGTGCAGAGCATCCAACCGAAGTTCATCCAATGAATTCAGCTGCAGAATCCTGTATGTTTGTGCCTGTGATAGTTCAATCCTAATTTCCAATGTTGTGCATAATGTTAGTAGCTCAAATTCAATAGGTAGGAGGGGATTTTTATCAAAAACTAGTTCATAAGGTGTGAATCCAGTAGTGGATTTCCAAGTAGTATTGTAAGCCAAAACTGCTTCAGGTAATTTATCTAGCCAGTTTCTCCTATGAAAAGCTACTATTTTTGTTAAGATTTGTTCTAGTTCCTTGTTTGTTACCTCAACCTGGCCATTTTCTTGTGGGTGGTAAGGTGATGATTTCCTATGTTTTATTTCATATAATTCTCTAAAAGCCTCAATGACTTTAGATGCAAATTGGGGTCCTTGGTCTGTGGTGATATACCGTGGAGCTCCAAATCTCTAAAAAATCTGAGTATATAAGAAATCAATGACCTTCTCTTTACGAGCATGTTTGAAAGCATGCACCTCTACCCACTTTGTTAGGTAATCAGTGCATACTAGAATATGCACCTTTCCTTGAGAAGGTGGATCAATAGGTCCTACAAAATCAAGCCCCCACATTTCAAATGGCTCTAAAACTAATTGAGGCTATAGTGACATTTCATTTGTATGAGTGGGTTTCCCCATTCTTTGGCATGCATCACAATGCCTGATGTACTTTTTCACATCCTTGTGAAGAGATGGCCAATAATATCTTGTCCCTAAATTTTTTCTAATTGTGGTTTTTACAGAATAGTGTCCACCTGAGGGTTCATCATGACAAGCCCTAAGGATATCATATACCTCATCCTTTTGGATGCACCTACGTAACACATGGTCAGGACTACACTTAGAAAGTATACCCTTAATCCACTCAAACGAAGAACTCTGTTTGATCAATTGTTTTTCTATTTTGAATTGAAATGTGGAGGAATTTTCCCTATGACAAAATAATTGGCTATATCTGCAAACCAAGGTGATTGGACAGATATAGCAAATATTTTTTCATTAGGAACAATTTCCTCAACTAATTCCCCTTCCTTTGTGTTTTGCAACCTAGACAAGAAATCTGCTACAACATTAGCTTTTCCTGGTTTGTTGATTATTGCGATATCAAATTCTTGTAGCAACAGTAACCAACGAATAATTCTTACACTTACCATAGGTTTATTCATCAATTACTTAATGGTTGTGTGATCTATGTGAATGAATATTTGATAACTTGTGATGTAATGCATGAATTTGTTGATGGCATAAATTACTGCCAAGAATTCCTTCTCAGTTGTGGTATAATTTTTCTTAGCTCCTTTCAAATTCTTGCTAATGTAGCAGATGGCATAGTGTTCACCATTATCAATTTTTCCTAATGCTGCTCCAATTGCAATATTGGAAGCATCAGCCTGTATGTGAAATGGTAATGTCCAATTAGATCCTCCTAACATAGGTGGAGTTACTAATTTCTCTTTCAGAGCTTCAAATTATTCCTCACACCTTGCAGTCCAAGAGAATTCAAAATCTTTAGTCAATAGGGCAAACATGGGATTGGCTATTGTGCTAAAGCTAGGAATAAACCTACGGTAAAAACCAATGTGTCCTAGGAAGCTTCTAACATCAGTCTAATTTTTATGAGGAAGAATATTCTTGATAATTTCCACCTTCTTTGGATCAACCTGGATCCCTTGAAGAGATATGTGATGACCAAGAACTATTCCTTCCTCCATCATCATAAAACATTTTTCTGGATTCAAGGATAACTGGTATGTTTCACAGCAAGTTAAAAATCTGTCAAGGTTTTCTAATGTAAAGTCAAAAGTCTATCCACATACTATGAAATCATCCATGTATATTTCAACACTGCTGGTAGTCAGATCAAAAAAAATTGCTAAGATCGCTCACTAAAATGTTGCTGGGGTATTACACAAACCAAAAGGTAAAACCCTATAGGCAAATGTTCCCCATGGATAGGTAATGGTTGTTTTCTCTTGATCTTCAGGTGCAACTTGAATTTGATTATACCCACTAAATCCATCAAGAAAACAAAAGTATTTCTTTCCAGCAAGGGTATATAACACCTGATCTATGAAAGGTAATGGAAAATGATCTTTGTATGTCATTTTGTTTAGCTCTTTATAGTCTACACATACTCTCATTTTTCCATTTTTCTTAGGAACTATAACCAATGGAGAGACCCACTGGCTATCATAAATTGGGTAAATGAATCCTACCTCTAGAAGTTTTTCAATTTCTTTCTTTACAATATCCCTCAAGGCAAGATTTAGTCTTCTCTAGGGTTGTCTTACTGGCTTGAATTCTTCAGTATAAATCCTGTGGGTGCATATATTAGGGTGAATCCCTGACATATCTTTGTAGTCCCAAGCAAAAGCATAAACATGCTTCTGCAAAATAGTTATCAATTTTTCTTCCTCTTCCCTAGTAATTCAGCTGTTAATGTTCAGTAATTTGCCTGGCTAGACTTCTATTTGTTTTGTATTTGGAAGGACTGAATTCACTTCTTCATACTTGGTGATTAGGGAGTTAAGAGGGCAATGATGAGATGGGAGGAAATAAGAAGTTTTTGTTTCATTGATTTCTAATGGAAGCATATCCTGTATGGAACAGTGAGAAGGGAAAATCGGGTGATGGTGCCACCCATGTGGTAGTGAAACTGATGTTTCCTATGATAGTACAGATGGCTCACCTTTAGAATTTTGGTTCTCCTCATTCCCTAACAACTGATGGATATTTACTTATTCCTCTTCTAATCCTTGTTCATGCAAAACATTCATTAGGATAGTTTCATTCTCTAAAGTTTCTATGTCATGGAGGTCTTCTGTGTGTTCCCTTACTACCAAGGTGGCTAGTGTGGAAATAACCTCTTCTAGTTCTTCATCTGAGTCAGGAAACCATAACTGACCTAAAAAATTGTTGGAGGGTCTTGCAGGAGGATACAAAGAGATCTGTTTTAGATCAATACCATTTGAAATGATTATTTTTCCAAATCTGCAGTCTATGAAGACTGCTACAGTTGCAAGCCAAGGTCTTCCCAAAATTATGGGATATCCATGTGCTGAATTTCTTGGCTGTAAAACCAAAAAATATGTAGGGAATTTCCAAGAAGAGACTTCTATAGGGACATATTCAATGATACCTTCAGGTTTTACAACTGACCTATCAGCCATTTCTAAAATTGTAAATGTGGGACTGAGATGTTTGAGTTTTAATTTTTCCATTATATCCTTGGTCATGACATTTATTGTAGCTCCTAGATCTACTAAGACATTTGATATTGGTACTAAGCCTATGGTAACTGTGATAACTGGACTCCCTGGTCACTATACTTTGGAGGTACTAGTTTTTCGGACAAGATATCAGTTATCTTTCCTTCAACTTGAACAGTCTTGGGAAATGCTTTCTTTTTTCTTCCTACTCTTCTAATGCATAAATATCGAATGGTACTTTTAATCACTAGTATATCCTTAATGGCTTCCAATAAGGGCAATGATATAGTTAACTTTCTAAGTTCCTTGACCAGGTCTGACTCGTAATTTTTTGCTATGGTATTAAATCTTTCAGGATATGGAATTGAAGGTAATTGTTCTGCCTGTGGTTCTATTTTTTTCTTCTTTCTCTATTTTTGATTTAACTCTAACTGGTTCCAAAGGTTCTTGCTTTTCATTTTCCTTGATTTTAGTTGAAACGGGTTCAAGTACAACTTTTCTTGAATGAAGTTGGATGTTACTACAATCAAGAATATTTATTATAGCATTTTCTTCAGCTTCAACCACATAGACAAGGGATGCCTATCTCATGTTGTTTGTATTAGTGACTGGTTGAGCTGGAAGTTGAGGTTGTTTCACCTGTTTTGTTTATTGTGGTTGGTTCTATTTTTCTTGAAAATTTTTATTAGGTGCAGGCAACAAATGCTAAGTTTGACCTTGATTTCTTTGTTGCCTTGGATAGGACTGGTATTGTTGACTCCACTGTGGTTGATTTTACATCCAATGTGGATTAGTCTGATTTTGATTCCAGGGTGGGTTGTTTTGATTCCATGATGGGTTATTCTGATTTTGATTCCAGGCTGGATTACTCCAACTTTTTTGTGGCCATTCTTGGGAATTTTTCCATTGATAATAATTCCAAGGACGTTGGGGTGGTTTTGATTGTCCCCAAGGCATAGTCCAAGTATTATGCCCCCAATTTTTATGAAAATGAGGGGGATTTTGGTACTAAGAGAAATTTCCCCCTATTTTGGTCCAACATAATTGAGTTCCTCAGTTTGACTCTCTAACACAGTTTTGATTTGTGGTAGCAGGTGGCATTTATTAGTCAAATGCTTCTTCAAACAAATACTACAAATGGCTGAGATAGAAATTTTATTCAAAGGACACTCCTGCAAAGCATGTTTATTTTTACATATTGGGTAATAAATTGCCAAAGGTTCTGTAGTTTTTGCTTTTGTAGACATTTCTCCCAAAGTTGTGTTTAATGGCACCAGAATATCAGTTTTAAAATTTGCAAGTTCCTCTATTAGGTCCTTCACATCAGTGTCATTTGTACTTTTTTTTCTTCTTCCTTGCTTAGTGCGAGATTAATTCCTATAGAGACCCATAATTTCCTCATTACTAAGAGTATTTACATCCCCTTTTCCCATCAAATCTAATACTTCTCTAGATTCATCTTGGAATCCTCTCAAAAAGATGGTTTTGTATAACTCAAGTTCTACAAGTCCACATCTCCTTTGAACAAAGGAGAACCTATCAAGATAGTCTTCTAATGTTTCATCATCTTCCTGCTTAATCCTAAATAACTCATATTTCATGTTCCTTACATGGCAATACTCTTGATATTTGTCTAAAAACATAGTTTCCATTTTATCCCAGGTTCGGATGGAATTTGGCTCTAAGCTCATGAACCAGCGTAATGCTGAATCCTTGAGTCTTGAGGGAAAAACCTTAAGTTTTTGATTGTCATTTACATAGTCATAGGTTTGACACACTACTTTGAATTTAAACAAAAATTGATCAGGATCTTTAGATACAACACCTCGGAAGGTTGGAAGTACTGAAGGTGAAATGATTTTCATGGGGGATTTTTGTGTTGGATTCAAACGGATAGGATATTCAAATGTTCTAGAAGGTTATATCCTAATCATTTTCTTCATTATGGACAGCCATGTTGGCCATCCCCATCTAGATTGCCTCTCTCTACCATGGTTTCTTGTTCCTTGGGAATAGTTAAACCTATCCAAATTTCACTCTTAAGATGTCCAGAATCCTCTATTGATGATGAGTCTGATGATTTTTTTTTCTTAGGATGTTCTAATGATGATGAAGCTGGTGATTTTTGTTTCAATTTTTTTGGTAGTTCAAACACAGGTGATTCACCCCTTAGGCATGAATATCCTCTTAATGGAACAATCCAAGGATCATTTTGAGTAATTCTACATGTTTCATACCTAGGGTTACTCATTCATGTTTACTCTTGAATGACATAAATTATAGGTCAATAATTGTTACTTTAACCAGCTGTTATATTCAGATTTTATCCTAAATTTTCTAGATCAGTCTAATTAACAACTATTGGATTGTTGTCACCTTCTAGCAACACTATTCCCCGACAACGATGCCAAAATGATGTGTTGTCATTATGCACATCATTAATTCTCAATGAATTTCTCAATCTAGGGTAGTGTACAAGGCTATTTGCGGAAGGAGTGAACAGAGCTATAATTTAGGTGATTTGGGAGCAACAGGTCTTATTGGTGAAACCGATTATGTGGGGGGATTTAGGAAATTTTTATATCTAAATTGCATAAATTGAACTTTAATCTAATTGCAGGAATGGAAACTAATTACTAACTATAGAAATGAAATCCTAGTTACAATTACATAATGAAATCTAATTATGTTGCAGAAATAACTCCCTAGTTACAGTTGTAGAATTAGAAATCTAATTATGATTGCAGAAATGAAGTCTATTTACTTTTGCAGTAATGGAAACCTAATTATAAAATTGAAATTAAGTCTTTTCAATGCTCTGTAACAAAAGGTTGTCAATATTCTATGCAGGGATTGACAGCAAAACATAAAATGCAGTAAATTGCAAAAAATAGTAAATTCTGGAAATGACAATCTGCAGTAATTTGAAAGCTTGCTAAAAATAGATATTACAACCAAACCTATCATTAATCACAAGATCATCCTAATCATGAAATAAACTAAGATTGCAAAGACTATTAGTTGTTTACAAGGAAATGAAATGATAAGTTTTACAACTTATTCTGCTGTAACAAAATCAGAATAAAAACCTGTTGTTAGTCCTCCTCCTAGGTCTGGAAGTGGCCAGCCTCCTTGTCCAAAAGAAGGTATGAGTCTTTCTATCTCTCTAGATATTACTCACACTCATTCACAACAACATGAATAAAAATAGTACACTTTATTGATTCAAGAACATAATTACAGTATTGTTGCTAAAAACCCTGTTACAAGACTGTAACAGTCACTTTTCTTATTATTAAACTTCTTGCTTATTTTCCCCTACTCTTCTTCTTAGCTCAACCTGGACAAGAGCTATCTATTTATAGATATCCTAAAATTTATTTACAAACTAAAAATATCTCATTCCTATCTTATAGATCTAGTCCTATTATGCTGTAGCATTCCTGGGTTTATCCTAGAAGAGGATCAAAATTGATCTTTCCCATGAATGATGGCTTTGGATGGCAAGGACAACAAAGTTAGATGTGATATATTTTCATTTAACCTTTTCAACCTTCTTTCCCTTTTTCCATCATAAAAAATCAGTCAACAACTCAAAAAGCGCTTTATGTTCTCATTTCGAAGATAAGTGGCTCATTCCGAAGAGACTGTATTTCTCATTTCGAAGATGTCCGCTCATTTCGAAGAGACTGTATTTCTCATTCCAAAGATTTTTGCTCATTTAGAAGATCTTCAGAATGAACAACTATGTGCTCTTAAAGTAACTCTATCTACATTTCTTAGGTGGGTTAGCTCTCAGGATCAAATTGCAATAGCCTTCATCTCTCTCCATGTGTGAATTCTATGCCTTGCCATTCATTGGCAACTGGCTAGAATTTACATTGAAAAAATAGTTTCTACTACATAGTAACAATTTGCTTGCACTATTTGCTAGATTTAGATAAATAAATTCTATAAAAACATCAAAACAAAACTAGTGAAGTTCTGCTATCAACCTAAGCATACTTCTCATTTAGCAAGTCATGACAAAGTAACATAAAACTATGCAAAAATTGTAAAAATCATAATATAGTATTTCTAACACATTGATCATGCAAACAATTAATACACAACATATTAAATCAACTTAACTAGCATATCATATTAAACACAAGAGTTTTTAGGTATTTTCAATGTTCAAAACATGCTATGATTGAGGCATTTCCAGGCCTCATCATCCACTTTAAGTTCTCCCACCTTAGTCATGTTTTGCACCTGATGCTTGAAACCAATGCATACCTCAATATTATGCCTCGGTATCCTATGATATAGGCAGAATTGATCTTCCCTATATCCTTTTGGTTTAGGACTATTGGGATCCATAAGAGGTATATCAAGAAATTTGATTTTTCCTGCCTCGCTCAATTGATTGAAGATTGATTGCATTGATTCTATCAATGGTGTAAAATAATGAGGGGGCTTGCGCTCTTTGTTCTTACCCTAATTTTGTTCATAATTGGCTAGTGGGGGTTGTGCTTGATAATTCTGGGGTTGGTACCTAGCTTTGTCCTTAGGCATAGCCAACACCACTTGATTAACTAGAGAAGGGCTTGGTTGCTTCTATTTATACTTGCCATTTTTATCGTTATTGTTCCACTCCTTGGTCTAGAGTTTGATAGTTCTCTCGTCTACTTTGATGTCCTCAATGATTTTGGCTTGCGCCAAAGCTTCCTCAAATGAGGGGTATGTTGTAGTTGTAGTAAGAGGAAAATGTGTTTGGAACAACTCTTGGTGAACATCCGGATGATTTCTTCTGTGGGAACATAGAATGATAATTTCACCATGATTTTTCTCCATCTATTACCGTAATCCATTACTGGTTCATCATCATAATGTTTCAAATTGGCCAGGTCTAAAAGATTCACTTTCCTTTTAGCACTAAAATATAAATGCTTCAGAAAAGCATTCACTAGTTGTTCAAAATTTGCTATGCTATGTTTGGGCAGCTGGTTGAACCATTGGGTGGTGGCGCCCGTGAATGTCATAATGAATATCCTGAGCATGAGAGAATCATTGTCTTCAAGATGAAAATATGTGTTAATGAAGTTGGTGACATACTCTTGTGCATCCTCTTCCTCTTTAAACTTCTCTAGCCTAGGCATATCAAAATGCTTGGGATAGGGAGGGCTAGGAACTAATGGACACAATGGTTGGTTGTGTATTTTGTTCAATGTTGACGAGTTTCCAGCTACCTCTTTTTTCTCAAAGGCTTTCATATTTTTAGCAAGCTCTTGAAATACCTTTTATGCATGGATTTCCTCCTCTTTTAGGCCTACTTGTGGCAGTGGTGGAGGTAGTACTCTATCCATTTAATTTTCTCTATTTTCTTCCCTTCTACAAGGGGATTCAAGATGTGTCTGATCCAGCTCTATTAAGTTTATCCATTCCTACTCATTTGGGTTCCTCTCATGATTTGTAGAGTGACTTTGTTGCAAGTTACTTTGTTTTCTAATGTGCTCTTCTCTTGGTGAGTTAATGCGATGATCTCTTTGATGATCACTTCCACTTGTTTATTGGTTTTTGTGAGCAAGCTGCTCAGATTGCTCTCTTAAACGTTGTTCATGTTGGTGCAGCAACTGTTCTCTCTATTTATTATGTTCAATAGCATCCATAAGCTCTCACTATTTGTGCAAGGCATTCTCTAACTATTGCACATGATCAACTTGCACAGTCATAGAGGACTCATGTTTATCTGACCTTGTCCTAGTTGTTTTGATTCGTAGATCTCTCTCAGAGGTTTCTACTATTTCTTCACTCTCGCTAGCTAATGTGACTTTTTCAGTATATTTTTGAGTGTCTCTATGATCAAATTTTATGTGTTTGTTTTGGGGTCATCTTGAGACACCCCCAGTTTGAGAAGTGGGCTTAGAAGTCACGATTTTTAAGCTTCTATATGTGGAATTCTCTATGGATATAGTTCTGGGAGGTGGCCTCGGATGCAATCGATCCAACTCGTCCAATTTCCTTATTATCCATGGCTGATCTCGAGGGGTGCCATTCACTCCAATGAGGTCATAGTCTAATGGGATCCTTCCTCTTGTTTGAAGGATATCTTCTATTTGATGTCTATAACTAGATGTGTTTATAGTTTCTTGCCCCTTAGTGGGCTGATCTTTTCTAAGTGTTTCATGTGAGCATTGAGATGTTTCGACTCTTGTGTGCCCTTTTGATGATGAGGATTTCATGGTCCTTTCTACCCTCCATGAGTATGGAGAAAGGGAAACCTCATCATCTCTATGTGAATAATGAGGTCTAGAACTCTCTCTATGCCTATGTGAGGAGGAAGCTCTTAAAGCCTCCTTGTGTCTCTGAGAATTTTCTATGTATTTAGAGGAAGCCTTTGATGTTTCTTTGTATCTCCTTGAAGATTATGGCCATGAGGCCTCTTTGTGTTTATGAGATGTAGTTTCATGTTTTGGTTCCCTATGAGGGATTTCTCGATGAGATCCCTTAAGGGTTGAGTTATCACCCCTTAGACTCGCATAACTATGTCTTACGGTCTTCCTAGTAGGTCTTTCAATGTTACTACAACTTTTTCTAAGGGTATGTGTTGTTTTGGACCCTCCCTCGGTGTCATACCGGGGATGTCTACTTCTTGTTTTAACCATCATTTTTGAATTTAGCATTTTTTTTTGCACTTTAAAAATGATCAAACAATATCACACAAATGTTTATCTTGATTATATTCAAGTGTGCCCTAATTGTTTGATGTATTTGAATGTTTTGTTGTTTCTTGTTTCTTGTTTCTTGTTTCTTGTTTCTTGTTTCTTGTTTCTTGTTTCTTGTTTCTTGTTTCTTGTTTCTTGTTTCTTTGCTTTGTATTTGGAATGAGGAGACTCATTCATAGTGATAATCAATAGTACTCATGCCAAACATGATTTCCCAAAAGAGACTAGGGTATACCGCTAAAATCCTAGTGGGGGGTTTTCCTAGCTCTTCCACTCTAAACCAATGAATGTTGTAATAGTGGGAGACAATTTGAACATGATTATCTTAGTGCCACTATGAATAAGTTCTTCAATCCATTTCTAGGAGAATCTAGGGGGAAAACTAGTGGAAGGAGATGAATTCCAACATCACCGGACTGAATTAATGGTTGGTGATGAAATACAACTCCCCAATGTTTAAATGATATGTGTGTGTGTGGTGTTCATTTTAAGCTTACATTAAATAAAGTGCATCATATAGCAGCCATGAGTCTTTCCTACATGCCTAAGTGCAAAATACATTTCAATATTCATAAAGATGCATGAATTACTATGATTTGTATGAGCGCACTTTATTTTGTGCAAATATGGCTTTTTGTAAGGCCTCAAAGCAAGCAAACAACATACAATGTCTAGCACGTTGGATTCTAGGGTGAACTTCTCAGACATAAGCCATTTTTCCTAGCAACGCCTAGTGAAAATCTAAAAGAAAATCTAAGATATGCAAAATGCTTAATTCTTTCTCCTTTTATTCTTTCAATTTTCAAACATAAATGTTCTTTAAGTTCTTTGTTTTAGACACACAGAAGAAAATAGAAAGCTATAAAATATCAGAGATGTTGTACCAAAATTTGATCCATCTCATAGAGTCAGTGTCTTGACCTCTGCTGCACTCCAATGTTGGTCGTTGTTAACCAGAGTAGCTAGTTCCTGGCCGCTGTTAGCAGGAGCGGCTAAGGCTCTGTTGGCCGTTGTGGCTCAGAGCAGCTAATTTATGGCTGCTGTAGATCAAAGCGGCTAAGCCTACACACAAAACTAAGTTAGTATTAAAGCAAAAAATGAAAAATCAGTGGAAGTCCCACCATGCTCGCCATCTATAGCGACCTCGGGATGCATGCACCACTCTTTTTATGCTACGTGCAATGTATTAAAAACCTAAGATGAAATGGAAGACAATGAAAATCATATAACACAAAAATAACAAAGATATATCTCTTTATTTGGATTGAAACCCGGTTACATTTTGGTCCCTCTTAGGGATACCCATTTTGATACAATAAGGTTACAAATAGGCAAAGAGTGCCCCTTTCGCGAAGAGGCGATGCGCTTTCAAAGCTTCCCGATTTTGCACATGGAAATGTATGAGGGCTTATAGATACCTCCTTATCTAGACCTATTTCCTATAGGGATCCCTTTTGCTCTCGTATGTTGTGGATTATGTCAGATGAACCTGTGGCCCTGTAAGCAATGAAACAACAACACACGCTTAGATGTTCGGGAATGCCTCCTCATATGAGGTTGTTAGTACTGAATATATCAAATGAAAGCAAGTGCAAATTAAACCTATGCTATGAAGTTAAATGAATGAAATTATATTATTCTAATGATATGCTAAATAGTATAAGGAGACTAATGTATAAAACCCTAAGCTAGGCCTACGGGCCACTGTCTGAGACAATGGTCGCTAAGATGAATTTTGTTCCCTTTGTACCAAAGCTACGGATCAAAGCTTGTATCAAATGTTGAAATGGTGGTCGCTTTGGCTCTCCAGTTTGTCAGGGCTTTTTTGTACATGTGATCTCCAAGAGAATCTCTCTAAGTCTCGAAAGCTCTCCTCAATGACCTGTTCTGATAAATTCAAGATAAATCATCCTCTTGGTGCTCTTAGGCTTGCACCTTTTAAAGTGTGTGAAACCCTAGGTCTATGCCCAATCCCTAGGAATGAATTCCTCATGCGTAGTGAGAGTTAGCATGAGGATATTTTGTCTTTTTTCTATGTTTGGAGGTCAGTTAATTGAAATCTAACTGCCAGCTTGAGTCTCCTATGCAAACTGGTTGTTAGCATAAGCTTTTGTTCTTTGTCTATGTTTGGAGACCAGTTAACTAAAGTCTAAATGCAAACTCAAGTATCCTATGTGAACTGGTCATGAAAGGGAATGTAAAGTTATTCCTGCTTACCTTTATTGCATGCATACTACCACTTCCACCCATGATTAGGCCTATTTGTCGATAAAACTACTTTTAGGGTTTAGCCATTATCGTCTACAACGGCTAAGATCTAGCTGCTATTGGCTTGAACGACTAGGCTTGTATGGCTTTAAAATGCCCCAAATGAGTGGTGAGAACCACTGTTGATGCTTGGAAATTCCAATATTATATCATATGATCTCATGAATGTGTCTATGTGGGTAGCTCCCCTAAAAATGACATGTTTTAGGTGTCTACAAATACTAAATCTTGAGTTTCATATAGGGAAGTGCATCTAGACATCCTACACAAAAATATTTATGGGACATGATAACTAACACCTTAAAAATGTAAAACAAAGAACCACAAGATGAATTCAACGCAATAAGTGTGTTAATCTAATAGATAATATTTATTGTAGAGACCATTTTAAAGTAGCACACTTCCCCATTTTGGAAATCATGCATGGCCTCAAATCTCTATTGGTTGAATTTGAACCATATGATGGTAGCACCATATTGTCCATTCCTTTTTGAAATAGCGGTTGTGGATTTTATGCTTTGGGGTGAGTGCCATATCTATCATAATTTGGTAGCCATACTACACATTCATGGAAGGCAAGAATGAAAATATTATATAGTGAGGAGTTCTATGGCTTGAATATAAGATAATCATTTCAAAAATTAAAAAAATGGATCCAAGCTAAGAAGACAATAAATACCTCCCATCACCGCTCTATAAAAGTATAAGATTTCATGTGCATGGAGTAATTAAAGTTGATCTATGTGCTAATACCCCGAAAGGGGATCTATAAGAAGGAAAACAAAAACCTTCAAATCCTTTCTTTCAAGCACTTCCTTTAGAGTATCACTGAGGAATTAAATAGTATAAGGGATATAAAGCCTAAATTGATAAGAACCTAGCTACACAAAAGTGTTTAAGAAGCAATGAATAAGAGAAGCAACACCATAAGCCCTATGCCCAAGGTAGTACATATACCTGCTCCATCAAATCCCTTCCTGATCACTTTTGGCCAAGATATGATGGCATCCTTCCCTCATTCCACGAGCTCTAAATTTATAAAATATGTGTTAGAAAGGGTAACAAATCCCAAATTGTCCAAAAGGGTCAAAAGCCTAAGGGATGGGGCACAAAGCACTTCAAATAGAGTTTTTTTTTAAGTTTTTATGCTTGAATATGGAGTAGTACTTTAGCACAGTATATAGTTATCAAAGTGTAGAACTATTTTGAAATAGTTACCTCATATGCTAAGCTATAAAACCCTAACACCCAAGATATTTGGACTCTTTATGGAAGCTTCGGAGTGGTTGTTAATACCCATCTAATCTAGAGAATATTTATGGTGGAGATAGGTCCAACTATGATTAATTTTATGATCATCACATAGCTTTATAATGTTATCCCTGATAAGCTTGACTATATCTGAGACAAATTCAATGTGAGGGGAAAGGAGTTAAACTTTCCCCTAGATATTAAGTGTTTGAAAGATAGCATCAGGTATGTGGCAAGAATGTTGGCATTCATATTCACTTTAAAGGATAAGAAGGAGTTGTTTCAAAGTTATATTGGAGTCTTATACCAAATGAGGCATCCCCCTAGTAGGGAAATGGTGGTTTTTGAATTTGTCAACTAAATTGTAGAGAACATTCATGAAGGGTTAGTCAAATTTTGAAGGACTAGTCATGTCTTCCTTTTCTCAATGTACCTAGCTCATTTGATATTTTTCTAGAACTTAGGATTATAACCCAGATTGGCTATAAGGTACAAGTATTATTTAGGACACCCAAAACACATCTCCTCTTGTATGAAAGGTTTGATAAAGCCCTCTTCCTCTTCTTATTATGATTATGTTAATAATTTATTAGTACCCACATTAATAGCTCTCAAGGGGTAAAGACATGAATTCCTCATTGCAAATTGTAATATATTTTTAGGGGGGACAACTCCCTGGCAACTAGTTTTTTGTTGAAGAACAAAAACTTATCAAAATTAATGGTTTCAATAAATAAGCATATCAATTTCTAAAATACATGACCGAATGGTTCTTTACTTTGGAGACCCTTTTCTAGCTAGATATTATCAATACATTTGTATGCAAGCAGAAGTAATAAGACTAGTCTATTCAAACTACCTTTTATATTTGGAGGAATTATACTAGTAAAGTGAAAGGATCATGAGATTCTAGAAAAAAAGCTCAAGTAATTTAAGTTTCAAAAGGCTCTAGGGGAATGGAAATATGACCACAACAAAAAAATTTCAAAGTGGCTAATCAAATTTAAGAACTTGATAAACTTTATACCTAAGTATAGGCCAGACCTAGAAGCTCTCTAGAAATCTACAAACGAAGGAGGTACACACCAACTAAAGCAGATACTAGAGAAAGCTCCACCACCACCATCAAGGAGTAATCCTTACCATACATTTTATAATGTGACTATGAGGGTAGACCTAACTATCAGATTCATGCACCTTAACTAAAACTCCTGCTAAAGGAGAAATGGAAAATGGCAAAAATCAATGCTTGGTGGAAAATATATTAAGAAATTAGCAATATGACTTTAGCATTTGGTTAGATTGAAAATTATGTATAATTCAAAGAGTTATGGGATAGAGAGCATGATGAAGAAGATAGTTCCAACACAAGTGAAGGTAGTATAGAAAGGGTTATGAAGGCCATCATCCAAATGATGATAGATGTTGAAGTGGGGTCAAGGAGGTTATCCAATTGGAGGACTCCCCCTAATAGTTCATATAGAGGCCTTAATGCCTTACTAACAATTTCCAACTCAAGCACTATTAGCTTAGGAATCTACTCCAATATAATAAATGCAAAATAATAAGGAGTCATCCCACTACATCGACTCCCTACCAGCCAAGAAAAATAAAAAAGATCCTCCAAAGGCAAAACCCCAAGCCACAACAACCCAAATAGCCAAAGAAACACCTAGTATCCCTCCTCCTTCCTTTTCTAATGTAAGGACCCCACCATATTTAAAACTAGCCATGTCAATGCCAACTCATACCCTAGTTGCCTCAACAACTATCTTTCCTTCAAAAACTTCCATTGCACCAACCTCCACATGGGGATTTTGCTCTAGAATCTTGAAGTCCTCATACCATTAGTTTTTGTTCCTTCCACTCCTCAAGTAGGCGTCCAATCCTCTGCCATATAATTCCCACCTTTCTATGTCATCTCTCAACCACTTCCCTCTTTCCCTTTCTTCCATCTTATATTGCCATCTTCTACACTAGGAAAACTAGCGATTATCACCTCCACTCCTCTAAGCATACCACCATATTTCAAATAAATATATAATAAATTCTTTGAATACACAAAAAAAAATTAAAAGAGTAGTAAAGCCTACAATAAGGGAACTCTAAATCCAAATTGATCTATAGTAAAATGTTCTTCATTTTACGTATATAGACCCAAAGGTCTTCAACCTAAAAGGCCAAATGTATCCCTAGTATTATCAAGTAACCAGGGAAGCCATCATTCTATAAGGAATCGAGGATAGGGACATAGTCAAGTTAGCCAAGAATGCAAGGAAGATAGTCAAGCATACCTTGATGACCTTGGAGAGGAGGTTACAAAAAAGAGAAGGAACTCTAGGAGGTCAAGGATGCCCTTAGGGATTCCCAAACCAAGATCAAGGGGATCTAGAAATAAATGGAAAAAATTGTGAGTTCTCAATAAATGGCCACCCTATGAGAAGAAGAACAAAGAAATATTTAGGAGATATTGGATTGGTTATTTTTGAAAACAAATAGCTCAACTCATACAAGGATGATTTCAAGAGGGAACTAGAGGAAGAGCAAAAGAGATGCTCTCAAACCATGCAACAAAATACCATCACATTAATCTAGGATGTTTTCACCTCACACTGGAACAACATAGCTAATTCCATGGCTTCAATGTCCTAGCTCATTGATTTCATTAGCTTAGCATCCTAATTAAGTGCATATATTACTCAACAAGTAAATTAGGTCCTCACAACAAAATCATAAAGGATGCATGAAATAGAGATTTTTTTAGTTTGAATCACCACCGTAAGAAAATAGGAGTTATAAGTTGTCGAAATCCAAAATTGGGAGATGATATTCAAGGAATTATGGGACACCATAAATAGAGAGAAATCAACACATGAATGTGTAGCCCAAGTAGAATACTTGAACAAGGTGGTTGATATTTTTCATACCTTTATAGATTCTCTAATTTAAAACGGCCTTCCATCCCCATGGGTAAAAGAAAACATCCCCTCTTAGAGCAAGAATATGCATAGGCCTTGGAAGAGAAGAAAGAAAGAGGACTAAAGTTCTAGAATTGACTAGAGGTCTTGATAGTTGAGGATGCCATGAAAGCTATCAGGCTTGTGGTAGAGCTCAAAGTGCAAGTGCAAGAATTTGCACATGGAGCAATGGGTTTATAATGCATAGACCAAGTTGAGATCCTGAGAAGCTACTGCCACTTTCAATAATACCAAGCATTATTTAAAGAAGAGTAGGAGAAAATGAGAGCTTAGATGAGTAAGCTCCAATCTCATTGAAACTCCTCACAAATCCCTCTAAATTTATTCCTCATTCTTTTTACTTTTAATATTTTTTTGTCTTATTGTTTTCTATGTTTGTAATTATAGCTTTCAAATTTTGACTTCATACCTAAATATAAGGTAAGAATCCTAGGTTTTCTTATTTCAAAAGGCTAAAGAGCCCTAGGAGCCACCAAATCTATAGGGAAGTTTTTCGTATAGTCCTATTTCACCCCAAAAAATACTTAATCAAAAGCAGGTCAAGCAGATATTACATTTGGAAGGTGCTTACCTCCTTTAGTAAAAAAAAATAGCTATGAAGGAAAGGTAGATAATCTTAAATGATGTGTCAACCATTAGATCTTCTATACATTATCGACACTCATATTGCACCCTAAATTGGCCGCATCAAGGGAACTAAGGCCTACAAGTTATTGATTTTGAATCCAATGGTCCATTGGTCCTTTTGACAGAGGAAAGCATGGAAAAGAGGAAATGGCTTTGATAAAGTCCAAATCTAGATACATGGAAACCAATTAGGATCCCAAGAAAGGAATCACTAGTGCTCAAATGAATAACGTCTACCATTGGCCATAGAGAGTCCTAACTTATTTAAGGAAATATGGTAGTTGCTCACATAATGGAGGAAGCAGGAAAAGGAGCAATTAAGGAGAACACCTATCATTGGTTGTAAAGCTTAAATTTTGTGATCAAGTTTGTCAAAACCAACCACATGTTAGCCATGGAAATCATCCACCATACATGTGAGCCTACCCTAGCAACTTGTACCAGTCAAGAAGCCCATGCCTATTTAATCAGCAAGAAAATACAATCTAGAAGAAACATGATAGAAGAGTAATGGTGCATCCATCCCAATGCAATAACAAAGAGATGAGTTAGCAACAATCGATCATCTGAAGGCCCAAATGATTTCATCATTTATGGGCCTAGATCCAAATACCCCAAAGTTGTTATACCACAATTGTAGAAGGATTTTGACTACAAGAGTAGAGGATAATTTGTAGGTCTTTTGCATATAACTTAATATGGAAGGATCCCTTCTCTTAAGCTATAAATAGGGTTGGTCTATATTGTAAAATGTATTGGAATATGTCTACCTATGCTTGGTACCCAACCTTATGGGCTCTTCATTTAACCTTCTTTTCTTGTAACAAGGGGAGCTTAAACCTTTTCTTATTGCCTAAGGAGCATTAAACCTCTAGACCTCATTGTCTTGTAATCACTTTTTGGCATGTTAATGGAAGCCATGACTAATTTCACTCTATCCTCCTTTCTTTAACTTATCTTCAATTATTGGCAATATGCTTTGCTTGGTTGTGTTCACTAGTCATAGGATGGCATTTTTGTGTTCAATTACCACTTGTTATGGTTAGAAGTTGGGAGGAGCCTATCTTTTAGAGGGTTTTTTTAAATAATTTTTTGAATAATTTTTTATTACTAAAAATGGAAATTTTTGATGAAAAAATAATTTACCGAAAATGGTAATTACTAAAAAAGGTAATTTTGATTAAAATAATTTGCCGAAAATGGTAATTACTAAAAAAGGTAATTTTTGATGAAAAATAATTTTCCGAAAATGGTAATTATTAAAAAAGGCAATTTTTGTTGAAAAATAATTTTTCAAAAATAGTAATTACTTTAAAAGGCAAGTTTTGATAGAAAAAGCAATTTACCGAAAATAATAATTTTTATTTATTTTTAGGGCTTTAATCTTTAGGGTTTTTGTTTTAGGGTTTATTTGGGGATATATTCCATTGGTAATGCATTGTAAAAGGGAAGTGAATCCAATAATGAGAAAAGAAAACATTTATTGATTTATTTTCATGTATTGTAATTTTTATGTGAATGAAGGGTTTTATTGGTTATTTTTATTTATCGTAGTTTTTATGTAAATAGAGGGTTTTACAAGTTTATTTTTATTTATCGCAATTTTCATGTGATGGAAGGTATTTGTTTTATTTGGTATCAGAGCAAGTTGGATCTTACTGGGGAATAGAAGGTAATTTTGTTGATTACAGTTATTTTGCTATCCTTATTTTCTATTTGGAATAACACATATCATATTAGCATGAGGAGAGGAAGAGGAGATTATGCCCAACTTAATAGGGATGTGCAGGAGTTGCAGGCACAAGTTGCTTAGTTGATTAGAATTATGGCTCATATGAGGGAAAGGCATCCAACGAATTTTGCAAATCTAGATTCTAATAATGAGACTATGGGAGAAGATAACAAATCAGGGATTCATGTAGAGGAAGAACCAGAGGGGAAGCTAGAGGAGCATAATTTTGAGGATAGGTTGATTAGGACCTTGGAAGAAAATAGAGATGGGATCAAGGTTGATGTCCCTAAGTATGCAGGAGGATTAAAACCAAAAGAGTTGATAGATTAGTTGAATAGCATGGAGAAGTTCTTTGAGTGGAGAGATATTTCAAAGGAAATGAAAGTAAAGCTTGCATGCACAAAGTTGAAAGGGTATGCTTTGATTTGGTGGGATCATCTATAGAAGGAGAGACAGAGGAAAGGAAAGAAAAATATTAGGGTTTGGCAAAAAATGAAAAAAAAATGAAGGAGAAATTCTTGCCTAAAGATTATGCCCAAACATTGTTTTGTAGATTACAGAACCATAGGCAAAAGGATCAAAGCATCAAGGACTACACCAATGAATTCTACAAGTTATCAATTTGAGTGGAGCTTCAAGAGTTAGAAGAACAAAAGGTTGCAAGGTATATGAATGGATTAAGTTATGTGATACAAGATGAGTTGAGTATGCTTCGGATCCATGGTGTAGAAGATGCATATCAGTTTACATTAAAAGCAAAAGAGAAACATAAGAGGAGTAATTTTAGAATAGGAGTGAGGAATGGACCATCATCACCTCCAACCAGTGGACATGGTGGATTTAATCCCTCAAAGAGAGAATCTTCTAATACAAAAAAACAAGAATAATATGAGCAAGATCATAGTAACCATGAGAGAGATGGAGGATTTCAAAGTGTAAGAGGCTATGATGGAGGATAAAATTGGGATGGCCCACAAAGACCATATACTTGTTATGGATGTGGTGAGGAAGAGCGCAAAGCTTTTGAGTGTCTGCACCATCCTACGTAAGAAATAAAATAAGGAGAGCAAGCTAGAGTCAATCTGGTTGAGGTAGAAGAGCAAACTAAGATAGAAGTTGTTGTAGACATGGGGAAAATCTCATGATAAAGAGGATGATGATTGTTCCAAGGAAGGAGAAAGCACAAGATAGTGATGGTGGTGATTCTTGGCTGTGTACAAATATCTTCCGAACTAGGTGCACATCTAGAGGAAAGGTATGCAGGATGATTATTGATAATGATGGTTGTGAAAATATGGTTTCAAATAAAATGGTTGAGAAACTTAACGTGTGAGAAGAACCCAAATTTCTATTGCATATTGTGGTTCAAGAAAGGTAATGAGGTAGTTGTAGATAAGAGGTTCCTCGTTAAGTTTTCAATTGGGAAGACCTACAAGGACGAAGTGTGGTGTGATGTAATTCTGATGGATGCATGTCACTTATTTTTGGGGAAGCCTTGGAAATATGATAGGAAGGCTACCCATGATGGGGGAAGTAATTCTTACAAATTTCAAAAGGATGGAGTAAAAGTGGTCTTGTTATCGCATAAGGAAGCAGGGTAGAGAAAAAAACTATTGACAAAATCATATTGATTTGATCCAAGGTTTGAAAAGTTGAAAAAGAGATTGATAGTAGAAAAGTTACATGAGTTTGATCAGAGAAACTTGCAAGAGAAGAGTTCTTTTCAACTAGAGGAGAATGATGCAGGAGCCTATCTTTTAGAGGGTTTTTTTTTAAGTTTTTAAATAATTTTTTATTACTAAAAATGGAAATTTTTAACGAAAAATAATTTGCCGAAAATGATAATTACTAAAAAAGGTAATTTTGACTAAAACATAATTTTTCAAAAATAGTAATTACTAAAAAAGGTAAATTTTGGCAAAAAAAGCAATTTGCCAAAAGTAGTAATTTTTTAATTTATTTTTAGGGCTTTAAGCTTTAGAATTTTTGTTTTAGGGTTTGTTTGGGGATATATATTCCCTTGGTAATGCATTGTATAAGGGAAGTGAATACAATAATGAGAAAAGAAAATATTTATTGATTTATTTCCATGTATTGCAGTTTTTATGTGAATGGAGGGTTTTATCGGTTATTTCTATTTATCATAGTTTTTATGTAAATGGAGGGTTTTACAGGTTTATTTTTATTTATTACAATTTTTATGTGATGGGAGGTATTTGTTTTGACCTCTTGTAGTTGTATTTACATCATTAATTATTTGGTGCATCACTCCCTATAGCTTAGGTTTTATTTTTCCATAAAGCATTTACTTTCCTATTTATTTTTTACTTTTATTTCAATTATTTTTCCTTTGGTCTTTGCTTGTTGAGGTCCTTGTGTGTCAACGATTAAATCCAATAAGAAGTTAGCCTCAATAAAAAAACCCCATAGATTACCCTATAGGTGGTATCCCATCTGTGAAACTTCTTGTTATTTTTATCTATGCTAGGTGTGGGCACATTTATCTTATTGGGCTTCCCTATCTAGGGTTGATGGGTGTGTTCTAAGATAAAAAAATTTACATCATAGCAGGTCCACATGAGCCACTAATTTATTTATGGCTTATACCAATATACAATACAATATTATATAATTAAGTACCTATCTTGGGTACCTAACATAGCTTCTAAAGATGAATCTATCAATTGGTCAATAATTATCTAACCTTTCACAAACTTTGGATGATAAACTTAAGATCAACATTGCTAAGCACAATTTACCCATTTAGTAGTTTATTCCAAGAGGTGAAGTTTGGGCATGAGATAATGTAAGGGATCAACCCTCATGATGATAAAAGTTTTATGGATAAGAATGTAGTGTCTAAACTTCTAGGAAGTGAACACTATGGATAGATAAAGCTTCTTAGTCGACTGTGTAATTGAATAATATCTTGCTAATATAGAAAATGAATCTCTCTTTATATTGGTCATTGTGTTGTGCCAACAAATCTCCTAAGACATGGTCTATTGCTGCTATATACGACAACAATGATCTATAAGGATTAAGACGGACAAGTATAGGAAGAGAAAAAAGGTAATATTTGAGAGCATTGAAGGTTGGTTGATAATTAGCATCCCATTTGAAGACCACGTCCTTCCTTAAAATATTGGTAAAAGACTGACTTGTTGGCTAGGTAGAATATGAATCTCTGAATGGCTTACATTTTTCCTTGGAGACTCCTAAGTTGGGTCAAAGTTTGAGGGGGTGGCATATTGATAATAGGTGATATCTTGTTAGGATCACTTTTGATGTCACATCAGGATATGATGAACCCCAATAGTTTTTTTGATGCAACCCCAAAGATGCATTTTTTAGGCTTTAGGCATACCTTGTACTCCTATAGATTATAAAAGATGCACCTTAGATCTCAAACATGATCTTTCTATTAAATATTGACCTAGAAAATCATTGGCATAATTATCCATGATGTTATGCATCATGTCATAAAATATATGTCATCCCTCTCTCGTAGGTGGCTCCTATGCTCTTCAATCTAAAAGACATGACTTGATAGTAGAAGGTTCCCCATGGGGTGGTGAAATTTATTTTTTCTTGGTCCTTAGGAGTGATTTTGATTTGATTATAGCCTAAGAATCCATCCATCAAATAAAATACTCCACATCCTATAGTGAAATTGATGATCATGTTGATGTTGGGGGGAGGGAAGTGGTCCATGAGATATGATTTATTAATGTCCTAAAATTTGGTGCATACTCTAAAGCTATCTATATTTTTAAAAATAGGAATAAAATTAGAGATATAGTTGGAATAGTCTATGGCTTTGATGAATCCAATATCAAGGAGTTTCTAGAGGACCTCTTTGACTAGCATGGTAACTTTTGGATGTATTTTCTATAATTTGTGTTTTACAAGTTTTACACCAAGAGTGACAACTAGGTCATGGACAACTAGGTAAGGATCAAGACTGAGCATATTTACATAGGTCCAAGCAAATATATCTCTTAACTCTATCAAAATATTGGTTTATTTCTAATGCTTGGTTAATACCTTGCCTAGCTTAAGGATCTTGGGATCTTCAAGAGTCTCGATATCAATATTCATGGTTTCCTCAATCATAATATGAGATTCATCCTCTAATTGGGAGGAAGATGGAAATATTCCTAGGGTCTCAAGATCTTTAGGATGTAAGGTTAGCTAATTGTTATCGATTCGATGTGAGATAGTGATGTTCATGATTTGGGAAAAAAACCCACCAAAGTAGAATTTATTTTGTCTTAAATAGTTTGAGGGACCATATTGAGAAGTATTGTATGATATATCCTCTATCTCATAGTTATCTTCATAAATAATCATTTTATAATAGGCTAGGGTTAGGATATTTATACTAACATATTGTATAAACCAAGAGAGACTAGGATCTAGGAGGGTTGATAACCCATCGTCATCCTCCTCATCCCAATCTAACTCATTTAAGGAAATGGTATTATCATAGGATGCCCTATCAGGAAGGTAAACTTCATCTTCACCATTAAAAGAAGAAGAGAAAGGAAATGGATGACTATGACTAGAGATATAGCCTATAACATAGCCTCCTAGCCAGGATTTGCTCTACAGGGGCTCTTTTATGCTCTTCTCATATAGCCCTAGTCCTTTACCTTGATTTCCTATGTCAAAAACCATTTTTTTAGGAATGGAATATGAGGTTGATAAGTAGCATAAAGCATACTATCATTTAATTGGAAAATGTTTGATGAGCACCAGAAATGCTCATTTTATATACACTGTTAAGGGGCATCATCACTGGTTTAATTAGCATTAGAAATATATTTTTATTTAACTTATGCATATAATTGATAGAAAATATGGTATTATGCTTAACAGGTGTTTTTAGTAGAAACTATGTATGAATGCAGGTTTTGGTACTAATCCAGTGTTTTCCCAGTCTATCTCCCAAATGGACCTGGCATGCTTCTGCTTAACTACATCTAAGGTATATGGAGTAGGCACCTTACTCCCATACATGGGGAGGCACCTTACTCTAGCACCTTACTCAAGTAGGCACCTTATTAGCACCTTACTCCCACACATTGGAGACACACGCATTGGAGATGCCACATGACCAAGTCAACATTGACCAGGTTGACCAAGGGGCTAAGGAGGAGGTTGCACATGAAGACAAAGGAGAACTATTTTAATCATGCATTTATTAAATAGAATAAAGTATTTGTTATTATTATCAATCGATTGGTTGGTTGACCTTGTAAAGCTCTTAAGGCATTATTTTTAGGATGCATTAGTTTAGGATTTGTTTGTTACGTACACCTAAGGATTTTCATATATTTATCCTTCTAGTGAACGGACATGCTTTAAATAGGGAAATAAAATCTGTGTAGAACCAATTGTAACTAATCACGTCATGTGATTAAATTAGGTTGATTTGTTATTGTAACAATATTTGGCTACACTTTATATAAAGACGCAGTCCATATGAAGGATGATCAATGATTAATTTTACACAGAGATTATTTTATTTCATTCTTTGTTTAATTTAATTAAGAGTGCAACTCCTCTTATTTGAGCAAGCTCTACGTAGCTAGCCGGGCGGACTATCTGTGGGATATTGGGCCCACTCCCTATAGTAGTCCTCCCCTATTTCATTTCTGTTCTTTTTTTTAGTAGATTAAATTTACTATTTTATTTTATGCTTTAATTAATTTAGTTGTGAACTTTATTTTCTTGTATTTTATTTCTATACTTTATTTTCAGAACTTTAATTTAGCTTGTAATTTATTTATTTAATTTTTTGCACTTAGTTTATTTAGTTTTGCTGAAATGAAAATGTATAAATATCCCCTACAAAACTAAATAAGGTACAGATGGATTCATTCCCCAACACTGCAGGCATATACTATGCGCGACACTCGTAATTTTACAAACTTACCGGATTGATAATTTATGGAAGAGAAATGATTATTTTTGAGACATAATTTATGATCACCAAGGTTTGCTCCCATGGATTTTACCATCATTGGTGGTATGAACATAAATGAAGGAGCAACTTCCTATCTTCACTATTTTATCCTTATTACTAGAAGCCAAGACTAAGGTTTGAGGAGACAAGAGAAGCTTGGTTAGGTCTACGACAAGTTGATTATTATCATTAATATTAGTTGGATTAGGGTTTTATACCTTAGATTTATTTTTAGGTAGATTATTTAAGGTGAAAGGCCTTAATGCATCAATGATTGGAAGTTGAGAAGAAAAAGGAGATTTTAGTGAAAAATTAAGAGAAGAGAAAAAATGAGCTTTAGGGTTATCAATCTCAACCACTTGGTAGTAGTCAAAGAGTTCATGGTCAACTTGAATATAATAAGTATTTCTCCTATATTCATATTTAAGGTATTGATGGATATTCGAAGGGACAACCCATATCTCATGGATCCATGACCTCCCAAGAAAAATGTTATATTCTAAATCACAAAGCATGATATAGAAGACATCATTGAGAATGCAAGGTCCAAATCTAAATGGTAAGAATATAGTTCCAATAGCCTCACATTCTCCATTGCCAAAACCCTTAATAAAAAGATCAAATTTATTCAAATATTATTTGGTTAGCCCAAAATGATTGATGAATCCTAGGCTATAAACATTGAGACGAGAACAATTATTGACTAAGATTCACTTGATATTGACATGGATTTGTGATGTATAATGGGATATTTTGACCATAGAGTATTAAGGGATATAATCCTCATGGAATAATATAGTTGCATGGTTAGCCCTAATGTATCCTACTATGAAAGTAAGGTCATTTAGGTTAAGATATTAAGGAATGACTTGTTCACTCAAAATTTTAAGATAGATGTCTTTATGGGATGGAGAGGTCTTGGGAAACTCAAGAAGGGATATTTTGTCTAGGATACTTTTCAAATGAAGCAAATCAAAAGGACCAAAGGAGGTTTAACATGCTACTTATATGACATATTCTTATATTGTTGTGTGGTTACAATATAGAAGTGAGAGATATGTTTAGAAGCATGAATCGCCCCAACCATCCCTTGGTTTAGAAGTGGAGCATTCCTATAGTAAACATTATTTGCTATATTTTTATTTAAATTATGATTGGACAGTGGATTTTATAAAATTTCAATGTCTTCATTAGAATAAAGATTAAAAGTTAGAGCTATTGAGAACAACTTGAACTTGTCAATTAGGTCTTGGATCAGGTTTCTAAGGTTCATGGATTTATTGGTTGAATGATCATTACTACAGTGGAAGGCACATTGCTCATTAGGATAAAACCAAGGAGCTCTTTCTCTTTTGAGTTCTAGAGGCTTAACAAATAAAAGCTCTACCATTTTGGTTTTTAGGAGTTGATCTACGATGGATAAAAGAAGATTTTCCAATTAGGAGTACCTACTTTTAGTTTTATGTTATTTTGGATTCCCTAAGATAATATTTTGAAGGCTTTACATAGAACTAACATTGTTGGTCTACCATGAGTCTATGACTTCATTGTCTATAATGTGTTTGTTCTTCTACTACCCCATCTAGTTATAGAAAGACTTATCTTCCTCCTTAGGGGATTTTATTTTCAATTGTCCTCTTTTAACAAGGTAGGTCTCTCCTCTTTTGGTCATGTTAATCACATATTTGAAAGAAGATACATTGGCTATCTCTAAATATAAATCTAGTTGCTCATTTAGTTTATCTATAAATATGTCTAGAAGGTCCCTATACGGAGGGATATATCCGAGTCTTCCAACTGAGACTCATCATATTGCTAAGAATATGGTAAAATTCTCATCTTTAGATTACTTGATCTAGTATAGATCACTAATCATGACCTTCTCCTCAATGTAGACACAAAATTGCTTGAAAAACATCTCAACAAGGTCTCTACATATTTTCAAGGAATGCCTTAGTATTTGGTAATACCATTCCAAGGTAGGGCCACTAAGTATCTTAGGGAATATATTAAGTAGCAATGTTTCATCATAATAAACATCACTACAAGTAGTTATAAAAAACCTATTATGGTTGACATGATCTTCCTTCCCTTTATACATTTGAAACTTACAAGTTTTAAAGTTGGAAGAAAAAGGGCAACTAGATACAAAAGGATCTAAGAGTTCATTGTAAAAGTCATCATAAGAGTATTTGTGACTAGAGGAATACCTTTGGATGATGACCATTTATTATTTCAATAGCTCGAATTGAGAGGTTAAATTTTGAAGTTTAGAAGGAACATGATTTGATGGTACAAAAGGTATGTGTTGAGAGATAAGAGGAATTTGATAATTGATATAAAAAATATGTTGATACACTTGAGTGTATGATGCTAAATTGAGAATTATATAATTTATCCCCTAGGTATTTGAGGTAAAAGGATTAGAATATAAAGGATGAGATATTACAAGATTAGGTATTTGAGTGAAACACATGCTCACACTTGTGAGAATAAAATGAAGGTTATTGGCATGAGGATTAGAAATTGGGACACTTTATGATACACCTTGGTTAGAAATGTAGCTTGTGCATGTTTCTTTACATATAGGATAACTTACATTACCCTATAATAATTACTCAATATTCGACAAAGATGAGTGATGTTCCATGAATGGTGGAGGGTTTTGCCTCCTTGTCTCTATAGAAGTAGTGATGATAGGAGGATTTGAATTAATCAATTTAGAATTTTATGAATTAATGTTTGCATTTAAATATCCAAAGTATGGACCCAATCAATTAGACAAACATGTTCAGCTAGGTTGTTGGGAATGGTCCATGAGTGAGCCCTCCTTTACAAAAATTTCTAGGGTGTCATGACCTTCCCTAAGAAAGTATTCCACAACATCCCTATGCTTCTACAAAAAGTAATCCATGTGAGTTACATATTGGAAAACCACTCTTCCTTGCTCATAATGGATAGGGTTTAGACAAATTGAAGGTATAGAAACCTCCTCTTCTTGCTTGAAGGTTATATCCTTAAAGGTAGCCTGGTCATCATGACCTTCCACCAGGGGCTTAGGATTAAAGGCCAATTGATGATCAACACCATAGGTTAAGTAGTATTTCTCAACCATAGGTTTGGAAGGAAAGAATTACATTAATCAAGTTTTAATGTTTGTAGATTTGATTAAAGAAAAAATAGAATATGTTTAAGCACCTTATATCCCTTTCCCTTAGTATACTGAATCTAACCTATATACCTCAAGGGCCTTCCTATATACTAAAGTTCCCTATATACCTGATTCCTCTCTATTTACTTATTGATATATGCAAAAATATAGATACATGGGTTACCAACGATATGTGGAATTAATGCTTAGATACGTGGCCAAGATGATACATGAGGGGTAATAAAATGCCTCCTTATGACTCCCACTAGCCCACTACATATATTGCTTACTAGGTGTAAGTACAAGCTAGACCATATGTGTGCGACTAGTCACCCAAGATCACTATATACCCATTATAGCTTATTATCTTGTATGATAATTCCTCAAAGGATCGCAAAGACACTTTGTAGGACTAGCAATTGCTTATGTCCTTGTTATATATATTTAATGTGATTTAATATAAATAAATAAGATTAAGTGGTCTTGATTAAAATTTTAGTTGGTCATGACTCTCTCTCTCTCTCTCTCTCTCTCACCTCAAGGATAGGGGAAATTTGTTAGCTTAGATACTAGTGTTTAATGTATTAATTGAAGAACACCTATATTTCTCAAAAAATACTTTCTTCATTAAGCTTAACCTTAGTCTAGCCCTAATGCAACATACAAATACAACAAGGCCTAAAACTAAAATGTTTTTTTCTCTTTGATGATAAAGTAAAACATGTTTTCCTTTTGAAGGTAAGGATGTAAGAAGAATGCAACAAACAAGTCTTAGATGCAACTAAATTTAATTCTGATTCAATGTTAAAGCTTGAAGATCTAGTTGATCCCCTAGATGATAAAGACTAAACTAAATCCTTCTTTTCCTTTTGCTTATTTTACCAAATAAACAAAAACAAAAACTAATCTAATAGACAACAAATAATATTAAGTCCTATATGTAGACACCTAAAATGCGTAATCACAAGGAGACTCCCATAAAGACCTCCTTCTAACCCATTTAACCCACCTAGGGTAGCCTTAGAGCTATTTGGCATCTTTTCCTAGCAAAAGGGTACTTTTCTTCCATGGGAAGCATGCTCATCTCACCCGAGATAGTCTCCAAATCAGGATCATCTCGACGTGAGATGATCCCATGTGCACGAATTCAAAAATGAATAATCAGGTAGTGGGATTTCCTATCAGCATGGTAGCAGATTTCTAGCCATACCTAACGACTTGCAGTCACCCCTACCACATGCAAAGTGGTAATCATGTTGCCCCTGATTGCCACTTGCCTCTTTGGTTGCATGCCAAGGAGGCTATAAAATGGAGGCTTCCCCCCTTCATTTTAAGATCTTATTTTTAAACTCTCTCGCAATGAAGTATCGCCCAAATCGCTCTTCAAGCTCCCTTGCTACTACCATGCTACCAAATTGCTACACGAGCTTCAAAGTTGCCTCCCATCGTATCATTTTATTAACCCTATTGCTTCAAATTATCTGAATAAACAAGCTCACATTCCTATTCATGAGATAATATGTCAAAAAAACACCCTTGGATCACCTCCAATGCCACTGAACCTAGATTTAAATAGTTGCAGGTCTGCAACAATGACCGTCTCACCCCGAGATGGTCCATAGATAGAGATGATCTCACTAGCAAACCGTCTTGGTGCGAGACGGTCACATTTAGATGATCGATTTTCACATTTTTATGCATGTTAGCTTAGATTTGCATGTTGCATGTTCCTTTCAGCATTAGATCATTTCATTTATGCATGTCATTTTGTTGCATTAGCATAGATTTTTATTTTCATCACATGCATGCATCCTTTTTCTAATTTATTTTATTTCATATTTTTATGTTCAAGATGAGTCCAACCTTGGTGGGCCCCACAAATGCTACTGATCTATCTTTTGTTTCATTGGATGTAGGTTACAATATCAAGTAGTGAGAAAAACTCTTGAATTCCACTCTCATGCAGTGGTTGCTAAAAACCTGCTCCCCCAAACATTGTTGCTAGCATGAGAACATTTCAGAGTGCACCTAAGAAAACTTTGTCTGATGAAAAAAGATATCATGATCCTCACTGTAATATTGTATCATTGGTAAAATTCCTAAAAGGGATTCATTGTAACACGTTTTAAAAGAGATCAATACAATTTAATATAGCCAGATTTATTGCCATTTTGTTTCTTTTGCATCGTGTTATATCTTGTTTTATTTCTTTTATCTATTTACGGCGCATGTTTTCATGCTTTCACTATATGCTTTAATGAAATGGAACTTAAGGCAAAAAAACATATTTCTACCATAGAGGTTGAAGTGTTGCTAGTCCATAGAAGCACCACCGATGATTTTTCCTATAGATGATGCTTTTGCTTTCCTACAAAATAGATAAGAATATTGTATTAGTAGTAGAGGGGTCTATCTGAGCTGGTAGAGAATGTTGAACTCCCTTGGATATCAATCAAACCCTTGTTTAGATAGATGAGAAAATTGATATTAATAATAAATGCATGTGGTATATTCTTTATGGAAAAATCACCATAAGGTTGGTGATAACTTTGTCAATGCTTTCACCTAGAAAGTAGTACTTTCACTCTCTTTGTCTATGTAAAACTAGAGAGCAATAGCTCCATCAAATTTGCAATCTGGTATCACTTTCACCTTAGATAACAAATAAACAAGACTAGATGCAAGATAAGCTAATTTAATGATTGAAATAATGGTCTCTGACTTGGGGGTATAGAGACTATCAAATGACATAAAAACAAATATTTACTTGCTTAAAAATAAAGATAAATTACAAAATAAGATATTAACTAAATACAAATAAGATGTACAAAACTAGCTAATATACAACAATATTAAAGCTTGAATTTGCAAAACAAAGAAAGTACCAAAAGCAAGGGAAAAGAGCATAACCCAAGATGCTAAAGATGTTGTTCCCTTGTTTGTGGGAGCTTGTTGGAATCTTTGCTAGTTTGCTTGTAGACACTTGAGAGCTTGAGCTTAGAGGCTTGAATACTTTGTGCTTGAGTCCTTGAGTGCTTAGTGCTTGGAGTCTTGATGCACTTGAATGTTTGAGTGCTTGGATTCTTGAAGGGTGGCCTTCACAAGATTATGACAATATTTTGGTATAACCTTGTCATGCATAAAGATAAATTCCTATGATTCTAGAGAGATTTTGGTAGAATTTTGTTGTAGTACAAGATGATATGAATTGGTCATCAAGTGTTGGTATTATAGAAAGCCATGACTCCTTAGAGGATGGATTGCATTGAAGTTTATAGGATTGGAAATGGTATAAATTTGAAATGGGATCAAGATGTCATTAATGGAGGAAGATTGGAAATAAAAAATCTTGGATTTGGGATTTCTATTGGGTGCTATGACTCGGATCTTAGGGATTTGACCCATTAATGGTGGGCACCTTGAAAGGTACCAAAAGTCTTTTTATTTTCTTTGTTTTTTTGCATGAGTCAATAGCATTAGCAAGGTGAAAGAATTAATGATACTTTCAATGTGGTAATTTTGTTGTGACTATTGAAGGTCAATTTGAGAAAAAAAGATCAAAGTCAATTTTCACAAAAACACCGCTATGGTCGCAAAAGCGTTAATGGTGCTTTTGCTCATGCCTTGATGCTTTTGCTTTTGGAGTAATAAATGCTCCAAATTTGAGCACAAGAAAAATTGATTCAATTTAGTTAATTGATTAGTTGATTGATGAAGGGTTAATAAACTCAAAGATTAACCATGAGCTCAAAATTGAATGTGGATATCTACAAATATATACTTAATATTCTTGTGTTAACATAGACTACATGTGCATTCTTTTTCCTCTTTATATATAATTTTTTATTTTTATTTTTTGTTAAGTGGAAGAAAGTTTAACAATTAAATTAGGAATACATACTAAAATTGAAATTATAAGTTTGTGGTTTGGAAATGTGCTGCACTTGTTGTTAAAAAGATGGTAAATAAATTTTAGAAAACTTTTAAATATTATGGCATGTGTTGAGACATGTTTTTAAAAGTTCCATGCCAATATTGCTAGGTTTTATGTAAGCACATTTAGAATTTCTCATTTTAGATTTAAGATGAAGTATCCAATAAATCCATATATAAACCTTAACTAGGGATTAAGGTCAGTTGCTACTCTTTTGGAAAACATTTTTTAAAGACAAACCAAACATTACTCATAACAATGTTTTTTATAAACATTAAAATTAATTTTAAAATTTTTAATTTTTTTTAAGGTTTATATAATTTCAAATCTAGCTCCTAATATTTTAACAATGTTTTTTATAAACATTAAAATTAATAAAATTTAATTGTTTTTTTATTAAAATTTTTAATTTTTTTTAAGGTTTATATAATTTCAAATCTAGCTCCTAATATTTTTTCCCAAAAATATTGATGATTCCTTTATATAAAAAACAGTTTTGAAGATACAACCACAATCCTATGCACGGGGTGAGGACCCACGCGCATACCCGAAAGACTTGAACTTCACGCCGTCTTGCCAAAAGTCCCCAACTTGTCAATATTTGATGTTTTATTCACCCCGCGCATACCCGAAAGACTTGAACTTGACGCCGTCTTGACAAAAGTCCCCAACTTGTCAATATTTGATGTTTTATGTCGGGTTTATGCGCTACACGCGTGCTGACTTCTCTTTCGGAGCAAAGCCATAGAAGGCCATAAGACGCCATTGCCAGCAAGACACAGTGGTGTGCAAGCTTTTTATCCCTGCGGCCCACGTGACCGCCGCGTATGTTACCGAGAAAGGGACAACGTCTGCACGCTTTAGGACGGCGGCTCCCTTTAATAGGGACAGAGTGGCCCCGTGGGTCACATGGGGAATCTCTTCGGACCTGCTCCTCGTCACTCGGAAAAGCGATGCATCTAAAGAAGTGACTTGTCTTAAGATATGATGGCCTTGCGTGGTCTAATGGCTTGGTAATGGCTTGGTAAGTTGGGGTGCTTATCCAGAGGAGACTTGCGTTCCAATCCCACGGGCGTGCCTATACATAGCCAGTAGCCCGATCTGACTTCTACTTGTTCGACGGTTCCCTTCATGCCACGTGTTGAACCAAACTGACGAAGACGGTGCAAACCCTGCACGTCTGACAGTCCTCATCTCACGTCGGGTTACCATTAACGAGACGATGGGTGTGTTGGAAGCCTTCGCTGATAGTTTGAACCCTGCCAGCTACGCTGGTAGTTACTAAAAATTGTGATGGTAACCAATTACTAAAAATTGTGATTGTAACCAATTTATCTATGTAACCAAAAAAACAAAAAAAAATGATGGAGATGGTGTGAACCCTGTGCATAAAGCGGTCCACATCTCATGTCGGGTTACCATTAACGAGACGGTGGGTGTGTTGGAAGCCTTCGTTGATAGTTTGAACCCTGCCAGCTGCGCTAGCAATTACTAAAAATTGTGATTGTAACCAATTCATCTATGTAATAAAAAAAAAGTGATGGCCTTAAATGTTGGATGATGGAGTGTCTATGTGGTAAATGTGATGGCCTTAAACGTTGAATGATGGAGTGTTTATGTGTAGCTCGATTGATTTTGTATCGTTGGATCCAGTTTTAAATCTAGGAAAGGTAGTAGTTTGATCTAATCTTTTGAGTGCGCACTAGACAGTAGACCAGTATCCCCTTCATGCCAGAACCCTACACTTGTCACTTACAAAAAATAATGTTGCATTATTGGTGATGTGACCCGAATTCAATCCCGATGACAGATCTAAAAAAATCGTCTTATCGATAATTATTTACCAAATTTTATGTTAAAAATTTATGAATGTGGTTTATCGAGGATGCATTATCCATTAATTATAAGAATGCATTATCCGTAATGAAACTTAAAATCAATCTTTAAAGTTAATGTACATGATTAAAAAAAAATTGGAAAATAAGAAGCAACTATCCATTTAAAGTTGTAAACACACACTGAATAAAAAGTTGGAATCTAACTTTGGCATGCGGTAAAAGTCTATATAACTTTATTTGGATCAATGACGTCACTGTTGGGGTCCAACCTTTAAAGTGAAGATAAAAGATAGTACTAACATTATAAGTGTAGGCTATGTGGGCCTCATATTAAAGGTTTGGTACTTTAAAGTAGATGTATCTTTTTAAATCTGAATAGAAGTAAGATATCTCTAAAATATTTTATAGATGGAATTCACAATGTGAGTGTCTGCTTCAAGATGCAATGAAGTCAATGGTATATAAGATGGTCTGATATACTCAATTGCTATAGACTAAAAAAATCTTAATTTATAAAAATAGAATATGTTATAGAGTGCACAATTTTAATTTAGGTTGAAAAAAAATTAAAAAGTTGTTTGAACGGCCATGAAAGTAGAGGTCATATAAAAGAATTGATATGAAAAATCTTTATTAAATAAATGTTTATTTAATTATATTATATTTATTTTGATTATTGATTATTATGTATAATTTTATTTTTATAAGATAAAATTTTAACTTTAAATTTTTTATTTATAATTTTAAAGTTTTCATTATTAAATTAAAAATTAAATTTCAATTATCATAATTTTTACTGTCTTCTTAATATAATAAATAAACCTTAAATTTAAAATTTATTTTTTAATATAATAAATGAGTCTACAAAATTACAAAATTATAGATATAAAAACTAATAACTCATTTTGCTTTGGTTGATATGTTGTGAAAATTCAACTGATCACATCTAATTTAAATCAATAATGATTTTTTTAATAATTTTTATATTTGATGCATAAAATAATAAATAAATAAGCTTTATAATAAATAAGTCTTAAATTTAAAATTTATAATGAGCCTATAAAATTATAGATATAAAAACTAATAACTTATTTTGCTTTGGTTGGTATGTTGCGAAAATTCAATTTATCACATCTAATTTAAATTTATTTAAATTGAATAGTGATTTTTTAATAATCTTTACCTTTGATGCATAAAATAATAAATTAATATTATCAACGGAGTTCGGGCTTTGGCTCTTCTTCGGGAGGTCCAAGGTTCAAAGAACGACATGCGCTAGTGTGTGAGGGGGTGGGTGTATAGTGGCTTTGTGTTAAATTCTCTATTGATAAGTATAGCTTTCTGTTTTACGAGGGATCATGGTTGGCTTTAAGAGGGATCATGGTTCATAGAGATTTCTCACAATAACCAAATTAAAAAAAAATTAATATTACGCCATGTTCAAATGGTTGAGGCATATGGATGATGTGATCACATGAAAGTTCAAATCTTCTAATAAATAGGTTATATAACTTGATATGACCAAGTTGATGTAAAAGGGAAAAAGAAATCTTTCAAAACCCTACTTTTTATTAATAAAAAATAATAAATTAATATTTTATTTTTTATTATTTATATTTACTTGTAATTAATAATTATAAGTTAAATTTTTTATAAGTGTGACTTTTTTCATACATTAAAAAACATTTTATCTTAAACATTAGTATTAATATTTTTAAATTGTTTTTTATAGGAATGAGATAGGTCCCACATTCAAAAACATCATAAATATATTATTATAATATTTTAACAAATTACAATAACTTAGATAAGAGATAGTATTAACATTATTTTTAAATATGTCCATTGGGTCTAGAAGAAGAGGTGAGAAAAAATGGGGTTCACACTCCAAGCCCAAGGTTCTAATCTCGTGAATGAACCTTAACTTTTTGGCCATAGAGGCTTGGGACAAGTGATGAAGAAGTTTAACACTATAAGTTAAGGCTCTAGTTTTATAGGTGAACTTTAATAGTTATCTAAGTTAAGGCTCTAGTTTTATAGGTGAACTTTAATAGTTATCCAATGAGCTTGAAAAACTAGTTAGGATTTAGGAGTTTCACATCACAGGCCATTTCATGGATGAAATTTAATATTTGTATATAAAATTAAGCTTTAATGGTTGAGATAAATAATCTTCTCAAACTAAGTCTCAAGATACATAAAAACTTTATATCTGAATAATAAATACTTAAAAGTAAGGCTTTCTAATTTTTTTTTGGTAAGTAGATATTTTATAAACAAAATAGGTTTTTTAAGAGGATCCCAAAACCTTATAATATGAGAGGCCGCAACCTTTAGTAATAAAAGGAGCCCTTTGGGCTAGTACAATAGAAAACCATAGTAAACCTTACCAAAAAAACATAGTAATGTCTAGGAGGGCTACATCAGAAACCTCAAACTGGAGGTAAAACATGCTGAAAAAGAACAAAAACAAAATAGATGCATCCATTTTGAAAACTGTTGCCTCCGACAGACGAAAAAAGGATCACGTCCCATGAAAGCTTGATCCTATATTCTTGCTTATGTGGAATCATTAGCGATATCCTGGCTGGCAACCTTCTCCATGTTCGTCGAAAACAACTATCGCCACACCACGAGACATGTGGACAGTAATCCCTTATTTACCAATTGGTCGGCTAAACCATTGCCCTCCCTGTAAGTGTGCTTGACTTGGACCAGGTTCCTCCAAAGGAGGAGGTTCCTGGCCTCAAAAATGATATTGAAAACCTTCCACGTCGGATCCTAGGAATTCATCAAGTAGTTAATGATGTTCAGTGAGTCCCCTTCAACTACCAAGGGACGGGGATCCTTCGCAATGAGCTCGAGTCCTCTGGCCTCCGCAACATGATTAGTTTGAAACCTCAAGTTTTCACAAAAATCCAAGACAAGCTGTCCATTATGGTCTCTAACTGATCCACCCACAGTGATTGCCCCTGGGTTACCCCGAGAGGGCCTGTCAAAATTTAACTTCAACCATCCTTGGCGAAGCCTGACCCACTTGACGTCCTTCTTGGATGACTGCGGATCCTCCCACTCCTTGATCTCTCCTGATAACTTCAAGGATATGAACAAACCCTCTTCAAACACATGCTTGGACCATGAGCTAGGGATAAGCTTGGAGTTATCAATGGCAAAGGCGATGACCCTATGAGCAACTAAGGGAGGATCCCTGGAAGGATTATCGAAGACCCGACCATTGCGTTCCAACCATATCTACCAAAAAAATGGTGGAAGCAAGCATTCCACAGGAAACGAAGCTTGGGATTTTTAAAAGGATTGGGCCATTGGGAGAAATCTTCCTTAATGGTCTTGGAGGGAATCCATTGGATCTGAAAGGTAGATAGGATGGATCCAAGGACCAACCCAGTGAAAACGTAGTGCAAGAATAGGTGGTCAGAGGACTCACAGGCAGACTCACACAAATAACACCTATTGGGAATAGCAAACCCCCTCTTGTGAAGATTTTCAATTGTGAGAGCTTTATTCTGAAAGGCAATCCACGAGAAGAAATTTACCTTTGGGATCAAACATTTCCTCCATATCATGTTGCAAGGAAAGTCTGATTTTAGCCCTTTGCATTGGAATTCATAGGAAAATTTGACAGAGAATCCACCATCATCGGTCCCCCTCCAAATCATTCGATCCGGACCTTTGCTGGTGGGTATGATGATGTCCTTAAGGATGAAAGATAGGAATTCGGCCTCAGTATCTATCCCCTCTACATCAATGAATTTCCACTATAGGGAGCCATTTCTCCATTCAATGAAATTGGCCACCCTCTGCCCAAAGTAGTTATCAAAAAAAATTTAAGGTGAACCAGCCCGGTCTGCTCAGAGAGGGTCCTCTAGGGCCCACCTATCCTTCCAAAAATCTATGCTCCGACCATCCCCAAGGATCCACCTGATGTCGTCTTGGATCAGCTGCTTGGATTGGACAATGGCTTTCTAGAAAGTCAACCCCCTAGTGGGAATCCCATCCTAAAGAAAGGAAGTGTTAGTGAGGTATTTCCTCCTGATAATTCTAACCCGTTCTGTCAGTTCATCTGCCAGGATCCTCCAAGTGTGTTTGACAATGAGCACTAGGTTCATCTTGGCCATTCTCCTAAACCCTAATCCTCCTTGCTTCTTGCTTTTGTAAACTTTGTCCTAGGCCACCAAAGGAAACCTGGACTTGTCTTCATTGCCTAACCAAAGAAAGTTCCATTGGGTCTACTCAATATTGTGAAGAACCGAGGCAGACAATCTAAAAACAAACATGAAAAATGTCGAAATCCCTTGGAGGCACGCCATAGTGAGGGTTGCCTTGGCAGCTTGGGATAAGAACTTGCCTTTCCACGATGCCAACTTTTTGTGGATTCTCTCGAGCACCATGTTCCACATCCCTTCCTTAGCACGCCCACAGAAGAGAGGGAAGCTAAGATAGGTAGTGGGGAGGGAGTCAATAGAGCACCCCAAGATCCTTGCAATCTGAACTTGACACCTGATAGGGGTGTTGAGAAAAAAGATCTTGCTTTTGATGTTGTTAACTTTTTAATCGATAGCACTCTCATAGAGTCCTAGGATACATTTGATGGATCTAGCTTGAGCTATTGATGCTATGGTGGACAGGAGCATGTCATCCACAAAATGTTGATAGGTGATCACCTCAATCCCTGAGGCAGGGAGGATGTTGGTCACCTTTCGTTGTTGGGCATCCTTGAGGGCTCTTCCCAAAGCTTCTGTGAGGATGATGAAAAGGATGGGGGACAGAGGAACCCCTTGATGCAGACCTTTTAAGCTCTAAAATAAATTGATAGGAGAGCCATTGACTAGGACAGATAACCAGGGGGAGGAAATGTAGCCTTGAATGAGGTCAACCCACAAGGGATGGAAGCAAAACTTGAGGAGGATCTCTCGAATAAAACCTTTGTCAACCCTATCAAAGGTTTTGTTCATATCAAGCTTGAGGAAAAGGGCAGCCTTCTTGGTTAGTGAGGTAGAATGCAGGGTTTCATAGATCGAGATGACCCCATCCAGGATGTTATTCCCTTTCATAAAACTTCCTTGAGACTGATCAATGATAAGGAGGAGAATGGGCTTTAGCCTGTTGGCCATAACCTTGGTCAACACTTTGTAGATGATTTTGCACAGGCTGATAGGCCTATAATCAGAGATGGATTTATAGTCAGAGGATTTCGGTATGAGGGTCAAGAAGGTGGAGTTGAAACTGTGAGGGATAACTTTGGTTGACTGGATCTCTCTAATGGCCTCACAGACATCGTTCCCCACCACATCCCACAGGTTTTGAAAAAACCTCAGAGAGAAACCATCCAGCCTAGGGGCTTTATCAGGTTGCATTGAAAACAAGACCTCCTTAATCTAATCATGGGAGAAATGTTCCAGTAGTTTGAGGTTCGCATCCTAAGGAATGATGCAAGGAATATTTGATAGGAGAGTATCCTGAGCTTGGATGTCACCCTCCGGGGCACTTCCCAAGAGGTTCTAGAAAAAGGACACTAGTTCAGCCCTGATCTCAACTGTCCTTGGTGGATGATCCATTGTTGGACACAATCTCCCTGATCTTGTTGGATACCCTGTGCCACATAGTGGAGGCGTGAAATAACCTAGTGTTAGCATCGCCTTCCTTGACCCACAGGTCTCTTGACTTTTACCTCCATAAGGTTTCCTCTCTAGCCAGGATGTTATGGAACTCTGCTAGGAGATTCCTTTCCTCCTCCCTAGTGGGGCTGTTGTGGTCCCAAACTTTGATTCTCCTTTCCATCTCCTGAAGTTTCTTAGTAATGGCCTTTTTACTGGCGAAAAGATTACCAAAAACCTCCGTGTTCTAGATTTTCAAGTTTTCTTTAACCATCTTCAGTTTTTTAGCCAACCGAGAAGTGGTGGATCCTCCAAACTTTTGATGCCACCATGAGGACACTTGATATTTGAAATCCTTGTGGAGAGTCCACATGGCTTCGAAATGGAAAGGATTTTTGAAGGAGGGAGGCTTTCCAGTTTCAAGGAGGATGGGACTATGGTCTAATCCGATTCGAGGTAAGGCAAATAGGGTTGCGTCACCAAACAGAGAGATAGCTTCTTGAGAGATGAGGAACTTGTCCAACTTCACTTGGATGAGCCCGCTATCAATCCTCATGTTGCTCCAAGTGAAAGAGGACCCCTTGAGTTTAACATCCATGAGCTCATTGGTATTGATAAAACCTCTAAAATCCTACATGCTTCTACTAAAAGAGTTGTTACCTCCTTTCTTCTCAGACGGATGCAACGGGCTATTGAAATCTCCTCCTATGATCCATGGAAAGTTGTTGAATATGGTCCTCATTTGAGTTATAGTTTCCCATATTTCGCCCCGCTTGATGGGGGAATTTGAAGTGTAAATGTTGGATAGGATCCAAGACTGATTGCTGGTATTGGAGTGAAACAAAATGCTTAGGATCCTACTCGAGGACGACAAAAGCATTCCTTCAACAAGGGGAGGGTCCCAAAGGCACATGAGCCCACCTGGCGTGCCTTGATCTGGACTGATAAGGCACTCTCCTTTGGATAAAATGGCCTTGGTAGACTTTCGAGAAGAGAGCTCATCAATTTTGGTTTCTTGCATAATGAAGATGGAAGGATTGATCATTTTCCTTAGGTCGGCCACCAGCTGCTGCTTGGCTGCCCCATTGAGGCCCCTAACATTCCATGAGAGGACATTCATTTTGAGGGTTTAGGGTTTTTCTTGCCTCCCTTCACCAGCTGGAAGGGGGGTTTGGTTCCTTGCTTGTCATTCTGGTTGTCAGAATCGTCAGAGAAAAGCATCAATTAGGTTCCATTTGTGATGTCCTTCGTCGTTTCCTTGTTTCTCTTCTCATTGTCAGAGGGTCTCCATCTTTTCCTCACGCTGCCATAGTCAATGGTCTGTTTCCTGCTCCTGGTGTTTTTGGGGCTGATTCTCCCAGAGACGGATGAGTCTTCTTTTTCAAAGAAAGAAGAAAGGGGTACCTCACCCCTATTCGAGCGGTTTGGGGATTTCCTATTGCCCGCCAGGTACTCATCCATAAAAGAATTTGGAACAATAATTTTGGGAAGGGTCTGTACTTGGGTAATTGGATCCTCTATGCTAGGACTGGTGTGAAGCGAAGATTTTGAGAGCACCTCCTGCTCCTTTTGGGCTGACGGGGAGGCTTCTCCTCACTCACGGTTTTGCTTGCATTAATCTGGAACATCACTCTAACCTTCCTCTTAAGGTGCTTGGTGGGCGGGATTATGCATGATGTGTTTCAGGCCTAGCACCAGCTCCTTATTGAGAGGGGGAATACTCTGGTTCCTATACGTGCCCTTGTTCGGACCTGTCGCCTTTTGATTCTAGGCCCTCAAGATAGGACACTAATTTAGGAGGTGACATTGAGTGCGATAGTGAGTACAAAAGGCTAGCTTGTTTTCATACTTGATGGGATGCCTCTTGATGATGCGTGATCCTCTATACAATTTTATGAAAGTGGGTAACTCTGTTTCTAGGTTAGCGAAGACACAGAAGCAGGCATGGACCATCCTGGATTGGACCTTGGTAGAAGAATCAATGACAACGAGCTCACCTATGTATTGGGCTATCCCTCTGATGACATTCTTGTGCTAGCATTGGAAAGGGAGGTTTGGTAACCTAACCCACAGAGGAGCTACATTTATGTTTTGGGTTTCAGGGTTGAAATCCTCTCCCCACTTCTAGAGAAAAAGGCTCCTGCGCCCTAGGAACCATGGTCCCCCGACCAAGATGTTGCAGCAGTCCTCCTGAGTGTTGAGCCTGATGGCAAAAAACCCTCGAGAGAGGGCAAAAATTTCCATGTTTCTGCTGGTATTCCACTTGGAAAAAGCCCATTTTTGAATGGTCTCCATGTCTGGTCGCCCTCCTACGAACTTGCCAATCAGAGTGAAATGCTCAAGCTCCAGGTAGCTGTCCATTAGGTCTTCAGGGATGACCAAATCTACTCCACAAGGAAGCAGTTCCTGGGTGGGTTGCTTTGTTGGGGATCTTGGAATTAGTACTTGGGCATAGGATCCTTTTTTGTTTAGGTTTACCCCGCCTCTTGGTCCCTCCTTGTTAGGAGGGTCTTTTTCGTTCCTATCCGACCCATCCGCCTGGGCCCCTGCTGCATCGGGTCCTGCCCCATCATCACTGCCATGGCTTGTCCCTCCTGGACCCTCACCTAACCATCCTGCATCCTTTATGCCACATCTTCCTAGTCGCTCCCTATCCGCCACTCGCTCGCCTGCTTTCTCGCTCTCCATCCTCCCATCCACAAACCCTGCCCTCATGTGCCATAAGGCTTTCTAAATTCATTATAAATAAAATACATAGTATTTTATTTAAAAAATAAATATTATTTATCTGCGTGATGTGGTTTACCGGCAAGGACGCCACTTGCATTATCGGTGATGTGACCCGAATTCAATACGTACGGCGGATATGTATATGTATAAGAAGTATTTACTCAATTAAAAAATAAATATTATATAAAATAGGTAATCAATGAAAAACCTATATAACCTGTAAGTTTAATTAAAATGATTTTTAATTTTATTTTATATTTGACCTTATTGTTTTATATCGCATATTTATATGATTATTAGTTATTAATTTTTTTTTAGTATAAATAAGAATGCAAATAATTTAAATGTAAATAGCTTTTTAGGTTTTATTATTAAATAAAATTATATGTCTTTGTATAAATCAACCAATATCATTATCTTTTATCTTTATTGAGATTGTCTAATGTTTTGTTATTTTTCATTTTCCTTAATTTGTACATGTTGTCTGTCAATTTTACATCCTCCATCTGAATGCAGTGACTTCTACTTACCTAACAATGAGTTACCTTCTGGAGTTTAAGATTTCTATGAGTTAGGTATCTTCTCGAGTTTAAGATTTCTATAATCTTCTTGATCATCATACATATAAACTTGTTTTTCTTACGTGATTAACATTATGCATAGAAAGAAGTTTGATCGATTTTTTTTTGTGTTGCATTTGATTGATGACGGTGATCTGGTGATTGTTTCCTGTTTGTTTCCCCTTCATGTTACGTGTTGAACCAAATTGACGAAGACGGTGCAAACTTGTGCGTCCTGCGGTCCGCATCTCACGCCAAGTTACCATTAACGAGGACGGTGGATGTGTTGGAAGCCTTCGCTAATAGTTTGAACCGTGTTAGTTACTAAAAATTATGATTGTAACCAATTCATCTATGTAACAAAAAAAATTATAAAAAATTTAAATCTAATACTGTTATTATTTTATGTAACATGAGAAGGATTTTTTTTAATCATCAAATTAAATTATCATTTTGTTTTATATCTATTTGTTAAAAAGACCTTATTAAGATGTTCGTTTCTTTAGAGGTGATTTTTATTTAAGAGTAATGGTTTTTTTTTGGAAAGATATGTTTTTTATAAAATTAATATTATTAATATTTTTTTATTAAATTTATTTTTATTTTTTTGTTAATTATTTTAATAGATTAACAGTGGGTTTTTATAGAGGATCCCAAAACCTTATGTACAAAATCAGCCTGGCTGGAATGTGCATCATGCCTTGTGGCTGGAGGAATAAACTTGATAACAGAAACCAAAAAGCGCTAATTGCCCGAAGGCTATAAGTAGGGCCCTTATGTCTGAATATCCTGGAAAAAAACCACATTTTACCAAGGAAAACAAAAATACTAGCTGGAGAAATTTGACCATCGAAAGCAAAAATAGCCAAACCAAATGAATGACCTTCTAAAGCGAGGAGAACATCATGAGAGGATATCCGCATTGGCCAAACTCACCACCTCAGACGGGAAGCATGAGCGCCACACAACAGGACACGTGGTCACAAGCCCTTTGTTGGCCATGTGGTCTGCCATGCGATTTCCTTCCCTGAAAATATGACATGCCTTCCACCTGTCACGTTGAGAGAGGAGCATCCTAGCCTCAAGAATGATGTTGTAGACCCTCCAAGACGGGTCTTTAGAGCCTAGAAGATAGTTGACTATATTGAGCGAATCACCTTCGACTATCAAAGGCCGAGGATCCTCGGAGAGGATCTGGATACCTTTCAAAACACTTACGGCTTCAGCATAGTGATTAGTCTGGGCACCCAAATCTTCACAATAAGCCAACATGAGATTCCCGTTATGATCTCTAACCACACCACCGGAACCAGCGGGCCGGGATTGCCTTTGGCCGCACCGTCAAAGTTTAATTTAATCCAGCCCACGGGGGCTTGGTCCAAATAACATCCCCACGCTGAGACTTAGAAACACCATCAAGAATAGGGAAAAGGCCCAAACTTTGGAAGATCGCTGCTTTGCCAGGAAGGCGGGGACGGGAACTAGGAACAACTTTAGAATTCTCAATGGCGAAGGATAAGGCTCTCTGAGCGACATAGGGAGGTACTCTAGGGACCTTGCCGAAGACTCTAGAATTTCTCTCTAGCCAAATCTGCCAAATGGAGTGGTGGAAAGAGGCCTCAAGAAGGAAGCGAAGTTTAGGATTCTTGAAAGGATTGGGCCATTGGTGGAAGGCATCTTTGAGGGAGCGGGGAGTGCACCAAAGGATTTGAAAGGAAGACGGGACGGTGCTGAGGACAGAATGGGAAAAAGGACAGTGCAAAAATAAGTGGTCTGTCATCTCACAATCAGCAAAGCATAAGAAGCACCTGTTGGGAATAGCAAAACCCCTCTTATGGATGTTGTCGATGGTTAAGGCTTTATTATGAAAGGCAATCCATGCAAAGTAATTAACTTTAGGAATAATACCCTTCCTCCAAATCACTTTCCACCCGTGATCCATGGCAATCTCGCAAGTAAGAAGGTCATAGGCAGTCTTGACAGAGAACAGACCATCCTCTGTGCCACGCCAGATGATTCTGTCATCTCTTCTAACAGATGGAATTAAAATAGACCAAAGAATATTAGACAAAAAAGTCATTTCATTGTTAAAGCCGTCCGGGATCGGCAAATTCCACCGAGGGGGAAGAGAGCTCCGATCAATGAAGTTCGCAACCTTGAGTTGGGAATTTGGATCCACCAGGCTTTCGAGGCCGGCAAGGTCCGCTCTCAACTCGAGAGCTCCATCGATAACCCACTGTCCTTCCGAGAAGAGAATGGAGTTGCCATCACCCAAAATCCAGCGAGCACCATAGTCGATCAGAGAGCGGGCTTGAAGCACAGATTTCCAAAAGGCAGACGCTTCAGGAGGAATCCCGACATCAAAAAGAGAACTCGATCCAAGATACTTCCTCTTAACCAGCTTGACCCACTCTGCTGGGTCATTAGTCAGGATCTTCCAAGCATGCTTAGCGATCAAAGTAGTGTTCACGAGTCTTGATCTCCTCATTCCCATGCCACCTTGGTCCTTTCGCAAGAAAACCTTATACCAGGCCACAAGAGGAATTCTAGATTTTTCTTCATTGCCAGACCACAGAAAGGTCCTCTGAATCTTTTCAATATTGGAATGGACAGAAACAGGCAGCATGAACACAGACATGAAGTAAGTTGGGATTCCTTGGAGACAAGCTTTGGTAAGGGTGGCTTTCCCAGCTTGCGATAGGAATTTGCCTTTCCAAGTGCTCAGCTTTTTGTGAAGACGTTCCAGGATCATGTCCCACAAGCTTCCATTGGATCGACCATTACAAGCCAGAGGCAAACCCAGATAAGACGCAGGTAGGGAATCAATAGTGCATTCCAAAATTCTGGCTATGCGGAGCTGCCTTCGCATAGGAGTGTTAATAAAATAAATTTTGCTTTTGATGTAATTGACTTTCTGTCCGGTAGCCTTTTCATAACGGGAGAGGATTCGCTTGATGGATTTGGCTTGAGTGACGGACGCCCGGTGGAGATGAGGGTGTCATCCACAAATTGTCGATGAGAGATAGGATCGACTCTGGAGGTGGGAAAAATGCCAGAGATCTTATTCTGACAAAGAGCCTCTTTCAAAGACCAACTCAGAACCTCAGCCAGAAGGATGAATAGAATAGGAGACAGAGGGTCACCTTGTCTGAGGCCTCTGGCACTTTGGAAATACCCAGCAGGGGATCCGTTGATTAGAACAAAAAAGGAGGGAGTGGATATGCAACTACTGACAAGGTCAATCCATTGAGGGTGAAAACCGAACTTGAAGAGGACAGCATAGAGGAACCTCCTGTCAACTCTGTCAAAAGCTTTATTCATGTCCAGCTTGAGGAAAAGAGCAACATTTTTGGAGCGGTGAGCAGAATGGAGGGTTTCATGGATGGTGATGACACCATCGAGAATGTTTCTGCCTTTCACGGTGCTTCCCTGAGAAGGACCAACCAAGGAGGGAAGAAGGGACCTCAGACGGTTGGCTATGGACTTGGTTAAGATTTTATAAAAAACATTGCACAGGCTAATGGGACGATAATCAGAGAAACTTTTGCAGGCGGAAGACTTAGGGATGAGAGCAAGAAAGGTAGAATTTAGTTTTGGATGGATGGATCTGGAGGCTTGAATCTCCTGAATTGCTTCGCACACATCCGAACCCACAACATCCCACATAACTTGAAAAAAACGGGGGGGAAAACCGTCAGGCCCAGGCACTTTATCTGGTTGCATGGAGAACAAAGCTTCTTTAATCTCAGACATAGAAAAAGGCTCCAGAAGCTTAGAGCTTACCTCGGGAGGAACTTTGACTGGGAAGTTATCCAACAGAGATTTCTGAACTTGGAGATCACTGTCGGGAGGAACACCGAGCAGATCCTGGAAGAAGTCAACCGCTTCACTTTGGATTTCCTCAATATCCTTGGTAACGCGTCCATCCTTGCACACCACTTCCCTAATTTTGTTAGCCCCTCTGTGCCGCAAAGTTGACGCATGAAAAAACTTCGTATTGGAGTCTCCATTTCTCAACCAGAGGTCCCTAGATTTCTGGCGCCAGAAAGTTTCTTCCCTTGCAAGAATAGAATGATAATCCACCAAGAGCCTCCTTTCCTCCTCCCCGAGGCAATCGGTGTAACCTTTGAGCTCCATTCTCTCCTCCACCAATTTTAGGTTCACAGAAATGGACCTTTTGGACTCAAAAATGTTGCCGAACACCTCCTTGTTCCATGTTTTCAAATTCCCTTTGATTAACTTGAGTTTTAAGGCCACTCTCTTGGAAGCGGAACCTGCTACCTTCTGCTGCCACCAGTCTGTAACCAACCCTCTAAAGTCCTTGTGAGAAATCCACATGGACTCAAATCTGAAGGGGGTTTTAAAAATAGGCCCATCAACCGTCTCCAGGACAATAGGATTGTGATCAGACCCAATCCTCGGTAAGGCTGAGAGAGTTGCCGCACCGAGTATGGGAATAGCCTCTTGGGATATGAAGAATCTGTCAAGCTTGACTTGAATAAGATTGCTCCCAATCCTCCTGTTGCTCCAAGTGAAGGATGCCCCCTTGAGGTCAATTTCAAGCAAGTTATTGGTAGAAACAAAATCTCGAAAGTCTTCCAGATTGTGGCTAGAGTGGTCTGATCCTCCTTTCTTTTCAGATGGGTGAAGAGGATAGTTGAAATATCCCCCTAGAACCCAAGGGAAATTACAGAACGTTTCCCTCATCTGGGAAATAGCCTTCCACATTTCTGCTCTCTCCGAGATAGAGTTTGGGGCATACACATTAGACATGATCCAAGAAAAGTTAATGGCTTTGGAATGAAACAAAACATTGATAATCCTGCTGGAAGTTGAGAGAAGGCTGCCCTCAAAAATCTTCGGATCCCAAAGAATCATGAGACCGCCCTGCCGTTCCCACCGCGAGATCGGAGAGGAATTTTGCCTTAGCCCAAATGACCTTAGCGGCTCCGGCGGAAGAGATAGCATCGGTCTTAGTCTCTTGCAAAATTAGGATGGACGGATTCGTCCTTTTTCCGAGATCGACCACCAATCTCCGTTTGGCGCTGCATTAAGCCCTCTCACATTCCATGAGAGGACTTTCATCTCAACAGTTTGATATTCTTCTTACCTCCCTTTCCTTGCTGGAGGGGAGGTTTTGGGACAGATGAGTCACCCATCTGGGAATCAGAATCATCCTGAAAAAGCAGCCGTTGAGTACCATTTGCAACATCTGTCGTCGTCTCCTTGTCCCGCATGTCTTTGTTGGGGGGACGACCTTACTTCCTTTCGCTACCAAAATCAACACCTTGCTTTCAGCTTCTCGTATTACGAGTGCTGATATTACCATACTGCTCACCCCTTCTTCCTAGTAGGTAATCTTCCAGCACATTTTGGGACTCGGGGTGGTTATGGTCCAGGATTTTGGGTGAATCTGCCTGTGCGGTGATTGGTGGAAGGGACTTGTCCTTCTCCTCTTGTGGTCCAAGGTGAGGGCTTGCACCACATGGCTCAGAGATTGTTTGGGGGGAGACTGCTTCCACTGGGTGGGAGGATTCGGGATGGTCCCTAGACGGGCCTGGAGAATCATGCCCTTTTGCAGCAGGGAGCTTTGTCTGACCTTCATCGTGTTCCAAGGGGTTGCTGGAATCCCGTTTCTTCATCCCTCGGATTTTGAAGAGGACAGTTGGATCGGAGGTTCCCTTGAGAACTGCACTGGGGGCAGAAAGCTGGTCTGTTCTCATACATAATGGCTTGCTTGTCGAGAATGATATCTCCAGATCGAAGAGTGATGGATGATGGAAGTTCAGCCTCCAAATCTGCCAGAATGCGAACCGAGCTTGAACAAATCTGGTTCGAGCTTTGGTGGGAGGGTCAATGGTAACCAACTCACCAATGGAGTGTGCAATTCCTCTAATTACATTTTCATGCCAACAGAAGAGGGGGAGACTCGAGAGTCTAACCCATATTGGAGCAATGTTGATATTTTGGGTCTCGAGGTTGAAGTCCATACCCCACTTCCTTAGAAAGAGACTTCTGCGACCTAGGAACCAGGGACCACCAGCCAGGATTTTACAGTATTCCTCCTTGTTATTCAGTCTAATCGCGAAAAAACCCCGGGATAAGGCCGCCAACTCCATGTGACCAGAGGTTCGCCATTTACCTGCCGCCCACTTGCGAATGGTCTCCATGTCGGGACGACCGCCAATAAACTTATCGATGAGGGTAAATTTTTTGAATTCCACAAAGCTTGAAAGAATTTTTGCCGGGATGTCCAACTCGTCCCCGATAGGAAACAACTCCTTGGAGAGCAGACCGCTAAGGGTTTCTGAAGCCGTTGCCTGAGCGTACGACTTCTGAGGTCCACCTCCCCATTTGTCTGGTGGATCCTTGTCATGACCTACATCCTCTTCGGTTGGAGAGGACTCCTTAGCGCCCCCGATCTCTGACTGCCCTCCCTTCGCCCTGTTGTGCCCTTGGTTCAGTCTGTTGGCGTTCCCATGCTCTCCCGCAGAAGCTTTCCTGCCCGCTGTCATCTTGGCCGTCAAAACCCTAGCTCTCCCCAAAAATTTTGTAAATTTTCAAATGTCAATTTATTTTTATTTTAATTGAGAGTTGAGTTTATTAATAAAAATTAAATATACATTTATATATATATTCATCCTTCACACTTTTACACCATAATTTGAACCCTAAACCTTACAAAAACATCATAAAAATCATTATACAAAGAGGTTTTTAAACTCTAACATATAAATAAATACAAACAGAACATCTTTAAAAAGTGAAATAAAGAGAATAAATCCAACGCTTGATTATGAAAATAAAGAGATTCTTTCTTATGCTTATGTGTGATATTTAAAATATATTTTTAATAAAATAACAAGGATTTTAAGGAAATACAACATGATTAGAGTTTTTAATTATATAAAACATATAAAAATTAAATATAAAGTAGATTTTAAGAATAAAAATAAGATTAACAAAAGGTATATATTAATAAATTAAATAAATATATTTTTGAAGGTTAGTGGATTGGGATGGAGTGGTAATTGTTTGTTTGGCCAATCACCAAAAATATATGTAATTGTTTGTCTGCCCAGTCACTTACCAAAAATATATATAGGTTGAAATCTCGAAGGTAGCTTATTTGCAAAGGTAGTAGTATGAATTCTTTGAGTAGTTTGAATCCTCTGAGTGTGCATCAAACCGATGATGACGATACGAATCTCAAGCAACCAATGGTCTCCTTCACATCAAATCAATAATAACAATGTGGAATAAGTTTGGTGGGAGCAACCCCAATGGTTTGAACCTTGGGTTGAATTCTCTGAGTGTGCGTCAAAACAATGATGATGATACGAATCTCAAGTGAGGTCTCCTTCACATCGGGTCAGTAATAACAATATGGAATAGATTTGGTGGGAGCAGCCCCTATGGTTTGAACCTTGCACTTGTCAATTACTAAAAATAGTGTGGTTGTGACCAACTCTCCTATGTAACCAAATATATATATATATATATATATATATATATATATATTATCAAAGTTTAGATTTAATAAAATAAGGTTGTTAAAATTTGATAATATATTATTTTGATGGATAAGGAGAATTGTCAAAGTCTAGAATTAACAAGATAAGGTTGTCAAACTTTAATGATATAAAACATGTAACTAAATTATAATCAATGATAAAATAATAGGAAGTAGTTTTTTTTAGAACAAGGTCTCCCATCCTTGACAATTCACAACTCTCTTCTTTAGAGCTTGAGAGTTTGCAAACATATTCAATTCTCATCTCAATTGAGTTGTTATAGCTAAAAACCTACATTATTTTACATAAAATGTTTGAATTTTTTATTTTTATTTTCTAGATATTTTTCAAATTTTTGTGTGAATACAAATAGTCTAGAATTTAGCATCCTTCTTGACATTTTCCTATAACATCCTTCACAATACCAGATTTTCACCACTATCTATGCATTGCATCTTAGTAGAGTAATATTTCTAAAACATTGTATTATTATAGTTTGCTTTACCAAATTGAATTGCTAGTTTCCTTCCTAAAGCACAAATGCAACCACAAATTTGTAATAAATAGCTTATATAAAAACACATTGATGTTATAAAATAAAAATAGATATTGCCAATGGAAAACATTAAAATAAATCTTAATCATTATTTGATTCAGGCAATCAACATTTTCTTGTCAACTTCAACTAAATTTACTACTTCCCTTAACCATGGAAAAGAGACTTTAACTTCATGATCCATAATTAAGATATCTCTATTGGTTAGCCTATCTACACATTTGTTTCCTCCCTTAACGTATGTGTAAACATGATTTCTTCAAACTCTATAACAAGGTCTTGAATTTCCATAATTATCTCTTGTATGTTCCATGGAGCCTTTGCTTTCCTCAAAATTGCATTTATTACTATGAGTGAATCACCTTCCATCCATACTTTGTTCTATTTCATTTTTTTTACATATTTTTAACCCATTCAAAGTCGCCCAAACTTCAACTTCATTATTTATCTTAAATCCACTATTGAAAGCGTAATGAGATAACATATCTTCTCCATCACTTCTAATTATTCCTTCTCCTCCTATTGGTCCTAGATTTCCTTTAGATGCTCCATAAAAATTCAATTTGACCAACTTCACATCGGGTGGTTTCCACTTTATATTCTTTGCTTTCTTTTTATTTCTCCTGTATACAACATCATAATTCTATTTGATGACTTGACTCCATATGCCAAGTATCTCTACATCTAGATTAGGGATTGGTTGAGTTGACAAGATTGGTTTAGACTCCTCTATGGCTAAAATTATCTTCCTTTTCATTACTTCTAGACTAATTTTATTTCTTTTAAATATTCTTCTATTCCTTTCTACCCATATAGTCCAAAGTAATGTATCTTTGATATATCCCATATTGTCTATAAAACTTCATTTTAAAAGTGTTCTACCATTGCTTTAATCATTCTTTAATTCTGCCATTCATCACCATGCATTTACCAAACATATTAAGAATCCATTTCCATAGTTTCCAAATTGTTGAGAAATGTCCCAAGATATGGTCTATACTCTCCTCCTTTTTACAAAGGACACATTGTGAGGGGCCATGAAAACCATTTTTCATAAGGTTAACCTTGGATAAAAATTTTCTATTACCTACTAGCCAAACAAACATTTTGACTTTAGGAATGCTTGGGCTATCCCAAATATCTCTCCATATTTTTGCGATATTCCTATTTTGTTGATGCTTTACATTATATCCACTTCTTGTAATGTATAATACTAAGCTATTCAACTCCCAAATCAACTTATCCTTGGATCCCCTCGGAATAATTATTGTTTTTATCTTTCTACTCAACTACCTCCTAGCATCAATGTCTTGTATACTTGTAAAAAAATATTATTTCCATTTGTATCTTCCTTCATAATCCTTATACAAAATGTTTGAAACCATATCACCATATTTATCTTGAAGTAATATCATCCATGGTTTCAAAATTGGATCTAGATTGAGTGGTTTTTTATCACACCAAGTATCCATCAAAATAGAAAATTTTCTCTAGTTTCCACCACCCATATTAAACCTTTAATCACTAGATTGATTAATTTTTTAAATTATTTTATGGAGCAAAACCATTAGGTAGAGAGAATGCAATAGATATTTAGCTTAGGTCATTAGACTCAACATACTTAGAATGATTATTTCCTATCATCTTTGACTCTCTTTGTACAATCTCCAAATTAATTTTCTCCTAAGGACTAAGTTTGCAGTCATAAGAACACTTAAATCGAGATCTATCCTAGTTTTATCATCACATGCCTTGCTCCATTTCACCAAAGGAAAATTCCTTTTATCATGTAAGCCTGACCACAAAAATGACTATATAATATAGATTAAATTTATTTCTATCGATTTTGGCATAGCATACAAGGACATATACTATATTGGAATGACATGTAAGACTGATTTAATTAGTTGCACTCTTTCTACTAAAAATAGCCATTTACCTTTCCATGCAAGTAGTTTATTATGAAATCTACTTATAACTAAATTCTATAATTCTATCCTCATTCTATCCCTAAATAAAGGTAACCCTAGATAAGTTGTTGGTAAATTTACCTCTTCCATTTGAAGTAACTTGCATATCTCTACTTTAATTTTAACTAGGGTATTTAGGAAGTAAATTTTAGATTTTTTCCTATTAACCTTCTTCCCTCATGCTATTTCATTCCTTTAATAAGTTATTCAAATCTCTAGCATCATTTATCCTTGCCCTCTCAAAAGGGTTGTATCATCTACAAACTATTGATGGGTGATGTTGTCAATGTTATTACTAGCCTTAAGTCCACTTATAAACTCATATTTGTTAGCCTTCTTCAATTTCCTACCCAAAACCTCTACCATAATAATGAACAAATATGGTGATAGAGGATCTCCCTACATAAGACCTCTATTGGTTTTAAATAATTCTATTACTAACCCATTGACTAGAATTGAATATGAGACCTATAGACACAAGCTTTAATCCATCTAACCCATTTATTCCCAAATACAAAATTTTCTAATATTGCAAAAATAATATCCCATTTAATCCTATCATATGATTTACTCATATCAAGTTTTAAGATCATTGCTTTGTTTTTCCTTGAAGCCGCTAAATGCATAACTTCATGAGCTACTATAATCCTGTCCAAAATTTGTCTCCCTTTCACAAATATTCCTTGCTCTTCTAAAATAATTTTGTCTAACAATGATCTTAACTAATTCACCATCTAATGTAGGAGCATCCGGCAGCATCAGCAGCAGAAGCATCAAGTTGTGGGAAAGCCACTCCAGAAGAGTCGGCTCAGGAAGCAGAAGAAGAAGACGGGAAAAATTTTCCTAAGGCAGAGGAAGAGGAGCGTCGCGATTTCACGACGTGTCACGAAATCGCGACAGAAAAGGGCAAAGGAAGCGCAGTAGGAAAAATGTCGTGATTTCGCGACATGTCACGAAATTGCGACAACGGAGCGGAGGCGGAGGCAGTAGTGAAGAGCAACAGCGAAATCACGACGTCGCGATTTCGTGACATCGCAAAATCGTGACGTCGCAGTGAGGCAGAAGGAAAAGTGGAGAGCTGTAGCAAAATCGTGACGTCATGAAATCGCGACGTCAGGAAGGCGAAGGCAACGATAGAGGTTTTTGTAGCAAAATCGTGACGTCATGAAATCGTGATGTCATTGGAAAATGCAGGGCAAGGCAGGTAACGGTCGCGATATTGCGACGTCGCGATGTCGCGATGAATTTCCGAGCGGAAGGTGAAGCAGCGAAATGGTCGCGATATCGCGACATATTTTGAGAACAAAGACAGGAAGGCTGAAAGGTCGCGATATCGCGACGAAAATGAGGAAAGGGCACAGAGGAGCAGAAACATCGCGATATCGGGACATATCACGATATCATGACGGAGAGAGAAAGATGCGACGAAGAAGGAGAAAGATGTGGCGGGAAAACCGAACCAGGCGGTATTTTCAAAATTTGATCCAGAATGACACGTGACAACCAGGGTGCAGTAAATGGCGGACAAATACCAAGAAGTGCGAAAGACGAAAAGGATGGACCCACAGGGTATTCTGACCGAGTCAGCAATGGCAGGGACCGTGCGGAGTGCGGGAATTTAATCGGGTTGGTGTCCCAATTTTTGTGTAAATGTTTTTAATCGGGTTGGTGAACCCATTTGCGCGAGAGTTGATGCGTGAGAGGGTCGGGGCCTCTATAAAAACCCAGTTTGTTTTTTTAGTCGGGACGGTGGATCGGGGGAATGCATGCAGATGTATAGAAGTAGAAAGCTAAGCCGAGAGCTAGCATTGAAAAGCCTGCGGGCTGTATGTATTATGCATTTTCAGATTAATAGATGAAATATTCTGGAATTCGGGAGTGTGAGTTTGCGTGTGTTTTTCGGGTCCTCGTTAGTGGTATCAGAGCTAATGTTCCTGAGTGTGTAACAGATCACCGGATGTGAGGTAGTTACACCAGGATCTGTGGTAGGGTTTTGAGAGAGAGAGAGTTAAGATCCCGAAGCGTGTTAGCAGATCGTCGAACGTGAGGCAGCTACACCAAAATCGGTAAAGCTTTGTGAGAAAAGCTGAGAAAAATGCATTCTCGAAGAAGCCGTGTCAGTAAGAATTTTGATATGGTGCCAGAGGAAGAGTTCAAAGCTTTGCAACGACAATTTAAAGCCCTGCAAAAGGAATGGCTCGCAATAAAGTTACGGGAGCAAGAGGAGAGGCAAAGAATGCGGGAAGAAAGACAGAGAAAGAAAGAGGAGAAGTTGAAGAAGGCTGCAGAAGAGTGCAGCAGTACCGGGACCTGCCCGGAAGAAGGCAAAAATTTTTCTGTGCAAGAGGAGGAATTGAAGCAGGCTACAGAAGAAGTTTGCAGCAATGAGAAAATCTGTCCGATGGAAGACAGAAGTTGTGTGGACCCGAAGAAGGGTTTGGAGCAGTCTGCAGAGAAGGCAGAGAAAAGTCTGGAAGTGTTGCAGGAGGCAGCAACCGGACCAAGCAAAAGTGAAGATCACTTCTCCACTTACCCTAGGTGTCTGATGCAGGAGCATCCGGCAGCATCAACAGCAGAAGCATCAAGTTGCGGGAAAGCCACTCCAGAAGAGTCGGCTCAGGAAGCAGAAGAAGAAGACGGGAAAAATTTTCCTAAGGCAGAGGAAGAGGAGCGTCACGATTTCGCGACGTGTCACGAAATCGCGACAAAAAAGGGCAAAGGAAGCGCAGTAGGAAAAATGTCACGAAATCATGACATGTCATGAAATCGCGACAGCGGAGCGGAGGCGGAGGCAGTAGTGAAGAGCAGCAGCGAAATCATGACGTCGTGATTTTGTGACATCATGAAATCACGACATCGCAGTGAGGTGGAAGGAAAAGTGGAGAGCTATAGTGAAATCACGACATCGCGATTTTGCGACGTCGTGAAATCGTGACGTCAGGAAGGCAAAGGCAATGGTGGAGGTTTTTGTAGCGAAATCACGACGTCGCGAAATCACGACATCATTGGAAAATGTAGGGCAAGGCAGGTAACGATCGTGATATCGTGACGTCGCGATGTCGTGATGAATTTTTGAGCGAAAGGTGAAGCAACGAAACGGTCGCGATATCGCGACGTCGCGATATCGCGACATATTTTGAGAACAAAGACAGGAAGGCTGAAAGGTCGCGATATCATGACATGTTGCGATATCATGACCAAAATGAGGAAAGGGTGCAGAGGAGCAAAAATGTTGTGATATCGCGACATGTCACGATATCGCGACGGAGAGAGAAAGATGCGACGAAGAAGGAGAAAGAGGTGGCGGGAAAACCGCAACAGGCGATATTTTCAAAATTTGATCCAGAATGACACGTGGCACCTAGGGTGCAGTAAATGGTGGACAAATACCAAGAAGCACGGAAGACGAAAAGGATGGATGCGTAGGGTATTCTGACCGAGTCAGCAGTGGCAGGGACCGTGCGGAGTGCGGGAATTTAATCGGGTTGGTGTCCCGATTTTTGTGTAAATGTTTTTAATCGGGTTGGTGAACCCATTTGCATGGGAGTTGATGCGTGAGAGGGTCGGGGCCTCTATAAAAACCTAGTTTGTTGTTTTAGTCGGGACGGTGGATCGGGGAATGCACGCAGAGGTATAGAAGTAGAAAGCTAAGCTGGGAGCTAGCATTGAAAAGCCTGTGGGCTGTATGTATTATGCATTTTCAGGTTAATTGATGAAATATTCTAGAATTTTGGGAGTGTGAGTTTGTGTGTGTTTTTCGGGTCCCCGTCACCATCACTTTGGAGATAATATTATATGCCATATTACAAAGTCTTATGGGTCTAAATGAATCAAAAAATTTTGCATCCTTCTTTTTTGGAATTAGGTTTGAAGAACATAAGCTTATACTAAGAAGGAGGTGAACAGTATAAGATAAAACTTTTCACTTTTCAATCCAAATTATAACAAAAATAATATTAATGCAATAATGAAATAATGTACAAATCATCACACATATGAGAGACACAACTTTTATGTGGTAACACCCTTTCGAGAGAAAACCATGATAAAATATTACTTATATATTTCTTCAATAAAGTTTATGGACACCAACCCACACCAATCCCCTATTACAATATTCATGGACACAAATCCATAGGAGACATAAAATCATAATACTATACCTTATATCTCTCTTTTTATCAAATTTAATAAAACAAAATTTATAAATACCTTGCACAACCATGGATGGGATTTGATCCCTTGACCTCTAGAAGTGCAACACCCTAACTTGGGCTAGTGACCAGCTATGCTAACGCAACACATGAAACCAAAAGGTGTAAAATAATATTTAATTCCTTCGACACTTTATTTTTAATTCTTTAGCAAAACAACGTTGAAGAGATTTGACCTCTTAACCTCCTACACAATAGCACTTCACGCAAGCTAGGAAACTGACTAGGCTACCCTATCATATGGAACCAAATGTACAAAAATAATATTTAAATCCTTCATAGATTTGTCTTCAACGCTTCAAAAAAATTACGTCAAAGATATTCGAACCCTTAACCTCTTGCAACATAGTGCCCTAATGTGAGCTAGACTACCGACTGGTCTAACCACTCGTTTGAGATAGAAGTGGTACGAATCAATGTTTAAATTTTTCTTTCTGCTATGACACTACCAAAACCTCGCTCATCTCCTCCCTCCTTCTCACTACCATTCTACACTCGATCGATCTTCTTTGAATTGCTTGGCATTATTAAAAGTGAACTTAGGAGCTCATATTTATATGCTTCTTCATGCGTGCCCAACGAAGTCAGCCCAAATTTTTTGAATATTCAAATTTTCAACCTTTTGCATGGTCAGCCCATAATATTTAATTCCCTTTTGCATGGTGCTCTTAAGGAGGTCACCCATCATTTGAATTTTAAAACATTTAAATATTTAAACTTTTACACTATATTTAAATTCTTTGATTTAAATATAAACCTCCTTATTTAATATTTAAATATTAAAGCATATAAGATCACTTTTGCTTTGACAAAATTAAATCATCTTTGAAGATATCTACCTTGCACTTCAATGATAACTCATCATTTCAACCTTAAAGATATTTTTGCCTTTGACATCAACATTTCATCCTTGAAGATATTTCTACCTTTGACATCAATGATAACTCAATATTTCCAACAATCTCCCCCTTTATCATTGATGGCAATCCTATAATGAAATTGAATTTTACTGAACAAGATCACAAGATGCTTCCCCTGAATAGCTACTTCCCTTTACTAAAAACTCTCCCATTTGGACATCAATGGCAAAGGCTCCTTAGGGCTTGTAAGATAAGTCACTTGACAATGCCCCCCACTCCCAAATTACTATGCTCCTCTTCCTATTCCATTTTCTTTGTCCAAACTTTGGAGATCATATTTTTTTGAACATATTTACTATTCTCCTTCTTGCTTGACTTTGGAAGTTCAGGGAACACTGTTCTACACCATCTAGTTGTATGCCCAAAATTATTACATTTATAACATGTGATGTTGTAGTCCATGAGAGGTGCAAATGAATTAAAATTTCTCTTGGTGAAACCAAAATCATTCATAGCAAAGACCCTGCAATTTAAAACTTTATGACAAAAATGGTTACATGAGAAACAATGACCATGGAGGAAATATTGAAATATTTCTAAATGTTTTGGAGTATATTACCACATGGTTCTTTCATTGTTGTTTCTGTGATGGTCCTTTGACCATGATGGTGCTTTGTTTTCTTCCTTCTTGATGCTTCCACTTCTCAACACATCAACATAGGTCTTAGGCTCTTATTCAATACGTTTTTTGATGCTTTTGTTTCTTTTGAGCTTGACTCTCCCTTTTGTTTCTCTTGACCTTCTTCAAAACCAAGTCCAGTCTTTATAAATGGAGATATCTGTACTTTGATAATATCATCCAATATTTTTTAAATTTTCCTAAACGGATATATCTTACAATTAATTTTTCAAGTCCCTTCCTTAGACTTTCATATTCTAGCTCTTTTGCCTTTAACTATTTAGCCATACCTTCTTCAGTTCTCCTTACCTCTTCAATTTTAATTTTTAAGTCAATGAGTTCTTGTGACAACTTTATCTTTATCTTCTCATCCTCTTGTACTTGAGCCTTCAATATTGAGTTCTTCTTTCTAACCCTCTTCAACTCTTCAAGAGCAACAATAAGTTCCTCTTCTATGTCAACTGTGACTTTGTCTTTATTTTTTGAATCTTTCTCTTCTTCTTGGTCTTCAACAATAGGAGCATCTTATTTTTCTTCTATGGCCAAAAATAGGATGTACTATTTTTCACTATCGAAGAGGCTTTCATCACTACTACTAGAAGAACTGCTTGCTTCTTCAACATAAAAACTCTTCTTGTGTCTTTGAAATATTTTCTTCTCATGCTTACTCTAATGATACGTATCCTTCTTTCCATGATAAAATTTTATTTCTCTTTCTTGTATTCTTTTTATTTTTCAGTGCTACTGCTTTTAAATTGTGGACAATTAGATGCATAGTGACCAAAGTTACCACAATTAAAAAACTTCCTAGTATGCATACCTTTGTGTTTTCTTGGACCCTTCTTATTTCTTCTCATAAAGTTAGCTTCTTCTCCACTGCTTGATTCTTCACTTGATTTCGGTTCCTTATTATTTGTCTTCCTTAAAGCTTTAAATGATGCTTCCTGTTTGGATGTTTGATATTTTTTAGTCCTCATCTCATAAGCTATGAGATTTCCATGTAGCTCGTTCATGCTTAAGGTTTTAATATCCTTCATCTCTTCTATTGTTGAAACTTTTGCATCAAACCTCATGGGAAGTGACCTTAAGATTTTTTGAACAATCTTAGAGTCTTCAATACTTTCTCCAAGTCCATGAATGGTGTTGACAACCTCATCAACACGGAGTAGATATTGGGTAATATTTTCTTCATATTTCATCTTCAAGTCTTCAAACTTCCTCCTGTGGGTTTGAAGTTTTGCCATATTAACCTTGTCGTTTCATTCATATGTTCTTTGTAACTTATCCCATATTTCTTTTGTTGTAGTGCATTAGATGCCTTTCAAAAAAATTGTTTCACTTAAACCACTTAATATTACTTTCATTGGTGTGGCATTATTTTCATATGGTTTCTTGCCATCTCGATTTGTGGGAGTTGCTATAGGTGGTGTGAATCCATCCTCAACATATCGCCATATATCATAACCATGTGCCAACAAATAAGTCCACATACTTATGCTCTAGAAAGTATAGTTAGTTTCATCAAACATTGGTGCCCTATTTGATGAAAAACCTTCTTGGCTAGCCATGTGTATTCTTGTAAGATCTTCCTTCAAGCTATTAGGCTTTCATGAAGGAACCTACTCTAATACCAATTGAAGAACACAAGCTTATACTGAGAGGAGGGGGTGAACAGTATAAGATAAAACTTTTCACTTTTCAATCCAAATGATAACAACAATAATATTAATGCCATAATGAAATAATTCATAAATAATCACACATATGAGAGACACAACTTTTACGTGGAAAAACCCTTTTGGGAGAAAACCACGATAAAATATTGCTTATATTTCTTCAATAAATTTTGTGGACACCAACCCATAGGATACACCAATCCCCTATTACAATATTCATGGACACCAATCCATAGGAGACACCAATCCCCTTTTATAATTTACAAAAATCAAATCACAATACTATGTCTTATATCTCCATTTTTATCAAATGTAATAAAACAAAATTTATAAATACCTTGCACAAAAATAGATGGGATTTAATCTCTTGACCACTAGAAGCACAGTACCCTAACTTGGGCTAGTGACCAACTGTGCTAACGCAACACATGAAATAAAAAGGCATAAAATAAAATTTTAATTCCTTTGGTGCTCTGTTTTCAATTCTTCAACAAAATGGTATCAAAGAGATTCAACCCCTTAACCTCCTATGCAATATCACTCCACACAAGCTAGGAATCTGATTGGGCTACCCTAGTAGATGGAACCAAAGGTGAAAAAAATAATATTTAAATCCTTCGTAGCTCTATCTTCAACACTTTAGCAAAATGACATCAAAGAGATTCGACCCCTTAACCTCTTGTAACACAACACCCTAGCATGAGCTAGGCTATCGACTGGTCTAACCACTCGATTGAGATATAAGTGGCATGAACCAATGCTTAAAATTTTCTTTCCATTGTGACACTGCCAAAACCTGTGCTCCTCTCCTCCCTCCTTCTCGCTACCATTCTCTGCTCTATCGATCTTCTTAGAATTGCTTGGAATTATTCAAAGTGAGCTTAGGAGCTCATATTTATATGCTTCTTCATGCATGCCTAATGAAGTTGGCCCAACATTTTTGAATATTTTAATTTTCAACCTTTTGCATGGTCGGCCCATAATATTTAATTCCATTTTGGATGGTGCTCTGAGGTCGCCCATCATTTGAATTTTAAAATATTTAAATATTTAAAATTTTACATTATATTTAAATCCTTTGATTTAAATATAAACCTCCTTATTTAATATTTAAATATTTATTTAAAAATTAAGGCATATAAGATCACTTTTTCTTTGACAACATTAAATCATTTTTGAAGATATCTGCCTTGCACTTAAATGATAACTCATCATTGAATATATTTCTGCCTTTGACATCAATGACAACTCAATATTTCCAACAAGGGTAAGATATATTATATTTATTTTATAAGGTATGTGTTATTTTATCCTAGAATGTTCCACTTCCACCAGTAAAGAATCCTTGACTATATCTCAATTATGTTTATAGAATATTGTAAAGAGTTCATCTAGACTTGGGGATTTATCATTAAAGAGAAAAGAGTGAAATGAACTTATTTTAGATTAATAGGCTCCATAGTTTCCTATTGTCTTCATCTATTATAACTAAAGGTACTTCTTGTATAAGTTTATCATTAAGAACTTCAAACTCCTCTAATCCTAGAATATTTTGGTAAAAATACCTTACCTCCTTTTTTATTTCACTCTAATCTTCAATCCAAACCCCCTTCTACTAGGGATGTTGATCTCTATACTATTTCCATACTATGAATTATTTTTGTATTTTTATCTCCTTTTAACCAAGTATGTCTTCATTTTAATCTCCAAAATTTCTCTTCCTTACTCAAAATATTATGATATACTATCATGACCCACCTTGGCAAGACTTGCTTCTTAAGTTGAACTATGTATTAGCAAATGATATTTAATGCTTAGCTTTGTTGATTGATGGATATATGTTTCTAATATTATGTCTATTTTGTGTAAGAATATGGTACTACCGATGCACTTCTTGTGTGCAGGATAAGGTACTCTCGTAGGTAGATAAGAGAATTGGCCATAAGGAATGAGAGACCATATGAAGGAGAAATGATGATGATGACTCGTTCATCAAACAAATCAGGGTAACATGAATGAATGCCCTTTTCATGTAGGTGCATTATGGTTTGTGTATGCTCATGTTTCTGCCATTGGACTAGAAAAGTTACATGCAACGAGTCTCCTTAACATGAGTCGGTGATAGCTTGGGTCTATCTTAAATAAAGAGCCACTCATTTAGGGATAAAATGATGGTACAAAACATTGAGATAATGCTTTTGTCCTTGAACATGATGTTTAGATCTCCTTTGTGCATGTGATTGAATGGTATCTTTGATATATTAGATAGATTTAATCTAAGGTTAATTCTTAGGGTTGGAGTAAAAGATTATTTTGTTTGCCTTATTGAATGAGAATGTTGCATTAATGGAATAATTAATGAGATTCTAATGTTATATTTAATATTAATAAAAAGAAATATTAATGTTAGTTTAATCTAATGTTAGTATTAATATAAAGTTAGATTTAATTTTTGATCAAAGGAATAATTAATGTAATGTTAGGTCTTTGTAATCTAAAAGATTGATTTTTTTTGCTTAAGATCTTGGTATATGTTTGCTCTTGTTTGTGGTATGTTTGAATCACCTTTAGACTTGGTAGTAGCAGTGGTGCTTTTAATTCTTTGAGTTGGAAAGTTGGAGTTGTCATTGTCTTAATGTAAATATGTTGCATCAAGGAGCACCTGTGTAAGGTGGTAAAGAACATGGAAGAAATGGTTTGAGTGTTACCACTCAATCCTAGCATAGATGCTTTGAATTTCATATTCATAGGTTTTAAGAGAGGATATTGGAAGAATGAAGGGAGCCTACCATATGGTTTCAAGAATAAAGGAGCATGCTTGGGATGCACAACAAATGCAAGTAGTGTAGGAAACAAAAGGATTGTATCGAGTGCACAAATCATCTTCCTTGCTGGTTTGGATAGGTATTATCCATATATTCGTTGGGTATTTGACTTATTTGATGTTTTACATATCCACTAAAACCTTCCTTTGTAACTATATTTTCTACTTATGCTCTCTCTTTTAGCCTCTACGTTGCGTGATGTTTTACTTCTTATGTAGGTTTCATATTTTTTAGTGAGCCTTGTTTCAAATTTGCTTACCTACGTCATCTTGGAATGAGTTATCCTTACATGGTGAAGGGCCTAGAAGATGGCATTAATATATATTATCTATTGCATTTGCATGATATCATGTATACCTGAATTTGAAACCCCCTTTAGTTGATGCCTTGGCAGTTGATACTAGCACTTGGGTTGTAGGACGCTTGGAACCACTAGAGCATCTATTCTATAGGATAGTAGTTGGTTTTAAAAATATGTGGGATTGCTAAGGGTTCATTCAATCCCAATATTTTGGGTGATTTATGTTTGTTGTTTCAATCTTTAGTTTTCATTGCTTAGATAGTTGAGTTCGGGCATCTAACTTTTGTTTGGAAGTATTAAAGACAATCCTTCTTATTGCTTTGAATAACAGTTTTATATTTAATTAATGCATTATAATATTTAGATTATTAACTAATCTAATGATAGATTAGTTTGACAATGAATCCAACTTTTAATGCATTATAATGTTTAGATTATTAACTAATCTAATGATAGATTAGTTTGGCAATGAATCCCACTTTTAATTCATTATAATATTTATATTATTAACTAATTTGGAAACGAATACAGCTTTTAATGCATTATAATCTTTAAATTATTAACTAATCTAATAATAGACTAGTTTGGCAATTAATATAATGAAGGAATTAACTCTTTACAATATTTGGTTTAATTAATCAATTGATAGATTAATATTAAGTCTTTCAAAGTAATGTTAAGACTTGCAATGGCAAATTGATTACTTAGATCTCTAAGTTTGTTGCTTAACCAAAGGTTGAGTCTTTTTAGTTGTTAAGCTAATGAAGGGTTAATGTAGCTTTGGAAATTGATTTGTGGTAAACATTTTGGAAAAGAAGTATGGGATTCTTTTATGTTTTACTATATTGAATTAGATGTAGCTTTGGAATTTAATATTTGTGGAAAATATATATATATTTTTAAAGAAAATATTTATTTACTTAATAAAAAAAAGTACAAAACTCTTTAATCAAAGTTCAAAGTGAACATCATTCTAAAAAACTGAACATGAAGACAAAAAAGAACCTCATTATTGGAGCCTTTGTCATCCTTGCATACCACCCCTGCTCTTCTTCTTCTTGATGATTTGGCGGTAATAACCAGGGGCTATATTTATTGCCTGATTCACTAGTGTGTCAGCCTCTTTGTTGAATTCTTGCCTTATGTGTTGATAGGATATTTTGCCAATGATCATGCCAAGTTGTCTAATCTTGTCTTGAATAATATTCAATTGTAAAGATCTAAAATCTTTATTTTTGGCAAGAGCTATTATTATCATTTTAGAATCTGCGTAAACTGTGACCTGAGTGATTCCTTTCTTTGCCACTAATTTTAAGCCGATTTCACATCCAATAGCCTCTGCCACATTATTAGATGTTGTTCCCAAGTTGATCATGTATTTGAGTAGGATCTGACAAGGTCTTGTAAGAATCATTCTCCCTACCGCTGCTTTACTGGGGTTGGATTTGGAGGCACCATCAAAGAAGAGTGTTGGAAAACTTATGTCAGGCAAAGAATTATTTTCTTTGCATCCTTCGTGTGTCATGAAATCTTGGAGATTAAGTTGGTATATAATTCTTCTTTCTGTGGGTGATAGATATTCTTCATACTGTTGCTGACAAAAACTAGATTTGACATTTAGGATTAATTCTTCTTTTATCCTTCATATTAGAATTTTATTGTCCTTACCTTTTCCTTCAAAAATCCTTTGATTTCTATCCAACCAGATGTGCCAGATGACAAAATATGGTATGGAGCTCCACAAATATTTTAGGAGGGGCTTACCTGTCAGTTTACCTTTATATTATTTGTTCCACTTGGTAAAACATTTGTCTATGGTTAACATTCCAGAGTAGGAAATGCCAAGAATTTTTATTATTCCTAACCAAATTGAAATTGCCTTTGGGCATTCAAACAAAAGATGAAAAAATGTTTCACTATTCTGCCTGCACTTGTAACAGACATGAGGCCCTGCTATACCCCTCTTTTGCAGATTATCACCTGTTTAGATTTTATTCTGAGAAACATTTGTGGAAAATATTATGGAAATGAAGTATGGGATTCTTTTGTGTTTTGATATATTGAATTGAATATTTATAGCTTTGGACTTTGATATTTGCAGAAAATATCTTGGAAAGAATTATAGGCTTCTTTTTCTTGTGTTTGCTATATTGATTTGAATTTATAGAAATATAAGGGCTTGGGATTTAAAATATTTGTGGAAAATATTTAGAAAATAAGTATGGGCTTATTTGTGTGTGCATTGAATCATATAGAAATGCATTCATACCTACAAATGAGTTGTTTTGATCCCCACCTTCCTATCATCTACCGTGGAGGCCAAAGGAAGAAGATGTTCATATCATGCTAAGTTTAATATTCAAATATTCTTGTTGTATTGATAAAGTCACTCTTGGTGGAAGAGGATTTATTGTAATAGAAACAAAGACTATTCTTTTATAAACTAGACCTTTAGTTGGATGAATATATGGTGCCATGATTGAAGAATGGTTTTATGATTCTCATGCATGCTATTGCTTGATCTAAAGGTTATATTTATCTTGCAATCTTAAATTGATTATTTTTTCTTTCATTAGAAGATGCTTTTATTTAATTCTTGTAGAGAGAGAGAGAGAGAGAGAGTTATCTTTGGGCTTCGGCGTATCTTTGGGAAGGGATATAAAGTTAACCTTGTATAAAAGCTCACTTGTTCAACTTAGGCTATTGTAGGGTAGCAACACCTAGTTCTTATGTCCATAAGAAGACAATCACACCAAGTTATTATTTATTAGAATACCATCATGGATATGGGGAAGACAAACTTGATGTTTAAGGGATCACTGCAAAGGTATCGTTAAACTAGACCAAGAAATTTATGCCTAATGAATCCAACATAGATTGACTTATGGTTGGAAGAAGGAATTGGTATTTCTCCCTCTTGAAGGACTAAGAAGGAATAATCCTAATTCTAGGGTCAAAAATTCTACATTTGTGGAGGATGTTTGAAAAGTGGGGAGATACTTTGGAAGCATCATCTATACCATGCAGGTATATGAATTAAATCCCAGTACCTACAGGAGCTTGGCCTCTCCTGTCCACTCGAGCAATGTTTGCAACATATTAGACTTGAAATGTAGGTATTTCTAGTCAATGTGTGTATTCCATGGATACTTTTGTAAACCTTGTTTAAGTTTCAAAAAAAATAAAAATATCTCTCAGGTTGGTTATCATTTTGGGGTTGTTACAATTGGTATCAAAGCTCTAGGTTGTAGGACTAGAAGCTTTTCTAAAAAAAAGGACTTAGAGATATTTTGACTTGATGGATGACTTATGGGTAGATGGCATATCCATCGTTACTATCAGTGGATGATAGTATATAATTGTTAGTACATTAGAGGATGTGACTAACTAGTAGGTAAGAGGCATGAGGAGTACTACAACCTAACCTAGAGACTTTTGTGTGACCATGAAACAATGGTACCAAATTTAAGGAGAGGAATAAGAGGATCTATTCCATAAAGACATGCTAGGCAAGACAGTGCCAAGGCTAGACACCCAAGAGAAAATTTGAGGAAATCCAATAGTAAGGTGGAGAACCTCACTACTACTATCTCACTTTTACAAGAGCAATTAGAGAAACAAAGAGAATAGATGGATCGATAGAGACAAATGTTGGAAACCATAGTGAGTCGAAATAGAAATCTTGATGCTATATTAGAAGGAAAATCTCCTTTCAATGAGCAAGAGGTTAGGGCTCTCATAGAGGAAAAATTATCCAAATATTTGAAGAATGTTAAGACATCTAAATTTACCAAAAAGTATGGGTGTGATTTAGCTGATGCTTGGTTGAATGAGTCGGAGATATACTTCTCCATGAAAAAATATTCTTCAATGACTCAAACCTGTTGGGGCACTCTCCATTTTTACTAGACTGGGTTAGAATGGTGGAATACTTTTAAATCCGAATAAAATATTAAGGCTATTAATATTTCATGGGAGGGGTTTATGGAGGCCTTTAAGAAAATATTTCTTACTGAACAACATTATGTGGAAAATTTTGAGGAATTTTCCACACTTGTCCAAGGAACAATGTTAGTGGAGGTTTACCACCAAATATTTTTAAAACTACTTAAGTATGTACCACTCTATGAGTAGGATGAGAGTATGAAGGTACATAAGTTTATCCTAGGGACAAATCCTAAGATAAGTTCAGTAATAAACATGCATAAGTCTGAGAATTTGTAGAAGGTATATGACCTAGCTCGTCAAGCCAAGTCCAACCTATAGTTGAATAATTCTCCCTTTAATTATGTGGTTCTATCATAAAGAGATCGACAAGCCTTAATAAAAAGGAAGAATGATAGTTTTGATGAATTGGGAACAAGAGCAAAATAGGAAAAACAAAGATAATATGAAGATGGAAAATAAAAATTATGGGAAGCAAGGGAGTTTTAAGAAGGACAATGGAATACCTCAAGCACAAAATCAACCTAAACCCTCTTGAACTGAGCAAATAGGAGAAAAAAAATAGAAAAGACACCCAGGTCTCAAAGGTGGTTACTATTATTGTGGGGGACCTTACTATGTAAAAAAATATCCAAATTGATTAGGACCAAGAAAAAGGACAAAGGAACCCAAGCATAAAATCTATGTTGCAACTAGAAATAAGAATCTGGATGACCAAGCTACACCTATTATTCTAGATGGTAAGTTGATGAATAGTTTTTTATTTCTTCTAGTATAGTCATGAATTTTCTAGAAAGACTAAGATTTTTGGCACAAGGGTGGAAAGTCGAGTATGGGTTTGAAAAAACCTACTTAGTGGATCAATGTTTTCCCATTACCAAGATCACACAACCCAATAACTCTACCCTATGGAACTTATATGTAGCACCATTACATGCCTTTGAAATTATCTTGGGAATAGACTAGTTAAGGTTTCATGAAACCATAATTAATTTCCAATATAGATGGATTGATCATATAGATAAAGACAAGCAGAGATTGAGAGTACATAGTGAGCAAGGGTCTTTTGGCCCTTAGATGATATCTTTAATTCAACTAAAGAAAGCTGTCAAGAAATGTGGTATGGTATATGTCATTTAATTAAATCAAAAGACCAAGGATGATAAGAAGAAAGATTTGTTTGAGAAACATCTAATACTATAAGAGTTTGGGGATGTTTTACCTTAAGATATTTTTAGACTACCACTTGAGCATGATTTTGACTTCACCATCGAACTTCTGCCAGGTTCAAAACCTATCTACCATATTTCTTATAAGATGATTTCTATAGAAATGTAGGAGTTGAAGGTGTAAATTTAGTGATTGATTAAACCTAGTGTATTACCATATGGTGCACTAGTTATTTTTGTTAAAAATAAGGATGGTTTGCTAAGGTTGTGCATAGATTACATAATGCTAAAAAAAAACTATTAAGAATAGGTACCCTTTACCTAGGATTGAGGATTTATTTGATAAACTCAAGGGTGCCACCATATTCTCAAAGATTGACTTAAAATCAGGATACCATCAACTAAGAATATGAGAGGAGGATACTCACAATACTGCTTTCAATACTAGGTATGGTAATTATGAGTTTATAGTCCTACCTTTTGGTCTAACCAATGCCCCAAAAACATTCATGAATCTTATGAACAATGTGTTTAGGGAGCATCTATATCAATCTGTATTAGTATTCTTGGATGATATTATGATATATTCCCAGAATAAGGAGCATGATTAGCATTTAAGGATTGTGTCAAGTTGTTGAGGAGGATCCAACTCTATGGAAATATAACAAAATGTGATTTTTATGTTCTTGAGTTGCTATAAATAGGACATATTATATATACTAAAGGGATAGCGATAGATCCAAAGAAGATAGAGGTCATTTTGAGTTGGCCATCATCGACTAATGTTCTTGAAGTATGAAGCTTTGTGGGCATTTCAAGGTATTATAAGTAGTTTGTAAAGGACTAATCCAAGATAGCCTATTCCATAACTAACCTTAAATGGATGGAAAAATGTAAAACTGCTTTTGAGATGCTTAAAGAGAAGCTTACTACACCTATCCTCAAGATTCGAGATATCCACGGGAATGTTTTAGTCTATACTAATGCTTCTTTAGAAGGTTTAGGATGAGTTTTATCCTAGGATGATTCAGTCATGGCATATGAGTCAAGGAAACTCAAAAATCATGAGGTCAACTACGCTATGCATGATCTATAACTAGCAGCTATGATGCATGTCCTTAAGATTTGACAACATTATTTACTAGGGAAGTATTTTGAGTTAAGGATTGACCATTACGACTTAAGGAATATCTTTACTCAACCAATGCTCAATGTGAGGTAGAGAAGATGGATCAAGTTTTTAGAAAAATATTCTTTTGGCATAGATTATATCAAAGGGAAGTAAAATAAGGTTGCTAATACCTTAAGTAGGAGAAGACATATAGTTAATTTTACCTCATATCACATAGAATTGATGGATTAAGTTAGGGAAATGCAAGAATAGGATAAATTTTGTAGTGAAATTCGGTCCAAGATGGAAAGGAACTCTGAATAAGGATTTTTGTTAAAAAAATGGGCTTTTATACTTCAAGGATAGGGTGGTGATCCTTGAAGATGGTGATTTAAGGGAATTGATCATGCAAGAGGCATGTATATCTCCTTACTCCACTCACCCAAGAGGGGCTAAGATGAGGGAGAACATGAAGAAGACCTTATATTGGTGAGGAATGAAGAAATATATCACTGATTTTGTGGCTCAATATTTGTAATGTTAAAAAGTGAAAGTTGAACATAGACATATAGTAGGACATTTATACCCACATGACATCCCAATGTGAAAATATTAGGTGATATCTATGGAATTCATAGTGGTATTACCTAAGACTAGGTACCAACATGACACACTCCTTGTAGTGGTCGATAGATTGACCAAGGTTGCTTATTTTATTCCAAGAAACACCAATATTGATGTCATGATAGTGGCTAACAGATTTTCCAAAGAGATTTTTAGGTTGTATGGTTTTCTTGAGATGACCATTTCAGATAGGGACTCTAAATTTACATCTGAGTTCTAGCAAGCCCTTCATCATGAAATTAGCACAAAGTTGAATAGTAGATCTGCACATCATCCAAAAATAGATGGTCAAATATAAAGGGTAAAATAAATCTTGTAAGACATCATCCACATGTATTGTATGGATCAAAAGTCTTTATGGGAAGACTTTTTGCATCTAGTTGAGTTTTCTTATAATAATGGATACCATGCTTCCTTGAAATTGTCTCCATTTGAAGCCTTGTATGGTAGGAGATGTAGAACTCCCCTATCTTGGGATAACCTATGGGATCGGGTTGTGATTGGTCCAGATGCAGTCAAAGAGATGGAGGAGTAGCTTAGGAAAATTAGAAAAATATTTAAGAAAGCCATCGATTGTTAGAAGAGCTATGATGATTTGAAGCATACACTTAGAGAATTCTTTGTGGGTTCTTAAGAGTGAAATTCATGAAGAGTCCCATAAAGTCTTCTACATTGGATCCTCATTTTTTTGGGCCTTTTAATATCACTAAAAATATTAATATGGTGGATTACAATCTTGCCTTACCACCCAACCTATCAAAGATCCATGAATATTTCCACATATCCTACTTAGGATATACATTGTTGATCATAATTATATGTGGGATGTCTTAAAGGTGTTAGATCCATCGACCATTTAAGTGAGGCTAGTGAATATTCTAAAGTTTAATTCCAAAGCAATATGGAAATGAACTCTAGAATAGTGCAGGGTTCAATGGGACCATTATTTAGAGAGAAACACCACTTGGAAGAAAGTGGATGAGATGAAAATACATTTTCCTTATTTATTTGGATAAAGATAAATGTAATGTTTTTGTAGGAAACACAATGGATTGTGTTTAGTCCAAAGGGAGTAGTATGTCATGGCCCACCTTGGTAGGACTTGCTTCTTAGGTTGAACTATGTATTATCAAATGATGTTTAATAATTAGCTTTATTGATTGATGGATATATACTTCTAATATTGTGTCCATTTTGTGTAAGAATATGATATTGTTGATGTGTTTCTTGGGTGCAATATCAGGTACTCTCATGGGTGGACAAGAGAATTGGATACAAGGAATGAGAGATCATATGAAGGAGAAATAATGATGATGACTCATTCATCAAACAACTCAGGGTAACATGAATGAATACCCTTTTCATGTAGGTGCATTATGGTTTGTGTATGCTCATGTTTGTGCCATCGGACTAGGAAATTTACATGCAACCAAGGTTATGCATAAGGGGTTGGACCTAAAATATACTTGTAAAAAAATAGTGAATCCTAATCAAAATCAAGGTGAATCCTAAGCAAATCAAATCAATCATCTTCACACCAAAATTTGGGGGTATTTGAAGCTCTAAAAGTAAGGTAATATTTGGGGCTAATTTTGACCTATTAAATCACCTTATAACTTCATATAAACACCACCATTAGATCAGGCTCAAAAATAGATTTCCAACGAGTATAAATATGCCTATGTCTAGATATATTTTGTGGTGAATTGACCCTATGAAAAAATTGATCCCAAAAATTTTAGGCGAATGGACCGACATTGAGGGTCCTCATATTCGCCAATTTCCAATTTTGAAAAACCTAATATTCACCACTGTGCATAACCTTGCATGCAACGAGTCTCCTTAACATGAGTCGATGATAGCTTTGGTCTATCTTAAATAAAGAGCCACTCATTTAGGGATAAAATAATGGTATAAAATATCGAGAGAATGATTTTGTCCTTGAACATGATGTTTAGATATCCTTCATTTATACATGTGATTGAATGGTCTCTTTGATAGATTAGATAGATTTAATCTAAGGTTGCTTCTTAGGGTTGGAGTAAAAGATTATTCTATTTGTCTTGTTGAATGAGAATGTTGTATTAATAGAATAATTAATGAGATTCTAATGTTAGATTTAATATTAATCAAAAGAATGATTAATGTTAGTTTAATCTAATTTTAGTATTAATCTAAAGTTAGATTTAATTTTTGATCAAAAAATGAATAATGTAATGTTAAGTCTTTGTAATCTAAAATATTGAATTATTTTTCTTAAGACCTTGGTCTATGCTTTCTCTTGTTCATGGCATGTTTGAGTCACCTTTGGCCTTGGTAGTGGAAGTGGTGATTTTAATGATTTGAGCTGGCAAGGTGGAGCCACCCTTGTCTTAACATAAAAATATTGCATCAAGGGGTGCTTGTGTAAGGTGGTAAATAATGTGGAAGAAATACTTTGAGCATTACCACTCAACCCTGACATATATGCTTGAAGGGAGCCCATCATGTGGTTTCAAGAATAGAGGAGCATGCTTGGTATACACAACAAAGGTGAGTAGTGCAAGGAGAAAAGGATCATATCAAGCACACTAGTCATCTTCCTTGCTGGTTTGGATAGGTATTATCTATAGACTCATTGAGTGTTGAATTGTTTGGTGTTTTATGTATCCACTACAACCTTGTTGATTGTGCTTGTTGCTTATGCTCTCTCTTTTAGCCTCTATGTTGCGTGTTGTTTTACTTCTTCTTACATAGGTTTTAAATTGTTACGTAAGCCTTGTTTCAAATTTTATTACCTACACCATCTTGGAATGAGTTATCCTTGCATGGTATAGGATCGAGGAGATGGCATTAATGGAGAGTTATTTGTTGCATTCACATGCTTTCGTGTATACTTGAATTTAAAACCCCCTTTAGTTGATGCCTTAGAAATTGATGCTAGTGCCTAAGTTGTAGGGCGCTTGGTACCATTAGAGCATCTATTCTAAAATACAGTAGCTAGTTTTTGAATTACGCGGGCTTGCTAAGGATTCTCTGACTCCTAAGGTTTTGGGTGATTTATGTTTGTTGTTTCAATATTTATTTTTATTGCTTATATAGTTGAGTTAAGGCATCTAACTTTTGGTTGAAAGTATTAAATATAATCCTTCTTGTTACTTCAGATAAAAAAGTTTGATCCTTAGTTAGTTTGTGCATTATAATCTTTAGATTATTAACTAATCTAATGATAGATTAGTTTGGCAATGAATCCAACTTTTAATGCATTATAATGTTTAGATTACTAACTAATCTAATGATAGATTAGTTTGGAAATGAATCCCACTTTGAACACATTATAATATTTATATTATTAATTAATCTAATGATAGATTAGTTTGGCAATGAATCCAACTTTTAATGCATTATAATATTTATATTATTAACTAATCTAATGATAGATTAGTTTGGCAATGAATCCAAATTTTAATTAATAACCAATCAAATGATAGATTAGTTGGATAATTAAACTAATTTTTATTTCTTTATAATCTTTAGATCATTAACAAATCAAATGATATATTAGTTTGGCAATTAATCTAATGAAGGAATTAAATCTTTACAATATTTGGTTTAATTAATCAATTGATAGATTAATATTAAGTATTTCAAAGTAATGTTAAGACTTGCAATGACAAATTGATTACTTAGATCTCTAAGTTTGTTGCTTAACCAAAGGTTGAGTCTTTTTAGTTGTTAAGCTAACAAAGGGTTAATGTAGCTTTGGAAATTGATTTGTGGTAAACATTTTGGAAAAGAAGTATGGGCTTATTTTGTGTTTTGCTATATTGAATTAGATGTAGCTTTGGAATTTTATATTTGTGGAAAATATTTTGGAAATGAAGTATGGGCTTCTTTTATGTTTCACTATATTTTATTAAATATGTATAGCTTTGGATTTTGATATTTGCAAAAAATATCTTGGAAAGAGGTATGGGCTTCTTTTGCTTGTGTTTGCTATATTGATTTGAATTTATAGAAATGCAAGGGCTTGGGATTTTAAAATATTTGTGGAAAATATTTTGGAAAGAAATATGGGCTTCTTTTTGTGTGCACTAAATCATATAGAAATGCATTCATACCTACAAATGAGTTGTTATGATCTCCACATTCCTATCATCTACCATGGAGGCCAAAGGAAGAATATGTTCAGATCATGCTAAGTTTAATATTCAAACATTATTGTTGTATTGATAAAGTCACTGTTGGTGGAAGATAATTTATTTTAATAGAAAAAAAAGACTATTATTTTGTAAACTAGACCTTTAGTTTTATTTATTAATAGATAAATAGGGGTTTTTAAAGGATTCCCTCAACCTTTTATAAAAATTCCATGGGAGAGCACACATACCAGAGGTGAAACACTAACCAACCACTCACTAAAGTAGAATAGAAAAAACAAATTCCACCTGGATTTGACCAACCCACAATCCAACCCATAGGATCCCCCCTAACCCATTGAGAGGAGACTAAAAAAGTACAACATCCATGACCAACATAGAGAAAGAAAAAATAATCTACCAACAGGTAAAAAAGAAACTGATCAACACAACCAACTTCAGTCGTAGGGTTCTCTACTGTATCTCTGGTCTCTTTCTTGTATGGTGAAGGATCTTCTAGAATCTGACACAAAAGGTGGTTCACATATTCTAAGAAATCCACTGTAATCTTAAGCATCCAAAGAATCAAACACTACTTGTCCTCCATAGGCTTAATTAGCTGGATGTGGTTATAGGATCCCATTGAGCTAGGAGTAGGGGAATAACCTCCTCTGAGGACTTGCTTTTTTATTTTCTTGGAATTGGTCTAGTCTGATTTATCTATTGTAATACATGAGTCCTCCATCATGAGCATATTCACAAATAACATTTTGGATTGTCTCACCCTCCCCTGCTAACACCGCTGGGAGACACTGATATGGCACCCGATCTTCTGCTCTTGACAACCACCTTGGGGTAGGCAATGGGGATCTCCTTCTAATACAAATTTGATGGCTTGCTGGAAATCAAGTGGGACATCACCGAAGGGGGACTAATGGATGGTGAAATATCTTGAGATTCAATATTATTGATAATTTATTTATCCTCCAAGTCTTTCTCTTTAGCCATATATTCAAAAACCAGCATGGTCAGACCTTGGTGAATTGGTTCCAAGCCTTTACCATTTCACACATGAATAATGGATTGCTCCATTGAATTAAACATATAAGCTAGAATATTCATTCATATTTATCTTCTTAACTGGTTAAGGAACATCACATGGTAGCCCCTCATAATATATTTGGATGATTCAAGTGTAAAATAGTCCATGACTACTTTCACAACCTAGTCCCAAGGGTTCTTGAGGGTCTTCATTAAAATTTGTTCTAAATATTTGGGAGGTACTCATCCATATCTAAGAAGTAACTCGGCTTATGAATAAGGGAGTGTTTCTTTCTATTGTGATAATTGCACACAAGGGGAAGGCCTGCCACTTTGGCAATGAGTGTAGTATTGAAAAAAAATCTAACATCTACAAAATTGTAATAACGAAATCAAATTGATAAATATAAATTCATGTAACTATCATAACAAGAAAGTAAAGAAATCAACGGGCCATTCTTATTAATATTCAAGAAATGTATTACAATGGGTTACAATAGATTGCTATTAGGGATTCACCAAATTGATATGAAATTACAATAAAGCACTCAAAGAATAGATGTCTTCAAAAGATATTTTGTAATCTCATGAACTGATAATGGAGGGTTTCCATAGAGACCTCCATTTGATGATGCCAAGAAGGATGATATTGATGATGATATTCCTGATAAGACCTATAACCTGCGCATATAAACACCTAAAAAGAATAAATAACATATGAAAGCCTCTCAAGATGAGGTATATTTCTTAATAATGCAAATTGGAAAGCAAATGCTAAAAACAGTAAAAGAATGCATAAAATATTGAAAGAACTAATGATAATCTATGTTAAGAATAGAATTAAAAGCAACTAAGACTAATTAAACTAGAAAATACAAATAAATTATATGTCACCATAAGAACATCATTAATCAGAACAACAGGCTCTACTAGCCATTGTCGGGTTTTGTGGCGATGCTTGTGGGCTGCTGTTGAAAACAACAGTCACCAAATAGAGACTCTGTTATCTGAGCTCGATGTATGGTGATGATAAATTTGATTTCCAAATTGATGTTCAAGGTTCGTTGTGTTTCAAAAAATAGTTGGATCATGGGAATTGGCTCAAATTCATGTGAATTGATGATGATCAGTGATGAGATTGGACCTTCAAACTCCAATTCACTCCATGGATTTAAATGTAAGCTTCATGATGCAATTTCGGTAACACCATGATGCTTATAAGAGATTGGTCTCTCTATTTACAAAATGCTAGCACTTTGTTGTGTTAGTTCGATATCAATTCTCTCTTGGTGAAGTTTTGGGGTGCCTTATATAGACCTCCCAAATTGGAATTCTAGCTTGCTAAAGAAGTCAAGACCAAGATTCGATTATGCCCAGGGATATGAATCGTCACTTCTGGAAGCTTCTCGATCATAACCACTCATATTGTTTTGCTCTATAATGGATTTGATTTAGCTCAAGGAGAGCAAGGTTGTTACAAAGGAGGTCATCCTTGACAGGTTCGGTCTGCTCAGAGTCCATCATCAAGTCTAAATATTGTGAGGCCACTGCTAAAGGGGATAATGACCTAGGTTGAAAAGGACTAGGCTTCCCTATTTGAGTGGTTAGAACCACTATTAGGTTTTATGAAGGTACAAGATTAGTCATATGGCCTGAAAAGGTATCCACATGAGTAGCCTCCTCAACATGACGTGTTTTAGGTGTCTATAGATGCCCCTTTTTGGGATGCATTATGGGAAAACACAACACTAAGAAAAAATAGACAACCTAACATCACATTGTAGGTTGATTGATGTTCATTAATCTGGTCAACATTAGATGTCCCAATCATGGAAAGAGCATGCATATTTGAATCATTACCTCAAACAAAATAGGTAGGCTTAAGTTTGATTAAAACTTTGAAAAATTCTAACAGCATATGGGTAGCATTGTCAAGCTACAAGGACCGAAGATCAGACTGGCAAAGGTTTAGTTCTGTATTTTTTCTTTTTGCTCCAGCAAAAGGGAAGCTTATAATAGTTGTTAGCAATGATTCATGGATGAATGTAATTTACATGATTAAGTGTTTAATTATTAATTTTGATTATGAGTTATTTGATTATGACTACCCCCTCAAGTGATGAGTCGATGAGAAAATGGAAAATGAAGAAAGTGATGAGTCACTTAACCAAGATGACTAATTTGGATGTTGCAAGATGATAACATTTGTAAAGGGAAAATTCAATTATAGTTGTGATTTCAACTCTTAAGAGTAATTGTACATCTCTATCCTGTGGAGCATTCTGACCACAATGGCCTTCTTAGGAAATCAAGCTATTAAAACATGTGATGAATTACTATGTCAATGATTTGATGAAATTTCATAGAAGAATGAAATGAATATCTCATTCTCGTGGAGTAGTCTGATCACAATGGCATTCTTAGGGATTGAAGTGAAGATATTTCAATTCATCGATGAATAATTTGGTTCAAATGGCCTTATGGTAATTTACTCATCTTATTGGAATGCATGGAGCACAAGTCACTACAACCACCAAGTGTATAAGGTAAATTACTAGGTACGAAGCACATTTGATATTTTGTTTATTTGATTTTTTTGTGAATTTTTGAGTTTATGATGAATATGGACCAGTAGATGTGATTAAATGTCCAATATGAAGCTCATGGTGGTGAGAAAATGAGTGCATTTATTGCTAGTCGAAGGCTGTCATGAGGAAAATTTGTGGTGATCTGCAAATTTTGGGGCCATCATGAGGTTCGACAACCATAGCGAAGTGTGATCACCCTCAAGGTGAGTGGCTACCAATTTTAGAAAAATATAAAAGTATTTTTGGCAATTTTTATTGTCATTTTACTAGATGGCAGTGAGAGAAAGTAAGATTTGAGAGAGGAAAATAATTTGACATGAAATGATGCCAAACTCGAGATAAACCCACCATGGTGGATCAACCTGAGGCATTGACAAGCGATGGAGCCAAAGCTCCTCAGGTAGACTCTCCATCCAACCCTTGTAAATTATGCTATTAAAAATGAAATTCATTAATTAATGGGTTAAATGAACCTCACTAAACTACAGATAATGAACCTCACCCTACTTTAGGATTTAGCTTAGGTTAGCTTAAGGGTAGGTAGGTTTAATTTTTGGTATTTATGGGGTGTAAAATGATCCCACATGGGGGCCACTGCAGGGTCATCCTTGGCAGGGGTGACACTCGATTGGCCAAAATGGGGTTGTTAGAAGGGTTGGTGGTGAGGTTTGAATCCCAACAGTAAAAAATTGACCATTGGTGGTGGCCGTCACGGGCATCGATGATGGTGATTGTGACCGTCATGGCCCTGAGCGGTGGTAAACCTTAGGCTTATTTTTTGAAAATTTTGATTAATTTTTTGATTTTTTTAATGTTTTGAGTGATCTTTTGAATGTTTTGGATTTTGATATGATTTTTTAAACTTTCTTTTTGGTGAATTTTGGATGACTTATTGAGTGATTGTTTTGAATTTCTTTCTACTGGGTGTTAGACTTTGATAGCTCGGGCTAGGGAGCCTAATATTTTTCTAGATCTATGAACACTACTAGATGATGATGAATAGAAGTGGTTTGAGGTGATTGGCCTCAAACATGTTGTGTGATTGCTGATTGTAATGTTAGAATAGTATTACCTCATGATCCTAGATTATTGTTGGTATAGTAGGACCAACATATTCCATCTCCCCACTAGATATGATGGTGATGTTGAAGGATATCTACCACATTTTTAGGATCCCTATCGATGGAGTAGCTATCACTTCTTCTCCCACTCGGGATAAGAATATGGTTCTAGAGTAGGTTTTTGATGATAGAGCTACTGGGGAACTGGAGAACATAGATCATAGCAAGGTCCTAGTCTATAATTGGTATGATGAGCACATATTATCTCGATGTGAAGCAGTTTTGATGCACATCATATTGAATGTGCTAATACTAGACTTATTAGAAGTGACGTTCCCTCGGAACCTCCTAGATATAGTGTAGGATTTTTAGGAGTGCAACCCTAAGGATCCAGTGATTATGGCATGGGAGAGCACACTACTAACACAAATCTACAACAAGATGTATGAGATACAACATCGAGGGCAAGTGGGAGTGGGATGTAGTCTACTGCTATAGATATGGGGCTAGGAGCATATCTAGGTATATTGACCTATGAGATTATCGGTATCTTGAGCTGACCTAGATGATGATAATAGTTACTACGCAACATTGTGGCCACGGTATGTAGAGGTTGTCTAGAGTCAGCCACATGCAGGTGTGCTAGCACACTATACTGAGTCGCTAGAGGAACTATAACATGGGTATATTATATAGAGGCCCTACTTGGACTATCCTAATTAGCCTAAGGTAGGGAGGTACCTAGCCAGGGTTAGGCATGATATATGGTTCATGGGGCACCATGGGAAGGAGAGAGAGTATTTCCATTACTCTTAGGTCACTAGGCAGTTCGACATAACCCATAATATACCAGAGAAGCTAGTCCTATATCATCATAGGAATTTCAAGACATAGTATGAGCCACCACAGGTAAAGTAACTATCAAAGGAGGTGGAACCTCTAGTTGTAGAGATAGGTTTAGAGGATCCATGGACTATTTTTGAGTATGACACTTGGTGGGTCTCTCGGCTATGGCATGGTGGTGGACCTATGGGTAGATCTAGGGAGGTGGCACTAAAGGAGGATGGTGATGATGATGGGCGACGAGTGCATCATAAGATAGAGGGGGAGTGGGAGTAGGTAGTAGGATAGCCAAATGAACCCCAAGCATAGGAGAAGGGCAAGGAGGATACCTCAAGTGATGAGGTAGCACATTTGTAGGTACAAGTACAAATTTTACAAGAACAACTGCAAGCTTTCGAGAGGTAGTTTATGGAACAAGATACATATCTCACTACTACACAGAGTCAACTTAGTGCTCGATAAAAAATATAGTAAGGATATTCTAAGGAGAGAACTACTCTCCAACTTTATGTAGATATTTCTACAACTATGATAGAGACTCTATGAGCATAACTGGTGGCCAAGACTATTGAGATAGAGGCTAGGACTGTGGAACAGGATACTCTACGAGTTTAGTTAGTGATTATTTCTATAGTTTAGGCTACACCATCCACTCCATCCACTCAAGGGCTGGTAGCATCAGGTGGGGATGCAAATATTATGAGACTATGAAGCATCATAGAGGAGGCTTAAATGCAATGCATAGTAGATTCAACATATATCATTGCTCTAGAGACTTAGGTTAGGCTATGTGACAACACTATATCATAGAGGTCTATAGTAGTGGGCTCCTAGTGGAGTAGGCAAAGTGAGTCTAGGTAGTCATCAGTGTGACCCAGTCATAGGTCATGTGTGTGATCAGAGAGATCACTAGGTACTAGATCCAGGTAGCCTCATAGAGATGGGGTTGAGGGTGGAGGTGCTTCAGGAGGTGTAGACTTTGTTTGATATGACATGATGTGCATATCATTTTTGAGTGTAAGGTTTGAGGACCTACACAGTTGTAGCCTACAAGTATTTTGTACCACTATGTACTCTGACATATTCACACATATTTATATGATATCTCTTGTTATGGCTCATTATGTGTTATGGTTTTGATTTTATGTTAGTGTATGCATTAATGGATGTAATGCCTATATGATGATGTAATATTTTATATATGTGATGTATTAATGATATGCAATATGCAAATAATTAATGTATGATTAGATGTTGTGATCTAGATGTGTAGATGCACTACTATGTATGCTTATATATATGCAGTAGTGAATGTTAAATGCATGTATTTGATTTATTTAATTTTTTATGCATTTAATCTATGTTTATATGATGTGGTGGACATAATGTATTAATTTCATGAGGATGGTCTAATGCAAATGAACCTGTATGCTTTAATAACTTAAAACATAATAAATGAATCTAATATGTGTTTAACAAACTAATGGTAAAAACTACAAAATATATGAAAATCATGAATGAAAATGTTAAATATTATCATAATAATTAATCATGTATACATCCATATATGAAATAAAAATATATAAGATGTAGGGACTTTTCCTATAAGCTTCTATAAACTAAAAGATATGCATAAAATAGTCAGAGTCCATCTAAATATTATTGTTGATATCCATATGGTATCTATCTTATTCTATGAACACACCTTAATAAACAAAAGAGAATAAGGAAAACTGTGATTGTTTGATGATATGATGTGTTGCTATAGGGAAATTTTTGAGGTTTTCCATGAGACTCAAACACCTTATTTGATTAATCAAAAGCTGCATAATAACTACACAAGACTCTTGAAAGATGCAAGCTTGTTAAGAAGTCCCATATATTCACTATCCCTGTGTATGCAAAGTGAATATATTAGATGAGGCATAAGATTACCTCATTACCAGGCAGGTTTCATTCAACCCATTACTATAATGAGGATCACCATATGGTCATCATGATCCTAAGTTTAGATGCAATTAGACTAGACTACTAGGCAATACAGGTTGCATAAATTTATCTCATCCATAAACTGACATTGGTATGTACAAAATAAGGTCTCTAATGTGATAGATATATCACCACATGTAAGGCTACTCCATTGCCATGAGAGTTTTATTCAACCCATTACTATAATGGAGATCACCCCATGGTATTTAAAAACTAAAGATTCCAGGGATTCAAGCTCATTACCCCCTTATTTTATTTTAATTGCTTAGGATACTTGCTCATGCTTAGTGATGATAACCATTGTTTATTTTGCATTTATATTTTAATTTTGAGCAAGGGATTTGCTTAGTTATGAAAATCACTGTTTCTTTTGCATTGTTTTAGGAATTTGCTCATTTTGTGGAAGAGCAAGGGATTGCTTGGGTAGGAGGGAGCTTGTCCTTTTGTCAATGATCAATGTTATAGACCATGCACATAATAAGATGAGAAAGGGAAAAATTTCACTTAAGGTGACCAGGACCACTTTGTAGTGTCATATTTTCTTGTTTAGACTCAGATTATTAATGTTTAAATTGTGTTGGGATTTTGATATATTCAAGGTACTATCAAAACTAGACCTTACCTCCAAAATCCAAGATAGCTTTCTACAAAATTTGAAAAGATAACCAGAGATGGATGAATGACTGAAAAACTCTATTATACACCGTATAACAACTGATAAGATGTGTTGAAAAACACAGTTACTCACAATGGAATTGTGAATGATAAGGATATGCAGATTCATGATTGGCATACAAAACATGGTGTCATTCCTAAGAATGTAAAAACAACCTATGCTAATGCAAGTGCAATGGATGAATATGCCTAATGCAATGCAAATAATAAGTGCATATAATAAAAATGCATAATGTAAATGCAAATATTTTTGTGTTTTAATATTTTGAATTGTTTTTGCGTTTTAATGTTTTGAATTGTTTTTGTGTTTTATGTTTTCTTATTTGTTTGTATTTTTGATGGTTTTTATTGTTTTTGTGATTTTAATTGTTTTATAATCTATGTCTAAAAATATTGAGTGGTAATTTTTCCCATGCAACCACACTCACAATTAGGATTTTGATTAGAAAACCCTCTCTTGCAAAGAAATATAAATTTCTTCAAGGTTCCTTTTACTTAATGTGTTCATGTATGTTTGTGAAGATGTGTCAAACAAGTGTTAGGAATACCTTAGTGCTTTGCAAGCAATTGTTAACAAGGGACCTGTGTTGGTGTTATTTTATTATGCTATGCTATTGATTGTTCATGAAACCTAAAAAAAAAGAAATGTGCTTGGTCCTCATATGACCACGATGAAAAGCCTTAGTTCATTTTATCTAGAAGTATTTTAGATAGATTTCATCTTCTTTTGTTGAGTAGAGTTTAATCAAGTTTTATCATCTTTGAACCTTGTTTTGAGCATGAAACAAATTAAAATCCATCTCTAAGTGGGAATCTTAAATGATGATTGGATTATTTTTATGTTGCTTTGTACATGAAATAAAATAATGAAATGGCTAGATTTAAAATGTAGAAGCCTTTGAAATGCTACATAAATCACCCCTCTTTAATGAAATTATAATTTCATAAAGAGACATTAATTTATTGATTTAAATACAATAACCTTTGGAATGTCGTATAAATTACCCCCCCTTCAACGAAATTGTAATTTTTCATAAAGGGAAGTTGATTTATTGCTTGAAAAACGAAATTGCAAAGCTTGGAATTTAAAAATATGAATTCATGTAAACTTCTGAAATAATAAAATTCTTTTTTTTTTTAAATTTGTGGGAAACATGCCAAAAGGGATGCCACTTTCGGGTAAGACCCAAGGAGGTAGGGGTATCCATTCCATAAAAAATGCCCAGGACTCGGACCTGGCCTACCACCTTTGACATACTCAAGGAGCAAACAAACACATAAAACCAATTTAAAAATAAGTAAATAACAACAAAAATAATAAAATAAAAAAATGCTCCTTGAGTGTGTCAAAAAAAAAGCACAACCAAACACGCACAATAAGATAAAAGAAACCACAACACAAACCACATAGAAAACCCGAGAACCACATAACAAAACACAAACAAGACAAAAACAACAGAACACTACAAAGACATAACCCAAAAAAAACATGAAAAATAAACACAACCAAAACCTAAAAAATTAGAGGGGAGGGCTCTGGTCCCTCCCCTGCTCCCCCTCCCATGGCTCCTGGTTCCTGCCCAGTCCCTGGCTCAACCCAGGTCATCCCTCCCCGGGAGTGGTTGTTTGTAGATGATCTCCTGGGGGGAGATCCTTCTCCACTATCTGCGCCCCTCCCAGCCGGCTAGGGTTTCCTTGGTTGTTTTTTCGGACTGGTGCTTCCCAGGGATCCCTGTTTGGTTGGGGATCCCTTCCATTTTTCCCTCAGGCTTCCCCCTAGGGTTTTTTGCAGGTTATTCGCGTGGATCTGGTCCCCTGCGTTTCTCGATGCGGTGGAGGTGATCGTTTAGGGTTTGGACAGCTTCCCCATTTTTTCTTGTGAATCCTCGGTAGGCTCTGTGCTTGGACAGGATTCTTGGTCCCTGCTGCTGGGATCCTCTTCTATTTTCTCAGGGCGGGTTCCTTATGGTGCAACTCTCTGGTCACTTCCTGTTGGGTTGGATCCTCTCTGTGCTGGTTGTCGACTTCCTGTAGGATGGCTCTCACTAAACAGAATGTTTTCCCGGTGGGCGGCTGGTTTCTCCACAGGGCGGGATCCGCCAAATCCATCGGTTTTCCCGTGAGGCGGGATCCTTTCTTTTCTGTTGGTTTCCCGGATGGTGGGATTTCCCCGTTGCTTCCCGCTAGGCGGGACTGTTTGTGGTGGTTTTGACTGCTTCCCACTAGGCGAGATTTTATTGTAACAGTTTTTCTTTGCTTCCCTCTTCGGGCGGGATCTTCTCGATGGTGGTTTTTGGCTACTCCCCGTCGGGCGGGATCTCCAAAACTACTTTCTTTCTTATTTTTTTGTTTCCCGCTGAGAGGGATTGTTTCATGCTTACTGTTACCGCTAGGCGGGATTTTTGTTTTGGTGTTTAGTTTCAAGGGATTGATGTCCTAGGCCCATTGCTTATGTATTCAGGTTTTGGGATCCTTGTTAAAACCCGCTGTAAATACAAACACTACTTACAAAAAAAAAACCTAAAAAATAAAAAAATAAAATAAAAATAAAAAAATAAAAAACAACCAACAATAGACAATAAACAAAAACAAAAAACATAGAAAACACTCACACATAAAAACACAAAATACCACAAACAAAGAGAAACCCAAGAACAAGAACGAAAAAAAAACACAAGAACAATAACAAAAAAACAAAAAAAAAACAAAACAAAACAACAAAAACACAAGAACAACAAAAAACAACACAAAGAACACAAAAACAAAACAAAATAAAAAAACCCACCCACCTTAAAAAACTAAACAAAAAAAAACAAAAAAGAAAAAAGAAATAAAAAATGAACAAAACAATGACCTATCTAGACTAGAAGACTATTAAGGCAAGAATCAACAGAGGAAACAAAATAAAGAATAGAATGAGCTAGGGAACTAAAAAAAACTGAATGAACCAAAGAGAAGCAAAAAAAAAAAAAAAACAAGAAGAAACTAGGTACCTTCAGAACTCGGAGCCATCCAAAGAAATGATAGAAAGAAGAGCTTCCCTAATTTGAGAAGCCCACCATATAGGAGGGTGGCCATAACAAGTAAGATCACCTTTGTCCAAAGCCCAATTAGCTAAAGCATCAACACTCTTGTTTTGATCTCTGACCACATGATTGTAATCAACTTTCAAAAATCCCATCTGGATTAACTTAATCTTCTCAATAATTCTTTTTATTCTCCAATCCACCTTATGATTATTAGAAGGATTCTTCAAGAGATTAATCATAAGTTGAGAGTCAGACTCAACTAACACCTTTTCCCATCCAACCTTAGTAGCCTCCTCGAAGGCCTCTGAGGATACCATACCCCTCAGCAAGGTTATTGGAAAGAATACCCAAATTCTCAAGCAAAAGTAAAAACTAGGGAGCCATCTGAAAGTCTACCAATTCCTCCCACACTGGCTTTTCCAGGGTTCCCTCTAGAGGCTCCATCAGTATTGACTTTTCCAAAATCCTTAGGAGGAGGTTGCCAATTTCTATTCCTATCCATATTACTAATACTCACATTCCCTTTAAGTTGGTTGCCCTTAGAAGGTTTAATATTCAATCTTTGCATCACTTGATCCCATATTTGGTGGGAGTTTTGGGGGTGATTAAGGAGATGATGGACTGATTCAACTAAGTTGGCTATGGTATTTTTCCAAATATAGTGAATATCCTTCCTATCTTGATTAAAAATTTGGCTATTCCTTTCATTCTAAATATTCCAAAGAAGAATGGTAGAACCCATCCAAACTAACTGCCTAATAAAATGATCAACACCCTCTTGATTAGGCCAATCCCTCCAAAGTTGTTCAAAAGTAAAAAAATTGGACCACTGTAAGCCAAGTAAAGTGGCCATTCTCCTCCACAGCTCGGAGGCTAAAGTACACTCAATAAAAATATGGTTGATATTTTCTACATTCTCTTCACACATTTCACATCTAAAAGGGCCATGAAAACCACGCTTCATAAGTTGCTCACCAAGTAAGCACCCTACGATGCAATAAAAGCCAATTAAAGAACCTCACCTTAGGCCAAAGATTTTGAGCCCACAATCGAGAAAATATGTCAAAAGAATGGTTGGGATTATTATGGCATAAGGTCAAATAACCTTGAGCAACTGAATACTCACCCTTAGTAGTGTTGTTCCATCCAAAACAATCTTTTTCATGGGACCAAGAGAGGGATCTCATATGAAGGATACCTTGGATATCTTGTCTTTGCCTTTCTGGGATTTGAATAGGCCAGTCCTCAATAGGGATCCAATATCTACCAACCTTTGAATTACCAATATGGTACCAACAGTAATTAGCCACCTTTATCCAATTAGCTTGGTGAAGCTCCTCCATCCAAGGCCTCCAATCGAGAAACTGAGTTATCAAAGGCTTGTGACCATCCCAAGAATCTGTCCAAAAATTTGCATGTTGACCATTATGAATGATCCAAAATAATTTTTTTTTATCAAATCCTCACTAGTCTTAAGAACTGCTAAAATGGGAGAACCTTTGGTAGGAAGTTGATAGCGAACAAGGTCTTCAAGACTTTTGTTCTCAACATATTTAGCATGGAGATTATTGGCCCAAAGAGCATTGGGGTTATGCAACATCCTCCAATATAATTTAGTAGCTAAAGCTTTGTTGTTATTAATTGAAGACCATAATCCTAACCCCCCTTCACTCTTAGGAAGATATAAAGTATCCCATTTCACCAAGGCCCATTTTATTTTCTCCTTAGTACCACTCCAAAGGAAACGATGACCGATTTGATCCAATTCTCGAAGAACAACCTTTGGGATATTCAAAATGAAAGAAACATAAATAGGAATAGCTTGAAGGACTGATTTTACCAAGGTGATTCTACCCCCATAAGAAAGCCACTTGTTGGTCCACTTTCCAATTTTCTTCTTGACTTTGTCCAACAACCAATTCCAATATTTATTTTTTTGCCTTTGAATATTTATGGGAATACCTAAATAAGTGATTGGAAGAGAGGTCTTCTTATATATTAGTTTATCCAAGACCATGGATTCCTGTCTAGCAGAGCAGTGAAAGAAAATAACTTTAGATTTGTCTTCATTGATCAACTGGCCCAAGTAGCCTTAGAAAAATAGCTAATGATTTGCTTAATATTAGAAGCTTCCTTAACTGTAGCTTTACCTAAAAGAGTAGAGTCATCCACAAATTGAAGATGAGAGATAGGTCTAGATCCATGAGCAATGGTAACTCCCTCAAGGGTTTTGTTTTCCCTCTTTTTGGTTATAGTCCTACCCAAGCATTCAACAAGAATGATGAATAAATAAGGGGATAGCGGGTCACCTTGCCTAATACCTCTGGAAGTTGGGAAAGATTGAGAAGGCCTGCCATTGATAAGAACTAAGTAGGAAACTCAAGAGATACATCCCATAATCCAATCCATCCAATCCTTAGAGAAACCAAATTGCCTCAAAACTTTGATAAGGAAGTGCCAATCCACTCGTCATAAGCTTTGGATAAGTCTAACCGAATGAACATGGAAGGAGAATTTTGCATATCCATGGAATGGATGGCTTCCTGAGCAAGAACTATCTCATCTACTATTTGACATCCTTCCACATAACCCCCTTGCTATGGGGAAATAATCTTATGCAAAAGAGGCTTCAACCTTTCTGCCATGATTTTAGTAATGATTTTGAGAAGAACATTACATAAAGCAATAGGTCTAAAAGCCGAGATATGATCAACCTCTTGAGATTTTGGAACAAGAGTAATATAAGTTTTATTTATAACCTTCAAAATTTCTTTGGATTTCCTGGCTTCTTCCACCACCTCTAATAAATCAAAATGAAGGATATCCCATAACTCTTGGTAGAACTCAATAGGAAAACCACCAGGACCTAGGGTTTTCCCTTTTTGCATTTTAAAAACTACTTGTTGAAGCTCATTGATAGTAACAGGAGCAGTCAAAATAGAGTTCTCATCAGAACATCTTGGGCAGTATTTTAATTATGTTTATTAGATTAAACGTTTTTCGCAGGAATTTTAATGTATTGCAGTCTTTTTGCAAAATAGAACATCTTAGTCCCATGCCTAGGTTTACCTTCCTTCCACCATTGTTGCACACGAGGTCTGAAGGAAATGTCTCTAAGCCACATTAATTGAAAATGAAAAGGAGAGAAACTCACATTGGTTTTCCACATTTCCACCATGACTGGCCAATGATCCGAACCATCATTATTAAGAGTCTTCACTTTAGGAATGTGACCATGGATTAAGAAATTTTTAGAGAGCAAAAACCTATCCAATCTCTCCATTATACAAGCTAAGCCTTGCCTTCATTAGACCAAGTCATAAGGCCATTATCTGGTTGGATATCCATAAGATGGAGGTTTGCAATATATTCACTCATGAGGTCAGTGCTTTTGTCCAAATTTCTCTTTCCCCCACTTTTCTCATCTAGAGAGAGGATGGTATTGAAATATCCTCCGATCAAGATCCAAGCTTTAGGAAAATGAGAGATAATATGAGTAATATCCTTCCACTGTCTTCTTTTTTTCCTCCAAAGAAGTCGGAGCATAAACAGTAATGCAGAGCATAATCTGGTTGGAATGTCTACTTTGAATAGCTATAGCCAACAAACCCCAACTTCCAACCATATGGTGAATAACTACCTCTTTTGGATCCCAAAGACAAGCAATGCCACCCGAAGTCCCTTGGGAACTGAGGGAAACCACTTTTCCAGCTGGCCAAATTTTATTGGAAATTAAGTCCATATCCCCTGACATCTTTGTTTCTTGAAGGAAAACAAGATGTGGATGATTTATCTGAATCATTCTTCTAATTTCATTTTGTTTTGAAAGACTCCCTTTGAGTCCTCTAATATTCCAAGTGATGATCTTCATTAATACCAGGGCTAAAAAATTTGGGAAGGACATTAATCTTACCTTCCTCTACAAGATTTTCACCTTCTTTTACCATATGATATTGATTGGTCTTGTGACCTACTTTTTGATTAGAATCCATCTTCAATTTTTTTTCCCTATTTCTTGACTTATTCCAATTGAATCTGAGATGGCTTCTAACCTTGAAGAATGCTCGTACACAACCAAAATTTTACTAGATGGTTCAACAGAGTCTATATTGGGACCTGCATTATTTGAATTTTTGACATTTGAAATATTGTTTTTCTTGTGTAAATTTTCTCCTTTTTTTTTTGTTGAAAACCTTTGATTTGTTGGTTTGTCTCTGAGTTCTTCCCTTCATATTTAAATTGTGTTTCTAAGATTTCAGTTTCCATTATTTCCTCTTCCTCACTTGGGATATCATTTGTGGAAAGGATTTCAAACATATTAGCAGATGACTTTGATTGATCCTTCATAACTGGTTTTTTCTGAGTGTTCTTCTTCTTAGGTATTTGGAAACCTGTTGAGTTTATATCTTCTTTCTTTTGATCAGGAATTTTATTTGGGCAAGCACTAGCCAAATGACCATATTCATGGCAAATTCTACAACGAAAAGGAATGTTCTCATAGTCCACTACTTGCTCCCAAGTGTCTTCCCCAAATTGTAATGTGATATTTTTAGGTAGGGGTTTGTCAAAATCCATTAAAACACAAATTCGAGCATAAATAATATGTTCAAAATTTTGAGTACAATCAACAATCATCATAAAATTTCCTAAAGAGTTTCCAATTGAAGAAAAAATAGTAGGATTCCAAAATTCAATAGGGAGGCCAAAGAGTCTAACCCACACGGGAGCTATAGAAGGCATCTCTTCTTCGACTTTAAATTTAGTATGCCAGGGCTTCATGAAAAGCCCTCGCCCTTCCAAAAAACCAAGGACCCCCTTGAAAAGTTTTCTCTCTATCTTCATTATTAGCAAATAAAACAAGAAAATAACCATTTGGATAAATAGAGATTTGTAACTCACCTTTAGTTTTCTAGCTTTTTGCAGCCCATACTTTGAAAGCAGATAGACTCGGACGAAAACCCACAAACCAACAAATTAGTCCTCTTTTTTCCAAATCTTCAATGCTAGTCTGAATTTTACCCATATCAAGCTTAACAATAGGAGTTCCATCAGCTGCTTTAAGACATCCTGACTCCATTTTCCTAGGATCAATCTTAGGCATTCTTAGAGTTTTATGGGAAGCCCTAATATTGATATTAGCATTGGGTTGAGGCTAGCCACCATGAAGGGCATCCCTAAAATTTATTTTTGGGACTGAGTCTTCGAAATTATTACCCTTGATAGGGGTTTTCACAGTAGAATTATTTTGTGGGTGCACCTTAGCACTAGATTCACTTGAGATATGAGCCATTTTTTGATCAACTGCTTGAAAATTGTTTCGTGATCTCTTTAATCCTTGCCCTAGACATCGTGGAAAGGTATGATTTTCACTTTTCTTTTGTGCAACAAATTGGAAGCCATTGTCACTCAAAGTTCATAGTATGATCTATTGAAAGACAAATTTCTAACCCATATTGTATCCCCTGCAACATTTCCTACTAAAATATTGATCATAAACCACAAAAATATTGGCCGCTAGGGCCCGAAGGCCCTAAAAACCAACCTCTGGAGCTGCTTGCACTCAACCCAGATGAAACCCTCGCATAGCCGCTTGCCAAATATGTCGTTCACACATAGGGATGTGCTAGGATTTGTGTTGCTCCAAATGATATGAAAATTGGTGGAGACGTTCTAGGGTTTTTCAGGCATCTACCCTCAAAATTTCAGCTCAATCCGAGTCCGGATGAGTGAGATATGGCCGAAACGAGTTCGACAGTTTGGGCAGTCCTGCGAAAAACGTTTAATCTAATAAAATTCCTTTTAACTTTATGCAAAATTTTATAATTTTGAATTTCCTTTAAAACAAAATTGAAATGACCTAAGATAAAACATTAAAGCTTAATCTTGACATCCATGCATCTCTTTTTTGGATTTTATTTTTTTAATATTTTTTATTTTATTTGATTGAGGTTTAAAAAAATGAAAAAGGTAGGGTTAGAAAATAAAAATAAAAATCTAGAATATGGACCAGAATGTGGAAATGACCAAATAAAAACTACTACAAGCAAATCCGACTTGTACTACAAAAAAATGTTAGTTCATGAACATTAAACACAACTAGGTTAGACCTGCATTGACACAATCCAAGATCTGTTTATGGCGAGAGTCTAAGGAAATAAAACATGCATTAAAACATTTAAAGATGCTACTAGATTCCTGCATAAAACACCCTTAAATATATCCAATACATGCATAACATATGTATAATAAAAGCTTTATGTTATTATGCTCAAAAAACCCCCTTTTCTGCATACAAAAAAAGGACAACCAGCTCTACAACAGTTTGGCAACCTTCCAATCTCTCCTTGTACATCTGCCCCAAAACTTCTAGCCATGTTTCTTTTGCTTCCATGGCATTTTAAAGCTTTCCAACAATAAAGTAAACTCTTCATTTTGTTTTCTCCCCTTTTCATTTGGCTTAGTCACGTAACTTCTTTTTTGTAACTGCAATATATTCCAAATGAAACGCTTCTTCCATAATGATTTTTGCCAACAATAAATTGGTAAATATCTTCCAAATGAAATGCTTCTTCCATAATGATTTTTGCCAACAATAAATTGGTAAATATCTTCCAAATGAAATGCTTCTTCCATAACGCTTTTTTGCCAACAATGAATTAAATAATGCTTTTATTTTATTTAGAAACCTGCCAACATCAATATAAAGCATTAATTCAAACTAACTTTAATAAAATCATAAAGTCAACATAAAAATTAATACCAAACCAATATGTAAAGAAATATTAGCATGCCATGAGAAAAATAAATGCTATTCTTTTGTTTTATTTTATTCATTTTATTTATATATATTTTATTCTTATTTATTTTTTAGTTTTTCTTCTATTTTTATTTTATTTTCTTTCTTTATTTAAATTTTACTTGTTTTTTTTTTAAAATTTGATTTAATTAATTTCAAATGTTTGAATTGGTTTAATTCAAAACATTAAAACTAACCAAAATAATAAAATAACAAAATAAGAAATAACCTAACCAATGCACTAGACAACTTAAAAGAAACCAAAAGGAGACACTAGTCAACACACCAGCCTATCAAAACTATCATGCAAAGAAACTAATTTCAACAAAAATTCAAAAATTAAAGGTGGGTCCCCAAGTTTGGTACTAGTTATGGAATGGCCACAATAAATGGTGACTCTCTTGGGAAATGCTCCTGAGCATTTCGAATGAAGAACCTAGTTTTGAAAATAAACAAACCAAATATCAGAAAGATATACATCGTCTAGCAACATCCAAAGAAGATGGGGTAGATGGCTTTGAATGAAACACCTAAACCCTCTACTCTAGCTGAATGTGTTTGAAAGTGATTTTATTTTGCATGCTTGAAAAACATCCGAACTCCATCACCTAATTAGCATTTAGGGTATAGAAATATTGCTCCCAAAAAGAATTTCATAGACAGAGCCCTACTGCTAGTCAGTCGTCTATAGCCCCGGTAGGGTTTAATTAATTTACCCTTGTGTTTAATTGATATTTTGCAAAGTATTTTTTGAACAAGCTTTGTCTAGATAGAGCCCTACTACTAGTTAGGCGTCTATAGCCCTGGTAGAGTTTATCCAAACCTGGTGACTAATTTTAGCGTGTTTTCCTTTGCTTGCTTTTTTTAAATGGCTTTGTAAAAGTTTATGCACCACATGGGTTAGAAAGTATTTGAGTTAGAAATGGAGCATATTATATTTTTACCTTAATTTGAAAACCAAAATGACTTCATCCTTCAAGATTTCAAAGCATGACCTTTAATATAATGTGTTCATGTGTAGCTTTAGCAAAATGATTTAGTTTTCCAAAATTCATTATCTTAGTCCTAAAATCTAGGAGTGGTTACTAAATAATTTCCATCCCCTTTTCCTTGACCCACGTGATAGGTAATTATCCCTTCATGACAAAGAAACACAAAAACGATCAAGAGGCCATTAGTAGCGACCATGAAACATCACCTCAAACAGAGAGACCAACCTTAAAATGTGAAACTCGCAAACCAAAATCTAAAGCAAACTAATAAGAAATCAACAACACAAAACTCGCTAAAATCATGCACCAAGCACAAAAATAGAAAACTAAAAACAAAAGCATGAAAACCCAAGCTATATATACACTACGGTACAAGATGATGCAAAAAAATTAGGCTATCATTTCTCTGGATCCCAAACACGATTGACACACTTTAAAAGATAAATATCATGATACACATGCCAAGTTTAACAAAATCCAACCAAAACAAGATTAGGCCAAATAATATAACAATTCTCACTTTTTCTCTCTCCCCATCATTTTAATCTATTTTCATTAGCAATCCCATAGTGGGGCTTCAAATCATCAAATTGATAAGGCAATAATTGATTTTTTATTCTTTCTTGGCTATTCCTTAAAATGCAGATTTCACAATTCAATTCATGATTTAGAATTAGGCTTTCCTTTTCAAATATGAGGTCTTGCAAGTAGGAGCCTATTTCTAAAAATTTCCAAGTCAAGTCATTTTTTGTGTATTTAGTCCAATCATGCTTATGTAACAATTTGCAAGCATCTAGGATATCTATTAAATGAGGATCATTATAAGTTTTTATCCTAGATTCAATTGTTACTTGTTGATGCACTTGATTCAATAACTCAAGCCTATCTACTTATGTTTCATTCAACAAAGCAATATCATTAGTGGTGTGAGGAGAAATTAACTCAAATTATTTATCAACCACAAATGATATTTCATCATTGATAGCATTTGAATCTAATAGATAATTAGGTAATATTTTACCTAGAGTTCGAATGGTTGAACACAAAAGATGGGATTCTACCTTTGATACATTTCCATTTACCAATACTTGGAGAGGATTTGTAACTTATTATTTTTTCTCATGATCTCCATCATTGTCATCTTGTAGCCCTTCATCTTCACCAATAACCTAATTTTCAATTACACCAAAATTAGGCACCCAATAAAAAATATGTCCATCCTTTTTAAACCATAAATCAAATAGTTAAAGTGTTGGGCTGTAAGGAGGAAATATTCCCTATCACCTATCTTGGTTTAACTTTGTTTATAGGCAAGATGAAATATGAACTTTGAAATCCAATTATTGATAAATTTAATAGGAAACTTCAAGGTTGGAAGGGATTTTTGTTATCATCTGTAGGGAAAGTACAACTCATAAAACACACGCTTCAAAGCCTCCTTATTTATTTCATGTCTTTCCTAAGGATGTCAAGGAAAGTGGAAGAGACTTTAGAAAGACTACAAAAAAATTTCTTATGGGATGGCACTGAATGTAAAAACTTATACATCTAGTAGCTTGGGATACCTATTACCAGCCTTTACAAAATGAGGGTCTTGGTTTGAGGAAGTTGAGAGATCTAAATAGAGCCCTTATAGCCAAACATGCTTGGATGCTTTACACTAGAGCATTAAGGATATGGGCTAGCATTATCCAAAACAAATACTTGGAGGGTAGAAACCACTTTATTAGTTTTTCTAATCCTCGATGTGGGTATTTTTTTTGGCAAAATATAATCAATAGAAAGAAAGTTCTATGGAAAGATCTAAAATAGAGAGTAGGTAGAGGAGAAAAAATTAACTTTTGTAAAGACCCTTGGATTCAAGAGGAGCCTTTAGCGAACTATAGAAAGTTCAAATATATTAAAAAACATTTAACTAGAACCTATGGTAAGAAAATTAATGGTTACATTCATAGGGTGGGTGATTTTCAAGAGTGGAAAATCATGCAAGAAGATATGCAAGGCTTGGGGGGTAAATATTTGCAAAACCTCGTAAGGAGTTATTATTTAGGTAGAGGTTTAGAGGAGGATCAGATAATTTGGGGAAGAAACTAGCAAGGCCAATACTCAGTGAAGGATGGATATAGAGTCTTGGGCAAAGTAACCTCAAAGAAACCCAAGATTAAAATAATTTGGAAGCTAAACATCATCCCTAAGGTTGCTATATTTTTTTGACTACCATTCTCAATAAGATTCTTACGAAAGATAATATGTTCAAAAGAGGGATTGTGGTTCCAACTATTTGTGTCTTATGTAACAAATAGGATGAGTGTGTGGACCACCTATTTGGAACTTGTGATTTTTTTTGTGATATCCTAAATATGTTATTGAGAGAAGTTAATATTGCTTGGGTCATTCCATATTATTTAATTAGGATTTAAAAACAGTGGCACTTAAGAAGTAGTATTTTTTGGCAAAAATGCATTCCACATAGTTGTTGGAGGATTTGGTTGGAAAGAAACAAATTAGTGTTCAAAAATAAAACCAAAGGAATAATTGGGGTTTATGCCAGGATAAAAACATCCCTATTGGAGGATTAAATTAAAAATATTTTTTGCCAAAAAGATCTTGCAATGATCATCTCTACAGAAAATGATATCTTAAATATGAAAAAAATCAATAAGATGAGACTAGATACTAGATGGGAACGTCCCCACAAAGAGTGGGTAAAAATTAACTTTGATGGAGCTGCAAAAGGTAACCCAGATCATGTTGGTTGTGGGGGACTAATTAGGAATGATAGAGGCCGAGTAGTGGCTACATATGATGAAGATCTAGGAATACCACAAATAACCAAGTTGAAGCAAGGGCAATGATTACAGGCCTCTGAATTACAGTGAATTTGGATTTTAGGAGAATTTTTGTTTAGGGGAATTCCAAGAATATTATGACTCCCCTTCAAAAAGGGGAGTTAATTAATTCTAGTATTTTCCAAATAATTAAATATGTGAGGACTATTTTGGAAAACCTAGAAGAAAGTCAAGTTAAACATATTTATAGAGAGGGAAACAAAGTTGCCGATAAAATGGTAAATATGTTAGTTAAATATGAGAATTTCAAGGTCTGGTTATATGCCCCCATGGAGTTGGAAGATATTATAAGAATTGATAATGAGGCTACCAAATAAAGAGGTCAAAGCAAAGTAAAATACTTATTGGGACCATGCGATGAAGGATTTGAGCACACTAAATTACATTATTATCAAATTTTTTTTATCAGTTATGTAAAGAATTGAGCATTGCATCAACCACATTAAATAGAAGGATAGCAGGAGGAATATTATTTTAGCTTCTCCATCAATAGGTTTAGCCCAGGTTTGTTTATTTTACTAAGATAGGGATATCTTGCATTTGTATGATCTTCTCTTATTTTTTCTTGTACATATTTCGAGCTCTATGTAAAGAGTCAGGGCCCTTCAACCCCCTTTTTTATCAATACCAAAAAATAAATCTTGTCAATCAGGGGTGTGTTAAATAACACATCTTCCTGATCAACTATTTGAGTTGTTTTGAATAGAGCAACATTTTCATTTGGATCATCTATGATATCAAACTCAAACCACTCATATTCTAGAATTTTCTCTATCTGAGGTAGCATAGGTACTATAGGGTCCTTAGGTGAAACAAGGCTTTCAATTTCTTGCCCCTCAAATGGAAACAAAGTGAATGATTCCCCTTCTTGGTCTAGAATAGTAGAATAATTATTTTTTTGAAAAATTTGATGAGATTACATCCCTTATTTCATGCCATTTTTAGATTTGAACAAGAATTGCAAGATCATGTATGATAGCAATTTCAGTGTCCTGCATATCAAGTGAAATAGAAATTTCATCAGTATGAGTAAAAAATTATTCTACATACTTCTTCCAATAATCATCATATAAATCCATGAGATGAAATTATATTACATCCTCCTCATAATATTTATATTCTTCAAGAAAATCCTCTTAAAATTCTCCTTTAATCATTTTTTGTGGCTCAAGGATTTCTACAGAGGAATCAATTCTTGTATTCATATTTGCATGATCACTGTAATCCTCATTTGTAAATAATGACTCCAAGTCATAACTTGGCTCATGTTGGCTTTCTTGATCATTATAATGATTGTCTTCTAAAAACAAGTGATGAAATTCTATCATGTCTTCTGGTGACTCTTTAGATTCATCTATTGATTCCTTTTCAAATTCCCTTTCATGCTTTCTATGATTATCCCAATCCTCCTTTGTGAATAATGACTCTAAGCCTTTTATTTCTAGCTTGTCATTATTTGAAACATGTTGAAATTCTTGACCATCCATTTTAACAATTTCATCTAAGTTTTTGGAGAGTCCTGAATTGGCATATATTTCAATGCAAGTCCTATCTAGGCCTTCTCCATTATCTAAGAGAGAATAAAATAGAATATCATTGAAATTTGTATCATGAACTTGATTTGTAGGATTATTTGGAAGCATACTTTGAGGTGCTTATTCTTGTAATGGAACCATATCTCTACTTAACTTCTGGACCAACCTCTTTAGGTATTTTACTTTTGACTCAAGCTCCTTGGGTTGGGTAGTAGAAGTGGTAGGATTAGTTGGATTGACATAAGTAGGCAAAGCCTAAGCACTTGTTGCTATGGCTCCATGAGTGGCCAAATGGTTCTCTAACCATAATGGAGTGGTTGTATGGATAGATGTATTTGTATAAGTGCATGTGGGAGGATAAGTGGGCATGGTAGGGTAAAAATGATTGTAGGGCAAAGTGTTCAACATCGTATTCTACTGTACCCATACCTAGTATATCATTGGAATTGGATTGTAATCCCCTACTTGTCCTACCATAGGTAATTTCTCCATCCCAAAACCTTGTGGTCTTAGTTGTTGTTCTACAATCATGGCCTCCATGTAGGCTAAGGCAAGAGTAGTAACCAAAGGATTTGTCCTAGTGAACATGGTGATCAAGGGATCCAATACCCCAAAGTATATTTGAAGAGTAGTATTTTATGAAATAACAAAGGGAGCAATCAATATCACATAGAGATTTTGAAATCTCATGTTGAATGTTCTCAATGGTTCATTAGGTTCCCTCCTGCAAGAAGCAAATTAATGATAGATTATAATAGGATCTATGGGTAACTTAAACTAATTGACAAAAGCAGTTTTTAACTGGACCTAGGATGTAATAGAGCCAGTGGGTAGATTGATGTACCAATCATATGTCGTGTCATCTAGGATCAAAGGAAACAATCTACAAGCCACATCCTCATGTTCAAATTTCTATCTAATTAAGGTATCCACATAGGCTTGAATGTGTTCCTCTGCTAGTCTTGTGCCATCATGTTTATACTTGGGAAAAAATATCTCTATGTTCTTGGGTAGGTCATGAACATCTCCAACAATGTTCAAAGGATTGTTGTGCACCCCATACCACTTTACAACATTTGCAGCCATTAGATTAGGTTGCGGTGTGATTAAACAATGACAACAATAAATGCTTATTAACAATGCATCAATATAAACCCTCACATAAGAAATATTATCACAAAATGGTTAGCATCAATGCATTATCAATTAAAGCAATTTCCAATCAATGAACACCATCACCTATCAATAAAACCTTGTTAGTCCAAACCAATGCCTTCAAATAAACCTTTTCAAGTAAACATGAACAATTTAGAATCTAAATAGCAATAAAGTAAACCAATTTAGGCCCTCCTTCTAGCGCCAAAATGTTGAGTGGTAATTTTACCCAATTGCAAAACCACACTCATAGTTAGAATTTTGATTAGAAAACCCTCTCTTGCAAAGAAATATAAATTTCTCCAAGGTTCCTTTTACTTAATGTGTGCATTTATGTTTGTGAATATGTGTCAAACAGGTGCTAGGAATACCTTAGTGCTTTGCAAACAACTGTTAACAAGGGGCCTATGTTGGTGTTATTTTATTATGCTATGTTATTGATTGTTCATGAAACTTAAAGAAAAGGAAATGTGTTTGGCCCTCATATGACCACGATGAAAAGCCTTAGTTCATTTTATCTTTAAATATTTTAGACAGATCTCATATTATTTTGTTAAACATATTTTAATCAAGTTTTATCTTCTTTGAACCCTGCTTTGAGCATGAAACAAAAGATTAAAATCTATATCTAAGTGTGAATCTTAAATGATGATTGGATTCATTTTTATGTTGCTTTGTGCATGAAATAAAACAATGAAATGGCTAGCTTTAAAATGTAGAAGCCTTTGAAATGCTACATAAATTACCCCTCTTTAATGAAATTATAATTTTCATAAAGAGATGTTAATTTATTGCTTTAAATACAATGGCCTTTGGAATGCCATATAAATTACCCCCCTTTTAATGAAATTGTAATTTTCATAAAGGGAAGTTGATTTATTTCCTGAAAAATGAAATTGCAAAGTTTAGAATTTGAAAGTGTGAATCCATGTAAAGTTTTGAAATTATAAAATTCCTTTTAAAACTGAACTTTATGCAAAATTTTATAATTTCGAATTTCATTTAAAACAAAATTGAAATGGCCTAATATGAAACATTAAAGCTTAATATTGACATCCATGCATCTATATATATATTTTGTTTGGCCATTTCAATTCAAACTTTAAGTTCAGTTAGGTTTATTTTTTTCCCTTTTTAACATGAGAAAGGTATAGCTATTTTTCTTTTGCATTTCTTTGTCACTGCTTTGCAGTGCATTATAAATAAGTTGACCTCATATGTAGTGCATTTCTAGGGATTGGATTGATTTCATTAAAACTAGCGACTCTATATTGATCAACAATTATTTTCCTTAACTTTGTTCATTGATCAAAGTTATATTAATTGTGGGAGTCGCTAGTTATTTATTTGGTCATTTGATTGGGGTTTAAAAAAATGAAAAATGTAGGGTTAGAAAAATAAAAATAAAAATCTGGAATATGGACCAGAATGTGGAAATGACCAAAGAAAAACTACTGCAAGCAAATTCGATCGATACTATAGAAAAACGTTAGTTCATGAACATAAAACACAATCGGGCTAGACTTGCATTCATACAATCCAAGATCTAGTTATGGTGAGAGTATAAGGAAATAAAACATGCATTAAAACATTTAAATATGCTACCAAATTCCTGCATAAAACACCCTTAAATATATCCAATACATGCATAATATATGTGCAATAAAACTTTATTGTAATTGCATATGTAAAGAAATATAAAGTCAACATACCAAACTAATATGTAAATAAATATTAGCATGCCATGGCAGAGAGGGCCTGAGCCTTACCATGGTAGAGAGGGTCCTTGAGGATTTCCTCTATGAGGGCTTCCTTTGACTTGAGTCTCACCATGGCAAAGAGGTCCTGAGCCTCCCCATGGTAGAAAGGGCCTGAGAGGGCATGAGCCTCACCATGGTAGAGAGGGCCTAAGAGGGCTTGAGCCTCACCATGGTAGAGAGGGCCTGAGACTCATCGTGGTAGAGAGATCCCATGAGGGTTTCCTTTATGAGGGCTTCCTTTGTGAGGGTTTCACTCCTACTCTGAATTTGATGCTCTAAAACCCTTTGAGTGGGAGGTCCCCTTTCTCCCATTCTGGATCTAGTTTCTAGTAATGCTTAGTTTCTCTTTTGTGGTTCATGACTAGGGTGTTTTGCTTGCTGGGGGTCTTATTGGTATGTTTTGCTCTCTTATGGATTTGACATTATCACTCTTATCTAGGATAGAGGTCCAAATATTGATCCAAACCTGTAGGGGTGATCCTAGGCCGCTATAATATAGTGGAAAATTCAGGCTATTGATCCCTTGGCTGGCTCTCCTAGATGGTTTTTATGTTGTGGATTTTGTTGGTTGGTATTTCTAGTATTTTTTTCTTAAATCGATTATTCTCATGAGGGGTTCTCCTATTATGTGATTTTTTGGATAGATTTGTTGATTTTTATGACAAGATTCCTCTATTATCCTTTCATGTTAGGTGGAAAATGCTTCGATTTGGGTAGTTTTTATTTGTAAATTTATTTTTAATCGGTAGCATTTTCATTGTTCTGCTATTTTTCTTCATTGCTTTAGATTCAGAGCACACGTTGGTTTGAAAATGGGACAATATCTTGTATTTCTTGATAAAAATCTATGGCTTATTTACTAGGAGGTTGTTTCATTGGATTTTTGGGTTTGATTTGTGGAATCCAACTCAGTCTTTCTTGATGTCTTATTGCTAGATCTAAGATTTGGGGGTTCCTTTCAAAACCCTACTTGTAATAGGTTTGGGGACCCTTTTAAAACCCCTTCTACTATCAATCAAAAAAATATTAGTGTGCCATGAGAAAAAATAAATGCTATTCTTTTGTTTTATTTGATTCATTATATTTATATATATATTTATTCTTATTTACTTTTTTTTAAAGTTTTTCTTCTATTTTTATTTTATTTTATTTATTTATTTAAATTTTACTTGTTTTATATATATTTTTTAGATTTTAAATTTGATTTAATTAATTTCAAATGTTTGAATTTATTTAATTCAAAATATTTAAACTAACAAAAAAAATAAAATAAGAAAGAACCTAACCAACATACTAGACAACTTAAAAGAAACCAAAATGAGACACTAGTCAACACACCAACCTATCAAAATTATCACACAAAGAAACTAAAATCTAGCAAAAATTCAAAAATTAAAGGTGGGTCCCCAAGTTTGGGCTAGTTATGGAATGGCCAAGACAAAAATACCTGTAGATGAATAATGTTGAGAGGTTTAGGCTCTTCAACACCTTCTAGCAATGTTAGGCGATAAGTACCTGGTCCAATATTCTCTGTGATGATGAAGGGACATAACCAATTGGCCACAAATTTATCTCACAGATGAGGTGATAGGTTTGATTTCTGTTGGTTCTCTTTAAGCACAAGATATCTAGCCTTAAAGTATCTTGCCTAGACTTTAATATTATAGGCTCATTTAATATAATATTGGTAAACACAGAGATGCTCAAGAGCATTCACTCATCGTTCATCAAGAAGGGTCAATTGATCAAGGTGAGATTGCCACAAAGTATCATCATCGATGAACTCTTTCAATGAGACTCGTAGTGATGGAATTTCTAATTCCAAGGGCATAATGGTCTTAGCACCATAGAATAGCAAAAACAAAGTTGCCCCAGTGGTTTTTTGAATTCTAGTGTGATAAGCCCACAAATATAGAGGCAATTGAAGATGCCAATCCTTATAATTATCCTTAACAATTTTCTTCAATATGGAAACTATTATTTTATTAGAGGCCTCTACTTACCCATTTTCTTACTGATAATATGGTGTTGCAAAGCTGTGTTGAATTTTATATTTAGATGTTAAAGCTTGCACATATTTGTTCTTAAATGATATTCCATTATCCAAAATAGTTTTAGATGGAATGTCAAAACAACATATAATATTATGGAGTATGAACTCCGCAATACGAGTTCCAGTTGTAGTGGTCAAAGGGATTTCTTCCACCCATTTAGTAAAGTACTAAGTGGTCATAATGATGAACATATGATAGCCCAATGAAGGAGGAAATATCTTCCCAATTAGATCAAATTCCTATTGAGAAAAATGCCAAGTCGATTGAATCGGTTGCAAGGCATGAGATGATAGGTGCATAAGGTTAGCATGATGCTAACATTTAATGCATTTATTGATACACATGCAATAATCCTTCTCCATAATGGGCCAATAATAGCCCATTCTAAGGATGCACTTAATGATGGCCATGCCACTAAAATTACCATTGTAGGTACCATCGTGAGATTACAAAATTACCCAAGAAAATTATTGGAGCTCGAGACAATGAAGGAGGATTCCATCATAGCTTCATCAATATAGAATATCTCCTAGCAAGATATATCTAGTCATTTTCTATTTAAATGCTCTTTTTGTGACATACAATAATCCCTAAGGAATAACACCAAGCTTTAGGTAATCCTTTAATTGGACGAGCCAATCATAATAAGCTATAACTTCAACTGTCTAAATGAATTATTCCTGTTGTGATTTGTTTTGCATAAATGCAGATTGGGATATAAACTTATGATGAATGGTAGTACCATTTTCTGAATGACCCTATGAGATAAATGACCCTTAAGAAGCCTGTGTCAAAAAGTCTTGTACTTTGTAGAACAATTCATAGTTTGGTTCTATCTGAATCATGTGGACTGATTCCTTCTTGTTTAGAGCCTCACACAATATCATGAATTATGAGAGCATCTTGATCTAGATGGTAGTAAAATCAATGAATTATTTTGAGGGATTAAGGATCTAAGGAGGCCACTATATCCATAAATCAATTAGATGTACGAGGGAATGTCTTGATGTTGTACTAATCCAGTTGGGATAGATATGTGTCCACAAGATCTTTGTAACCTTTCAGAATGGGATATCTACACTGATAAATTCCTTTCACTTGGTTGACTATGATCAAGGAGTCACAAAAGATATTTGGATTTTTAATATTCATGGTGATATTTTTTTGGAGACCCAATATTAGAGCCTTGTATTTAGCATAATAATTGGTTCAAGGGAAATTGAGTTTAAAATACAAGGGAATTGGAGCTCCTTGTGGCATTAAAAATATAATCCCTATGCCACCCCCTGCTCACAATTCAAACTATCAAAGAAAAAAGTCATGTCAGCTTTGTTATTCGGTTATTCGAGTTTGGTTCACTATGATAATGCAAAGACTACATCATCAAAAAACTCTATGACAAGATGCCTATCATCCTGAAGAGGCATCTCTACCAACTGATCAACTATGACCTATCCTTTGATAAAGTTTTGACTAATAAATTCTAGGTCAAATTCTATCGATAGCATGATCCACTTTGCGGTACATGTATTATGATAAGTTTGACTCATCATGTACTACAAATGTTTTTATTGGATATGACATATGTAGTATGACTTAGCATATAGTGGTGCAACTTCTAAGTAGCAAAAACCACTACTAAATAGAGCTTCTCGACGTATGCATATTTTAGCTTGTAGATAACCATGGTTTGACTAATGTAATATATAGCCTATTCTTTGTGTTCTTTTTTCTTCTAGGCTAACATGGTTTCCAATGCAAAGTTCATGGCTAATATATATAGTATAAAAGGTACATCTAGTCTAGGTGGAGATAACATTGGTGACATTACCAGGTATTGTTTGATCTCAAAAAATGCTTTCTAACATTATTCATCCCATTTGAATGGGACCCCCTTATGTAGCAATAAATTAATGGGTCAACATTTATCCAATAATTATGCTATGAAGTGCTTAATGGATGCTAATTTGCCTTGTAGGCTTCAAAGTTCTTTTATGTTTACTGGGGAAAGCATTTTCAAAATAGCTTTGACCTTTGCTGGATTGACTTTGATCTCTCATTTATAAACAATGAATCCCAAGAGTTTTCCTGATGTAACATCGAAAACACATTTCTTAGAATTCAGCCTAATGTTGTGCTCTATTAGGCGATCAAAGACTTTTAATTGAAAATTTGCGTGCTCTTCACATAATAATGAATTGGTAAGCAAATCATCAATGTAATCCTCTAGGATTTTGTGCATGTAGTCATGGAAAATGTATGTCATGGCCCACTGATATGTGGCACCAAAGTTTTTGAGGTCGAATGGTATAACCTTGTAGCAAAATGTACCCCATGGAGTGATAAAGGTTGTTTTATGTTGGTCCTCAGGTTTGACCTAAATTTGATTATAGCCAGAGAAACTATCCATGAGAGATAACATCGCATAACCAAAAGTTGCATCTACAAAAGCATCAATGTTTGACAACAAAAATGCATCCTTTGGTGTTGCCTTATTTAGGTCTCTAAATTATGTACAAATATGAATTCTCCCATCATGTTTTCCTACAAGTACCATGTTTGATACCCATTTCGAAAGTCAATGGGCTGAATGAACTCTACATCCAACAAATTTTGCAATTTGTCTTTCACCATAAAAGTGATGGTTGGATGCATCCTTCTTAGATTTTGCATAATAGATTTTATCTTAGGGTCCAATGAAAGGTTATGAGTAATCAATTTTGGATCCAAGCCTGACATGTATTTGTATGTCCAAGCAAAAAGGTTAGGTCTATCTTTAAATAGAGGTATGAGGATGGCTCGTTCCTCAAGAGATAAAATTTCTCCAAACTTGAATTTCTTTGGATGGTTAGAATCTGAAATAATATCCACTTCGAAAGTCTCCTCTACTAACATGTGGGATCCCTCCTCAAGCTAGTGAGGCATAGGGGTAAAATGAATATTTTCTATTGGATTCAGGTGATCTACTATGTCAGTTTCAACCTCAGTGTTATAGACATCATGAGCATAGCCACAAGTAAAATGGAAAGGTTGTAATATTTCTTCACAAGATAAGAAATTCTCAAGCGATATGGGCAATTTTGCATAGTCAAAGTTAATGACCTCAAGGTTGAGGTACAACTACTTTGAAGGGTCACTTATGCTATGGAGTGGTGTAGTTAAATCAATGGAGATCATATTAATGGATATTTGGTGCTCTCCATGGCTACGTGGGTAGGACCTATTAATTATTGGTTGCTCTTCATGCTCCAAGTGTGGTTTAGAAGGCATGGGAATCTCAGGATCTACTCTAGGAGCAGATAGGATAATAGGATCCTCTAGGGGAACAAAATCTCTCCAATTAGGTAGAGCGAAGAAGGCTTTGTAATAGATTTTATCTATGTCAACGGGATGCCTAATTGATTCAATATATCCTATGGAGTTATTAAGATGATAAAGGTGGAAAGGACCTAAATAAGCAATTTTAGTTGCATCCTCATATTCATCATATTCATCTACCCCATAATTATTAGAAATATCTTCTTATTACAATTCCTTGTCTATGATAGACTCTTGATATATTGCAGGGTCATGATATACAATCAATGTCTTCCCTAAAGCCTAAGCCTAGGTATTACAAGGAGTCAACTAGGATATCATTTAGTACGTGTATAGAATACCCTAATCCAAAATTATCCATTGGAAACTGGTACTGCAGTTGGAAGGGTGTTCTATGACCCTGCTCGTAGAGACCTAGACCATTGCCATGCCAATGGTAATGATAAAAGTATTGTAGAGCATAATCAAGGTTTGATAGGTAATAGACATTTCCTGTAAAATGTTTTTCATCTTGCTGGATAATAGGAGAATGATTTGAGGCTTGGTCAAAACCTCCATAGATAAAATTAATTTGATTGGTAGGTATACCTAGAGGCACTACCATCCCAAAGAGAAAATAGGGGACACGGGGTCTCCCAATATCTTGCACAAACTTGATAATTGGTGTAAATGTTATGTTTTGAACCAAATATTTTGTGAGTATTGGATTGATTAAATGCACCATCTCCTAAGGAGTGGATGATCCCATCGATGAAGTGGCGGATGTAGGTTGAGGTATCTCCTCCATCATATCGGGTGACTCTTCCTCTTCCATGGGAATAAGAATCTCTACGATTGATACATGGGGGATGACTTCAGACTCATCAACCATGGGTGACTTTAGCTTCTATTTATTCTTTGGATCATACGATGAATATGGTTTATTAGAAGTAGGTGCTTGTTTAGGTGATGATGGTGGCACTGATGTAGATGGGTTAACATGCACTAGTTTAGATTTACATTCTAGACTCTTAATAGGTGAAGTGGGTCTTATGTCTAGATGCATTGAGGGTAAGACAAAATCTCTCAAATTTCTAACTTGGTTAACATATTTAAAGGGCTCATCATCTAAGGGGACAACATGAATGTTTCCTTCATGAACATATTTAATGCACTAATGCAGGATGGAAGGAACACACTTCATATCATGGATCCAAGGTCGACCAAGCAGGATGTTATATTGCATGGATCCTTCCAGTATATGGTATGAAATAGATATGGTTTTTAATCCTACCTGTATAGGTAACACTATAGTACCAACTATTGAGAATAATACATAATTAAATTTACATTATAGATGCTTAATAGGTGAAGTGGATCTTATGTTTAGATGCATTGAGGGTAAGACAAACTCTCCTAGATTTCTAACTTGGTTAAAATATTTAAAGGGCACATCATATGAGGGGATGACATGAAAGTTTCCTTCATGAACATATTTAATGCACTGATGCAGGATGGAAGGAATGCACTGCATATCATGGATCCAAGGTTGACCAAGCAGGATGTTATATTGCATGGAGCCTTCCAACACATGGCATGAAATAAATATGGTTTTCAATCCTACCTGGATAGGTAACACTATGGTACCAACTGCCAAGCATAATCCATCGTTAAACACTCATAATGTGAAATTTTATGCCACTATGTGTGACTCTAGAATGCTAAGATATCCTAAAGCATTCATCATTATGATGTTAATCGATTAACCTATATCAATTAACACTCGCTTGAGCAAAATTTAGTTTATACAAGCGATAATATGCAATGGTGGATCTGCTACATTAACTGAAACCTTCTTGGTTTTGTGATCATGGAAAGTGATCATAGGCTCTTTACATTGTTGGATGTGCCCCACAAAGTTGGTGAAAGTGTTGGGGTCTTGGGGCTAAAGCTCAATGGATTTTAGAATTTCCATGAGCACTTCCCTATGCCTAGGGGATTGAACTATAATCTCATATATTGAGAGCTTGGATAAGGTCATTTGCAAAATATGAGTTAGTTTGTTTTTTATAGTAATAACCAGTTGTACCAGTGGACCTGGCACTGGATTTTGCACTAGCCTTTGTTGTGGTGCAATAGGTATTCTAATGGGAGCTACAGGTGTCTTTGGTTAGTTATACCTCATATTACATGTTACTATGTTGATCATGCCAATGAACCCTGTTGGTTCGACTTTTATACACACCCTGTGAAGAATGAGCATAAAATACCGATAACACTTATACGGGATAAATCCCACTCACTTTAGGATCTTGCTGGATATCCAAGGTGTGAGTTACAGAGTTGGGTCGAATGTCTATTCACTCTTTTCTGCTTTTGGAATAGTTTCAAGTGGACTGTTCGTTACCTTACAACGGGCTCGGGACTTCGGTTCAAGTAATGTTTTTGGAGTTGGTTATCTTTGTGGATAATCAGATTTACAATCAGTTCTTTGATCTAGCTCTTTATGCTTTAGCAGATTTAAATAAAAGACAAATTTAAAGAAAGATAAAAATGGATCATTTCACGGTGGAACAGAGAGAGTAGGGTAGGGCAGAAAAGAGAAGTTTATCTAACTTAGCTGCAAAACCAAAACTGCCAATTTTTAGTTATACCGGTTAGCTTCACAATAGAACAAATCAAAGAGGAAAGTGTCCAACTTTCTAAGATCACTTTCAACTAAGAGCATAAGACAAAGATGAAACAGATCTAACAAAAAATTATAAACAGAAGGGAAGTCGGTTAAAATTGGTATCTCTCACCAACAGCCTAGCTCGCACAGTGAGGACAGAGCAATTAGAACAGGCCTGAACCTTAAATCTGTAATTTTCCCTAACATACAATAAAGAAAATGAAGCCTAGCAACATATCCAATCCTGGTAACACAGATCTACAACATAATTTAAATAAACCTTAATGAAACGAAAACAAAAGAAGATGAACTTATCACAATCTGAAAGAGATTAGGCTCCTGGCCACGCTATCACAGAAAAAGAAAAATCACACCAACTCTAAGTCCAGAACAAAGCATTCAAACAAGATTTGCAGGAAATTGCTCCAATAGCTTCTATTTCTAAGTTTTTGCCTCTCGTGATTTACATTCAGAAGAAGTATTTATAGACCCAGGATAGACCCTGATCTTTTTAGGAATATCTTCTTCTCAAACCCTAAATTTTATCCTCTTAACCTTACTACCAGGGTTTTACAATATAAGGCCCTTTAAAAATAGAGTTTTTATAAACCCTAACCACTCTGCAAATCTGAGTGTAGTTACTTGCCATAAATGGAAAAGGCATGATCTGATGTTATTCTCATCCATCTGTAACTGCAAGTAAATATCTTCATCTTTCTGGTGCACTTGCCGAGAGGGTCTCATTAATTCCTCAGAGAAATTCGGATGAGTCACCGGTTTCTCTGACACTTTATCTTCGTAGAGCCGCTTCTGAGTTGAAATTCTCCGCATGCCATTACTTTCACCATAAATTCTTCTGTTAAATGCATCCATCGGCAAATTTCGGTAACTGTGTGTAGATATTTTCATTTTTCGGTCAATTGCCGACATACTCCATTAAATGGGCAGCTGCTTAGTCACCGTAAAGTCTCTTTGCGGCCAGATCTATAAAATCTGGATGAACCAACAATTCTCGGCATCTCCAATTTCCATCTGATGGCCTTCATTTAATCCGTGCTTATTTTGTCTTTTCCGCCATTACTTTCGTTAGTATGCAACTGCAGATGGCTTTCTACAAAAGACATGCAAGGATTAGTACTTTAATATTATTAAATCAAAACCTTAATGTTCATTATATGTCGGCTTTATTTGCTTTTGACACGTGTCGTGATAACACGACGCTTTCCTCCAGCTATTTTTCATTTTGGCCTCTTTGTCTCTTTTGCTGAAACCGCGACATGTCACGGATTTTGTGACATGTCACGAAATCGCGACGCTCCCTATCCTCTTTCTTTTTCGTCGAAAACCGTGACATGTCACGATTTTGCGACATGTAATCTTTTTTTTTTTTTTTGTTGTCTTTGATTTTTTTTGATGTCATGATTTCGACATTTTGTCAGGATTTCGTGACACCTATAGGCTTTTTTTTTTTGTCGTTTGTTCGTTTTTTTTTGTTGGACGTCCGATTTGACGACACTGTTTTGGTTTCTTTATGCTTTTTTTAAAAGTCAGATATCGCGATTTTCATGACTTGCACTTTCTTTCAAATATGTCATGATATCGTGACGTTTTCATTACTTGGTCTTTTCTTCCAAAATACGTCGCGATATCATGACATTTTCACTACTTGGCACTTTCTTTCCAAATATGTCGCGATATCGCGACGTTTTCATTACTTGGTCTTTTCTTCCAAAATGTATCGACATTTTCATCAAGTTTGTTCATAAACGTGGATTTCGTGACATTTCCAAAATGGAAAGTGTCGATATTGACTTTTCAAAAATGGAAGTGTCGCGATATCGTGACGTTTCAGACTTAGCTAATTCTTCCAAGACCCGTCGCGATTTCGTGACATTTCCAAAAATGGAAAGTGTCGCGATATCGTGACTTTTCCAAAAATGGAAGTGTTGCGATATCGCGACGTTTCCAGCACTTAGCAAAATTTTCAGAAATTGTAGGTTGACTCTAATGAATTCATTCATCTGTATTTTGCATTTTTACATATCTGTGAAAGATCTTTTTACTCAGAATGATTCTAACATTAAAGAAGTGAATTCTAAATTGAAATTAAAGTCACATGCAAGCCTACTTGGATACTTTGGTATATGCAAAACTTGAAGAAGAAGGAGGCAAGCAAAATTTGGAATAAAAACCTGGAAAACATCAAGAGGGTCCCTACTGCAAAATGAAAGCTAAATATTTTCAAAGGATGGAAATTCATTTTTTTAGTGGGGGTGTGTTGCTTCTCAACAAATGGCGATATCTGAGGGTAAAATAGTAGCACTATTTTAGAATCCAGGACTCTAGTTTCAAAACAATATAGACCATGTACCATGCCTTGCCACAAATATTCTTCAAAATAATTTAACTACTACCTGATAGTTGTTAAAATTTCCCAAGGACATACTAGGTTGAATCACTTAAGGAAGATTTCTGATGTGCAATTATAAGCGTATAAAACTTTCTTCAAGAATGACTGGGCCTTCGAATGTTGTACTCTGGATTGATCAACTTTTCTAGAAAGGGGAAACCGAGTTGTGAAAGGGGAAACCGAGTAGGGCTCTGTTTACTAGTTTAGCCTTTTACAACCTCGACAGAGTTACTCTTTAGATTTTCACGACCTTGATCCACAACTGTGAGGTAGTATCTACAACTTGGTAAAAGAAAACATTTTCCGAAGCCTTGGCTATCTCTTTCATTACATAACTTTTTTTTTTTTTTGTATAGAAAATAACAGAGTGCCGCTTTTATGTTGTCTTGCTCAACTTTCACCTTCTCTCTCTCTCCTTTGAAATATACCGAAATCTGAAAAGCCTTAAAAAAGAACAATTTTTTTTTTTTAATATTTCATCAATCTGGAACTGCTTCATCACTGGTACTGATAGCCTCTATGGATACTCAAATAATTTCATGAATCAGAGTCCCCTCTTACGACCAACTTTTCTTGGATTCCCTAGGAGTTTCTCCAGCCAAACAGTATAGCAGTTTCTTTATAATTAAAATAATTGTGGCAAGCAAGACACAAAATCCAATCATCTTTCTACTGTTGTTCTGAATAACAAAATAGTTCCACTGTTCAGTTTAAGCAGACTATCTCTCAATTAGAATAATGAACACTGGATTTTGAACTCAGAATAAAACAATTTTAGAAGGCTGACTTTTTCTTTCTTGCCCAGGCAAAACTAAAAAAAATAGAATTTTAAAAGCTAAAGAAATTTGTACAGATCCCAAAGGATAAAACACAGAACTTTAAAAACAAACAAAATAAAATAAAACAAACTACTTTGTACAGACCCCAAAGGATAAAATAAAATAAAACAAAACTACTTTGTACAGACCCCAAAGGATAAACAAAATAAAATAAAATAAAACTACTTCAAAGCTTATTTACAATATATACACATGTTACAACGTCTTTGTGATTTATTCAATCGATGTATTGGATGGAAAAGCTGAGAAATAATGCTTTAGATATTGACCATTAACAGGAAGGTTCAAAAAATTACCCTCCAGGTCCTGTAGAAAAAATGCATTATTACCCAGGGTTTTGGCAATCTGGTATGGCCCTGTCCATAAAGGTTGCAGCTTGGTGTTTTTACGCTTCTTTTCATGGGCTTTGTCCCACAGAAACACCAGGTCTGCAAGTTTGAACGCCTTCGAATTGGCCCTCTCGTCAAGCCAGCGCTTGACTGTCTCTTGGTGCCGACTAAAATGCTCCACAGCTTGAAGTCGTCCACCCTGCAAATCAAACAAGTCCAACATACGGGTTTTCGTATCTGCATGATCAAAGTAATGTAAAGCAAATTTTAATCCTGGTACTAATGCTTCATATTCTACCAAATTATTTGTGCAGGGAAACTGCAAGCGATAAGACATAAAATCGGTTTGATTTTTTGGTCTTTTAAGAACAACCCCTGTACCATAACCTTGCTCAGACTTAGCTGCATCAATATGAAGTATCCCAACTTCATTATCGTGATTAAGGTGAGCTTTAACCGGTTTCTCCTTTTGAGTAGTTGTTAAATTATAAACCCCAATATAACAACCCTCAGCAAGATTAGCAGTCTCATTCTTGGCATTATACTCTGTAACCATGAGTTTATATCTTGGTTCTCTGTTGATTCTTAATTGATTTGCAAAACCATTCCAGGGTAACCACATATGCGAGAAATCAGTAGCCAAATACCCATTCAATGATTTTGACCAATCCCCGCTCAGAAGCATCCCGTATCCTACAGGAATATCCACCACCTGAATATCAATTATGTGTTGCGCTCTTGGCTCAGATGCTAGCTGGATATGTATATTCTGAAGTTCACCTACCACTTTAACCTTTGATTTATCTAATTGGACGACTCTCATCTCGGAGTTCATTGGGGTTAAACCCAACTGTTGACAAATGGCCAAAGGCATAACATTAGTTGAAGCACCCGAATCTACCAGATAGTTGTGTAAGTTTTTTCCAAATATTCGAACAGTCAGTAGAAAAGGCGAAACTTCAGTCTTCTCTTTATACATGGCCACATTTGCATTTGCCATCTTCTTTCCTTTTTCCAAAGGTTTGGTAGTAGGTTCAGAATATGTTTTGATCAGGTTATCCCTTTGTTCAGAAATTTGGGCCAACTCATGAAGAGTGATGTTGGCTTTGATCTTCTTCATGTCCTCCACTATATTATATCCCTTATTGAGTGGAGGGACAAATGCATCTGGTCCTCTCGGATTTCCTCCCTTGGGTGGGGATGGGTTATTGCTTGAAGATGGATCTGGAGGAACACTGTGGGAGTTGTCCGGAGGGGTAGATGTAGTGTTGGGCTCCGGATTTCTATTTCTGAGGTTGTAGTTGTCCCTCCTGTACTGTTGAAAAGCCTGTACTTCATCCATGGGTAGCTCCACAACATTCTCTGATTCTTCTGGGAAAGTGAAAGAATCTAAGACCATAGCTGCACTGTGGTTGGATGAACTTGGGGCATCCGTAGTCCTTTGTTGTTCAGGAGAAACCAACTCGCCAGAAAGAGCTTCAAAGGCATTACAGAATTCCAAACAATCCAACTCCCCGTGTTGAGACGTTCCATGAATCCTGCACCAGTTAGGCAAGGCTAAATCACAAATATTTACATCATGCCCTTTACCTTTATAATCCTTATTGGGCTCGTATGGGGGCCGAGTGAATCTATTCTGCTGATAAGAAAACCTGTTTGGGTTTTCACCGGTGGACACTTGCCTTTTGAAAGTCAAAAAGTCATTTGCCAACTTTTGGACTACCCTTGAAACTTCTTCAACTCTTGTGTTATCAGCTTCTTTACCTGGATTCTATACATTTTCAACAGGTGCTACAGCCAATGGATTTCCTGATGGTGGAGTTTGACACACTGGCAACATCATCTGATGTGGTATGGGATTGAAAATAGGGGTGCCTTGTGTGACCAAAGGAATTTGATGAGCATTTAAAGGTTGGGGTCCCAACTGTCTTTCCAGAACCAAAGCTTCTTTGTAAGCCTCTGTTAAATTGGTAATAGAGGGATCTCTTTTCAAGAAAACAGAAGTCATTGGATCCAGAGAATTCCTAAAAATCTCTAATGCCAGGTCTGCATTTGGCACATAATAACCAGTCAGTCTACCATAAGCCTTCTGAAATCTAACATTGTAAGATCTGACAGATTCATTTATTTCTCTTTTAATACCAAAAAACTGCTGATATAATACACTGGGATCTATTACCTCACCAAACTGCGATACAAAAACCTTTTCCAAGTCATTCCAACTGGTAATAGAATCGTTAGTGAGATTTAGAAACCAGTCGTAAGCTCCCTCCTGGAGAGTGAACGGGAACAATCTGCAAGCCACATCTTCATGCTATACATTTAACAATTTCAGAGCATTCTTGAATGCTACTAGATGTTCTTCTGCTGTCCTAGTTCCATCATGCTTGTATCTGGGAAGATATCTCTCAAGATTTCTGGGCAGGTCATGGGCTGCACCCGAGATATTTAAGGCAGTGGAACCTAACCAGTTTGCCATTATTACTTGATTGACAATGATATTTTCAGTTGCAGTTGGAGTAACTACAAGTGGTGACAAAACTATTTCAGACAAGGACTTGGCCCTTCTGAGGCTGCTTCTTCTGGGGAGTTTCTAACTCAGGCACAAGGAGCTCTCCAGCTCTGGAGTGGGACCTTGTTACTCTATAATTAGAATCCAGCTTTTCACCAGCACTTACAACCTTACAATCCTTAACAGACTACTGAACTTCAGGTCCTCTTTTCTAGCAATTTTAAATATTGGTGTTGAGTTTCGCTGTTTAGGCAAAAACTCAAACAAACAAGTTTAAAAAGAGCTAAAGAGGAGGGAAAAGGATTCAAAAGATAAAACACCAGACTCTGCACAGACAACTTACAATACTGAACGGAGTTCAGTGGGCCCTCCTTCTAGCGCCAATTTTAAATGTTGGTTCGACTTTTATACACACCCTGTGAAGAATGAGCATAAAATACCGATAACACTTATACGGGATAAATCCCACTCACTTTAGGATCTTGCTGGATATCCAAGGTGTGAGTTACAGAGTTGGGTCGAATGTCTATTCACTCTTTTTCGCTTCTGGAATAGTTTCAAGTGGACTCTTTGTTACCTTACAACGGGCTCGGGACTTCAGTTCAGTAATGTTTTTGGAGTTGGTTATCTTTGTGGATAATCATATTTACAATCAGTTCTTTGATCTAGCTCTTTATGCTTTAGCAGATTTAAATAAAAGACAAATTTAAAGAAAGATAAAAATGGATCATTTCACGGTGGAACAGAGAGAGTAGGGTAGGGCAGAAAAGAGAAGTTTATCTAACTTAGCTGCAAAACCAAAACTGCCAATTTTTAGTTATACCGGTTAGCTTCACAATAGAACAAATCAAAGAGGAAAGTGTCCAGCTTTCTAAGATCACTTTCAACTAAGAGCATAAGACAAAGATGAAACAGATCTAACAGAAAATTATAAACAGAAGGGAAGTCGGTTAAAATTGGTATCTCTCACCAGTAGCCTAGCTCGCACAGTGAGGACAGAGCAATTAGAACAGGCCTGAACCTTAAATCTGTAATTTTCCCTAACATACAATAAAGAAAATGAAGCCTAGCAGCATATCCAATCCTGGTAACACAGATCTACAACATAAATTAAATAAACCTTAATGAAACGAAAAAAAAAATATGAACTTATCACAATCTGAAAGAGATTAGGCTCCTGGCCATGCTATCACGAAAAAGAAAAATCACACCAACTCTAAGTCCAGAACAAAGCATTCAAACAAGATTTGCAGGAAATTGCTCCAATAGCTTCTATTTCTAAGTTTTCGCCTCCCGTGATTTACATTCAGAAGAAGTATTTATAGACCCGGGACGGACCCCGATCTTTTTAGGAATATCTTCTTCTCAAACCCTAAATTTTATCCTCTTAACCTTACTACCAGGGTTTTACAATATAAGGCCCTTTAAAAATAGAGTTTTTTATAAACCCTAACCACTCTGCAAATCTGAGTGTAGTTACTTGCCATAAATGGAAAAGGCATGATCTGATGTTATTCTCATCCATCTGTAACTGCAAGTAAATATCTTCATCTTTCTGGTGCACTTGCCGGGAGGGTCTCATTAATTCCTCAGAGAAATTCGGATGAGTCACCGGTTTCTCTGACACTTTATCTTCGTAGAGCCGCTTCTGAGTTGAAATTCTCCGCATGCCATTACTTTCACCATAAATTCTTCTATTAAATGCGTCCATCGGCAAATTCCGGTAACTGTGTGTAGATATTTTCATTTTTCGGTCAATTGCCGACATACTCCATTAAATGGGCAGCTGCTTAGTCACCGTAAAGTCTCTTTGCGGCCAGATCTGTAAAATCTGGATGAACCAGCAATTCTCGACATCTCCAATTTCCATCTGACGGCCTTCATTTAATCCGTGCTTATTTTGTCTTTTCCGCCATTACTTCCGTTAGTATGCAACTGCCAGATGGCTTTCTGCAAAAGACATGCAAGGATTAGTACTTTAATATTATTAAATCAAAACCTTAATGTTCATTATATGTCGGCTTTATTTGCTTTTGACACGTGTCGTGATAACACGACGCTTTCCTCCAACTGTTTTTCATTTTGGCCTCTTTGTCTCTTTTGCCACGAAACCGCGACATGTCACGATTTCGCGACATGTCACGAAATCGCGACGTCCCTTCTTTTTTTCGACGTGTCACGATTTCGTCCATGCCTGCATCTTTCCTTACCTTTCTTTTCTTCGCACTTCCTCGCTTTGTTTCTGATTGCTTTTTTTTTTTTTTTTTTTTTCATACCTTCGATGATTCGCGATTTTATCCTTTCATGACACCTCCATGCCTTAGAATTTCTTTCAAAAACCTGTCGTGATATCGTGAAATTTTCACTACTTGGCACTTTCTTTCCAAATATGTCATGATATTGCGACGTTTTCATCACTTGGTCTTTTCTTCCAAAATACATCGCGATATCGCGACATTTTCACTACTTGGCACTTTCTTTCCAAATATGTCGCGATATCGCGACGTTTTCATCACTTGGTATTTTCTTCCAAAATACGTCATGAAATCGTGACATTTTCATCAAGTTTGGCTTCCGACTCAAACTTGTCGCGATTTCGCGACATTTCCAAAAATGGAAAGTGTCACGATATCGCGACTTTTCCAAAAATGGAAGTGTCGCGATATCGCGACGTTTCCAGCACTTAGCCGATTCTTCCAAGACCCATCACGATTTCGCGACATCTCCAAAAATGGAAAGTGTCGCGATATCGCGACTTTTCCAAAAATGGAAGTGTCGCGATATCGCGACGTTTCTAGCACTTAGCAAATTTTCCAGAAATTGTAGGTTGACTCTAATGAATTCATTCATCTGTATTTTGCATTTTTACATATCTGTGAAAGATCTTTTTACTCAGAATGTTTCTAACTTTTAAAGAAGTGAATTCTAAATTGAAATTAAAGTCACATGCAAGACTACTTAGATACTTTGATATAGGCAAAACTTGAAGAAGAAGGAGGCAAGCAAAATTTGGAATAAAAACCTGGAAAACATCAAGAGGGTCCCTACTGGAAAAATGAAAGCTAAATATTTTCAAAGGATGGAAATTCATTTTTTTAGTGGGGGTGTGTTGCTTCTCAACAAACCCCTGCATGGGTGGATCAGTGTGAATCTTGTTGAAAAGTCCTTTTTGATTACCCTTAACCTCATGGTTGGGGAAGGGCTCTTTGAATATTCCTAAATATTGTTGTCTAGGACAAGAGGATTATCAATTTGTAACTGGTTCCTATTGAGCATATTTTATACCAAGTTTTTAAAATCATAGCACCCTTGGATATCATGTCCATTTTATTTGTGATAGGAGCAATACTGATCTTCTCTATACCCTTTTAGTTTAGGATGTGCTGGATCCAATAATTTAATTTTAGGTAAGGTAATCACCTTCACCTTGCATAGTCTGTTGAATAAATATGCCAAAGACTCAAGTAATGGTATGTATATATGAGGCAAATTACGTTGTTTATCCTTACCTTGATTCTTGTTACACTGGTTATTAAATTACGTAGGAGGGAATTGAGCCTGATAGTTAGGCTATTGTTGAGACCTCTCTACTTTTGGAAATATTTAGAATAACCTGATTGATAGGCATTGGTTTTACCTGATGATTGTTATGGCAAGGATTCTTGTTCCATTATTTTTTGGGGAGTTTAATATCACCCTCCTAGATTTTAATGTCTTCTATCACTTTGGCTTGTACCAAATCTTGCTTGAATGTCTGGTAATGTTGCAATTGTAATAACAATGATATATGCTTAGAGTAACTTTTAGTGAATATTTGAGTTAATTCAAAAACAAGAATGGTAAATGATAATTTTGCACCATCTATTTTCATAATCCATGACTAGCTCATCATCAAATTGACAGCTTTGACAAGTCAGATAGGTTAGAATTATTATTAACTCTAAAAGAGAAGCATTCGAGGAAGGCATTGGCTAGTTGTTCAAAGCTAGATATGCTATGCCTAGGAATTTGATTATACCACTCCAGGGTAGAACTTGATAGTGTGATCATATATGTGCACAACAAAAAGGCATCATTTTTCTGGAGTTGGAAGCACAAGCGCATAAAAATTGTGACGTGCTCCTAGGTATTATAATCTCCCTTAAATTTATCTAGCTTATGCATATCAAAATGATTTGGATAAGCTAGACTAGGCATTGATAGATTAAGAGGTTTATTATACAACTTGTTCAATGTCAGTTTCTAGTAAACCATACCCTATTTCTCAAGCGATTGGATACACTCAATGAGAATTGTATGCTTGTGATGAGATAATATCATCCTCTCGAAGAGATATCTTGGGAGTAGTAGGTGGAAGGTTTTAGTTTTAACAAGTTGAAGTATTTTGATCACCCCTAATTCTTCATGAGATGACTCAATATATATTTGTTCCTATTCATCTACTTTTGTATCTTCATAACCCTCGTATTTTGGTAGGTTTGGAATTTGGCACTATCTTTGTCGAGAATTGTGGAGAGAGACATGAAGAGGATGGGTGTTTGTTAGCCTAGTAGGCAACTCCTGATGATGCATAGTGTACCTTGAGGTGAATTGTTGCCTATAGGTGATAGGTGTGAGCACCTCATCATGGGGTACCCTATGCAATTGTTCTTCACATAAATTCTATTAAAGGATTCATTCCTCTCATATTTTATGTTCATATAGACACTGATGATGCAACCTCTATTGCTCTTCATACTTGTGGTCTAAGCACTCTTGCTTATTACATAAAAAAAATCTAATTGATATTGGAGTAGTTGCTCTCTTTGATTAACATTAGGTCGAGGTAGCCAATATGTATGATCCACTGTGTAAGGCCATTGACTTCTCACCTTGATAAGAGGGATTTTAGCTATTTTGGTTCTTTTAGAAGGGACTACTACCCTCTTACCTCACTCAATTGAGGCTACATTCACTCTATGTTTAACCCTAGGGGTATTGCCCTCATGTATTGATGGTGCGGGTGTATGGCATGGCATTGTAGAACACTCACCAAGCTCATGTGTAGGGTGAAATATATCTTCATCACACCCACTCTTAGAATGAGAATCTGCAAACGAAGGGGCTCTATAGGTTGCATTTGGACCATACATGTCTAAATTATTTAACTTGTGATTTTTCCAAGGTTGGTCAGGAGGAGTGTTTTTCCCACTTTGACTAATCAAGGGCATATACTCTACACCCTACTTAGAATTTTTTGTAGATCTGTGGGGTACACGAATGCATGGAACCCCTCTATTAGGCCTCTCATTGGGTGGATTTTGTCTTGACACAACATACAATAAATGACGTCTAGCAGGATCCTCATCCTGGTTGTGAGGAGTTCCCACAAGAATCCTTCTATTAGAGGTCTCTCAATGAGTGGATCCCCATGGGTAGAGTTATCTTAATAAAGACTTCCTGAATGTTGTTTAGGTAAAATTTGGTCATTTGAGCTATATCTGAGTCATTTAGAGCCTTCTTGTGCATTTCTAGCTACCTCAACCTGGGGCTGGGCATGCCTTCATTTAGTGACCATTTTAATTTTGATTATGTATGTAATTAGAAAAAAAACAATGTATACAAATGATTACCTCTTTTAAGGATCAATTATGTTCCTAAAACTAGCTTGTGAGTTGTAATTCATTGAATATATTTGACTTGCTCTTGTTTGAGTTTGAAAATATTGACATAATACTCAATGTTTAAGGGTTTTCACCTGTACACTCTCACACACTAATCTAATGATGAAGTTTGAATTGTGAAACCCATCAGGATATGGAGATGAAGCCCATATCTGATGAGGAAGCATAGATCCTACTAGTCCTCACCTAGTTCATCGTGATTAGTGATACACCTTCCAAAGAAGAGTGCATGCAAATTTTCGCAGCTACAATGGATCTTGGAGTTGGCCTTTGCCAAGGATGGGGTTCAAAAAATCCACAACACAAGCCAAAAATGTGGTGATGAAGGCCACTATTGGTCTTGATCAAGTGATTGGATGTCACTTACAACTCACTTGATGTTAATTTTACCACGTGAAGTGTGTGTGGTTTATTTTAATTTATGCAAAAGCAAAATGTAAAATAGAGCATACGATGAATTTTCACTAATGCATAAGGTACATTTCAAATTCCCAAATATGAATAAAAAATGTTTTACTTTTTAGAAATTTGATAATGTAAATTTAAATGAGAACAACCTTTAAGTACGCCACATGCAGATAAATACTAATAAATAAATAAATTAGGTATCATATTTATAAAAAATAGACTACAACAGATGTCGTCAGACACATAGTCGATTAGAAATGTGGGCCGCTGGATTATGGGGTGGCTAGCAGCAGAGGCTACTACTCCCAACAATAGTTTCTAGAAAACAAGTAAAAATTCAAAAATTTCCTTCACATTATCTAGGTTTACTACTTAGAAATTATTGTTCTATTTTTTTTTAGAAAAAAACAGTGAAAATAGGCTTAAAAATATTTACAGGTGTAGCCATCATTTGAATAAGATGTAATTTTGGTTTTTTCATTCTACTTCAAGGCCATCAGATATTAAAGCGATGATAATGTTGGCCATAAGAGCTGATGGTAATGGCCACTGTTAACCATGATTGCTCAGAATGACAGTACCTACAAATGCAAAAATAAAGAAAATATCAAGTTAGCAACAATTTTGGGAAATTGTGGAAAGATTCCTATGGTGATTGCCACTGTAGTATTGATAAAATATCTAACATCTACAAAATTGCAATATCGAAATAAACTTGACAAATATAAGTTCATGTAACCATCATAACAAGAAAGTAAAGAAATCAATGGGCCATTATTATTAACATTCAAGAAACATATTACAATGGGTTACAATAGATCCATATTAGGGATTCACCAAATTGATATGAAATTACAATAAAGCACTCATAGAATAGATGTCTTCAAAAGATCTTCTGTAATAATATGAATTGATAATAGAGGGTTTACCTAGCAACCTCCATTTTATAATGCCAAGAAGGATGATCTTGATGATGATATAATCCTGATAATACCTGTAATCTACACACATAAACACCTACAAAGCATCAATAGCATATGAAAACCTCTCAAGATGAGGCTTGTTTCTTGATAATGCAAACTAGAAAGAAAATACTGAAAATAATAAAAGAATGCATAAAATATTGAAATAACTAATGCTAATATATGTTAAGAACAAAATTAAAATCAAATAAGACTAATTCAACTAGAAAATACAAGCAAATTAGATGTCATCGCAAGGCCATTGTTAATCAGAATGACAGGCTCTACTAGCCATCATCGGGTGTGGTGATGGCGCTTGCGAGACACTATTGAAAATAGTGGCTGCCAAACAAATAATTTTTTCTCTGAGCTTGATGTATGTTGATGATCAATTTTATTATTAAATTGTTGTTCAAGGTTCATTGTGTTCTGAAACATAGTTGGATCATGAGAATTAGCTCGAATTTGTGTGAATTTATGATGATCAAAAATGAGATTGGAACTTCAAATTCTAATGCACTCCATGGATTTAAATGTAAGCTTCATGATGTAATTTCGATAGCACCATGATGCTTATGAGAGATTGGTCTCTCTATTCACAAAAGGGTAGCACTTCGTTGCATTCAATTCATGATCAATTCTCTCTTGGTGAAGTTTTGGGGTGCCTTATATAGACCTCCTAAATTGGAATCCTAGCTTACTAAAGAAGCCAAGACCAAGATTTGATTATACCTAGGGATATGAATCATTGCTTCTAGAAGCCTTTTGATCATAATTGCTCATAATTTATTTCTTTGTAATGGATTTAGTTTGGCTCGAGGAGCGCAAGGTTGTTACAGAGGAGGTCATTCTCAACAGGCTCAGCCTGCTCGGAGGCCATCATCAAGTCTAGCGATCACATGGCTACCACTAGAGGGGACAATGGACCAAGCCCTATTTGAGTGATTAGAACCACTTTTAGGTCTTGGGAAGGTCCTAGATTAGTCATATAGCCTGAAAATATGTCCACATGAGTGGCATTCTCAACATGACATGTTTTAGGTGTCTAAAAAGAGTCACAATGATTTTAAACTCCAACTCTCCCACCTTAACCCAACCTTTGTTCCATGAGTGAGCCATACATTTTGACAAGCTTAGATTGTACCCATGGAACTTCTTGATACAACCCAATAACTCTCATTTCTTCAAAATTTTCTTCACTTCATTGTCCAATTCCATGGTTATCGATTCCAAATGTAAATTTGAGAGGGGTAATTTGGGGTCAACTACATGTCCTTATCCATTGAGGTAAATTCACTTGTAAAGCAAAATAATCCTTGCATATGCTTCTTAGAGAAGAACTAATCAACTAGCCACCTGAGGATAAAGGCCTCACACTGCAAAAAAGCTTTAGAAAAGTCATTAGAGGACCTCCAATGATAAAAAGGATCACATTGATGATGAGGGTGAGACACGAGATGATTGTCCAAGGATAAACCCACTATCAAAATAAAATATTCAAACTTGTTTAACTTCCAAGGTTTATTATCGAATCTTGATACTTACAAACTATCCACATTGAGATTATGCCAACCACGAGGTAGTGGGTTTGAGCTAAAAATTATTCTTGGTGCATGCATCCTCAAAATCATTAGATTCCAGTGCCACTTCACCTGACCATGGAAATAGTAACTCACTCTAGTTGGAAAAGGAAGAATGACACACCAATCAAAGATTTGGTCCGTGATACTAGTCCAAATACCACCCAATAAAATATTTACATGTGAGGTGAGATCATGTCAAGTTATCGCCCTATCAATCCAAATAAAAATATCACCAACTAGAAATCCTTCCACACATCTCCGATTGCAAGTGATGGAGAGGAAGAAACTAACACAAGATGACAGATGGAGATTGCCACATGAGAAAATCAAAACTATTTGTCCATCCAAGGCACCAAAATTTCAAAAGAGGAAAATAAATTTAAATAAAAATCTTGGAAGCAAAGGGCACGACCACCCCATGGGAACATGGGATGAATATATGGTGCCATGAATGAAGAATGGTTTTATGATTCTCATGCATGTTATTGCTTGATCTAAATTTTATATTTATATTGTAAGCTTAAGTTGATTATTTTGCTTTCCTTAGAAGATGCTTTTATTTTAATGCTTGTAGAGAGAGTTATCTTTGGGCTTTAGGGTATCTTTGGTTAGGGCTCTAAATTTAACCTTGTCTAAAATCCCACTTGTTCAAATTAGGATGTTGTGGGGTAGCAACACCTATTTCTTGTATCCATGAAAGAATAATCATATAAAGTGATTTTTGCTTAGAATCCTATTGCAGATATGGAGAAGACAAGCTTGATGTTTAAGGGATCACCATAAAGGTGTAGTTAAACTAGACCAAGAAATTTATGCCTAATGGATCCAACATAGATTAAATTATGGTTGGAAGAAGGAATTTGCATCCCCTCATTTCTAAGGACTAATAAGGGATAATCCTAACGCTAGGGTCAAAATTCCACATTCATGGAGGATTTATAAAAAGTGGGGAGATCCTTTGGAACCATCCTCTATACCATAGAGGTATATGATGTAAACCCTAGTACCTATGGGATATTGGCCTTTCTTTTCCACTCGAGTGATGTCTACAACATATTGGACTTGAAATGTGGGTATGTCTAGTCAATGTGTGTATTCTATGGATACTCTTATGAACCTTGTTTAACATTTAAAAAAATATCTTTAGGTTGGTTAGCATTTTGGGGTTGTTATGGTTGGTATTAGAGCTCTAGGTCATAGGAATAGAAGATTCCTTGGAAAAAGGGACTTAGAGATGTTTTGACTTGATGGATGACTTTTGGGAAATGGCATATCCATAATTACTATCATTGGATGATAGTATATAGTAGTTAGTATATTGGAGGATGTGACTAACTAGTAGGTAGAAGGCATGAGAAGAAGTACTACAACCTAACCTAGAGAATTTTGTGTGACCAAGAAACTATGACACAAAATTTAATAGGAGGAAGAAGAGGACCTTCTATTCTACAAAGACATGTTAGGCAGGATAGTGCCAATGCTAGACCCCCAAGAGAAATTTTTGGGAACTCTATAAGAGAGGTGGATAACCTCATTATTGTTGTCTCACTTTTGCAAGAGAAATTAGAGAAACAAAGAAAATAGATTGATCAATAATGATAAAGGTAGAAATCCTAAGAAGCAACAAAGAAAATAGAAATCCTAAGGCTATACCAGAAGGAAATCCTCCTTCTGATGAGCAAGAGGTTAGGGCTCTCATAGAGGTAGAACTAGCCAAATATTTGAATAATTTTAAGACCTTTAAATTCATTAGAAAGGGTTGGGGTGATTCAATTGATGATTGGCTAAATGAGTTGGAGATCTATTTATCTATGAAAACTATTATTCAATGACTTAAACTTGTTGGGCCACTCTCAATTTGTAGGAGACTGGGTTAGAATGGTGGAACACTTTTAAATCTGGACAGAAGATTGAGGCTATTAATATTTAATGCGAGGGGTTTGTGGAGGCCTTTAATAAAATATTCCTTACTGAACAACATTATGTGGAAAATTTTGAGGAATTTTCCACACTTGTCAAAGGAACAATGTCAATGGAGGTTTAGGTACATAAGTTTATCCTAGGGATAGATCCTAAGATAATATTAGAAGTAAACTTGCATAATATTGGGACTTTGTAGAAGGTATATGAACTAGCTTATCAAGCCAAGTCTTACCTACAATTGAACAAGTCTCCCTTTAATTATATGATTTTGTCAAAAGAGATCGACAAGCCTTAAGGAAAACAAATAGAATTGGTTTTATGAATTGGGAGCAAGAAAAAATAGGAAAAACAAAGATAATACAAATATGGAAAATAAAAATTATGGGAAGCAAGGGAGTTCTAAGAAGAAATTCCAAAAAAAGGATAATAGAACCCCTCAAGCACTAAAACAACTTGAACCTTATCTAATTGAGCATATAGGAAAAAAAAATAGGAAAGACACCCAGGTCCCAAGGGTGGTTTCTATGGCTATGGGGGACATCACTATGCAAACAAATTTCCAAATTGATTAGGACTAAGCAAAAGGATAGAGGAAGCTAACCATAAAATCTATGCTACAATGGAAAACAAAATCTGGATGGCCAAGCCACACCTATGATTTTAGATGGTAAGTTGTTTGATAAAAAAGTTAATATTTTAATAGATAGTGGAACAACGGATAGTTTAATTTCTTCTGGTATAGTTAGGTATTTTCCATAAAGACTAGGATTTTTGGCACAAGGGTGAAAAGTTGAGTATGGATCTAGATAGAACTACTCACTGAATCAATGTTTTTCAACAACCAAGATCACACTACCCAATGAATTTACCTTATGGCACTTATATGTAGCATCATTACATGACTTTGAAACCATATTGGGAGTAGAGTGGTTAAAGGCTCATGAAGCCATACTTAACTTCCAATATAGATGGATTGACTATACATAGAAATACAAGGAGAGATTAATAGTACATAGTGAGCAAGGGTCTTTTCGCCTTTAGATGATATTTGCAATGAAACTAAAGAAAGCTATCAGGAAAGGTGGTATGGTCTATGTCATTAAATTGAACCTCAAGATTAAGGATGATAAGAAGGAATATTTTTTTTAGAAACACCCAATACTACAAGATTTTGGGGATGTTTTCCATAAAGATCTTTCAAGGCTATCACCTAAACATAATTTTGACTTCACCATTAAAATTTTGATAGGTTTAGAATCTATCCACCGTACTTATTATATGATGATTCATATAGAAATGTAGGATTTGAAGGTGAAAATTTAGGGGTTTCTAGAAAAGGGGTTGATTAAACCTAGTGTATCACAATGGGGTGCACTAGTTCTTTTTTGAAAAATAAAACATACCCTGTGGTGCTCCTACTACTATCTATATAACCTCCCATGTATAAATGATCATATCCCTAGAAGATGAAAGAAGACATAGGCCCTGCCATCGATGAGCTATGGAAGCTATATTTTGATGGCACCAGATGCAAGAATGGTGCCAGAGCATCCATCATTAGGAATGAAATGGCATTACTGATGAACCCATAAACTATTGTGATACTTGAGAATCCACTTTATTATGCACTAGTTATTTTTTTGAAAAAGAAATATGGTTCATAAAGGTTGTGTATAGATTACAAAATGTTTAACAAAGCAAATATTAAGAATAGATACCCTTTACCCAGGATTGAGGATTTGTTTGATCAACTCAAGGGTGACACCATATTCTCAAATATTGATTTAAAATTAGGATACCATTAGCTAAGAATCCATGACGAGGATACTCATTAGATTTCTTTCAAGACTAGGTATAGGCATTAGTTTTTCTTAGTATTCTTGGATGATATTATGATATATTCCTAAAATAAGGAGGAGCACAATAAACATTTAAATATTGTGCTCGAGTTATTGAGGAGGAACCAACTCTATGGAAACCTATCAAAATATGATTTTTATGTTCCTAAGGTACATTATATAGGACATATTATATCTATTGAAGGGAGAGTGATAGATCCAAAGAAAATAGAGGCCATTATGAGCTAGCCATTGCCCACTAATGTTATTGAAGTGCAGATCTTCATGGACATAATAGGGTATTATAGGTGGTTTGTAAAGGACTACTCCAAGATAGCCTATTCCATAACTAAACTTCAAAGAAAAAGGAAGTAATATAAATGGAAAACAAGTACGAAGCCACTTTGGATATTCTTAAAGAGAAGCTTAATACTACACCTATCCTCAATATTCTAGATCCCCAAGGGAAATTTACAGTCTGCACTGATGCTTCTTTGGAAGGTTTGAGAGGAATTTTATCCTAGGATGATTCAGTCATGGCATATAAGTCAAGGAAACTCAAGAATCATGAGCTCAACTAGGCTAAGCATGATCTAGAACTATCAGCTATTATGCATGTCCTTAATATTTGGTGGTATTACCTACTAGAGAAGTCTTTTTAGTTAAGGACCGACCATCAGGGCTTAAGGTATATCTTTACTCAACCAATGCTCAATGCAAGGTAGAGAAGATGGATCGAGTTCTTAGTAGAATATTATTTTGGTATAGATTATATAAAAAGGAAGTAAAATAAGGTTGCTAGTGCCTTGAGTAGGAGAAGACATATAGCTACTTTGACCTGATGTCACATGGACTTGATGGATCAAGTCAGGGAAATGCAAGCACATGATAAATTTTGTAGTGAAATTCAAGCCAATATGGAAAGGAACTCTGAAGAGAGTAAGGATTTTGGAACAAATATGGGCTTTTATGCTTCATGGATAGGGTGGTGATCCTTGAAGTTGGTGAGTTAAGGAAATTTATCGTGCAAGAGGTGCATATATATCCTTACTCCGCTCACCTAGGAGGGGCTAATATGAGGGAGAACATGAAGAAGCCCTTCTATTGGTTGGGAATAAAGAAAGATATTTGTAGATGCAAAAGTGAAACACCAAAATATATAAAAAGATAAATTGAAATAAAGACCCAATATTACACAAAAGAGATGTTTTTATTAATATGGGGGGAGCCTCAAATATCCAATATTATAATGAAAGAATTGATTTATTTGATACAAATATTTACAATAACTAGGGTTCTCTGAAATACTAGTGAACAATGCTGGTGGTGTCTTCAATATTACTACTAATTCTAACAGGGGTGAGTGGGCTTCATTTTATCCAATACTAGGCCACTCCAGCTTAAGTAGTTGCATAATGCTTATGTATCTTTCCAAACCTACAAACAAGCAATAACAAAAAAATATTAGTAGCAATTGTGAGGGCTCCACTGCATGATATCTTCAGACATGAAACAACAAACCCTAGTTCAATAGAAATAATATAAGTAGATATGAGAAGATTAAAATAAATATAACAATGAAATATTTACCTTGCTAAACTTGCCATTTTTTTATCTATGATAGTTTTTGTAAGAAGTTTTTGTGATGATGCCCTAACATTACCCGAGGGCTTTGCTAGTATTTAGCAATAGGTTTTGAGATGCCCTCGGGCACTCGGTAGTAGCAAGAAATCCTTGTGGGTGCTTGTGGATGATAGGAAGTACCTAAAGATGCTTTGCGATGGGAGGAAGCACCTAAAGGTGCTCAGTGGTGATAGGGAGCACTCGAAGGCATTCGAGAGCTGAAGTGAAGATCTAGTTAAGAAAGAAGGGTAGTGATGAATGCAGGGGTGAGGGCAAGCGAGGATGGATGCCAAGGAATATTAGATGGAATAAAAATACTTAGAGCCAAAGACTTCATGAATTACTCAGGGACAACTCAGATGTGAACTGCTTAGGGTAACTTAGGGTAAAAGACTTAGGATTCAGAGGTTGAGCCATTTAAATAACTCCTATTTATAATCTCACCTAGGGCACATTAGGGTTTTGAAAACACAAATTGTGTGGTAAATATTAAAATGTGATGGAGGGTGGAGATTAAATCTGGGTAAGTAGTATGGATTGATCTAGATGAATGGTTAGGACTAAGTCAAATCGGATGGCTAGGATTTATTTACATATATAATATTTATATTTATTTTATATATATAATATAATATTAAAATATTAATATTAAATATATATTTAAAAAATATGTCTAAATATATAAATAAATGGGTAAAATGGTGGAAAGACCTAGATGGACGACAAGTGGCTAGGTTTTGGTGTCTATAGATACCCCTTTTTTGTATTGCGTTGCATGAAACACAATGCAGTGCAAAAATACAAGATACCTGCTTAATCTAGGTGTAGAAGTAGCTTTCTCTTGGGATGTGATAGATGAGATTAAAGAAAAAAGAAAAAAGAATTTGAATTTGCTTAGCTTACCCCCTCAATTGGTGAATGAGTTTGTGGATGAATATAACAAGCCAATTGAAAAAAAATGTGTGCAAATGAAATGTGGATGATATGAATGATGTAAATGTGATACCATTTTTTCCCCAATGGTTGGAAAGGGATTGGTGGATAATGTGAAATGATTGCATCTATTTTTTCCCCAACAGATGAAGGGTTTTGTAAAAATATGATGAATATGTGTCTATTTTTTTCCCAACAGATGAAGGGATTATTGACAAGTGTAGGATGTCATGATCATGTAAGATGTATCCCATTGTAGGAGGGTTAGAACAAAATATGGTTGCCCTAAATTTAGGGTGATTTGATGCTACTGAAGAATGTGCCTTTAGGTGTCATTGATATGCAAAGATGAATATGCAAAGATAGAAGAAAAATAGTCAACTTCGAAGGGCCAACTAGTGATTGTCGGATAATTCCTATGGTTTAGAACCAATCACCCTAGCTAAGTCCAGTAACCATGATGACTATCAAGGAAATGTGAAATGATGAAATATGATTTTGTCCATGTGTTAAAACCCATGAACTAGGCCATCAATGGCCGCTTTTGTGCAAATTATTCTTGGTAAGGTTTCACGCAAAAATGTGAAGTACCAAATGTGATTGTGATTTTGAACAAGGATATATGGAATGATGAAAATGACCAAGTGTCCTTATGGTAGGTTATTCATCTTACCAAATTGCATGGATGCAAATCACTACAATCGCCAAGTATATAGAATAACCCACTAGATAAAAGGTTCACTTGAATATTTGTTTGAACTTGGAAAATATGTAACTATTATGATTGATGATGGAAAATGATATGGAAATGCATTATTGATGATGAGGATGATGGTTATGGTTGTTTTGTGAAAATTTGGACCATTTTGGAGCATTTTGTAACTTATGTGATTTTGTGACTTTTGATTGCAAATAAAAAGTATGCATCAAAATCGGTCGGAACCTTCAAAAAACTTGTTAATATGATGAAAATTATGCATGAATGCAGTATGGAGAGATTTAGTGGAGGTAAGCCATTGTTTGGAAATGATTTGGTCATTTGTTAATTCTGATGCCAAAAGGTAGTTGGTGCTTTTGGCATGCACATACGCCCACCAGTATTTGGGTATTTTACAAACACTGTGGTGCACTTTAGTGCGCTAGGGAATGCCCATGTGCATCTCAAGGTGCCTAAAGCAGCTATAAATAGCTTACTGGGTAGAATTTGAGCTCATTTATGTGTTTCTAAGTTTGTGAAGTTGCATCTAGAAGAGTTGGATGGAGTGGAGTGGAGTGAGGTGAAGTGATTTAGGCACAAAATCTATGGTGATAGCAGGAGCAAATGTGAGGGCCGAAGTTGGGGCTAGAGTACAAGCTATTGAGGTAAGTCCCTTGTTTTGTGAAATTTTTTATATTTTTTTCTTTAACATGTGTTAATGATAAATGTTTTGTGATGTGCTACAACTTAGGATTTTGGAGGCTCGACACCAGTTACCACCTTACATCCCTGGGATGAGGAAGGTGCTAGTGAAGGAGGAGTGGGAGTTGCTGGAGGCTATGGGCCTAGTGTAGGTAGCCCATATTGATGTGGTGAGGGTAGATAAGGGGTACCCCTCTGCCTTGGAAAATATGTAGGATCTAGATAGGGGCACCTTTTATTTCCCCATGAGAGAGGTGACCCTCACACTTGAGGATGTATATCACATCCTCAAGGTTCCAGTGGAGGGGATTCACATCGAGGTTGGATACGGTTGGGGGGTAGAGATGAAGAAGATGTTTAAATATAGATATGAGAGTGTGAAGGTGGAGTATGGTAGAATTCCCTACTTATCCATGTATGTGAACAAGGATTTGGATACTCTTCGAGCTTTAGTGATGTTCGTGTTGGCCAATATTGTGGCCCCAAATAGCACTCACTTTAGGTTCCCTTGGAACCTGATAGGGTTGGTGAGTGATATGCTCACTATGCAGCAGGTGTATGCATGGGATCTTGCCTTATTAGCATAGGCATACCGGGAGCTCTATGAGGTGAGTATGTGGGGGAGGAAGGGATTGGGATGCAACTTACTATTGTAGTGTTAGGGATGGGATCACTTCAGTGTGGCTTGATCAAAGGACTTACCAATGGTAGGTTTGGGTAGGTAGCAACCCTATGCTAGGATATGAGGAGTTGTGGAGGAGGTACAAATAAGTCATCCTATATAGATGAGTGAGTGGTATAGGGATTTGTGGGATGGATTGACATCTGCCCAAGTGACATGGATGCCTTGGTAGGGTACCCGATGGACAAGACACAAAGAACATATATGATTGGTGAGGTAGGATAGGTGGGTGGTTAGGCAATATTAGAGAGAGGTTGAGTATATTTAGTTCTCTCAGGTGCTTTGATAGTTTAGCCTTATGTAGGGGGTTTCAGATGAGCTAGTGCTCTATAGGAGTCATTAGGAGGAGATAGGGCTACCATATGTGGAGCTATGGAGGATGTCTTATGAGGATGATGAGGAGATAGATCTCCCTAATGTGGATGATGTAAGGACTACTTTGAAGTACGATGTATGGCTCACTATGTAGCCACCATAGGCATTGAATCTAGTAGCAGCTAGTGGAGATGGATATGAGGGTAAGGGTGAGAGGACCCACAAGGCTCCTAAGTGGTAGAGGTACCTTTAATTTGATATTCGAAGGAGGATAACTAAGGGTGTAGCTAGGCAAGATCTAGGGAGTGGGGGAGTTGGTGGGGATGGGGAGGATATGGAGGAGACTTTTGATGGACCTCTAGGTTAGAGTGAGGAGGATTGGGTGAGGCTAGAGTAGTAGGTGATAGAGTGGGATGTGATGGTGATGGCTTGGGGTGAGAGGGTCATGAGGTTCTAGGTAGAGTTATCAGAGAGGGAGTTCCAGTATAATATTGATACAACATGCCTTTGGTATTATTAGAGATATATCAAGGCTTTGGAGGATAATTTGATAGAGCATCATATTCCTCTTCTAGATCCTCTAGCCTCATCTATATTTGAGGTTGCTAGGCATAGTGAGCTTAGGCATAATGCTAGGTCTAAGACTTCTACTAGGTCACAAGGGTCCTCTTGGAGGATGTAGCTAGTGCTTAGATGCACTTTTTATATATGAGCCTTGGTGCTCCATTGTATGTAGCCTTTTGGCACTCATTGTATATGCAATATTTATACATATATATACATGAGTTTTATTTTTGTGTTATATGTTTGTGTGAATGCTTTTTGTGGAATACTTTTTGTGGAATGTTTTTTTGATATGGGTGATTAATGCATATGATATGTTATGGATGATTAATGCAAGTGTAAATGTATGGATGATTAATGCAAGGCATGAAATACATGTGCTCTAATGATCATTCATAGTTTAGATTTTGCTTAGCCATGTTTTAGCAGTGTTTTTTGATCAGGGGCACCAAACCTGGTGGCTTGTGTGGTGTATGAATCATGAAGTGACATGGATGTTGACATGGAAGAAGATATTGATATATAAGAATATATGGATATTGATATGGAAAACTGACTATTTTGCAGAGACTCAGACATACTAGTGGCATCAAACAAACTCACTAAAATTACCTAATCCTTCTAGAACCAAACATGTGTATAGTGAATTCAGTTACCAAATCATGAGCATGGTAATGACTTGAGGTAATCAAGAACCAATGTGTGTGCAAGTGAGTTTATTAACTCATATTAAGTGTATTTGGGTGACCTGTTATGGATGAGACCAAGAAGCTAGCTTGTTTGTATGTATCGTCAAAGGTCTCTTAAAAGAGATGTGTCACCACACATGAGTGTACTCCACTTACAATCAAGCATCTATAGCTCTGGTGGAGGCTAACTCCATAGTCCATGAATTTTTATTTCTTAAGTTTTGGGGATGACTACCTAACCATCTAACTAGAAATGTAGTATGATCCTTACAACCCAATAATAAATGGTGTGTGGTGTAAAAGATTTATAGTTTTGGGAAATCAGATTCTCAACCTAAGTGTGATGATAATTGTACCCTATCCTTACTACTCTATATTTTTAATTTGGAAGAAACAGTGATAGTGATGAAAACCATTATTTTTGTGGACTATGTTGCATGATGGGACAAGCAAGGATTACCATTTTCACTTTGAGATTCAAATCAAGTATGGTGTTATCCCTCTTTGCCACAAGATATTTTTAAGATGTATGATTGTGTTTGGTTCAAGAATGTTTTGGAGTCAATTCATAGAACTCAATATTTCTTAGTGAAGATGTGTGATGGCACTAAAAGGAACTTGATATGTATTTGGAGTTTGCTTAAAACACTAGGATTGGCTGAGTGACCAAAAACACCTAGGAATTATGGATGCGTGGTTTTTGTGAATGACAATTTGACTTGGTGGAATTGTATGGATGATGTTGTGAAGGTACCCCTAATTAAGGCAACATGAATTTATTGGACCAATTCAAACATTGAACTTAATAAATGATCCCTAATATGAAATATGAAATTTAGATATGAATGCAATGTATGAAATACAAAATGAAATATGTGCAAATGCAATGTTTTGAGATGAAATGCAATGTTTTTGAATGTATGTAAATGAAGTGCAATGTTTTTGTGTATTATCCATGTATATATACATATATATCAATCATATTATGCATAGAATGCTTTCAAGTGTATAACATTAAGTGGTTTGAGTTCTTAATCTCCATCTAGACTGGAAATACTATAAGTACCATTACCCACTCTTTGAGTGATAATGTATGGACCCAACCAATTAGCCATGAATTTATCATGAAGATGTGATAGTGCATTCACGTTTTGTTGATTCTATTTAAGGATAAGATCTCCTAATTGGAATTTACATAGATGAAATTTGGTATTGTAATCACACTTTAGGTGGTCTTGATAAAATTATAAATGCTCTAAAGCATTTACTCACCTCTCATCAAGAAATGTGAGTTGGTCAAGACGTGCTTGTCTAGAAGTATCGTCATCTATGAATTCTTTCAAAAAAATTCACAAGGAGGGAATCTCAAGCTCAAGAGGTATGATTGCTTCAGCTTCATAGACCAATGAAAAAGGTGTTGCCCAAGTAGGCATACAGATGCTTGTTCGATAAGCCCATAATGCCAAGGGAATTTTGGTATGCCAATCTCTATGATTTTCATTAACAATTTTTTTGAGAATAGAAATTAATGTCTTGTTGGTAGCCAAATATTTCCATTTTATTGTGGGTAATAAGGATTCAAGAAACTATGTTGGATGTTATATTTCTTGTAGAGTGCTCAAACATCATTTTTCTTGAAAGACTTACCATTTTAAGAGATGATTTTCAAGGGGATACTAAAACGATAAATGAATTACCTCAAACCACTTTGTGAAGTATTTAGTGGATTGATGAATGTATGTTATCCCAAGGAAGGAGGAGAAACTATTTTGATTAGATCAAGATCCCATTGTGAAAAGGGCCAAAGGCTTTGAATAGGTTGTAAAGTTTGTCATGACACATGAGTTAAATTAGAATGCTCTTGAAATTTCTTATAATGTTTAATATATGTGCAACAGTCACGTTCCATGGTGGGAAAATAATAACCCATGTGTAAAATATATTTTGCGATGGCCATCCCACTAAAATGACCGCCACAAATTACATCATGAGCTTCAGATATGGCTCTTTATGCTTCACTAGACTCGAGACAATGAAGGACTCCATTATAACCATATTTATACAATATGTCCCCCAAGAGAATAAAACGAGCCACTTTTTTCTTGAAAGTGCATTTAGAAATTTGAGACATGTCATATGGAAGTGTTCCAAAATTGATAAAAACTACTTGTAGCACCCTAAAATTGGCGCAGTAAAACCTTAATAATTACAATTACTCTAGTAAATATTCAAATTCAAATTTCAACCCCCAAAACCGCTCCCAAACCGTCGTTTAACCCGTTTCCTCCTTTCCCGTACCATTTTTAGAGTTTGTTTTGACCGTTTGACGATATCGTCGTCGATCAGACGATATCGCCTCAGATCGGACGATTTCATCTGGACTAGGACGTCCAGACGATCTTGTCCCAAAACTGATTTTTCTCAATTAGCCTCTGTTCCAACGACATCTCTAATCCGGGCAGAAGCGTGTCTACATCGTTAGAGACCCTCCCCATTGGAGATCTCCCAAATTGGGATGATCTCCAACCTCCTAACCTCCCTCCTAAGCCTATTTAAACTTAGGCCCTCCCCTTAACCTACCCCTGGCTGAATTTTCCTATAAATCGACCTTCACACGCATTAGAATAATCTGTATTACCATCTACATTTGTTGCATCCAATTTTCTTGCAGGAACCTTGTCATTTTTCAGCCGGAGCAAGCTTACATCGTCGCAAATGATCCTGTTCAGATCGGAGACGATCATGTCAAATTAGAGATGATTTCGACTGCAATCATCATTGGGGGCAATCAGTGCCCAGAGTTTGCATTTTTCTCTTTTCAGCTCCTGTTCTATTCTGCATTTAGTTAGTTTATTTATTATTTTTTGCTATTCTGCATCTTGGAGTTCACCCATGTAGTTTAATTGCATAATGAAATCATGATTAACTATTAAAACATCGTAATTTACTTGCATTTCTATTCAGGATTATCTGTTAACATCTTTATTGCCATTTTACATCTTTATCCTCTATTAGCATTGCTATATTTTTTGTATTTTGTGTCTATTTCTCTATTTGCAGGTCTCTGACGAATTCGTCAGATCTCAGACGATCTTGCAGGTCAAAGACGATTTCATCAAATTCCAGATGATCTGGACTGCTTCAAAAATCAGAATCTCCATCAGACATCCGGATCAGGTATGGCTCTGTAATTTAGCTTTTTTCCCTCTGTTTTTTGTTTAAAATCTGTCTGCTGTATTTCATCTAGTCTGCATTTTCATAATAGATCAACTTAGATTCATTTGGCCAAACCTAGGACTCGAATGTTTAAAGCTAAAACTGAATACATTAAACACATTCCCAACCTAGGCGTGGAAACTACCATTCAAACGTTTCCTGGTGAACCCACCATCCATCAAAAAATCACCATAATACACCTCCCCCGAGAGGCGGGACCTTCGCAAGGCCTCTCAGTCCGAGGTACCATGCCATCCTTTTCACATCCCCCTTCCGGGCACGGATCCTATAGCCTGAAGGTAAGGGTGTGAAAAATTTGGAGCGATACATTTTGGTGAACCCGACGTGAATGCATTTAAAACCTTTTGAAAACAAAACAAAAAAAATAAAACAACCAAAAAAACATAGATGCATTTCAAATCATTTAAAATTAATAAGTTGCATATCATGTTTAGATGGTAGCTCCTAAGAAAATATTAGCAGTTACTATAAATGTTGAAAACCAATTAGCAGCCATAGAAATCAATTCTGTGCTTAGTGTGCCTGAAATAGATAGAAATCAACTTTTGTGGGATGAACTTGATAGAATACTAGGTGCCATTTCATCTAGGTCAACAAAACTTAAACAAATCAAGAGGCTTGTCCTAGATAGAATCCTGGATCCTCATCAACTCGTCTTTTATCATGAACTTCAGAGAGCCTGCCATAGATGGTTAGCTTATAGGAGAGCTCTTGTGTCTTCAAAATTTTTCACTTTCGAGGAATACCTCAAGAACACAGCTGTGGTATGCCAATTTCTAGTTCATATAGAATCCCAAGAAACTGATCTTATGATTAGAAGAAGATGGAACAAAACTCCTAGAGCTATGTTGTATCGTGAATATTGTCGTGAGAATTATTATTATCAACCAGAATCTAAAATACATGGTATTTCTATAGCCCTTTTCATTAAATTTTTGAAAGAAAATTTCCAATTTGAAGAAGAACACTTCATGACTCCTAAAGAACTTGAGCCCATTAATGATATTTATAAATTGTTTATAGAAAACTAGATCATTACTTTCAGTATTATTTCTTGCATTTATTGTGTTGTTTGTTATCTTTACAATATTATTACAAAAACAAGAAAAACTAAAAAACATAATAAAAACCAAAACATTTCATTTTAAATATTGTAGTAGGTATATAATTAATATATACCTCTTAATATTATAGCATATATATATATATATATATATATATTTTCTGAAATCTAAATTAAGCACAATGCCTAAACTTAGGAATGGTAAACAAACTGAAGGAGAAGAAGAAGATTGGTTAGAAGATAAAACTAGAAACCCAAATGTCCTTCCTGAGGATCCAATTTCGGAAGGAGAAACTCTAGATCAACCAGAAGATGACCTAGGTGAAGACAATGAACAAGAAGAAAATGTTAAAGAGGAAGGATCCTCATCCCCTAGAGTAGCTCTAGATGGAACTATTGCTTTTGATAACTTAGATCATTTCTGGAAATTTTTCAATAATAACATTGGCGCTCTTAATATGGCAGTTCATATTGATAAAGGGCAAATTAGTGACACTCAAGCAGCCATGGAACATATGTTTGATGTGCACACTAATCCCTTGTCTTTTATTGATCAAGAAAGTGATAAGGTTGGACCATCCAATAGAGATATGGTCACTATGATTCAAAACATGCCAAAACAATAGGTTACCCAACCTCCTAAGGAACCTGTTATTGAGCCTAAAATCATTCCCACACAAAAGAAAACTTCCTTAACTGCTTTACTTCGCCAAACTATTGATCAATATGCTTCAAGTAAACAAAAACCTAAAATGAAGCCAAACACCAATTTTCAACAATCTGGAATACAACATAATACAACTTCAAAATTCCTTCATAACACCTTTCCTACCAACAATTTACACAATAGCAATATAGCATCTAATCTCCATGTCCCTCCATCATATGCTCACAAATCCCATATCAATGCCCTACCGAACCAATATGGTGGGCAAACTAGTAATCTGGAAGCCATGGTGAAACAGTTAGCTTCGCGTATGGACCAGATAGATCCCTACCGTCCCTCGTACAATTATCGAGAGATATGTAGTCAACCTTTGGATCCCATAGTTGTAGCACAACCGTACCCTAAGCATTTTCCCATGCCCATCCTGCCTATATATAAAGGAACTGAAGATCCCATAGAGCATCTTCGCATGTTTAGGATAGCATGTCATGATATATCACATGATGACTTGCTATTACTAAAAATGTTCCCAAAAAGTTTAGGTGGAATGGCATTAGAGTGGTACTATCAACTACCCACTCATTCTTTGAGAAATTTTGAAGAAACAACTGAATATTTTGTCCATCAATTTAGTGCCTACATCGAGAGGCATGTCACCATTAAAGATTTATACAACTTAAAACAAGACAAAGATGAATGTTTTGCTGATTTCTTAGCTAGATGGAGGCAATTGATAGGAAAACTACACTTTGTGCTACCTTATAGGGAAATGTTGGACATTTTTATCAATAATTTGCAAGAACAAATATCTTATGAGTTATCAACTGCTACTTTAACTACCTTCGATCAAGCTATAGATTTAGCTCGAAGAGTAGAAGATGCCCTCATTAGGAGAGGCCAACTTAGGAAGAAAGATGATGAGAAAACCTCCAAAAATCAATATAAAAACAAACAAGTCGTAGGTGACGGAGTCACTGACAACAAAAATGTTGCTAATATCAATGCAACGAAAACAACAAAAAAATTTATATTGAAACCTCCTGATAAACCTCCTCGAGAATTTACTAGATTGAATCAACCATTATCAACTATTTTACCTCAATTACTCGAAAGAGGTTTGATCCAATTACCAGCTATCCGGGAACCTGATCCAACTATACCCGGATACAGAGCTGACTTACACTGTGATTTCCATAGAGGACCTGGACACTCTACCAATGCTTGTAAAAGGTTGAAACATAAAATACAAGATCTGATTGATAATAATGAAATGGAGGTGCAAGCCTTCCAACCTAAACAAAATGCTCCTAATAATCCTCAAAAGAACATTCCCCAAAATCAAAATCAAAATGCTAATCAATCATTAGACATATTTCAACACCCTTTACCAAGACATGGTAAAGAGGTGGCCAATCAAATCGAACATCATAATGTTCCTCCTCCTACCCGATATGTAGGAACTATTAGCGAACATTTACCTAATCATGATCCTCAAATATTTGACACAACTTTATCCATGGTCACGACCAAGCCCCTACATAATATTCAAACTCCAGATCCTAGTGATATAGAATCAGATACTGAAAGTGACATGGAAATCACTTCAAACCAATCGAATAGTTCTGAAAATGAATCAGATCCTATTCAACCCATCACAGATGCTATGGTTCCAGAAGAACCATTTCCTAGAAGAGTTACTACTCGACCCTCTTCTAATCAATTCCTCCCAAATGAACAAGCCATAAACGCTCAACCGAGACCAGTTCAATGTCTTCAATATAACATTGTAGGTACCATTGGAGTCGTTACCCGACAACAGGCTCAAAATTCTCAACAAGAACCAAACCAGAATGATGGATCAGCTCCATTTGTTTTGAAAAATCCCAATAAAGGGAATCATGCTCCCAATGTTCAACCTAAACCCCCTTACAATATTAATGAGCAATTATCTAATACTACAACCAGAATTTCCCTTTTGGATTTATTAAGATCTTCTCCTACCCATAGGGATGAGTTGATGCTTACATTAAGCCAAATGATGGTACCTCAAAACATTCAACCTGAAGCCATGGCCAATACTATCATCACTAGAGAAGTCGATTGTATTGACTTTCGGGATAAAGATATCCCACAACATAGTTTACATAAGGATAATCCCTTATATATTACTGCTCTAATTGGAGATGTAGCTATTAAAAGAGTCCTGATTGATAATGGTTCATCTCTAAACATTTGCACTTTTGACTTCTACCAACGATTTGGCTTTAGAAGTGATGAAATGAAGAAAACTGACATGATTATCAAAGCTTTCAATGACGAAACACAAGAAACATGTGGAGTTATTACCATCCCATTGCAAGTTGGTCCTCGAACCTTAGATACGACCGTGTTTATTGTACATTGCCCCACATCATACAATATACTCTTGGGTCATCCTTGGATCAATGCAATGCGGGCTGTCCCATCAACTTTACACCAATGTGTTAAATTCGAATTTAAAAATCAGTTGGTCACTATCCACGGTGATCCTAGACCCTTTGATATGTGTGCTTTGGCAGAGCCTCGTTGGAGTGCAATTTTGCCCTGCTCTGTCATCCACACATCCTAATTCTTATTTTTCATCTAAAACTGTGAAACACACACCCATAGCTTCACCTATTTCTCCTCCATTAATTTCATCCTCATATATAGATCAACAATCTTCTAAACAAACCACTCTAGAACCTCGAAAAGATCTTCAATCCACAACCAATCCTTCATGTTCCATCCCTATAATTTCAAAACCTATAGACCCATCTATTAATACCTCCACATTATCAACATCTATCATACCTTCCACATCTAAAGATATAGGGAATGATCCTTCTACATCTTATGCTCTTTCTAATGAACTTTTACCAGATTTATCCACAATCTTAATATCAAAAAAACAAATGCTTTCATGCAAGATTCAATTCTTTTAAATAACTTGCTGCCATATCCTCATACCTTGGGCCTCCCACAACCTATGGGAAGTACTTACCAAGTCGGGAGTTGTGCCTTCATTTATAAAGGATATGACTAGGGAAGAATCCCTCGAAATATCAAAACTCATCATGATGGATATGCTCGATGTTATTTTACCAATGAGTATATTAAAGCTAAACCCATAATGCTTAAAATGGGATATAAAGGGAAAGGCTTGGGACCTTTCCAAAATGGCATGAAAGAACCTTTTGAGGTAGAACCGTGGCCTACCCACTGTGGTGTGGGCCTATTTCCTAGTAAGGGTCAACCCTTTCCTTTTGAAGATGATGATCAACTCATATGTTATCAAGATTATTTGGATAGGCGTGATGATTTGCCTCTAAAAAATCAGCCATTTACATGTAACATGCTATCCATAGCTTACCCTAAAATGATTGTTGACTCCGATGAGGAGTTGGAAGGAGATATCTTCCACGATGTCTCCGTTGAAGAAATTTTACACAATGGATTTTATTTTGATGGTTCTATACCAACTATAGCCCAACTTGAGACCACTAATCCTCAAGATGAATTATCCAACTTAACCTTAAAATAATTACAAGAATTGGGCGTTTCACCCACCCCACCTAATTTTGAAAGAGATCTACACATGGAAGTAGAAAACGTCATTAAAATTAATATTGGAACTGAGGATAGTCCTCACATAATCAATATTGGATCAGAATTAAGTCAAGAAAAACAAGAGCAATACATTGCATTCCTTAAAGAATATGAAGATGTCTTCGCTTGGACATACGAAGATATGCCAGGTCTGGACCCTTTCGTAGTCATGCATCATCTAGTAGTCCATCCGGATGCTAAACCTGTTAAACAAAAACTTAGAAAAATGCATCCCAAAGTGGCCCTGCTAGTCAAAGGGGAGTTAGAAAAACTCTTGAATGTTGTTTTTATACAAGCTATTGATTATGTTGACTGGATCTCAAATGTAGTTCCAGTCACCAAGAAAGAAGCCACCAAAGTTAGGGTTTGCACAGATTTTAGAGATATTAACACTGCATGCCCTAAAGATGATTTTCCTCTTCCAAACATGGATCAAATCATTGACTTTACTGCAGGGAGTGGGATGATGTCCTTAATGGATGGATTCTCTGGTTATAATCAGATCAGGATAGCTCCTAAAGATCAGGCTAAAACAGCCTTTATTACCCCTTGGGGTACCTTTTGTTGGAAAGTGATGCCATTCGGCTTAAAAAACACAGGCGCAACCTATCAACGAGCTATGACTTATATTTTTCATGATATGATGCATGATATCCTACATGATTATGTAGATGATATTATAGCTCGCTCTATTAATGAAGATAATCATTTAGATGATTTGAGAAAAGTTTTTAATCGATTAAGAGAATATCTTATTCGATTAAATCCAGCCAAATGCATATTTGGAGTTAAGTCCGGTAAACTATTAGGGGTTATAGTTTCTTTACGTGGTATCAAAATTGACCCTCTTAAGATTATGGCTATCACTGATATGCCCGCACCTACCAATATATCTGAGTTACGAAGTTTACAAGGTAAGCTTCAAGCTATCCATCGCTTCATCGATAAGTTGGCAGACAAAACCGGTCCCTTTCTTAAGCTCCTTAAGAAGGATGTCCCTTTTAATTGGGATGACGAATGTAAAGAAGCTTTTGAACTTCTCAAACAATACCTCCTTAACCCACCTATGCTTTCACCACCTAGACCTGATCACCCATTTCTCTTGTATATTTCAGCTTCAGATTCTGCCTTAGGAGCTATGTTAGCTCAGCTTGATGATGAAAAGAGAGAACGTGCTAATTATTATATTAGCCAAACCTTCATTAGTTATGAAACCCACTACACAAAATTGGAAAAACTATGTCTAGCAGTCGTGTTTGCTACGCAAAAATTATGCCATTATATGCTTAGTCAAAAAACCTATGTCATTGCTAAATATGATCCCTTATGGTATCTCATGAGTCGACCTTATTTATCGGGTCGCACGACCAAGTGGGTTCTCGCTCTAAGCGAGTTTGACCTCACATTCATAGGACAAAAGTCTGTTAAGGGTCAAATCATAGCAGATCAATTAGTTGTTGCACCCTTAGAATCTACCCATCCCCTCATCATTGAGTTTCTTGATGAATGCCTTCAATTAGAGGCAGACCATATTGAACAATGGTCCTTATACTTTGATGGAGCCCGATGCATGAGTGGGGCTGGTGCGGGTATTATTTTAATATCCCCGTAAAAACATCTTATTCCTCTGTCCTTCAAATTAACATTTGCTTGCACCAACAATATTGCTGAGTATGAAGCTCTAATCCTTGGATTACGAGCTGCCTTGGCGCTAAAAATTAAACATCTGTTAGTTTTTGGTGATTCTCAACTTGTCATAAACCAAATTAATGAAGTTTATCAGACCAGAGATGATAAAATGCGCCCATATAAAGCCTATGTTTTACAATTAATGTCTCTATTTGATACAGTTACTTTGGAAGCTATTTCGTGAACTTGCAACCGTGCAGCTGATGCTATGGCCGCAGTTGCATCTCTCCTGCCCTTGGAGTTAGATGACGAATATGCCACTATCATTATTCGTCGACTCTAGGAACCCACTTCAAATAAGTCATGCTTAGAACCTTTGGATGTGTTTCTAATCAATGAAACTACTCCTGCACCTTGGTATACATATATATTTGATTTTCTTCAAAATGGGACTTTCCTTGCCAATTCTAATAGAAACCAGCATCGGTTATTACGTAGACGAGCAAGTTGATTTGTAATAATTGGCAATACTTTGTATAGGAGATCTTTTGAAGGTATCCTATTGAGATGTTTGAATCTAGAAGAATCCAAATCAGCCTTGAGTGAAGCCCACGATGGCTCTTGTGGAGGACACTTCAGTGGTAGTGTCATTGCTAAAAAGCTCCTTAGGATAGGATACTTTTGGCCTACCATGGAAAATGATGCACATGAGTATGTGCGCCATTACGACAAGTGCCAAAAACATGCTGACCTTGTCCATGCGCCTACACAAGAACTGCAGGCTATTTCATCTCCTTGGCCCTTTTCCAAATGGGGCTTAGACATTATTGGCAAAATCAATCTTGTGTCATCTGATGGACACAAATTCATCATAACCGCCATCGAGTATTTCATGAAGTGGGTTGAAGCTATGCCTTTAGCTTCCTGCACTGGCACACAAGTCTCTAAATTTATTTTTAATCAAATCATTTGTAGGTTTGAAATTCCTGCAAATCTCATCTCTGATAATGGAACTTGTTTCAAAAATAAATATGTCAAGAAATTATGCCAAAAATATAAGATTCAACATCGCTGGTCCACTCCCTATTATCCTCAGGGTAATGGTCAAGCAGAAGCATCTAACAAAACCTTAATCAAAATTCTCAAAATATTGGTCAATAAAACTGCCGCAATCGGCACATTCAGTTATATCCGACCTTGTGGGCCTATCGAACTAGTGTTCGAACTCCCATTGGAACTTCACCTTTTGTTTTGGTTTATGGTGCTGAAGCCGTTTTTCCTTTTGAATTAGAAGTTCCTTCTTTGGCTCTACTACTTCAAGATACCGAAGTAGGAGATGAATATCGAGCTGGTAGACTCAGTCAGCTGGAACTCCTAGATGAAAAATGCATCAATGCTTTGGAGCATCTCCGTGCCTACCAAAACAAGCTTAAAAGATCATATGCTAAAAAAGTTCGTCATCGATCCTTTGAGATCGGCGACCTTGTTTTAAAAGAAAATAAAAAAAATACTAATGCAACTAAAGACCTTAAAGGTAAATTTGAGCCCAAGCTGGCTTGGACCATACATTATCATCTGCTAAATTTTGAATCGAGAGCATATAAATTATCTACCTTAGATGGTAAAGAACTTAAAGAACCTATGAATATTATGCATCTTAAACGTTACTATGTATAAAAAATTTAGTCATTTCATCCTTGTATATATTTGTTTGAAATATTTCAGTCACTATTTTGTATTTCTTTCAATTCATCAATTAAAATTCAAAAATACCAAAAAACATTCATAATCATCAAAATATTCAAAACTATTTGTTGTATTGGATCAACAAACAAAAAAAAATAATAAAAATAAAAACAACGATATTCTTGACTCTTTCGAAACCAAAACAAAATAAAGAAGAAAGAGAGAGTCAACATTCTCAAACTTCTCAAAAAGTATTTGTATATATTTCTTCTTACAAATGTTGCAGTTATATATTTCAAATTATTTTGGATAAATTAGCATTTATTTGGAATCCCTCACTTTCACAAACACAAAAATAAATATCTTGATTTTTATCTGGCATGATTACTAATCTCTCTTATATCAAAGTCCACAAAATTCAATTAAATAAAGTTTGAGCACGGAGAATTGATCTTGTTATTTACTTAAACCAAGCACATCCTTTCACAATAAAATGATTATATTTGTAATGTCCATGCTATGCTACATAGTAGAAGTGGTTTCTTGAGCGAAAAGTTTCCCCTGCTATCCTATCATGCACATGGTCTAGAATCTTTGAGAATTGGCAAAAGGACAAGCTCACCCCTACCCGAATAAAAATCCCTTGCTCTACAGCTAATCCGAGCAAGTATCCCTAGCATAGAAAAAAAAAACAAAGTTCAAGAAAAAAAAAAGAGAAAAAGAAAAATGTTATTTTATATCATTACAGCAATGTTCCAAGCATTATCAAGCAAAAATACAAAAGAAAGCAAAATAAAAGCAAAAGAAAGCAAAAGCAAAAGCAATAAAATCCCTCTCCCTACCCTTTGAAAAGAAAAGAAGGGTTGATGAGCTTGAATCCTTGGAATTCTCAATTATTCAAAAACTGTGAGGTAAGCCCCATAACAGGTGGTTTGTGCCCAACTTGCTTGGCCTTGGGTAACTCCTAGCATGGCGATATGTCTGTCACATTAGCGACCTTCTTTTGTATAGACCTATGTCTGCTTATGGATTAGCTAGCTCTTGATAATCCGACTTACATAGTAGTCTGGTATGGTTATATGCATCTAAATCATGGTTAATGAACACTTATTTGGTTCATTCAAATCACTTGTATCATATTATCTTTCTCAAAACTAGTAAACGAACATAGCAATTGCACACACATTTTGTATTTGAGAGATTTTGTGTATCATTATGATAAATCAAGATTGGAAATGAACTCACATATGCACATGGGATTCCTTATAAATCTAACTTTTGTCTTCAAGATACTTTGAAATATTTTTGCAAATTGTCTGGAATAATTTCATTTTCTTATTTGAGAATAGTTGTTTAGTATAAAGACAACTACATACATAATAGAAAAAATCAAAATTTCTTTCAAAACCATACAATCAAAACACATATATATATATATTGTCGACTTTCGTGACGATGGTATAGTTCCAAAACCAAAATTGGAATTTTATGCCTAGCGCAAGTCCTCATCTTCATATTTTTTGTTTATTAAAAATCAACCATGCAATAAAACAATCTCTTTTCTTCTTTGATTTCGCGATGATGGTATAAGTCTATACCTACATATTCTATGCCTAGCGCAAACCATTGTACCAATTTTTATTCTCCATTTATTTCAAATCAATTCATCAAAAACATATGACTTAAATCATTATGTTACACAATTATGCTTTCAAAAGAACAAACATTATCACTATTTCATGTCATTATGTCAACCTTCAATTTTGCAATGATGGTATAATTCCTAGGGAATTATCCAAAAAATTTATCACACTTAGGAATTTATGCCTAGCAAAAATCATTTTAACATTATTTCATGCATAATATTTTCATGGAAGTCTGAAAAACAAATCACCATCATCATCATCATTTGCACCATTGCACCAAAGTCTTAAGACAGTCTCTTAAGCACTCTTTACTTTTTAACAATATTTCTATACTGGGATTAGCTTGACGACCGAGTGAGCGGCGACTCCATGAAATGGTCTATAATAGCGACAATGTCCTTTGAAATTATTGTTAAAAGTCTTTTTATTTTTATCAAATCACCACATCACAAACAACCAATTTGTTACATCAGATTATTTCATTTAAATTTTTCAAGCATGACATTTCAACCATAATATTTCCAACGACATAATTACATGAATTATTAAATCAATCACACTTCAAACATTAAAGCATTATACAAACGCATAAGACAAGTCATATGATCAAAAAATATCTCATCTATATATATATATCAAATATATGTACATCATCTCAAAAATAGATTGGTATGCCACAATCTACATCTTGGCATACTCAATCCTCTCAAATCATATAATCAGTCTATACAGTGCAGTAGCCTAGCCTCGAGAACCCCTCGAGCTCTCAACCTCATCTCCTCCCCCACCCTGAGGTGGACGAGGTGGCCCCATCGTAGTATGTGTGGTACTGCGAGTCCTAGTTGTCGATCGAGATGAAGTCCTCGACGACCCAATCCTGATCGGGTCAACAATGCCGACTGGCAGCTATACCCTCTGACCCTCTGGCACCATCTGGAAGTAGATACCCTGGTAGAACACGATCTGAGCAATCAACCGTGCCAGCTCTTGAGTGCTCGCTCCTCCACCCCATGCTCTAAGGCATGCAATCTCATCTCTGAGTTGTGTAGACTCATCCTGCAATGTCTGCACCTGTGCCTGGAGATGAACTGTCTTCGCTCGGAGAGTCATTGTCTCATTGCTCTCCCCAGTGTCAACACCCTTTCCCTTATCGGGTGATGGTGGCCTCTCTCTCTATGGAGAAGGGGGTCTCTCCTCCCTCCTCTCCCATTGCCACGACCTCTTCTGTGCTTGTGGTCTCCTCTACTCTCTCCCGTTGTGACCCTATGTCGCCTCAATGGCCGCTTGGTGCCGCCTCCCCATCCGATGCACAACTACGTGAATCGGACCCTAAGCCCTCGTCATCCGAGGAGGGTGGATGCCTGTGTACCAGGAATCATAGCCATCGGCTACCCCAACGTCGTCCCCATCCACTAGCTGAATGGGGGCATCATCTGCGTCCTGACTCCAGAATCGCTGCATATCTGGAGCCTCGCTAACTGTAGTGTTATCCCGGACAGTCCGAGAAAACTCGTAGTCTCTCAGAGATGGAATCCCTTATTGTAGACCGAACTGCCTCAAAACTCGATCATACCGATGGAGCTCCACCTCTCCCCTCTCCATCCTCATCCAGCAGACTCACCTGATGTGAGCCAACTCCCATCCATCCTCGGCCCACCCTGGATGATCTCTCCAAGGCCTCCAGGTGATCTGGTCGAAGACGAGGTCATCTAGTAGTCTCCGGGACACTGGTAGATCTATCCGTCACTGTGCCCCTCTTCGGAGCCACCAGTAGAAAACTCGGGGCCTCTCCCCATCAATCCCTATTAGTGGGAGCCCTATCGGCCTCCGCATCGCAATGTGCTCCCAGCACCAAACCTATAGTAGTGATGTCATAACCAGACATCGGTCGCCCTTGTATACGACCCCATGAAGGATCCTATACAACCGATAGAGTACAAAGCTCCCCCAAGCAAATCTGTATCCGTGGTCTCTCATGTCGTAGACCACATATGTCAGTACCCATGGTACCCTGCATCCGCTTTGGTGGCATAGCAGAAGTCCACCTACCACCCCAGCCAAAACCCGTGTGAGTCTCGATGCCCCAGGCATCTGACGTAGCGACTCGATATTCACTCCGCCCTTCTCCAAGGCGAAGCTCGGATCACCACACAGTCGCATCATCGTGTGGCCCTGATTGGCCATGGGAGTGATCAATCGTCCTTGTATGGGGATCCTCAAAATCCTCCATACATCCTCTAGTGTGGGATTCATCTCCCCTGTCGGTAACCAAAAATAGGAAGAACCCAGATACCACCTCTCTACTAGGGCTATCAATAGCCCCATGTCTATAGAAACTTGTGGCATCTCTAGCACATGCTACAAGCCAACCTATGCCAGCTGATCTCACTCTGCTTGATACAGGGCGGCCAAGTCATCCCTCAACCCGCCATATTTCCATTCTTTGCTCTTCAGTAATACTCTCTGCAACATAAACAAAATCAACAATAAAAATCATTAATCAAACATTAATAAAAAATTCAAGTTAAAATAAGTTCAATTTTATAAATGATGATATCGTCCACAATTGGATGATATCGTCCCAAATTTGAGCAAATTCGTCTCCGATTTTGCCAGCCGAAATCGTCCCCTTTTTGATGAAATCGTCCTCATTTCATCGATTTCACCTCTAGACGAAATCGACGATATCGAGACGATTTTGGCGAAATCGAGACGATTTCGTCTCGACGACGTCGATGGCCCAAAAATGGCCGCGATGCTCAAAAATCAAGCAAATCTAGTCTAAAAAGCATGAAATTCTACAGTAAAGCATTCTAAACTAAGTTTAGACCCTTACCCGTAGCCCATGCCGGACCTCTGTCGATTTGTGCGCTGTCTCGACCATTTTTGTCTCCAGAGCTCTAAAAACCAGAAAACTATAAAAATGAACAGTAACAATGAATTAGGGCTTTACCTTAATTTTCTTAATTTTATTCAAAAAACAATTAAAAACATTTTAAAATTTTGCTTTTCCATGTTTTTACCTCAAACGTTCGATTTGGGTAAAAACATGAAGGGGGCACCATAGTAAGCTGTCATACGATTCGACCAAGAATCGTCGCCTAAAAATGGGAATAATTTTTGCTTTCTCATAGATCGAGAAGAACTCATCTTTAACGTATTTTCTTCGGAAAATTCGCTAAAGAGGGGGCAAAATGTAGCACCCTAAAATTGGCACAGTAAAACCTTAATAATTACAATTACTCTAGTAAATATTCAAATTCAAATTTCAACCTCCAAAACCGCTCCCAAATCGCCGTTTAACCCGTTTCCTCCTTTCCCGCACCATTTTTAGAGTTTGTTTTGACCGTTTGACGATATCATTGCCGATCAGACGATATCGCCTCAGATCGAATGATTTTATCTGGACTAGGACGTCCAGACGATCTTGTCCCAAAACTGATTTTTCTTAATTAGCCTCTGTTCCAACGACATCTCTAATCCGGGAAGAAGCGTGTCTGCGTCGTTAGAGACCCTCCCCATTGGAGATCTCCCAAATTGGGATGATCTCCAACCTCCTAACCTCCCTCCTAAGCCTATTTAAACTTAGGCCCTCCCCTTAACCTACCCTGGCTGAATTTTCCTATAAATCGACCTTCACACGCATTAGAATAATCTGTATTACCATCTACATTTGTTGCATCCAATTTTCTTGCAGGAACCTTGTCATTTTTCAGCCGGAGCAAGCTTACATCGTCATAGATGATCCTGTTCAGATCGGAGACGATCCTATCAAATTAGAGATGATTTCGACTGCAATCATCATTGGGGGCAATCAGTGCCCAGAGTTTGCATTTTTCTCTTTTCAGCTCCTGTTCTATTATGCATTTAGTTAGTTTATTTATTATTTTTTTGCTATTCTACATCTTGGAGTTCACCCATGTAGTTTAATTGCATAATGAAATCATGATTAACTATTAAAACATTGTAATTTACTTGCATTTCTATTTAGGATTATCTGTTAACATCTTTATTGTCATTTTACATCTTTATCCTCTATTAGCATTGCTGTATTTTTTGTATTTTGTGTCTATTTCTCTATTTGCAGGTCTCTGACGAATTCGTCAGATCTCAGACAATCTTGCAGGTCGGAGACGATTCCGTCAAATTCCAGACGATCTGGACTGCTTCAAAAATTAGAATCTCCATCAGACATCCGGATCAGGTATGGCTCTGTAATTTAGCTTTTTTCCCTCTGTTTTTTGTTTAAAATCTGTTTGTTGTATTTCATCTAGTCTGCATTTTCATAATAGATCAACTTAGATTCATTTGGCCAAACCTAGGACTCGAATGTTTAAATCTAAAACTGAATACATTAAACACATTCCCAACCTAGGCATGGAAACTGCCATTCAAACATTTCTTGGTGAACCCACCATCCGTCAAAAAATCACCATAATACACCTCCCCCAAGAGGCGGGACCTTCGCAAGGCCTCTCAGTCCGAGGTACCGCGCCATCCTTTTCACATCCCCCTTTCGGGCATGGATCCTATAGCCTGAAGGTAAGGGTGTGAAAAATTTGGAGCGATACACTACTATTTAGCTTGACCAAGGCTCATATGGATCCGACTAGATAAAGCAAATGTCCTTTTCATCTTTATATTCAACATGAACAATTGTAGATTTAGAGATCATTGAGATAATAAGGGGTTGTACCTCTCCTAAGGAGTCTTTTGGAATCAGTGATCCAAGGGAGGCCATTGCATCTATAAATCTATTAGTTGAACATGGTAGACTATCGATTTCATACCATTCAAATGTAGAGAGCAATTTCATTACTACTTCATGATAAAGTTAAATGGTAGGTTCTATGCATTGGTATTATCCATTGATTTTCTTAATAAGTTGAGATCACCAAATATCCTAATATGCTTAATGCCCATAGCTATAGTTTATTAAAGATCTAAGATTAAGGTTTTGTACTCTATAGTTTTGTTTTTGGAAGTCTAGTTTGAATGATAAGGGGATAGGTACCCTCAGGGTGTATGAAAAATGACTCCAACACCTTGACCTTTCTTGCACTTAAAGCCATCAAATAATAATGTGATATCGATGTCTTCCTCTAGAATGAGATCTTATTCTTGGTCAGTGATAGTAAATACTGAATCATCAAAGGATGATCACTAGATAGTGGAGTTTCCACAAGTTGATCGGCTATGACCTGACCTTTAATGGATTTTTAGCTAATAAATTCCAAGTTGAATTCTATAAGAAGCATTATCTATTTAGTAGTGCAGATGTTATTGTAAGTGTGAGATCTCATATAACTCAAAGGATTTTCTCTAGCTATGACATATGTTGTGTGGCTAAACATGTAATGTCAAAGTTTACTAGTGGAAAAAAATATTGTTAAGCACAATTTTCTACATAAGCGTATCTGGTTTTATAGCTTACCAATGTTTGACTAATGTAATAGACAACTTGCTCTTGATTTTCTTCATTTGTTTGTCCAAGCATTGTTCCTAATGCAAAGTATATTGCTAAGACATAGATATAGAATGGGATCCCTGGATAAGGAGGAGCTAAGACTGGTAGAGAAGCTAGGTATTACTTAATGTCATCAAAGACTTTTTGACATTAATCTAAACAAGAAAATAGCATCCCATTTTCTAACAGGTGATTGAATGGCTTGCATTTGTTAGAGAGTTATGAAATAAAATGACGGGTTGATTGGATATTTTCTTGTAAAATACATAATTCTTTTGAATTTGTTGGAGGAGGCATCTCTAATATAACCTTGACCTTGTTTGGGTACACCTCAATGCCTCTTTTGGAGACAATGAACCCTAATAATTTTCCATAGGAACACCGAAGACACATTTCTTGGGGTTCAACCTTACATTATTCTCTAGTATTCGATCAAAAACTTTCTCCAATACACCAATGTGCTCTTATCAAGTTTTAGATTTTTCCAAGAGATCATCCACATAGTCTTCGATAATCTTATGTATATAGTCATGGAAAATGTATGTCATGGCACGTTGATAAGTGGCATCTATATTTTTAAGGCTAAAGGGCATCACCTTGTAACAAAAAGTACCCTGAGGTGTAGTGAATATTGTTTTGTGTTGGTCATCAGGATTTATTTGAATTTGATTGTATCTTGAGAAACCATCCATGAGAGAAAGTATTTCATGGCAAATGTAAGTGTTGACAAGAGTATCAATGTTTGGGAGAGGAAAGTCATCCTTAGGGCACACTTTGTTAAGATATCAAAAGTTAGTGTGGATGTGTATCACCTCGTTAGGTTTGTGAATGGGTACCATATTTGAGAGACACTTAGGATAATGAATGGGTATAATGAAACCCATATCTAGTATCTTTTGGATCTCTTCTTTGACCAAGGGGCCAATGGTAGGATGCATCCTTATAAGTTTTTGTTTGATCGGCTTGGCATCAATATGTAAGGTGATATTGTGGACAAACAAGCTAGAGTCAAGACCAGGCATGTCTTTATAGGACCATACAAAAGTGCCCTTCTTCCTCTTGAAGAGAGCAGTTAATTTCTCTTATTCATCATTGGATAAGCTTTTGCCAAGCTTGACAATTTGAGGGTTATATTTGCCTAAAATAAGGTCTACATCGATGGTATCTTCAATGGACATGTGGGAAACTTCCTCAAGTTTATGGGGTGTAGGGATTAGAAGAATGTCATCTAAGATATCATCAAACTCTTGATTTTTCTTCATCTACGTATGCTTGGAAAAAATTGGGGTTCGAAGGTGAAGGTGAGGGTGACAGTGGAGGGGATGGAGGAATGTAGTTGGTGAAAGTCCTTAAAAATTTATTGAACAAGAAAATCTCAAAGAATGATGGAGGTCAAGAGATTCGATCCATATTAATAAGGCTCATGTCAATTGGAATTGGCTTTGCCAAATCATATGGATTACAGAGTAGGGTGAATAAGTCAACAGGATTCATGTTGACTTAAGGGAAAAATGGCTAAGGTTGAAATGGATGGGATGAATGGACCCTAAGGACCAATTCTAGGAGCTTGGGAAACTTAGATAGTAGCAAGTGACATAAATAAATGTGCTTAATTGATATATACATGCAATGCAGAAAAAGAAAATATTTTTGTTTGATTTTTTGATTTTTTAAAAATTTTTGGTAGGGGTGAAAACCACTATTTTTTATTTTTGTTATGTACATATATTACAATTTTGGCTTATGGAATGGATTAATGATATAGAGGTGGTGGTTCACTAGTAAGAGAGGATCATTATTGTGGAAGAAGTAAGTGAAAGATAGGCCCATGGATGGGGAGCATTCTGAGATAAAAATCATCTTATTCAGTATAGGAAATTATGGGATCCGATTCATCTTTAGATTCATAAAAAAATATTGACATGAGTTTAAATTCTTCATATGTCTCATCATCAGAGTCATCAAGGTGAAGGGCTTCTTCTCCTAAATTTAGATAAAGTATTTGGAAGGCTTGTTCAAGAGAAGAGGTGGTAGAAAGTGGAGTGTAACATAATCCTAAACGATCATGCATTTCTTGATATGAAACATTGATAATGTCATGCATTCACCGTTCATGAAGTCCTAGGCCATGTCCCTACCAATTAACTATATGAAAATAACAGGATGGTAATATTGACATGTTTTGTATGTTGGCAGGTGTTGGTTCCTTGGGTTCTTCTAGGGAATCTAGATTTTATGAAGAATCAATCCCCCTATATACAAAATTTATGATGTTGGGAGTTGAACCCATGTCATATACCACTCCTATAGATAATAAAGGGTCACATGGGTGACCAAAATCCTTAGTGGTTGGAATGGTAAGCGATGTGATGGTGATGTCTTGGACCACATACAAACCAATACCAAGATTAATGAGGTGGACCTAAAATTGGGATGATGTAGAAGGACCATGAGTGGATAATGGCTCAAGGAATGGTGGAGGTGAAGATGTATCACAATCCATAAAATAAAATTATAAAATATTGGTTGATTATGATGGATTAGATTGGGAATATTATTGAATGGATGATGATGAAATGGAAGGTAAAGTTATGAATTGACTTTGACCACATGTGCATGTAGTCAATGATGAAGATGATGGGGTATTGGTGATAAGTGGATCCTTAGGAATGGGATATTATGATGAAGAAATGGGTGGTATGGTAGATGGATTGGCTGATGGTGATAGGAAAATATGGGTGGAAGGAAGCATGAATTCATAAGGATTTGAAATATAATTGCAATACTTAAATGGTTTGACATTTGCTAGTATTCAATGTACTTGTCCCTCATGAACGTATTTCAAGCATTGATGTAGAATATAGGGGACATATCTCATTTCCCTCATCCAAGGTATTCCAAGGAGTACATTGTATTCCATGGATCCTTCCAATATGTGGAAGATAGTGTGCAACATTTTGACACCCACTTCGATGGGTAAAAAAACAGTGCCAACTGTGGAACACAAAGCATTATTGAATGCTTTTAGGGTGAAGGATGATTTGGTGATATGAGAGGTAGGAAGGTTTAGATGATGAAGGATATATGTGGTGATGATATTGATGGAGGAATTGGTATCAGTTAGAACTCATTTGAATGGCTTCTTTTCAATTAGAGTCATGATATGCAATGGAGTATCTACTAATTTTGATGAGATTGGCTTAATATCAAAGTCATAAAATATAATGGAAGACTCCATGCATGTTTGTGTAGAGGGAGAAAATTAGACTACCACGTACAATTCCAAAAAAGGTTGGATTCACAGGAAGAAAGACTTATGGGGTGAACTGCAGGGGTATGTTGTTCTCTACACTTGATGCTAGGGGGGATGGGTTCACCAGGAATGGTTTAAGGACTCGCTTCAAGTCCTTAGGATTTTTAGGATGTTTGATGTGTCAGTTTCAAGAAATCACCTAATTTTGGCCTCTCTAGATCTATGCTATGAAAGATAAATAATAATGTAGAAAATAGAATGCAAGAATACAAGATCTAACCTAATATGATTCTTTCTTTGAATATTTGCTAACCTAGGGTTTTTATCCAAAAATATTTAAAGCAAGGGTACAATATAAATGCACAATATTAATCCTAGATGCACACTATATTCTTTTCACTTTTCAGATGCCTATAATGGATATCCAAATCAGATTTATAATCAATCGAACAAATAGAACACTTATCTTGATCGGTGGTTGATCTATATTTTTTGCCTCTTATCCAATGATATTAGAAATACTTGTTTCTACAAGATAACTTAAGAAAAACTAAAAAATGATAGCAGTGTTAGGGGGTCTACTTATGTCGTTGTATAGTAATGCTTGGAGGTGCAACAGTCAAGCCCCCTAGGTCCTTTATATGATATTTGAAAATAAAATTTAAAATTGACCTTTGAAGAATTAATCATAGGATAGCAATGCAACATCAGAGAAAAAGAAAACATATTATGCTAACATGCCCTAGATGTAATTTAGAAAATACTCATGCAATCAAAAATTGACAGATGCCCCTAGTCTAGTCTTGAGAAAAATTATGCCTCACAGATAGCGGGTACGATAACACTAAGAAAAATCATGCTCTATCAGAACGGGATGTGATTTTACTTTTGTGAGAAAAAACACTAAATAAGGGTTAGCAAGGTCACACCTTGTTGGGACCAGGTGTGATTCCACTTTAGACACATGAAAAATAAAAGATATATGCAGAATATAAATAAATGTAGAAGCAAAGTGTGTAGAACCTGATCGATGATGCAGAAGCAAATAGAAGAGATTGAGGTATCTAAATGGACACTCTGTTTCATTATGAACCACAACATGAATCCATAAAACCATACAAAAATCTAATCAATGTAGTAGAATATCAAATCTAAAATTCGCACTTCGAGGTTAGCTTGTAGAAGAAACAAGAAGCAGAGCAAAATGCGAGCATAAATCAATCATAAGAATTTTGAGCTTTGTAATTGTGTGTCTAAAATCATTGTGATAAAAGAGTGAGATTAACCCCTCCTTTTATAGATGAAATTTGAGGTGAAAAGAGTGGGAAAAAACATAGGCCGATGCAAAGCATGCTAGAAAAGGTTAAACTTGGGTTTTAATAATTAAAACCTTAAAATAGCAAAAGTGTGTCCCATGCTTATGGGATGCGATATCACTTCCGTAAAATCATACCCTGTTGCAACCGAATGTGATTTTACTAAAAATGTTAAATAATACAAGGTAGGGGGAAAGAGGTCTACCCTTGCCTAGGGCAAGGGTTATAGACCTCTTAGGGGCTCTACGGAAGATTACCCACTGAAAGTGGGTTAATTTTTCATGTCTATATTTTACCCCCTCTTTGATGCATTTAATGCCAAGTAAATGCATCAAATAAATATGTAGACTCCTAAAAGGCAAGAAGATAACTAACATAAATTAGGGGTGGCTAGGTTTGGATAGAGGGATGGTGCAAGAGGGGTACCACAAAAGGATACTCTAGACTCTTGCACACTAGGTGAGGCATTACTACTACTAATGTCTCTATAGCTAGGGTACCCCCTCAAGTTTTGAGAGGAAAGGAACTTCCTTAAAAAACTCGAAAAGACAAATAAAGAAAAAGTAGAACACAAAAATACGAAGAACAAGATAAGCAAACAGTAAAGCAAATATTACTAGGTACAACATGAATCTAATTTAGTTAGCATGAAATGCATAGAAGAAAGGGAAAGAAGGAATATGTGAAGAAAATAAGAATGAGAAGAAGAACAAGAAGCTCCAAAGGTCAACCATATAAAAATGAGAAGGCTAAATTAGAACCCTGACTAGAGGTTGTTATGCTAAAAATATGGTCCATTTATTGAGTCAAAGACCCATTATGGATGATTTTTCGAAATGATCAAGTGGCTGGAGTGTAACCCACTATGGATTATTTCTCACTAGTGACTTTTGTGGTGTGATTACCCACTAAAATGTATGTTGAGGCCTACTAAAATGGCCAAGGATCAGATCCTATAATGGGGTGTTGAGCCCACTAAATCAAAGAAATATGTAATGATAGGGGTGATATATAATATATGCTGATGTGAATGATGTATATGTCAGTACTACCCAATAGGATGTATAGGAATGTTTGTATGAACCAATAAATATGAGCATAATACAACATGAGTGTGTGCATGTGGTAGAAGAAACAAGAGAAAGAAAATAAGGAGCAAAGGATTGTGCATGTGTACCCCTTGCTTTAAGTTTCAACAAGTGAAAAATCAAGAGGGAGGAAGCGATCAAACAAAGAATAATGGAATGTATATCCTTGTATAAATCAAAGAAAGAAAAAGAGAAGTAAGAACCAGACAAAAATAAGAATATACCAAAGGAGAATTGTATTCCTTGACTTTGATGAGATATGATGATCATTGTAAAGACTTTCAAAGTCAAGGTACACAAGAAGAAGAGAGAAGAGAAGAAAATAACAAAAGGAATACAAGAAGAGAAGAATATATGAAAATGCATGGGCCCTAGGTTGGGTCTTCACTAGGCATAAGAACCCTAGTGAAAAGAGTAATGCATGTGAGTTATGACCTAACTAGGTATCATCATATGCCATTGTTGCGAATCCCCAAAAAAAATATGAACAAGAAGTAATGAGAAAGCAACAATGCAAATATAACAAGTAATATGCAAGAAATAATGTCAAGCAATCATGCATAATATGATAGACAAGCATGTAAAATATGTTAGGCAAACATACAATCTGATCTAACTAAATGCAAGTGCAACATAAAAAAAAATTAAGCATAATATATTTTTAAATACATTATATTCATTGGTTCTTTAATCTCTTTACCATCCATAGAAGCCAACCTATAAGCACCTAAGAAAAAATTAGCCATTATGACAAAGAGCCCCAACCAATTGGGCTGAAACTTACCTTGAATATCAACATGAGCATTAGTGTTCTTCTAGTTTTCCTTGAGGACAAGGTCCCCAACCTCAAAATAATGGTTGTAAAATTTCTTAGGATAAGATCACTGGAGCCTATCCTAATAGGCTCACAAATTCTCTAAGGCATGAATGCACTTCTCATCCAACAAATCCAATTGCTGCAAATGATCTACATGATGCTCATCACCAACCTTAGCATCTTGCAACAAGATGCACAAAGAAGGAACCTCAAGATCAAAATAAAACACCACCTCAAATACATATACCAAGACATATGGTGATGCCCCTATGGGGGTACACACACTAGTACGATAGACCCACAAGGTAGAATAAAGCTAGGTATGCTAGTCATGACCGATCTTACTAACCAAATTATTAAAAATATTGATCACTGAAATCACTGAAGGTAATAATGAGTTGACCATCTATACTAAATCTTGTACTTAGCACAAATATTATGGAAATCCTTGTTATTGAAAGGAGTGTCATTGTAAAAAATAATCACTGAAGGAATACCAAACCTACAAAGAATCTGGTTGAAGATGAACTTGGAAACCTGGGTTCTATTCACCATAGCCAAGGGTATGGATTCAACCCATTTAGTGAAGTACTCTGTTGTAGTAATGATAAAATTATGGCCATCAGACAACACTTGGTTAACTTTATCGATAATTTCCAATCCCCACATGGATAATGGCCAAGGGGAAGAAATAACCTAAAGGTATCAAGAAGGAACATGAATAAGATGATTTTTATGTTGACACTTGTCACAAAATCAAACATAATCGCATGCATATTTCTCCATGGAAGGCCAATAATACCCCATATGAAGGAGTTTTTTGGTAATAACAATACCGCTAAAATGGTCTTTGCATGAACCTTCATGAGCATCACTAAGAGCAAGTTGGGCTTCATCAAAGTTAAGACATCATAAGAGGATGCCTTCAAAATAATTTTGATAAAAAGTATTGCAAATTATAACAAATTGGCATGCTCTTTTGTGTAATAGCGTATGTTTATTGTGATCTAAACCATCACGTATTGATCCGTATTTAAGAAAATTAAAGATGTTTTTATACCATGGTTGAGATGGGGAATCTATGATGGTAAAACATTCTAGGGGAACCAAAAAAATCTCAAATATGTAGGTTCCTGGAGTTATCGAATGATAATCAAAGCTTTATTATCTTCCAACTCCAAAGGGAACAAAGATGTAGTAGAAACCATGGCATTTGCATGGTGGTTTGAGGATCTAGGAATAGAATCTATGGTTACTTGCTCAAAAGAAGATAAAAACTTGGTAATAATCTCCTTGTATGGTTTAAATTTATCATCCTGGGTCTAATAAACGTCATTGATTTGATTAACTATAAGTTGAGAGTCACCAAAGATCGAAAGGACCCTAACCTGCAAAGCTAAGGCTACTCTAAGACAAAGGATCAAAGCTTCATAGTCTGTAGTGTTATTCATGTAATAAAAATGAATCTTGAAGTACAAGAGGATGAGTTGTTTTTATGGTGTAACTAGAATGACCATAGCTCCAGCTCCCTTCATGCATTGGGCTCCATCAAAAAATAAATTCCAAGACTCAGAATATTTAATTTCGACATTGAAGCACTCATCGAGAAACTCAACAACTATAGGATGGGAAAATTCTAGGGGAGTGGATGCTAACTAATCAAAAATCACCTAACCCTTGATAAAATTATGACCTATGAAAGTAAAATCAAACTCACTAAGTACCAACACCCATTTAGCAGCTCGACCTGACATGTGAGGCTTAGACATCAAATAGCACAAAGGATAAAAAATTGTAACCACTAATATCCTATGGCTAAGCATGTAGTGTCTTAACTTCTGGGAAGAAAACACTACATCAAGACAAAGCTTATCTAATTGGGTGTACCTAGTTTCATAGCTGACCAAAGTTCTACTAATATAGTAAATAGCTCTTTCTTTGTTTTCATCATCTTGTTGAGCTAGCATGGTTCCCAAAGCATGAGCAGTGATCGCTATGTAAAGCAACAAATACCTACAAGGCATAGGGGGAACTAAAAAATGTGGGGATATGAGATATACTTTGAGGTCATCAAAAGCATTTTTACACTCATAATCCCATTAGAAAACTACATCCTTCTTAAGGAGCCAAAGGAAATGCTGAAACTTATCGGCTAATTAGGCAATGAACCGACAAATAGACTGCAACTTACCTTGTAGACTATACAATTCGATCAAGGTGCAAGGAGAAGGTATATCAATTATAATTGCTATCTTAGCAGGGTCCACTTCAAAACCTCACCTAGACACTATGAAGCCTAGCAGCTTGCTAGATGGGACTCCAAACATACACTTAGCAGGTTTAATATGAACTTTGTATTGTCAAAGCCTTTCAAAGATTCATCTTAAATAATGAACATGATCCTTTTGTTCTAGTGAATGAGCCAAAATGTCATCCATATAGTCTTGGAGAATATCATGCATCATGTCATGGAAAATATAAGTCATGGCTCGCTGATAGGTAGCTCTCACATTTTTCAATCCAAAAGGCATGACTTTCCAATAGAAGGTATCCCATGGAGTAGTGAATGTTGTCTTGGCTTGATCCTCAGGAGTAATTATAATCTGATTATAACCTGATAAACCATCCAGAAGCGAAAGCATTCCACATTTGGCAGTGAAATCTACAATTTGGTCTATGTTGGGCAAGGGAAAATTATCCTTGGGACATGCTAAGTTAATGTCCTAAAAGTCGGTACATACTTTGATTGTTCCTTATTTCTTAGCTACAAGAACATATTAGAACTCCAATCAAAATAGTCGATGGCTTTTATAAAACTAACATCAAGGATTTTTGGAGTTCCTCCTTGATTGAAAGGGTGACCTTTAGATGCATATTCCAAAGCTTCTACTTAACAATATTAGCACTAGGATTAATAGCAAATGATGCATGATAAGGAAGGTATCAAGCCTTGGCATATTGGTATATGACCAAGCAAAAATATATTGATATTCTCCCAATAAATTGGTCAATCACTCCTGCTTGTCCATGGTCAGGGATTTGCCTAACTTAAGTATTCTAGAGGATTCCTTAGAGCCTATGTTCATATCTATGGTCTCCTCAATGAGGAAAGATAAATCATCCTTGAGAGGAGGTAGGACAGGAATAACTCCTAGTTGCTCAAGGTCCTTGAGAGACATAGAACCAAAGCCCACTTTAGAACTAGAAGACTCAAAATACGTTGCATAAGGGATAAACCCATCAAAGTAGATGTCATCCTAAGGTAAATACTCATCTATAACATACAACTCTGGGGTTAAGACCATAGGAGATGGCGGATCCCTGCCCTCAACACTCCACCCTAAACCTTGATGAGATTCATCAAAGAGAAGCTCTAAACAAGAAGAGTCATCTTGATCATGTGATGAAACATTTGTAGATAATTTATTAGAGGAAGATTATGAGGAAAGAATTTGGGCTAAATTCTTTGGTGAGCAAAATTCAAATGGATGAGGATCACCCATGATAGAAATGATTTGATTTTGAAATTTAAATTTCACACATTGATGAAAAGTAGAAGGGACGGTCTTCATCACATGAATCCATGATCATCCAAGAAGAATATTAAAATATGCAGGACAAGACACCACGTAAAAAAATGTATTCAAAATTTTAGGTCCAACTCTAAGAGGGAGTGATATAGTACCACAAGCTTCTTGAGATTCATTGCTAAAGTTTTAATGATGTCACTAGTTACAATTAAATATTCCCTTTTCAATCCAAACTTCTAAAATAAATGATGTGTGCATATGTTAAGTGAAGAACCATTATCAATCATGACCATTTTCATGAGAGTATCCCCAATAAAAATAGTGATATATAGAGATGCATCTTCTTGTATTTCTAAGGAATACATATCATTATATAAAAATGTGATATGGGGCATCCCAAGAGAACTTAAAACCTTTGCCATATCACTAGGATAAATATCTAGAGGTTACGACTACTACTTCAAAATATTTACCATAGCTTCTTCATGGGCTTGAGAATTCTATAGAGTTTCTAAGAGAAATATTTGCTGACACACTCATATCCCGTTGATATTGCTGAATTTGCTAACTCTGTGCTAATTTACTTGAAGTAGCTATTATCATTCCAACCATATTGTTATCATACTAATTTGGCACACTCTTATAGGACACTTTGTTGATTTGTCTAGTTCTATTATGATTTTGTTGGTTGCTTGAAGACTGAAAACTACTAGTGTCAATATGGCCAGCATAAATTAAATCCTAAACCACATATTTCAAATTTTTACAAGAATTTGTCCAATTTTCTACTCTATGATATGCACAATGTTGATATGCTTTATACTAGTGAGCTGTAGTATCTAGCTATATCACATGAGGTAGTTCAATTGCCTTAGCTTCCAATAGTTTCTTTAAAACTACTTCCATAGGTATATTAAGTCTGGTAAAATTCCTTTGAGGAGGTTTATAAAGTACAATATTTTATAGGCTATTGGTGATATTATTAATAGGCCTACTATCACTAGCATCTCATGTATGCTTATTCTTATGTTAAGACTTAGTGGGCTTTTCTTCTTTAGTCTTAAGCTGACCTCTTCTAATGAGAGTTTGTTCCACTTCTCTTGCTATCTTAATTGCTTGATCAAGATATGTGACAGTAGTAGTTTTTAATGCATAAGATATCTATTATTATAAATTACCAATGAATATATCAAGCATATATTTCTCAGACATAGGTTATCTTAATCGGCCAACTAAACTTCTCCAACGAGCTAAAATTTTTGAAACATTTTCTTCCTTATTTTGCTTTAGATCATATAGGTCTCTCATTGTTACTTCCTTTTCAATAAAAGCACTAAATTAATGAACAAAAATCTCTACAGTATTCTCAAAGATCTTTAAAAAATAGTTGGAAAACCGATAATACAATTCTAATGCAACTCCAATAATACTTTTTGGAAATGTTTTCAACAGAAACATGTCATCATAAACAAGATCATGGTAAGCTATCCCGAATCCTCTTAGATGTTCTACTGGATATTATGTCCCTTTATAGATTAGTAAAATGGGCATAGAAAAATGCTTGGGATGAGGTCTAGCAACAACAATCAGATCCAATGGCTGACTATATAATTCTTTATAACTGTATGTAAACCCTGAAGGTTGAATCATATCCATCCTTGAAACCAAATGATTCACTATATTTGTCAAGTTTTGCATTTTTGATTAATGTGTGTTCCCAGTATTTCCTTGACTTAGGTTGGAAATGAGGAGGTTGTTGTTATATGTGGTACCTTGTGAGAATGGAATATTAACTTGTGGTGGAACAGAGGCAATGGTGTTTACATTAGAAGATGAAGGAGGAAATTGAAAATAATTTTGGGTGTCATTACTAGTTGAAGGAACAGGTGGACTCCATCCAATGTTGGTGGGCATCATAGTAGCATAAGTAGGTTGACAGGTTTGATTACCATAATTCAAATGTTCACTTAAAGGATTTTCTTGAAGTGTGATATCCTTTTCAATTAATGCTTCTTCCTTTAAGTCTAGATCCAATGCATGTTTATGATATTTATATAAATTCCATACATGGTCAAAATATTTAAATATGAGGTTCTCATTGGAATCTCGAATAGGATCAAGATGATTATTGGCCTCTTCTTCCAGGTTATGATTTTCTCTATCAATTTAACCATTCTCATCAAACCTAAGGAGTCTTCATCCTTCCCTAAGGTCAGAAGCCATTGAGGAAAAGGAAAAAGACAACAATAAGAACTAAGAACAAAGAGACCTACACACTCACACAAGGAAATTATTATTATTATATATTTTTTAAATATTTGGCACATAAATTAATGATGTTGCTTATTATTTTTAAAAGAAAGGATGTGTTCATGTTGGGTTCACCAAATATGTAGAGGGGGAAAACTGCCCTACCATGTACAATTCCCAAAAAGGTTGGATCCGCAAGAAGAAAGCCTTATGGGGTGAACCATAGGGTATGTTGTTATATACACTAATTTCTAGAGGGGTATGGGTTCACCAGGAATAGTTTAAGAACTCTCTCCAAGTCCTCAGGATTTTTAGGATGTTTGATGTGTTCAGTTTCAAGCAATCACCTAAGTTTAGCCTCTCTAGATCTATGCTATAAAATATAAAGGATAATGCAAAAAATAGAATGCAAGAATACAAGAGCTAACCTAATATGATTCTTTCTTTGAATGTTTGCTAACATAGGGTTTTTATCTATAAAACCTTTAAAGAAAGGGCACAAGATAAATGCACAATATTAACCCTAGATGGAAACTATATGCTTTTCACTTTTTATATGCCTATAATTGATATCCAAATCACATTTATAATCAATAGAACAAATAGAACACTTATCTTGACTAGTGGTTGATCTAGATTTTTCTACCTCTTGTCCAATGATATAAGAAATACCTATTTCTGCAAGATAACTTAAGAAACACTAAAAAAATGATATAATAAATAGAGGGCCTACTTAGGCCATTGTATAGTAATGCTTGTAGGCACAACAGTCAAGCCCCCTATGTCCTTTAGATGACCTTTGAAAATAAAAGAAAAATTTGACCTTTGGAGAATTGATCATAAAATAGCAATGCAATAGCAAAGAAACATAAAATATATTATGCTAACATGCCCTAGATGTAATTTAGAAAATACTCATGTAATAAAAATTGAAAAGTTCCCCCAATCTAGTCCTAGTCAAAATTGCACCTCGTAGATAACAAGCGCAATAATGGTATAGGAAAAATTGTGCTCCATCAGAATGGGGCACAATTTTGCTTTTGTGAGTGAAAACCCTAAATTAGGGTTAGCAAAGTCGTGCCTCACTAGGACTGGGTGCGATTCTACATCAAAAATACAAAAAATAAAAGACAAATATAGAACATAAATAAATATAGAAACAAAGTGTGCAGAACCTTATGAATGATGCAGAAGTAGATAGAAGAGATTGAGGTATCCAAACGTGCACTCTCTTTCCTTTTGAACCACAACACGAATCCACCAAACCACATAGTAATTCAATCAATGCAGTAGAATATCAAATCCAAAATTCACACTTCAATGTTAGCTTGTAGAAGAAACAAGAAGCAGAGAAAAATACGAGCATAAATCAATCATAAGAATTTTGGTCTTGGTAATTGTGTGTCTAAAATCATTGTGATAAAAGAGTGAGATTTACCCCTCCTTTTATAGATGAAATTCAAGGTGAAGAGAGTGTAAAAATAACGCACGCTGATGCAAAGCACGCTAGAAAATGTTAAACTTAGGTTTTAATAATTAAAACCCTAAAAATAGTAAAATTACACCCTATGCTGATGAGGTACGATATCGCTTCCGTGAAATTGTGCCCCATTGAAACCAGGTGCAATTTCACTAAAAAGGCTAAAGAAGGTAAGGTAGGGAGAAAATAGGCCTACCCTTGCCTAGGGCAAGGGTTAGATACCTCTTAGGGTCTCTAAGGAAGATTCCCCATTGAAAGTGGGTCAATTTTTTGTGTCTATAGTTTGAATGCTCCCTAAAAAGTTGTTGAAGGCATTAGGATCTTGAGATTGTAATTCAATGGATTTTAGAATATCCATTAATACCTCATGATGTGGGGGAGAATTTTTAATTAGATCACATATTGAAATTTTGGTGGAATACATATTTAGGCTTGTGGTTAACCAACTACTCAATGAGATGATTGGTCATGGAGGATGATTGATGGAAGGAATGGGAGTATTTTATTGGCTAGGGATATGAATTGGCGATGAAGGATTAGGGGAAATTTGTATGGGAGGTGATGTGGTAGGTTGTGACACACTTGCTTGAGGTTTTTGCCTTGCATTTTTCATATTTTTTCGTTGACCTCTAGTGACCATATGAATGACACCTATAAAACCTTGGTATTGTTGGATGTGGTTAACTTGATTGGGAGGAGTTTTGGTCTTAGCCCCTCCCATAGTTGGTTGTACCTCCTCATGATGAGGAAGCAATGTTTGAATAATTCCAATATTTTGGTTTTGTTGAGCAAGGGGGTTGTCAAGCTTGATGGCCCCCAACTCAATAAGGTCTTGAACTATGTCTTTGAATACATGGCAACTATTGATATCATATCCATTTTGCCTATGGTAAGGACAAAATAAATGTTCTTGATAATGGTTTCCACATTTAGCAAGATCATATGGTCTAATTTTGGGTAATGCAAGTTTATTTGTGTCGTACAACCTTCAAAAGAGGGAAGCATAAGACTTGTCCAAGGGAGTGTATTGATGATTTTTTTGGATAGACTATCATTGGGGATGGTTCTCTATAGCTCGCACTATGTTTTGCATAGCTTGAGTTACTAAGGGTACCGCATGATAAGAAATTTGTTGCAGTGGTTGTTGCACTAATTGTTGTTAAACCATTATCGACTGGATCATGACCACTTGATTGGCATGATTAGGCTATTGGCCAGAGTGGCCTATGTTGATTTTGATTGGCTAGAATAATTACTTTTATATTGGTACTTGTTTTTCCATTCCTTTTTTCTATGCTTAAGGATTCTCTCTTGGATTTTTATTTTCTCGATGATGCTAGCCTATGCTAGATATTCTACAAATGAATGATATGTTTGTAATTGAAGCATCCAAGAGACAGTTTTTAGACAACTCTTGGTAAATAATTAAATAAGCTCTTCCATTGGTAGGGTGAATGGTAACCTGGTAATGACAACCCTCCAATGATGTCTAAAATCATAGATAGACTCATTGTCGTGTTGTATTAAACCATACATGTCGGACAATGAGACTTTCTTTCTAACATTTAGGACAAACCATTCAAATAATAGGTCAACCAATTGTTTGAAAGTATAAATACTATGACTAGGCAATTGGTTGTACCACTCTATGGCATCTCCTCCTAATGTTTGAGGAAATTTTCTAAGCATGAGAGCATTGTCATTTTGAATTCTAAAGCATGAGTGTATAAATGTGCTTACATGCTCTTTGGGTCCCTCAGTCCCCTTGAATTTATCAAACTTTGGCATCATGAAATCTACCAGATATGGCAGTTATGGTACCAAAGGATGAATGGTTTGGTTAATTAGTTTATGTAAGGTTGGCTTCTAGTTTGTCATAACAAGAGGATTTTGTATCAACTGATCTATTTTTTGTTGCATGACCTTGATTCTAGGGTCTTCCCCAGGAATGTAAAAGCCCTGAATCACTTGATGAGAAGGCATGGTGGAAAAATATTGTGGGGTAACTAGATGATGATGGGATTTATGATGATGACTAGGTGAGGTTGATGGAAATTGATGAATATGAGATTGATGATGAATATGTAGAGAATTTTGGAATGGGAACAATGCATGGGGGCTATGGATGGGTTGACTAGTGGGAATGAAATTGGTATGATTTGGTGGAGGAGTAAGGATGGAAACCATATAAGATTGTGGTACCCATTATAGAACTTGGTCAATGAGGGTGGAATGAGTAGAAATTGGTAGAGGCTTAGGGTCCACTTACACTTGTTGTTGAGCATATTGACGTTGCTTAAACAATTTTTTCAAATGTTCCCACAATTCATAAATTTATCTATCAGTGGTGGAAGGTATGGAGGTAGATGGCATGGAAGATGTGGCTAAGAAATAAGTTACACTTGGCATGGTAACTTGGGAGGTGAAAACTTGTGAAGTAGTATTTACATGTGCTTCATACAAGGGGTTGGTGTAGGTGGATGTGTATGAATATGGGATAGAAGTTCTAGGAGTACTTGGGTATTAGTAAATGGATACATGAGAGAAAGGTGCAATTGAGGCCTCATAAAGGGGGTTAGTTTACACCTGGATAAAGTTGGATGGTTGGGAATGAACAAGTTCCTACTGTAAAGTAGGATCTTGTATAGGTAATTTGGGGATTGACTATAAGACATAGTTATTAGACCTCATAATATATTCTATTTGTGCCATGTATATGTGGGTAATATGGTGATCAATATTTGTGCCATGTCTATGTGGGTAATATGGTGATCAATGGTTGGTGAGGTTGACTCTATTTGGGAAACAAACATATGAAATATCGTGGGTGACACAGTATGTAAGGGACCTATAAATAAATATTTCTATGTCACATTTGGAGAATATGCCATAGAAGTGGTGGGGAAGGTGGATGAATTTTCCATGGAATTATTTTGATTTAATGCTTTATGTTGATTCCTTGTTAATACCATAAGCAACTAAAACAAATAAAAATTATGCAATAAAATGTAATTTAGAATTGAAACTAAAAAAATCAAATAGAGATAAATCAATGCTAAGTTTCTTCAACAAATATTTCTTACATCATTCATTGATTATCTCATTTTAATGTAAGTTAATTTTCTTAGATTTTTATTTCATGTGTTTCAATGTGCTAGTCTGAATTAAATGGTTGAATTCTATGGCTTGGATGAGGCAATGAGATTCTTGCTAGTGATGAAATCCAATAAGTTTGCTCGACGGTAATCTAAGGTGTCTAGGGGTAAATATTGATGGATGGAGATGAAAGCCACCATTACCAAATCTTAAGCAATGGTTGGTGATGAAATCCAACCATTAATGTTTAATGTGAAGAGTGAAGTGTGTGATTCTTTTTAAAAGTTTCCAATTCTTTATTGTGTGTATACAATGTTAGAAAAATAACTACTTTTGATAGTCTAAATCATAATCCAATATCCAGAATACCAATTTCTCCAAAGGATGTAAAGTACACCACTTAAGACCACTCTCTAAATAGAGGAGGGTTCATCTACTCCTCCACCTGGAATCACCCAAATACGGGGATAATTTTGGTATCTTGACATTGTTCCTATTTAGACTTACAAAAATAGAAATATCTAACCCTAGAATGTAAACTAATGTATGCGCTTAATAGTTCAAATGCAAACAATAATGCAACACACCAAAAAATTAAGAAATATTTAAGCAAAAATGTGTTGATGAATGCAATGATTAATATAATGCCTAAAATGCAACTAAAATGATTTGTTTTTACCAGATTTATTAATGATGTTCATTTTAATCTAGAAATCTAAAAAAACGTAAAAGTGTCAAAATACATAAAAACAAAAAGTTAGGGTTTGATAGTAAACTTACCCAAAAGCCTACATTTTTGCCTCAACTCTCTATAAAACACCTCTGGGCACTTTTTAAATGCACCTAGGTATTTTTGGATGTTTCTCGAGCACAACAGGGTATTCACGCACCTTCTGCAACCTTCTACGAATCCTCAAAAACCCTAATCCAATGAAAATTATGAAATCCACACTTTTGAAAACTCTGCAAGATGAGATAGAAAATAGAAAATTAGTCAAAAAGGTAAATCAGAATGATAAACCCTTAGGGGATCCCACCGTGATCACCATTTGTATATTTAAAAGTAAAACACCAAAATATATAACAATATAAATTGAAATCAAGATCCAGTATTGCATAAAAAATATGCTTTTATTAATATGGGGGGAGCCTCAAATATCCAATGTTACAATGAAAGAATTGATTTCTTTGATATAAATATTTACAATAACTAGGGTTCTTTGAAACCCTAGTGAATAGTGTTGGTGGTGTCTTCAATCTCACTTCTGATCCCAACATGGGTGAGTGGGCTTTGTGATATCCAATAGTAGGACACTCCAAATTAAGTATTTGCACAACACTTATGTATCTTTCCAAATATGTACACAGACAATAACAACAAAATATTAGTAGCAACTGTGAGGGCTCCACTACGTGAGACCCTCAGACATGAAACAACAAACCCTAGTTGTGCAATAGAAATACTGTAAGTAGATATGAGAAGATTAAAATAAATATAACAATAAAATATTTACCTTGTCGAACTTACAATATTTTATCTATGATAGTTGTTGCAGGAAGTTGGTGTGACGATACCCTGGCATTACTTGAGGGCTTCACTAGTCTTCAACAATAAATTATGAGATGCCTGCCAGTGCTTGACAGTAGTAGGAAACACCCATGGGAACTTGGGGATGACAGGAAGCATGCAAAGATGCTTGGTGGTGGAAGGAAGTGCCTGAATATGCTCAATGATGACAAGGAGTGCCCGAAGGCATTTGGGAGTTGAGGTGAAGATATATAGAAGTAGATCTAGTTAAGCAAGAAGGGCAGTGACAATTGCAGGGGCGAGGAAGCTTGGATGGATTCGGACTACTTAGGGTCAAAGACTTCACAAATTACTTAGGGATAACTCATATGTGAACTACTTAGGGGAACTTATGGCAAAATACTTAGGATTCAGGGGTTGAACCATCAAAATGACTCCTTATAATCTCACCTAGGGCACATTAGGGTTTTGATGACACAAATTGTGCTATCAATATTAAAATGTGACGAAGGGTGGAGATTAAATCTGGGTACGTGGCATGGATTGATGTGGATGAATGGCTAGGATTAAGTCAAATTGGATGGCTAGGATTTATTTACATATATAATATTTATATTTATTAAATATATAAAATATAATATTAAAATATTAATATTAAACATATATTTAACAAATATGCCTAAATATATATAAATAAATGGGTAAAATGGTGGGAAGACCTAGATGGACGACAAGTGTCTAGGTTTTTGTGTCTACAATATCATTTATTTTGTAGCTTAATGTTTGGAATATCAAAAAGTGAAAGTTGAACATAGAAATCCAATAGGACATTTGTACCCACATGACATCCCTGTGAAAAATGGTAGGTGATATCTATGGACTTCATAGTGGTATTACCTAATACTAGGTACCAACATGACACAATCCTTATAGTGGTTGATAGATTGACCAAGGTTGCTCATTTTATTCTAGGAAACACCAAGGATGATGCCCTGATAGTGGCCAGTAGATTTTCCAAAGATATTTTTAGGTTGCATGGTTTTCCTAAGATGATCATTTTATATAAGGACTCCAAATTTACATTTTACATTCTGGTAGGCCATTCATCGTGTAATTGGCACGAAGCTAAATATTAGCTATGCATATCATCAAAAATAGATGGTAAAATAGAAAGGGTGAACCAAATATTGGAAGACATGCTCTGCATGTATTGCATGGATAAAAAGTCTTGATGGGAAGAATTTTTACATCTAGTTGAGTTTGCTTATAACAATGGATACCATGCTTCCTTAAAAATGGTCTCATTTGAAGCCTTGTACATTAGGATATGCAAAAATCCTCTATCTTGGGATAACCTAGAGGATCAGGTTGTCATTGGGCTAAATGCAATCAGAGAGATGGAGCATCTTAGGACAATCAAACAAAGGCTTAAGGAAGCTAGGAAGACATGCTCTACATATACACTAATTAACTCCTTTTTATCCAATCTTGGATTATTATGATCAACTTTTTAAAATTTTAAAATTTTATCTTTTAGTTCTTCTTTGTTCTTAAAATTGTTTGCAAAATTGTTCTTGTTCCATTCTTTTAATCTTGACATCATTGATTTAATTTATTTTGGAAGTGTATAAAGCCCATTTTTTCTTGAAGAATTCCACATTTGTTCTATCATATCAACAAATTGAGAATGATAATCCCACATCTAATCATACAAAAAAATTCACTTACCAATGTTCTAACTCTTATTGTCCAATGATCTGAACCAATCCTTGTCAAGGTATTAATTTTAACATAAGTTACTTCATCTAGCCAATAATATGAGAGTATGCATTTATCCAATTTTTTTTCTACTAGATTTTGACCTTTCCTATTGTTGGTCTGTGTATAGTTTTCTTATTCAAAATCAACCTCCCATAGGTTATTGTTTTGAATAAAAGTTGATAAATCTCTCATACTTTGGGTTAATTTCATAATTCTCCAAATTTTTCATCCACCTTGGTTATGGCATTAAAATCACCTATGATCATGAATCCATTTTCTTGGTCTTTACTTCTCATAAAGGCTTCAAACCCAATCCAAACTACTAGTATGCTTGATTGATTTGTAGGTCCATAGACATTGATAGAGATAAAAGGAATATATACAAAGTACCATGTGACTAAAGATGCTATCTTTTAGCTTTTGAAGCTTTTATACTAATGAAAATCTCATAGGAAAATAATCAAAGGATCTAATATAATGAAGTTGCAATATAATGGAATCAAATAATAATGTAATAGATATAATATGAGACAACTAATATGTATTATCAAGGCTTAATAATATATCAAATAACATTCACTAATATGCTGAAATATGGATGTAATAGCCTAAAACATACAATATAACAAGACTTACAATATTAGTTGCTCAAATGTATGCAAAATTGTATTACTCCTATTTCTATTATAAATATATCATATACAATGATATTCTCAATACTCACTATGTAGACAACTCTCTATGTAGGCTATGTAGGTGATGTTGTCTATGTATATCTATGGAGTAATATATAGCCATTGTAGGATGACTCTTTGGTTACTTGACTCTTCCTTTTCATATGCCAAGTATCATGACTCTTGGTGTCTCTACTTAAAACTTGCATACACATGACACTATCTTACATGCACACTTGGACATGACTCTTCAAATAATTCTTCCTAATATAAGAACACGTGCACACTTACATATGAGACACTTGTGCATTTCTTGCACATAATTACATTACATAAAATATTTACTCACACACTAATCTAAGACACAACCCTAATTTAATATTTACAAGGATGTACCAAATAGTGTAATATTATCCAAAACTAATAAATGCCTAGTTTTTGTTAGGAACCTTCTAATTGCACATTCACATAAATATCACAATAAAATCCAAAATTCATTAAGAATAGAATATTGTAATACAAAATGTAAATGCAAAAATAAAACAATCTCACAAAACACAACATAAAATTATGGACCTCTTCGATGGGGAAACCTCCTTCAATATGTTCATTCAACATGAAAAAACATACATTCATCTATGGACCCTTATATTTTAAATATACACTTCATGCAACCCTAACCTAATGATCAAGAGTTGGTTACATGCAAAGTGCCACTTAAGCTATAATGTTCTACCAAATAGCAGTTACATTCTTTATAAAGATTACATGAAATGGTCCCACTTGTCTAGGTGCCTCAATTACCACATACCATTACAAAATATTACAAATATCATTATAATGGAGTCCCCACATTGGAAAGGGGTCATTACATAATAATATGAGAAATACATAATAATGTTAGGATGGGGTCCTAACATGCCCTTCCACTTCAAAAAGCTTTGTCCTCAAAGCTAAAGATCTAGTTTTGTAGCTACTAGAGAGACTCCCAAGTGACATATTCTAGTTGTAATGTGTTCCATTGAAGAAGAATCTCAATGATGACAAAATTTTGAAAAGTGCATGATTTGTTGTCCAAAATTTATTTAGGCTCAAGCAAGATGGAAACCTCTTCATCCAATTATAGTAAAGTATATTGAACTTGTACCTTATTACCCATAATATTATTTAGAGAGGAGACATGAAATATAGGATGGAGCTTTGACATAGCAATCAGGTCCAATTTATAGGTTGTTTTACCAATCCACTGTAATACCTCATAGGGACCATAGTATTTGGCATTTACAAATCTGGAGTGATGGTTATTTATAAGGTTGTATGTAGAAAAAAACCATATCTCCTACTTTGAAGTTGTTCTAAGAATGATAATGATAAGATTGTTGGTGCATATAGTTCTAGGCCAATTCTAGATGCATCTTTAGTTGATGGAGGACTACGACATGCTAGTTGATTGTAGTGTAAACAACGTGAAATTTGGATATTCCTAGAATGTAGGAGGAGCGAATTGATGGAGGATGACCATAAACTACTTCAAAAGGGGTAACCTTGGTTGTGGTGTGATATGAAGTATTATACCACCATTCAACCAATAGAAGCCACTTTGCCAACTATGTAGGATGTTCAGAGGAAAAACAATAAAGGTAGGTCTCTAAGCATTTGTTAATAATTTTTATTTGGCCATATGCTTGTAGATGATGGGCTGAAATCATTTTGAGTTGATTTCCCTACAACATAAATAGTTCCTACCAAAAGTGACTAGTGAAGTTAGGGTCTTTGTTGGAAACAATAGATGTAGGCATGCCATAAAGATAAAACATGGAGTCAAGAAATATTTGAGATACTACTAAGGATATGTAGGGATGGGAGAGGGAACACAAATGAGCATAGTTCATGAGAAAATCCATGACGACCAAAATAACTGATTTACCTCCTAACTTAGGTAACCCTTCAATAAAATCCATGGAAATATCTATCCATACTCCTAGAATGGGTAAGGATTGAAGAGTTATAATGGAATGCACCATTTCTCCTTTCATTCTTAGGAACGTGTCACATTTAGTCACAAAAGTTTGAATATACTTCTTCATTCCCTTCTAGAAGAAATTATGTTTAATCCTTTTATAAGTCTTGAGAAATCTAGAATATCCTACGGTTGGTGAGGTATGTATTTCCTTTAAGATGAGTTCCTAAAGTTGTGAAGTTTGGGTAATAAAAAGGCAGTCAAGGTATCTCAAATTTTTTCATCCCAAGTGTATCCTGGGCATGAATTAGAATTTGTTTAAAGTTTGGTGATAAACTTTTACAATCATGAGTCCTTTATCACATCCTCTTTGAGATAATTAATCTAGTGAGGTATGAGAGAAGAGATAGCATTTAACATACTTTGATCCTCAAATTATTGAAAGAGTGTATCAACCACGATGTTATCCTTTATGATTTTATATGCAATCTAATAGTCATAGCCCATTAATTTAGAGATCCAATTTTGGTGTTTAGATGTGGCGACCCGTTGCTCCAAGAAGTACTTGAGACTTTGGTGGTCTATTTTGATGAAACAATGATGCCAAATAAGATAGGGTCTCTATGGATCAACCTCATGTAAAATAGCTATCATATCCTTTACATAAGTAGACTTGCCCAATTTTTGGATTTACTAGTGAAGGCCGATGGTATTCCCTCTTGCATCAACACAAATCCTATGCCATTTATCAAAGCATAATTTTCAATTACAAAGGATTTAGAAAAATTAGGCATGGATAAAACTAGGGTGTTTGTCATGGAATGCTTTAATTCAAAGGAAGTCTTCTCAACTAGGTTTGGCCAAGTAAAATAATTCTTTTTCAAGATGACTATTAAAGGAGTTACAATGTTTTCATAGTTTTTGAAAAAATTGTGGTACTACCCTATGAGTCCCAAAAATCCTTGAAGTCCCTTGAGAGTGTGAGGTTTTGATCAATATTGAACAACTTGAATATTTTTAGGCTCAAATTTAACTCCATATTTTGTGATAATGTATCCCAAATACTCCACTTTTGTCATCCCAAAATAAAACTTAGACCTTTTAACATAAAGTTTATTGTGAGACAAAAGCTATAGATTCTTATCCAAATGTATGAGGTGCTCCTCCCAAGAGTGACTATAAATAAGAATATTGTCAAAGAAAACTAGAATAAATTTGTGAAGAAATGGGTGGAAGATGTTATTCATGGGGCTCTAAAATATGGATGGTATATTTGTTAGACCAAATGGCATAACCAAAAACTCATAATGACCCTCATGAGTTTGAAATGCTATTTTAAAAATATCCTTCTCCTTTAGCCTTATCTAAAGATAGCTTGAGTGAACATCCAACTTGGATAAAAACATTGCACTATGTAGTTCATCCAAAAATTCATAAACCACTATAATAGGAAATTTATCCTTAATTATGAGCTTATTAAGGTCATAAAAATCTATCCAAAAATTTCGTGACCCATATTTATTTCTAAACAATAGAATTGGAGAATAATAAGGATTTTTACTAGGCCAAATGACTCTTTCTTGTAGCAATTCTTGTACCAATTTTTTTATTTTTGGCTTCAGGGCATAGGAGTGATGGTAAGGTTTGATGTTAGGTGGCACACTACTGGGTACCAATGGTATTGCATGATCATGGGAATGACATGGAGGTAATTCTATCAATTCCATAAAAAGTGCATCATGATTAGTCAAAATGAGTTGCAAATATTCTAAAGGCTTGTCTTTGGGTGTAGTTTAAGGTTGAATTGCAAATATCTAAGCTACTACCCCATGAGAGGATGTTTTTAATAACTTATCCATATGGCATGAACTAATAATAAATGGAGATCCTATTGGTGAACCATGGGGAGTGTAGGACCTACCATTATATGAAAAATCCATCCATAAGTTTATAAAGTTCTAGGCTATTGTTCCCAAGGTACCTAGCCATTGATCTCCTACCACAACATCACGTCCTCCTAGTTTAAGAGCAAACATATCAGTTTAAAGTTCTTAATCCCCTCTATTAAAATTAAAATTACAATTGTTACCTTTACAAGGCAATGTTTTACTATTTTCCACCGTAACCTCAAAGGAGTTGCAAGCATGTACATGATAATTTACTTGCTCGATGACTTAGGGATCAATAAAGTTATGTGTACTACTTGAATAAATGAGAATTATTATACATTATCCTTTGAATAATCCTACTACCTTCATCATTTGAGGGGTAGAAATTCTTGCAAGGGCATGGACAATGTTTTTGGTTGTGGTTCTTCTTGTGTTTCACCCTCATCCTTAAGTTATCCCTTTGATGGTTCTACTTCATCATCAAGTTGTTCACTACTTAATTATTACTCTACATAAAAAAAAAAAACTTCTTTTGGGTGAATTTATGCCTTTTTAAATACTTCACATCATAATTATAACATAATCCATGTGTTTGATGGGCATCCATGTCTTTTGTAGTCAAATGCTTGTATGGGGTAGAGTTAATGCCAATATTTGGTGTGAAATTGGAAGAAAACATGGGTTTGGCATGTGGAAATTTAGGTGGTCTCCTTTGAGCCAACTTGTTTTCTTTTTCTAATCTTACCAATCTTATGGCTTGCATCATAGACTACAGTTTAACATTTTAACCTCAACCTTGATATCATATTTCAATCCACTAATGAAACAAATCTAAAAAAAATCCTTCATTCAAACCCTTTATCCTATTAGCCAATTTCTCAAGTTGGGTATGAAAGTCATAGATAATAGAGGTTTATTTTAATTTGGTTAAGGCTCCTATAAATTTCTCATATTCACTAGGGCCAAAATGAGTGAGAAATTGTGACTCAAATTCTTCCCAAGAAGGGTCTAGAGTCATGTTTTGTAACTATTGATATCATTGTAAGATTTTAGATTTAAAGTTAAAATATGCTATGGTGACCTAAAAATATTTAGGTACATTATGAAGTTTGAATATATGATCTGCTTGACATAATCACCCATCAATATCCTTTCCATTGAATTTAGAAAAGTCTAGTTTAGGCATCTTAAATGGAGTATCTATGTCAAAAGGAGAATGATAGCCTTATTTCTCCTTATGGACTCTCTTATCTTTATTACCTAAATTTCCACCTATTTTTTCAATGTTAAGATGCTCAAACACCTTTGGGCCTTTCCTTAATCTACCCTCAACCTCTAGGAAATTTTCTTCAAATGTAGCTTTGGATGTAATATGGTCACAAGTGATACTTCTTCCCTTATCTATTTAAATTTATTTCCAAGATTAGTGAGTGCAATAATCATTTGCTCCATAAGGTTGACAAGAGGAAGAAGTATCGCTTATGATATGTTGGTGTCCTTCCCATAAGGTTGATGTCCTCTAGTCTCTTCAACCATTTAGGTACAATTTGAACCACTTCCATTGACTTACTAAAAATAGAATAATTAACCTAGGAGTTATTAGTTTTAGTAATGATCTAAAAAAAGTGTTTGGGTGCTATATATCAAAATTATTAGCTCGACGATATGATCAAAATGGGCTATATCCTATGACATTGTATTTTGATACTCTAAATTTTTTCTAGGGGAATGTTGTCTTCAAGTGTTGTTTATTTTTCTCCTAGAATATTGGTTCACTCAAAACATTAACTTTTATTTGATAACACCTTACTAGACTATGCACAATTTTTTACTAACTATTTTCTATCTAATATTGTTCTATCACTAACATTGTAGCTAACTCTAATAACTATTGAAGCCACCTCTGTTACTCATAAATTTCCTATCTAGTATGATTCTATAATGTTATATGTAACTATTACTAGTATTGGCAGAATTTATCTTGATTGTTACTGACGGTTACCTAACTGTTACATATAAACCCTATTATGATTATTATTCTCACTACCAATTTATTGTTGATTTTTTATGTTTAGTTAATTCTAGGATAGTGTAGTCTCCTCAGTATGTTCATTTTTTATGTCATTTTTTTACATGCAATATAAAAAAAAATAGGGTACTCTAAGAGAGGGTGTGTGTACTTCCCATAGCCCCTCTCTTATACCGTAGTGATAAACGATAGTGCTCAAACCAATATTTTATACCACTAATCAAGGAGGATTTCATGCGTACCCTTGAGCACACTACCTACCTCTTTGACAGTATGAGAGGGTGATCTTCTTGGATGCTATATTCAATGTGCTATAGGGAATACATAATAAAAAATATTCCTAGGGCTAAATGTTTCTACTAATCCTAAGGGGTATCCCAATATAGCCAAAGATACATGGGAGCTCAATTTTATATATGAATTTTGTCTGATGATGGCTTTTTAAGCCTTAATGTTAAGATAAGTATCACATGATCAAATTGAAAGCATGAGATTTCGGAAATAAAACACTGAGATGCAAATAAAACAGAACTAAATCGAGGCATAAAATAACACAGATAGAATTAAATTAAAAAAACAAGAGCACAACCCTTTTTATTAATGTAATTCCGCTCGGTTACAATATCTCTCTTCAGTTACACATTCTTGGTTACAACAGATGAACAGTAATTTCTTTCTGCATGCCCACATGTAAAACGGGCGGGCTGTAGTGTTGTCGCCGCTTGATGTTTAATGAGTCTTGTTAGCCGTTGCCTATCTTGTGTTCAGCCGCTTACCCTGCATTCAAAAACATGAGAAGAACGTTAGTAGCACCTGTAATAACAGGGCAGAACCTTCTGACTTTAGCATACATATGAAGATAGATCAGATGCATGAATAAAACAACTCTTCGTGAAACTGCAACTTTTGCTGAGAACAGAGAATAGTATACATTCGAAATGGCATATATCCGAGGATGTAAAACGTAAACTGTTATTTTTATTCTACTTGAAGACAACACAATACATGAGGCATGGACAGTCATTAAAATAATCAACCGATTCTAATGCTATTGCCTGCAAGTTAGCACTTCATTGTGTTGCATGACAATATTCGATAAAACGTATTGCAAGACGCATTCGAGCATATAACATATGACATGATATATTCTAACGTAAATTTTATTTGAACAGCGTAAAGAATAAGCTATTTTTATACTGTTAGTTTTTACAATGTATTTCAAAAGAGAACAACATATATTGCATTAACTAGAAACGTTCATGGGCTGCCCAAGCGGGCCACCCCTGGTTCACACTTAGTCTCGACGCCAATCCACTAGGAATGGGCTCGAGATCTAAGGCTGTGTGTTGTCATCGAATTAGTGGGATGCAGTGATCCACTGTCGGGTGTGAAATTCCGGTTCACTCTTCTAAGAATCGCCCACCAACCTCTATTTGTGAGAGATTCTAGATGTAAAGAAGGTGAACTTAGATTGATACAGTCGGATATCCAAATGAGCAACACTTCATTGTGTTAACAAAAATGCTTCGCAATCTCTACAATATATTGTATCGAGTCGGTTTTTTATAGAGGGTTCGGCCTCTGAGAGCATTAATGTTCAAAACCCTAAATTCGCAGGCGCCGCTCAAATTTGATCCTTATAGGTTCATTATGAGGCATGGATCGCACAGAGATTCTCGCTAGAAAATCGTGTCAACAGTTATGAAGTATGGCCTCAGGCTGGATTTGTTGTTGAGAGTGCTCGTCTCATTACTTCAGTTGGTGAAGTCCACCGTTTTACAGAGCCACGGGGTCTCTTCGAGAAGGGACACATAGAGGTGCCACGTGGCGGTCGTTCCTTGGATGGTCGAATGTATGCTTTTGATTGGTGACGTGTCTGCTTTTGACTTTGGCCAGGTGTTGGCTTGAGGCCCAAAGTGTCACGATATCGTGACACTTTGGGCCGGATTTGGCTCAGGGCCCAAAGTGTCACGATATCGCGATGCTTTGGGCCGGCTTTGGCTCAGGGCCCAAAGTGTCACGATATCGTGACACTTTGGGCGGGCTTTGGGTCGGGGCCCAAAGTGTCGCGATATCGTGACACTTTGGGACCGCTTTGGGTCAGGGCCCAAAGTGTCACGATATCATGACACTTTGGGCCCACTTTGGTTCGGGATCCAAAGTGTCGCGATATCGCGACACTTTGGGTCCGCTTTGGGTCGGGGCTCTAAGTGTCACGATATCGCGACACTTTGGGCCCGCTTTGGGTCAGGGCCCAAAGTGTCACGATATCACGACACTTTGGGCCCGCTTTGGGTCGGGACCCAAAGTGTCGCGATATCGCGACACTTTGGGACCGCTTTGGGTCGGGACCCAAAGTGTCGCGATATCGCGACACTTTGGGCCCGCTTTGGGTTTTTGACAAAAGGCTTGGCGCGGATAAAGGCTTGGCTTGAAGAAGACTTTGAAGAAGGCTAAGAAGGCTTTGAAGTTTGTTAAATGCTCTAGAACGACCGACTTTGCTCTGCTCATTTTTCGATCTTTTAAACTGCTGTGTGAGTGGTTAAGACCACTATTTGACCTCTAAGGGCTGCCCTAAAAGCTATGATATCAATGTGATCAATGTTTGTAATCACTTAATCAAAATGGTGTTGTTTTGGTGTCTACACAAATATAATATAACCATAATATAATAAGATCAAGATAATAAAATAAGTAGAATAATATGAGCAAATTAATATGTAAATATAGGCTTAAAATATATCAACTCACATTCACTAATACGCAACAATATGAATTTAATCGCCTGAATCATACATGTACAAAGCATGTAGCACAATTTACAATATGAATTGCTCATAATATATGCAATATTTATTACTCCTCTTTATCTTACAAATATATTTCATAACTCTTGATCATTATAGTGATGATATTGACAACTTATTCTATATATCTAATGATCCTCCATGGAGTAATATATAGCCATTGTAGAATGACTCTTTGGATACTTGACTATTCCTTTCCTTATGCCAAGTCTCATGACTCTTGGCTTCTCTACTTGACACTTGTGCATACTTACATATAAGACACTTGTGCACATATACTCACATTACACTTCCACACTTACTAACATGACACTTGTGCATATCCTGCACATTCACACTTATATAACACTTGTTCATATTTTGTACATTATTATATTATATAAAATATTACTCACACTTTAACTAAGACACAACCCTAGTCTAATATTTACAAGGTGTACCATGAAGGTACCATGGGGGTACATTATCATGTACCAAATAATGTAATATACTCCAAAATACCCCTATATTACATTATTTGGTTATTGAAGACTTTAGTCTTCAATCATAATATTTATCTTCATCTTCAATCTATCTCCTTTAGATCAATATCTAAATCTTTAATATGAGATTCTTCTTGGTATTTGAATTAAGATTTTCTATTGCCCTTATTGAAGTGATTTCTTCTCTTATTGTTGCTTCTTTTTTATTTTTGCATTTCATTTGAGATATATCTAATGATATATCTTCTAAACATTGAGTTAGCAAATCATCAAAATAATATTTATCTTGATTTTAATGACTCCTCATTAGTTTCATTCAAGTTATATGTGATTTTTCTCTCTTGTTTCATCCTTCGAAAGAACTCAAATCTAATTAATTATAAATATATCATTAAGCATTCTTCTAAAGAAAATATAATAGTGTTTTGAGAATTCCACCATGTTCTGAAGAGCTTTTCATGAAGATAAATTATAAGTGTTGTAAAATTTTCTTATTTGCCTCCTTGAGAAACAAAGATAAATTTTATTTTAAATAATTAGACATTTGTTTCTTTCCATCAAAGTCATTTATTAAGTTTTGAGAATAAAACTTAAGTGTATGCAACATTTTCTTATTTTGCCTCCTTGATCTCCTCCTTGATTGAAAGGGTGACCTTCGGATGCATATTCCAAAGCTTCTAATTAACAGGCTTAGCACTAGGATTAATACCAAATGATGCATGATAAGGAAGGTATCAAGCCTTGGCATATTGGTATATGACCAAGCAAAAATATATTGATATTCTCTCAATAAATTGGTCAATCACTCCTGCTTGTCCATGGTCAGGGCTTTGCCTAACTTAAGGATTCTAGAGGATTCCTTAGAGCCTATGTTCATATCTATGGTCTCCTCAATGAGGATAGATAAATCATCCTCGAGAGAGGAGGTAGGACAAGAATAACTCCTAGTTGCTCAAGGTCCTCGAGAGACATAGAACCAAAGCCCAATTTAGAACTAGAAGACTCAACATACGTTGCATAAGGGATAAACCCATCAAAGCAGATGTCATCCTAAGGTAAAGCCTCATCTATAACATGCAACTCTAGGGTTAAGACCATAGGAGATGGCGGATCCTCACCCTCAACACTCCACCCTAAACCTTGATGAGATTCATCAAAGAGAAGCTCTAAACAAGAAGAGTCATATTGATCATGTGATGAAACATTTGTAGATAATTTATTAGAGGAAGATTATGAGGAATGAATTTGGGCTAAATTATTTGGTGAGAAAAATTCAAATGGATGAGGATCACCCATGATAGAAATGATTTGATTTTGAAATTTAAATTTCACACATTGATGAAAAGTAGAAGGGACGGTCTTCATCACATGAATCCATGATCATCCAAGAAGAATATTAAAATATGCAGGACAAGACACCACGTAAAAAAAATGTATTTAAAATTTTAGGTCCAACTCTAAGAGGGAGTGATATAGTACCACAAACTTCTTGAGATTCATTGCTAAAGTTTTAATGATGTCACTAGTTACAATTAAATATTCCCTTTTCAATCCAAACTTCTGAAATAAATGATGTGTGCATATGTTAAGTGAAGAACCATTATCAATCATGACCCTTTTGATGAGAGTATCCCCAATAAAAATAGTGATATATAGAGATGCATCTTCTTGTATTTCTAAGGAAGACATATCATTATATAAAAATTTGATATGGGGCATCCCAAGAGAACTTAAAACCTTTGCCATATCACTATGATAAATATCTAGAGGTTATGACTACTACTTCAAAATATTTATCATAGCTTCTTCATGGGCTTGAGAATTCTATAGAGGTTCTAAGAGAAATATTTGCTGACACACTCATCTCCCGTTGATATTTGCTGACTCTATGCTAATTTACTTGAAGTAGCTATTATCATTCCAACCATATTGTTATCATACTAATTTGGCACACTCTTATAGGACACTTCGTTGATTTGTCTAGTTCTATTCTGATTTTATTGGTTGCTTGAAGACTGAAAACTATTGGTGTCAATATGACCAGCATAAATTAAATCCTAAACCACATATTTCAAAATTTTACAAGAATTTGTCCAATGTCCTACGCTACGATATACACAATGTTGATATGCTTTATACTAGTGAGTTGTAGTATCTAGCTATATTACATGAGGTAGTTCAATTGCCTTAACTTCCAATATTTTCTTTAAAACTACTTCCATAGGTATATTAAGTCTGGTAAAATTCCTTTGAGGAGGTTTATAAAGTACAATATTTTATAGGCTATTGGTGATATTATTAATAGGCCTACTATCACTAGCATCTCCTATATGCTTATTCTTATGTTAAGACTTAGTGGGCTTTTCTTCTTTAGTCTTAAGTTGACCTCTTCTAATGAGAGTTTGTTCCACTTCTCTTGCTATCTTAATTGCTTGATCAAGAGATGTGACAGTAGTAGTTTTTAATGCATAAGATATCTATTCTTATAAATTACCAATGAATATATCAAGCATATCTTTCTCAGACATAGGTTATCTTAATCGGCCAACTAAACTTCTCCAACGAGCTAAATTTTTTGAAACTGAAGAACACAAGCTTATACTGAAAGGGGGGGGTGAACAGTATAAGACCACTTTTTACTTTTGCTTCAATTCAACTTTCAAAACAGTATTATGCAGTGTAGAGATAGTAGAAATAAAAGCAGCAATTAAAGCAATGCACAACACACCACCCATAAAGAGACACATCAATTTATGTTGTTCACCCAATGTGGGCTACTCCACGGATAAAATTTCTTACTAAATTTTATCACCTCAAATTTTGGAAAACCTTTCCCGATTACAAATTTTATGGGCACCAACAACTTCCCCTAGCTCTGTTCTTTAAAAGTGAACCTCTAGAAGACCTCTGCCTCTACTGCCCTTAGCAAGTGGAACTCTATCCACATAAGACATCTGTCTTCCCTGCTTTGGCTGGAGACATCTGTCATCAAATCTTTCACCTTCTAATATGGTCCTCTTATCTGCACCAAACACAATCCTTCGGTCTGGCACAATTTTGTTCTCTTCCTCTATTATTTTTTGCACTTGGTCGAAACCAATTTTTCACTATCTGAACAAATACTGCAGCACTCGATCAACTAATTTATGTCTACGAAAACACAGTAGCATAGACTTCGCATATTCTACACAAACACAACAACACAGTCTTCGCAAATACAGCAGCACAATCTTTGCAAATATAGCAGTCGATTAGACTTCCACTTATGCACTTCTATGATCGAACTTCTCCTCGCACTCTATCTGCACAAATCGCACTTCAAACACACACTTGATCGATACCAAACTCTTCAAGCAGCCCTCCTTTTATACTCACAATCTCAAGATTGAAATCTTGGTCTTAGTCGACTGTTTACCTTTTAATCATGTCGACTACAAAACCCTACGCCATGTCGGCCCAAATTTAACTCTGTTGGCTTCACTGCCTCCCTGTAGCTTCTGGTGTGAAACTTCAACATGTTGCGATATCATGACACCTTTTCCTACCGTACAACTTCTATTGCTTGCTGTCATGAAATCGTGACACTACTGCCTACCGTGCCCCTTATTTAGCTTGTTGTTGTAAAATCACGACACCTTGGCCTTTGTCGACTTCCTTTGTGCTTCTGTCATGAAATCACGACACCTTTGCCTCTTGCTGATGTCATCTCACTTCTGTCATGAAATCACGACACTTTAGTCTTCATGGCCTTCCTCTAAGCTTTTGAAGCGAAATCACAACACATCTGCTTCTGTTGACGTCATCTGCAAATCTGTCGTGAAATTGCGATGCTTTCGCTGCCTTAAGCCTTTTTTGCCATATGCCCACGAAATTGGAACATGTCACGAAATCACAACGCTTTTGCCTTCGAGCTCTTCCTTCTTCAATTCATCATGAAATGATGATGCTTCTTCTGTTTAAGACATGCTAACTATTCTTGTCGTGAAATCGTGACACTTTCTCCAACTGCAAGCTGCCAACTCAACCTGTCATGAAATCGTGAGACTTTCTACATTCGTACAACTTCTTTATAGCCTGTCATGAAATCATGACACTTTTAGCTTCCGAAAGCTTTCCCTGCAACCTGTCATGAAATCATGATGCTTCTGGCTCTCGAACGCTTTCTTCACTACCTGTCACGAAATCGTGACGCTTCTCCTTTCAGGCTCTTCTCTTGGCTGCATGTCGCAAAATCGTGACAATCTTCAACTCGACCTCTATAGCATGTCACAAAAATGTGACAACCCTTACTTGATACTTTGCATCATGTCACAAAATCATGACAGTTCCTGAATCACTTTCTCTCTCTTCAATCTTGTCGCAAAATCGTGACAGATCACACTGCGAACTTTCTCTTCTACATGTCATGAAATCATGACACTTTCTTGTCCGTAAAGCCTCCTTTGCAGAATGTCACAAAATCGTGACACTTTTCTTTCTCTGCCTTCCTGCACTGTCCGAGTCACGAAAATGCGACATGTCGCGAAATCGCGACAGTTTTGCCTACTTTGACTCTGCCTTCCCGCATGTCATGAAATCGTGACACATTTTCCTGAACTTTATCTCTCCTCAAACATGTCACGAAATCATGACAGTTTTGCCAATGCTTTCTCTCTCCTAAAACATGTCGTGAAATCATGACAGTTTTTCCAGCTGCCTACATACTTTTTCTTACTTGTATTTTTCTTGATGTTTTGCAACTGGGCTACCCTGATCTTCTTGGAAACTCACTGTCCATGCTGAAACCTTCATCAAAACACATTCTTTGACATAAAAAAAAATTGGTTCAAGAACTCCTTGACATCAATGACAACAACTACACTTGAGCAAAGGCAATGTACTCAAGGTACCCAAAATTGCCAACAGAAAAATTTTCTTCCTTATTTTGCTTTAGATCATATAGGTCTCTCATTGTTACTTCCTTTTCAATAAAAGCACTAAATTAATGAACAAAAATCTCTGTAGTATTCTCAAAGCTCTTTAAAAAATAGTTGGAAAATCGATAATACAATTATAATGCAACTCCAATAATACTTTTTGGAAATGTTTTCAATAGAAGCATGTCATCATAAACAAGATCATGGTAAGCTATCCCGAATCCTCTTAGATGTTCTACTAGATATTCTGTCCCTTTATAGATTGGTAAAACGGGCATAGAAAAATGCTTGGGAAAAGGTATAGCAACAACAATCGGATCTAATGGCTGACTATATAATTCTTTATAACTGTATGTAAACCCTAAAGGTTGAATCATATCCATCCTTGAAACCAAATGATTCACTATATTTGTCAAGTTATGCATTTTTGAATTATGTGTGTTCCCAATATTTCCTTGACTTAGGTTGGAAATGAGGAGGTTGTTGTTATATGTGGTGCCTTGTGAGAATGGGATATTAACTTGTGGTGGAACAGAGGCAATGGTATTTACATTAGAATATGAAGGAGGAAATTGAAAATAATTTTGGGTGTCATTACTAGTTGAAGGAACAGGTGGACTTCATCCAATGTTGGTGGTCATAATAGTAGCATAAGTAGGTTGACAGGTTTGATTACCATAATTCAAATGTTCACTTAAAGGATTTTCTTGAAGTGTGATATCCTTTTCAAGTAATGCTTCTTCCTTTAAGTCTAGATCCAATGCATGTTTATGATATTTATATAAATTCCATACATGGTCAAAATATTTAAATATGAGGTTCTCATTGGAATCTCGAATAGGATCAAGATGATTATTGGCCTCTTCTTCCAGGTTATGATTTTCTCTATCAATTTAACCATTCTCATAAAAAATCTCATCAAACCTAAGGAGTATTCATCCTTCCCCAAGGTCAGAAGCCATTGAGGAAAAGGAAAAAGACAACAATAAGAACTAAGACCAAAGAGACCTACACACTCACACAAGGAAATTATTATTATTATATATTTTTAAAATATTTGGCACATAAATTAATGATGTTGCTTATTATTTTTAAAAGAAAGGATGTGTTCACGTTGGGTTCACCAAATATGTAGAGGGGTAAAACTGCCCTACCATGTACAATTCCCGAAAAGGTTGGATCCGCAAGAAGAAAGCCTTATGGGGTGAACCATAGGGTATGTTGTTATATACACTAATTTCTATAGGGGTATGGGTTCACCAGGAATGGTTTAAGAACTCTCTCCAAGTCCTTAGGATTTTTAGGATGTTTGATGTGTTCAGTTTCAAGTAATCACCTAATTTTAGCCTCTCTAGATCTATGCTATAAAATATAAAGGATAATGCAAAAAATAGAATGCAAGAATACAAGAGCTAACCTAATATGATTCTTTCTTTGAATGTTTGCTAACATAGGGTTTTTATCTATAAAACCTTTAAATAAATGGCACAAGATAAATGCACAATATTAACCCTATATGCACACTATATTCTTTTCACTTTTTATATGCCTATAATTGATATCCAAATCACATTTATAATCAATAGAACAAATAGAACACTTATCTTGACTAGTGGTTGATCTAGATTTTTCTACCTCTTGTCCAATGATATAAGAAATACCTATTTCTACAAGATAACTTAAGAAACACTAAAAAAATGATATAATAAATAGAGGGCCTACTTAGGCCATTGTATAATAATGCTTGGAGGCACAACAATCAAGCCCCCTATGTCCTTTAGATGACCTTTGAAAATAAAAGCAAAATTTGACCTTTGGAGAATTAATCATAAAATAGCAATGCAATAGCAAAGAAACATAAAATATATTATGCTAACATGCCCTAGATGTAATTTATAAAATACTCATGTAATAAAAATTGACAAATTCCCCCAATCTAGTCCTAGTCAAAATTGCACCTCAAAGATAGCAAGCGCAATAATGGTATAGGAAAAATTGTGCTCCATCAGAATGGGGCACAATTTTGCTTTTGTGAGTGAAAACCCTAAATTAGGGTTAGCAAAGGCTTGTCTTTGGGTGTAGTTTAAGGTTGAATTGCAAATATCTAAGCTACTACCCCATGAGAGGATGTTTTTAATAACTTATCCATATGGCATGAACTAATAATAAATGGAGATCCTATTGGTGAACCATGGGGAGTGTATGACCTACCATTATATGAAAAATTCATCCATAAGTTTATAAAGTTCTAGGCTATTGTTCCCAAGGCACCTAGCTATTGAACTCCTACCACAACATCACATCCTCCTAGTTTAAGAGAAAACATATCAGTTTAAAGTTCTTAATCCCCTATATTAAAATTAACATTACAATCGTTACCTTTACAAGGCAATGTTTTACTATTTTCCACCATAACCTCAAAGGAGTTGCAAGCATGTACATGATAATTTACTTGCTCGATGACTTAGGGATCAATAAAGTTATGTGTACTACTTGAATAAATGAGAATTATTATACATTATACTTTGAAGAATCCTACTACCTTCATCATTTGAGGGGTAGAAATTCTTGCAAGGGCATGGACAATGATTTTGGTTGTGGTTCTTCTTGTGTTTCACCCTCATCCTTAAGTTATCCCTTTGATGGTTCTACTTCATCATCAAGTTGTTCACTACTTAATTATTCCTCTACATAAAAAAAAAAACTTCTTTTGGGTGAATTTATGCCTTTGTAAATACTTCACATCATAATTATAACATAATACATGTGTTTAATGGGCATCCATGTCTTCTGTAGTCAAATGCTTGTATGGGGTAGAGTTAATGCCAATATTTGGTGTGAAATTGGAAGAAAACATGGGTTTGGCATGTGGAAATTTAGGTGGTCTCCTTTGAGCCAACTTGTTTTCTTTTTCTAATCTTCCCAATCTTATGGCTTGCATCATAGACTACAGTTTAACATTTTAACCTCAGCCTTGATATCATATTTCAATCCACTAATGAAACAAATCTAAAAAAAATCCTTCATTCAAACCCTTTATCCTATTAGCCAATTTCTCAAGTTGGGTATGAAATTCATAGATAATAGAGGTTTATTTTAATTTGGTTAAGGCTCCTATAAATTTCTCATACTCACTAGGGCCAAAATGAGTGAGTAATTGTGACTCAAATTCTTCCCAAGAAGGATCTAGAGTCATGTTTTGTAACTATTGATATCATTGTAAGATTTTAGATTTAAAGTTAAAATATGCTATGGTGACCTAAAAATATTTAGGTACATTATGAAGTTTGAATATATGATCTGCTTGACATAATCACCCATCAATATCCTTTCCATTGAATTTAGGAAAGTCTAGTTTAGGCATATTAAATGGAGTATCTATGTCAAAAGGAGAATGATAGCCTTATTTCTCCTTATGGACTCTCTTATCTTTATTACCTAAATTCCCACCTATTTTTTCAATGTTAAGATGCTCAAACACATTTGGGCCTTTCCTTAATCTGCCCTCAACCTCTAGGAATTTTTCTTCAAATGTAGCTTTGGATGTAATATGGTCACAAGTGATACTTCTTCCCTCATCTATTTAAATTTATTTCCAAGATTAGTGAGTGCAATAATCATTTGCTCCATAAGGTTGACAAGAGGAAGAAGTATCGCTTATGATATGTTGGTGTCCTTCCCATAAGGTTGGTGTCCTCTAGTTTCTTCAACCATTTAGGTACAATTTGAACCACTTCCATTGACTTACTAAAAATAGAATAATTATCCTAGTAGTTATTAGTTTTAGTAATGATCTAAAAAAAGTGTTTGGGTGCTATATATCAAAATTATTAGCTCGACGATATGATAAAAATGGGCTATATCCTATGACATTGTATTTTGATACTCTAAATTTTTTCTAGGGGAATGTTGTCTTCAAGTGTTGTTTATTTTTCTCCTAGAATATTGGTTCACTCAAAAAATTAACTTTTATTTGATAACACCTTACTAGACTATGCACAATTTGTTACTAACTCTTTTCTATCTAATATTGTTCTATCACTAACATTGTAGCTAACTAACTCTAATAACTATTGAAGCCACCTCTGTTACTCATAAATTTCCTATCTAGTATGATTCTATAATGTTATATGTAACTATTACTAGTATTGGCAGAATTTGTCTTGATTGTTACTGACTGCTACCTAACTGTTACATATAAACCCTATTATGATTATTATTCTCAGTACCAATTTATTGTTGATTTTTTACGTTCAGTTAATTCTAGGATAGTGTAGTCTCCTCAGTATGTTCATTTTTTATGTCATTTTTTGACATGCAATATAAACAAAAATAGGGTACTCTAAGAGAGGGTGTGTGTACTTCCCATAGCCCCTCTCTTATACCGTAGTGATAAACGATAGTGCTCAAACCAATATTTTATACCACTAATCAAGGAGGATTTCATGCGTACCCTTGAGCACACTACCTGCCTCTTTGATAGTATGAGAGGGTGATCTTCTTGGATGCTATATTCAATGTGCTATAGGGAATACATAATAAAAAATATTCCTAGGGCTAAAGGTTTCTACTAATCCTAAAGGGTATCCCAATATAGCCAAAGATACATGGGAGCTCAATTTTATATATGAATTTTGTCTGATGATGGCTTTTTAAGTCTTAATATTAAGATAAGTATCACATGATCAAATATAATATAACCATAATACAATAATATCAAGATAATAAAATAAGTAGAATAATATGAGCAAATTAATATGTAAATATAGGCTTAAAATATATCAACTCACATTCACTAATAAGCAACAATATGAATTTAATAGCCTGAATCATACATGTACAAAGCATGTAGCACAATTTACAATATGAATTGCTCATAATATATGCAATATTTATTACTCCTCTTTATCTTACAAATATATTTCATAAATCTTGATCATTATAGTGATGATATTGACAACTTATTCTATATATCTAACGATCCTCCATGGAGTAATATATAGCCATTGTAGAATGACTCTTTGGATACTTGACTATTCCTTTCCTTATGGTAAGTTTCATGGCTCTTTGCTTCTCTACTTGACACTTGTGCATACTTACATATAAGACACTTGTGCACATATACTCACATTACACTTCCACACTTACTAACATGACACTTGTGCATATCCTGCACATTCACACTTATATAACACTTGTTCATATTTTGCACATTATTATATTATATAAAGTATTACACACACTTTAACTAAGACACAACCCTAGTCTAATATTTACAAGGTCTACCATGAAGGTACCATGGGGGTACATTATCATGTACCAAATAATGTAATATACTCCAAAATCCCCCTATATTACATTATTTTGTTATTGAAGACTTTAGTCTTCAATCATAATATTTATCTTCATCTTCAATCTACCTCCTTTAGATCAATATCTAAATCTTTAATATGAGATTCTTCTTTGTCTTTGAATTCAGATTTTCTATTGCCCTTCTTGAAGTGATTTCTTCTCTTCTTGTTTCTTCTTTTTTGTTTCTGCATCTTCATTTGAGATATATCTAATGATATATCTTCTAAACATTGAGTTAGCAAATCATCACAATAATATCTATCTTGATTTTAATGACTCCTCATTAGTTTCATTCAAGTTATATGTGATTTTTCTCTCTTGTTTCATCCTTCGAAAGAACTCAAATCTAATTAATTATAAATATATCATTAAGCATTCTTCTAAAGAAAATATAATAGTGTTTTGAGAATTCCACCATGTTCTGAAGAGTTTTTCATGAAGATAACTTATAAGTGTTGTAAAATTTTCTTCTTTTGCCTCCTTGAGAAACAAAGACAAATTTTCTTTTAAATCATTAGACATTTGTTTCTTTCCATCAAAGTCATTTATTAAGTTTTGAGAATAAAACTTAAGTGCATGCAACATTTCTTCACTATCCTCATTAAATGCATTCTTAACAATTTCTTCCATGATATGCAAACAATGTTAAGAAAATATTTCCTTTGATGTAGACTACCTTCTAACTCCCTAGGCTTAAAATTTCTAAATTAAAATTACTATGAAGTAATAATCCTTATGTCTCAGGTCCGAGGTGTAGACCAATTTGTTCATCCAAACCTCATAAGGGGGGCGGATGTCCAAGGTTCAAATCTCGGGCCTCACCAGACTGAACGCTTGTCCCTTTCCTGGTGCTTTCAGTGGCGTAAAAGGTTTAAAATGATTGTGGCATGGTGGTTATAGGGGTGGACTGTGCGAAGATCTGTGTGGCAGCTTCTGGGGTGGACAACACAGAATACTGTGGTGGCCATAAAAGCTGGACAGCCTGCTCGGATTCGTGGCGGCTACCGATTCCACCATGTAAATTAAAAAAAATAAAAAATAAAATAAAAAATAAAAAATAAAATAATCCTTATGTCTCCCTAATTTTTAGAAACTAAGAAATAATGAATTTTACAAATTTAATTTTTCCTAAGTTTGAAGTAGAACTCCTTTTGACTCCCAAATAACTAAATTGCAAAAATTCAATGACCTTATATTTCAAAAAATATTAAATAAAATAAATATTTAAATTTATCTACTAAATAAAAAACTATTAAAGAATCCTTATAGTTTAATAGTTTTTTAAATCCTTATAGCTCCAAACTTATCGCATAAACTGGAGTTTTGTTTCTGCCATTCTTCAAAAATTTGGTTTTCATCATGAATGGATCAAGCTTTAGGAAGGATGTTTTATGAAACCTTGGTTTTCAGTCCTTGTTAAGGGTGCTCCAGCTGGATACTTTCAAAGTAAAAGGGGCCTAAGGCAAGGTGACCCTATCTCTCCCATGTTGTTTATCATTGTGGTTGAAGCCCTTGGGAGGACAATCAAAGTTGTCTGTAATATTGGTCTTATTTCAGGAATTAAAGCATCATCACAAACACGAGCGGTTACACATGAACAGGTTTGTGGATGATACTTTGTTGTTAACTCTTGCATCATTTTTTGAGGCTAAGGTCATAAAACATATTCTAGAGCTATATGAGGATGTTCATGGGGCAAAAGGTAAATTTTTCAAAGAGTAAAATTTATTTCTTTAACACTCCCATTCGGAGGCGATTAAGATTGCTAGGATTCTTGGATGCTCAGTATCTACTCTTCCATCCACATACTTAGGCCTTCCTTTATTTATAGGTAGAGCTACTGATTCCATGTGGACTAATGTAATTGAAAGAATTTAGAGGAAGTCGGTTGGATGGAAAGGGAATTTGTTATCTCAAGTCGGCAAGGCGGTTCTCACCGAGGTTTTCCATTCAAAGCATCCCTGTCTACTTTCTCTCTATTTTTAAAGCTCCTACAAGTGTCTACACTAAAATTGAACAGATCCAGAAGAGGTTCCTATGGACTGGTTCTGAATCTAAGCAACACTTTCACTTGGTGTCCTGGGATAGGGTTTGCAAACCAAGGGAGTTTGGAGGTATTGGGCTAAGGAGAATACAACATTTAAACATGGCCCTCCTGGCCAAACAAGCATGGCGTCTTCTGACAAATGCAAATTCAGAATGGATTACTATAATCAGAAGAAAGTATTTGCAAGAAACTAAATTTTTAAGTTATTCCTTTCCTCCCAGGGGATCAATTTTTTGGAAATCAATCCTTCAAACTAAAAACTTGCTAAGCAAAGGGCTACGTTGGAAACTAGGAAATGGAAGAAACATTGATTTCTGGGACCACAAATGGTTAAAGGACTATCCCCTCTCTGCAGACCCCATCCTTTCAACCCTTAGAGCTTGGACAATTGAAGTTTTTGGTACCAAAGTTGCAGATTTTATTACTTTGTCAAACAATAGAAGGGTTTGGAAGCCAATAATGAACAATGATCTACCAGGGGCATCAATAATACTGGAGAATGAATTAAGACAGTCTTTACTCCCTTCTAGAATTCTTGAGGACCAGCTTATCTGGGAAGCTTCAGACAATGGGGAATTTTCTGTCAAGACTGCTTATCTGATGCTTATTGATAATGATGAACCTACTTTCCCTCACTTGGAAGTTTGGCCCAAAAGCATTGTTTCGAAGGTTGGGTTTTTTGCATGGCTGGCCATCCAAAATAAGATCCTCACCATGGATAACTTAATAAAAAGAGGTGTGACTATTGTTAATAGGTGTTATCTTTGTATGTCTGAGTGGGAGTCTATTGATCATTTGTTTCTGTATTGTAATTTTTCTGTCTCAATCTTGTTAGGTCTGTTACAAGTGTTTCATATTTATTGGGTCCATCCTCAGTCCATATTTGACTTATTTGTCCAGTGGCCTTCTCCCTTTTTGAATAGGCATCTTAGGTATATGTGGAAGATCTGCCTTCATCACTACTTGTGGCAGATATGGTTGGAAAGGAATCGTCGGGCCTTCTTGGATAAGGTTTCTCAGTCATCCTCTGTCCTGTCAAAAATTTTAGTATATGCTAATGAGAATGCTTGTTTAGTGCCTGCAACATCTAGACCTCCAAATCCTTTTGAAGCTTCATTAGGCCAGTCATTAAACTTACCTCTCACTGATGGCCTCAATCATCCTCAAGTCTGTCCTAGAACCATGATCTCATGGACCCCACCCCCCCTAGGGTGGATTAAGTTAAATTTTTATGGGGCATCTAGGGGAAACCCAGGTGAAGCTGGGGCTGGTGGCTTACTTAGAGACCACAAGGGTGAGGTGCTTGTAGCTTTTGCTGAACATCTTGGAGCTCAAACTAACAATGTGGCTGAAGCGAGGGCAGTTTGGAGGAGCCTCAAGGTGGCAGAGAATTATCCAGGGAAACTGTTGGTGGAAGGTGATTCTATTATTATTATAAATCTTCTAAAGAACACTAAGAGAGCTCCTTGGAGATTTGATGACTACATCCACGAAGCACGGGCTCTAATTCATGATCGACCTGAGGCCATAATTTTGCATACCTTTCGGGAAGCAAACATGGCAGGTGATAGGTTAGCAAATGAAGGCATTGTAGCAGCAAATTTGATCACGTGGACTGAAAATCTTCCTCATGCAGTCTCAATGGTGATAGATAATGAAAAATTTTAGATTGGAAGGCTCAAAGTGGATTTTGTCTTTGTTAGTTCTATTTTGCGTCTTTCTTTTCTGATGGCCATAATATTAGGCTTCCATAGTTTAGTTTGGCTGTATTCTGTTGGAAGAGTAGGTCTTGGCCCTTTTTGTTGTCAGTTTAAACTTTCAGGGCTTGGCCTTTGTCCAGTTGGTCAGTGGACCCTATTTTGTAAAATGGTTTTGGGTCAACCAGTTAAAACCCGGTGTTAATCATAAATATTCTCTTACTTACCAAAAAAAAAAATAGCTCCAAACTTATAAGTAATTAGACTATTATTCTACTTATCTCTCCATTAGATAAATCTAACAATAAAATATTTTTAAAAATAACTTCTATCTTATCACTCCTAATTAAACCTTAGTAAAGACCTTTAACTTTTAAAAATGCCTATCCTTATTGCTCCTAAGATTAACTCTTTAGTAAATACTTCAATAAATTAAATCAAACCTTATCACTCCTATTAATCAACTTTAAATTTAACACCTTTGAAAAGTATTGTGTCTCTTTATATTATCTAATGTTGTATATAGAATGTATGTTGTGAATGCTTGATATGTTGTTCCACTTCATGTGAGATAATTTAACCTACTTGGTTGAGCACTAATTTTCACCAAGTATCTTCATTCCATGGCATTCAATATTTATATGGGAAAATATAGACGATAGGGCTTCTATTGTAAGATTTCAAATACTATCTGGTAGTTGTTACTCTAGTACTACACCTTTCTCCATCCTCTGATGTTAAATACTATTAATGATTTTTTATTTCCCTATGTATTGCCTACCATTACTCACTAATGTACCTTCCATGTTGTCTATTTGTTACTCATTGACACTACCTATAAATTACAATGTTGGCATTGCCTATTAATGTTACCTAATTGATACTTGATGGCCCTACCTTAGTATTGTTTAGAAAATAAATGTACTCTTTCATATCCTTTTCATTTTAAATTCTTAGGATTGCTTGACTCTTGGTATTGCTTATAAATCAGCCATACATTTTTTTCTTTTCGTTTCAACTTCTAGAAATTGCTTGGCTCTTGGTTTTCCAACTAGTTTGACCATGAGTGCTTGGACTTCCTCTACACATTGGACATCTCTATTTTTGAAGCATTTCTTGGTGTTGGTTCAAACTATAACATGCTTCAATCTATATCATGCTTCATCACTTCTCTATGGTGATATGCAAGGTATTGTGCTAGGCACTCGACTATATTATATCATGTGCTATGGCTCTTGACTATATTACTCAATGTTTTATGGTGTTATACTTTTATTGGTACTCCCTTTGTTATATTATTTCTTAGACTATCCTACAATTGCACCTTAAATGTTAATCTTTATACCTTTATTTCATGCACTAGTTCTACATTAGACCTGGTTTATTATCACAATGAAGTGATTTTAATCTTATGTCTACCTTATAGATTCATTATATTTTCTTATAAAAAACTTCTAGATCTTGGCCAGTCCATTGCGTATGTCAAATTGCTCCTTCTTCTTTACTTTCTAGCAATAGTATAATATTCTTCTTATCTCTTAAACTTGGTATTGCCTTCTTATTTGAAATCTTTATTCTTGATGTGGATACTCTTTTCAAGCCAAATTGTCAAGGTAAATAAATAAAGACCTTAATCTTCCTTATTTTATGTGAATATCTCTTTTCAAGACTTGTTCTTATCTTAGATCATCTCTATTCCAAATAATATTTTTAGAATAAGTAACCTTGATCATTTGCTTCTCTTCAATATTTATCTTCAATATCAATAGCATTACTTAAATTAAGGTCTCACTTCAAGACCTAAAATTTCAATATTCTACAAATTAATCTCTCCTTGATGAAAGATATATAATTTCTTCATATATCCTTTTCTACTTACTCTTGCATTTAGAAGATGAAACTCTTCTCTATATATTTTAGGAAGCTTCTCACTCTTCTAACAATAAATTTTTGTTGTAGTTCTATCTTCAATTATGTCTTAGGTCACATTTAAGAACTCAAATAATATCAAGATGACTCGAATTTCTCTAATGCCTCAATAAAAATTAGAATGACTTGATTATACCAAATCCTTCAACTTCCTCTTGAGTTGATAGAAATTAGTGTCAAGGATTATCTATGTCCTTGAGAATTCTTCTAGTGTCAAGGGTTGGCTATTTATCTAAATTATAAACTATATTAAAGTTGGTTCACCCCAATATTTGATTCCTTGTATTCACTTGTTATAATCATGGAAAGACCCTATAGATGAGTCCTAGTCTTCACTAGTTATTTTGCAATTGTAAAAAGACTCTATAGTTGAATCCTAGTCTTCACTAGCTATTTCTACAACTATGGAAATAATCTAGCCTTTTTACTTACTTTGATCTTACAATATATTCTAGATCTATCTCCCTTTAATGTAGGTAGACTCTAAATAAATTTTATCAAACTAGACAAAATCAATTTTGTATGTAGCTAAATAAATTTAACCTGAGCAATGAACTACTTATTGTAGCTCTGATACCATAGATGGTTTTTTAAACCTTAATATTAAGATAAATCTCATAGGATCAAATATAATATAGCCACAATACAATAAGATCAATATAATGAAATAAGTAGAATAGTATGAGCAAATTAATATGTGAACCAAGGCTTAAAATATATGAACCAACATTCATTAATAAGCAACAATATAAATTTAATAGCCTAAATCATACATGTACAAATCATGTAGCATAGATTACAATTTTAATTGCTCAAAATGTATGCAGTCTTTATTACTCCTCTTTCTCTTACAAATGTATCACATAACTCTTGATCATTACAATTTATATTGATAACTTCTTCTATATATCTAATGATCCTCCATGGAGTAATATATAGCCATTGTAGAATAACTCTTTGGATACTTGACTATTCCTTTCCTTATGCCAAGTCTCATGACTCTTGGCTTCTCTACTTGACACTTGCATACACATGAATTTATTTTGTATGCACACCTAGACATGACTCTTCACTTAGTACACTCTAATCTGACACTTGTGCACACTTACATAACACTTGTGTATTTCCTATACATTCACACTTATATAATATTTGTGCATTTTTTACACATTATTATATTACATAAAATATTACTCACACTTTAAACTAAGACACAACCTTAGTCTAATATTTACAAGGTGTACCGTGAAGGTGCCATGGGGGTACATTAGCATGTACGAAATAATATAATATACTCCAACATCTAAGGCCTGGGTATTCGAGATTGGTCATCCTTCACTTCACTAGACACTTTACATACAATCTAGCTTAGCCAATAATGACTTCTCATTGCTCCTCTATGATATTTTAAAACTAATATAAAGGTTTCTAGCCTAATAAACTAATGTAAAAAAAGGTTTTTTTTTAATACGAAAATAGGCAACAAATGAAAACACAAAAATTTATACCTAATAGTCAAAATGGAAGGGCAAGAACTATCGTAATTATATTGTAACACGGCCCTGGAAAGCACTTTGATACTACTTGTTAGGAACCTTCTAATTAAAATAAACACATTCACATAAATATTGTAATAAAAGTAAAAAATCATGAAGAATAGAATATTGCAATATGAAATGTAAATGTAAAAATATAATAATCTCACAAAACACAAATAGAATCATGGGCCTCTTCTAGAGGGAAATCTCCTTCAATACTTTCATTCAATATGCAAAAATATAAAAAAAAATTTGGAATCTTTTCTTTTAAATATATACTTCATGCAACCCTAACTTAATGCGCAAGAGTTGGCTTACATGTAAAGTGCCACTCGTGCTAGAATATTCTACCAAAAAATAGTTACATTCTTGATAATAATTACATGAAATGACCCCACTTATCTAGGTGCCTCAATTACCACATACCATTACAAAATATTATAAAATATTGTTATAATGGGGTCCCTACATTGGAAAGGGGTCATTACATAATAATATGAAAAATACATATTAATGTTAGGATGGGGTCCTAAAAATTTTATGAATGGTTACATAGAAGGTTATAATTGGATCCTAACAAGTTATAATTCCCCCTATCATTCTTTTAGAATCCATAGAACCCCATTCACATTTCCTTCATACTGCTTTCATAGTTTTAAACATTTTTTGTTTTGTCATTTTAGTTTCTTGGATACAAATAATATCAATATTATTACTTTAAAAAAGGTCTCTAATACACCTATGATTTGAGAGGGAATTAGAACCCCTTATATTCCTTGAGATGGTAATCATATCTTATTATGGGCTACTAGCCCCACCTGTAAATAAAAAATATCATTTAGTTGTCTGGTAAAGAGAACTTCAACCAACTTTGTGTTCCTTTCTCTATGTTAGCTCTTGCTTCCTTATATCTCACTTGATAATTTAAGGGATTTCCTCTTTTTTCCTTACCTTTATCAGGAGTAGGTCTTATTATTCTATTTCTCAATATTATTTGACAACTTTTTTTCATCATATTTATCCTCTCTTGGCTCTACTACGGAAGCTTTTGACTTGTCCCATTTAATTTTTGGTATTTCCTTATTAATGGTAGAGGTATTAACATCTAATTAGAACAAGTTTTAAAGACTAAAAATTTTATATAAACTCAATAATGATATTATTATTGAATTGAGTTATAATTAGATGTTGTTAGTTTCTAATAATAATAATAATTATATGAAGTTATTATTATTACATTTGTGTAGTCTTCAAATCTTATTAATGATTTATTTATGCAATATGAATGAGTATTATTTTAATGATAATATTTTTATTAGAGTTTTCCTAGGATTATAATAATGTCTTAGCATAAAATAAATTATCATTATAAAATCTTATATTATAATCCTCCATGAGATATTATCTTGAAGAAGATACTTGGAGGTAGTCTGAAAACATCAATGTAACATTATTTCTTGTATAGGAAAAAAACAAAAGTCTTATTTTATTTTAAGAATAGTAAACTCATTTCTATTTAATTAAAATTGTCATGATTTTATTTTAATTAGTTAAATGAAATTAAAATGGATTTTACCCATATTACATTATTACCACACAGTGGTATTACTATAAATTTACTATTACTATGAATTTAGTGCTTGATATGATTTGAATATAAATTTACTTCTTGAAAGTCTAGGAATCTAATCATTAATTAATTACTTGTCATAATTATAATGGTATTTGATAATTAATTACTTGTCATAATTATATTATATCAATATTATGATTTTCCATCTTGCATTGTGTCTACTAGGTTAAACTATTTATTTGAGAGACCATTAAACTTTTGCATATTTAATAAAGTTAATTACTTAGTTTACCGTTATAGTTATTGAACACATGCAAAACATTATAAGTTTTAAAATTTAATAACATATAAAAATGTATAGCACATAAGTCCATCAAAATTTACAATTTATTAATTATTAAGTTAACAATCCAAAATCATGGCATAAATTTGATTATTTTATTTGTTTCATAAGCTTCCAACTCTTTTCATTACTTTTACATATTTTAAAATTATTTTTATTTATAAATTTTCAAATAAAAATATATAATTTCTATTATGAGAGAGAATGAAATTACAAGTCCTATATGCACCTGATATTCTTACAATACCTAATAAGCCCTTAGGGGTATTATACTTTTCAATAAATAACCTTCTCTAAGATTTATCTAGAGATTTCACACTAGATTTTTGTTCAAAAATTCCTTTCTTTCTACTTTTGAAAAGGTGCAATGAATTTCCATAATGTTTCTAAAATACTACTATATTGTGAAACACTAATATATTCTAATTTCTCTATTTAACATGATATTTTGGTTAAGGATCATGAATAGACCTAATTATAGTTAGAATAGGACCTCCATCCCTTGTCTCCCATAACACTCATCTTCCTTGTTCTACTTGGAGGTCTTCTTTGGATAGTAGATATGCTATTGTATTTAATTCTCTATACACATGTCTATATGAAATCGAGTTAAGAAAAACCTACATGCTTTCCAATTGTTCATAATTTATACTTAAAATTAAGTTTTCTATATAATGAGTGCTCTTCATATAATTTATTATTATTTTAGAGTCTCCAAATACTTGCAAAGTGTTAGCTTTTGATGATATATATTAAAGAAAATGCAACCATAAGATCTAAAATGAGCAAGCAATATTAACTATATGATAATGGCAATATAATATGTAGGAAAACTATATGAGAAACTTCTACAATAACTCAAAAAATAGCCATTAATGAAAGCTCACAAAAATAGTATAATGTAATATAATGGAGGTCTTAAACACTCCAAAAATTCTTTCATGATCTACATTGTATCTACCTTCTCATCACTATGCTCTACTATTCTATATGCTCCTCTCTTGCATTCTCTCCTTTGCTTCACTCTATCAAAGGCCTATATATAGGGAGATATGTTCCTTGGCCTTTCATCTACCCATGAATCTTCATCTACCTAACCTATGGCTCATGTAAATGTGGACTACATGCATATTTACATCATTGCATATTCTAACACTTGTGCATTTTGCATGAAGTAACTACTCAACCCTTAATCTAAGATAAACTCCTGATCTAAAGATGTATCCAAGATGGTACATTGGCATATACCAAATAATATAATATATTTCAACACCCCCCTATATTACATTATTTGGGTATTGAAGACTTTAGTATTCAATATGAGTCATGTTCTTCAATCTCAATCAGGTCCTTCTTCTTATTTTTGTTTAGTCTTCATATTATATTTTCTTGTCTTCATCATTCCACTACTTTTTGGTATTTCAAAGTAAGTGGTAAAATATTTGTCCTTGAAGTTTTCCAAGTATATTTGATGAACTAGAGATCTCATAACTTTGCAAGTTATAAGTGGATAAAAATTGATCCATTTTATTTCCTTTGGTTCTCTAAATGACCTATCTCCTTATTCTTCAAAAATTTCAAACTTGAATATACTATTAGTAAATGCTTTTGAAATAAGAACTTGAAAGAGACAATCTAATATTAATATCAAATTTTCTTCAAATATTTTATTGTACTAGTATTTATAGTAACAAAAGAAAGATAAATGAGAATAAAAATCCATAATATTTACATGGATGGAAACTCCAATAGTTTGCTTTCTCATGACCAATTTTTTTGCAACAAGTGTATTGTGAACTGTTAGAATATTAATGTGCACTTTACCTTCTATTTTGACACTTATCATGTTCCTTGATATTTTTCATACTTTCATATAGGCTTATGCATATATATTGTAATATCATTCATGTGTAATATATCTCATCTATTCAAATCCAAATATTTAGTATCAGAGTAGGCTTTCCCTACCTTGTTAGCTTGAGGGGGATTTCCCTCATGGAAATCCCTCCCTCATTTTTTCTTCCCTCATTTTTATCTCCTTTTCTTCCTTCTTCAAAAATCTCAAGGAGTATGCTCTCCACTTTTGTGGATCAGAAACCATAAGGTCAAAGGAAGAAGGAGAGGATTTCATGGCTGCCTCTAAAGCTTTAATGCTTGGGGCCATGAATTGTTTTTCCAAGTTCTAGAGAGAAATTATTTTTAATGATGGGTGGACCTTGACATCTGTGCACTTTGAGCAGCGTTGATGAGCTACATTTTGGTGCTTGTTTGTGGCTATAGTCACAACATGGGAAGCATGGTGGAGCCTATGTAGTGCATTTATAGATAATACCAAAGTGGAGGAGCTCCACACATTTTGTGTTTTATAGTCACTAATATATGCTAGTGTTGAGCGGTGATGAGCGTAGTGCCACCATAACATCACCACCAGAAGACCATAGTGCCATAGTGTGCAGGAGAGCCACCGCATATCCCACCTCTAAATGTAGACCTCTTGACATAGAGTGGGCACCAACCCCTAAGAACAATCCTTCCACAAACTTGGAGCTCATAGAAAAATGGCAAACCCTCTCAGGTCATCAGCATTGACTATTTTTCCTATGTGCTACTATGTAAATCTAGTTGCAGGTGAGTAATTTATTTCTTTTGCAGCTCATCTGATTGAATATTGAGCTCTTTCATCGATATTGTGTGTAGAATTTCTAATTTTTTCATAGGTGCCATCAACATCATCCTTGCGGTGCATCCAATACTTTGCTATGTAGTGAATTTCAAGCGCTATGTTTGGGAAGATTATGTTGCTACATAACTACTAGTGTCCCTATAGTTTTAGACTCTAGGTTATATTTTGGGTAGAAATGGAGGCCATCAATGCTATACTCAACACTGTATCCTAATTCCAACGTAAATTTTCTATAGTGTTTTCATCTTTATCACTTGTAATTTATGGATCCAATCTCAACAAACAAAAAAGCATGCTTGGGCACCATTAGCTACCCACTATTAACTTTCCACAACTATGAGGATGACAATTGCCTACCATGACTAGATTCTACCATGCACACATATCCAAAATTTATAAAAAAATTGATGCAGTGGTGGTGGTGGTTGTCCTATTTTCACCCAGTTGTGAAAGTACACTCTCCTTTAGGATTTGGGTTCCAAATCCCCTCTTGCAAAGAAGTTAAACAAACAACTTCTCCAAGGTCTCCGCTGTATTAGCATTTGCATATGTGTATTAGTAATCTCAAATAAAGATATTCAATTTAAATGCTTGGAACACCTTAGTGATTGCAAGTAACTCTAAACAAGGGGCAATGTTGGTTTATTTCACCATGAAACTTTAGTGATTGTTCATTGTTTTTTTTGGATTTTGAAATTTTTTAAATGTTTATTTTAATGCCTTGAAATATAAGTTAAAATTTCTGGAAAAAAATAAAAATGCAGAAAAATGAAAATGAAATGCAGAAAACTGAAAATAAAATGCATTCAGTATGATGCTATCCTATTTCGACAAAACCGAAGATGTGAGGTCTCCGTGCATGCAACCTAACCTATTGGACCTGCAAAACAAGCACAATCCCGATAGGCTAAGTGCTGGTTCCTAGGGTTCTAAATAAAGTTCTTAGATTTCAAATATTCGCATGAAGCAACCAAGAAAACTTGCATAAACTCCATTTACAAGCCTAAAATCTAAAAAGGGGAAAAATAGACATTTAATCCATAGCATGCAGAAAATGACTCCTCCTTTCTTGCCCACAAGATGCAAATTTCTGAAAACTTCTGCATTAAAAATATGTCATTTTACAATAGCAAAATTTTTGGTTTTCCCAAACCAGTCCATGGAAGAGAAATGACTCAAACAGGTCCAGAATGGCCTCATCGCCTTCAAGTCTGCAACTCTGCTCGCAACAATTTCCAACCCATGTCCATGAAGAAGAAAAACTAGTCTACGAAAGAAAAACAGCCCAACTAGGTCCAGAATGGCTATCTTGCCTTCAAACCTGCAACGCTACTTGCAGTTTTTCCACCCCCTCTGGCCTCTTTGAATGGCGTATTTAAACTTCTGAAAACATTGTTTCTCCTTCCATGATGGTTCATTTCATTTTCCGATGGCTGTTCGCTTCACCTTCCCTGACTGTTCGTTTCACCTTCCCTTGTATGCGTGTGCTTTGGTTTCCACTTTGTGGCCCTTCGCTTCGTTTTCTCCACATGGGCTTGCGTCCGTTTCCCTCCGTGTGTAACGACCATCTTAAATGATTTCCAATCATTAAATATTCCTTATGTAACGCTTTGTCTTATTTACTGGATTTTGTCCTTATGTCCACGTCACTATGCAGGTCTGTTACCTTGGCAAAAATGGAACATGTCGCGATATCGCGACACTTCTTGTTTCTCTTTTGCTCGCTTTGAATCAGGAAAAATGTAACATGTCGCGATATCATGACACTTTTCTTCGTTTTTGTTGCTTTTAGCCATGAAAATGCAACATGTCATGATATCGTGACACTTTTCTTCTCTCTCTTTGCTGCTGAAAATGCAACATGTCGCGATATCGTGACACTTTTTCTCTTTGGCCTGAGGTGCAACATGTCGTGATATCGCCTTTTCTTTGGTGGAACATGTCGATATCGGCCTTTTCTTTTGCCGAGTGCAACATGTCGCGATATCGCGACACTTTTTCTCTTTGGCCATGATGGTGCAACATGTCGCGATATCGCGACACTTTTTCTCTTTTGGCCGCGATGGTGCAACATGTCGCGATATCGCGACACTTTTTCTCTTTTGGCCGCGATGGTGCAACATGTCGCGATATCGCGACACTTTTTCTCTTTGGCCGTGATGGTGCAACATGTCACGATATCGCGACACTTTTTCTCTTTTGGCCGCGATGGTGCAACATGTCGCGATATCGCGACACTTTTTCCTTTTGGTCGTGGACAACGCAACATGTCGCGATATCGCGACACTTTTTCTCCTTGTGGTGTTTTGCTTTTTTCTTTGATCTTTAGCCTATGGGCCACTTCGGTCTTCTTGGAACACATGCAAAAAAGGTGGGTCCCCAATTTTGGGGTACGTTGTGGATCAGCCACAACAAATGGCGACTCTGCTAGGAAATGCTCCTGAGCATTTCGGTGAGAACTCAACCTGAAAAACACAGACTCAAATACAAGCGTCAGCAAATATCCCAAGAATGAAACTAGATGAGAAATACATGAAGCATTAGAATTATTAAGCATCAGCTCGGTGTGTGCAATGTGCTTCATTCCCTATCGTTTGAAATTCGTTCAACTTTCCATTGTCGGTTTCACTTATGATTTGTATGCAAGGTTATGAATGATTTGTGCAGGATTTGATGTATGATGAAGATGCTAGAGATATAACAACCTACTTTGCAAAGGCTCAGACCTTCTAGTATCATGAACAAACATATTAAAACTGCCAAACCCTCTTAGGACCAAATATATGTATACTGAATTAATTTACTAGATCCCAAAGTTGGTTATGTGTCACTACCATCTTGAACCCATGTGCAGGTGTAAGTGAAATCAGAGCTTTGGGGAATAGGATTCCCAACCTAAGCGAGATGGGAATTTAATCCTATCCTTACTACTCTGATCCGGAGTTCATTACCTCATCTTGAACAAAATGATTTAACCTGTTATGGATGAAACTGTCAGGCTAGCCTATCCGTTTGAGCAGTCAGTGGTCTTGCTTTTAGACAAGACATGTTGCCACGCATGAGCATACTCCACTACCAGCCAGGCGTCTATAGCCCCGATGGAGATTAACCCCATAATCCATGATTTGGCTCTACTTTGATTTCTTGGACCTTGGGGATGACTACCCATCCTTGCAAGGGACATGTAGTACGATCCTTCCAATCCAATATTAATAAAGAAATGAAAAATATTTTCTTTTGAATTTCAAGTTCTTGAGTGGGCAAAATAGAAGCTTTGGGGAATCGGATTCTCAACCTAAGCGAGATGAGAATTAGACCCTATCCTTACTACTCCATGAAGGTCAAATCAGAGCTTTGGGGAGTTGGATCCTCAACCTAAGTTCGATGAGGATTTAACCCTATCCTTACTACTCTGATTTTAGGCTTTAAGCACTATGGGAGTGGTAAAAACCACTGTTTTAAGGATTATGTTGCATGATAGGACAGACACGAAATACTCCTTTCGCCTCACCTTTTCTTCCAAGTATGGTTTTGACCATTTTGCTCAAGATCCTCTTTAATATGCGTAGAACGTGCTTGGTTCAAGATAGTTCGGGCATCAGTTCCCAACCTTAGGATCCTTTTAATATATGTTATGTAATAACCCTAAGAGGATTCGACACCTTTTCAATGATTGCACATGAAATGAAGATGCAACTGAGATGGAATGTATATGCAATGCGGAATGTAACATGAGATATGAATGCATTGCTCCTTTTGAAATGCGGATGGAGTATACCACCTACTTTGCCATAATTTATAAAACCGACAACTTCATGCATCACAAGTTCCAAACGATATTCTTTAATGTGTTTGCGATATTCGTGGAGCTTTCTGCAATACAATTCCGATGTTTCATATTCTCCTAGTCTTAGTCAACATTCATAAGGACCTAAGTTAACAAACCAAAAGTGTCCAAAGGACCAACACACAAAACTTAAAACCAAAATGAGATCCAATCCAAAACCAAAACACGAAAACCAAAAGTATATACAAATGTACAAAAAGTTTGGATTATCATTTTCCCGGATCCCAAACCTGATTAGAATTCTTTAAAAGACATATGACGTGATACACATACCAAGTTTTGCAGGAATCCAACAAAAACAAGATCAAACCAAACAAAGAAACAAACTTCCACTTGCCCCTCTCACCATACCAATTTGATTTAGTTTCATTAATAATCCTATGGTGGAGTTTCAAATTTTCAAATTGATTAGACAATGATTGATATTCAATTCCTTTATGTCTATTCTTTAAGATGTTCATTCCGCACTTTGATTCATGGTGTAGAAATAAGCTTTCATTTTCATTCAATAAAGCCATAACATTAATAATATTTGAATCAAACCATTCATTAGGCAAATCTTCATTCGAATTTTGCATGGTGAAACCAAAAAGATGAGATTTTACCTTTGGCATGTTTTCATTTGACCTTACTTGAAGAGGATTTGAAAATTCCTCTTTTCTCTCATGACATTCATCATCATGTAGCACTTGTTCTTTCTCCATGACTCGTTTATCAAAGGCACCAAACTTAGGTACCCAATTGAAAATATGCCCATCCCTTTCAAACCATAAGTCTTGTCTATCTAGGGGTGGGTTGACTAACACATTTCCATGATCAATCACTTGGGTTGTTTTGGGTAACGTGAGATTTTCAATTGGATCATCAATGATATCAAACCCAAATGATTCAGGTTTTGTAATTTTCTCATTTTGAGATGGCATAATCATTGTAGCGCAAGTAAGTGGATCAAGATTTTCAATTTCTTTTCCTTCAAAGGAATCTAAAGCAAGTGACTCTCTTTCTTGATTCATGGTTGTAGAATCCTTATCATGTTCCAAAATTTGATGAGATTCAAATTCCTCTTCCAAAACTTTCTCAAATTGTACAGGATTTATAGTATCCTCATGCGAGGAAGCAATTGAGTTATCCCGCATATTAATTGACGCAACAAGTTTGTTAGAAGATTCAGATTGATAATATTCTTCCCATTTCTTCCACGAATCATAGTAATCATCTTCCAAGTTCAAGTCGTGACGCTCAAGCACTTCTTCTTCATCTTCTGATTCATCAACATGTTTCTCATCCAATTCATCTTCACCTTCCTTAGATGGTCCAGTTATTTCCAAAAGTGGGTTATTTCTTGAATTCAAATTGGTAAAGCTATCATAATCCAAATTTGTAACCCATGATTCAATTTTATCACAATTTGGAAGGTGTGGATCCTCTTGGTCATCACTCTCTTGACGATATAGAGTTTCCACCACCAAAATGTTGTCCTCTCCTTGTTGATGTTGGGGTGGACCCTCATTTGGCACAAGTTCCAAATCATCCACTTGAGCTTGGAGACAATGGGTATACATAGCAATTTCGGGACAATTCCTTTCATTATGCTCCTTTGTATTATGCAATCTACACCCCTTTTCCCATGCAAAATCAGAAATATTAAGAATGGAACTAGAGTGACTTGGTCCTGTAGAAGTATCTATCTGATTAGCAATAGGGGAAGGCACACCCCCATTGTTTGGCTTCGTATTCCACTGTCTCCCTCTATCGTTGAAATTTTGATTTGGGTGAGGGGCATGGGATTCATACTTCTATTTTTGAACCAAATCATTACTCAATTTGTGAACCATATTTTTGAGTTCTTCAACCTCTCGAATAAATCTCTTTTGGTTGAGCTATGTTATTGCTAGTTCCAATAGGATTTGCGTAATTGGTGAGATCTTGACTTAACATTTGAGTTGGATTTTGAGCCACTTGATTTGCGTAGGGATTCACACTTTGAATCGAAATTGGATTGGGTGCGTAAGCGGGTGTTGATGAATATGGTTGTTGATAAGGCAAAGCATTTATGCCTGATATTTGTGGTGCCATGATCTCGATTCATCATAGGAGCTTGACCATATGGACCATATTGTCCTACCATAGGCATATGGGAAAACCTGGGAAAACCCATAACCCTGTGGTGTCATTTGTTGTTCAATGGTCATAGCTTCATTGTAGGCTAGAGCAAGCGTGGTAACTTGAGGATTTCGCCTTGCAAACATTGTCGTCATAGGATCCAATGCCCCAAAATATATTTGCAAAGCTACTACGGGATCAATGGCAAAATGTCGAATTGCTCTATTATAGCACTTCTGAAATCTCTGATTAAAAGTTTGGATTGGCTCACCCTGGCCTCTTTTGCATGTAATGAACTGATTATAGATGATTGTGGGATCTAATGGTGACCTGAATTGGTTGACAAAAGCATTCTCCATTTGCGTCCATGACGTAATGGAACCAGTAGGTAAGCAAATATACCATTCGTAGGCCACTGGGTCTAGGCTCATGGGGAAGAGTCTACAAGCCACATCTTCATGTTGAACTTGCAATCTTATCAAAACATCCCTATAGGCCTGAATATGTTCTTCTGTGGTCCTTGGGCCATCCGGTTTGTATTCGGGCAAAAATCTCTCTATATTCTTAGGGATCTCGTGAATATCCCCTGCAATATTCAAAGGAATGTTATTGGCTCCGTACCAAGGAGGTGGTGGAGGTTGGGCCATTTGATTCAAAATCGATGATGATAACCCTACAAGAACCTGACAAAACTCTCAATACCTCAAAGAAAACCTGCGACACACAGAAAATCCTGCAATTAATGAAATTCAAAGAATAACCTCAAAATCAATTTGTTAGTCATGAAAGAAGGAACCTTGACAAAGCAGTATTCTAAAAATGTAAATTAGTTTCTGATTCACCAGATCGCATATGCGCAAGTGAAGAGCATACTCCTAGTGTTGTAGGCTTTCTGATTCACAAGATCGCATTACACGCAGGTGAAGAGCATAATACCGACAACAAATACATTTTTAGACAAAATAATTCCTTACAAATAAGCATGAAATGACTAGCAAATATCAAACATGTAACGTATGAATAATCATGTTAGCATCAACCAAGAGGTGTATCCATTAAAATCAAATGAAAGTAATTGCATGGAGACAACCTCGTTAGTCAAGACAAATTTTTTTAAAATCAAATCAAAACACATTATTCCTGTATGAACAATCAAAAAGCGTTAGAACAATGCATAGCAATTCATGTCCTCCTTTTAACACTACAAGGTTGTATTGTTAAAAGAGGGCTAAAGATAATAATCAATAGGGCATGAAATATTCAAAATTTAAATCCCTATAGCATTTAAATCACTCTGAAATAAAACAATTCAGGCCCTCCTTCTAGCGCCAATCTGTTGAGTGGTATTTTCACCCAGTTGTGAAAGTACACTCTCCTTTAGGATTTGGGTTCCAAATCCCCTCTTGCAAAGAAGTTAAACAAACAACTTCTCCAAGGTCTCCATTGTATTAGCATTTGCATATGTGTATTAGTAATCTCAAATAAAGATATTCAATTTAAATGCTTGGAACACCTTAGTGATTGCAAGTAACAGTAAACAAGGGGCAATGTTGGTTTATTTCACCATGAAACTTTAGTGATTGTTCATTGTTTTTTTTGGATTTTGAAATTTTTTAAATGTTTATTTTAATGCCTTGAAAATAAGTTAAAATTTCTGGAAAAAAATAAAATGCAGAAAAATGAAAATGAAATGCAAAAAACTGAAAATAAAATGCATTCAGTATGATGCTATCCTATTTCGACAAAACCGAAGATGTGAGGTCTCCATGCATGCAACCTAACCTATTGGACCTGCAAAACAAGCACAATCCGGATAAGCTAAGTGTCTGGTTCCTAGGGTTTTAAATAAGGTTTTTCAGATTTCAAATATTCGCATGAAGCAACCAAGAAAACTTGCATAAACTCCATTTACAAGCCTAAAATCTAAAAAGGGGAAAAATAGACATTTAATATAGCATGCAGAAAATGACTCCTCCTTTCTTGCCCACAAGATGCAAATTTCTGAAAACTTCTGCATTAAAAATATGTCATTTTACAATAGCAGAATTTTTGGTTTTCCCAAACCAATCCATGGAAGAAAAACGACTCAAACAGGTCCAGAATGGCCTCATCGCCTTCAAGTCTGCAACTCTGCTCGTAGCAATTTCCAACCCATGTCCATGAAGAAGAAAAACCAGTCTACGAAAGAAAAACAGCCCAACTAGGTCCAGAATGGCTATCTTGCCTTCAAACCTGCAACGCTACTTGCAGTAGTTTTCCACCCCCTTTGGCCTCTTTGAATGGCGTATTTAAACTTCTGAAAACATTGTTTCTCCTTCCATGACGGTTCGTTTCATTTTCCGATGGTTGTTCGCTTCACCTTCCCTGACTGTTCGTTTCACCTTCCCTTGTATGCGTGTGCTTTGGTTTCCACTTTGTGGCCCTTCGCTTCATTTTCTCCACATGGGCTTGCGTCCGTTTCCCTCCGTGTGTAACGACCATCTTAAATGATTTCAAATCATTAAATATTCCTTATGTAACGCTTTGTCTTATTCATTAGATTTTGTCCTTATGTCCACGTCACTATGCAGGTCCGTTACCTTGGCAAAAATGGAACATGTCGCGATATCGCGACACTTCTTGCTTCTCTGTTTGCCTGCCCCTTTTGAATCGTAAAAATGTAACATGTCGTGATATCGCGACACTTTTGGCCCCTTTCATCTTTTGTTGCTTTTAGCCACGAAAATGTAACATGTCGCGATATCGCGACACTTTTTCTTTCTTCTCTCTCTTTGCTTTGAATCACGAAAATGCAACATGTCGCGATATCGCGACACTTTTTCTTTTTGGCCGTGATGATGCAACATGTCGCGATATCGTGACACTTTTTCTCCTTTGGCCGTGATGGTGCAACATGTCACGATATCGTGACACTTTTTCTCCTTTGGCCGCGATGGTGCAACATGTCGCGATATCGCGACACTTTTTCTCTTTTGTCCGCGATGGTGCAACATGTCGCGATATCGCGACACTTTTTCTCTTTGTCCGCGATGGTGCAACATGTGATATCTTGACACTTTTTCTCTTTTGGCCGCGATGGTGCAACATGTCGCGATATCGCGACACTTTTTCTCTTTTGGCCGTGATGGTGCAACATGTCGCGATATCGCGACACTTTTTCTCTTTTGGCCGTGATAGCGCAACATGTCGCGATATCGCGACACTTTTTCTCCTTGTGGTGTTTTGCTTTTTTCCTTGATCTTTAGCCTATGGGCCACTTCGGTCTTCTTGGAACACATGCAAAAAAGGTGGGTCCCCAATTTTGGGGTACGTTGTGGATCAGCCACAATAGGCACCATTAGCTACCCACTATTAACTTTCCACACCTATGAGGATGACAATTGCCTACCACGACTAGATTCTACCATGCACACATATCCAAATTTTATAAAAAAATTGATGTAGTGGTGGTGGTGGTTGTCCAACACAACATGCTAATATTATTCGAGTCTGTGCTATTTTTATTGTTGTTGTTCATTATCCAAAGATCATTCGGGCCCTACCTATTGAACATCACCATGGCAGGTGGAGATTGCTACATATGTGCCACTGATTAATCTAGTTATGAGAGGATGATGCGAGGAGAGGCCCTACTACTTTCTTCGATGATGCAATACTAGCAGAAGATCCAAGAGAGTACACTATAGTAGAACAGAATGATACAATGAGTTAGAGGAGTTTTTCAATCAAAGACATCATTATATTAGAGAATAATTAATGCCATTGAGGAGATGCACCCTGGCATATACACTATGTGCACCTAAAATTTAGAAAAAGTTATCATGTTTATGATGAATGTATGTGAAGGCCACATAGCAATGTATGTAGCATCCATGAAGATAAACGCGTGGCAGGTTGGTGGATGGCACAATCAGTAGATGGAAAATAAGATTTCGCATATTATGGCATCCAAAGTGGTAAAAATGAAGGAGGCGATACCATGTAAGTTTATATCTGAGTTTTGTGGCATGAGATAGGCTTTTTGGCTAGAATTTTATATGATATCAAGGTGGCAAAAGGACCTATGACATGGGGTTTATCGTTATGGCGATCGCTGATGGATTTCATTCAGTCACATGTAGATGCCCTCTTAAAATTGTGATATTTATACTCTTTTAATCCTGGCATAATATTTATACCCTGTTGTCATGAATATTTCCATCGTGAGCATGCCCTATTTTTTTTGCATTGAGATTCCATGTTTATGTGATGGCGATGTATGTATTCAGCGTGCAGTGTGACAGGTGGATTGTTATGATCCAAATGAGGAAGCGCTGTGAAATATGGTGGCCAAGTTATTTTTGGAGACCAAAAGTTTTTGGTCATGTGATAGTGGTTGAAGAATCCAACCATCACTGTTGCACTATTTTGAGCTGCGGGTGCGCAAAGGGACATAAAATGTCATGGAGGAGTGTTTGCTCCCAACCATTGAGTACGGTAACAGAAAGAACAATAGTGAACAACAATATAAAGAAGGTCAATCTAAGTTTATAGCTTGCAGTCATGGATTATTTTTTATATTAAGAAAAAGACTAGATTTGGTGGCTTCACAGATTTTGGAACCACCAAAGCTGTGATCGTAAAATAATTTTTTTTTCCAATGAATCTATCCCATATTGCATGTGGGAAGGCAATGCACAACTCCACTTAAGGACCACTAATTTTATAGGCATACGTGGCCCAAGTCACCTAATTCATCCACATGACAATTATGATTTTGTACTGTGCATTTTCATTTCATGAACAACATGGGGGTAATTTATTCAAAATAATGGGGGGCATTTTTTAAAAGGGGATATGTTTTTTTAAAATATGGCCATAAGGGATGGTTTCATAAAACTTTTGTTATTTTTATTTTTACCACATGGAGGTGGAAAGACCCATGTAATTCCCATGTAAGGGAAAATTGAAAGACTAATTTTTTATTCCACCTAAGAGAGATGTTGCCATTGAGCAATGTTTTCTGCCTAGAAAAATGTTTTTCTTTTTTCTAGCAAATGAAGGCCCCATTGAGAAAGGAACATAGCAGTCATTAGAAAGGTTTTTCAAGACAGACACATTGGTGATGTCTAATTTTTTATTTTGAGGCTATTCCATATGTATTTTTTAGCCTCAAAATATGTTGTATCATGGAGTGCACTCTCGGTTGAACCCGACACTCCCAAAGCAAATTGTATGTGATCCTAGTATCTAGTATTCTCCTCTATCATACTTGGCGGATGCAATGGCTAGTTACCCATGCATTCTAGTAAGATGAGGTGATTACCATAAGGACACCTACTCTAGGGACTATAGACATAGACACCCTAGACTCTATCTGAGGACTTTTCTGGATCTACTTATGAAGACTACAAATGAAGACACTTTAGAAGATTCTATTATTTTATTTCTTCTTCTTATCCACATTTGGATTCTATGGCTCATTTTATTGTATTGAGAGAATTTTTAGGAGAGACCAAAAATCTTAAATGGTTCATATTTTCTTTTGTATTAAGGTGCATTTTTGATAGAGACCAACACCTTCTAGATTGAGTTCACCATGAGGGGGGATGATATTCATGGTGAATCTAGTTAGTGACCTACGAGAGGCAATATACCTATAGGATGACCTACTGAGGCAACAAACCCGTATAAGTTGCTGATATTGAGACACCTAGGATGACCCTGAGGCACTTATATGGCTGACCTAGAGGCAACATACCCATGGAAGTGGTTGACCTTGAGGTAACAAATCGATATGTATACACCGTTGTTCTAGCATTATTCATAGCTAGAGAGCCAAGCACAAAGAGAATGAGCCTAGTCTAAATCATGTAATAAATGAGGATGATAGGGTTCTTTTAGAAAATTCAATATTAATGGGGAATGTTATCTAATGTTGATTTTTTTTTCTCTATAGTTAGGATAGTGCACATTAAGGGGAAATGTTAAAATATTATTGTACGCTATGCCTTTTGTTTTGATACTTGTAATGTTCCTTGACATTTTTCATAATTTTATATAGGCTTATGCCTATATATTGTAATCTCATTCATGTGTAATATATCTCATCTATTCAAATCCCAACATGAACATATTCTAACTTCTTTGTTACTTGTCTTAGGAGAATCAAGTTCATCCATTTCCTTGATGAAATGGTCGAACCATCTATGTACAATTGAAGTTATTCTTTCAAAACTTTGTAGGATATATTTATGATCAATATCTTTATCTATATTTTGAGTATGGTTCTTAATTTTATTCTCAATATCTTCATTAATATAGTTGTCATCAATTCCTTTCATCATATTATTGAAAGATATTTCTATAAAATCTACTTTTGCTAACTTATTAGCTTGAGAGTTCTAAAAAATATTTCTATGTCATATTGGTTCTTATCTTCTACTTGTATTTTATTTATTATCATTTCTAAAATCAAGTATGTCTTTGAACAATTTCAATTCCTTAAATCTTGTATACTTAATAGTATTTTCCATAGTTCCTTTTGAAATAATCTTTCTTGTTAAAAGGAACAATTTTGGTAGAATTTTAAAATTTCTAAACCTTTGAGGTTGTCTACCTTATGACTCCCTAGTTTTAAGTATATGATCAAACTTGATAAAATATTTTCTATTCTCAAGTTTTGTAGAACCCCTTATATCTCCCAAGTGTTTTGAATGTACTATGATCTTGATAAAGTGCTTAGCTTCCTTTAGATTTCCTTTTGAGCTGAATTCCTAATGTTTTGATGATAATTTTAATATAATGTTTAACTCCTATTTTTTTTATCTTATTTCTCCCTACAAATATATGCACTTTCAATTTGATAAAGTTCTCTATTTTTCAAGACCCAATAGTTGGATCCCTTTTGTCCCTTCAATTTGTATAAGAGACTAGTATCAACAAATTACAATAATTTTTCAACTTTCAAGTAATTCTATGTTTTTAATGATATGGTTTCTAAATTTTGAGATTTTTAATTTGGTGTTGTAATCCTTATATATCCCTAATTTAGAAATTTATAAAATGATAATATTTGCAAAAATAATGCTTTAATTTCAAGGTAGAAAACTTTATATCTCCTAGTTTAATTATTTATAAATATTTTGATAATTGAATCTCAAACAATGCAATTTGAAATAGCTCTTAAAGATATAATAATCCTGTTTTAATTGCTTTCTAAACCATAAATTATTAATCTAAGGTTATAATTTCCTTATATCTCCACATAATAATTAACTAAAATTAACCTTATAAATAATGTACCTTACATCTCCTTGTACTTGATGGAAAGAAAATATTAATTCAATATACATATACCTTTATTTGAAGTGATGCACTATGTGAAGAACATGTGCTTATACTAAGAGGGGGGTGAATAACATAAGTTAAATTTTTTGCTTTTCAATCTATATGATAACATCAGCAATATTAAAGTAGTAAACATTACACAAAGCATCACACACATGAGAGACATGATTTAACGTGGTTCATCCAATGTGGGCTACTCCACGAAGAAAATATTCCTTATAAAATTTTCTCAATAAATTCTCTTGGGAATCCTTTCCCTATTACAATGTTTATGGACCTCTATCCAAAGGAGACACCAATACCCTAATGAAGTTTGTGGATCTTTATCCATAGGAGAACTCCTTTTCCTCTGCTCTAGGTGGTGATCCTATTAGAATCCTATTACCTCCACTGAACTGGCTTGCGTATATCTCTCCACTAAAGATCCCTGTCCTCACGCAGAAGACCTTTGTCCTCACTACCTTGGCTAATGGATATCTATCCACTAGAGACTACTGTCCTCTGCTCTGTCACCTCCTAATTTTGCTCTTACTCTATTTTGTCTCTATCTTAGATCTGTATTGAACATTGTCCTCTACCTTACATAAATTTACTCAATCTCTAGCTCAAATATATGTTGAATATTTTCCTCTACCCTGCACAAATATACTCAATACCTATCTCAAATATGTACTAAACACTGTCCTCTACCATGCATAAATCTGCTCCATCTCTATCTCAAATTTGTACAACAAATATTCACCAAGACTTATCTCAAATATGCTTGTAAGCTTCCATAAAATCTCACACAAATATGTCCTTAAGTCCACTTTAGGACTTACTCAAATCTTCTCACTATATTTCACAAAATATTGTTCAAATCAATTGCTAACTTGCATATAAAACTTAACTCAATATTTCATAGAAAACCTCTTCAATCACACTAACTAGTTCCACTCAGAATCTTGTTAAACCACATAATCATATAGAGAATTGTTAGAGACTCAATATGTTTCACACTCACAAACACTCAATAACTTTCAATCCTTTCCATCAACTCAATTTAGAATAAAGAACAATTTGTTTCATAGAACTTGAACTATCACTCCAACACTTTCAATCAACTATGCTCAACCTACTCCACTCAACCAATAACTCAATGAAACCCTAATCAAGCATATGAATGTTTACTCAAATGTTTTCAACAATGCTTATCAATAAATATCACATAACAATGATATTAATGATATTTGACAAATCCTAGTTCAAGATAGTTCTCAATCTCTCACTCAAATGTTCTCACAAACATTCACCAATCATGCACATGAAAGGTTACTCAACAATGCTTATCAAACAAACCTTTTCACTCCAACTTAGCATCCATAACATTCAACCCAAAAATATTTCACTTACAAGGAAGATATTCCCATACCTTTTTCTTGATGGAGAAATGGCCTCAAAACCTGTCTCAACACAATCAACCTCTTTGCCAATCTCAATGGTTAGATATCAAAAATATATCCTCAATTATTTCCTTCAAATATTTCACCATACAAAAATTATTAATTCTCAATTACACCTTATAATATCCAAATTTCAAAATAATATTCAACATATAACAAATCACAATAACCCTTATTACTCCTAACTTCCTTTTCATAAAAATAAAATTAAAGTCTTATAACTCCCTACCCAAAATTGCATTTTCAAATAATTAACTTTATAAAACAATGCAATTTATTTTCAACCTTCAATAAAAATATTTCTCACTTTTTTCTAAGGTAAAAAATTAATTACCTTACTCCTTTTAACTCCATAAGCACTCAAAAACCCAAATATACCACATGCTCATAACATTCCCACTTCACACTTTAACCTTGGCACAAAAATTAAATACCTCAATGCGATCCTTGGTGGGACTCAATCCTTGGATAAAGCATCGCTTGTGCCTTAGCTGTGGCTACCCTACTGTGTGAGCTAAGCACTCATGTGGGAGGCAAAAGTTCCTAGAGCACTTTGTCTCTTCCTCCCCTGTGCCAAAGCCAAAATACTTTGTTCGCTGAGATTCGAATGCAACACCTCTATGTTTTCAACACCTTGCACACCTCGAAATCATCGTTAGCCCAATCGTTGGTTGGTGTTGAAACTTCCTACCTTGATCGCTTTGATTTCCATTTATTTTAGGGGTAATTAAAAATTGAAACCTTTGTCCTTTGCTTGCTCACGAATTATTTGCCTTCACTCAAAATCGCATGCACAAATATTTTAGAGACTTACCTTTGTGAGGTAAGTGCTATGGTATTTATACCATATGCTTCCCTTTTCCAACGTCGGTGGAGGAATATGAAATATCAATTAACTTTGGTGCCTAACCCAACTTTGGGTTATAAATTTATTATTTTATAAATTAATTTATAATATAAATATTATAAATTATTTATAAACTACCTTAGGCATTAATTAACCTTTTAATATTATAATAAAATATTATAATATTATTTCCATTGGGCCTAGGTGTTTTCTTCTTTTTCCCTTAGACTTTTTTTGACTGCCTTTAATATTATAGTAATAAATATTATAATATTATTTCCCTTAGGCCTTTTCTTCAGGGTATTTATCTATCCTTTTGACCAATCATTTGGAGCTCTTAGACCAAATCTCTTGGGATTAAAATATAAATATTTTAACCCTTTGTTTTCCAAGTCCTGCATTGATTCCTGAAACTGACTCTTGACATAAATGACAACATAACTAACTCAAAATTTCCAAAAATCTCCTCTTTTTTCATAGATGGCAATCCCTTTTTTTAACCAAACCTATTCCTCTTTCAAAACTACTCCCCCTGACTGAATACTCTCTCCCTAACTCAAATATCTCCCCCTATGACATCAATGGCAAAGGGCCACCTTTAGGGATTGGGGCTAAGAATGAGACTCTTATATTAGCCCCTCCCCCACCTCCTCTCTTGAGGTGGTTAATTCTGGGGTGGGAGTAGAACTACTCCAAAATTTCCTCGAAGATACCCAAAAGTATCTTTCGAAAGTGGATTAGTAAAAATATCCACAATCTGCTCCTTTGTAGTAACAAATTCCAACCTGACTTTCTTATCTGTCACATGTTCTTTCAAAAAATGATACTTTATTAGAATGTGCTTTGTCCTGGAGTGCATCATTGGATTATTTGATATATTTATAGTACTTGTATTATCACACAATATGGAGATAGGGTGATCATGCTTTATCTTGAAGTCCTCTAGAGTTTGTTTCATCCATAATACATGTATACAACAAGCAACTGCTGTAATATACTCTACCTCTATTGTGTATAAGGATATTTATGCCTATTTATTACTTAGCCAAGAGACTAAATAGTCTCCAATAAATAATTATCCATAACTTGTACTTTTTCTATCATCAATGTTGCTAGCCCAATCTGCATATGTATAAGATGTGAGAGTGAAACTATCACTTTTGGGATACTAGAGCCTAAAATCCATAGTCTCTTTTAGATACCTGATAATCCTATTTACTGCTACTACATGTTTCTCCTTGGGTGTTTCCTGAAACCTTACCACTAATCCCATTGCATGCATGATATCTGGTCTAGTAGTTGTGATGTACAATAAGCTACCAATCATAGATCTATATAATTTTTTATTTGCCTTTGGAGATTCATCATCTTTACTTAACTTACATCCTGTAACCATGGGAGTACTTACTGGTTTGCAATATTCTAACTTGAATTTCTTTAGCATCTCTTTTATATTTTTTTGTTTGTGAAAGGAATACTCCTTTCTCTGATTGTGAAATCTAAAGTCCAAGAAAGAAGGGCAACTCACCGAGCATAGACATCTCAAATTTATTTTGCATGCTCTTTGCAAATTTTGACACATCTTATCATTGTTGATTTAATTTTATTACCCTTCTCCTTGTGTGTCTCTCATATGGATTCCCAATAATTAGATCTCTTGGGTGATGTTTTTCTACATACCTGGATGGAGTCTTAGGAAGAAATATTTGTATTTCTTCCTCTTATCCTTCTGATTCCTCACATAATTCTTCTTGACCACTACCATATTCTTGATACATAATTTCTTGAACTGGTTCTCTTAACCCTATCTTCTCATCAATTGTTACATTTATAATTTCTACAATAATACATTTACTTTTTTGTAGCATATATAGGTTTTGCTCTTAGTGGAATAACCAAGAAAAATGCCCTCATCATATCTTGGATTAAACTTGCCCAAGTCTTTCTCTTCCCGTCTTATGTAACAATTGCTTTCAAAAAATTTGAAGTATTTCACAGTGGTTGGTCTTCCCTTCCAAAGCTCATATGGAGTCTTGTGATGGTTCACTCTTATTTGAGCCCTATCAATGATATAAATTGTTGTATTAACTGCCTCCCTCAAAAAACCATCTAAAATATTAGATTCATTTAACATAGCTCTAGCCATATTTTCAACAGTTTTATTCTTCCTTTCAATAACTCCATTTTGTTGAGGAGTTATTGCAACTGAGTATTCTCTTTTGATCTCATGTTGTTCACAATAGTTTATAAATTCATTTGAGGTAAATTATCCTCCTTTGTCTGATATCAAACACTTAATCCTTTTACCTATTTCATTTTCAACCAACTCTTTAAATGCCTTGAATTTATCAAGTGCTTCTGACTTCTTTTTAAGGAAGGCTACCCAAATCATTCTAGAATAATCATCTTGTTGTGGCTACTCCACAAATAACCCCAAAACTTGGGGACCCACCTTTTAATTTTGATTGTGAGGCTTTTGGTTATCCTTGAATGTTGTTTTATAATATCTCATTCCATGGAGGGTGTAATGTAATTTGTTTGTAGGGTAGTGCCTCGTGGTATTCTTCGGGAATTTCCAATTGATTTATTAGTTATGGGTCAGCCTAGGTTTTATTTGCATTTATTTTATGTGTGCTTGGTGATTTTTTTATTTTCTAAGTTTATTTTGGTGTTTTATATTAGTTTAATTATTGCATCTTGGATTGTAATAATGCAACCTCTTAAAGGGTTGATTGATCTTTATAGTCAAATAAAAAAATAAAAATAAAATAAAATAAAAAGTAAAAAGTGAATAAATAAATTATTATTATTATTATTATCATTATTATATAATAATAATAATAATAATAATATATAGTATATGTTATGCCATGTATATATATATAAAGTAAGGTGAAGCCTTCATGTTAATTTTAATGAAAGTATATAAAAGGCTTTGGGATTTATTTTTAATAAAAGGTATACATGTTATAAAGAGTTTTATTTTTTTAAGGTATTTTGATTTTATATTAACCTGGTTGGTCATCTAAAGTGCATATCCCTATAGCAATACGGAAAACAATGAACACCATGGAAGATACAGGGCAATTGTGATGATGCATGTGAAAAGGGGATGTGTCTCCAAACATAGAAAGTGAGGATGCTTTCAATGCAGGTGGACCCTGGATGGATAACATATAGCACAACACCGATGCTTGGACAAATGGATATCACTCAGTGATGTGGAGCCACCATGACAACATAGTGAGTTGGATAGAAGCCCAGTTTAAGCAAACATAGGTGTTTATGGTGGCATTGTAACATGAGTGGGCTTGAGATAACGGTTCCACATGACATCATACGACTAGCATCCACACAGTGATGAACTTGGACTACACGTGGGATCCACGTCAAAGCAGTTTGAGGTAAAATACCCATCGAGGATTTAGAATGAACGCACGACAACCATGACCATATGGAACATAGATTAATGATGCATATACAGAGTTCAATATTGTGCATCGGATGGGGCATGATTCGATGGTGCTAAAAAGGAACGACCACCATACCTATATACATCAAGGATGGTGATGCAGAGCCCAATGTGTGCATCGATGATTGATACAAATGTATAGGGGAATAGCGACATATCAAACTAATTTTCTAGGTTTGCGATTAGGTTTCAGGGGGCCAAGTCTCGTGTTCACAAGCCTTACATCATCAAGGAATAATGGTCACCACATTCGAGGGCTAGCATGTATAAGACAAGGAGATAATAGTGATGTGATTAGGACCCATTGCAAACCCAATGTTCGTAGCCACAACAACAACATCACTACAAGATATTAATGCGACAAAATAGACCAATTTGGTGGGCATTTGCGTAGGATGCCAATGTGGCTAATCAATACGAGGTTCGAGGGACCAAAGAATAGTGGAGGTTAGTAGTATAGTGGATGTTGGTAGCATTTCCAATGAAGATGAGGCTTATGACCCAGTATAATATAGCATGATAGCAGTGTTTGATAGTATAAATGATGACACATAGAAGATGACAGTGGACATGAGTGTGCCAGATATGCCAACAGGACCATGCATGATGGAAATACAACATTGGGGTTAGCAAATTTTGACATCAAAGGTGGCTGGTAAAACAACGTAGATGCAGGTGATTATAGAGGATATGTTCCTTATTGAGTGCAGGATACAACGCAAGCACCAACAAAGCAACGATACGATAGGTGGTTTTGATTGCCACACTGGTAGACAGAGATTGGGAGCCCCTTGTAAGAAATAACATCGTGGTAGAGGATAGGTTTTAGAAGCGATTGGTGGAAGTGTAGTCTGGCATAAAATTTACTAGACTAGGATATATAGTGTCATAAAAAAACCCTATACCTAACCCATTCCACTATAAAAATGAGAGGTTGATCTCAGGTACATTTTGGCCTCTACTATCAAAGCTCAAATCGATGTAAAATACAACAACGTTGAGAAAGGCCATCTAATGGGTTGAGCGTAGGGAGTAAACAGAACACCGAAGTATTGTTGGGGAGCGAAGATCGCAGGTTGCAGGCCATAGATGAGGAGGAGTCGAATGTTGCAACTAAGATGAAAGGCTACAGGAGTACAGGACCAAAAGCACGAATAAGCATTGTAGATGCTGCAAGAAGCAGGCCCGCGTTGAGCAGTAGGTGAGGCTTTGATTTTTTCTATATTTTGTGGCAGTCATAAGGAGAATATAAAGGATTATTATTATTTTTATTATTTATATTATAATATAAACAAGGAGATATAAGGGAGTATAAGGGAATAAAGTTTTATTAATATTTTCATTTATATTATAATGTAAATAAAGGAGTAATATGGTCGTATGGATTGTTGTAATGTTAAACAGAAATTTATATAAAAATAAAATATAAAATTATTTTGTATTTTATTTTTATGTTATTTTATTTTTGACATTATATATATATATATAAAAGTGATAGGAATTTAGAAAAGAAGGGGAAATGAACAAACTTTTTACATCCTCTAAAATCCCAATGAGGCCATTGTGTAAAGGGCTAGAAATTTTGTAACCAAAGAGATTTTCAAAATATAAGACTTTCATTTTGGCAAGAGCAACCTTTGTGAGAAAAACCAAAGGGATATTACGTCTAAGACTACTATTTTATTGTGTATCGTTTGCTACATTATTTTTTGCTTATATCTATTTGTTTATTCCATGAAATGGGTTGCAATAGGTGAATGTTAAAGATAATGCAAGTTTGTTTTGTCCTTTGAGTCTCGCACTTGGTCTAATATGATTGTGCTTGTGTTGTAGGTCCATTAGGTCAAGTTGTTTTAGATTCATCTCACAACTTGGGGTTTTGCAGGAGGGGATTGCTAACCAAATTTGATGTCATTTATTTTTCCAACTAACCTTGTAGATTTTGTTTCTGTTCTTGTACTTAGAATAATTTTTTTAGTTGCATATTTTTTATTCTGGTCCATTCTAGAATTTTTGTTTGTTCCATTATGGTCCTTCCAAAATTTTTGCATTCTTTTGTTTTCTATTCTGGTACATTCCAGAATTTCTGTTTGTTCCATCTTGGTCCTTCTAGAATTTAGGTTTGTTTTCAAATTTTAGTTTTCATTTTGGTCCATTTTCTAGAATTTCCAGTTTTATTTTTGGTTCATTTGCTTCTATTCTGGTCCTTATCCAGAATTTTGCACCTCCAAATACATCAATTTAATTTTTAGATAAAATACTAGTTTAAGAGGGTTACTAATGCCAAATTTACACTAAGATAGATAAAACAAATGAACACTAACATGATAACTTACTAACTTCTACTAACACCAAATTCTAACGTAGGGATAGTGGAACACTTACAATGAAAATAAAATGAATCCACTAACTTTAAAATGAATCACACATTAAAGGCACGAATCTTAAAATGAAGTGTACAATTCCATGCACTTTTGCATTTGAAATCCTTTTAATTTAAAGATAAAAGTTGTTTACTACTTGGGATTCATGGTAGATCATACTAATATCAAGAGCACTAAAAAGAATAAATATTTTGCATTTTGGAAGGTTTTAAATATCATAATTGCTAAGCATTGTTTGAATTATTCAAGGCTCCTTGTTAACTGTCACTTGCAAGTGTGAGCTCATTCTGATATACATTTGTTGTTATCTCAATTTCCATTGATTATATATACTCAAAAATGTTTGCTTACCAGAACCTTGAAGAAATGGGTGATTTCACCTACTTTCTTTGCAAGAGAGAGTTTTCAATTTAATACTCTATTTATGGTGACCATTTTACAATAGGGTAAAATATTCACTCAATATTTTGGTTCTAGGAGGGCCTTCTTTATTGCTTTATGATTACATGGTAAGTTTTGTTTCCACCTTATTGTGCTTGCAGGTACAACATTATTTAGATTTATTTTGAGTGGTTTGTGAGAAGCCTTATTAGAATAGTTAAGTTTCCCAAGCTGGACCCATTTGAGCATATTGCTACTAGGTCTAAAACCACTGGGGAAACTATCTTTCAAAGTCTTACTCCCAATTATAGGAAGCTAAAAAACAAAACTCAAGAGATCGAAATCCCACCCAACATACTTGATCTAGGGTCACCTTTAGGTTCAAGTACATCTAGTGGATCTCCACCCACTATTTCCATTATGATACTTATACCAAGTGTATATGTCCCCATAAATTTGATAGTTTCTTCTATTCCTGTAGGGTCGCTACCATTGAATAACATGGCCCAACCACCAGTTCCCTGGTATGGTGCACAAAGTTCTCCCTTGAATATACTTGGGTATGTCCATGACATACATAGACATATCGAGAGGTTGATACCTAAATTCATGCATGATGGTCCCATTATAGCTAAGGAACAAGTCAAAATTTACAAGGACCATATGATTAGACAAGGGGTTAATCATGAAGAAGTCACCTGTTGACTTTTTCCCAATAGTTTTGACCAAATGGCTCATGAATGGTATAGGAATCTTCCCGTAGGGTACATCACTTTGTGGGCCCAGCTAGAGGTAGCCTTTGTCAATCAGTTCAGGTTGTTGTTAGATCCTATGATCATACATAATCAATTTGTGTCCTACAAAAGGTATCCAAATGAGCCAATTAGGAAATTCAATGCAAGATTTCAAAATATTTATGTAAATTTAACTCGTCACTTTGTGATAGATGCCACTATGGCTTTGTAATTATACTTTACATCTCTAGATCCCATGACAACCATGTTCACTAGGATAAACCCTTAGGTTACAATGATTTCCCTAGATTACGTAGAAGCCATGACAATTAAGGAACAAATGACATCACAAGGTGGAGCAATGCCCCAATTCCCCATGATGGGACAATATGGCCCTTACAGTTAGTTTGCCATGATGACATCACAAATTTTGATGATGACCACATTACCATATCACCAACCATACCCTCTCATTCTCGTACATTCATCTTTTCCAACTTATTCTAATGCAACCATTCCACCTACCCCACCAATTATTGCAAACAATTAGATAAATTTGCCAAGATTCGAGGTGATTAATACTCAAACCTCAACAACTTATCCCATGATTACACCTCTCCAAATTCAAGGTCCTTGGTGGAACCAAAATACTCAGAATCAAACCAGTGTGCTCATTCTAGAGGTGGCTAATGTAGGAAATGCATTTGGATCTGGAACTACAACGTCCCAACAAAAAGGGCCTAAATCCAGGATGGATAAGATTGAAGATCAATTAGCCAAACTGTAAATCAACATGGGAAATATAAATAAATATTTGGGACAACCCTATGGACATAACTGACCTCAAAACCACATAGGGAAGGGACTGTACAATACGCATCCCAATAATGGGTGCGTACCCAACCCAGTAGCCAATCAGGTTGATGTTTTGGAAGATTACGATGAGTTAGAACCATGTGATGATGAACTACCCCATTGTTTCCAAGGGAAGCAAGAGACTTTGCTAACTAAAGTTGTCCATATCTAAGAAAGTGTGGAAGAGGAGGATTTTGAGGTCTTAGGAGAAGAAGATGAAGAGACTTTGGAAGTCCAATCCACTAGACGTTTTGGGAAAGGAAATCATTAGTATTACACAAGAATCTCTAAAGATCCCAAAAATTCCTCCACTCCTCCAAACAAACCTTTACTTCCTCCTGACACAAAATGTGAGGTTAATCCACATACTCCGCCTATTTTGAAGAAGAATTCCAAATTCATAAAAAATCACTCATTAATTAGAAGAAGACATGAAGAGAAATAAGGCTAATATCTCATTGTTCGAATTAGCTAAACGTTTGGGTCAAGAGATAGGTTCACCAAAAATTTTGAACCCACCTAGTCAAGTCCACAAAGCTAAGGGTGTCGAGTCTCAACTGGTTCTAAAAAGGGAAAACTGAGAAGTACCTCCCTTTCTCATAACCATTAGAATTGCAAGAAAAAATTTACACAATTGTTTGATAGATTCAAGTGCTTCGACCAACATCATGCCCTTGGAAATTTGCCAAAAGTTAGGACTCACACCAATCCCTTCTAAGAGTAAGGTGGTACAATTGGATAGGTCTGTTATGGATGCGGTCGAAAGTCTAAATGATGTTCTTATTTAGAGTAAATTAGAACCTAGGGTTCAACATCACATATATATATTGGTGCTTAATATTCCTACCAAATATGGAATGGTATTGGGAAGAGATTGGAGTAAAAATTTGAATGGGTATATTGTAACAGATTCTTCCCATATGTGGTTGCCTTGGAGAGGAGTGGCAAATAAAATTCATATGGATAGTGAACCTAGACTCAAGGATATGATAACTGAATACAACAGACCCAAAAAAATCCAATATGTTGAAACTGAATTAGGGACCTATATCTTGGACATAGAAGAAGCTAATTAAGAACCTCAAAAAGAGAATTTTTCTTGTAATACTTCAAAAGAGGATAATCTAGTTTGGACTCTAAGATTTTATGGATCTAAGTAAAAATAAGGTGTTGGAGTGGGTATTGAATTTATCTGTCCCGATAGCAAGCCTATGCTTGCTTCCTATAGATTATAATTTCCAATCACCAATAATGTGGCAGAATATGAAGCCCTTATTTTTGGACTTCACTTTTCCTTAAGGAAGAAAGTGAAGTGTCTCAAGGTGTTGGGAGATTCGAATTTGGTGGTTAAACAAGTTAAATGACAATATACTTGTCAGGATAAAGTATTAATCCTTTACAAAACTAGAGTCAGGGAATTAATGGATGAGTTTGATGCTTTTAATATCTCCCTTATCTCTAGGAAAAATAACCGAATGGTTGATTCTTTAGTTGCGGCCACAAGCATGCTCAAACTTGTGGATCATAAGAAATTTAATAATTTTTTAATCGAACTAGTTCCATACCCCTCAATACCAGATAATGTTATTAACTTCCAAGTATTTGATAGTGATAGACACATTTTCAATTTTTTCGCTAATTCTGGTATATTTGAAAATCAGGTCATTGATGAAGATGAGAAGGGGCAAGAAGAAACATATTTGAATAAGGAAGAAACTACAGTGTGGAATGAAATACCTAATGGTATGGATTCTTTAGAAAAGATATTTGATATCAGATATCAAGAAAAAAGAGGTAGAAAGGTACCACCCCCTAAAGAAGCATGTGATTTAATCAACTAAGGGAGTACATAAAATCCATGAGAGGTATTTATTGCTAAGGCATGTACTAGACAAGAAATGGAGTCCATCAATCATGCATTAAAGGAATATGTTGATTGCACAGCTTGGAGTTATAAGGATTTGAAAATATATGATCAAAATGTGATAATGCATACAATTCCATTGAAACCAGACTCCAAACATTTTAGATAGAGATAAAGAATGGTCAACCTGATTTTAGAACCCCTAATAGCAAAAGAGGTTAGGAGATTACTAGAAGCAAAAATCATCTTTCCTATGAGACATTCCACATAGGTAGCCAATCTTGTCCCGGTAAGAAAGAAGAATGGAGAGATACGATTGTGTATAGATTTCAGGAATTTGAATAAGGCTTGCCAAAAGGATAATTACCAATTGCCCACTATTGATGAGATTATTCAAAAGGTTAATGGGTCAAATATGATGTCATTTCTAGATGTTTATTCAGGATATAATTAGATTCTTATTCATCCAAATGACAGAATGAAGTTGGCCTTCACAAAAAAATGGGGCACATTTGCGTATAGGAGAATGTCGTTTGGATTACTAAATGCAGGTGCCACTTTCCAACGGGCGATGGATTTTACATTCAAAGGACTCATTGGTAAGTGTATTGTTGTTTATGTTGATGACGTTCCAGTTTTCTCTAAGAAAAAGGAAGATCATGTCAAGGATTTGAGGAAGGTACTCCAAAGATGCAGGGAACATGGAATTTCCCTTAATCAAAAGAAATGTATTTTTGGAGTAACGAAAGGAAAGCTATTGGGTCATGTCATTTCAAAATATGGGATTGCTATTGATCCAAAATAATAACTGCTATACTAGCCATTCCTCCACCCAATAGCAAGAAAGAGTTAAGATCCTTTTTCGGTAAGATCAACTTTGTGAGGAAATTTATTTCAAGATTTTTTGAGATTGCCAAGCCTTTGAACGACATGTTAAAGAAGGATGTTCAGATCAAATGGACAAATTAAAATAGGGAAGCTTTCAAAAGCATCAAGGATGCTATATCTAGGGCCCCTATTTTAATCAGTCTAGATTATTCAAAGCCTTTTTATGTCTATATGTTTGCTTCAGATCATTATTTTGCAAGTGTTCTAACTCAGAGCAAAGGTAACATTGAAAATACCATAGCCGTATTGAGTTCCCCTTTGAAGGATGCAAAGTTGAGGTATTCCATTCTAGATAAATAAATGTATGCATTGTTCAAGACCATCAAGAAATTTAGGTATTATCTAGTTCACAGTAAAATATTTACTGTAGTACCTAACCCGGTCGTTAAGTCTATGTTTTTGCAAAACAAACTAGGTGAAAGACATAAAAAATGGATTTCAACCCTTCAAGAATTTAATTTGTAAATCTAACCCATGAAAATAGTTCATGACAAGGTTTGGTTAACTCAATCATAGAAATCGGTATATCATATCAACACTTTGAGGTATATGACATAACCAAAGATGAGTGGTACATTGATATTGTATATTTCTTGTTGAATGGTGAGTGGCCACCACATCTTAATTCCACTCAAAGAAGAGTGTTACACTTTAAATCTGCACATTTCCTAATTAAATCTAGTATTATGTATAGGAGTAACCATGAAGGGATTTACCTTCATTGTGTTGATCAAGAAGAGGCGACCCAAATACTTAAGTATTTCCATGGTAAGTATGGAACTAGACACGGGTCAGCCAATGCTACGGCTCATCAGATCCTTAGGGTTGGATATTATTGGCCCCATTTGTTCAAGGATGCACATTCTCATGTGAGATCATGCCACATATTTCAAGTGGTGGCCAATAGAGAAAGAAATGTTGCAATGCCATTACAATCTATGGTAGAGCCAAGGTATTTTGCACAATGGGGATTAGATTTTGTTGGGATCATCAATCCCAATTCATTCGATTTTCATAAATATATCCTTACTGCCACATATTACTGCACAAGGTGGACCAAACCTATTCCTACTAAGCATGCCACTTTAGAGGTTGTTATTAAGTTTTTAGAGGATAATATTGTGACTCATTTTGGAATATCCAACTCGATTTTAAGTGATAACGACTCTGTATTTTCTTCTTTGGAGTTTGCAAATTGGGCATATGATAATATGGTAAGATTGAAATTCTCCTCAAATTATTATCCATAAGGTAATGGTTTAGCAGAATCCTCTAATAAGAACTTGTTGTGTGTAATAAAAAAATTACTTGAAAATAACCCTAGGGATTGGCATAGCATGTTGAAATTCGTCCTTTGGTCTAATAGCATCAGAACCAAAGAATCAATTGAAACATCTCTGTATCATTTAGTCTATGGGAAGGATCTCATATTTCCCACAAATTTAAGGTTACAAACATTGCATTTCATGAAGGAATATGTTGGAACTAGTGATAAACTAGAAGCTAGATTAACACAGTTAATGCATCTTGATGAGAAAAGAGATGAGGCTATGCTTCATTTTAGCAAACATCAAAATGTAGTGAAAATATGGTTTTATAAGAGGTCTAAAATAAAAACATTCAAAGTTTCAGACCTAGTTTTACTGTGGGATAAAGGACATAAAAAGAAAGGAGATCATCAAAAGTTTGATTATTTGTGGTTGGGTCCATATTAACTTACTAAAATCCTAGGTGAAAATAGTTTCAAATCAATAACCTTGGATGGGAATGATTTGGCTTTGCCCATTAATGGGCTCCATTTGAAGCACTACTTTCAGGCATGAAAAAGGCAAGGATCTTGTATTATATGTAAATACATTTGTGTTTGATGATGTTGAGTCTGATTGTGTGTTTATATTCATCCACTTCCAATATTTTATTGATTTTTAGTCTTTTGTATATAGCCTAGGTGTGTTGGTTTCTACTTGTTTGGTTTTGATCGTGTGTGGTTTTCCATCTATTCTTGGTTTAGATTTTATTTTAATGTTTGTAAGTTTGATTTGCGTTTTTTGTATTCATTCACTTCCAAGTTTTGGTTGTTTTCTAGTATTTTAGAGTGATATGTCAGATCATATCCTCACGAATGTTAACTAAGACCAAGAAATTGTAAAACATTAGAATTGTATTGTAGAAGGCTCCATGAGTACAACAAATACATTAAAGAGTATCGTTTGAAACTTGTGATGCATGAAGTTGTCAATTTTGCAAATTAGGGTGAAATATTTTACATGCTCCATCTCATTCAGCCTTGTTTCATGGTACATTTCACATTGCATTGCATCTTACGTGCATCTACATTTCAATGGCAATCATCGAAAACATGTCAAATTCTCGTAGGATCATTGCACAATATACACTAAGAAGATCTTGATATTGGGAATTGATGTCGATACCGTCTTGAAACAAACATGATTTGCACATAATATAAAAAATATCTTGGGTAAAATGGTCAAAACCATCCTTGGAAGAAAATGTGTGGTGAAAAGAGTCATTCTTGCATGTCCTATCATGCAGCGTAGTCCATAAAGAAGTGGTATTCACCACTTCCACAATACTTGAAACCTCAAAATTAGAGTAGTAAGGATAGGGTCAAATTCTCATCATACTTAGGTTGAGAATCTGATTCTCCAAAGCTTTGATTTTTCCTCCATCACATCATTGACTATTGGGTTGTAAGGATCGTACTACATATCCCTTAGAATTATGAGTAGTCATCCCCAAGATTCAAGAAATCAAAATCCAAATCATGGGGTTTAACCTCCATCGATGTTATAGATGCTTGACTGGCAGTGGAGTATACCCATGCATGGTGACATGTATCATTTAAAAGTGAGAACTATGACTGCTCAAATGGACTAGCTAGCCTTGTGGTTTCATCCATAAAAAGTTTAACCATTTTGGTCAAAATGAGGTAATAAAATTAATCAGAGTAGTAAGGATAGGGTCAAATTATCATCATAGTTAGGTTGAGAATCTGATTCCCAAAATATCTGATTCCACTTACACACACAATTTATGGATGGTAGCGATTCTTAACTGAGCTCTTGATCTGGTAAATGAATTCATTTCACACACATTTGGTCCTAAGAGGGTTTGACGGTTCTAGTGTGTTTGTTTATGGTTCTAGAAGTTTTGAATATTTGCAAAGTAGGCTATTCATATTTTAGCATTCTTGCCATACATTTAACCCTACATAAATCATCCCTAACCTAGCACATGCATTCATGTGAAACTGACAATGGAACATAGAATGGTTTCAAAAGATAAGGAATGAATCCCTCTGCACACACTAAGATGATGCTGAATGGTTTCGATGGTTCATGCCTTTTTGGTCTACTTTCATTCTCTGGATATTTGCTGATGCTTATAACTTTAATTTTTGGGTTTTATATGTTTTCAAGTTGGGTTCTCACCTAAAACATCCAGAGTGTTTCCCAGTAGAGTCACCATTTGTTGTGGCTGCTCCAAAACTAACCCCAAAAATTAGGGACCCACCTTTTAATTTTGATTGTGAGGCTTTCGGTTGTCCTTGAATGCTATTTGATAAGGTCTCATTACATGGAGTGTGCAATGTAATTTATTTGCAGGGTAGTGCCTCCTGGTCTTCTTCAGGAATGTCTAATTTATTTATTAGTTATGGGTCAGCCTAGGTTTACTTTGTTTTTTTTCTAAGTTTATTTTTGTGTTTTATATTATTTTAATTATGTCCTCTTGGATTGTAATAATGCAACCTATTAAAAGGTTGATTGACCTTTATGGTCAAATAAAAATAAATAAAAAATAAAAAGTAAAAAGTGAATAAATAAATTATTATTATTATTATTATTATTATTATCATTATTATTATTATATAATAATAATAATACTATATATAGTATATGTTATGCCATGTATATAATATAAAGTAAGGTGAAGCCTTCACATTAATTTTAATAAAAGTATATAAAAGGCTTTGGGATTTGATTTTTAATAAAGGGCATACATGTTATAAAGAGTTTTATTTTTTTAAGGCATTTTGCTTTTATATTAACCTTCTAAAGTGTAGGTCCCTACAGGGATACGACAAACATCAAACACCATGGAATATACAGGGCAATTGTATCGGTGCACATGAAAAGGGGACGTATCTCCAAACATAGAAAACGATGACCCTTTCAACGCAGGTGGACCCCGGATGGATAATGTACAACACGGAACCGATTCTTGGATGAATGTATATTGCTCGATGACATGGAGCCACCATGACCATGCAGCGACTTGGGTAGAAGCCCAATTTAAGCAAACATAGGTGTTGATGGTGGCATTGTAACATGACTGGGCTTGAGATAACAATGCCACGTGACATCAGACAACCAGCATGACACAGTGGTGAACTTGGAATGCATGTGGAATCCACACTGAAGCAGTTTGAGGTAAAATACCCACTAAGGATTTAGAATTAACACACAATAATGATGGCTACATAGAATGTAGATTAATGATGCATATACATAGTTTGGTATTGTGCGTCGGATGGGGCCTAATTCGATGGCGCTAAAAAGGAATGACCACCATAACCGTATACATCGAGGATGGCAATGCAAAGCCCAATGTGTGCATTGATGACTGACATAAACATATAGGGGCATAGCGATAGATCGAACTAATTTTCTAGGTTTACGATTCAATTTCAGGGGGCCAAGTCTCGTTTTCACAAGCCTTACACCGTCAAGGAAGAATGGTCACCATGCCTGAGGGCTAGCACGTATGGGACAAGGAGGTAGTAGTGAGGTGATTGGGACCTATTGCAAACCCAATGTTCGTAGCCACAATAATGAAGTCACTACAAGAGATTAATGTGATAAAATAGACCAAGTTGGTGGGCGTTTGCGTAGTATGCCAATGTGGCTAATCAATACGAGGTTCGAGGGACCAAAGAATAGTGGAGGTTAGTAGTATAGTGGATGTTGGTAGCATTTCCAATGAAGATGAGGCTTATGACCCAGTATAATATAGCATGATAGCAGTGTTTGATAGTATAAATGATGACACATAGAAGATGGCAGTGGACATGAGTGTGCCAGATATGCCAACAGGACCATGCATGATGGAAATACAACATTGGGGTTAGCAAATTTTGACATCAAAGGTGGCTGGTAAAACAACGTAGATGCAGGTGATTATAGAGGATATGTTCCTTATTGAGTGCAGGATACAACGCAAGCACCAACAAAGCAACGATACGATAGGTGGTTTTGATTGCCACACTGGTAGACAGAGATTGGGAGCCCCTTGTAAGAAATAACGTCATGGCAGAGGATAGGTTTTAGAAGTGGTTTGTGGAAGTGTACTCTGGCAAAAAAATTGCCATACTAGGACATATAACATCATAAAAACAAATCCTACACCTAGCCCATTTCGCTATAAAAATGAGAGATTTATCTTGGGTACATTTTGGTCTCTACTATCAAAGCTCGAATTTTTGCAAAATACAGCAACATCGAGAGAGGTCATCTAATGGGTTGAGCGCAGGGAGTAAACAGAACACCGAAGCATCGTTGAGGAGTGCAGGTCGTAGATGGGGAGGAGCCGAACATTGTAACTAAGATGAAATGCTACAAGAGTATGGGACTGAAAGCACAAATAAGCATTGCAGATGTTGTGAGAAGTAGGCCCACGTTGAGCAGTAGGTGAAGCTTTGATTTTGTTTGTATTTCATGAGAGTCATAAGGAGAATATAAAGTATTATTATTTTGTTTATTATTTATATTATAATATAAACAAGGAGAAATAAGGGAGTCATAAGGGGGAATAAATTTTTATTAATATTTTCGTTTATATTAATTTAAATAAAGAAGGAGTAATATGGTCGTATGGATTGTTGTAATGTTAAAAAGAAAGTTATATAAAAATAAAATATAAAATTGTTTTGTATTTTATTTTTATGTTATTTTATTTTTGACATATATATATATATAAGTGATAGGAATTTAGAAAAGAAGGGGAAATGAGTAGGCTTTTTACATCCTTTAAAATCCCAATGAGGCCATTGTGTAAAGGGCTAGAAATTTTGTAACCTAAGAGATTTTCGGAATATAAGAATTTCATTTTGGCAAGAGCAACCTTTGTGAGAAAAACCAAAGGGAGATTACGTCTAAGACTACTATTTTACTGTGTATCTTTTGTTGCATTATTTTTTGCTTATATCCATTTGTTTATGCCATGAAATTGGTTGCAATAGGTGAATGTTAAAGATAATGCAAGTTTATTTTGTCCTTTGAGTCTTGCACTCAGTCTAATCTGATTGTGCTTGTGTTGCAAGTCCGTTAGGTCAAGTTGTTTTAGATTCATCTCACAACTTGGGGTTTTGCAAGGAGGGGATTGCTAACCAAATTTGATGTCATTTATTTTTCCAGCTAACCTTGTAGATTCTATTTTTGTTCTTGTACTTAGAATAAATTTTTTAGTTGCATATTTCTGATTCTGGTCCATTCTAGAATTTCTATTTGTTCCATTATGGTCCTTCCATAATTTCTACATTCTTTTGTTTTCTATTCTGGTCCATTCTAGAATTTATGTTTGTTCCATCCTGGTCCTTCTAGAATTTTAGTTTGTTTTCAAATTTAGTTTTCATTCTGGTCCATTTTACAGAATTTCCAATTTTATTTCTGGTTCATTTACTTCTATTCTAGTCCTTATCCAAAATTTTTGCACCTCCAAATACATCAATTTAATTTTTAGATAAAATACTGGTTTAGGAGGGTTACTAATGCCAAATTTACACTAAGACAGATAAAGCAAATGAACACTAACATGCTAACTTACTAACTTCTACTAACACCAAATTCTAACATAGGTATAGTGGAACACTTACAATGAAGATAAAATTAATCCACTAACTTTAAAATGAATCACACATTAAAAGCACGAATATTAAAATGAAGTGGACAATTCCATGCACTTTTGCATTTGATATCCTTTTAATTTAAAAATAAAAGTTTTTAACTAACAAGGATTTAGGGTAGATCATACTAATATCAAGAACACTAAAAAGAATCAATCTTTTGCATTTTGGAAGGTTTTAAAGATCATAATTGCTAAGCATTGTTTGAACTATTCAAGGCCCCTTGTTAACTGTCACTTGCAGGTTTGAGCTCATTCTGGTATACATTTGTTGTTATCTCAATTTTCATTGATTATATATACTCATAAACATTTGCTTACCAGAACCTTGGATAAATGGGTGATTTCACCTACTTTCTTTGCAAGAGAGAGTTTTCAATTTAATACTCTATTTGTGGTGACCATTTTACAATGGTGTAAAATATTCACTCAACATATCTATAAACAATATGAAGTAACTTTCACCTTGAATACTTTGTGTTCTGGTAGGACCACATAGATCAGTATGTATTAGTTTCAATGGCTCAGATGACATAAATTCTTTTGATTTGAAACTTGTTCTAGTTTGATTTTCGTTCTGACAAGGTGCACAGATTATGTTTTATGGCCTTTTTAGCTTGGGTAAATATTTAACAACCTATTTATTGCTTATGTTCACTATGTTGTCAAAGTTGAAATGACCCATTATTCTATGCCACAACCAACTTTCATCTTCTTGTGATAGAAAACACTTTTCTCCTTTAATATCACTTAACATGTAGAGGTTGTTTGTAGTTCTATTTGCATTTGCAATAAGTTTTCTAGTTTTAGAATTTCTAATCTCACACATACTTTGATGAAAAGTAACCATGTGCACTTGATCACAAAGTTGGCTCATACTTAGTAGATTGTGCCTCAACCCCTTGACATACAATACATTCTCTATTTTTTTTTTCCATTATCTAAACTCGGAGTTCCTTTCCCACAAATTTTTGTTGATCCATTATCACCAAATATTACTGATCCTCCATCAGTTTATTTGAGTACTAGAATTTTACTTTTGTCTCCTATCATATGACTATAACATACACTATCAAGATACCATTGTTTTATCTTATCCTAAACATGAAGATTTGTTTATACTAACATTGATCTAACTTTTTCATGCTCTTTTCTCTCTTTCCTAACTGTTGAAGTTGTATTATTTTTACTTAACTCAGGCAATACCATTTTACACCATCTAGCCTTGTGCCCAAGATTATTGCAATTATAACATATGATATCACTATTCATAAGAGGTGCAAAAGAATTAAAAAAAATTTTGACATCATTTTTAACATAACCAGTGTAATGTACAACTCTATGACCATATTTTTAACATGAAAAGCAATAGCCATGGAAGAGAGTATGTAACCAATTTAAATGCCTTGGAAAATATGATCAAGTTCTCCTTTCATTGTGATTTACTTTTGTCCATGGTTCTTCTTTACTTTATTATTTCCTGATGTCTTTTCCTTCTAGAGTATGAGTCACTTGCTTATATTTGTTTGAAGTCTCTGCTTCTTGAAGGCTTGACTCTTCTCTCTATTTCCCCAACTTTATATCTTGTAGTAACTAGGTTTTTTCAAGTTCATTATTTAGATAAAAAATATTTGATTCCAACATTTCACATTCTATTTCTCTTGCTCTTAATAGATTTGTCTTATCCTATTCAATTTTATTTTCCTCTTCTACATTTATCTTGAGTTCTGTGAGACTTTGTAGAAGTTCTAGCCTTGCTTCTTCATTCTCTTGAATTTGATCCTTCAAACTTGAGTTCTTATTTCTAACATTTTCAAGGTTCCTGAGAGAAGCAAATAATTCCTCTTTTATGTCAAACATGATCTCTTCTTCACTCTCTGAAGTCATATGTGTTTCTTATGGATCATCCTCCAAGTTGTTAGTCTTTTCATGAAGATACCCGCTTTGATACCAATTGAAGAACATGTGCTTATACTGAGAGGGGGGTGAACAGTATAAGATAAAATATTTTACTTTTCAATCCATATGATAACATCAGCAATATTAAAGCAGTAAAAATTACACAAAGCATCACACACATGAGAGACATGATTTAACATGGTTCACCCAATGTGGGATACTCCATAAATAAAATATTCCTTATAAATTTTTCTCAATAAATTCTCTTGGGAATCCTTTTTCTATTACAATGTTTATGGATCTCTATCCAAAGGAGACACCAATCCCCTAATCAAGTTTTTGGATCTCTATCCATAGAAGAACTCCTTCTCCTCTACTTTGGCTGGTGATCCTCTTAGAAGAATACTACCTCCATTGCACTAGCTTGTGGATCTCTCTCCACTGAAGACCCTTGTCCTTAATCAGAAGACTTATATCCTCACTACCCTTGATAATGGATCTCTATCCACTGGAGACTACTATCCTTTGCTCCATCACCTCTAAAGTATGTTCTTACTATGTTCTATCTCTATCTTATATCTAATACTGAACACTATCCTCTACCTTGCATAAATTTTCTCAATATCTATCTCAAATCTATACTGAAAACTATCCTCTACCCTACACAAATCTCCTCAATCCCTATCTCAAATATGTACTGAACACTGTCCTCTACCCTATACAAATATGCTCAATATCTGTCTCAAATTTTTACAACAAATCTTCACCAAGACTTATCTCAAATATGCTTGTAAGCTTCCACAAAATCTCACACAAATCTGTCCTTAAGTCCACTTTAGGACTTACTCAAATATGCTCACTATCTTTCACAAAATCTTGTTCAAATCAATTGCTAACTTGCATATAAAACTCAACTCAATATTTCACAAAAAACCTCTTCAATCACACTAACTAGTTCCACTCAAAATCTTGTTAAACCACATAAGCATATAGAGAATTATTAGAGACTCAATATGTTTCACACTCACAAACACTCAATCACTTTCAATCCTTTTCATCAACTCAATTCAGAATAAAGAACAATTTGTTTTACAAAACTTGAACTATCACTCCAATACTTTAAATCAACTATTCTCAACCAACTCCACTCAGCCAATCACTCAATGAAACATAACTTGCTTACAAACCCTAATCAAGCATATGAAATTTTACTCAAATATTTCCAACAATGCTTATCAAAAAATCTCACATAAAAATGATACTCATGATATTTCACAAACCCTAGTTCAATATATTTCTCAATATCTCACTCAAATATTCTCACATGAAGAACACAAACTTATACTGAGATGGGGGGGTGAACAGTATAAGACCTCTTTTTAATTTTTTATTTATACTTCAAAATAGTAAAGCAATATACCCAAAGCAATATCAAATCAATGCACAATATCATCCACAAAGTGACACCAATTTTAACGTGGTTCACCTAGAATGGTTGGGCTACGTCCACAAAAATTTTCTCTAAAAGTTATCTCAAAGTTCTTTGGGAATCCTTCCCAATTACAATGTTTATGAGCCTTGATCCAAAGGAGATACCTTCCCCCAAACAGAATTTATGAGCCTCTGCTCAAAGGAGATACCTTCCCCTAATCAAAATTTATGAGCCTCTGCTCAAAGGAGATACCTTCCCCTCTGCTCTGGAAATGATCCCTCAGAAGATCAACTACCTCTACCTCTTGCCAGCATGTGGAACTCCTTTCCATAGAAGACCTCTTGTCCTCAATGTGTAGCCTAAGAGACCTCTGCCTTCTATGATCACGTCCACAGCAGCTCAGCAACCTGTACCAAACACAGTCAGTCGGTCTAGTACAAGTCTTCCTCTGTTTTTTAGATCTGTCCAACTCTTGAACAAATCAATCCTCTACATACAAGCCTTCTCAAATACTTGCCAAATATGTCCTTAGGTTCTTCTCATAGAACCAATGCACCTCTATCCTCAATTTCTCTGATAGAACTATCAAACTCAGCTCACAAGTCCTCTACTAGGACCTGTCCAAATCTGCTCACAAGTCCCCACTAGAACCTATCCAAAACTGCTCACAATTCCCCACCGAAACCTGTCCAAAACTGCTCACAAGTCCCCACCAGAACCTATCCAAAAACTACTCACAAGTCCCCACTAGAACCTGTCCAAAAACTGCTCACAAGTCCCCACTGGAACGTGTCCAAAAACTGCTCACAAGTCCCCACCGGAACCTGTCCAAAAACTCAGCAGCTCACCAAGAAAAACTTTCTTAGTAGGAAATCACAAAGTGAATTTTTAGAGACCCAATGTGATTTTTCAAACTCATAGAAGCATAAAGAGAATTGTTAGAGACTCAATATGTTCTATACTCAAATCCCAATCTCAAAACTCAACTCAAATCAACTCAGCTCAATCTCAATCTCAAATCTAAAACTCAACTCAATATCTCGAATGGATAGGATAGAATGTTTTCTTTCAAGAACATGAAACCCCAACAATTGCCAACTATGCAAAGAATCACATAACAATGATACTCATGTTCTTTTCACCATCAATTAGGGTTTCAACAACAATGCTTATCGAGACAAGGTTTAGTCAACCAACACCATTCAACTCAACATCAACCTTGAAGCATTCAACCAATCATCACAAGAAAAGGAAACAAGTAGAAATCCTTTTCCCTCCAAAGATATTTGAACAAAATAGCCACCAACACAATATCACCAAATGCAAAGAATAACTTGCTCAAATCAACTCAATGGAGTAAGCCCAATATCATGAATCAAGTAAAGCAATAACTTGATCAAACAACCTCTATGGAAGCAACTCAATCATCAAACTCAAAACAGCCAACCAAGGGTTCCACCAACTCAATGCAAGTAGCTAGACTCACAAATATAAACCCTAGTGCACAAAGCTTCCACTATCTCAAACTAAAAATTATGCATTCACCAAAAACTCTCCTTAAGGATAACAATGCATAAGTAGTCTTCAACAAACCAAAAAATAGGATTTACACCTAGCCAAAGGATACCTTGTAGAATACCTTTTCACTCCAACCTTATTTCAGAAAACATACACCAATCATACTCATAAGAAGAATGTGCCCATACCTTCTTGGAGTAGAAGATAATTGAACCTTCAAGCTGTCACCACACACAACTCTCAAACTTCCAACCAAGTTAGGGTTAGAATAAAAAGAAATGAGCAATAATATAAACTTCCTTTATTACACCTTTTAGCTCCACTTCTTTAAACACAACCACCATAACATGCCAATAAATCAACAATCACAGACTCACACCTTATACCTCCATTTTTAATTTTAGCATAGCAAAGAATAATCTTAAAAATACATCCAAAGAAATATGCCCTTATTTCTCCTAAGCTTTTATTCAATGCTAATCACAAAAGCCAAAACTCATAAAATTTAATCACACCTTATAAATCGCTGTCCAAGAAACTCCGAATTTCATGGCATAAAGACATTTTAATAAAAACGTGTGTTACTCTAGCAAAGCACCCCCGCAAGACTCAAAACGGTGACCTCCGCCAATGCAGCGCCCAACAGCAGCCTTCGCTGCCACTAGCCCATGCGGGCTACGAAGTTCACAAGTGAACTTCCCTCCACTTCACCCTCGAAATAACTCCCGAAGACTTTTCAACTGCATGTGCTTCTAAGTCTTCCTTCGATCACAGCGAATATAGAGCACAAACACCGCAAATTGCTTTTGAGGAATTTCAAATTCATTAGCCTTCCAACCTTAGGAGTTGGAGAATAAATAGTCTCTTCGAAGACACTTTGACATCGGCGGAAATAAAGACCATTTCAAAATTAATCAAAAGTCTCCCTTAATAATTTCTCCCTTAATTAATTAAATAATTAATTAATTAAAACCTTGAAGGTTTTTAAATAATAATTAAATAAATAATAAAGAGAACCTCCATTGGTTTTAATAAAAACCCTATCCAACTTGGTTTTAATAAAAACCGGTTTGGTTTTAATGAAAAACCCTTGCCAATGGAATCTCTCCGGATTCTCTTAAAACGATTCTCTTGGAATCTTCCACCTTTGAAGCAAACACATCCTCATAACATTAATGCCATTTCCTTTTGACATCAATGACAACTCATAGACAAGAAGCTAGGATCTCAAACCCAAAATTGCCAACATCACAAACATTCACCAATCATGCACATGAAAGCTTACTCAACAATGCTTATCAAACAAACCTTTTTACTCCAACTTAGCATCCATAACATTCAACCCAACAAATTTTCACTCAGAAGGATGATATACCCATACCTTTTTCTTGATGGAGAAATCACCTCAAAACCTGTCTCAACACAATAAACCTCTTTGCCAATATCAATGGTTAGATATCAAAAATCTACCCTCAATTATTTCCTTCAAATATTTCACCATACAAAAATTATTAATTCTCAATTACACCTTATAATATCCAAATTTCAAAATAATATTCAACATATAACAAATCACAATAACCCTTATTACTCCTAACTTCCTTTTCATAAAAATAAAATTAAAGCCTTATAACTCCCTACTCAAAATTGCATTTTCAAATAATTAACTTTATAAAACAATGCAATTTATTTTCAACCTTCAATAAAAATATTTCTCACTTTTGTCTAAGGTAAAAAAATAATTACCTTACTCATTTTAACTCCCTAAGCACTCAACAAACCCAAATATACCACATGCTCATAACATTCCCACTTCACACTTTAACCTTGGCACAAAAATCAAATACCTCAATGTACTCCTCAGTGGGACTCGATCGCTGGACGAAGTGCCACCTACGCCTTAGCCATGGCTACCCTGCTGCATGAGCTAAGCACTCACGTGGGAGGCAAAAGTTCCTAGAGCACTTTGCCTCTTCCTCCCTTGCACCAAAGACAAAAGGCTTTATTTTTGTGTTGCCATTGAGATTCGAGCGTAGCACCTCTATGTTTCCAACACCTTGCACACCTCAAAATCACCGCTAGCCCAACCGATGGTTGGTGCTTAAACTTCCTACCTTGATCTCTTTGCTTTTCATGTATTTTAGGGGAAATTAAAAATTGAAACCTTTATACTTTGCTTGCTCACGAATTATTTGCTTTCACTCAAAATTGCATGCATAAATATTTGGGAGACTTACCTTTTTGAGGTAAGTGCTATGGTATTTATACCATATGCTTCCCTTTTCCAAAATCTATGGAGGAATATGAAATATCAATTAAATTTGGTGCCTAACCCAACTTTGGGTTATAAATTTATTATTTTATAAATTAATTTATAATATAAATATTATAAATTATTTATAAACTACCTTAGGCATTAATTAACCTTATTATAATAAAATATTATAATATTATTTCCATTTGGCCTAGGTGTTTTTCTCTTTCACCCTTAGATCTTTTCTGACTGCCTTTAATATTATAATAATAAATATTATAATATTATTTTCTTTAGGCATTTTCTTCAAGGTATTTAACTATCCTTTTGACCAATCATCTGGAGCTCTTAGACCAAATCTCTTGGGCTTAAAATATAAATATTTTAACCCTTATTTTACCAAGTCCTGCACTAATTCCTGACACTGAATCTTGACATCAATGACAACACAACTAACTCAAATTTCCAACATGATGTGTTAATTGGTTTCTTCCTTGACTACACTTTCAAATATTTTGAATGTTGTATTCTCCTCAGTATTCAAGGTATAACACTATGCATTAATTGCACTACGTTTTATGGCACACTTATTTATTTTAGACTATTCTCTTCTTCACTTCAATGCTTTTTGATCTTGGAAGCTTGATATGTGCACTCTTCTTATGCAAGGATATTAATACTTCTATCTCCCTTTGTAATGCATGCCATATGGCATTTACATTTCCCTTGAATGTATATCTCTTTGTTAGGTGATGCAAGGACATTACAATCTTTAGAATACATTAATTTAGGTGGTGTAGATGTAATATCTCCTTATGGACATTGAAGTAATGATGTTTTATTCTTTTCTTGATTGAATGGAGAATTACTTCAACTTGGATGCTCTTCTCCTTGCGTAGGCATTATATTTTTTATGTGTTACTAAGAATTTGTAGGTGCTCTTCTTCTTTGCACCAAATGGCACAATATTCCTTTGTTAGATGTGGCAATTGGAGGCTTCTTACCTTGCATGTAACCAAGCACTCAACATCCGTTATCTCCTTAATGCTCTTGCCAACCCCTTCCAAGTTGTTTGGCTTATATTGCAACAGTATCATGCTTTCTCCAATGTATGGTGGCTCCTCTCCAATAAAGGTATCTCCTCTTATGCTATCTTCTAGGTGCCTATTCGTCCAAAGCTTCTCTCCTCTTCCACTTGGGTAAAACTCCTTGCTACTTTAATATTTGTTACATTATTCTACTTGTGTTATTCTCCTTGCAATTTGCACCTTAGTTGAATTATGTTGTCCTTGTTATTAGAACTATGTTGTCCTTAGTCTCATAACTTTTTATAGATTCCTTTTGCACTATGAGCACTGCCTTCATGGGAATATGGCACTGTATTTGGTATCTTTAGACACATTGAATAAGATTATTTTGAGCCCTTGCTTGGCCCTTTTTCCTTTGCTTTGTAGATTCTTCCTTATACTGGATAATATTGTCGCTTGATGACTGCAACTTTATGCTACTTTGGTGTCTTAAGATACTTCCTTTTGCTGCTTCGAAAAAAAAATTATGATGCTATTATGAACTATAAATGATTCTACTATAAACTAAGATATAATACCTTAGTTGAACTTGTATTTTGAGACTTTATTAGTCTCTTTATGTAGCTTTCTTCCTTGTCTTTAGTAAGGTTACACCTTATCTATTCCTTGGCGGTTGTAGTGTGCCTTTGGTGGCTGATCTTCACCAAGACTTGCTATAGTTTTACCTATGCTTAATGGTGGATTCAATGCAACCCTCTCCTTGGAAACTCACTCCTAAGTCTCCTTGGTTAACTTTCCAATGATGATTCCAATATTTTTAATCATACAAATACTATACCTTTTGGATGGATATGCTTTGCACTATTGTATATCAAATATATGCTTGAAATAATGTTTTCTTTGCTTTCAATAGATAGTAGGAAGTTGATATTATTCTTTGCCTTTGAAAAATATCTAACTCCTCTTATTATGTGCATGTTTTACTCATAAATACTATCTTATGCACTTCCTTGAATACTTAAACTAGAAACGTTTGCAATTTTAAATCTTAAATTTGGTGCTTAGTAAAACTTAATAAGAAGAAAAATATAAATGTTCAATTATTGAGCCTTTGCACCAATGTTGCAAACATTTTTTATATTCATATGGTGATGTATTTATTGATGATTTGGATAACCTAATTGTTGCTCTGATTTTTATAAATTTACAGCTTCAATTTATATTACTATGATTCTTTAAACTAGTCTATTTTGTAGCTCTTATTATTGTTCAAATCAGCTCCTTAACTCTCCCAATTTGCAACTTTGTAATTACTTTTAGCTTGCTGCCTGAAAATATGATTTTGTGACTTCAACTCTCCTTTAAGAAGCCTTCTTGAATTCTAAAAATTAGCAACTAATAATGCTTCCAAAATGTTGCCTTATAACTATCCTTGAACTTTGAAAATTTTAGATTCTAACGCAACTAATTTCTCCTTCTATATATTTTCCTTAACTCTTGGACTTATGCTATAAAAATAATTGTTAGGCATTGAATTGCATCAAGTTTTACTCAATATTATGGTTTTCTATCTTCCTAATTTCTGACCAGGCATGCACCCGATAGCTACATCTCAGCACTCAACATTGGATGCAATAAAATAGGCATTTCAAATCCAAACTTCAGAGTAGGTTGGTTCCTTATCAACTTTAATAGGGTGTTGACACAATTATGCTCACTTAGGGTTTTATATATTAGGGTTAGAAAATGTGAACAACAATGGATGAATAGGCTAACAAAATTGTTACTATAGTAAAAGGCTCCTATAAACCAACTCAAACACACATTACTCAGATAAAAATTATTCCAAATTAAATGCACTTTCATTCATTAGAGAACAACAAAGAAATATTGTAGACAAAAATTTCAATATCCAAACAAAGATAATCCAAATAGCAGAATTAATCAAAATCTAGATTTTACAGAAATGCACTCTCTAACAATAAAGATCTAATCCAAAAGTAGATTTCAATTACCCTAGTATTTAGTAATCCATTAATTTGGCACAAACTAACCATTCAAGTATTTAAAGAAATACAACTTAGGAATTCAAACCTCTGATATAGAATTATGAATACACAAAATTTGAGGTAAAAATCAATGTAATTATCCTTTCATTAGCCCTTGGGAATATTTACAGTAGCATAAGCAAACACACTAGAACTGACCCTTAAAAATGAGGGTTCAACCTCTATTTATAGTTTGAAAAAATTAAAATAATAGGGAACATTACAAAGATTAAATTTTAACAACTCAACAGAGAGTTCTTGCTAGCATTCTCTTATTGGTTCAACCTCTGAGAAATCTGTTGCAAGTGGATTTCCATGGCAACTTGAAACCTCTGCAACTTGTTGGTTGTTCGATGCTAACTAAATTTTGGTCATTGGAGACTGCATATGCATCATTGATCTATCTTGAAAACCTTCTACCACCATCGATATATTACCATATTTGGTTCTTGTCTTCTTGAAAACCTCGATACTTTGGCTTCCTCATCCAACTGATTATGTTTTAATTATGATGAGAAATTGCTTTTATATGCTTCAAAATTCTTGGTAAAATCTCAACTATTGATCTCCCCTATCATATGGCTATGATTTAATCTAAAATAAACTTAATACAATGGTGGGGAGATATCACAACATCATTCTAATTTAAAATTAATGACATCACCTTTTATGCCTCAGAGCCTGTGGAATGCCAATCCGACACTAAAATGCATTGAAAGTGAAGCAAAATGAAATCCGCTCCTTATCCTTCATTTTTTCTTCTTTGGCGATGAAGCATTCACCAATATGGACAAAAGGTTGATGACATCATATTTCCTTAGAAACTTCTACAGATTCCATTCCAGACCTAAGCAAGTGTATTGGTCTATGAACACCATTCCAGACCCATCGTAATGTAAAGTGACTCTTCCTCCTTTTTGCACTAGATTTAGAGTAAAACACTGCTTGTCGCCATTCCAAAAGAAATTTTGTCAAAATGTCCTTCATCACGAATCCGTATCTCTTATACTTTGGTTTCCACCTTCTATCACCATTCTGGACAATAATGTTCTATGTGCCTCCCAAAATTGGGCTCTTCAACACTTAGCCGCTTAGAAGATATCAAAAAATATGAAGCGGTCGCCAATCCACACTTATTTTATGCTGATGCCATCTTTCCCCAAAAACTTTTGTGGATTCAGGACACATCACCAGTACAAAGCCAAAGACATAAGAAATTATGCAGAATTGCTCCAAGTGCAAAAATTTATCGAGTGTTGGGCAGATTTATGGCCTTTATTGTGGATCTGCTCCAAAATACACTAAAACATGTGCGGAATGGGAAATTCATGACTTAGGTAAAAAAAATTAAAATTGTCTAGTATGTAGCCATTTTGGGTCTATATTCTAGTGCCTCCTTGGTGGATTTGCTTGCAAAGCTGTAGAACTTAGAGTATTATCCATTGGGCTATAGGAGTAAAAAATGCTCATATTCAAAAATGTGCTTAAAAGAATAATTTCCATATGAACACCACCATCTGAAAATAGTTCTCTTAGAGAGTATAAGTTCACATCAAGACTATACTTCCAAAAACATAGAGTATAACTACTCATTTGTAGACTATGCAATAGATACATGTTCCTCCATTGTTTCCAAAATCTATCTTTGTACCCTTATAGCAAAACTGCTTCACTATCCTTGCAAAATATAGTTCTACTCTTCTTATAAGACCTACTCACAAAAATACCTTCACACAAAATTTATTGCTCTCTGTGCCTCTGTAGGCTTCATGCCTTTATTGTTTATTTTTGACCATGTCATAGCAAAAAACAAAAATACAAAATTTTTGTATATGTACAAAATAAAAAATAACTGAAGTGTGTGCCCCTTTTAGGCCTATAGTGGTTCCATATTCCTCTTCTTCTTGGTGGGCCTATTCCTCGGCATCCTCTTCATTCTCTTCTTCTTCTTCTTTATTTTCTTCTTCATTTTCTTAACTGGAGAAGATTGTTTTTTATTTCTTCTTCTAAAATTGTCACCAAATAATTGAATCATCAACTTTAAAGAATGTAAAGCTTGATTCTAGGTTGCTCCAAAGGGGTTAGATGTCTCCTTTAGCTGCTTATAAATATATTGCAATTCTCCAATATCCTCATAATTTGCATCATTCCCTCTGCTTACCAGATATTCCATGAGATCTCTTAGCCTAGTAAAATCAATGATTAGTTGAGAAGCTTGCTCTTGGTTTAGTGGCTCTTCAAGAGATTCAATTCCATATTCATCCTGTAAATTTTCATCAATGCTCTTCTAGATCTCTTCCATGGATAGCAAGTTGTGATCCTCCATCCAAAAACCTTTAAAACCAACTTGAATCATTTCTTTGTGTACATCCACCACTTATTTAATCACTCCTTCAATCCTATCAAACAATAGCTAGGCTTTTTGAAGTGCCCTATGCTTCTTGACCATCATTCTAGCAGTAACTCTGGTGAGATTCCATTCTTTATTGGGGTTTGGCTTAGCAAAATCACTGAGTCTACTATCAACTAGCTTGTACATCTGTTTTATTGGAATCACCATAGGCTATAACTCTCCAGTGATTTGATCTAAATATTTCTAAAATTTGGAGAGTAAACGGTCGGCATCATCTAGATAATCAATCATAAGCTAAAGCCCTGAACATTTATCTTGGACCTCAGAGAGAAATTCTTTCCTAATATTCTTTAATCTAGCTTTAGAAAATCTAGAAGACTTAGTTTTTTCAATTTGAAGCTGTTGTCTCAAACTTTGAATTTCTTTTGCTTGTTCTTCATTCAGCTTCTTTTGCTCTCCTAGTTGATCTTTGAGCTTATTGGCTTCTTGGAACTTTTCTTGCCAGCTCTTGACCTCTTTTCTCAAAGCCTTTTCCACTTATTTTTTATTATTCATAGTTTTTTGAAGCTTTTAAATCTTTTTCTACAGTTTACCCACCTTCTCTTTTGATATATCATTCTTCACATAGAAGGTATCTAAGTGGGCTCTAGCCATTACCAACTCATATTATTCAAGAAGCTTCTTAATTTCCTATGTAATTTCTTCAACTTGATAATCCTGGATAGTCATATCAGTCTCAAGCTTACTTACAAGGAGGATCATGGACTTGTATATCCTTTGACTTATGACCAGATCGACATACATGCTCCTTATTCTAAAATCCATCCTACTGGAAGGTTTAGATAACTTCTCTGCCCAAAAATCATTTATTTTTGTGTGGCTTCCTACTCCTTTGGCAAAATTACAAGACTTGCATAACTAGCAGCCAGGGGAGATGAAGACACTAGGAATGTAAGGGTAGACTCAACTGCTAACAATGATGGTGTGGAAGTAATTACAATAGTTTTTGTAACAATAGTAGACTATGTAACTACTATTGTGGTAGCTACTGGTAAACTCATAGAAATTGAAGCAAGACTAACAATTGGACACGTGGGGGTGCTTGGAATAATTTGTTTCTTTGATGGGGTGATGATTTTAATGGTGAAGATGAAATGATGGGAGATGATGAAGTGGGAACCTTAGACGATGAAAATGGGATTTGGGGTGACTTCAAGGGAGAAGGGATGACTTGCACTTTGGTGATGACCAATGAAACAAGGGGTGAACTACGAAAGGGAGAAGGTACCTTTGTCACATTTTTTTGAATATAAAGGGAGGGAGACTTCCTTGGGAATTCAAGAGGATTAATAGGAGAATATGGATTAGAAATTATACCTTCACCTACATATGTAGGGTGTTCTTATTTTGCCTCTATTTCCTACTATTGCTCTTGATGAGTTGATTATTATGTAGTTATAATAGCTATCTCTTTAGCATCTCCTCCATATCCAACCTTTGTTTCTTTGAAACCTCTCTTTCCCTTCTTTCTGGAGCTCTTTTAGCTCTTCTATGAATCAATTGAAAATAAGCCAATTCACTCTCTAAATCTTCTTCAAATACTTCTCATTGTGCTGTAAGAAACACTTGCTCAGAAATGGGATCTAATTCCACTGATGTTGTGGTAGTGAAAGTGAGGGGAGTAAATATAAATCTTTCATCCTTATTTTTCCAACCAATGCCTATATCTGAAGGCTTCCCCCTAGAGCTAAGTGTTTAGGCCTAGTCACTGCCTCTATTACTGGAGTACTGAAAACTTTTTCACTTGAATATTACATTTTACTTAGAAGTTATGCTCCCTTAGGAAACTTATGTACCTGTTCAGTGGTATGCTGAAATATCTTTAGGACCTCAACAGCTGTCAAAGGAGTCACATGCTCTTTTATTGTATATTATTGGTCTATGGGTGGAGAGAGGCTTTCAAAACCAGCCTAGGACTTTTCAACTATTAACACTATGTTTCTAATGTCCTTAGACTTCCAAGTTTTGATATTTTCATCATACTTTTTAGATAACTCATTATCAATCTTCATGCCAAACCTGGAATTAGGTTTTCCAATTTCAATTCTCATTATCCACCAATCTAATATCTTCGCTACATTCCATTGCTCTACCTCTTCTACTTCTTCAGTAGTGTCCTCATCAGGTTTAGGGTCCTTTTTCTTTCCATTTTTCTCTTCAATATCATGAATGATGGCCTTTATCAGCTAATGATTCTTCTTCTTGTCTGGATCAAAATCCACAATTTGTTCATAGAAATCTAGTCATGGAGGTAGTTGACCCATTTTTGAAACATTCCACTCCAACAAAGCGGTCTTATCATTGTTTCTAACTTGTTCAAAATGAGCCCTAGGCCTCTTTTTAAATTTGTAAGCTTTGTCTCCATTTAGGGCTACATTCCTTTTGGTGAAAATATCATCAAGGTCATAACTCCATCTTTGTGGAATATAAAATAGACCTAACATGTCAAGGTATTGGTCAATTTGGTCACTCTACTCCTTCTTTGTGATAGTAATATCATCCACAGTGTGGTAGATTAGCAGATATTTTCTCTTACTTTCTAAACCATAATTCAAATCAATGTACTCTACCTACCTCAAATATTCCAAGGCAAAGAGCCTGTCTGTGACAAAATGGGGCAGGAGAAAAGTTTTACCCATGAAATCATATAGTCTAATTACTGTACCCTCATTTAAAAGATACCAGTCTCCTTCTTCAGTACCCTTTGCTCTCAAAATTTTTGTAGCCAAGGGTGGTAATCTAGAGCACTCTCCATACATTATTTTTAAAGAAAGACTAAGGAATTCCAAATTGAATCTATAAAAAGACTCACCACTCCTCAAATGACTTGTCCAATAATAAATTGGCAAGGGTTTCCCATCACTGGTTTTATCCTTAACTAAAATCCAAGGCATATTATCCTTAATAGCAACAGAAAACATCCAAACCAGGCTCAAGAAATGCTTGAAACTAGGAGCATCAAATCCCCTTTTCATTCTTACTAATTTTTCATGTATCCTTTGAGCAAGAAAGGTTGGCCAATCAAAATAGATAACCCTAGTCCCTTTTTCCTTCACACCTTCCTCATTCATTCTTTCATTTGAGATACAATAGGTTATAGCAATTTTCCAGCCATACACCATTCTATCAAAGTCTAAACCCTCCATATAGGCCAACATAGAAAATAGTTTGAGGTTTGAAAATTCATCATTATGAATTAGAACTTCAGGCATTTCATATTATTCCCTTATTCTTTTGAAATTGAGATGAAGCCATTTTTCTATAGCTCCCTTATTTTCTAATGTTATTAATGTAGTATAAGCCCTTACTTTCTCTGCTATATCAAATGGTTTGGGTTCTGAAGTTGAACCTACTCCTATGATGAATAATTCATGATAAAACTCTTTGGTAATTGTGAATAGGGGAATGCCTTCAGAGGTTTTTATTGTTCTATTTTTGGAATCATAGAACTAGATCATAGCAGATACTAACTTGGGATAATGATGTGCATAATCATAAATATAGGAGAATAAGAAAGATTTTATAGCTATAGTACCTTGTCATTGCATTGGCTTTCCTCCAAAGTATTTGAATTCAAAACTTGTCCTTAGAAGGGTCCTCCTTGTGTCATTACTTGTTGGAATATGTAATGCAACATTGTGTAAATTATTCTTAGACTAAAATATAAAGTCTAAAGAATAATATTTGAATTAGAAAATAATTTTATTTTATGTAAAAATATTCCCACCCAATTAATAAATAAAATAAGGGTGCTAGGAATATTTAATTTGTGGAAAAAAAGTTATTTCCCATTTTCTAGAAAATATTAGAAACTAACTAATCACTTTCTAATATTTGATAGGAGCCACTTATGACACATCTCAAATATTATATTGTGATAATATTAGAAAGTAACTAAGAACTTTCTAATATTTGATAGATGCCACTTGTCACACATCTCAAGATTAGATTGTGATAAGACTTAGGGTTGTACTTCTCTTTAAATAGGGGTGTTTTCTACTACATATTAACATATCTTGTCATATTGACTTGTGTTATAATATCATGTTGATGCATATTGTTGCATAACATTGAAGCATTCTTGAATTGTTGAATCAAATGAGTAATATAGTGAGCTTCATAGTGGATGTTTACCTTCTTCATTTGAATTAGGGTTTTACCACTTAATATTGGTGTTGTGGGTTTTCCTCTTTTGTGTGTGATTGATCTTGTGGAGCATTCTTCGATCTTGGGGAGACTTTGATTGTCTCACATTTGGTATCAGAGCGGTTGGGATCTCCATCAAGTGTCTTCAATCCTTTGAGGTGAAAAACCCATTAAGGTATTTTTTTTTTGCATGCATTTGATATTTGGGTATTTTATGTAAACTTATTTTTCAAATCTTCCATTAGGGTTTATAGATTTATTATGTTTTTAGATCTAGTTGTTAGATCTTTTGCAAATAGTATTTTCATTTTAAATCTATAATTTTTTTTGGGCATTGAAATTTTGCTAGAAGGGTTTTGGAGCCAAACGGACCCCATGGTTGTGTCCGGAAGACCCAAAAACCCCTATTTCCATATATAGTCATTTTTTTTTTTTTTTTAAATAAAAAAATAGTCGGATATATATATATATATATATATATATATATATATATATATACATATATATATAAATAAAAAAAATAGTCGGCTATATATATATATATATAAACAGTCGGCTATATAGTCTGAAAAACTTTTAAATTTTTGCTTTATAAAAATATTTAAACTTTTTCATGCGATTTTTTATTTATTAATTATTTAATAAAATAAATTTTATTAATTTAATGGCATTTTTTTTAAGCAATTTTTGTATTAAAAATTATTATTATTTTCCTTAAAATGCAATATTTTTTGTCTCACATTAACAATGGTTGTTTGTGAGTTTGCTTGTTTTGCAAGGTTATCCAAGTATGTTTTGGAGTATACAAGGCAATTTCGGATCAACTTTTTCACTCTCTTCCCCTATTTTTATTAATTTCTTCTAATCTCTCTTAAGCATTTGCTTGAAGCATAATGTAAATTAATGTAACTTGTATCTCTCATAATGAAAGTAAAAGAGAATGAAAGTGAGAGTGAGAGAGAGAGAAAGAGAGAGACATAGAGTGTATTTGTGTTTTGTTTGTGTCTCCACTATCTCTTGTTCATCTTTCTTACGTTTTTTTTTTTTGCATCTTTTGCATTTTGCATCTCATCTAATCTACCTACTCACTTACTAACTTGCTACTAAACAATCTACTAACCAACTAACTTGTAATTTACTAATTTTCATATTAATCAAGAAGGTTAAAAATGAATCAACTTACTAACCACAACTTTAGTATTTGATTAAAATTTACTTAATCTTGCAACACAGTTTATATTTGTTAAACACCTATTGAATCCAAAAGAATTCGCTCTATCTGTATTAAGTCCTTTTTGGATCCTCGTACCCGTACCCTTTTGGGTAGCATGGTTGACCTTGGGTGAGATGAATTGGCAATTCATTAGGCTATAGCAAAACCTTAAAATGAACACTAACTTACTAACTTATTGACTATCTAACATTTAACAAATGTTTTATGGTTCAATTCAAGTTAGTTTATTTTGTTGCAAGATGATTGTTATGATTAGTTACCTTCTTGTTGCAAGTTAATATATTGCAAGTTGATCTTGGTTTATTTCCTTTATTCAATTGCAATATGGTTATAGTTGTTTATTACAAGATGGTTATAGTAGTTCATGATAATGTTTATTATCTTTCATGATGATGCTTATCTCTCTTGATGATGCTTAATTTTAATTATCTTTCATGATGATTATCTTTGATGATTGAAAAGTAGATTACTTGAAAGTTATATTTTTTTATATATGCAAGTATGTTTATCTACTTTCTTATTGCATCATTTACTTCCTTTGTCAATGCATCTTATATTTTGATTATGTTCACTTTTTAGAATGTTTGATCATGGAATCTCCTTCACATCTAAGCACATCCTTGATGGATCAAATTTTGGAATATGGTAACCAAGGATGAGGGTTTAATTTCAAGCAAGAAATTTATGGCCCATTGTGAATGGAGATGAAGCAATCCCAACCCAGGCAAGGGCACTTGAGACATACAACAACAAGAGTCACCTTGCACTTTCCATGATTATAAATAGTGTGAGTGATGAGATATTTCTCACTATAATCCATTGTGAGCATGCTAAATATGCATGGGATTTGCTAAAACAAGTCCATCTAGGGTCCAACACATCAAGGAAATTCACTTTATTGTCCAACATTCTTAGCACTATGCAAGGTGAAGAAGAAAGTGCTTTGATCTTTCTCTCAAAGATGAAAGACATGAGAACTCAACTATTGGGTTGTAATTATGATTGGATAAGTGAGAAGCTCTTAAGATTTATCATTTTTAGGAACTTTTCAATCAAGTTCAAGAATTTTGTCACCATTATTGAGACTAGGCTAGAGCAAGAAGAGGATGGCATTCCTCTCAACACTCTTTCACAATTATTGATTCAACATGAAGAGTCTCGTAATAGAGACAAAGTGAATGGTCAAGTTTTCAAGGAGAAGAATGTTGTATTGAGTGCCACTAAGGCTTCCTTCAATAAGAAATACAAGGGAAGGAAAAATCAAAATTTCCAACCCAACAAGCCTAGAGTTTATTTCACTTGCAACTTTTATGCCAAGAAAGGTCACAAGGAACAAAAATGTTTCAAGAATAAGAAGATTATAGAAAAGGAAGAGCAATAAAAGGCTAAGGGACAAGGACCTAAGAAATGGTTTGGCAAGGGAAAGAAAAATAACAACAATGTAAAGCAAAATTCTAATAAAAATGCCTTTGTTTGTGCCCTCTACTCCATTGACTCATCTACTTCTAATGAATGGGTGTTAGATTCTGGATGCACTAACCATATGTGTTTTGAAAAGGATAAGTTTGAATTTCATAAGAACTCTTCAAATTCAGTTGTCATTGGTGATAATACTAGACTTCAAGTAGAAGGTGTTGGCAATGTTGTAATTGAAGGGAAATTACTTGATAATGTCCTATATGTGACTAACCTTAGGAGAAATTTAATTTTAGTTTTGCAAGTTGCTAGAAGTGGTCACACTATTGAGTTCAATGCAACTTAATGGAGCATTAGGAAAGGCATGCTACTAATCATTACAGGTTATGTGAAGAATAATATTTATGTGTTAGGTGATGCTCCTCCTAAAGTATGTTTAGCAACTAATATTTCTCCTAGTAGCAAGCTTTGGCACTTAAGGTTAGGCCATACAAACTATCAAAATATTCAAATGATGAAGTCCAAAAATTTGGTTGAAGGCTTGCCTAACATTTCACCTATTCATGGTTTGTGTGAAACATGCATCTTAGGCAATATGAGCAAACAAAAGTTTACAAAGGACAAGTCAACAAGGGCCACACAAATTCTTCAACTCATTCATACAGATATTATGGGTCCATTACATGTTATATCACTTGGTGGTGCATCCTATATTCTCACCTTTATAGATGATTATTCAAGAATGATCTTTGGGTATCTACTTAAGAATAAATCAGATTGTTTTGAGACATTCAAGGAGTTCAAAGCTTTGGTAGAAAATAAAAAGGGAGAAAATATCAAAATGATTAGAAGTGACAATGGAGGGGAGTAAAATAACAATGATTTCAATGAGTTTTCTTCTTCTCATGGGATAAAAAGGCAATTTAATTTTCCATACACTCCTCAACAAAATGGTGTTACAGAGGGGAAAAATAGGACAATCATGGAGATGGTAATATGCATTCTTGGTGACCACTTACCTCAATTTCTTTGGGGTGAAGCAACCAGTATAGCAATATACATTCTTAACAGGTGCCCTTCAAAATCAGTTGAGCGGAAGACTTCTTATGAGGTTTGGAATGGTAAGAAGCTGAATTTGTCATACTTAAGAGTGTTTGGATGTGATGCATTTTCATATATTCCTTCAAAAAAGAGGAAGAAATTAGAAAAAAGTCTCGAAAATGCATCTTTATTGGCTATGATGCAAAAAATAGGGGCTATAGGTTATACTCACCTTCTTCAAGCATTGTATTTGTTTCAAGAGATGTCAAATTAAATAAAGACATTCTTGAGTTAGAAAAGGGTGGGCCTTGTGTCAAAAGGACCAAGTGGTTGGATCATTCTAGGGTTCCTAAAGAGCAAAATTCAATTAGCCAAAGGATAACTAGAAGTATGACCCTTAATATGTCTCTTCTAGCTAAGATAGAGAATGATCATGAGCCTATTTCTTACCAAGAAGCTTCATAACACTCTTGTTGGGTTCATGCCATGAAGGTTGAGATGGATTCTCTTCTAAAGAATAAAACTTGGGATCTAGTGCCTTATCCTAATAAGAGAAATATTATTGGGAACGAGTGGGTCTATAGAATCAAGTATAATTCTAATGGAGAGATAGAAAAGTATAAGGTTAGATTGGTTGCTAAGGGTGATGCTCAAAAACATGGCATTGACTATGATGAAACCTTTGCACCAATTGCCAAAATGCCCACCATTCAGATTCTCATTGCTATTGTTGTTGCTCAAGGTTGGCATATATTTTAGCTTGATGTGAAAAGTGCCTTTCTAAATGGTGATTTGGATGTAGATATCTACATGAGTCAACCACAAGTATTTTTTGTACAAGGTAAGGAAACACTTGTGTGTAAACTAAAGAAAACCTTGTACGGTCTAAAGCAAGCACCTAGAGCATGGTACATGAATATTTTAGGTTACTTCTTGTCTCTTGGTTTTGATAAATGTTATTCAGATACAAATCTCTATGTGCTTAGGAAGGATAACTTGGTCATTTTAATTGCTCTATTTATTGATGACCTTGTTGTGACTAGAAATGATAATGAGGCCATTTTTTATTTCATATCCAAATTAAAGTTAGAGTATGAAATGACTGACCTTGGTCTTCTACACTACTATCTTGGCATGCAAGTTTATCAGCATGAGGATTGTAACTTTTTGAGTCAATCCAAGTATATTGGAGAACTTCTTAAGAGGTTTGATTTGGAGGATGGAAATCCTACTTCCATTCCTATTTCTACAGGGGTTAATTTGGAAGCAAGTACAGAATCTCAGTTGGCTGATGCTACATTGTATAGGCAGCTCATTGGTAGTATTCTTTATGTTACCATCACAAGGACAAATATTGCTTTTACAGTTGGTATGATGGCCAGGTTCATGCAAAAACCTTATATTGAGCACTTACAAGCTACCAAGAAGATTCTAAAGTACCTTTTAGGTACTAGAGATTTGGCACTCAAGTATTCTAGGATTCCTTCCTTTGCTCTTTTTGGCTATGTTGATTCTAATTTTGGAGGGGATAGAATAGATGGAAAGTCTACCACAACATATGTTTTTAGTATTGGATTTGCAGCTATCTCTTGGTATTCCAAGAAGCAAGATACAATTGCTCTTTCTACAACAGAAGCGGAGTATAAGGCTACGACAATAGCTGCACAGGAAGCGATTTGGCTTCGTACCCTCATGAAGGAAATTGGCTTTGAGCAATTTGGTCCTTCATATTTGCTCTCCGATAATCAATCAGCTATTACCTTGGCTAAAAATCCTATAATGCATTAAAGTACAAAGCATGTTGAAATCCAAGCCCACTTTATCAGAGAGAAGGTATTGGATGGGACTATTCAGTTGGAGTATTGCCCATGATCTTCTAATTCTCCTAATTTGTTCACCAAACCTCTTCCCAAGGAGCAATTTTGTAAGTTGAGGGACTCACTTGGTTTGGTGAAGTTGTCCTCAAGAGGGAATTAAGTGTAGTTACACTTGTGTGATGACAACTTCATCCTTATTAGGTGTTTTGTGCTATATATATGAGTTGATATTTGGTGGTATAATTGTTGTTTACATCTCTTTTGAACATGGTACTTTCTTGTTTGCCTTGTGCAACTTTTATACATGTTACTTTGTATATGGCATTGTGCAATTATGGTATATGATGCAATTGCTTTATGCGACTCTTTTACATGGTACTTTCTTGTTGCCTTGTGCAAATTTGTACATATTTTTATGTAGTTGGCATTATGCAATTGGTTTATCATGGTACTTTCTTGTTAGCATTTATGCTACTTTTGTACATGATATTTTATGGTTGGCTTTATGCAACCGGTGTGCACACTTCATTATTTTCATATACCTTATGCAAATTTTGTATACGGTACTTTAGAGTTTGCATTATCATGGTACTCCTTGTTTGCTTTATGCAACTTTGATCATGATATTTTTTTATCAACTATATAGCACATGACTATAAGTATGGCTTGGCATCTTTTTGTGATGAATTATTGTTCATTATTTGTTAGATCAGTTTTGTTATCATCTTTGGATATTCATATATGTTGTGGTGAATATATTTATGATGATGTATCTAACTGATCTTATGTTGAGTTGCTTGTAGCTTACAAGTACTTCTGTTTGGGGTTTTGCAGGCTTACTGAAGACACCCTTGTGATGTTTTCTTCTTGTCATTTGCAACCACTTGTGGTTGATGGATGGATTTGTAATCTACTTGTATCTGAAGCTACTTCGTTGGGGGCTTGTAGTCTCATTTTGGCCCATTTTGTATTGGTGCCTTATTGTAGACCATTCTTGGTCATAGAAGCTCATTATAACTATATTATTCATTTGATTCTCATCCCAATTTTTATATTTATGGGGAGAGTGTTTCTTTGTTTCACATTAAGTGGGAGTGTTGGAATATGTAATGCAACATTGTGTAAATTATTCTTAGACTAAAATATAAATTCTACAAAATAATATTTGAATTAGAAAATAATTCTATTTTATGTAAAAATATTCCCACCCAATTAATAAATAAAATAAGGGTGCTAGGAATATTTAATTTGTGGAAAAAAGATATTTCCCCTTTTTTAGCAAATATTAGAAAGTAACTAATCACTTTCTAATATTTGATAGATGCCACTTATCACACATCTCAAATATTAGATTGTGATAATATTAGAAAGTAACTAAGCACTTTCTAATATTTGATAGATGCCACTTGTCACACATTTCAAGATTAGATTGTGATAAGATTTAGGGTTGTAGTATAAAAGCTTCTCTTTAAATAGGAGTGTTTTCTACTATATCTTAACATATCTTGTTATATTGAATTGTTTTGTAATATCATGTTGATGCATATCGTTGCATAACATTGAAGCATTCTTGTATTATTGAATCAAATGAGTAATATAGTGAGCTTCATAGTGGATGTTTCCCTTCTTCATTTGAAGTAGGATTTTACCACTTAATATTGGTGTTGTGGGTTTTCTTCTTTTGTGTATGATTGATCTTGTGGAGCATTCTTTGATCTTGGGGATACTTTGCTTGTCTCGCAATTACTATATTTGTAATTCACCTGGTTTGTTGCACATGAATTTGTAACTCTACTCCTAATTCTATGTTTTTTTGAGAACTTTATTTGGATCCATTTTGCAACAACCTTTTGTTCTCTATAAAATTCATAGTGAATGTTTCTAAGTACTGTCTCACTCTTTTATCCTATGTGAATGTGATTTAACATTGAATAAATGTTGCTCATACTTTTTTATGCTTTTATTTCCTGGTGCACGTATATCTTCCACCATTAATGTAGATACTATGCAATCTACCCACTGTCACACTTTCCAATTCCCACTCATTCCTTTTGGTAGCTCAAAGGTGGAGTTCTTGCTTTTTATTGTCTAAAAATTCAAATTTGGCTGCCACCTCATAGTGTTGCTTCGTTTGCTCTTTGGTTCAAGCGCAGGACTGTTAGCATTGAATGCGAGCTTTTTTCCTTCTCTCCATGTGGCAAAATCATGTAATCACAACTTTGCTCCACATTAATCCTAAAACTGGTGGGCTGAATATGTCTTTGATTCCACTGAAAATCACTTCATTTCATTCACAGATAATCACATTGGTTTTGTTTTCCTGAGATCTTCGTGTACTTTGATGCGGATTGGAGATGCTCGTCATTTTGCTATACTTTACATGTATTCGCATGTAGAATGGAACCTCGCTAAATACTTTGCCAACACTTAGCCATTTTTTGATAAAAAAATTCTCTTTTCAAGATATTAAAGAAAAATTGAATACAAAGTACAAAAAAAAAGGAAATATAATACAATGTATATACATATGTTACAATAAGCTTATGATTTCAATCATAGTATATTTTGAGATGGAAACCATTTACTATAATTGGTTGTATGTTCCCTTATGGATATTCAAGTTGGAACACATTGGACTCCTTGGCCTCTACTATTTTGAAAGGGCCATCCCATGAAGAATTAAACTTTTAATGTTTGCCCGATTTTGCTCTGTCAACATTCCACCTGAGAACTGCATCTCCAACCTAGAATTTTCTAAATCTAGTCTTCTTATCAAACCATGCCTTGATATCTGAGGAATACTTTTGAAATTTTTTGTATGTATGAGCTCTATTCTCTTCAAGTTGTAGTAAGTGGGTCAACCTGGTTTTTACTAGATTTTCCTCTGACTCTTCCTCTGTATTGATAAGCTTAAGTTCTAAAATTTCCAAATGGATAGGTAGAACTGCCTCTTTTCCATACACCATATCATAAGGAGAAGTTTTAATGGATTTATTTATAGTAATCCTGTCAGCCCACAGATCTTGGTCCAGCAATAGGTGCCAACTTCTTTTGTTTCCTTCAAGTGACTTCCTCAAAATCCTTAACAAGTTTTTGTTGGTGGATTCAACAAGTCCATTACCCTGTGGGTAATTATTTGAAGTATTCTTAATAATGATACCATACTTGTTGGTAAATTCAATATACTTGGCTTCTATAAAATTTGGGCCATTGTCTCTCACCAAGGCTTCTAGAACTCCAAACCTTGAAATCAAGTTCTCCATAAAATTAATCACAACTTCCTAATCTGATTTCTTTGTAGGAATGGCCTCTACCCACTTGGTAAGGTAATCCCTGGTAGTTAGAATAAACTTATGTTATACTAAGTAATTAGGGTTTATGATCCCTATGAAGTCTAACCCCCATTGCTAAAAAGGTTCTTCAACTTGTATTAGCCTGAGGGGGAATGAAGTATTTCTTGTCCTTCCAACATATCTCTAACATTTGTCATAGGTTCTAGTAACCTTGAAAGTATCAAAAAATATAGTAGGCCAATAATACCATGCTCTTATGATTTTTAAAGTTGTAACTCTACCTGAGCTATGTCCTCTAGCTGGTCCTCCATGGAACTCTTCAATGACCCTCTTTTGCTGATCATATTTTAAGCATTTTAGAATAACTCCATCCAAGTTTCTTTTGTATAGGCCTTCTGGCAGCAATATATACTTCAAATATTGTAGCCTATATCTCCTCCTTTGGGATGTATTTATATTAGGAGGGCATACTCTAGTTTGAAATTATTTGATCATCTGATCAACCCAATAAGAGTCTATTGTATGTACTCCTTCAACCTGATCTTCTTATGTTGTCTAGTAAGCTATCACTTCTACTAATGTTGTTGCCTCTGTTAAAACTTGGCACATGGTCCTACCTATCACCAAATTTGTGAGATGTATATCTACATCATACTCTTGGATTTTGGTAATCCAACCAACTATTTTATCTCCTAGTTCACCTTGAAGGATAAAACTTATTACATCTAGATGAACAACATATACTAGGGTCTTACTTTATACCAAGTATTGCCTAAACTTCTTCAGTGACTTCATCACAATAAATACTTGTATTTCAATAAAGTTATATTTGACCTAGAAGTCATGGAGTATTTGGCTCCAAAATAATACAAGATGTTCTTCACCTTGATCATCTTTTTGAGTGAGCACTGAGGCATAACTCTCTTCAGCTCCATAAGCATAAAGGATAAAATATTTATTGAAATCTAGATTTACCAATACTGGGGCTATTGTAATGGACTGCTTGATAATCTCAAAATACTATTTCCTGACTTTAGTGCACTTAAACTTAGTATTCTTCTTGAGTAACTCAGATATTGGCCTTACTTTCTGTGCAAAGTCAAAAATGAATTTTCTAATAAAGTTTATTTGACCCAAAAAGGATTGTAATACCTTCTTGTTTGTAGGTAATGGGAGAGCAAGAATGGACTTAATTATATCTGTATCTATGGCCATAGCTTATTTTGAGACCACATGACCTAGCAACTTTCCTTCATGAACTGCAAAGAATGACTTCTTAGGATTGAGTGAAATACCAAATTCTCTATATTTTTGAAAAACTTGCTCCAGGTGTAATAGGTGGTCATGCTTATCATGGGAAAACACAATCATGTCATCCAAATAAATCAGAATGAATTTTTTTATTAGTGCCCCAAAGGCATAATCCATGGCTCTCTAAAATATGGCTTCCACATTGGACAACCCAAAAGGTATTCTCTGGTAGGCAAATGTGCCCCATTTGGTGGTGAATGTTGTTTTATATTGATCTTCATCTTTCACCCAAATCTGATTGTACCTAGAGTAGCCATCTAATAATGAGAAACTTTCTTCTCCTACTACTATCTATAAGATCTTATCAATCTGTGGTAGGGGTTACTGATCCTTAAGGGATGCTTTGTTAAGATTTCTGAAATCTACACACAAACGAATATCCCATTCTTTTTTCTCATAGGTACCAAGTTGGCTACCTAGGTTGAATGTTTTATTGGAGATATGATCTTAGCCTTTAATAAATTTAAGAGCTCCTATCTCATAATGGATTTGATCCTTGGATTAACTAGCCTTTGCTTCTACCTAAAATGCTTTGCATCAAGATCTAGCTCAATAGTATGTTGGATAACTTTCTTCTCATATACCTTGAGGTCTTCATATGACCAAGCCACAATATCTTGGTATTTTAGGCATAGGGCTTTGGTATCTTCTGCTTCCTCAAGTGAACATCAAACTCCAACATTGAGCTTATTTTTAGTACCAAATTCAACTTCTTTATAAAAATTTTCATTGACTTTCATAGCTCTGGTCTTTTTTTCTGTCCTCATTATCAAACAAGCTCTCTAGGGTGACCAACCCTCTAGGAATGTGATTTTTTCTTAGGTGAATAATATCATGTTGATCAAAATATTCTAGGTTCTCTTCTTGGATAGTTGAGAGACATGCTTCTCTTACCAGAAAGTCAATTATTTGCTCATCACTTTCAAAAACCTACCAAAAAATTTGCTTGTCTAGTACTGTAGGTCTGAAAATCATTTTGATTCCCTTGGATTTCTTGATTCCAAAGTCTACATAAGGGTTGAAGTTAGCTCCCTTTGTTTCTAAGGAATATTCTATATTATTCTTATCTTTGGGAAAAAAACTTATATTTAGGTCATCAAAGGATTCCATTAGATCCCATATCCCATTTCTATAAGCTTTTAAGTAATGGTGCTTACTACTGCACCTATTTTTTACCTGATGGATGATTAACTCAGATTCACCATATATATTAAAAATTTTAATGCCCATGCTTTCTGCCTACATCAGTTCAAGACACAGGGCCTCATATTCTGCAACATTATTTATACATGACCATGTTAGTCTATAGGTGAAATTATTTATCCCCTTTGATTGGGACTATAAAACCACACCAACTCCTACACCATTTTTGCATTTAGCACCATCAAAGTGCTTGATCCATGTTTCCTTTTCCCTTAGATATTGATTGGATATAGCAAGGATTTTCTTCTCTGATTCAGATGAGATACTATATGTTTTTATACCAGTTCCAGATTTATTGTAATCCTCTCTGAAAGGTAACTCATCCTCAATATCCAACTCCTCAAAGTTTTCAACAAGCTCAAATTCTTCTAGAGGAGTAAGATTGTCATCCTCAATATCCAACTCCTCAAAGTTTTCAACAAGCTCAAATTCTTTTAGAGGAGTAAGATTGCACGTCTTCCTCAATATTTTTTGTATCACTCCAAATTTTCCACACCCTTACCTTCAGGCTAAAGGATCCGCACCCGGAAGGGGGATGCGGGAAGGATGGGACAATACCTCAGACTGAGAGGCCCTTTGAAGGTCCCGCCTCTTGGTGGAGGGGTATTAAGGTGATTTTTCAACAGATGGTGGGGTTCACCAGGAAATGTTTAGTGGCAGTCTCCATGCCTAGGTTGAGAATGAGTTTAATGTGTTTAGTTTTATCTTTAAACATTCAAATCCTAGGTTTAGCCAAATGAATCTAAGTTGTTCTATTATGAAATGTAGATTTAAATAAATACAAAAAATAGAATTAAACATAAAACACAAAGAATATGCTAAATGAGAAAAGCCATACCTGATTTCGGATGTCTGATGGAGATTATGATTTTTGAAGCAGTCCAGATCGCCTCTGATTTGATAGGATCGTCTGAAATCAGAGAAGATCATCTGAGATCTGACGAATTCATCAGAAAAATTCGTCAAAGACCTAAAAACAGAGAAATAGATACAAAATACATAAAATGCAGCTATACTGATAAAGGAAAATGATATGAAATAATAATAAGGATGTTAATGAGATAATTTCGAATAGAAATACAAGTAAATTATGATGCTTTAATAGCTAATCATGATTTTATTATGTAATTAAACTACATGGGTGAACTCCAAGATGCAAAATAACAAGAAATAATAATAAAACTGACTAAATGCAAAATAAAATAGTAGCAAAGTATAGGAAAAGTGCAAAATCTGGGCACTGATTGCCCCTAATGCAGAATGTAGTTGAAATTGTCTCAAATTTTGACGGGATCATCCAAGATTGTACAGGATCGTCTGCGACGATTTGAGCTTGCTTCGGCTAAAAATCAATGAGGTCCCTGCAAGAAAACTTGGAAAGTACAAATGCAGATGGTAATCTAGGGTATTCTAATACACGCAAAGGTCAAGTTATAGGAAAATTCAGCTAGGGGGATGTCAAGGGGGGTCCTAAGGTTTAAGTAGGCTTAGGAGGGAGGTTAGGAGGTTGGATATCATCCTAATCTGGAAGATATCTAACGGGGGAGGTCTCTAACGGCGTAGACATGCTTTTGCCCAGATTAGAGACGTTGTTGGAATAGAGGCTAATTATGCACAAATCAGTTTGGGACGAGATCGTCTGGATGTTCTACTCCAGACGAAATCGTCCGATCTGAGGCGATATCGTCTGATCGGAGACGATATCGTCCAACGGTCACAACAAATCCTAAAAATGGCATGAAAAATGGGGAAAGCTATTTAACAGGCGGTTAACGGGCGATTCAGGGTTAAAATTGAATTTTGAATTATTACTAAGGTAATTTTAATTATTTGCTAAGGTTTACTGCGCCAATTTTAGGGTGCTACATTTTGCCCCTTCTTTAGCAAATTTTTTGAAGAAAATGCATTAAAGATGAGTTCTTCTCAATCTACGAGAAAGCAAAAATTATTCCCATTTTTAGGCGACGATTCTAGGTCGAATCGTACGATAGCTTACTATGGTGCCCCCTTCGTGTTTTTACCCAAATCGAACGTTTGAGGTAAAAACACGAAAAAGCAAAATTTAAAATGTTTTTAATTATTTTTGAATAAAATTTAAAAAATAGGGAAAAACCCTAATTTATTGTTACTGTTCATTTTTATTTTATGGTTTCTGGAGCTCTACAAACAAAATGGTCGAGACAGCGCACAGATCAACAGAGGTCTGGCACGGGCTACGGGTAAGAGTCTAAACTTGGTTTAGAATGTTTTAATTTTGAATTTCATGCTTTTTAGATTAATTTTGAATGATTTTTTGAGCATCGTGGCCATTTTTGGGCCATCGACATCGTTGAGACGAAATCGTCTCAATTTCATCGAAATCGTCTCGATATTGTCAATTTTGTCTAGAGGCGAAATCAGCGAAATGGGGACGATTTCGTCAAATAAGGGACGATTTCGACTTGCGAAATTGGAGACAAATTTGCTCAAATTGAACTTGTGTTGTATTTTTAATCACTATTTTATTAATGATTTTTATTGTTTTGTTGTTTATGTTACAGAGAGGATGACTAAAGAGCAGAGAATGGAAATATGACAGGTTGAGGGATGACTTGGCCGCTCTATCTTAGGCAGAGTGATATTAGTTGGCTCAAGTCAGCTTGTAGCATGTGGCAGATATGCCATAGGTTTTGACAGATATGGGGCTATTGACAGCCCTAGCAGAGAGGTGGTATTTGGGTTCTTCTTGTTTCCGATTACCGACAAGGGAGATGACTCCCACATTGGAGGATGTATGGAGGATTTTGAGGATCCCCATACAAGGATGGCTAATAACTCCCATGGCCAATCAGGGCCACACGATGATGCAACTATGCGGAGATCCGAGCTTCACCCTGGAGAATGGCAGAGTGAACATCGATTCGCTACGTCAGATGCCTGGGGCATCTAGACTAACACAGGTTTTGGCTAGGGTGGTAGGTGGTCTGTTGCTATGCCATCAGAGTGGGTGCAGAGTACCATGGCTACTGATAGATGTGGTTTGCAATATGAGAGACCATAGGTACAGGTTTTCTTGGGAGAGCTATGTACTATGTCGATTGTATAGGATCCTGCATGGGGTCGGATAGATCTGCCAATGTCCCGAACACTACTTGATGAACTTGTCTCTGACCAGATCACCTAGAGGCCTTGGAGAGATCATCCAGGGTGGGCCGAGGATGAACAGGAGCTGGCTCATGTTAGGCAAACCTATTGGCTGAGGATGGAGAGGGGAGAGGTGGAGCTCCACCGCTACAACCGAGTTTTGAGGCAGTTCGGTCTACAGCAGGGGATCCCATCTCTCAGAGACTACAAGTTTTTTTGTACCATCCAGGATAACACTATAGTTAGTGGAGCACAAAATATGTAGCACTTCTAGATTCAAGACATAGATGATGCCCCGATCCAACCAGTGGATAGGGACGACGTTGGGGTAGTTGACGGCTATGATGCCTGGTACATAGGCATCCGCCCTCCTTGGATGATGAGGGCTCAGGGTCCGATTCACGCAGTTGTGTGTCGGATGGGGAGGCGATGCCAAGCGTCCATTGAGGCGACACAATGTCATGGTGGGAGAGAGCAAAGGAGGCCACAGGCTCAGTAGAGGTCATAGCAGCAGGAGAGGAGGGAGGATAGACTCCCTTCTCCATAGAGAGAGAGGCCATCGCTCGATAAGGGCAATGGTGTGGACACAAGAGAGAGTAGTGAGATGGCTACTCTTCGGGCAGAGACTGTCCATATCTAGGCATAGGTGTAGACTTTGCAGGATGAGGCTACATGTCATCGATTTGAGGCTACACAGCTCAGAGATGAGGTTGCATGCCTCAGAGCACAGAGCGAAGGAGCGAGCACTCAAGAGCTGATGCGGTCGATTGCTCAGACCACATTCTATCAGGGTATCTACTTCCAACTGGTGCTAGAGGGCCAGAGGGTATAGCTACCAGCTGGCATTGTGGATCCGATCAGGGTTGGGTCATCGAGGACTTCATCCCGATCGATGACTAGGACTCGTAGTACCACACATACTACGATGGGGCCACCTCGTCCACCTTAGGGCGAGGGAGGAGATGAGGCTGAGAGCTCGAGGGGTTCTCGAGGCTAGGCTACTGCACTGCACATACTGAATATATGATTGAGAGGATTGAGTATGCCAAGATGTAGATTGTGGCATACCAATCTAGTTTTGATATGATGTACATATATTGTTGATATATATATATATATATATATATATTATATTTTTTGATCATATGACTTGTCTTATGTGTTTGTATGATGCTTTAATGTTTTGATGTGATTGATTTAATGATTCATGTGATTATGCCGTTTGGAAATATTATGGTTTGAATGTCATGCTTTTAAAATTTAAATGAAATAATCTGATGTAAACAATTGGTGGTTGTTTGCGGGATAATAATAATAATAAAAAAAAGGACTTTTAACAATAATTTCAAAGGACATTGTCGCTATTATAGACCATTTCATGGAGTCGCCGCTCACTCGGTCGTCAAGCTAATCCCAATATAGAAATATTGTTAAAATAAAAGAGTGCTTAAGAGACTATCTTAAGACTTTGTTGTGATGATGCAAATGATGATGATGATGGTGATTTGTTTTCAGATTTCCATGAAAATATAATGCATGAAATATATTAAAGATGATTTTTGCTAGGCATAAATTCCTAAGTGTGATAAAATTTTTGAATAATTCCCTAGGAATTATACCATCATTACAAAATTGAAGTTGACATAATGACATGAAAATAGAAACAATGTGCATTGTTGTTAAAGCATAATTGTGTAACATAATGATTTAAGTCACATGTTTTGATGAATTTAAATAAATGGGAAATAAAATTAGTACAATGGTTTGCGCTAGGCATAGAATATTTAGGTATAGACTTATACCATCATTCCGAAATCCAAAGAAGAAATTGATAGTTTTATTGCATGGTTGATTTTTTAATTTTTGAAAATAAATAGATAATATGAAGATGAGGACTTGCGCTAGGCATAAAATTCCAATTTTGGTTTTGGAACTATACCATCATCGCGAAAGTCGATAATATATATAAATGTAACTTTATTGCATGTTTTTGAAAATGATTTTGATTTTTGATAATGCATGTAGTTGTCTTTATACTAAACAACTGTTCTTTAAAGAAGAAAATGAAATTATTCCAAACAATTTGCAAAAATATTTCAAAGTATCTTAAAGACAATAGTTAGATTTATAAGGAATCCCATGTGCATATGTGAGTTCATTACCAATCTTGATTTATCATAATGATACACAAAATCTCTCAAATACAAATGTGTGTGCAATTGCATTGTTCATTGACCAGTTTTGAGCAAGATAATTTGATACAAGTGATTTAAATTAACCAAATGAGTGTTCATTAACCATGATTTAGATGCATATAACCATACTAGACTACTATGTAAGTCGGGTTATCAAGAGCTAGCTAATCCATAAGCAGACATAGGTCTGTACAAAAGAAGGTCGCTAATGTGATAGACATATCGCCACGCTAGGAGTTACCCAAGGCCAAGCGGGTTGGGCACAAACCACCTGTTATGGGGCTTACCTCACAGTTTTTGAATAATTGAGAATTCCAGGGATTCAAGCTCATCAACCCTTCTTTTCTTTTCAATGGGTAGGGAAAGGGATTTTATTGCTTTTGCTTTTGCTTTTCTTCTTTTTTCTTTTGTATTTTTGCTTTTTCGTATCTTTTGCTTTGATATTTGAGATAATGTTGAAATAACTTTTTTCTTTTTCTCATAATTTTTTTTGATTTCTTTTTCTTTTGCTTCCTCTTCTAGGGATACGTGCTCGAATTAGTTGTAGAGCAAGGGATTTTTATTCCGGGTAGGGGTGAGCTTGTCCTTTTGTCAATTCTCAAAGATTCTAGACCATGTGCATGATAGGATAGCAGGGGAAACTTTTCGCTCAAGAAACCACTTCTACTATGTAGCATAGCATGGAAATTACAAATATAATCATTTTATTGTGAAAAGATATGCTTGGTTTAAGTAAATAACAAGATCAATTCTCTATGCTCAAACTTTATTTAATTAAATTTTGTGGACTTTGATATAAGAGAGATTAGTAATCATGCCAGATAAAATCAAAATATTTATTTTTGTGTTTGTGAAAGTGAGGGATTCCAAATAAATGCTAATTTATCCAAAATAATTTGAAAATATAACTGCAATACTTTAAGAAGAAATATATACAACAAATATTTTTGAGGAGTTTGATAATTTTGACTCTCTCTTTCTTCTTTATTATTATTTTTTTTTTGTTGGTTTGTTTTTGTTTAAACAGTTTTATATATATTTTTAAAATGAGACAACATGCAAAATATGTACAAATGAAATGACTAAATTTTATGCGTAATATCGCTTAAGATGCATAATATTCATAGGTTCTTTTAAATCTTTACCATCTAAGGTAGCTAATTTGTATGCTCCCGATTCAAATTTAGCAGTGATAATATATGGTCCAAGCCAGTTGGGCTCAAATTTACCTTTAAGGTCTTTAGTTGCATTAGTATTTTTTTTATTTTCTTTTAAAACAAGGTCGCCGACCTCAAAGGATCGATGATGAACTTTCTTAGCATATGATATTTTAAGCTTGTTTTGGTAGGCACGAAGATGCTCCAAAGCATTGATGCGCTTTTCATCTAGGAGTTCCAGCTGACTGAGTCTGCCAGCTCGATATTCATCTCCTACTTCGGTATCTTGAAGTAGTAGAGCCAAAGAAGGAACTTCTAATTCAAAGGGAAAAATAGCTTTAGCGCCATAAACCAAGACAAAAGGTGAAGTTCCAGTGGGAGTTCGAACACTAGTTCGATATGCCCACAAAGCTGGATATAATTGAATGTGCCAATCGCGACCAGATTTATTGACCAATATTTTAAGAATTTTGATTAAGGTTTTGTTAGATGCTTCTGCTTGACCATTACCCTGAGGATAATAGGGAGTGGACCAGCGATGTTGAATCTTATATTTTTGGCATAATTTCTTAACATATTTATTTTTGAAACAAGTTCCATTGTCTGAGATGAGATTTGCAGGAATTTCGAACCTACAAATAATTTGATTAAAAATAAATTTAGAGACTTGTGTTCCAGTGCAGGAAGCTAAAGGCATAGCTTCAACCCACTTCATAAAATACTCGATGGCGGTTATGATGAATTTGTGTCCATCAAATGACACAGGATTAATTTTGCCAATAATGTCTAAGCCCCATTTTGAGAAGGGCCAAGGAGATGAAATAGCCTGCAGCTCTTGTGCAGGTGCATGGACAAGGTCAGCATGTTTTTGGCACTTGTCACAATGGTGCACATAATCATGTGCATCATTTTCCATGGTAGGCCAAAAGTATCCTATCCTAAGGAGCTTTTTAGCAATGACACTACCACTAAAGTGTCCTCCACAAGATCCATCGTGGGCTTCACTTAAAGCTGATTTGGATTCTTCTAGATTCAAAAATCTCAATAGGATACCTTCAAAAGATCTCCTATATAAAGTATTGCCAATTATTACAAATCGACTTGCTCGTCTACGTAATAACCGACGCTGGTTTCTATTAGAATTGGCAGGGAAAGTCCCATTTTGAAGAAAATCAAATATATTCGTATACCAAGGTTCAGGAGTAGTTTCATTGATTAGAAACACATCCAAAGGTTCTAAACATGACTTATTTGAAGCGGGTTCCTGGAGTCGATGAATAATGATGGTGGCATATTCGTCATCTAACTCCAAGGGCAAAAGAGATGCACTGTGGCCATAGCATCAGCTGCACGGTTGCTAGTTCGAGGAATAGCTTCCAAAGTAACTTTATCAAACAAGGATAACAATTGCAAAACATATGCTTTATATGGGCACAATTTATCATCTTTGGTCTGATAAACTTCATTAATTTGGTTTATAACAAGTTGAGAATCACCAAAAACTAGTAGATGTTTGATTTTTAGCGCCAAGGTAGCTCGTAATCCAAGGATTAGAGCCTCATATTCAGCAGTATTATTGGTGCAAGCAAATGTTAATTTAAATGAAAAAGGTATAAGATGTTTTTACGAGGATATTAAAATAATACCCGCACCAGCCCCACTCATGCATCGGGCTCCATCAAAGTATAAGGACCATTGTTCAACACGGTCTGCCTCTAATTGAAGGCATTCATCAGGAAACTCAATGATGAGGGGATGGGTAGACTCTAAGGGTGCAACAACTAATTGATCTACTATGATTTGACCCTTAATAGACTTTTGTCCTATGAACATGAGTTCAAACTCGCTTAGAGCAAGAACCCACTTTGTTGTGCAACCCGATAAATAAGGTCGACTCATAAGATACCGCAAGGGATCATATTTAGCAATGACATATGTTTTTTGACTGAGCATATAATGGCGTAATTTTTGCATAGAAAATACGATTGCTAGACATAGTTTTTCTAATGTTGTGTAGCGAGTTTCATAACTGATGAGGGTTCTGCTAATGTAATAATTAGCACGTTCTTTCTTCTCATCATCAAGCTGAGCTAACATAGCTCCTAAGGCAAAATCTGAAGCTAAAATATATAGGATAAAAGGATGATCAGGTCTAGGCGGTGAAAGCACAAGTGGGTTAAGGAGGTATTGTTTGAGAAGTTCAAAAGCTTCCTTACATTCGTCATCCCAATTAAAAGGGACATCCTTCTTAAGGAGCTTAAGAAAGGGACTGGTTTTTTCCACCAGCTTATCGATGAAGCGACGGATGGCTTGAAGTTTACCTTGTAAACTTCGTAACTCAGATATATTGGTAGGTGCGGGCATATCAGTGATAGCCGCAATCTTGAGAGGGTCGATTTTGATACCACGTAAAGAAACTAAAACCCCTAATAGTTTATCGGACTTAACTTCGAATATGCATTTGGCTGGATTTAATCGAATAAGGTATTCTCTTAACCGATTAAATACTTTTCTCAAATCATCTAAATGATCATCTTCTTTAATAGAGCGAGCTATAATATCATCTACGTAATCATGTAGGATATCATGCATCATATCATGAAAGATATAAGTCATGGCTCGTTGATATGTTGCGCCTGCATTCTTTAAACCAAATGGCATCACTTTCCAACAAAAGGTACCCCAAGGGGTAATAAAGGTTGTTTTGGGCTGATCTTCAGGAGCTATCCTGATCTGATTGTAACCGGAAAATCCATCCATTAGGGACATCATTCCACTCCCCACAGTAAAATCAATGATTTGATCCATGTTTGGAAGAGGAAAATCATCTTTAGGGCATGCAACGTTAATATCTCTAAAGTCTGTGCAAACCCTAACTTTGGTAGCTTCTTTCTTGGTGACTGGAACTACATTTGAGATCCATTCAGAATAATCAATAGCTTGTATAAAAACAACATTCGGGAGTTTTTCTAACTCCCCTTTGACTAGCAAGGCCACTTTGGGATGCATTTTTCTAAGTTTCTATTTAACAGGTTTAGCATCCGGATGGACTACTAGATGATGCATGACTACAGAAGGGTCCAGACTTGGCATGTCTTCATATTTCCAAGCAAAGACATCTTCATATTCTTTAAGAAATGCAATGTATTCATCTTGTTTTTCTTGACTTAATTCTGATCCAATACTGATTATGTGAGGATTATCCTCAGTTCCAATGTTAACTTTAATGATGCTTTCTACTTCCATGTGTAGATCTCGTTCAAAATTAGGTGGGGCGGGTGAGACGCCCAATTCTTGTAATTATTTTAAGGTTAACTTGGAGAATTCATCTTGAGGAATCGTGGCCTCAAGTTGGGCTATAGTAGGTATAGAACCATCAAAATAAAAACCATTGTGTAACAACTCTTCAACGAAGACATCATGGAAAATATCTCCTTCCAACTCATCATCGAATTTAGCAATCAATTCAGGGTAAGCTATGGATAGCATATTGCATGTAAAGGGATTATTATTTGGACACAAAGAATCTTGTTTATCTAGATAATCTTGATAACATATGAGTTGATCATCACCTTCAAAAGGGAAGGGTTGACCCTTACTAGGAAACAGAGCCCACACCACATCGGGCAGGCCATGGTTCTACCTCAATAGGTTCTTTCATACCATTTTGGAAAGGTCCCAAGCCTTTCCCTTTATATCCCATTTTAAGCATTATAGGTTTAGCTTTAATATATTCATTAGCAAAATAGCATCGAGCATATCCATCACAATGCATCTTGATGTTTCGGGGTATTCTTCCCCAGTCATATCCTTTATAAATAAAAGCACAACTCCCGACTTGGTAAGTACTTCCCATAGGTTGTGGGAGGCCCAAAGTATGAGGAGATGGCGGAAAATTATTTAAAAGAAGTGAATCTTGCATAGAAGCATTTGTTTTTTTTGATATAAGAATTTTAGATAAATCAGGTAAGAGTTCATCAGAAAGAGCATAAGATGTAGAAGGATCATTCCCTATATCTTTAGATGTGGAAGGTATGATAGATGTAGATAATGTGGAGGTGTTAATAAATGGGTCTATGGGTTTTGAAATTATAGGGATGGAACATGAAGGATTGGTTGTAGATCTAAGATCTTTTTGAGGTTCTAGTATGGTTTGTTCAAAAGATTGTTGAGCTATACATGGGGGTGAAATTAATGGAGGAGAAATAGATGAATTTGTAGGTGTGTGTTTCACACTTTTAGATGAAAAATAAGAATTAGGATGTGTGGATGACAAGGCAGGGCAAAACTGAACTCCAACAGGTTCTTCCAAGGCACACATATCAAAGGGTCTAGGATCACCATGAATAGTGACCAACTGATTTTTAAATTTGAATTTAACACATTGGTGTAAAGTTGATGGGACAGCCCGCATCGCATTGATCCAAGGGTGACCCAAGAGTATATTGTACGATGCGGGGCAATGTACAATAAACACGGTTGTATCTAGGGTTCTAGGACCAACTTGCAAGGGTATAGTAATGACTCCACACATTTCTTGTGTCTCATCATTGAAGGCTTTGATAATCATATCCGTTCTTTTCATTTCATCACTTCTAAAGCCAAATCTTTGGTAAAAGTCAAAAGTGCATATGTTTAGAGATGAACCATTATCAATCAAGACTCGTTTAACAACTACATCTCCAATTAGGGCGGTGATATATAAGGGGTTATCCTTATGTAGACTATGTTGGGGTATATCTTTATCTCAAAAGTCAATACAATCGACTTTGCGAGTGATGATAGTATTGGACATGGCTTCAGGTTGAATATTTTGAGGTACCATCATTTGGCTTAATGTGAGCATTAATTCATCCCTATGGGTAGGAGAAGATCTTAACAAGTCCAAAAGGGAAATTCTAGCTGTAGTATTGGATAATTGTTCGTTAATATTGTAAGGAGGTTTTGGTTGAACATTAGACATATGATTCCCTTTATTGGGATTTTTCAAAATAAATGGAGGTGATCCATCATTCTGAGTTTGATCCTGTTGAGAATTTTGAGCCTGTTTTCTGGTAACGACTCCGATGGTACCTACAATGTTATATTGAAGATGCTGAACTGGTCTTGGTTGAGCGTTTATGGCTTGTTCATTAGAAAGGAACTGATTAGAAGAGGGTCGAGTAGTAACTCTTCTAGGAAATGGTTCTTCTGGAACCATAGCATCTGTAATAGGTTGAATAGGATCTGATTCATTTTTAGAACTATTTGATTGATTTGAGGTGATGTCTACTTCACTTTCAGTATCCAATTCTACATCACTAGGATCTAGAGTTTGAATATTATGTAGGGGCCTGGTCGTGACTATGGATAAAGTTGTGCCAAATATTTGAGGATCCTGAATAGATAATTGTTTGCTAATAGTCCCTACATATCGGGTAGGAGGGGGAACATTATGATGTTCGATTTGATTGGCCACTTCTTTACCATGTTTTGGTAAAGGATGTTGAAATATATCTAATGATTGATTAGCATTTTGATTCTGATTTTGGGGAATGGTATTTTGAGAATTATTAGGAGCATTTTGTTTAGGTTGGAAGGCTTGCACCTCCATTTCATTATTATCAATCAAATCTTGTATTTTATGTTTCAATATTTTACAAGAGTTTGTAGAGTGTCCAGGTCCTCTATGAAAATCATAATGTAAATTAGCTCTGTATCCGGGAATAGTTGGATCAGGTTCCTGGATAGCTGGTAATTGAACCAAACCTCTTTCGAGTAATTGGGGTAGAATAGTTGATAATGGTTGATTGAGTCTAATAAATTCTCGAGGAGGTTTATCAGGAGGTTTTAATATAAATTTTTATGTTATCTTTGTTGTATTGATATTAGCCATGTTTCTACTATCAGTGACTCTGTCACCTACAACTTGTTTATTTTTGTACTAATTTCTGGATGTTTTCTCATCATCTTTCTTCCTAAGTTGGCCTCTCCTATTGAGAGCATCTTCCACCCTTCGAGCTAAGTCTATAGCTTGATCGAAGGTGGTCAAGGTAGCAGTTGATAACTCATAGGATATTTGTTCTTGTAAATTATTAATAAAATATCCAACATTTCCCTATAAGGTAGCACAAAGTGCGCTTTTCCTATCAACTGCCTCCATCTAGCTAAGAAATCAGCAAAACATTCATCTTTGTCTTGTTTTAAGTTGTACAAATCTTTAATGGTCACATGCCTCTCGATGTAGGCACTAAATTGATGGACAAAAGATTTAGCTGTTTCCTCAAAATTTCTCAAAGAATGAGTGGGCAATTGATAGTACCACTCTAATGCCATTCCTCCTAAACTTTTTGGGAACATTTTTAGTAATAGCAAGTCATCATGTGATATATCATGACATGTTATCCTAAACATGCGAAGATGTTCTATGGGATCTTCAGTTCCTTTATATATAGGCAGGACGGGCATGGGAAAGTTTTTAGGGTATGGTTGTGCTACAACTATGGGATCCAAATGCTGACTACACATCTCTTGATAATTGTACGAGGGACGGTAAGGATATATCTGGTCCATACATGAAGCTAACTGTTTCACCATGGCTTCCAGACATCGGTTTGCCCACCATATTGATTCGATAGGGTATTAATATGGGATTTGTGAACATATGATGAAGGGACATGAAGATTAGACGCTATATTGCTATTGTGTAAATTGTTGGTAGGAAGGGTGTTATGAAGAATTTTTGAAGTTGTATTATGTTGTATCCTAGATTGTTGAAAATTGGTGTTTGGCTTCATTTTAGGTTTTTGTCGATTTGAAGCATATTGATCAATAGTTTGGCGAAATAAAGCAGTGAATGAAGGTTTCTTTTATGTGGGAATTATTTTAGGCTCAATAACAGGTTCCTTAGGGGGTTGGGTAACCTGTTGTTTTTGCATGTTTTGAATCATAGTGACCATATCTCTATTGGATGGTCCAGCCTTATCACTTTCTTGATCAACAAAGGACAAGGGATTAGTGTGTATGTTAAACATATCTTCCATGGCTACTTGAGTGTCACTAATTTGTCCTCTATTAATATGAACTGCCATATTAAGAGCACCAATGTTATTATTGAAAAATTTCTAGAAATGATCTAAGTTATCAAAAGCAATAGTTCCATCTGGAGCCATTCTAGGGGATGAGGATCCTTCCTCTTTAAGATTTTCTTCTTGTTCATCTACAACAAGCTCATCTTTTGGCTGTTCTAGAGTTTCTCCTTCCGGAATTGAATCTTCAAGAAGGACATTTGGGTTTTTTGTTTTGTCTCCTAACCAATCTTCTTCTTCTTCTTCAGTTTGTTTACCATTCCTAAGTCTAGGCATTGTGCTTAAACTTAGATTTCAACAAATATATAGATATATGTGACAAGCTTAAGAGGTATATATTTTAATTATATACCTACTATAGGATTTTAAAATAAAATGTTTTGGTTTTGTTATATTTCGGTTTTTCTTATTTTTTTCTATTTTTTTGTTTTTGTAACAATATTATAAAGATAACAAACAACACACTAAATGCAAGAAATAATAATAATGAAAACAATGATCTAGTTTTCTATAAACAATTTATAAATATCATTAATGGGCTCGAGTTCTTCAGGAGTCATGAAGTGTTCTTCAAATTGAAAATTTTCTTTCAAGAATTTGACAAAAAGTGCTATAGTGATATTATCTGTCTCAGATTCTAGTTGGTAGAAATAAATTTCGTGGCAATACTCTCGATATAACACAGCCCGAGGAACTCTCCTCCACCTTTCCCTATATGTAATAACAACCTCTTGATCTTCTACACGACCTAGGAATTGGTGTATAATAGCTACGTTCTCGAGGTATTCCTCGAAGGTGAACAATTCTGAAGACACAAGAGCTCTCCTATAAGCTAACCACCTATGGCAAGCTCTCTGAAGTTCATGATAAAAAATGAGTTGATGAGGATCCAAGATCCTATCTAAGGCAAACCTCTTGATTTGTCTAAGTTCGGTTGATCTAGATGAAATAATACCTAGCCTCCTGTCAAGTTCTTTCTGCAAAATTTGTTTTCTATCTGTTTCAGGCACACTAAGCACAAAATTAACTTCTATGGTTGCTAACTGGTTTTCAACATTTATAGTGATAGCTAGTCTTTTCTTAGGAGCTATCATCTAGACATGATATGCAACTTAGTAGTTTTCTAATGATTTTAAATGCATCTATGTTTTTTGGTTTTCTTTTTTTTTATTTTCAAAAGGTTTTAGTTTCACGTCGGGTTCACAAAAAATGTATCGCTCCAAATTTTCCACACCCTTACCTTCAAGCTAAAGGATCCACACCCGAAAGGGGGATGCGGGAAGGATGGGACAATACCTCAGACTGAGAGGCCCTTTGAAGGTCCCGCCTCTCGGGGGAGGGGTATTAAGGTGATTTTTCGATGGATGGTGGGGTTCACCAGGAAACGTTTAGTGGCAGTCTCCATGCCTAGGTTGAGAATGAGTTTAATGTGTTCAGTTTTATCTTTAAACATTCAAATCCTAGGTTTGGCCAAATGAATCTAAGTTGTTCTATTATGAAATGCAGATTTAAATAAATACAGAAAACAAAATTAAACATAAAACATAGAGAATATGCTAAATGAGAAAAGCCATACCTAATTTCGGATGTCTGATGGAGATTCTAATTTTTGAAGTAGTCCAGATCGCCTTTGATTTGATAGGATCATCTGAAATCAGACAAGATCATCTGAGATCTGACGAATTCGTCAGACGAATTTGTCAGAGACCTGCAAACAGAGAAATAGATACAAAATACAGAAAATGCAGCTATACTGATAAAGGAAAATGATATGAAATAATAATAAGGATGTTAATGAGATAATCCCAAATAGAAATACAAGTAAATTACGATGCTTTAATAGCTAATCATGATTTTATTATGCAATTAAACTACATGGGTGAACTCCAAGATGCAGAATAACAAGAAATAATAATAAAACTGACTAAATGCAGAATAAAATAGCAACAAAGTATAGGAAAAGTGTTAGCGTAATTATTTCATTATTTGTCTGTTTATGCATTTGTTATTCTGTTCTAACAAAATGCTATTGTAGCTGGTTGGTTTAGCAACCTCCGGCAATTCATTTGTTTTGCAGTCTTATTTAAACTGCACATTCTTCAATAAACATTTGATTGTTTTCCTAACATGGTATCAGAGCCACTCGAAAGTTTTTGGGTGAGGTGATTGTAGACGAGATTTTTTTTGCGGGCGTGTTTTTTTTTCCCTGCTCGTGCGCTATCTCCTCTCCCTGTCGCGCAGCTGAGCAGATTAAAAAAATAATAATAATAATTTGTGTCGTGCACAGACGCGTGACAGTCATCGTGCATCCACGCATGACTGAGTGGAGCCGGCGCATTCCAGCGACCAGCCTACGTAAACCTGCATCGCTGTAGCCTGCGCGGACGTCGCGTCCAGCCTGCGTGTAGAGGATGCGTAGAGAGACGTCTCCTCGCGTAGACGAGTCTACGTAGAGGCGCATCCGCTGCACGTAGAGGACGCGTAGACAGACATCTTCGCACGCAGATGAGTCCGCATCACGACGTGCATAGACACAGATGTCATTGTGCACAGAGGAGGGTCGTAGACGTTCACGTAGAGACAGACATCATGACGCGCAGGGGGACCCTCCCCCCCCGTTGAAGGCGCAGTCGTAGAGGAGGGGTGTAGACGTCCGTGCATAGACAGACGTCGTGACGTCACGGGAATAAATCCCCCCCCATTGAATGTGCTGCATCGTGGGAATTAGAAAAGAATCCCCCCCCCCAAAAAAAAATGAAATGCCTGCGAGCCGCGACGCGCAGCAACAGGACGCTGCGGAGGCAGCCACAGTGGGCTCGGGAAGCAGAGAGGAGGGATATATGAGGGGGCTCCACTGATCCTTTCGGATCAGCCCGCTGGCTCACGTGGTTGTGAGTCGTGCGGTAAGGCTCTGGGAGCCTGCAGGTCGGGGGTTCAAATCCCGCCGACTCCCCCAAGGTATAATTTTTTTTTTCAAAGTTTTTTTTAATTATTAATTTTTAGTTAAAATTTTTTAATTTTAATTTATTTTTTATAGTTTTTAAAACTTTATAAATTAAAATTTAATTTTAATTTATTTTTTCATAAGGTTTTAAAACTATATAAATTAAAATTATTTATTTTAACTTTAAATACATAATAATTATTAAAATGCTTTGTTAAAGAGAATTTTTTTTAAGGGGGGATATTTTTTTCAAAAAATCAAAGGGGGAATGTGAGTAATTTTCTGAAAAATAGCAATTTGGCGAATTGTAAAAGGTGCATTTTCGGCTGTGTCCGACACCTTAGGGTTTCATTCTGTGGGCATTTTTTTTTTATGTATGATGCATTTTCATTTCTATGCACTACTTCATTAAAATATAAATCACTCCCTAAGTCCCCAAAATAATTAAAAACCCATCTGTGCAATTTATTTGCACCACAGCGTTCGGTAAAAATGGTACCTCTGGCCCACACTTACAGGTAAAGTTGTCGTGCTTTGGGCTACTGTATCTATCGCCTAATATAGCTGCAACAATGACGTCTGAGCTTGTTCTCTATAAATCGTCGGGGAGGAATAAGTACGCAATTTTTGCATTTTTTTACTCCATCCACTACCCTTAATCGTTCTTGTGTTTGCATAAATCCTGACGAAGTATTCTTCATAGTGTTTAGGGGAAGTTACGCCCCATGCATGATAAGAATCTTCTATGGTAGGTGCCATCAACAAGGCGATTCCCTTTCAGTACCGCTTATGTTCCACGTATCGTATGATCTCTAAAACTCACCTCTAGTCTCCCTCACGTAAGGGGGGGTGATTTTTGTTGATATTTCTAAATACCTATAGTTTCCATCACGTAAGGGCGGGTATTTTGTATGGTATAACGGCCTAGAAAAAGGTATATCGAAAGGGAGACCAATTGGTGTTATAAGGAACCTTCACTATGGCCGTTGTTGCAAAGTTGATGACTGATCCTCATCAGTTATTGAAAGGTCCAAATTATACACCATGGAAACATAATATGAAGGCAATTCTCCAAATGGAAGATTTATGGGATATTGTTACTGGAGTAACAACTAGGCCTTCACCAACAGCAGGATCCACAGGTCCTTCCGCAGATCAGATAGCTTTTGACAAGAAAGACAGTAGAGCAAAGGTGCTCATTTTGTTTGCTATTTCAGATGAAGTGCAACCTCATATAGCTGACAAAGCAAGTGGTAAAGAGGCATGGGATGCCCTTAGAACCATATATGAGGGAAATAATGATTCCACCATTCTTCATCTTCAAAAACAACTTCATAACCTGAGTTTGAGACAGTGGTGAAACAGCTTGAACTCTTTCTGTGCAGTGTCTGAATTGAAAGAGAAATTGAATTCTTTGGGAGATACTGTGGACGAAAAGCTTCTCATTTCACTTGTGATGAGAGCTTTGCCTTCTTCATTTGATATGTTGATCACCTCTATCCAGGTGTCTCAATGACAAATTACCTACATCGAGTTGGTCAATCTGCTTCAACAACAGGAGGCACGCCAACTTCACAAGGATAATTCTTCCAATACAGCCCTATACACCAACAGGCAGGGTTCTAGGAAGAAAGGTAATGGGAAAAAAGGAGGCAACTTTCGAGAAGGAGGAAATTCTCAATAGGATACAAAAGGAAAAGGCAAACAACCTCAAGAGAAGAAGAGGTGGTGCAAGATCCGTGAGAAAGACAACCATGACACCAACAGTGTTGGCATAAGAACAAGCAGAAAGGCCAAAACAAACCATAAAATAAAAACAAGCAACCCCAGGTGAATGTTGTTATTGAAGAATCTGACTCAGATTCTGAATGGGCACACAAGGTGCTCATGACTACCATAGATTCCACACAGAGGGATCTCGTTTGGTATGTCGATTCTGGAGCTAGCAAACATATGACTGGCGACAGATCGTGGTTTGAATCATTTGTGGCCAAAGAGGGCAAACCTATCACCATTGCTGATGATAAAACATATAGGGTTCAGGGAGAGGGTACAGTTTCAGTCACTCTTCCTGATGGCAAGTGTTAGATTGACAAAGTCCTCTATGTTCCAGGATTGGCCAATAATTTGTTGTCAGTGACACAAATCCTGGATAGAAATATGGTTGTCAACTTTCGTGTTGAGAATGGAAAGAAGTGTTGTACTATTACCAGGAAGGGTAAGCAAATTGCAACAACTTCATATAAGCACGGCTTATTTGCCCTAGATGCTATCTCTACTCCACATGTTGCCATGACTGTCTCTACCAAGGAGGCAACTTCCCTATGGCACAAGAGATATGGGCATCTTAGTTTTGGCTACTTACTTGAGCTCAGTAAGTATGATATGGTAAATGGTCTTCCTTCCCTTCTCGCCACATTGCCGGTGTGCTCCGATCGCTAGCGGGAAAGCAAAGATAGAGTACCATTTGAGAAGAGCTCAACAAGAGCACAAAAACCTCTGGAGTTAATTCACACCGATCTGTGCAGTCCTTTCACACCCAACAATTGTGGAGGGAAGAGGTACTTTCAGTTATTTATAGATGACTACTCATGAAAGATGTGGGTTTTCTTTCTCCAACTGAAATTTGAAGCTTTTGCATTCTTCCAGTAGTTCAAGAAATTCGTTGAGAAGGAGTCAGGAGCTTCTATTAAAACCCTTCGCTCAAATCGACGGGGGGAGTTTACCTCTAATGATTTTTTTGCATTCTTAGATAAGCATGGAATCAAGAGACAGTTAACAACTACCTATACTCCTCAGAAAAATGGAGTTGCTGAGAGAAGGAACCGTTCTATCATGGAAATGGTTCGTTGTATGCTCACGAGAGCTACTCTTGGGCAACAATATTGGGTAGAAGTTGTCACCACCGCAGGATATCTCGTTGAATAGGGCACCCACAAAGGCCCTAAAAGGAATGACTCCATAGGAAGCATGGAGTGGTCGAAAACCCTCCATATCTCATCTACGTATTTTTGGATGTCACGCTTTCATGCACATACCGAAAGAGAAAAGGAAGAAGCTAGATGAGAAAACACTGAGATGTATTTTTCTTGGTTATGATGAGCACTCTAAAGGATATCGTTTGATAGATCCTTTGACCAAGAAAATTCATGTCAGCAGAGATGTTGTCTTTGATGAAGCTTTCACATAATAGAGCACATATAAAGTACACCTAGATATTGTGGAATCTAAGGAAGAGAAGATTCCTTCGTCAACACAGACAGGAGGTCCTTCTACATCTTCTTCACCACCACCAAAGAAGAACCCAAAATGGTGTACAAATACAATCAGAGACGCAAATTTATCCACTCCTCCCAATATGAACTTGGATAGACCTTGTACACACAGTATGGCTCAAAAGGAAAAAGAAGCCAAAGAAACTGGTGAGGTTGATGATCTTTGTCAATCTTTTGAGGAACTTTCTGTAACTCCACGTACATAAGCAGAGGATATGGATATTGATGATGACAGGGCATTCATGTCTACCATAGATGATCTTGAACCTGCATTAGTGCAAGATGCTCTCAGTGAGCCTCAGTGGAAGGCCGCTATGGATATAGAGTATGAGTCTTTGATGAAAAATAAAACTTGGAAGCTTGTTGATTTGCCGCATGGAAAGAAACCCATTGGATGCAAATGGGTATATAAATTCAAGTACAAGGCAGATGGAACAATTGATAAGCATAAGGCCCGACTTGTTGCAAAGGGCTATGCTCAAAAGGAAGGCATTGACTACGAGGAAACTTTTGCACCTACTGCTCGGATGACCACAATTCGAGTTATGTGTGCTATGGCAACACAATATGGGTGGAAAGTTCACCATATGGATGTCAAAAGTGCCTTTCTAAATGGTGATCTCCAAGAAGAAGTCTAAATGACTCAGCCTGAAGGATTTGAAGTGGAATGCCAAGAGCAGAAGGTTTGCAAATTGGTCAAATCCTTATATGGTCTGAAACAAGCTCCTCGAGCTTAGTATATAAAAATGGACAATCACCTTATGCAGCATGGATTTAAGAGATGTCCGTCAGATGCAAACCTCTATTTCAAGAAACAGGGTTTTGAGATAGTGTTGCTTGTACTCTATGTGGATGATCTGCTCATTACAGGGAGTTCAGAAACTATGATCTCTACTGTCAAAAGAAACTTGTGTAAATATTTTGAGATGATAGATCTCGGACTTCTCCATTACTGTCTTGGTCTGGAATTTAGCCAGAAGGAGCACTCCATCAAAGTGTCTCAGAAAAAATATGCCAATACATTGCTGGAAAAATATCGCATGACTGATTGCAAGCCAATGGCAACTCCGATGGAGAATGGACTTCAGTTATCGCGATATGATGATTCACCTCAGGTATATGGTACTCTCTAATGACAGTTGATTGGGAGTCTCATATATCTGACCAATACTAGGCCAGATCTCGTATTTGCAGTCAACTATCTTTCGAGGTTCATGCAGGAGCCTAAGACCAGTCATTGGAAAGTAGCAAAACGTGTTCTTCACTATGTCCGTGGTACTATGGAATATGGCCTAGAATACAAGAGGAACAACAAATTCTTCTTGCAAGGATACACGGACTCTGACTATGCCGAATCATTTGATGATTGCAAGTCAACTTCTGGATACATTTTTCATCTGGGATCCGGTCCTGTCTCTTGGCACAGCAAGAAGCAACAGGTGGTTGCTATTTCATCAACAGAGGTAGAGTATCGCGCTGCACGTGAAGCTGTGTGCAAAGTGATATGGTTGCGTCACATTCTGACAAGTATGGGCCATCCATCAAAATCTCCAATACACTTGTTTTGCGACAATCAGGGTGTTCTGAACCTTGTCAAGAATCCAGTCCATCATGAAAGAACAAAGCACATTGACACACAATGTCATTTCATTCGAGATGAAGTTCCAAAGCACCGAATTCAGCTTCAGCACATTCCCACCGATGCTCAAGTTGCAGACATTTTCACTAAGGCACTTGCACGTGTCAAATTTGAATTGTTTCACAGCTCACTTTGTATTGCAAAATGATGTAAGGGGATGTTAGTATAGCTAGTAGTCATCCTATTACCCAAATAATGTAATAAGGGGGGATGTTAGCGTAATTATTTCATTATTTGTCTGTTTATGCATTTGTTATTCTGTTCTAACAAAATGCTATTGTAGCTGGTTGGTTTAGCAACCTCCGACAATTCGTTTGTTTTGCAGTCTTATTTAAACTGCACATTCTTCAATAAACATTTGATCGTTTTCCTAACAAAAAGCACAAACTCTGGGAATTGATTGCCTCCAATGTAGACTACAGTTGAAATCGTCTCAAATTTTTACAAGATCTTCCAAGATTGTACAGGATCGTCTACGACGATCTGAGCTTGCTCCGACTAAAAATCAATGAGGTCCCTACAAGAAAACTTGGAAAGTACAAATGCAGATGGTAATCCAAGATATTCTAATACATGCAAAGGTCAAGTTACAGGAAAATTCAGCCAAGGGGATGTCAATGGGGGTCCTAAGGTTTAATTAGGCTTAAGAGGGAGGTTAGGAGGTTGGAGATCATCCTAATCTGGAAGATCTCCAACAGGGGAGGTCTTTAACGGCACAGACACACTTCTGCCCAGATTAGAGACGTCATTGGAACAGAGGCTAATTATGCACAAATCATTTTGGTACGAGATCATCTAGACGTTCTGCTCCAAAAAAAATCATCCGATCTGAGGTGATATCGTCTGATCGGAGACGATATCGTCCAACGGTCACAACAAATCCTAAAAATGGCATAGAAAATGGGGAAATCTATTTAACAGGCGGTTCAGGGTTAAAATTGAATTTTGAATTATTACTAAGGTAATTTTAATTATTTGCTAAGGTTTACTGCACCAATTTTAGGGTGCTACATTTTCAATATTATAAGCTATTGGATTTTTAGGTGTTATCCTTATTCTCTTTCCTTTGAAAGGGATTATCATACTAGAATAATCCATGTACATACATCCACCCAGTTTTGTAGTAAACTCCTTTGAAATGCATAAACCAAAGTAAGGTTCAATATCAACCACTACTATTTCTTGTACTATTGTTACCTTAGGGGCTCTATGTAGCCTCATTAAAACATCCTTTATGACTCCAACTATCTTAACAGGTGTTCCATCCAATTGTAATACTCCAGGACAAGATCAGGTATACTCCACACCCATTTTTTTACAGACTGCTTTGGGCATAAGTATGGTTGATGCTCTTGAATCTATCATACAATTTTGGACTATCCAACCATCCATCCTTAGAGAGATATAGAAAGGAGGGTGATTATTATTTAAAATGGTAGGGGACATCTCTTTATTTTCTAATGGCATACTAAGAATTATGGTGGCCTGCTTCTACTATGGTTACTTGTTGAGAGAAGCCTTAAGCAGGTCTATCTGTCCAGGAATAAAAAGAGTATCATATAAACTGGATTTTGATGGAATCCTTTTCATCTCTTCAACAATATTATACTTAGACCTAGCCAGGGTAGGTCTTTCAAGCCATATTTTTGGCTCGCCATATTTTATTTTATACTGTTGAGTGGCTTCTATTCTTTACCTTTTAGTAATAGAGGGGAATCTAAGGCTTTATTGAGCCTCATATTTATATCTCATTTGGTCTCCTTCAATTTCTTTCTCCAACCTCTTAGGAAGACTATCTATCTTCTATTTCCCTTTAGCTTGAGGAATGGGAAAAGTATCACCACTTTGGGGAAGGGGATCAATTATTTTTTGAGAAGGGACTTGGAATTGTCCCATATTTTGGGGATCTACTTGCAAGGTTTTCTTTCTAGACCTTATTATAATAGCAATTGGTATGTCCTCATCCAGCTCTTTCCCAACCATAATTTGATCAAGCTGCCATAACATGTTTACTCTCCCTTTTTTATTTCTTTCAATTTGATCCATAGATTTTTGGATATGGTGTTGGTACATAATACAATACTGTGAGTCATGAGGATCATTGCATACTAGAAACCATATATTTGCAAGAGTAGGATTTGAAGAACACTTAGAATCCTCATATGTTGCATTCACTCTAACCCCAATATTGTTACTAGGACTAGGTATCTGATCTTTGTTCACATATGGAAATTTCCTTTGTTGTGACCTTTCTTGGTCTCTCTTTTCCATTGAATTCATTCTATTACTCAGAGTTTTTGAGTATTTTCTATATCAAGAATAGCAAAAAACTCTTGGGATGTTTGAGAAGGAAGGGGAGGGAAAGGAACTGCAGAATGGATGATGGCTTCGATTGAGGGATTGCATTCATTTGCATATATGGGGATGACAAAGAAAGGGTATCCATGAAATATGGATTTGTAGTTTGTATTTGGCCATTAGTAGTTTCTGAGTTATAAGGTAGCACAGTTTTGGGTGGTAGTCTCCCCACATTAATTAGGATATTCTTAGTATGAACTGTTGCATTATAAACTTGGGGGAAGGTTTCTACTCCATATTTTTGTGTCTGCAAGCCTATATTTGATCCAAGAGCTTGGATAAAATACATATAGGCCAAATATGTAGCTTGTATAGCTATAGGAGGTATTCTTTTCCATGTTCTGCTAAATCTCAAATTGAAATCTAAGATAGTTTCCTACTAATATTTTTGCATGGATGTAAACCAATTGAGCAGAGAGAAAGGGTCAGTAAATTTGTTAAATTCTTCCACAAAAGGCTCAGCCAATGCTTTCCATGAGGTGATGGTGTTATCTTCTAGAGTTCTAAACCAATGCAAAAACTTTCCTTTAAAGGATAGGGCTATAATTCTTACAATAATGTCCTCTTTTATGTTTTAAATTGCTTCCAGATTTAAAATATCCTGACAGTGCTCATAAGTTATCTTCATCAATCCATCATAATTGGGGATAGATTTGGATATAGCCTGGGGGATGGCATTTATTTGGGCTAATATCAGGGGACCAATTGTGTTCCATTTGGGAAACTTCTATAATGGTTGATTAGGGATAACATTTTGTGCCATATTTCTAGGTGTAGGTCTTGTTGGAGGGTCTTTTGGATTAACTACAGGGTTTTCCTCAGGAAGCTCTTCTTATGAGAGGAAATATTGATTCAAACTTCTGACAATAGTAGACCCTCTATAAGGTAATTCACAATAGAAATGGGAGTTGGGGTTATTCCTTTTGAAATACCTAGTATACATAAGGACACTGGTCTATAGGGGTAATTCTTTTCTGGTTTCAAGGACCAAGGAGTCACCAAGTGAATTTGCTATTCTCTACTTACAAGGTCAATAAAATTCACCAAATATTGAATCCTCCAGGTTGAGATAAACAATAACTCATATGATGGGTTTTCATATTTCTTGTGAACTCATCCTACTGGGCATGCCAAAACCTGTTGGGCACTGAATTACATCAAGTTTTACTCAATACTACAACTATCTATCTTCTTACTTTTTGTCTAGGCATGAACTCGATAGCTATAGCTCAACACTCAATATTCAATGGACTAAAATAGGGGTTTCAAATCCAACCTCCATAGTAGGCTGGTTCCTCATCAACTTTAATAGGGTGTTGACACAATTATGCTCACTTAGGGTTTTATAGATTAGGGTAAGAAAAGATTAGGGTTAGAAAATATGAACAATAGTGGACAGATAGGCTAACAACATTGTTACTACGATAAAAGGCTCCCATAAACCAACTCAGACACACATTACTCAGATCAATATTATCCCAAATTAAATGCACTTTCATTCATTAGAGAACAATAGAGAAATATTGTAAACAATAATTTCAATATCCAAAAAAAGATAACCCAAATAGCAGAATTAATCAAAATCTAGATTTTACAGAAATGCACTCTCTAAAAATAAATATCTAATCTAGAAGCAGATTTTAATTACCCTAGTAGTTAGTAATCCATTAATCTAGCACAAACTAACCATTAAAGTATTTATAGAAATACAACTTAGGAATTCAAACCTCTGATATAGAATTATGAACACACAAAATTTGAGGTAAAAATTAATGTAATGCTCCTTTCATTAGACCTTGGGAATATTTATAATAGCACAAGCAAACACACTAGAGCTAACCCTTAAAAATGAGGGTTCAACCTCTATTTATAGTTTGAAAAAATTAAAATAATAAGGAAAATTACAAAGATTAAATTTTAACGGCTCAGGAGAGAGTTCTTACTGGTATTCTCTTACTGGTTCAACCTCTAGAAATCTGCTACAAGTGGACCACCATGGCAGCTTGAAGCCTCTACAACTTGTTGGTTGTTCGACGCTAACTAAATTTCTAGTTGTTAGAGACTACATATGCATCATTTATCTATCTTGAAAATCTTCTACCACCATTGATGTATAACTGTCTCTGGTTCTTGTCTTCTTGAAACCCTCGACGCTTTGAATTCCTCCTCCAACTGACCATGTTTTAATTTCAATGAGAAATTGTTTTTATATGCTTCAGAATTTTTGGCAAAATCTCAACCATCGATCTCCCCCATCATATGGCTATGATTTAATATAAAATAAAATTAATACAATGGCAAGGAGATATCACAGTGCCATTCCACTTTTAAAATCAATGACATCACCTTTTATGCCTCAGAGCCTACAAAACACCAATCTGGCACTAAAATACATTGAAAGTGAAGCTGGATGAAATCTACTCCTTATCCTTCATTTTTTCTTCTTTGGCGATGAAGCATTCACCAATACACAAAAAAATTGATGATGTCATATTTTATTTGAAACTTCTATAGATTCCATTCTGGACCTAAGCAAGTGTATTGGTTTACTAACACCATTCCACACCCATCGTAATGTAAAGTGACTCTTCCTCCTTTCTGCACTGGCTTCAGAGTAAAATGTTGTTTGTCACTATTTCAAAATAAAGTTTGTAAAAATACCCTTTGTCATGAATCCATATCCCACTTTCTACCTTCTATCACCATTCTAGACAAAAATGTTCTATGCAACTCCCAGAATTGGGCTCTTCAACACTTAGACATTTAGAAGATATCAAAAAATATAAAACGGTTGCCAATCCACACTTATTTTATGCTGACATCATCTTTCCCCAAAACATTTTGTGGATTCAGGACACACCACCAATCTGGACCCAAAGACATAATAAATTATGCAAAAGTGCTCCAAGTGTAAAAATTTACCAAGTGTTGGGCGTATTTGTAGCCTTTGTTGTGGATCTGCTCCAAAATACATTGAAACATGTGTGAAATGGGAACTTCATGACTTAGGTAAAAAAATTCAAAATTTTCCTAAGTATGTTGCCATTTTGGGCCTACAATAACTATCTCTTATTTTGCAAATCAACCTTCAAATCCTTTGTGGATGTCCTCAAATTTCACTTATCTGGTGGTCTCTTCTCACTCCTTTATTCTTCAATCTTCTTTGTTGAATTCTGAATTCAATCTTGGCCTATTTTTTGGCCTTCTTCTCAAGAATATAAATGTCTTGAGGTCTTTGGAAATCATTTCAAGAATTTGGCAAACTTGTTACCAAATATTTCTTTCTTTCGGGCTTGTTGTCGAATGGCGATAATTATTCAAAATTATTCACTATTAGGTACTCTTCCTTGCTAGTAATATTCTCCAATGGACTTCTCCAAGTCTCCTTCAGTGAGGATTTCCTAGTCTTCTCCTTCTTTCTCCTTTCAAGTTAGCTTGAGGTCTTCTCCTTGGGCCTTCAAATATTGCAACTTATCTAGAATTTTCAAAACTTTAATGAGACATTCCTTGATATCTCTATTATTCAACTATAGAATTTTTGCAATGAGATATCTTTCCTGCATCTCTAAAATATGCTACTTCTAAAATCTAGAATAAGACCTTTGTTAATCCTTCTCTATCTTCAATCTTCTAAATTTAGAAGTTCTCCAATGGGACCTCCTATGGATATCTTCAATAATTAATGTGAAATCTTAAATCTTCAATGGAGATCTCTTTCTTGAGTCTTCTTAATCTTCTCTCTTGAAATATGCAACTCTTACAATGGGACCTTTTCCTTAAGGTATCCAAAATCTTCAATTTTCAACTTATTGCTTCAAGTTTTGGGTTGATTCTAAAGAAGATATTCTTCCTAGATCTTGTAGGAATCTTCTTAAATTTCTTTGAAACTCCTCTTTTTTGCAACAAAGTATTATAAAATGATAATATTAATAATCTTAAATTTAAATAAAATAAACTTCACTAGTTGATTTGTCAATATAGTGGAACCAATGTTGAGTCCTATTCTTCACAAGTTTTTATGCAACTCTGTGGAAAGACTCTAGCCAAATGAAATTTCATAAAATTTGAAAATGAGATTTTCTATCTCCTCAATCTCTCTTGTGGCTCTCTCTATTTCATATCAATCTACCTTGTGCTCTAGTACCATTGTTAGTTGATGATATATATTAAAGGAAATGCAACCACGAGATCTAAAATGAGCAAGCAATGTTAACTATATGATAATGACAATATAATATGTAGGAAAACTATATGAGAAACTTCTACAATAACTCAAAAAATAGCCATTAATGAAAGCTCATGAAAATAGTACAATCTAATATAATTAAGGTCTTAAACACTCCAAAAATTCTTGTATGATCTACATTGTATCTATCTTATATTCTTATCACTATGCTCTACTATTTTGTATGCTTATATCTTGCATTCTCTCCTTTGCTTCACTCTATCAAAGGCCTTTATATAGGGATATATTCCCCTTGGCCTTTCGTCTATCCATGACTCTTCATCTACCTAACCTATTACTCATGTACATGTGGACTACATGCACATTTAAATCATTCCATATTCTAACACTTGTGCATTTATTACATTGCATGAAGTTACTACTAAAATATTAATATAAGACAAAATCCTAATATAAATATGTACCCAAGGTGGTACATTGGCATGTACCAAATAATGTAATATATTCCAACACAAAGGTCCTTTCTTCCTTTCTATTGTCAATTTGAGAATTGGTTTTAGTACCATCAATTCTACAAATCCCACTTTGAATTTTATAAAGTTATTCTAGTACATGTATAGAATTCCTCTAGCTCCATATGATATTTTTGTACCATCTCTTGTCCCATAAAAAAATCCTAGGTTCCTACTTTATACATAGAAACTTCCTTAATTTTTATTTTATTATTAATATGCTATTCCTTTTTCAATCTCTCAAAAACCAATCCTATCTAAAGAAAGCATTGGAATGCTAAGATTACTCATTGGTTAAAGGTGTCATTGTTCCTTGAAATCAAAGTTATTTATATTATCACCAATATCAATGCCCTAAAGGGATTTATCTGCTTCCTTTAAAACCACCCTTTCAAGCAAGCCTTTATTGACCCCCCTTCCACACTTCTTTATACCCTATTAAATCTTCATTTTTTTACCATATACTTTTTTCATATTTACACTCTACTAGCAACTGAAAAATAGTTTCTTGTTCCCTTATACAAAGAGTACATTGACTAGGTTCCTATCAACTCCTCATAAATAATTCCCAAGTCAATATTTTATTCCTTAGTGTCATCCACATAAAATTTCAAGTTTTAATTGGGGGATTGACCTTCCATAAATACTTCCACCATCATAATCAATCACCTTAGTCTCCATAAGTGATTAGTTATGTGTATCCTTACTTTACTTTGTATCTGCTCAATTGGGAGTTTTTAGTCAAAATCAAATCATCAATTTTCTCTTTTATCCTTACATTACTTCTAATTAAGGTATTAACATAGTCTGTCAATTGTTCCCTTGAATTCCTTCTAATCCTACCTATTTTACATTCTTCCATATTATTTCCATATGGTGTTTAATTTAGGATTAGAAATTTGAGCTATTGTATAGATTCAAATCCCTTTTAAATATCTAATAATATCATCAAAGAGCTTGTATGAGTTTCAAATTCCTACCTATTCTACCCCTAGTCTAACTTCCACACTATTGCCAATATTCCATGTAAGCTAATTCCTAATTAGAGGAAAGGCTCCAATTAATACCTTTCATACAATGGACCATTTATTGCATGTCTTATTTGTGGTCCTTATCCATTCCATTAGAGATAGTGGTTCAATATATTTTTTGTGGATTACTTGCTTTCATAAGTTATCCTATGTCAATATTCTCCACATAATTTTGGGTGTCAGTGCCTTACTAGAGAAAAATATATTTTTGTGATCCCATCCATCTTCTCCCTTTGTTTTAGCTATATTTTTCCATTTAACTAATGGTATACATTATTTTCCTTTTTTCCCTACCCAGAGGAACTTGAAGCATTTCCTTATTATTTCCTCTTGAATCCCTACTAGAATATAAGCTAGACCATGCCAATATATTGGTATAAATTATAAGGCTATTTTGACCAGATTCAACCTACCTCAAAGGGATATCCACCTATTGCACCATATATTTATTCATTTATCTATTTTATTAACAAGCCAACACCAATCCTTTCTACCATAGGTATTAATTTTATATAAAAACTTATATATTTAAGACCTGTGTGGAATTATTTTTTGGGAGGGGTTAGGACTTTTCAGAAATAATATTTCCTCTTCTTCCACCATTATATCAAAGAGTATGATAGAATTTTTCATGTTTATTTCCATCCTTTTAGCTATAGTAAAAGTATCTAAAATTTCTTTGAATCTTGTGGCCTCCCTAAGAGTACCATATTAGAACAAAAAAAAGGATATGTTTCACATATAATCATGTGTCCACCTTGATCCCTTTGATGAAACCTATCCTCTTTTATTATTTAAGGTACATACTTAAACCTTTTATTATCACTAAAAAATATATTTGGAGAAAGTAGACATCCTTGTCTCAAGCTTCTAGAAGGAAAAAATAAATTTAATGTTGAACAATTAATCAGAACAAAAAAATAAGTCAAGGTCACACACAAAATTATCCAATTATCTTATTGAATAGTGACCCCTAAATGAAGCAACATTATGCTCAAGTACATCTAGTTAGATCAAACATAGGCCTAGGATAGGTCTAGTTTTGCATTCCCCACTTTCATATTCTTTGTCTTTACAACATGTAGAACTTCTTATGCCACTCCAATGGCATAATGAATCTATGTTCCATTTAGAAATCCAAAGTGATGCAAGGATATTGAGTTTGATAATACTCTTTTTACCCTAAGGGTGATGCTTTTTACAATTATTTTGTAGAGGTAATTACACAAGGAAATTGGTCTAAAGTTTATTGGAATATATTACATTATTTGGTACATGCTAATGTACCATCTTGGGCACATCTCTAGATTAGGAGAGTATATTATATTAGGATTTGAGTATTTACTTAATGCAATGTAATAAATGCACAAGTATTATTAGAATGTGCAATGATGTAAATGTGCATGTTGTCCATGTGTACATGAGTCTAGAATAGAAATATAGTGAGTCATAGGAATATGGAAGACCAAGAGTCATACTCCATTATATATTGGTATTTGTAGTAGAGATAAAGGAGAGGATGAAGTTAGAGAGAGTGCATGAGCACATTAGAGTAGAGTAGTGCTCAAGTTAGTCACAATGTAGAGCATGAATGAAGAATGGAGTATTTGAGATCTCCATATTTTGTATGAAGATCCCATTTTCATGAGCTTTCATTAATGGCTATTTTATGAGTATTTTTAGAAGTTTCTCATGCTATTTATATTCTTAATATATTATCATTTAGTTAATATTTCATGCTCATTTTATACCTTATGGTTGCATTTTCTTATGTATATAGCATCAAAAGCTAACAGTGGTATCATAGAACAAGGTAGATTGATAGGAAATAGAGAGAGCCACAAGAATATTGAGAGGATATAGGGAGATTTCATTTTTAAAAATTTCAAGATTATTTCTTGGCTAGAGTCTTTCCATAGAGTTGCAAGAAAACTCATGAATACTAGGACTCAACATAGATATTTTTTACACTAGATTCAAGGATAATTAGTGATTTTTATTGATTTATAGAGATCTAGAGATTTCCATGGATTTGCTTCCTAATATCTATTTTTTGTTGTAGAAAATTAGTTCTCAAAATTTTAGAAGCTTCCTACAACAGATAGAGAATAATTTCATCTTTGATTGCCTAAAATTTTGTGCTTTCCTCGTGTAGGGATTGGTAATTGTTGCAAAACAATTAGAGATTAAAGAAAGAGGAGACTCAAAAAAAAAGTACACATTGGAGATAGAAGATTAAGGAGACCCAAGAAAGAGGTCCCTATAGAATATTGAAGACTGTAAATCAAGAAGGAGGTCCAATAAATAAGGGCCCATCGAATATTGAAGGTACAATATTAAAGAGATCCAAGAAGGAGGTCTCCATTGAAGCTTGAATATTAAAGACTTTGGAGTGAATAAAGAAGAAAGCAACTCTAGAAGTAGGAGATCCAATAAATATGTCCCATTTAAGAACTTCCAAATTTGGAAGATACAAGATTGAAGATTGAAGATAGAAGATGACTAAGAAAAGACCTATTGAATCTTTGAGCAGCTGCAAAAATTGAAGACCCAAAAGAAGAGATCTCAAGAAAATTTGGAAGAAGAAAGAAGGAAACTAGAGAAGCCTCATTGAAGAAATTGGAGAAAATATTTTAAGATAGCTCAAGATATAATAATGTAAGAAGGAGTAGCTCCTGAAAAGAAGAATTTGGAACAATTGTCACCATTTGAAAAAAAAGCCTAAAATGAAGAAGAATTTGGAAAGAAGTTTGCTCAATTTTAGAAAGGATTTGTGAAGATCTCAAGACAATCAGATTCTTGAGAAAAATGCCAACTAAATAGGCCAAGTTTGAAGTCATAATTTGACAAGAGCTAAGGAGGAGAAAGAAGGTAGAAGAGGCCACCAATTCAAGAAATTTGAAGACTACCATTGAAGGCTTGAAGGCTGATTTGCAAGGAGGATTAGACAACATTATAGCTACAAAATTACACACTCACAATTGAAGGAGAAATAGGCAACATTGGAAGCTACAAAATAGAGGATTTTAGGACAACAACTAAAGGAGAAGGATTCAAGCATTTAAAGCAAGAGTGGGCAGCAAGTTAAAGGATTTATAAAGCTACGAATTGAAGGAGTTTATGAGTTGATTTGGACAATAAGAAGAGATACAAGATTAACAAGCTTAGGGCAGTAAAGTAATAGGAACTAAAGTAGAAAGTTTCACAAAATCGGGGTAGTAAATAGGTGAACCAAATCACCAAGAAATCAAGCTACAAAGGGAGACCAAAAGGTATGCAATATCGGTGCAAAAAAAAGGTTTCATTATTTGAACATTTATATTAGCTTATTATTAAGTCTTTTAAAAGTGCCATAATTAAGTTTTTAAAGCTACAAAAGGAAAGGTCTCAAGTTTATATCTTCAATGTTGGAGAAGATATAATACCCAAGGGATTAAAATATATAATAAAGAAAGGAGAATTTAGAAATAATATAAGAAAATAAATCATATCCTTACTATCCCTTGAAAAGTAAATAAGTTGTAGCAAAAAATAGAAGTATCATTCTACTTGAAAGGCACAAATTAGAAGCTTGGAGTCATCAAAGAAGAATATACCAAGCATAGGTATGAGGAGGAGTTGTTTTGGAAGAGTATCCAACAAGGAAAATATACTATGGAAGTAAAAACACCATTACCAAATCTTTGCAAAGAGAAGAGGCACCACCATATTGGATAAGAAAGCCACCATTTCAAGAAATCTAGTGCAACAGTTTAAGAAAGTTTGAAAGTACAAGGGGAAAAGCAATAGCTATTTTTCTATCTAAATCTATGTACAAAATTCATCAATACATTATATAAAAGGAGCACAAATTTTTTTTCAATTTAAGCACTCAGAAGAAGTTTCATTTACATAGCAAAGTGCTAAGAAAGGAAACTTCCAAACAAAGAGGCAAGAGTTCCACTAATAAGAAGATATAAATCGATGTCAAGTTGAGAAACCATAAAATAAGTGGAATAAACACCAAGCCAATGTATCTAGGAGCAAGTGGAAGAAATAAGTCTTTGTATAAAATACTAGTTTTTAATCTAAATTACTTCTTCATTTATTATAAAAGGAGCAAGGGCCCACTCTCTCACATTGATAAATGGTTGTTTGTTATTTTTATAGTGTAGAAATGTTATTGTACTCTATAATGTGATTTGATTACTACTTTCTACATAATTCTATAGTAATATTAATTTTTGCACTTTCTTGAGCATGTTTTGTAGCAATAGATATCGATCAATTTGTGTTTTATTTCAATTATGCTCAGATTTACTTTTTGTTATTACTTTTTTTACAATATTTTCATTATGTTATGTTTTTTTCCAAGAGCCAAGAGTAAGTGCAGCAATAAGTGCGAGTGCGATCCGAGAGTAAGTGCATTAGCAAGTGTGAGGTCGAGCTAGGAGTAAGTTTAGCAGCAAGTACGAGCACAATCTAGGAGTAAGTGCAGTTGAAAGCAAGTGTGAGTGAGTGTAGCCAAAAGTGAGTGCAAGCACAATCTGGGAGTAAATTTAGTAGCAAGTGCAAGCGTGAGCTGGGAGTGAGTGTGCAAGCCTAGAGCCAATGATATTAGAGAGGGAGTATGAACCAAGAGGGAATACGATCCAAGATTTAGTCATGGTAAAAGAGTAGTGGGATCATTTGGAGTGCATCAATGCTTCAAACCCTTACCATGAATATGTGGAACATTATTTCCAAAAAATTATTGAAGCTAAGGAATTCCAAGAAAAAGAAGAGATAAGGGAAATTATGATCCAAGAGGGAATTCATGTTGGGATTGAGCATGAGGTAGGAGAGAGTGTGAGGTAGGAGAGAGTATGAACCAAAAGGAATTGTAAACTAAGAGAGAGTACAAGTTAGGATTCAATCATGGTGAAAGAGTAGTAGGCTCATTTAGAATGCATCAATGCTTCAAAACCTTACAACGAATGTGTGGAACATTATTTCCAAAAAATTGTTGAAGCGAAGGAATGCCAATAAAAAGAAGAGATATAGGAAATTGTGAGCTAGGAGGGAGTGCAATCCAGGAGCAAGTGTGAAGCAAGAGAGAGTGCAAGCTAGAAGCAAGAGTGAGTGCAAGCATATAGGGAGTATGAACCAAGAGGGAGTGCAAGCCAAGAGCAAGCCCCATTATCTATTGTGGAAGGAAATTCATTTTTGAAAGCACTAATGGTAAGTTAGGATACCCTAACTAGAAATAAAATTACCGTTGTTGGAAGTATGAAGGTCCAAGCTGGAGATAAGCAAAAGAGAGAATGCATGGTAAGTTTGATCCAGGTAGCAGATGGTACACCAAAATTAAGTATCAAGGATGAGATGATTGAGAATGATATAATGGTTCTTAAAATTAGAGGTCTAATAAGTTAGTTTCATATATATTGGCTAGGGTTTTTGGAGATTCAAAATTGGATCAAGTGGAAGTGGGGATTGAATTCAAATTATTTTGTGAATTTTCTTCCTAAAGGTTTTTTCCTCATCATATTTTCTAGTTTAGAAATTAGGGATAAAATAATGGTTGGTGGTCCATGGTTTATGGGAAGAGATGCACTTTATTTGATACCATGGAATGAAATTTTTTTAGTTGATATAGAAACTATTAAGAAGCTTCAAGTGTGGGTTAGGCTTTTTGGACTTCCATATCAGCTTATAAATAAGGATGTTTTGAAAAATATTGGAAATACCCTAGGGGAATTCATCAAGGAAGGACCAACAACTAAGGAGTTAAAGCATGCTATATATACTTGAATATGTGTTGCTATGGATATTTCAAAACCTTTACCACAATCCATTAAGATTAAATCTGAATCAAGAGAATGGGATCAACAAGTAGATTATGAAAATATTACATTTCGTTGCCACAATTATTTTGAGATTGGACACATGGTAAGAGTTTGCAAAGTAAAAACTATGAAGAAAGAGAAAACAAATTCTAGCCATAAGATAAACTTCAAGACAAAGCAAGGAAATCATTCAATAATATAAGCTAGATAAGATCAAGAATATTCCACCTCAAAAGAAGAGGTAAAGATATCCTATCAAAAATATCAATTGGCAAGTTTAGAAGGAATTAAAGTTGTAAAATAAGATGTGGAGATAAAACCCAAAACAAAGACAACAAAAAAGGTCAAATTTATTCCAAGTAAATCGTCTTCATTTTTTTCAAGTAGTATAGAATCCCCTTTAGGTAATAAAAGTGAAAGTGGTGAAGATGTTATCCCTTGCACTTTATGTTTTCAAGAGCAGAATAATATAAAAATGATGTTGGAGGAAACCCATAATAATTTAGGGTTTTTAGGGTAGAATAAGAAGGTAATTGCTACAGAACAACATCCTTGCACTTTAGGGTCTTCAGAACAAGGTAAACCTAAAGATGATAAGTCTTACTATGAGCAGTGTGAGAAGATTGAAGAGATTGATGAAGATGAAAGTATTGCTAAGAATGAAAAAAAAAGAGGAATACCCAAGAGAAAAAAACAAAGAGAAAAATAAACACAAAGGGATATTGATATGGGAAAACAAAATCAAATATAACAAGTGTTAACAAGAAGTGGGGCTAAACCCACAAATAAAATAAAAAAATAACAATGAAAATAATATCTTGGAATATTAAGGGAATGAATAAGAACCCTAAAAAAAGGTATTAAGAAATTGTGAGGTTGTTATAGACAAGATATTTTTGTATATAGAAGTTGGGCAACAAATATTTTAGCCATTCGTAGTGTTGAATTTTATCTTGACAGAATTTAAATTTTTGAAGGCATTTGATATAAAAGGAGTTGATTGTGCAAACTTAGCAATTTGAGGAAAATGAAGAATATTTTTTATAGAAGGGTAAATGGAGAATATCTACAATAGAAAGACAAAGTTGGTTAAGCTTTAATTAACTTGTTCGAAATGTAGTGAGAGCAATGTAATTTTTTATTTTCATAATGGGAGTGGCCCCCAATAGAAGTCATACATAGCTTAAAAAAATAATTACCTTGATGGTATTTGAGAGGTTGGAAAATAGAAATGTGGAGGTAAACGATTCAGGAGCAAGTAATTATTGTAGCAAGCTTCTGATTATTCAGCCTACAATGAATAGTATGCTTAATTAACTTAAGTCTTTATATGAAATACTAGTTTTTAATCTAAATTAGTTCTTCCTTTATCAAGCAAGGAGAAAGGGACCACTATCTCACATTGATAAAGGGTTGTTTGTTATTTTTATAGCGTAAAAATGTTATTGTACTCTATAATATGATTTGATTACTGTTTTCTACATAATGTTATAGTAATATTAGTTTTAACACTTTCTTGAGCATGTTCTATACCAATAGATATCGATCAATTTATATTTTATTTCAAGTATGCTCAAATTTACTTTTTGTTATTACTTTTTTTGCAATATTTTCATTATGTTATGTTCTTTTTGTAGTGACCCTAGGGAAGCAGTGCAATCGTCCACCGACTACTCTACTTGTGATTCGATTGAATCCTTTGATATTAAACATGCAATAAATGAAAGGCACAAAGCAGATATAACCAGAATGCGAAGAAGTAAATGAATGAATGCTTTTATTATTGATATTCTCTAGATTAGGTTACATATGAATCCCTCTAAGGGATACCCTTCGTTTGATACATGATTTTACACACAAAAGAGGGTAGCAAGTGTATGAAATATCCCCTCGCACAGGGGGCATGCTTTATAAGGCTTCCTGGTGATGCACACGAAAATGTATGAGGGCTTACAGATGCCTCCTTCTCTAGGTCTGATTGCTAGAGGGATCCTCTCGCACTCATATGTTGTGGATTTTCCCGATTGAACCTGTAGCCCTAAAATCAATGAAACAACAACACACGCTTAGATGTCCGAGATTGCCTCCCGGATGAGGTTGTTAGCAATGAATAATCTCAATAAATGCAATGAAACTAGTACTATGCAAGAAAATAACTGAAATAAAGCTTATGCTACTAAAATGAGAGATAAAGCAAAATAAAAGAAACTAACACCTAAAACCCTAGACTAGGTTGCGGGCCACTATCCAGGACAATGGCCACTAAGGTGAAATCTCTCTCTCTTGATCCAAAGGCTATGGGCTCAAGTCCGCTACTAATGTTAAAATGATTACCTTATGTGTTCATATTTTCCCTCCAATCCAACAAGGGCTCCGCTACAAGAATCGATCTCCAAGGGAAGCTCTCCAAGTCTCTTAGAAGCTCTCCTCAATGATCCCACCTGTTCAATGTTCTGATGTATGATGCTCTCCCTCTCTCTGATTGATGAAAGAAGGTCTAAGTAGTTCCAAGAATGTCTCAATTGATCAAAGAAGGTCCAGGAAGGTCCCCTAGTGCTTTTAGGTTTATTCCTTATAAAGTGTTTTGAAGCCCTAGGTCAATGTTCAACCCTAGGATTGAATCCCTCATGCGTACTAGGTGTTAGCATGAGAAGCTCTTTGTTTTTCTATGTTTAACTGAAGTCTAAATCTGGACTTTGAGTCTTCCATGTAGACTGGTTGTGAGGAGGAATGCAAAGTTGTCCCCGCTCATCCTTATTGCATGCAGACTGCCACTTCCACCCAATATTAGGTTGGATGGGTGGAAAAATGCATTAAAATCTTAGCCATTGTCATCTACAGTGGCTAAGGTTTGGCCACTCTGAGCTACAGTGGTTGGATTCTAGTCGCTCTGTCTATAGCAACCGGGCTTGGATGGGCTGAAAATGCCCCAAATGAGTGGTAAAAACCACTTTTGACACTTGGAAGGTCCCAAGGTTTAGTCACATGACCTATGAGTGTACCCATGTAAGTAGTCTCCCTGATCATGGCATGTTTTAGGTGTCTACAGATGCCCCTTTTTGCGATGCACTGAGTAATAGACATAGCACGAGGTGAAAACGTAGACCGCTATGTTTGCAGGGTGTACGATGATCATTGATCTGATCAATGTTGGATGGCCTAATCATGCAAGATGACACGCATCCTTGAATCATTGCTTCAACCTGATTGAAGGCTTAATTTAGCATAGGGCTTGCACATGTCCACTTGCACTCATTCCTCAAACACAATCGGGTAGCTTATGTCACTACAACAGAACCGATCGGAGAAGAGCTACAAATTGAAGATGTCCTTTTTGCTTATGACCCCAACAAATGGGAAAAGTTTTGTAAGAGTTGAGTGCAATGATTCATAGGATGAACACAATTTTGACATGATCGAGTGATCTTTTGTTGATTTTTATTATGATGATTTGAAGTTTCAAACTACCCCCTCACACAATGAATTGGTGAGGGAAGGGCAATGAATGAAGCGATGAGTCGCTTGACCAAATATGACTGGTTTTGGTTCCTTTCTAATGTTTGTTCTTTTTAATGGGTAAATCCCCATCCAAGTGTGAGTTCAATTGTTTATGATAATCATTCATCCCTATCCCGAGGAGCGGTCCGACCATAAATAGCCTTCTTAGGGAGTTAGGATGAGCGATTCTATTTGTGCTTGTATTGCCTCACTTGGCTCAGTGTTTTTGATGTCATAAGAGAATTAGGATGATTCCTTCATACCCATGGAGCAGTCTGACCATCTTGGTCTTCTTCGAGGTTGAAGGAGGCACATCGTAGTTCCAAAATGAATGTTTTTCCCCAAGTAACCCCATGGTAACTTACTCATCTTGCCGAGTTGCATGGAGTGCAAATCACTGCAACCGCTAAGTTGATAGAATAAGTAACTTGATAGGAGGCTTACTTGAGATTTATTTTTATGCAATTTTTTTGTTATTTTGATCATTATGATGACCATGAGTCATGAAAATGTGTTTATTTAATGTTTTTGTTGCTTCTCATGGAGAGAATCCCTCCTATTTTTTCTTAGGCTGCTGGTCGTTATCAGGTCCAATGACCTCCAACTTCCTGCTTATGGCCGCTCTCATCTTGAGCGGCCAAGAAGTTCGAGCCACTGACAACAGCAACGATCGAGCCATAATTTGGGAAAATAAAAATTAACCCTAGGGTTTTGACCTTTCACTTTCACCCGCTATCAGTTTGCATTAGAGCTCTATTTATGAAAGTGACTTCTATGATTTGGAGTGTTGTGTTGTGGAGGATCATGGCTACATAGGGTGAGACATCAGCAAGTAGAGGAGCCGGAGCTTCTCGGGTACTCTTCAAAACCTTAACCCTATCTATTTCATCATTTTGGGTAAAATGAACTACACTAAGTAATCGGTACATGAACCTCATTAAACCTATTGGAAATGAATTAAACCCGTAGCTAGGCTTAGTTTAGGATTTTATGTGGTGGGTTTGCCACCATTTGTTATTTTTTTATTTTTTTGTTATTTTTGGCCTAGGGTAGACGCTTCTACTACGTCGCCTATCGACCGCTACTTCTCAGAGTGGCTAGATCAGCCTCTGGCTTGGCCACTATCGCTTAGAGCGGCTAGGTTTGAATTTCAATGGTCAAAATTTTGACCATTGGGGCTTGGCCGCTCTCAACTTCAATGACCAATTTCTGGCCATTGTAGTCGACAACGGCTAAGAACCCTTTGTAGAATTTTTGAATTTCTTTGCATGATTAATTGATTTTTTTGAATTTTTGAATTTTTGTGACTTGTTTTTGAATTTTTCTACATAATTAGGTGCATTTATTACTCTTTTTCTTGGACTTAGAGTAGCCCATCATTATTTGCACCATTTTCATGTTTTATTATGATTTATGCCTTAGATGCATTGTAGTTATGCTTTGTTTTCTCTTTTGCTCTTAGATTCTCGATGCTCGGGCTCATGACCCGAAGCTCATGAATGACCTTCTACCCCTGTTGGATGACATGGACTGGGCCTGGCTCAAGGCCCATGGGCTCCAGTATGTCACTAGGCTACCTCACATCATGTCAGATCAGGCCTACCTTATGGCTTTGGTCCATCGGTGGGACCCTCGGACCAACACCTTCCACCTTCCTACTGGCGAGATGACTATTACGTCGGAGGATGTGTATAGGATCTTTTGGCTTCCTTTTGATGGAGTGGCCATCACCTCTTCAGCCACTAATGATCATGATGCTGTCTTTATTTGGGTGTTTAGAGGGCGCTCTACGGAGGCCTTCAGGGACACCAAGTCTGGAGGAGTGTCTATCTCGTAGTGGTATGAGGCAGAGGTCTTCACGGTGAGGCATGCAGTGTTGCTGATGGTTATCAACAACATCTTGATCCCAGACTGCTCAGGTTTGAGGTTCTCATGGAACCTCCTTGTGATGGTTCAGGACCTGATGGATAGTGAGGCACCCATCATCTATGCATGGGGGAGGTCCCTGTTGGCCCAGTGCTATGATGAGTTGTACCATATCCATCGATGAGGTCACATCGGCATTGCTTGCAGCTTGCTCTTACAGGTTTGGGGATGGGAGCACATCAAGGTAGATCACCCTAGAGGGCTTCCTACCAAGATTATAGTCATAGAGGAGTGGATGCAGTGCTATGCTTCTAGATGGGCTCGAGGGCACGAGGGGTGCAAGAGTCATCCTCATGCAGGGGAGCTTTCCCACTATATTGATACTTTTACTGGGTTGAGGGCCGATGATGTCATCTGGCAGCCATATCATGAGTGCTTAATTTGGGATGATCCTGCTAGTTTCACAGCTAGGATGCGGCATGAGTGGTGGCTCATCGACCACAAGGTTGGCATCCAGGAGCATTTCTTCTACTCTCAAGTTCTTCGTTAGTACGGGTTATAGTAGGATGTGCCTCTTGTTCCATTTGTATATAGGTGCCTCATAGTAGAGGGAGATCTTCCTCCACCATGGATCATAGAGTTTTCATATGAGGAGGATGCCCTAGTGGTTGCCCTAGGAGTTTTTGGGGGAGTTATATAGGTATTTGCTCAGTGGTGGGGGGATCGGATGTGGCATGGTGATGGTAGCTTGGGTCATGAGGATGATGGTGGAGGTGATGGTGCAAATCTGGTAGGGTGTAGAGTTTGAGCTAGGATTGAGGTATGGGGCTAGCTAGTAGAGCAGGTGGTAATGGAGGAGCAAGAGGCTCCTGAGGAGGATGAGGAGGAGCTAGAGCTTGAGGAGAGAGATTCTCCTCTGAGAGCATAGTTGCATGAGGTCGAGGTTGAGCTCTAGTCGACCAAGATCTAGGTGCAGTAGCGAGATGCTACCATAGCACAGTGGGATGCCACCATAGAGTAGCTCACGCTACAGATCTAGGATTTGCAGGCTACTATCGGGGGTGGTGCTTCTAGGATGTAGTTTGTTGTTCCTCCTCCTACACCACAGGGTGATATCGGGGTAGATCCTAGGGCAGACATAGGGGTAGAGGTTCTATGCCTATAGTCATTGTTGGATGAGTATGAGGAGAAGATCTAGGGGTATGTCTCCCATATAGCCTCTCTCTAGATGTAGCTTAGGAGGCATGGGGTTGTCCCTAGGGAGGCACTAGGTGTAGGTGGTTCATAGGTCAATAGGCGATCCACCTCTGGGTAGTCTTCCATCCATCCTAGTCAGAGGACTCGGACTCGCACAGAGAGACCAGCAGGGTCACATCACTCCATGCATGACACGACCATAGGGGGAGGTGATGTTGGGGGCATAGGCCCTATGTTTGATTGATGATGCACTTGGACTCTATTTTTGAGGTCTGCTTGACCTATATGACTTGTAGCCTATGGGCGATTTTGTATATTCATGCACTTTGAGATACATATTCTGAGACATCTTTTGAGACAGGCATATTTATATGAGACTTTGCATTTATGTTTCATTATGTGTGCCATTTATTGCTTATGTTTTTGTTTTATTTATGTGATGTTATGATGGAATTATGATGAGGTGATATATATGTTAGATGATAGATGATATTTATGATGATATGGATTTGAGATGGATGCTTATGTATGTGTTTATGTAGATGCTTATATGATTTGATTATTGTGACATGATGTGATGTATCTTGAGTTGATTTGATGATGGATTTATGATTCTATGTATGGATGAATGCAATGATGTGATATTTGATGTAAATGGATGATTTATGAACTATGTATTTATGGATGAAATGTTTTTGTTAGATACATGTTTGATTTTGATTTAATCGTATGCATCTAACTAATGCTATGATATGGTGAATGCAGTATGTAATCTAATGTGAATGAACTTGTATGTTTTAATCACTTAAAACATAATGGATGCATATGCTATGAGTTTGACAATTTAACGGGTGATACCACAGAAAGTATAACAACCATGAATATTTAATAATCATTCTACTCATAAGAATTAATTATTTAAATCTTCCATATGTGTGATGTAATGGTGTGGAATGTATGTATTTTCTGGATAAGCTTCTGTAATTTAAGAGATGTAAAATAGTTAGTGGTCATCTAGATATCATTTCTGACATATATCCGGTATCTAGTTTAATATTATTTTATTAATACCCCCTAATTTACAGAAGCTTATAAAGAAAGTTGATGATGTGATTGATGATATGATTTGTTGCTATGTTAGAAATTTATTTGTGGGTTTTTCCTGAGACTTCAAACACTCTAGTTACCCTATCAACATTTATGTACTGGCCATACAAGACTTTTGAAAAGCAAGGCTTTCTCTCTGTACCTAGATATTCATTCTCTCTATGTGTGCAAATGAATATATTTTTAGATAGAACTCAAGCATTTCCTCCGATGTCAGGCGGGATTCTTTCAGCCCATTGCTAAGATCATGGATTCTCAAGTGTTTTATCTCATCCTTATGTTGGACTTAGTTGGACTATACCACTAGGCAGTATTGGGTTACCTAAGCTAGCTCATCCACATTCAAACATTGGTCTATACAAATGCTGAAGCTTTTGTGGTAGACATATCATCATGCGTAAGGATTTCTCCTTCTAGTTTTGTGCAATGCTGAGAATTCTAGGGATTCAAGTTCTATTCCCTTTTTTCTTCATTTCTTTTGGGATACTTGCTCATACTTAGTGATGAAAATCACTATTTATTTTGACTGATTTCTTTTTTTTTTTTTGAGCAAGGGATTTATGTAAGGATGAATTTCACTTGTTTGTTTTGACTTTGACTGATTTTTGATTTTGGGATTTTGAAATATGACTTTTGAAACTGGAATTTTGAATTTGTGCTTTGTTTCAGGATTTTTGCTTATTTTAATGAAAGCAAGGGATTTATGTAGTGATGATAATCACTCATTTTTGGGTAGGGCGGAACTTGTCCTTTTGCCAATTCTCAACACCTTTGAACCGGTTGCATAGGGGGATAAGCAAGGAAGATCCTTTTCACTTTAGGTAACCTAGACCACTTTGTTATTTTCATCTTTCCCTTGTACCAACTAGGATTTTAGTGTTTCAATTAGTGATGGGATCCTGAATATCCAAGGTATAATTACAACTAGACCTTGCTCTCTACTAATCAAGGTGGCTTTCTATAAAATTTGATAAGACCACTAGACATGGTTGAAATAATAGGAAACCTTCGTATATTTTGTATAGCAACATTATTTGGTTGTGTTGAAAAACACATTTACACACATGGATGCATGGATGAGGATGAACTTGTGTATTGTGATTGAGATACAAACTGTGGCATCGTTTGTAAAAAAAAAAAAATGTGATCATAACATATGTGAATGCAATGGATATGTATGGATATGCAATTATGTGGATGTAAGATGCAAATGTTTTTGTATTTTTTCTTTTTGTATTGTTTTTGTGCTTTTGATTATTTTGAATGTTTTTGTGTTTTGATTTGACCAAAGGGCTTTAAGATGCCTTTGGAGCTTTTTGTTTGATTTTGACCAAGCGGATTGGGTACCCTTGGAGCATTTTTGTGATTTGATTTTGACTTGACCAAAGGGCTTTAAGATGCCTTTGGAGCTTTTTGTTTGATTTTATTTTTGATTTTTATGACATATTTGAATGTTTTTATTTTTATGACATATTTGAATGTTTTTTATTTTTATGACATATTTGAATGTTTTTTATTTTTATGTATGAAATGCCTTTAGATGAATGATATTGAGAGGTTCAGGCTCTTCAACACCTTCCAACGATGTGAGGCGATATGCCCCAGGGCCAACCTTCTCTGAAACCATGTAGGGGCCTATCCAATTTATCATAAATTTGTCTCACAAATGCAATGGTATATTTGAGTTCTGCTGGTTTTCTTTGAGCACAAGATCCCCAACTTTGAATTCTCTCAAATGGACTTTACTATTGTATGCTCGTGCAAGGCGATTCTGATAAACATGGAGATGCTCCAAGGCATTGACCCATCATTCATCAAGAAGCATTAACTGATCCAGGTGGCCTTGTCGTGCGGCATCATCATCTATGAAGTCCTTTAATGCTATGCGCAAGGTTGGGATTTCCATTTCTAGGGGCATGATGGCCTCAGTGCCATATACAAGTGAAAATGGTGTTGCCCTAGTGGGCATCCACACACTAGTCCTATATGCCCATAATGCTAGAGGTAACTACAAATGCCAGTCCCTATGATTATCTCTCACTATTTTTCTCAAGATGGAGATGATTGTTTTGTTTGAGGCTTCGACTTGCCCATTTGCTTGTGGATAATAGGGTGTTGAAAAACTATGTTGGATGTGGTATTTGTCCATTAAAGCATGCACATTTTTGTTCTTGAAATATGGTCCATTATCCGATATAATCTTCGAAGGGACCCCAAAATGACTTATGATATTATGGAGTATAAACTCCGTAATCCTTGGTCCAGTTGTCGATGTTAAGGGGATCGCTTCGACCCATTTGGTGAAATACTCAGTGGCTATTATGATGAACGTGTGTCGACCCAAGGATATGGGGAGAGATCTTCCCAATCAAGTCTAATCCCCACTACGAGAAGGGCCATGCTACCTGGATGGGTTGCAAGGCTTGTGATGGCAAGTGGGTGAGGTTTGCATGATGCTGACACTTGATGCATTTCTTGACATACTCACAACATTATTTTTCCATAGTGGGCCAATAGTAACCCATTCTCAAGATGCACTTCATGATGGCCATGCCACTGAAGTGACCACCACATGTACCATCATGAGCTTGCAAAATTGCCCAAGATGCTTCCTGGGGCTCAAGACAATGAAGGAGCATTCCATCGTAACCTCATCTATAAAGGATCTCTCCTAGAAAAATGTATCTAGTCACCTTTTATTTAAATGTTCATCTTTCAGCATGTGATAGGCCTTGCGATACTATTCCAAGCTTCAAGAAATCCCACAATTGGGAAAGCCAATCTTGATAAGCCACTACTTCTATGGATAAAACGACATGCTCTCCTTGTGTTCCAACATTTGTGAACACTGATTGGGAAATAATCCTATGATGAATGGTTGTTCCACATTCTATGGGACCTTGAGAGATCAAATATTCCCAAGGGGCTATTTGCAAGAAAGCTCTAACTTTGAATGACCAATCTTGATTTGGCTCGGTTTGGATCATGTTGATTGACTCTAGGTTGTCAATAACCTCACGTTGTATCATAGAAAATATGAGCACTTTCACATGAATGGTTGTGAAATCAGCGGATGGATTCTGAGGGATTAAGGATCCCAAAGATGCCATGGTGTCTACAAATCTGTTTGACGTACGAGGGATTGCCTCGATGTCATACCATTCTAGTCGGGCTAGGTAAGTGTCAACAAGCTCCTTGTAAGATTTCAGGAGTGGGCACCTACATTGGAACAATCCTTTGACTTGATTTACTATGAGCAAGGAGTCACCAAAGATATTCAATATTTTAATGCCCATTGCAACTACTTTTTGGAGTCCCAAGATCAAGGCTTCATACTCTGTGTTATTGTTTATGCAAGGGAAGTCTAGCTTGAATGATAAGGGTAATGGAGCACCCTACAGTGTGATAAAGACTATCCCTACTCCACCCCCTTGCTCGCACTTTGAACCATCAAAGAATAATGCCATTTCTCTTTGTTTCTCAGGTTCTTCGAGTTTTGGTGGATCTGATAATGTGAAGACTGCATCATCAGGAAATTCTATAGTGAGAGGCTTGCTATCCTGAAGAGGTGCCTCTGCTAATTGATCTGCTATGACTTGTCCCTTGATGGAATTTTGGCTTATGAATTCTAGATCAAATTCTATCAATAGCATGATCCACTTTGCAGTACGTGTATTGTGATACGTCTTGTTCATCATATACTACAAAGGATTTTGTTTTGATATAATGTAAGTCGTATGGCTCAACATGTAGTGTCATAACTTTTTGGTTGCAAAGACCACTGCTAAGCATAAATTTTCTACATACGCATATCCTAGCTCATAGCTTACCAAGGTGCGACTTATGTAATATACGACTTGCTCTTTGTCTTGCATGTTCTTTTGGGCTAACATGGTGCCCAAAGCAAAATTAGTAGCCGATATGTATAGCAAAAATGGTATGTCTGGTCTTGGTGGAGCCAGCACTGGTGATGTCACCAGGTATGTTTTGATCTCTACAAAGGCTTGTTGGCACTCTTCATCCCAATGAAATGGGACATCCTTGCATAGCAACCGATTCATGGGTCGACACTTGTCTGATAATTGCATGATGAACCATTTGATGGATGCTACCTTGCCTTGTAGGCTTCTTAATTCCCTAATGTTGGTAGGGGCTGCCATCTCCGTTATAGCTTCTACTTTTGTAGGATCGACTTCAATGCCTCTCATGGAAATAATGAAACCTAAGAGCTTACCAGAAGTTACACCAAACATGCACTTCTTAGGATTCAATCTGACATTGTGCTCTATGAGGTGATCAAAGACTTTTGTAAGGATCTCAGTGTGCTCTTGTCATATCAAATATTTGGCCAGCAAGTCATCCATGTAGTCTTCCAATATTGTGTGCATGTAGTCATGAAATATGTATGTCATGGCCCATTGGTATGTGGCACCAACATTCTTTAGGCCGAATGGCATCACTTTGTAACAAAAAGTTCCCCATGGAGTAATGAAAGTAGTTTTATGCTGGTCTTCAAGTTTTATTCGGATTTGATTGTATCCAAAAAACCCATCCATTAGGGAGAGCATCTCATGACCTACGGTGGCATCAACAAGAGCATCTATGTTTGGCAATGGGAATGAATCCTTCGGAGTTGCCCTATTTAAGTCCTTGAAATCTATGCAAATGTGGACTCTTCCATCTGGTTTTCCCATGGGCACCATGTTCGAGACCCATTCAGGATAGTCGATGGGAACTATGAAGATCACATCCAATAGTTTTTGTAACTCGTTCTTCACCATCAAAGTGATGGTTGGATGCATCTTCCTCAATTTTTTCTTGACTAGCTTCTTTAGGGGATCCAATGAAAGGTTGTGAACAACTAACTTTGGATCAATACCTGGCATGTCTTTGTAAGTCCAAGAAAATAGATTTGGCCTCTCTTTAAGGAGAGGAATTATGATGGCTTGTTCCTCTAGAGATAGACTTTCTCTGAACTTGAATTTCTTTGGTTGAGTAGGATCATCACTGATGTCCACCTCGAAAGTCGCTTCTATAGCCATATGTGACCCATCCTCCAATTGGTGAGGCATGGGTATCAAGTGAATGTCATCGATGGGATTTATAGGTCCTATCGACTTAGGATCCAGACCAACATGGAACACATCATATGCACAGCCTGATGCAAAATGGAATGGTTGTAATATCTCTTCATTAGAGAAGAGATCTTCAGGCTCTATGGGTGAATCAACATGATCCCAATCAATGGCCTATGTATCAAGACACAAAGGTTTAGTGGGATCTATTGGGTTATGAAGTGGAGTGGTCAAATCAATGGAGATCATGTTGATGGATGGAATGAAGTCTCCAGGACCACATGGTTGAAATCTTGTCTCAGAGGTTTCCTTCCTATACTCATGATGAGGCTCTGGAGGAAAAGGAATCTCTGGATCTGGCCCATGAGCTGGTCGGATAATAGGATCATTGGGCTCTAAAAGTTCCCTGAATGTAGGTGGAGGGGGATTGACCATGCGATGAATGACATTCAAGTCAACCGGTCTCCCCAAAAACTACAAGCTAGGGTCTATGGCATGAAGTACCACTTCTCTTTCTACCAATATGTCGACTTGCCATAAGTGGTGAGGTCCAAGATAAGCCATCTCAGTCTCATCATCAAAATCATCATCACTTATCCAAAAACCATTAGCATTGGTATGCGGCCCCAAGGTAAGGGGCACATCTCTTGGTCCTAAGTAGGCCATCTCTATCTCATCCTCATATTCTTCATCACTTATGAAGATGCCATTTGCATTAGTATGCTGCCCCAAGTCATGGGGCCATTGCCTTGTTCCTAGGTAGGCTCTCTCTGTTGAGTCCTCTGACTCATAGCCACTTTCATCCGATATGAATCCACTCTCATTGTGGATGGACCAGGTAAATCTTTGTAAATAGCGAGGCCCATGATAGGCCAAGCCCACTTGTGCTTCATCATCACTTGCCACATATCCATTTTCTTCTTGCTCATCATCCCATGAGTTGTAACCTGTTGGGGTGGCATCAATTGTGGAGCTTGGATGATAAGTCTCGGGAGGTGGTATGCTTGCCATAGCCACTTGTCTACTGCTCGGATATCTCGCACTTGGTGGGTGATAGGGAATAAATTCGATGTCTTCTCCTAACCCCAAGGTTAATCTATCTAATGCTACTGCTAGAGAGTCATCTCGACCTCTGATGTGATAGCCTAACCCAAATCTATCATATGGGAGCTGGTATTGCGGCTCGAATGGCCATCTATGCCCCTGCTCATATATACCAAGACCGTAACCATGCCAATGGCAACATTCAAAGTAGCTTAGAGAAAACTCAGGATTAGAGAGGTAATGAACATTTACGATGAATAATTCATCATTGTCCTCTTCTATGTCCATAGATTTATGGGTGTAGTCTAGTCCAACATAGACAAAGTTTGTCTGATTGGGAGGGATTCCAAGTGGAACCACTGTTCCCACTAGTGGTCTTAGGTATTTTGGCCGTCCCATGTCTTGCGTAGACTCTATGATGGGCGTAAATGTTATGTTCTACACAAGATACTCTCCTATCCCTGTACTTGCCAAGTGTATTATCACATGTGATGTGGATGATCCTATAGATGACACTGGCAAAGCGGGTTCTAGTATCTCCTCAGCTTGATCTTGGAGATCTTCCTCCTCCATGGGAGTTGGACTCTTCTTAATGTCTATGATTAGTACTTCCTTGGGCTCTCTTTTCTCAACCATGGGTGCCTTTAGCTTCTGATTATCTTTTGGTTTAGACGTTGATGGTCTATTAGAAGCATTAGTTACTTTGTGCGCAAGATGAGGTGTTGATGCAGATGGGTCCTTTTGTACCCCTTTGTCTTTGTTATCTAGTTGGGTAGTTGGAGATGAAGGTCCTACAGACAAGTGGGTAGAAGGAATCACAAATTCTCCTAGACAATCCACCTGATGAACATACTTGAATGACTCTTCATCGGCCAACACCATGTAGACTTTGTTATCATGCACATACTTGACACATTGGTGTAAGATCGAAGGAACACATCTCATGTCCCTAATCCAAGGTCTCCCTAGGAGGATGTTGTATTGCATGGCTCCTTCCAAGACATGACACATCACGGGGATGGTCTTATGCCCCACCTTGATAGGTAGGACTATCATTCCCACAGTATTGCATAAAGCATCATTGAAAGCCCTTAATGTATAGGCTCCTAGAATGATATTGGACTTGGGGATCTTAAGATGTTCTATTGTTGTTGTTGTGATGATGTTGATTGATGAACCTATATCGATCAAGACCCACTTAAATGGTAAATCATTAACTGATGCCATGATGTGCAGTAGAGGGTCTGGTAAGGCAGTAGATACTATCTTAATTTCATGATCATAGAATCAAATTATAGGCTCCTGGAATTCTTGTACTTGTCCCACAAAATGGGTGAATGCATTTGGATCTTGTGGTTGGAGCTCAATTGACCTTAAAATCTCCATCAAGGTCTCCCTATGCTTTGGGGACTATTGTATGAGCTCATAGATTGATAGCTTAGCCAGAGTCATTTGTAAATTTTGCTCGAGTCTACTCCGAATGGTTACCACAGGTCGGGTTGGTGGACCTGGAAGGTTGTCTTACCCCTGCCTCTACCTAGGTGAAGCTGGGACATTAATGGGAGTTGCAGGAGGTTGCGGTTGACCATACCATCTAGTCCTAGTTGCTATATTGACAATTTCAACCATCCCAACACACCCATGGGTAGGCATATCAACTCGGACCTGATTGACTTGTGCACCTTGCCCTCTAGGGACCTCATGGTTTGGTAGTAGGTTTTTGTAGATGCCCATATCTCTGTTGTCAGGGGCCAATGGGTTGTCCACTTTAAGTTCTCCCACCTCAATCATGTTTTGCACTTGGTGCTTGAAACCAATGCAAACCTCAATATTATGCCCCGATATCCTATGATAAGGGTAAAATTGATCTTCCCTATATCCTTTTGGCTTAGGATGGTTGGGATCTATAAGAGGTATATCAGGGAACTTGATATTTCCCACCTCACTCAATTGGTTGAAGATTGATTGCATTGATTCTGTCAATGGTGTGAAATAGCGAGGGGGTTTGCATTCTTTGTTCCACCCCTGATTATTCTTTTGATCATAGTTGGTTGGTGGGGGTTGTGCTTGATAATTCTAGGGTTGTTGCATAGCCCCATCCTTAGGCGTAGCCAATACCACTTGATTAACTGGAGCAGGGCTTGCCTGTTTCTGCTTGTATTTGCCATTTTTGTCATTTTTGTTCCACTCCTTCTTGGTTCAGAGTTTGATAGTTCCCTCATCTACTTTTATATCCTCAATGAGTTTGGCTTGTGCCAAAGCTTCCTCAAATGAGGGGTATTATTGGAGTTGTAGCAAGAGGGAAATGTGTTTGGAACAACTCTTGGTGAACATCCAGATGATCTCTTCTATGGGGATGGAGAATGATAATTTTGCCATGACTCTTCTCCATCTATTCCCATAATCCATTACTGGCTCATCATCATAATGTCTCAAATTGGCTAGGTCTGAAAGGTTCACTTTCCTCTTAGCACCAAAAGAGAAATACTTCAAGAAAGCATTCACTAGTTGTTCAAAATTGGATATGCTATGCTTGGGCAGCTGGTTGAACCATTGGGTGGTGGTACCCACAAATGTCATAATGAATATCCTAAGCATGAGAGCATCATTGTCTTCAATATGAAAATATGCATTGATGAAATTAGTAACATGCTCTTGTGCATCCTCTTCACCCTTAAAATTTTCCAACCTAGGCATCTCAAAATGCTTAGGGTATGTGGGGCTAGGGATGGATAGACATAATGGTTGATTGTGTATCTTGCTTAATGTTGGTTGGCTACCAGTCATCTCTTGTTTTTCAAAGGACTTCATATTTTCAGCAAGTTCTTGGAAGGCCTTTGAGGTGAGGAGTTCCTCCTCTTGTAGACCCCCCATGGTGGTGGTGGAGGTAACACTCTATCCATTTGATTTGCTCCATTTTCTTCCCTCCTATGAGGGGATTCAGGATGTGCTTGATCCTGCTCTATTAAGTTTACCCTTTCCCCCCCAGTTGGATTCCTCTCATGATTTGGAGGGTGATTTTGTTGTGGGTTTCCTTCTTGTCTAGTGTGCTCCTCTCTTGGTGAGTCAGTGCGTTGATCTCTTTGATGATCATTTCCATTTTCTTGTTGGTTGCTTCGAGCTAGCTACTCAGCTTGCTCTCTCAAATGTTGCTCATGTTGGTGTAACAACCATTCTCTCTATTTATCATGTTCAAGAGCTTCTACAAGCTCTCACTCTTTGTGCAAGGCATTTTCTAACCATCGCACATGGTTAACTTGCATGGTCATAGAGGACTCATGCTTATCTGACCCTATCCTAGTGGTTTTGATTCATAGATCTCTCGAAGAGGTTTCTATTATCTCTTTGCTCTTGCTAGCTAATGTGACTTGTTCAGTATATTTTTGAGTGTCTCTATGATCAGACTCTGTATGTTTACTATGGGGTCACCTTGAGGCACCCCCAGTTTGAGAAGTGGGCTTAGAAGTCATGGTTCATGAACTTCCAGATGCAGAATTCTCTATGGCTATGGTTCTGGGAGGTGGCCTCGGATGCAACCGATCCAACTCATCCAACTATCTTGTTTTCCATGGCTGATCCCGTGGGGTGCCATTTACTCCAATAAGGTCATAGTCTATTGGAATCCTTCCTCTTGTGTGAAGGATATCTTCTGTTTGATGTCTATGATTGGAGGTATTTCTAGTTTCCTACCCCTCAGTGGGTTGATCTGTTCTAAGTGTCTCATGTGAATGTTGGGATGTTGGGACTCTTGTGTGCCCTTTTGGTGATGAAGGTTTTGTGGCCCTCTCTACCCTCCATGAGGATGGATATGGGGAAACCTCATCATCCTTATGTGAAGAATGGGGTCTAGAACCCTCTTTATGTCTATGTGAGGAGGAAGCCCTTGAAGCTTCCTCATGTCTCTGAGAAGTTTCTGTGTGTTTAGAGGAAGCCCTTGAGGTTTCCTCATGTCTCCTTGATGATGATGGTCATGAGGCCTCTTTGTGTTGATGTGATGTAGTTCCCTGATTTGGTTCCCTATTTGGGGTTTCTCGAGGAGATCCCCCAAGGGTTGAGTTATCACCCCTTAGACTCATAGAACTACATCTCACGGTCTTTCGAGTAGGTCTTTCAATGTTACTACGACTTCGCCTAAGGGTATGTGTTGTTTCAGATTCTCCCTCGGTGTCAGACCGAGGATGTCTACTTCTTGTTTTGACCATTGTTTTTGGAAATTTAGCTTTTGTGTTGCACTTAAATATGACCAAACAATATCAAACAAATGTTTATCTTGATTACAAATTTAAGTGTGCCCTAAACTGTTTGTTGTATTTTGATGTTTGGTTGTTTCTTGTTTCTTGTTGTTGCTTTGGATTTAGAATGAGGAGACTCATCCATAGTGATAATCAAGAACACTCATGCCAAACATGATTTCTCAAAAGAGACTAGGGTACACCACTTAAATCCCAGTGGGGGGTTCACCTAGCTCTTCCACTCTGAACCAATGATTGTTCCAATAGTGGGAGATAGTTTGAACACAAGTACCTTAGTGTCACTATAAGTAAGTTCCTCAATCCATTTCTATGAAGCTCTAGGGGGCAAACCGGTGGAAGGAGATGAATGCCAACGTCACCGGACTGAATTGAGGGTTGGTGATGAAATCCAACTCCCCAATGTTTAAAAGAAATATGCATGTGTGTGGTTCATTTTAAGTTTTGCATGAATAAGAATGCATCATATAGCAACAATGAACTTTTCCTATATGCCTAATGCAAAATGCGTTTCAATTTTAGAAAGGTGCATAGCTACTATGAGATTAATGAATGCACTCTATTAGGTGCAAGTATGGCCTTTAGAAAGGCCTCAAAGCAAGCAAACCAATCACATAGTGTCTAGCATATTGGATTCTAGGGTGAAATTTACAGATAGAAGCCATTGTTCCTAGCAATGCCTAGTGGAAAATCTAAAAAGAAACCTAGGATGTGCAAGATACAAGTTCTTTCTCTTTCATTCTTTCAGTTTTCCAAATTGAAATATTTCTTAATTATCACTGATTTTAATGGAACAAAAATAGATAGAGAACTATAAAGTGTCAGAAAAGTTGTACCAACCTTTAATCCAGCTCAGAGAGTCAGTGTTTTGACCTCTGCTACACTCCATCTCTAGTCGTTATTGACCAGAGTGGCTGACTTCTGGCCATTGTTGACCAGAGTGGCTGACCTCTAGCCATTGTAGACTAGAGTGGCTGACTTCTAGCCACTGTAGATCAGAGCGGCTACACCTGTATACAAAACTCGAGTCAGTAAAGAGGTAGAAAATGCAAATAAGCTAAAGAACTAGGTAGGAGTCCCACCGTGATCACCATCTGTAGTGACCTCGGGGAAGCGACGTGTCATCCACCGACTACTCTACTTGTGATTCGATTGAATCCTTTGATATTAAACATGCAATAAATGAAAGGCACAAAGTAGATATAACCAGAATGCAAAGAAGTAAATGAATGAATGCTTTTATTATTGATATTCTCCATATTAGGTTACATATGAATCCCTCTGAGGGATACCCTTCGTTTGATACATGATTTTACACACAAAAGAGGGTAGCAGGTGTATGAAATATCCCCTCGCATAGGGGGGCATGCTTTATAAGGCTTCTCGATGATGCACATAGAAATGTATGAGGGCTTATAGATGCCTCCTTCTCTATGTCTGATTGCTAGAGGGATCTTCTTGCTCTCGTATGTTGTGGATTTTCCCGATTGAACTTGTAGCCCTAAAATCAATGAAACAACAACACACGCTTAGATGTCCAAGATTGCCTCCCTGGATGAGGTTGTTAGCAATGAATAATCTCAATAAATGCAATGAAACTAGTACTATGCAAGAAAATAACTAAAATAAAGCTTATGCTACTAAAATTGTTGAGCAAGGTGCAGTAAGAGTATTGTCATTATTGTCAACACAATCAGATAGATATGTTGATACAAGTGGACAGGAAGTTCAAAAGCTATTCAGATATATAAGACAGGAGTTCAAAGGTTATTCAGAGTATGTACAAGTGATTTTCCAAGAAGACCGAAGTAGCCCATATGCAAAAGATCAAAGAAAAAGACAAGTAAGAAAAAGTGTCGTGATATCACGACATATACAACAAGCAAGAAAAACTGTCATGATTTCGCGACATGTTGGAAGAGAGAGAAAAAGCAGGAAAAACTGTCATGATTTTGCGACATGTTGGAAGAGAGAGAAAAAGTAGGAAAAAATATCACGATTTTACGACATGTTGGAAGAGAAAGAAGAAGCAGGAAAAACTGTCATGATTTCACGACATGTTGGAAGAGAAAGAAGAAGCAGGAAAAACTGTCACGATTTCGTGACATGTTGGAAGAGAAAAAGGCAAGTGGAAAAACTATCATGATTTCATGACATTTTGGAAGAAAAAGAGAAATCAGGAAGAAGTGTCACGATTTCGTGACAAGTTCGAAGGAAGAGAACAAGTAAGAAAAGTTTCACGATTTCACGACATGTTGCATTTTCGTGACTAAAATAGGAGAGAGAAAGTAAGTAAGAAAAGTGTCACGATTTCACATGTACATGTTAACAATTGTGAAAGAGAGAAAGGCAAGCATAGAAAGAAGCGTCACGATTTCGCGACATATTGCAAAAGCAAGACTTCTAAAGCAAAAAGTGTCACGATTTCATGACAAAAGCAAAGAAGTAAAGTACGAAAGAAAAAGTGTCGTGATTTCATGACAAAAGCAAAGAGATAAAACTACGGACGAAAAAGTGTCGTGATTTCACGACATATGTCGGAGAGCAAGACTTCGGAAGAAAAAGTGTCACGATTTCACGACAAAAGCAAAGAAGTAAAGTACGAAAGAAAAAGTGTCACGATTTCGTGACAAAAGCAAATAAGAGAGAGTACAGAAGAAAAAGTGTCACGATTTCATGACAAAAGCAAGAGAGAGTAAAGTACGAAGAAAAAGTGTCATGATTTCGTGACATATTGCAAGAGAGAGAATACTTCAAAGAAAAAAGTGTCATGATTTCGTGACATGTTGGGTTTTCAAAGCAAGAGAAAGAGCTAAGGAGAAAAAGTGTCATGATATCGCGACAAAAGAAAAGAGGAAGAGTACGAAGGCGAAAGTGTCGCGATATCGACGATAAAAGAATAGAGAAAGCGTATGAAGGAGAAAGTGTCGTGATATCGTGACATGTTGTATTTTCGTGGGCCAAAGCTAAGAGAAAGAGCAAGGATAAAAAGTGTCACGATATCGCTTCATGTAGCATTTTCACGGTCCGATGCAAGGAGAAAGAGAGAGAAGGAAAAAGTGTCACGATATCGTGACATGTATTTTCGCAGTTAAGTTGAAGCTAATGAAGACCGATGATAGCCGACTAAGATTAGGGTTTATAGCCAACTAAGATTAGGGTTTACAACCGACTAAGATTAGGGTTTTTCATCATGAAAATATTGTTATAAAAAGAGGGATATTTGGAGAATTTTATGGATGTTGAAGTGTACGAAGTTTGGTCATAGTGCGTAGAGAGCAAGTCGTGTCGAATCATGCTAAGTGAAAAATTTGCAAAGAGAGTAGAGTGCACGAAAGGGAGAAGATGATCGTGAAGGTCGAATGTGATGAAGCAGAGTGTGTGAAGTGATTACGCAGAGAGAGCAGAGTGCGTAGAGAACGCAAAGGTGAAGAATACTAGTCAGGGTCTTGCAAAAACAAAGGTATCTTTCTATCAAACTTATAGATTCAAATTGAAGTCTAGGTTGTAGCTTGGCATTAGGGGTTGGTGCTCCTTCCAGTTGGTGTTGGTAAATAATGGGTTGGTGCTCCTTTCTGTTGGTGCAGATAAATAAAGGGGTTGGTTCTCCTTCTAGTGGGTGTTGGTAAATTGATTGTAAAGTTGGTGCTTTGCAAAGGCTAGATTTGAATGGTAGTCCAAGAAGTCATTTTTTGAGGAGTAGCCACATTGGTGAACCTCGTTAAATCTTTTGTTGTGTGATGCTCTTCTGTTATACTTACTGTATCTAGTAATAAGTTTTAATTGCTACTATATTAAGAGCTATAAATTCAAGTTTAAAGAGATACACTGATTCACCCCCCCTCTCAGTGTCATTGTAATACTAAAAATTGGTATCAGAGCTAAGTTTATGTATAAGCTTAACCGACTAGGGTGATCTTGGAAGTAACATAATGGCAGGTGGTGAAGGCTTATCATCAAAGAAAGCACCATTGTTTGACGGATCTAATTACACATTATAAAGAATCTAGATGCAAACATATCTCTGTGCTTTGGGATACGACATCTGGGATTCAGTAGTTAGTGGCTACACAATACCCATCACTTCTCCAAAAGATGCTGATGAAAAGAAACTGTTTGAAAATAACTCAAAAGCAAAGAATGCTCTCATGTGAAGATTAGTAGACAGTGAACTAGTAAAGATCATGAGCTGTAAAACGACAAAAGAGATATGGGAAAAACTAAGTATTCATGAAGGAGATGATAAGATCAAGGAGGCCAAGTTACAGAAACATTGAGCTCAGTTCAAAGCATTAAAGATGAATGACAATGAAAACATTGAGACATATATGCTGAGAGTTAATGGAATCATTAATGCGATAAGAGGACTCGGTGAGGATATCGAAGACTCTGCCGTCGTGAAAAAGGTACTAAGATCTCTTCCTCAAAGGTTTTATTCTAAAGTCTCAGCGATAAAAGAAGCTAAAGATCTAAATTATTTTAGTATAGATGAGATGTATGGTTCTTTGACTACATATGAGATGAGGATAGGAATATCTAAACCCACAGACAGAGAAGCGACTTTTAAAGCCCTTAAAGATAAAAACACAAAAAAAGAGTCTGAGGAAGAAGAGACATTAGATGAAATGGAAGCAATTTTTTTTAGAAAACTAAAAAGGGGAAAAGGAAAATACAGAGGAAAGCTACCACTTAAATGTTTCAACTGTGGAGGCATTGGGCATTTTGTGACTAAATGTCCACTTAAAGAGAAGAACAAAAATGATGAAGGATCGCACAAAGAAAGAAGTGACTGGAAGAAGAAAAATGAATTTTAGAAAAGGCAACTTCAAGAAGAAAAGTTTCATCTCCAAGAATGCCATTTCATTAGAAGACAACTCCGAAGAGGAGTCTTGAAGAGGAAACAGGTGAAGCTCTTTTCATGGCATTTGAAGAAGTAAGATCAAAAAAGGAAGAAGGAGTGAACTCTGAAGTATGTGGTGAAAACCCTGAGGCTGAAGTAGATCTAGAAGGTGAGTTGATCTCTGCACTTGAAGAGTGGAAAATAGAGAGGAAAAAGAATAAGAAAATTTCAAAAATGCTTGAGGATGCAAATGAAATCATAACCAGTTTGAAAGTACAGATAGAAGAATCCAAGAAAATCTCCAAAGATCTCGAAGTGCAAATAACCATGAAAATAGATTATTGCAGCAAGCTAGAAGAAGAGATTGTTGGTTTAAGAATGCAACTAGAAGAGATGAATAAGAAAATTAGTTGTTATCACAAATGTGAAGAAAGTTCTATGAAGCTGGATAAGATCATAAATGACCAAAGGCCTACAGGCATCAAATTTGGTTTGGGTTTCATCAAAGGAGAATCATCAAATGGATCAAAGGCCAGAAATGTAGAATCCATAAAGAATGAATATAAGAAATAGGTTGATCAAGGAAAAACATCTCATGCAAAAGAAAGCAATAATGCCAGGTATGAAAGGAGAATTGACAATGATGGATTCACCAATGTCACACATCAAAGAAGAAGAAGACCTATGGCTCCTACGACAACATGGCAAAGACCATCACCCAGGTTCAATTATCCCTTTTCTGGTTTCTATTTTAAATGCAATGGCTATGGATATAAAATCTTAGACTACAAATATAATGTAAGACCAAGGAATTTCACCAATAGAAATGCTTTTTCTCCTCTGATGAATTATACAGTAGAATGTTATAACTATCATAACTTTGGGCACATTGCAAGAAACTATAGAAGTACATTTGCTTCAAATCAGTTTTAGGGAAGAAAATTTCAACCAAATAGGATGAGACAAAATAGAAAACTTCCCGTAAAACATGCACATGCTATTGATAAGGGAAAGGCAAAACAAGAGCCCAAAACTACCATCAAAACAGAGTGGAAAGAAAAAGAGCAACTTAAGGAAGAAAAGGAATCCTTAATAGTACAAACAACATTTAAAGCACATAATAAATATGTACCATGGATACTTGATAGTGGATGCTCCAGTCATATGACAGGTAACAAACAAAAATTTGAGAAGTTACAAAAATATGAAGGTGGTTCAGTAAAGTTTGGAAATAATGATGGAGCTAAGATAGTTGGCAAAGGTTCAGATTAAAATTATTGATGGAAAGATTAAGTCATAAGAAGTCTTGTTTGTGGATGGTTTGAAACATAACTTGTTGAGCGTAAGTCAGATTTGTGACAAAGGTCATGAAGTAGTTTTTAAGAAGCAGGGGTTGTGAAGTCAGAAAAAAAAATAGTGGAAAATTGATAGCAACTGGATCAAGGACATCTGGAAACCTGTACACGCTCTCAGAGACTTCAAAAGGAGCTTGTTTTATTGGACAGGAAGAAGAAAAATGGTTGTGGCACAAGAGACTTGGTCATATCAGTTTTGATAATCTAGTAAAAATCACCTCAAAAGGGTAGTAAGAGATATTCCCACCATCAACAAACCTGCAAACAACATTTGTGCTTCATGCCAAAAGGGGAAGCAAACTAGAGTCACATTCAAAACAAAAGAGTACTACACAAGCAAACCTTTGGAACTAATACACACCGATTTATGTGGACCCATGAGAACACAAAGCATAAATGGTGAAAAATATTTTATGTTGTGCATTGATGACTATTCCAGAATGACATGGATATTTTTCTTGAAGCATAAATTAGAAGCTTTTGATATGTTCAAGATTTTCAAAAACCATGTTGAGAATGAAACAGGAAAGAGGATCAAATGTTTAAGATCAGATAGAGGAGGAGAATTCATTTCATAGGAGTTTGCAGAGTACTATGAAAAATACGGTATTAGGAGACAGTTCTCAGCATCTAGGACACCTCAACAAAATGGAGTGGTAGAAAGAAAGAACAGGACTATGCAGGAAATGGCACGGACTATGTTGGTTGAAAGCAGAGTAGCAGATAGATTTTGGAAAGAAGTAGTCCATACTATGGTGTATATCCAAAATAGGTACATGCTGAGAACACATGAAAACAAAAATCCCTATGAATTATGGTTTGGTAAAAGGGCAACAACAAAATACCTCAAAGTTTTTGGCAGCAAGTGCTATATCAAAAGAACTGAAGATAATCTTGGCAAGTTTGAAGATAGAGTGGATGAAGGTATTTTTGTTGGTTATTCGCCAAGAAGCAAAGCTTACAAATGCTACAACAAGAGGCTAAAGAAAATTGTGGATAGTGCCAATGTCAAATTTGATGAAGGTAGAGAACGAGTAATTAGCTATGAAATGAACTTCCCAATTTATGAAGAGGTCATTGAAGGAGATGAGGAAAATGAAATGGAAAAGATACAAAAAATTGACTCAAATGATTTAAGTTGTGATTCGGAAGTGGAAGAAAATAATAAATTCAAAATAGGCAGCTGGCAAAAAAATCATCCTAGAGAGCAAATAATTGGAGACCCCAAAGTTGGTGTTCAGACAAGAAGAAGAGTAGTAAGTAACTACTCTCTATTATCCAGTATTGAGCCCAAGAATATTACTGATGCAAGCAAAGATGAAAGTTGGATGAAGGCAATAAATGAAGAATTAGATCAGATCGAGAAAAATAAAACTTGGGAGTTAGTACCTAGACCTGCAAATAAAAATATAATCGAAACTAAATGGATTTTTCAAAACAAATTGAATGAAGACGGACAGGTGGTCAGAAATAAAGCAAGATTGGTATGTAAGGGGTATGCTAAAGTTGAAGGCATTGATTTTGAGGAAACTTTTGCACCAAGTAGCTAGACTAGAGGCAATTAGAATGTTTCTAGCTTTAGCAATCTACAAGAATTTCAAAGTTTATCAAATGGATGTGAAATCAGCATTTTTGAATGGGAAACTTGAAGAAGAGGTTTATATTGAGCAACCAGATGGTTTCCAACTTGGTGATGATCCCAAATTTGTTTGCAAGTTGAAGAAAGCATTATATGGCTTAAAACAGGCACCTCGAGCATGGTATGCAAGGCTAGACAACTATCTCACCCAACAAAGGTTTAAGAAAGGTATGGTGGATAGTAATTTGTATGTCAAAATAGAAAATGGGCATCTTATTGTTCTTGTTGTATACGTAGATGATATCATATTTGGCAGCAGAAAATATGAGTCGTGTAAAGATTTAGCAAATAAGATGTAGAAATAATTTGAAATGTCAATGATTGGTGAACTGTCGTATTTCCTCGGGTTGCAAGTTAATCAAAGTAAGAAGGGCATATTTATTTCTCAAGTTAAATATGTAAAAGAGATGTTAAAGAAATTCACAATGGAGGATTGTAAGCCAGTTAGCACTCCCATGACGACAGGTTGCAAGTTGAGCAAGGATGACAAATCTCCACCTGTTGATCAAACCATGTACAGATCTATGATTGGAAGCCTACTGTACTCGACAGCTACTAGACCAGATATTTTGTAGGCAGTATGCATGGTAGCACGTTTTCAGGCCAATCCCAAGGAGACTCATGTGACAGCAGTAAAGAGGATTCTTCGATACCTCAAGGGTACTATGGAGTATGGGTTATGGTATCCAAAAGGTAAATACTTCACCCTCATTTCATATTCAGATGTAGATTGGGCAGGATGTGTAGATGATAGAAAGAGTACCAGTGGAGGTGCATTCTATCTTGGAGACAAATTGGTCGCATGGCACAGTAAGAAACAAGAGTCAGTTTCTTTATCAATGACAGAGGCAGAATATATTGCAGCGACAACATGTTGTACACAGGTATTGTGGATGAAACAAACCCTGAAAGATCTTGGTATTAGCTTCAGTGAGCCAATATCGGTTAAGTGTGATAACACCAATGCCATTAACATCTCCAAGAATCCGGTTATGCATTCACGCACAAAACACATCGCCATCGGGTATCACTTTTTGAAGGAGAAAGTTGCGGAAGGTGAGGTTAAGTTGGATTTTGTTCCAACTACAGAGCAAGTAGCAGATATCTTCACAAAACCATTGCCCAAGGAAGTTTTTGAGTACCTTCACAACAAATTGGGAGTGGTCACGCTTCCTAAAAATTGACTAGCTACGGGGATCACATTCTCAGGGGGAGCATCTAAGTATTTGATTATCTTTTTGCTCATGTTCATGATTTTTGCTAAGTGTAATCAATTTTTCCTGAGAATGTTGTGCATGGACTCAAGGGGAGTCTGCAGTAGCCCTTTGGTATTATTGTCAAAGGGGGAGAAGAGTTATAGGAAATTGCACATGTGTTGCCAACAATTCCAAAGGGGGAGATTTTTGAGCAAGGTGCAGCAATAGTATTGTCATTGTTGTCAACACAGTCAGATAGATCTGTTGATGCAGTGGATAGGAAGTTCAAAAGCTATTCAGATGCATAAGATAGGAGTTCAAAGGTTATTCAGAGTATGTACAATGATTTTCCAAGAAGACCGAAGTGGCCCATATGCAAAATATCAAAGAAAAATACAAGTAAGAAAAGTGTCGCGATATCGTGACATATACAGCAGGCAAGAAAAACTATCGTGATTTTGTGACATGTTGGAAGAGAGAGAAAAAGCTGGAAAAACTGTCGCGATTTCGCGACATGTTGGAAGAGAGAGAAGAAGCAGGAAAAATTGTCACGATTTCGCGACATGTTGGAAGAGAGAGAAAAAGCAAGAAAAATTGTCACGATTTCGCGACATGTTGGAAGAGAAAAAGGCAAGTGGAAAAATTGTCGCGATTTCATGACATGTTGGAAGAAAAAGAGAAAGCAGGAAGAAGTGTCGCGATTTCATGACAAGTTCGAAGAAAGAGAACAAGTTAGAAAAGTGTCATGATTTTGTGACATGTCGCATTTTCGTGACTAAAATAGGAGAGAGAAAGTGAGTAAGAAAAGTGTCACGATTTCGCGACATGTTGGAAGAGAGAAAGGCAAGTAGAAAAAGTGTCACGATTTCGCGACATATTGCAAGAGAAATTGTACGGATGAAAAAGTGTCGCGATTTCGTGACATATTGCAAGGAAGTAAAGTACGGAAGAAAAAGTGTCATGATTTCACGACATATTGCGAAGAGAGATTGTACGGACGAAAAAGTGTCACGATTTCATGACATATTGCAAGGAGAGAGATTCCGAAAGAAAAAGTGTCACGATTTCGTGACATATTGCAAGAGAGATTGTACGGAAGAAAAAGTGTCACGATTTCATGACATATTGCAGGAGAGAGAGTCCGAAAGAAAAAGTGTCATGATTTTGCGACATATTGCAAGAGAGATTGTACGAAAGAAAAAGTGTCACGATTTCGTGACATATTGCAAGAGAGATATTCTGAAAGAAAAAGTGTCGCGATATCACGACATGTCGGGTTTTTGCGACCCGAAGGCAAGAGAAAGAGCTAAGGAGAAAAAGTGTCACGATATCGTGACATGTCAGGTTTTTGCGACCCAAAGACAAAAGTAAAGAGGAAAGAGTATTAAGGAGAAAGTGTCGTGATATCGCGACATGTATTCTCACGGGCCAAAGCTAATAGAGAAAGCGTATGGAGGAAAAAGTGTCACGATATCATGACATGTATTTTTGTGGGCCAAAGCTAAGAGAAAGAGCAAGGAGGAAAAAGTGTCGCGATATCGCGACATGTAGCATTCTCATGGGCAAAAGCTTAGAGAAAGCATACGAAGGAGAAAGTGTCACGATATCATGACATGTTGTATTTTTGTGGCAACAAAAACATAAGATTTATAGGGGCAGTTGAAGCCGACGAAGACCGATGTAAGTCGACTAAGATTAGGGTTTGCAACCAACTAAGATTAGGGTTTACAATCGACTGAGATTAGGGTTTTCATCATGAAAATGTTGTTATAAAAGGAGGGCTATTTGGAGATTTGATGGAGTTGAGAAAAGGGTGGTCAAAGTGCATGAAGTTCAGTCACAGAGCATAGAGTGCAAGTCGTGTCGAATCGTGCTAAGTGCAAAATTCACAAAGAGAGCAGAGTGCGCGAAAGGGAGAAGATGATCGTGAAGGTCGACTGTGACGAAGCAGAGTGTGTGAAGTGATTGCGTAGAGAGAGCAGAGTGCGTAGATATCGCAAAGGTGAAGCAGACTAGTCGGGTCTTGCAAAAATGAGGTATCTTTCTATCAAACTTCTAGATTCATAATTGAAGTCTAGGTTGCAGCTTGGCATCGAGGGTTGGTGCTCCTTCCAGTTGGTGTAGATAAATCGGGGGTTGGTGCTCCTTTCTAGTTGGTGCAGATAAATAAAGGGGTTGGTGCTCCTTCCAGTGGGTGCTGGTAAATTGATTGTAAAGTTGTTGCTTTGCAAAGGCTAGATTTGGATGGTAGTCCAAGTAGTCATTTTTGAGGAGTAGCCACATTGGTGAACCTCGTTAAATATTGTGTTGTGTGATGCTCTTATGTTATACTTGTTGTATCTAGTAATAAGTTTTAATTGCTATTGTATTAAGAGCTTTAAATTCAAATTAAAGAGCTACACTGATTCACCCCCCCTCTCCGTGTCTTTGTAAGACTAACAAAAATGAGAGATAAAGCATAATAAAATAAAATAACACCTAAAACCCTAGACTAGGTTTCGGGCCACTATTTAGGACAATAGCTAAGGTGAAATATCTCTCTCTTGATCCAAAGGCTATGGGCTCAAGTATGCTACTAATGTTAAAATGATTACCTTATGTGTTCAAATTTTGCCCTCCAATATGATAGGGCTCCACTATAAGAATCGATCTCCAAGGGAACCTTTCCAAATATCTGGAAGCTCTCCTCAATGATCCAACCTATTCAAAGTTCTAATGTATGGTGTTCTCTCTCTGATTGATAAAAAGGAGGTCTCAAGAGGTTCCCTAATTTATCAAAGAAGGTCCAAGAAAAGTCCCCTAGTATTTTTAGGTTTATTCCTTATAAAGTATTTGAAGCCCTAGGTCAATTTTCAAACCCTAGGACTGAATCCCTCATGCATACTAGGTGTTAGCATGAGAAGCTCTTTGTTTTTCTATTTTTAACTAAAGTCTAAATCTGGACTTTGTCTTCCATGTAGATTGGCTATGAGGAGGAATGCAAAGTTGTCCCCTCTCATCCTTATTGCATGAATACTACCACTTCCACCCAAGACTAGGCTGGATGGGTGGCAAAATATATTTAAAGATTAGCCACTATCGTCTACAACGGCTAAGGTTTGGCTTCAATGATCTACAGTGGCTGTATTATGGTCGCTCTAATCTATAGCGGTTAGGCTTGGATGGGCTAAAAATACCCCAAATGAGTGGTAAGAACCACTTTTGACACTTGGAAGGTCCCAAGGTTTAGCCACATGACCTATGAGTGTGCCCATATGAGTAGTCTCCCTGAACATGACATGTTTTAGGTGTTTACACTTTTCCATTCAGTACTATTTTAATTCCCTTAGAATATTAGGAAACCATTTCCTAAAACACCTCTTATATTACGTAGCACATATAGCCAAGGACACCAACCTAGGATTGACAAATTAAAATGAATAATGATTAATAACACCTATCATTTTTGGTATTGTTTTTAGGGATATCAACATTACTAAGAATCTAGTGATTTGTCATCCTAGAATAGTTTATGACGTAAAAATAAAATAAAGCTAGAAGGATTTCTAGGTGTTATAGATTGAAATTTTTATTTTGAAAAAATAATCCTTTTTAATATTTCACTTCATTTGAAAAACACATTTCTTTTGAATGCATAGACCTAGAGATACTAGAGGGAAATTCACCAATCCAACCCCTCATCCTGCCATAGGTTGGAGACCATTATACTTACCTACAAACTCAGATGTTGTGCCAACAAATGAACCACCTAGGATAAGTGAATTAGACTACTCAAGTGAAGAGGAAGGAAGCTCTAGTGAACTATCTTTATCAATCAAAGGATTTTTGAGATCTCTTGATAATTTCTTAGAACAATGTAGTAGCTTTCCACAAAGTCTTGACATATTCACAATCCCAAGAAAAATCAAGAAAATTTATAACATTTGTTGGTAATATTTCGATATGGTAGATATACAAAGTAATGTGGATGAGAACCAAAATACCAAGGTGAGTAACACAAATAGAATTTTCACATACCCTATCAAATTCAACCCTAATGAAAAAGCTAATATGAAGAATTTTTTTCCCTAGGCATTACCAATATTTAATGGAGTCACATCCAAATATCATGACCAATTCTTGTATAATTTTAAGGTGTTGTGTCAAACACACAACTATATAAAGTACAACCAAAAAATTAAATTTTTTCTAGCCACATTAAAAAATTCAGCCATGACGTGGTTCATGGGGTTAAACTTAGACTTAATACATACATGGAATGAAATGAAAAAGTGTTTTTGGATAAGTATTAGGAATATTGTAGGATTAAGGACCACAAGGAAGATTTGTTCTAAATGAAGAAATAATATGAAGAAAACTTGGAAGACTATCTCAATAGATTCTTCTTTTTTTATAAAAATATGTGGAGAAGGAATTGATCAAGGATTGAGCAAAACCATAATTTTAAGGGGACTGCAAGAGGAATCATGCGATTTCTTAAATCTCATGGGAGGATATTGTTTAGCTTTACAAAAACTATTCCCACATTAGGGCTAAAAATTATCCTATAAAGGGAAGTCAAACTAGTGGTGACATAGGGGAAATAATAAAAGATTTCAAAGTAAAAAAAAAACTTTTTACCTAGACCAACACCTCCTTCACAAGGGATTTAGTCACAACACATTAAACAATCTCTATTATTGGCACAAAAACAAATTATGATCAATAAAGACACTCTCTAATCTATTAACATGATTTATTGTGACAACAACAAATTATGATCAATAAAGACACTCTCTAATCTAGTCAAACTGATGCGCATGAAACCAAACAATGAAGAATAGCTACCATAAGAACAACATCACCATGAAAAACTAAGCCCTTCACAAGTTCCTCAAGATTCTTTTGGACCAACATAAAAAATAAGATAAAATAATCAAACATGATCATGTACAAGAACTCAAATGACTTTAGCACAACCCAATGCTTATAGCACAAATTTCCTTGGGTGGAAAAATAACCCAATGCTTATATCACAACTCCCCTTGATTCCATAAATAATTGGGGTGGTCCTTTGCTATTGTATGCAATTCATGAATAATATTTGTAAATGTAGGGTTTTCTTACCATTTTACTTAAGTGTATCCAACCAATCAACCTTAAGTATGGATAGGACATATATAATATCTTGTGTTTCAAGAAATCTAAAAAGAGCATTAGAGGCCATATTTTCTTTCTCCTTTCTATAGACTATCTCATAGTCATACCCTAAGAGCTTAGTGACCCATTTTTGCTACTTAGAGAAATAAATTCTCTATTCTAAGAGATACTTGAGGCTACAATAATTTATCTTGATGATGAAGTATCACCTTAACAAGTATGGTTGCCAATGAAGGACAACAAAGACAATAACCATCATCTCAATATTGTATGTTGATTTAGCAAGATTCCATGATAATAGGGTTTTTATTATAAATACAAGTGGTTTGCCCTCTTGTATAATTACTAACCCCAATCCCATTCTGGAAGCATCACTTTCAATGATAAAAGTTTTAGAAAAATCTAGTACGACTAAGACTAGTGTGTGTAATATGGCATCCTTCAAATTAAAAAAATCTTGCTCAGCTACACATCTCCATGTGAATGCATCCTTCTTGATCATAGTTGAGAAAGGGGCTACTATTTTTCCATAGTACTTGAAAAACTTTTGGTAATATCCTATAAGGTCGAGGAATCCCTAGAGACTCTTCAATGTTTTGGGTTTGGGTCACTCCTTGATATCAATCTTCATTGCATATCATGGATACCATCCCTAACCACAACGTGTCCCAAATATTCTACCTTTATTTCCTAAAATGTGGATTTATATTGTTGCACGTACAACTACTTTTATTGCAAGAGCTTCAAAACTTAATCAACATGTTGTAGGTTCTTCCCATGTCTTGTTGTATATCAGTATGTCATCAAAAAATACCAACTAAAACTTTCATAGGTAGGTTTTTAGAACCCTATTCATCAAGCCTTGTAAAATATATGGTGCATTACTAAGGCCAAAGGGTATGACCAAGAACCTATAATACCCTTGATGAGTCCTAAAAGCTATTTTGAGGATGTCATCCTTATGAACTTGAATATGATGATACCCTAACTTGAGGTCCAATTTGGTAAACTACTAAGCACCATGTAGTTTATCCAACAAATCATCAATCATTGGGATGGGATACTTATCCTTGATGGTTATTTATTAAGTTCACAAAATTCCATACACATTCTCCAAGATCCATCTTTCTTCTTGACCAATAAGATAGTGTCTAAAAAAGAACTTATGCTTGGACAAATGAGCCTTGCATCTAATAGTTCCTTCACCAATTGCTCAATCTCATTATTTTTGTGATAGTGGTACCTATATGGCTAAATATTTGTAGATTGACTCCTAAGGACTATGTTTATTCTATGATATTCCAAATTATTAGATAGTAGCTATTTAGGCTCAATGAAGACCTATTGATTCTTAGCTAAGAAAACTGACAAGTATGAAGGTATCCTATCATCCTAGATAATACATAATTGCATTTAGAAAAATCAACCCACAACTTCTCTATGATCCTTCTTAATTAGTATTTGTATCTAATGGGATGTTATAATCTGGGGATTGCCAACTTTCACTCCTTGAATGGTGTGAGTTCTATTATATATAGGGAACTACATCTAAAGTTTTAAAAAGTTCTAAGACACTATTCCCAATGTTCATAGCCAAGGGTAACCCAAGATAATATCTAATCCACTCAATGGAACTGCATAGAGGTCAATTTGATAGTGATAGTCACATATGGATAGATATGTATTTTGATAGCTTCCATTACAAGTCATGATCCCCATTAGAAATTTTTACCTGAACCTGATCAGAACCATAAATGAAAAATTTTATTCTTTTGTAACACTAGGGTTAATAAAATTATTAGTTCTATCCAAATGCAATAGGATCAAAACTTTGCACCCTTTGATAAATCCTTGGACCGTCATACATTGGGGTGTCAATATTCTTATAGTGGAATTCAAAGAAAGGGTGAGAATTTATTCCTCTTGACTATTAGTTAACAATTCTACATCCAGGTCCAAGGTGTAGACCAATTGGTTCATCCAAACCCCATAAGTGGGGCAGAGGTCCAAGGTTCAAATCTCGGGCCTCGTCGGATTGAATGCTTGTCCCTTTCCTAGTGCTTTCAATGGCGTAAAAGGTTTAAAATGATTGTGGCATGGTGGTTATAGGGGTAGACTACACGAATATCTGTGTGGCATCTTTTGGGATGGATAGCATAGAATATTATGGCAACCATAAAAGCTAGACAACCTACCTAGATTCATGGCGGATATCGATTCCACCATGTAAATTCAAAAAAAAAAACAATTCTACATCCGTTATTTCTAGTGGCTCTTCTACTAAATGCATAAATTTATACCTCATTTTTGTAGAAGATAAAGCACTACTCATATCTAAAATATAGATCCATTGGGTTTTGCACTTGTATCATGTGGCCTATTTTTCATCACAGTTATAACAGAGTCCCTTGGACCTATAGTTGACCATCTCCTCTAGTGTTAACATCTTAACTATTGGATCAATATTATTTGTGGATGCAAAGGTTATATTTTGAAATGTAAGAAGTCTAAAAGCCTTCAATTGAGAATTCCATATGTTCTCTACTAGTTTAGTTATCCATATGGTCATCATGTATATGGATGGCTTAAGCATTTGAACCTTAGTTTTCATCTCTTGCTTCAAGCTATTAATAAAACAACTCTTGTAGAATTCATTTGGAAGAGCTTTAGTTCTATTGGCAAGCTTCTCAAGATTAGTGATATACTCATGCATAAGGCTTGTTTATCGAAGCTTGATGAGGGCACCAATAAAGTCTTCAAATATTTATGGCCCAAATTGACTAAGGATTTCTCTTTTGAACTATGTCCATCCAAGATTTGGAACTTGTTATCATAACCACTAGTACCAATGTAGGGCTTCAAGGTCAAAATGAAAAATGTCTATAAATATTTGTTGATCAAAAGGGATTTCATGGAGCTCATACCATTGCTTGGCCTTAATCAACCAACTTTGTGGCTTCATTCCATAAAATATTAGGAAGCCTCAAAGTTATACCTCTATTATTCTTGTCCATTGATTGTTGTCCTCATTAAATATCCTAGAAACTTATGGTCATTCAACAATTTTTCCCTATTGGATCCCCAAAATCCAACTTGAAATTTACCCATAATTTCATATTCTGATGAGTCTTATGGATTCCTAGGTTTAGGTTGGTTTTGTTGATTTGAGATAAAATGGCTTCCATGTTTTTACAATAAGGCTAGTCAAAAATACTTCAAAGTGTCCCTTTGTTATGGTCATGCCCATAAGTCCCTTAAATTTTTTGTTTAAAATTATTTTTATTCTCAAATAAAATCTTGAAGGTTTATCATTTTGCAAATTCATGGGTCTTAGGTAAAAAATATCATCGAAGTTCCCCCATGGCCCCTAAGGTCACTTTGGAAATTTTCATAACCATCACCCTCCATTAATTTTTTCCAAGGTTCAAGGTCCATCAAATATTTTTTCCCATCCCCTAAGTCTAAGGTTCGCAAAATATGTTTTCCTGAATACTTAAGCCTTAGGTCATCCACTCATCATTTCTCCTATTAGAACATTCCACATTACCATGAAAATTTCACACTTAAAAAGGTCCCCTAAGAAATATTACCTTTCATCCCTTAAGGTTCATGTCATATTGGTGCATAGGGTAAAATTATTATTTTTTTCCTTAGTATTTAAGTCTAAAAGATAGGTCCCCAAAATATAATATTTTTCCTATTTACTAAGGCCTAAATTCATTAACCCTACCAAATTTTCATATGCAATCCAAGTAAATAAATTTTCTCTTAAGGTTTTATCAAAATGAAATAACTAGATCTGATTCACTCACCAAAGAAGGGTAGATGCTTCTAATTGGCCCATAAAAAGTTAGGCATTGGATTTTATTTGTCTCATAAATGAGTAGTTCTAATTCACCCACCAAAATAAGGGTGTAGACACCTAAATCATGTCATGCTTAGGGGAGCTGCTCACATAGACACACTCATAAGATCATAAGACATAATCTTGGACTTTCCAAGCATCAACAATTGTTCTCATCGCTCATTTGGGGCCTTTTCAAGCCATCCAAGCCTAGCCGCTCAAGCCAAGAGTGACTAGATCCTAGCCACTCAATCCTAGAGTAGCCAGACCTTATCCACTATAGATGATAGCAACTAGATCTTAGATGCTACAGACGATAGCGGCTAAACCCTAAAAGCAGTTTTACCAACAAACAGGCCTAATCATGGGTAGAAGTGATATTCTGCATGCAATAAAGGTGATCGAGAGTAAATTTGTAGCCCTTTTCATGACCAGTTCACATAGGAGGCTTGAGTTTGCATTTAAAATTTAGTTAAGTGACTTCCAAACATAAACAAAGGACAAAATATTCTCATGCTAACGACCAGTTCGCATAGGAGACTCAAGTAGGTAGTTAGATTTTAGTTAACTAGCCTTCAAACATAGACAAAGGACAAAATGTTCTCATGCTAACTTGCACTATGCATGAAAAATTCATTCCTAGGGCTTGGACATAGACCTAGGGTTTCACACTATAAAAGGTGCAAGTGTAAGAGCACCAAAGATATCAGGGAGAGACATATAGAGACATAGATCATCGAGACATATTTTTGAGGAGAGCTTTCGAGACTTGGAGAGTTCCCTTGGAGATCACGTGTACGGTGGAGCCCTGATGAATTGAAGAACATAACACCTATTATTTTGACATCAGATACAATCTTTGACCCATAACTTTGGGGCAAAGAGAGCAAGGTTTACCTTAGCGACCACTATCTTGGATAGTGGCCTGCAGGATTAGCTTAGGTTTTAGACATAGCTTCTTTTATTTTGTTTCTTCATGTTTTCATATCATTAGCATATATTTACATGATTTCATGGCATAGTTTCATCATATTTCTATTAAATTATTTTATTACTAACAACCTCATCCAGGGAGGCAATCTCGAACATCTAAGCGTGTGTTGTTGTTTCATTGCTTACAAGGCCACAGGTCCATCGAATGATAACCGAGTTTCAATACAAATAAATAGATCCATATTTGTTATTACGTGTTATATACATTTTCATTGTCTTCCATTTCATATTGGGTTTTTAATAACATTGCAAGTAGAGTTAAAAAGGGACAGTGCATGCATTTCGGGGTCGCTACAGATGGCGATCACAGTGGGACCTCCATTGATTTTTCATTTTCTATTGGAATACTAACTTATTTTTGTGTGCAGGTCTAGTTGCTCTGAGCTACAGTGGCCATAAATTAGCCACTCTGAGCTACAGTGGCCAATAAAGCTTTAGCCGCTCTTAGCTACAATGGCCAAGAACTAGCCGCTCTGGTCAATAGTGGCCAGAACTAGAGTGCAGTAGAGGTCAAAACACCAACTCTCTGAGCTGGATCAATGGTTGGTATAGCTTCTCTAATATTTTATAGCTTTATGTCTACTTCCATGTGTCTAAAATAGAGAACCTAATGCACATTTATGCTTGGAAATTGAAATAATATAAGGAGAAATAATTAAGCATTTCGCATATCTTAGATCTTCTTTTAAATTTTTCCACTAGACATTGCTAGGAACAACGGCTTATGCCTAAAAATTTCACCCTAGAATCCAATGTGCTAGACATTGTATGTTGTTTGCTTACTTTGAGGCCCTGCTAGAGGCCATAGCTGCGCAAAATAAAGTGCGCTCATACAAATCATAGTAGTTCATGCATCTTTCTGAATATTGAAACATATTTTTACACTTAGGCATATAGGAAAGATTCATTACTGCTATATGATGCATTTTATATTACGCAAGTTTAAAATGAACACCACACACGCACGTATCATTTAAACATTTGGGAGTTGGATTTCATCACCAACCTTCAATCTAGTCTAGTGACATTGGAATTCATCTCCTTCCACTGGTTTTTCCCCTAGAGCTTCCTATAAATTGATTGAGAAACTTACTTATAGTGACACTAAGTTACTTGTGCTTAAATTGTCTCCCACTATTGGAACAATCATTGGTTCAGGGTGGAAGAGCTAGGTGAACCCTATATTGGGTCTTTAGTGGTGTACCTTAGATTATTTTAAGAAAATCATGTTTGGCATGGGTGTACTTGATTTTCACTATGGATGAGTCTTTTCATTCTTAATCCAAGAACAAGAGCAAAGAAATCAAAAGAACAACACATCAGAACACACCAAACAGTTTAGGGCACACTCAAATCGGTAATCAAGATAAACATTTGTTTGGTATTATGTGGTTATTCCTAAATTGCAACTCAAAAGATCAATTCTTAAGACAACATGGTCAAAAAAATAAGTAAGCACCCACGGTCTGATATCGAGGAAGAGACAAAAGCAACTCATACCCATAGGCAGAGTCATAGTAACATTGAATGAAACACCCGTAATACTGTGAGACGTAGCTCCATGAGCCTAAGGGGTGATAATTCAACCCTTGGGGGATCTCCTTGAGAAACCCCAAGTAATGAGCCACATCATGAAACAAAATCACATAAACAAAAAGAGGCTTCACAGCCATCCTCATCAAGGAGACATGAGGAGACCTCAAGGGCATCCTCTAAACACATAGAAACATCTCAAAGACATGAGGAAGCTTCAAGGGCTTCCTCCTCACATGGACACAAAGAAGGTTCTAAAAATTATTCTTCACATAGGTATGATGAGATTGCTACATCTCCATCCACATGGAGAAAATATGTTACCACAAAGCTCTCTTCATCAAGAAGGCAAACAATAATTGCAATACCTCAAGACTCATAAGAAACATATGAAACAAGACTGCCTACTAAAGGGTAGGAAACTAGAGCTACATCTAGCCATGGGAATCAAATAGGAGAAACCCTTCATACAAAAGTAAATATTCTCGTAGACTATGACCTCATATGAGTGAATGGCACCCCATGGGACCAACCATGGAAAACAAGACAACTAAACAGGTTGGATCGATTTCCTACACGACCAACTCAAAGAACTGTAGATATTGAGAACTCTGTGTTTGGAAGCTCACAAACTGTGACTTCTAAACACATCTCCTAGTCTAGGGGTGCCTCATAGCAGCCACACAGTAGATGCATGGAGTCTGATCGTAGGGATACTCAATAGTATAGTAAAAAAGTCACATTAGCTAGCAAGAGTACAGATACAATGGAAACATCCTCGAGGAATCTGTGAGTCAAGACAACAAGAACAGATTCAGATAAACATGAGTCATCTGTAATAGTGCAAACTAATCGAATGATGTGGTTATAAAATGCATTATGTAAGGATCGAGAGCTAGTGGAAGCTCTTAAACAAGATAAACAAAGAGAAAGACTCTTGCACCAACATGAGCAACGTTTAAGAGAGCAGGCCGAGCAACTAGCTCTTAATAATTTATAGATAAATGGTGTTGACCACCAAAGAACTAGATGCACTGAATCACCTAAGGAGAGGTGTAATAGACAAGATAGCCCATAAGAAAATCCCTCACCAAACCATGAATTAAATCCAACTAATGGGGGAAGGGCAAACACAACAAACCAAGATCACAATCATGAGTCCCCTTGTAGGAGGGAGGAAAATGAAACAAACAAAATGGATAGAGAGTTACCTCCATTGCTACTACGAATAGGCTTACAAGAGGAGGAAATCCATGCATAAAAGGTATTTCAAGAGCTTGCTGAAAAGATGAAAACCTTTGAGAAACAAGAGGCAGCTAGGAACTCACCAACATTAAGCAATATACACAACCAACCATTATGCCTATCACTCCCTAGCCCTCCATATCCTAAGCACTTTGAGACACCTAGTTTAGAAAAGTTTAAGTGTGAAGAGGATGCACAAGAGCATGTAATAAATTTTATTAATGCCTGTTTTCATCTTGAAGACAATGACGCTCTCATGCTAAGAACATTCATAATGACATTTTCTTGTTGCCACTCAATGGTTCAACCAACTACCTAAACATAGCATAACCAATTTTTAACAACTAGTAAACACATTCTTAAAGCGTTTCTCCTTTGGTGCTAAGAAGAAAGTGAACCTTTCAGACTTGGCCAACTTGAAACAATATGATGATGAGCTAGTAATGGATTATAGGAATAGATGGATAAAAATCATGGCAAAATTATCATTCTCCATTCCCACAGAAGAGATCATTCACATGTTCACCAAAAGTTGTTCTAAACACATCTCCCTCTTGCTACAACTTTAGTAGTATCCTTTGTTTGAGGAATATTTGGCATAGGCCAAGCTCATCGAATAAATAAAAGTAGATGAGGGAACCATTAAACTCTGAAACAAAAAGGAGTGGAATAAGAATGGTAAGAATGATAAGTATAAATAGAAGCAGGGCAACCCTGCTCCAATAAATCAAGTCATATTAGCTACACCCAAGGATGGGGGTGCACAACAACCTCAGAACTATCAAGCACATCCCCTACCAGCCAATTACGACCAAAACAAGAATCAGGGAAGAAATCGAGAATGCAAACCACCTCGTTATTTCATGCCTTTGACAGAATCAATGCAATCAATATTTAATAAGTTGAGCAAGGCCAGGAGGATCATATTTCCTAATATACTTCTTATAGATCCCAACCATCCTAAGCCAAAAGGATATAAGGAAGATCAATTTTCCTCTTATCACAAGATACCGAGGCATGACATTGAGGCTTACATCAGGTTTAAGCATCAAGTGCAAAATATGATTGAGGCGGGAGAGCTCAAAGTTGACAACCCATTTTCTCCTGATAATAGAGACATGGAAATATACAAAAACCCATTGCCCAATCATGAGGTTCCTCGAGATCAAGGGTCCCAAGTCAATCAAGTTTGAGCTAACATACCTACCCATGAATGCGTTGGGATGGTTGAGATTGTTAACATAGTAATAAGTACTAGGCGGTATGGTCAATCGTAATCGCCTGCAGCTCCCATGAACATCCTAGCTACTCCTAGGCAAAGGTAAGACAACCTTCCAGGTCCACCAATGTGACCTGTGGTGACTATTCGAAGTAGATTGGAGCAAAACCTACAAATAACTCCAGCTAAGTTATCCATCTATGAGCTCATACAATAGTCCCAAAAGCATAGGGAGACTCTAATGGATATTTTAAGAACAATTGAGCTCCAACCGCAAGATGTGAATGCATTCACTCACTTTGTGGGACAAGTGCAAGAATCCTAGGAACCTGTAATCTGATTCTATGATCATGATATTAAGATAGTTTCTACTATCTTACCAGACCCTCCACTAAAAATTATAGCGGCAATCAACAACTTACCTTTCAAGAGGGTTTTGGTCGATATAGGTTCATCGATAATGTTGAGCAAGGTGCAGCAAACAGTATTGTCATTGTTGTCAACACAGTTAGATAGATCTGTTGATGCAGTGGACAGGAAGTTCAAAGGCTAGTCAGATGCAGAAGACAGGAGTTCAAAGGTTACTCAGAGTATGTACAGTGATTTTCCAAGAAGACCGAAGTGGACCACTTGCAAAAGATCAAAGAAAAATACAAGTAAGAAAAGTGTCACGATATCGCGACATATACAACAGGCAAGAAAAACTGTCATGATTTCATGACATGTTGGAAGAGAGAGAAGAAGAAAGAAAAACTGTCACGATTTCGCGACATGTTGGCAAGAAAGAAAAACTGTCACGATATCGTGACATGTTGGCAAGAAAGAAAAACTGTCACGATATCGCGACATGTTGAGAAGCAAGCAAAACTGTCACGATTTCGTGACATGTTGGAAGAGAGAAAGGCAAGTAGAAAAAGTGTCACGATTTCATGACATATTGCAAGGAAGGTTGTACGGATGAAAAAGTGTCACGATTTCGTGACATATTGCAAGGAAGGTTGTACGGATGAAAAAGTGTCACGATTTCGTGACATATTGCAAGGAAGGTTGTATGGATGAAAAAGTGTCACGATTTCATGACATGTTGTTTCGTGACCCGAAGGCAAGAAAAAGTGCTAAGGAGAAAAAGTGTCGCGATATCGCGACATGTCGTTTTCGTGACCCGAAGGCAAGAAAAAGCGCTAAGGAGAAAAAGTGTCACGATATCGTGACATGTCGCATTTTCGTGACTAAAGAAGGAGAGAGAAAAATATGTCATGATTTCGCGACATGTTTCATTTTCACGGTTCAAAGCGAAGAGAAAAAGGAGAGAGAAAAAGGTGTCACGATATCGTGACATGTTTCATTTTCGCGATCCAAAGCCAAGATAAAAGGAGAGAGAAAAAGTGTCACGATATCGCGACATGTTTCATTTTTGCGATCCAAAGCAAAGAGAAAGAGGAGAGAGAAAAAGTGTCACGATATCGCGACATGTTTCATTTTCACGGTCTAAAGCGAAGAGAAAGAGGAGAGAGAAAAAGGTGTCACGATTTCGTGACATGTTTCATTTTCATGGTCAAAAGCTAAGAGAAAGCGTACGAAAGAAAAAGTGTAGCGATATCGCTACATGTTGTATTCTCACGGGCCAAAGCTAAGAGAAAGCGTACGAAGGAAAAAGTGTAGCGATATCGCTACATGTTGTATTCTCGTGGGCCAAAGCTAAGAGAAAGCGTACGGAGGTGAAAGTGTCGCGATATCGTGACATGTTGTGTTTTCATGGCAACAGCAACAGAAGAGTTACAGGGGCAGTTGAAGCCGACGAAGACCGATGTTAGCCGACGAAGATTAGGGTTTGCAGCCGATGAAGATTAGGGTTTGCAGCCGACTATGATTAGGGTTACAACCGACTAAGATTAGAGTTTTTCATCATGAAAATGTTGTTATAAAAGCATGGCTATTTGGAGAATTGAGTGTAGTTGTTGATATCATCGAATGCATCGTCGAATATGTGTCGAAGTGTGAAATGTGGCCGTAAGAGTGCAGAAAGCGCAGAAGCGGTGAGATGATGGCGAAGTGCGCAAAGTGAGCAAAGAAGTCATGTCAAATTATCCTAAGTGCGTCTGTGAGTGCGTAGAGAGAGCAGAGTGCACAAAAGGGAGAAGACGATCGTGAGGTTTGATCGCAGTGAAGCAGAGTGTGCGAAGTTCGGTCGTAGTGCATAGAGAGGGAGAAGACGATCATGAAGTTTGACTGTGACGAAGCAGAGTGTGCGAAGTGATTGCGCAGAGCGAGCAGAGTGAGCAGAGAATGCAAAGGTGAAGTAGACCAGTCAGGGTCTTGTAAAAGCGAAGGTATCTTACTGTTAAACCCAAAGATTCAATTTGAAGTCCAGGTTGGTGCTTGGCATTAGGGGTTGGTGCTCCTTCCAGTTGGTGCTAGTAAATCAGGGGTTGGTGCTCCTTCTAGTTGGTGCTGGTAAATCAGGGGTTGGTGCTCCTTTCTGTTGGTGCAGATAAATCAGGGGTTGGTGCTCCTTCCAGTTGGTGCTGGTAAATTAATTGTAAATTTGGTGCTTTGCAAAGGCTGGATTTGGATGGTAGTCCAAGCAGTCATTATTGAGGAGTAGCCACATTGGTGAACCTCGTTAAATCTTGTGTTGTGTGATGTTCTCTTGTGATACTTGCTTTATCTATTTTTAAGGTTTCATTATTTTAGTTTTAAGAGCTATGAATTTAAGTTTAAAAGTCTACACTGATTCACCCCCCCTCTCAGTGCCATTGTAAGACTAACAATTGGTATCAGAGCCAAGTTCCTATACAAGCTTAACCAGCTAGGGTGATCTTGGAAGTGACACAATGGCAGGTGGTGAAGGCTTCTCATCAAACAAAGCACCATTGTTTGATGGATCTAATTACGCGTTCTAGAAAATCAGGATGCAGACATATCTCTGTGCTTTGGGATACGGCGTCTGGGATTCAGTAGTTAGTGGATATACAATACCCATCACTCCTCCAAAAGAGGCTGACGAAAAGAAACTATTTGAGAACAACTCAAGAGCAAAGAATGCTATCATGTGTGGATTAGCAGACAGTGAACTAGTAAAGATCATGAGTTGTAATACTACAAAAGAGATATGGGACAAACTAAGGAGTATTCATGAAGGAGACGACAAGATCAAGGAGGCCAAATTACAGACACATCGAGCTCAGTTCGAAGCATTGAAAATGAACGACGATGAAAACATTGAGGCATATATGCTGAGAGTTAATGGAATCATTAATGCAATCAGAGGGCTTGGTGAGGACATTGGAGACTCTGCCATCGTAAAAAAGGTATTAAGATCTCTTCCTCAAAGGTTTGATTCTAAAGTCTCAGCGATAGAAGAAGCTAAAAATCTAAACTATTTTAGTATAGATGAGATGTATGGTTCTTTGACTGCATATGAGATGAGGATAGGAAGATCTAAACCCACAGACAGAGAAGCGGCTTTTAAAGCCCTTAAAAATGCAAAACAAGAGTCCGAGGAAGAAGAGACATCAGATGAAATGGAAGCAAACTTTGTTAGAAAACTAGAAAGGGGAAAAGGAAAATACAGAGGAAAGCTACCGTTTAAATGTTTCAACTGTGGAAGCATTGGGCATTTTGCGACTAAATGTCCACTTAATGAGAAGAACAAAGATGATGAAAGATCGCACCAAGAAAGAAGTGACTGGAAGAAGAAAATGAATTTCAGAAAAGGCAACTTCAAGAAGAAAAGTTTCATTTCCAGGAATGCCAGTTCAGAAGACAGCTCCGGTGAGGATTCTAAAGAGGAAACAGGTGAAGCTCTTTTCATGGCATTTGAAGAAGTAGAATCAAAAAAGGAAGAAGAAGTGAACTCTGAAGAATATGGTGAAAACTCTGAGGCTGAAGTAGATCTAGAAGGTGAGTTGATCTCTGCACTTGAAGAATTGGGTATAGAAAGGAAAAAGAACAAAAGATTGTCCAAGAAGTTGGAAGAATATGGGGATAATATTGAAGATCTCTTCTTACAAATTCATAAAGCCAAGAAAATAGAAGAAGCCTTGAAGTCACAGATCAATGAGAAAGAGATTGTTTGCTGCAAACAAGAAGAGGAGATTGTTTTATTGAGGAAACAACTAGAAGAGGCCAATACAAATCTCAAATTTGAGAAGAGCACAGAGTTGCTAGATAAAATGATAAGCCAACAAAGAAACTCCATGGATAAGCGTGGTCTTGGATATGAAGCTGAACAACCTTCATCTTCCAACTCTGGAGAGAAGAAGAAGTTCACTGTTGAAGGATCGAAGCAAGAAAAGTTTGAAGTTGAATCTTCAAAAGGAAGAAAATATCAAAGGAGATCTACAACAAAGCAACCACAACAAAAGAGGTTCTATCACTCTCACTCTATTCATAATAATACTCTCAATGGCTATTGTTTCAGATGCAACCAGTATGGTCACAAGGCAATTTATTGTGGATTGAATAATAAATCAAAGAGTTATGCTGGTAGAAATACATCTGCGTTTCTAAGTGAACACTATGTACAATGTTTTCAATGTAATGGTCATGGGCACATAGCAAGGTTTTGTCCAAGCACTTTTTTATCTAATCTAAGGCAAAACAGTAGATTTCATCAGACGCAAAGAACGCAACATAGACAGGGAATAAATCATGTACATAAAAGAAAGGAAAATAATCATTCATCAAGGATGCACAAGAGACAACCACACAAGAGAAATGTTCGAGTTCACGAAAAGGTGCAAAATAGGGATGTAGTTGAAAAATCCAAGCCCGAGTTCAAGAAAGTCTGGAGAAAGATAGAAGAAAGGAAATCGTGTCTCCTTGGTCTGAAGGAGACTACTCCGCTATTGCACTAAGCAACTCCAGGTAGCACATCCTCAGGGGAGCAATCTTGAAGTTTCATTTTAATGCTCCTATGTATTTGTTTGATTACTTGAGGATGAAAGGCAAGAAGTCAGGGAATTTGTCGTATAGTTGTCGAAGTATGTTTTCAGTTCATGTAGTTGTTTGTGGAAGTGTCGTGAAGGGTGGTGATTAAATTGAGAGTTGTCAGTATTGGTAGTATTGCTATATGTCATTGTTGTACTGATGATGGTTCTTACTGCCACTATCCAAAGTTAAGGATTATAATAGTTCAGATAATTTGTTAAAGAATGTTGCCCTAGCCGCATATATGTGTTTCGATAAAAGTAGTGTGTATTTGAACTACTCATTGATGTGAAGATTGTTAGATCTATTATGACGCTATGGTGAAAAATATTGAAGTCTGATTATTGATTCATGTTTAGCTCATCAAGATGAGAAACTTTGCTTTGTGAATCATACCTGTCCGAGGTCCAGAAGTATAAGTTTGAGCAAGGTGCACTACAGTTGGCCGTGAAGTGTTTTGACAAAATGTTGTCTCCTGATTCGAACAGTTGAAAGTAAGGTGTGACCAGCGGTGACTGTAGAAAACATAGACCAAGTTGAAAATGTAAAAAGGAATTTGATTGGTGTTGAGGTACAGTGTTTGATGCTTGCACAAAGTTGGCAGTAATATTACAGTTTTGAGGACAGTGTTGGGACAGATTTCTAGAGCAGATTTGGACTGGTTTTGTATAAGCTTGTTATTTAACATTGGACAAGTTCTATGTGAGCTTGTTAAGCAGGTTATTAGTGAGCCTATTGATAGAGCTTTGGAGGTGATAGAATACAGAGGACAGAGTCTCAATGGATAGAGATCCAACAGCCAACACAGTTGAAGATAGATCTGAGTGAGGATTCCTCAAGTGGAGAGAGGTCCACCAGTCAGTGCAGCAGAGAGATAGAGTCTTCTATAATATCACAAGGGTACTATGGAGTATGAGTTATGGTATCCTAAAGATGCAGATTGGGCAGGATGTGTAGATGATAGGAAGATTACCAGTGGAGGTGCATTCTATCTTGGAGACAGTTTGGTCGCGTAGAACAGTAAGAAACAAGAGTCAGTTTCCTTATCCACGGTAGAGGTAGAATATATTGCAGCGACAGCATGTTGTACAGGAGAAAGTTGCAGAAAGTGAGGTTAAGTTGGATTTTCATTCCAACAACAGATTGTGGAGTGGTCACATTTCCCAAGAATTGACTAGCTATCGGGATCACATTCTCGGGGGAGCATTTAAGTATTTGTTTATCTTTTTGCTCATGTTCATGATTTTTGCTAAATGTAATAAATTTTGGCTGAGAATGTTGTGCATGGACTCAGGGGGAGTCTGCAGTAGCCCTTTGGTATTATTGTCAAAGGGGGAGAAGAATTACAGGAAAATTGCACATGTGTTGCCAACAATTCCAAAGGGGGAGATTGTTGAGCAAGGTGCAGCAAACAATATTGTCATTGTTGTCAACACAGTCAGATAGATCTGTTGATGCAGTGGACAGGAAGTTCAAAGGCTAGTCAGATGCAGAAGACAGGAGTTCAAAGGTTACTCAGAGTATGTACAATGATTTTCCAAGAAGACCGAAGTGGACCACTTGCAAAAGATCAAAGAAAAAGACAAGTAAGAAAAGTGTCACGATATCGTGACATATACAACAAGCAAGAAAAACTGTCACGATTTCATGACATGTTGGAAGAGAGAGAAGAAGAAAGAAAAACTATCACGATTTCATGACATGTTGGCAAGAAAGAAAAATTGTCGCGATATCGCGACATGTTGGCAAGAAAGAAAAACTGTCACGATATCGCGACATGTTGAGAAGAAAGGAAAATTGTCACGATTTCGTGACATGTTGGAAGAGAAAGAAAAACTGTCACGATTTCGTGACATGTTGGAAGAGAAAGCAAAAGTGTCACGATATCACGACATATTCAGGAAGCAGAAAAAGTGTCACGATTTCGTGACATATTGGAAGAGAGAAAGGCAAGTAGAAAAAGTGTCACGATTTCATGACATATTGCAAGGAAGGTTGTACGGATGAAAAAGTGTCACGATTTTGTGACATATTGCAAGGAAGGTTGTACGAACAAAAAAGTGTCATGATTTCACGACATATTGCAAGGAAGGTTGTACGGGAGAAAAAGTGTCACGATATCGTGACATGTCGGGTTTTCGTGACCCGAAGGCAAGAAAAAGTGCTAAGGAGAAAAAGTGTCGTGATATCGCGACATGTCGCATTTTCATGACTAAAGAAGGAGAGAGAAAAAGATGTCACGATTTCGTGACATGTTTCATTTTCGCGGTCCAAAGTGAAGAGAAAAAAGAGAGAGAAAAGGTGTCATGATATCATGACATGTCTCATTTTTGCGACCCAAAGGGAAGAGAAAGAGCTAGAGAGAAAAAGTGTCATGATATCGCGACATGTTTCATTTTCGTGATCCAAAGCGAAGTAAAGCAGGAGAGGAAAAGGTGTCGTGATATCGTGACATGTTTCATTTTCGCGGTCCAAAGCAAAGAGAAAGAGGAGAGAGAAAAAGGTGTCGCGATTTCGCGACATGTTTCATTTTCATGGTCAAAAGCTAAGAGAAAGCGTACGAAAGAAAAAGTGTAGCGATATCGCTACATGTTGTATTCTCAGGGCCAAAGCTAAGAGAAAGCGTACGGAAGAAAAAGTGTAGCGATATCGCTACATGTTGTATTCTCGCGGGCCAAAGCTAAGAGAAAGCGTACGGAGGCAAAAGTGTCACGATATCGTGACATGTGTTTTCATGGCAACAACAACAGAAGAGTTATAGGGGCAGTTGAAGCCAACGAAGACCGATGTTAGCCGACGAAGATTAGGGTTTGCATACGACAAATATTAGGGTTTGACGACTATGATTAGGGTTACAGCCGACTAAGATTAGAGTTTTTCATCATGAAAATGTTGTTATAAAAGCATGGCTATTTGGAGAATTGAGTGTAGTTGTAGATATCATCGAATGCATCATCGAATATGCATCAGAGAGTGAAATGTGGCCGTAAGAGTGTAGAAAGCATAGAAGCGGTGAGATGATGGCGAAGTGCGCAAAGTGAGCGAAGAAGTCATGTCAAATTGTCCTAAGTGTGTTTGTGAGTGCATAGAGAGAGCAGAGTGCACAAAATGGAGAAGACGATCGTGAGGTTCGATCGTAGTGAAGCAGAGTGTGCGAAGTTCGGTCATAGTGCATAGAGAGGGAGAAGACGATCGTGAAGTTTGACTGTGATGAAGCAGAGTGTGCGAAGTGATTACGTAGAGCGAGCAGAGTGAGCAGAGAATGCAAAGGTGAAGTAGACCAGTCAGGGTCTTGTAAAAGTGAAGGTATCTTACTATTAAACCCAAAGATTCAATTTGAAGTCCAAGTTGGTGCTTGGCATTAGGGGTTGGTGCTCCTTCTAGTTGGTGCTAGTAAATCAGGGGTTGGTGCTCCTTCCAGTTGGTGTTGGTAAATCAGGGGTTGGTGCTCCTTTCTGTTGGTGTAGATAAATCATGGGTTGGTGCTCCTTCCAGTTGGTGTTGGTAAATTAATTGTAAAGTTGGTGCTTTGCAAAGGCTGGATTTGGATGGTAGTCCAAGCAGTCATTATTGAGGAGTAGCCACATTGGTGAACCTCGTTAAATCTTGTGTTGTGTGATGTTCTCTTGTGATACTTGCTTTATCTATTTTTAAGGTTTCATTATTTCAGTTTTAAGAGCTATGAATTTAAGTTTAAAAGTCTACACTGATTCACCCCCCCTCTCAGTGCCATTGTAAGAATAACAGATAAATATTATCACAACAACTGCAATAGAGCACCTCAAGATCCCCAAGTCTAATATCATTCTAGGAGCTTACACATTGAGAGCTTTTAATGATGCTTTATGCAATACTATGGGAACGATAGTCCTACCCATCAAGGTGGGGCACAAGACCATCCCCATGATGTGTCATGTCTTGGAAGGAGCTATGTAGTACAACATCCTCTTAGGGTACCCTTGGATAAGGGCCATGAAGTGTGTGCCTTCGATCTTGCACCAGTGTGTCAAGTATGTGCACGAGAATAAAGTCTATGTGGTTCTGGCTGATGAAGAGCCTTTTAAATACGTCAATCAAGTGGACATTCTAGGAGAATTTGTAATCCCTTATACCCACCTATACGTAGCACCTTCATCCCCAACCACACAAGTGGATAATGAAGACAAAGGGGTAAGAAAAGACCCATGCACTTCAACACCTCCTAGTGCACTCAAAATAGTCAATGCTTCTAAAGTACCATCAACATCAAAACCAAAATATAATCAAAAGCTAAAGGCACCCTTAGTTAAGGAAGAAAGGCCCAAGGAAGTGCCAACTGTAGCCATTGCTGAAATGCCAAGTCCTATGGAAGAGGAAGATCTTCAAGATCAAGATGAAGATAGTGATTATCACCCTGCTTCGCCAGTGTCATCCGTAGGGTCATCCACATCGCATGCATCAATACACTTGGCAAGCATAGGCATAGGGGAGTACCTTGTGTAGAACATCACCTTTATGCCTATCATTGAGTCTACACAAGACATGGGAAGGCCTAAGGACTTGAGGCCACCAGTGGGAATAGTGGTTCCACTTGGAATCCCTCCCAACCAAACCAATTTTGTCTATGTCGGCCTGGACTGTGCCCATAAGTCTTCAGATATAGAAGAGGATAGTGATGAATTATTCATGGTCAATGTTCGTTACCTCTCTAACCTTGAGTTTTCTCTAAGATACTTTGAGCATTGCCATTGGCATGGCTATGGCCTTGGCATATATGAGCAAGGGTGCAGGCGGCCATACGAGCCACAATATTAGCTTCCCTCTAACATATTTGGCTTAGGCTATTATATCGGAGGTCGAGATGACTCTCTTGTAGTGGCATTGGAAAGATTAAGCTTAGGGTTAGGAGAAGACATTGATTTCATTCCTTATCATCCCCTAAGAATAGGAAATTTGAGCAACAGACAAGTGGCCATGGTAAACATACCGCCACCAAAAATTTATCATCCAAACATCTCAATTGATTCCACCCCAATAGGGTACAACTCATGGGATGAGGAGAATGGATATGAAGCAAGTGATGATGAGGCACAACTTGGTTTAGCCTACCAGGGGCCTCACTATTTACAAAGATTCACATGGTCCATCCATGATGAGAGTGGGTATACATCAGATGAAAGTGACTATGAATCAGAAGACTCAATAGAAAGAGCCTACTTAGGCCTAAGCCATCAACCCCTGACTTTGGGGCAAGAGACAAATGCAAATGGATTCTTCATAAGTGATGAAGAATATGAAGATGAAATAGAGATGGCCTACTTGGGGCCAAGACATGAGCCCCTTGTCTTAGGGCCGCATACCAATGCTAATGGTTTCTGGATAAGTGATGATGACTTTGAGGATGAGATCGAGATGGCTTATCTTGGACCTCACCACTTGTGGAAAGTGAATGAGCTAGTAGAGAGAGAGGCGGCACTCCGTGCCATAGACCCTCATCTATGATTTTTGGGGAGACCTGTTGACCTAGCTACCATTCATCGGATGGTCAATCCCCCTCCACCTACATTCAGAGAGTGATTAGAGCCCAATGATCCTATTGTCCACCCTGCTCATGGGCTAGATCCAAAAATTCCCATTCCTCCAGAACCTCATCGTGAGTATGGAAGGGAAACCCCTGAGACAAGATTGCACCCATGTGGTCTTGGAGACTTCATTCCATCCATCAACATGATCTCCATTGATTTGACCACTCCACTTCATAATCCAGTAGATCCTACCAAATCATTGCATCTTGATGTAGAGGCTATTGATTGGGATCATGCTAATTCACCCATAGAGCCTGAAGACCTCTTCCCCAATGAAGAGATGTTACAACCATTCCATTTTGCATCAAGTTGTGCGTATGACATCTTCCATGTTGGTTTGGAACTTGAGTCACTAGGTCCTGTAAATCTTGCCAATGACATTCATTTGATACCCATGCCTCATCAGCTAGAGGATGGGTCACATATGGCTATAGAAGTGACTTTCGAGGTGGACATCAGTGATGATCCTACCCAACCAAGGAAAGTCAAGTTCGGAGAAAGTCTATCTCCAGAGGAACAAGCCATCCTAATTCCTCTCCTCAAAGAGAGGCCAAATATTTTTGCTTGGACTTACAAAGACATGCCAGGGATAGATCCAAAGTTAGTCATTCACAACCTTTCATTGGATCCCATGAAGAAGCCAGTCAAGCAAAAGCTGAGGAAAATGCATCCAACCGTCGCTTTGATGGTGAAGAACGAATTGCAAAAACTATTGGATGCAGTATTCATAGTTCCTATTGACTACCCTGAGTGGGTGTCAAACATGGTACCCATGGGGAAACCTGATGGAAGAGTCCGTATCTGCATGGATTTTAGAGATTTAAATAGGGCAACACCAAAGGATTCATTCCCATTGCCAAACATAGATGCTCTTGTAGATGCAACCGTAGGTCATGAAATGCTCTCCCTAATGGATGGTTTTTTTGGATACAACCAGATCCAGATTAAGCTCGAAGATCAACATAAAACTACTTTCATTACTCCATGGGGAACATTTTGTTACAAAGTGATGCCATTCGGTCTCAAAAATGCTGGTGCCACATATCAGTGGGCCATGACATACATATTCCATGACTATATGCATAAGATCTTAGAAGATTACATGGATGACTTACTGGCCAAGTCCTTATTGCGGCAAGAGCATGCCGAAGTCCTTAGACAAGTCTTTGATCACCTCATAGAACACAATGTCCGATTGAATCCTAAGAAGTGCATATTTGGCATAACTTCTGGCAAGCTTTTGGGATTCATCGTATCCAAGAGAGGCATCGAAGTCGATCCTGCAAAGGTAAAGGCTATACTAGAAATGGCCACCCCTACCAACATTAGGGAGTTGCGGAGCCTACAAGGCAAGATAGCATCCATCAAAAGATTCATCATGCAATTATCAGACAAATGCTGACCTATGAATCGGTTGCTATGCAAGGAAGTCCCCTTTCATTGGGATGAAGAATGCCATCAAGCCTTTGCAGAGATCAAAACTTATCTAGCCACACTGCCAGTATTGGCTCCACCAAGGCCAGACATACCATTTTTACTATATATATCGGCTACTGATTTTGCATTGGGCACCATGTTAGCCCAAAAGAATGCACAAGACAAAGAGCAAGCCATATATTACATTAGTCGCACCTTGGTGAGTTATGAGCTAGGATATGCGTATGTCAAAAAGTTGTGTTTAGCAATGGTCTTTGCAACTCAAAAGTTGTGACACTACATGTTGAGCCATACGACCTACATCATATCAAAACAAAATCCTTTGCAGTACATGATGAGCAAGACATATCACAATACACGTATCGCAAAGTGGATCATGCTATTGATAGAATTTGATCTAGAGTTCATAAGCCAAAATTCCATCAAGGGACAAGTCATAGCAGATCAATTAGCAGAGGTGCCTCTTCAGGATAACAAGCCTCTCACCATAGAATTGTCTGATGATGCAGTCTTTGCATTATCAGATCCACCAGAACTCAAAGAACCTAAGAAAGAAAGAGACATGTCATTGTTCTTCGATGGTTCAAAGTGTGAACAAGGGGGTGGAGCAGGGATTGTCTTTATCACACCACAGGGTGCTCCATTGCCCTTATCATTCAAATTAGACTTCTCATGCACAAACAACAATACAGAATATGAAGCATTGATCCTGGGACTCCAAACAGCCATAGCAATGGGTATTAAAATATTGAATATCTTTGGTGACTCCTTGCTCATAGTAAACTAGGTCAAAGGACTATTCCAATGTAGGTGCCCACTCCTGAAGACTTACAAGGAACTTGTTGACACTTACCTAGCCCGACTGGAATGGTATGACATCAAGGCAATCCCTCGTACATCAAATAGATTTGTAGACACTATGGCCTCTTTGGGATCCTTAATCCCTCAGAATCCATCTACTGATTTTACAACCATTCATGTGAAAGTGCTTTCACACTCAACAATACGTCGTGAAGCTTTTGACAATCAAGAATCAATCAACATGATCAACATCGAGCCAAATCAGGATTGGTCCTTCATAGCCAAATATTTCTTGCAAATGACACCTTGGGGGTCTTTGATCTCCCAAGGACCTATGGAGTGTGGTGCAACCATACACCATAGAGTTGTTCCTCAATCCATGTTCACTAGCTCAAAAATACAAGAAGAGCAAGCTATCTTTTCTATAGAAGTCATGGCTTATCAGGATTGGCTTTCCCAACTGCGGGACTTCCTGAAGCTTGGAATAGTACCTCAAGGTTTGTCACATACTGAAAGGTGAACGTTCAAATAGAGAGCAACAAGATACATCTTGCTAGGAGAAATCCTCTACAGACGAGGATATGATGGAGTATTACTCCATTGTCTTGAGCCCCAGGAAGCATCCTAGGCAATTTTGCAAGCTCATGATGGAACATGTGGAGGCCATTTTAGTGGCATGGCCATCGTTAAGCGCATCTTGAGAATGGGTTACTATTGGCCCACCATGGAAAGGGACTACTGTGAGTATGTCAAGAAATGTAGTAAGTGCCAACATCATGCAAATCTAACGCACTTACCATCGCAAGCTTTGCAGCCCATCCAGGAAGCATGGCCATTCTCACAATGGGGACTAGACTTGATTGGGAAGATCTCACCCCCATCCTCAGGCTGACACACATTCATCATAATGGCCACAAAATACTTCACTAAATGGGTAGAAGTGATCCCCTTAACATCAACAACTGGACCAAGGATTGCGGAGTTTATACTCCACAATATCATAAGTCATTTTGGGGTCCCTTCTAAGATAATATCGGATAATGGGCCATCTTTCAAGAACAAAAATGTGTATGCTTTAATGAAAAAATACCATATTCAGCACAATTTTTCAATGCCTTATTATCCACAAGCAAACGGGCAAGCAGAAGCCTCAAACAAAACAATAGTCTCCATTTTGAGGAAGACGGTGCAAGACAATCACAAGGATTGGCACATGCAGTTGCCTCTTGCACTATGGGCATACAGGACTAGTATACGGATGCCCACTAGGGCAACACCATTTTCACTAGTATATGGCACTGAGGCCATCATGCCACTAGAGTTAGAAATTTTGACTCTACGCATAGCATTAAAGGACTTCATAGATGATGATGCTATGCGGCAAGGCCACCTTGATCAGTTGATGCTTCTTGATGAATGTCGAGTCAATGCTTTAGAGCATCTTCATGTTTACCAGAATCACCTTGCATGAGCTTACAATAGTAAAGTCCACCTAAGGGAATTCAAGGTTGGAGATCTAGTGCTCAAAGAAAACTAGCATAATTTGAATCTATTGTCGCATCTACGAGATAAGTTCATGGTAAACTGGATAGGCCCATACATGATTTCATAGAGAGTTGGGCCTGGAGCATATCACCTTATATCATTAGATGGTGTTGAGGAGCCTGAGCCTCTCAATATCATTCACTTAAAGGCATTCTACACATAAAATACAAAAACATTCAAATATTTCATAAAATACAAAAACATTCAAATATTTCATAAAATACAAAAACATTCAAATATTTCATAAAATACAAAAACATTCAAATATTTCATAAAATACAAAAACATTCAAATATGTCAAAAACACAAAACAAATCATAAAAACATAAAATTTCAAAAATACAATCAAAGGCTCCAAGGGTAATTCAAATCGCTTGGTCAAACATAAATTCAAAAGGCTCCAAGGGTAATTCAAATTGCTTGGTCAAAAATCAATTCAAAATGCTCCAAGGGTATTCAAACCGCTTGGTCAAAATCAATATCAAAAGCTCCAAGGGTATTCAAACCACTTGGTCAAAATCAATTCAAAGGCTCCAAGGGTAATTCAAACCGCTTGGTCAAACATCAATTCAAAGGCTCCAAGGGTATTTCAAACCGCTTGGTCAAAATCAATTCAAAAAGCTCCAAGGGTACTTCAATCCGCTTGGTCAAAATCAAAAAAATCCCCAAAGGCATAATAAGCCCTTTGGTCAAATTAAACAAAAATACAAAAACAACATAAAAATCAAAAATACAAAAACAATTGCATCTCATATCTTGCATCCACATCATTGCATTGCATTTTCATATCCACTACAATTGCATATGTCATGAGAGCCTTAAAAGTGATACCAAAGTTTGTCGCACAAATCATTCAAATCCATACCTCCATCAACACATGTGTGTAATTGTGTTTTTCAACACAACCATTATTTGTTGCTATACATAATATACTAAGGTTTTTCGGTTAATCAACCACACCTAGTGATCTTATCAAATTTTGAGGAAAACAACTTTGATTAGTAGAAGGTAAGGTCTAGCTGTGATAATGCCTTGGATATTCAAGATCCCGTCACTAATTGAAACACTAAAATCCTAGCTGGTACAAGGAAAAGATGAAAGCTACAAAAGCGGTCTAGGTTACCTTAAGTGAAAAGGATTTTCCTTGCTTATCCCCTTGTGCAACCGGTTTAAAGGTGCTGAGAATTGGCAAAAGGACAAGCTTTACCCTATCCAAATCCCTTGCTTAAATCAAAATAAGCAAAATCCCAAAGCAAAGTACATATTCAAAAGGCCAAGCATACAGTCCAGATTTCAAAGCAATAATCCGATACACAAATCATAAATTCAAAAAAAAAAATCATAGCTCAAAGAAAAATCAATAAAAAATAAACAGTGATTTTCATCACTACATATGAGCAAAATAAACAGTGATTATCATCACTACAAAAATCCTAGCTCAAAGAAAAAATCAATCAAAATAAAAAGTGATTTTCATCACTACATATGAGCAAATATCCAAAGCCAAAAAGAAGCCAAAAAAAGGAATAAAGCTTGAATCCCTGGAATTCTCAGCATTGTACAAAATTGGAAGGAGAAATCCTTATGCATGATGATATGTCTATCACAATTGCTTCATGCATTTGTGTAGACCAATGTTTGAATGTGGATGAGCTAGCTTAGGTAACCCAATATTGCCTAGTGGTATAGTCCAACTAAGTCCAACATAAGGATGAGATGAACACTTGAGGATCCCTGATCTTAGCAATGGGCTGAAAGAATCCCACTTGACATCGAAGGAAATGCTTGAGTTCTACCTCAAAATATACAATCACTTGCACACACAGAGATCATGAAAAACCAGGTCCATGGTAAAAGCCTTACTTTTCAAAAGTCTAAGTGGTCAGTAGACAGCTGTTGATAGGGTAACTAGAGTGTTTGAATCTCCAAAAAGCCCCAAAAATTCTTACATAGCAACAAATCATAACATCATTCACACCATCACTTTCTTTATAAGATTCTATAAATTAGGGGGTATCAACATAGTAGGACAGATACCACATATATATTAGAAATAGTATATAGACGACCATTGACTACTTTATATCTTTTAATTTACAGAAACTTATTAAGAAAATACATTACACACCATTACATCTCATATATGAATACTTAATCAATTCTTATGATAAGAGTGATTATTTAAATTCATGATTATTTTTTTACTTTCTGTGGTATCACCCATTAAGATTGTCAATGTCATATGCATTCCGTATGTTTTAAGTGATTAGAGCATACAGGTTCATTTATACCATCCCATCACATAAGTTAGATGCATACAATTAAAGCAAAGTTAAAACATGCATTTAACAATAACATCATATCCACAAAAACAAGTCATTAATCATCCATAAACCACATCATAAAACATATAGGCAATATCCATTTGCATACAATCATAAATTCATCATTCATCATCAAAATACATCGCATCATATCATCAAATCATATAAGCATCTACACATCCATCTAAGCATCTTCAATATCATCTATCATCTAACATATTCATCAAATCATCATAATACCATCATCGCATCATATCATAAAATAAAATAACAACAAAAACATGAGCAATAAATGATACACATAATAAGTCATAATGCAAAGCTATCATAAAAGTATGTGTGTCAAGTCCAATGGATGTACAAAAATGCCCATGGGCTATAGTCATATAGGTCAGTCGACCTCAAAAATGAATCAAGGACCAAATAAAGCATCAATCAAATACCGGGCCTGAGCCCCCTACATCACCTCCTCTAGTGCCACCTCCCCCTATGGTGGTGTCATGAGTCGAATGATGTGAACCTATCGATCTCTCTATCCGAGTTTGGGTCCTCTGGCTAGGATGGGTGAAAGACTACCCTGAGGTAGAGCACCCATTGACCTACGAACCACCCACACCATGTGGCTCCTTAGGGACAATCCCATGCCTCTTGAGCTACATCTAAAGAATGGTGATATGATCCACAAGTCCCCGGATCTGCTCCTCATGCTCATCCAACAAATACTAAAGTTGTCCCACATCTGCTCTTGAACCTACCATTGGAACCTCCTGTGGTGTAGAAGGAGGAACAACAAACTGCATCCTAGCATCACCACCCCCAATAGTATCTTATAGAGCCTGTATCTATGTTGTGAGCTACTCAATGGTAGCATCTCACCATTGTACCTAGATCTTAGTTGCCTGAAGCTCAGCCTCGACCTCATGTAGTTGTGCTCTTAGAGGAGAGTCTCTCTCCTCGGGCTCTAACTCCTCCTCCTCCTCAGGAACATCAGGATCCTCCACTACCACCTACTCTACTGGCTGGCCCCATACCTCGGTCTTGGCTCGGACTCTACATCCTATCGGATCTGCACCATCACCCCCACCATCATCCTTGCACCCTAGGCTACCGACACCATGCCACATCCGATCACCCCACCACTGAGTGTATGCCTCTATAACTCCCCAACCACTCTAGGGTCAATAGTTGGGGCATCCTCCTCATCTGAAAGCTCTATAATCTACCATGGAGGTAGGTCCTTCTCTGTTGTGAGGCACTTGTACAAGAATGGTACCAAGGGCACATCCTGCTACAACCCGTACTGATGAAGAACCCATGAGTAGAAGAAATACTCTCGGATGGTAATCTTATGGCCAATGAGCCATCGCTCATGCCGTGTCCTGGCAGTAAAGCTAGTTGGATCATCCCAAGCAGGACACTCATGGTAAGGGTGCCATATGACATCTCCGACCAAAAGTCTAGTGAAAGCATCAGTGTAATGGGATAGCTCCCCTATGAAAGTGTGGCTCTTGCACTCCTCGTGCTCTCGAGCCCATCTAGCAGCATAGCACTATGTTCGAGCATCGATCACTGTAATCTCAGCTAGGAGCCCCTTAGGGTGATCTACCCTAATATGCTCCCATCCCCAAACCTGTAGGAGCAAGCTATAGGTAATGCTGACATGTCCTCATCGATGGATGTGGTACAACTCATCATAGCACTGAGCCAATAGCGATCTACCCCATGCATAGATGATAGGCTCCTCGCTATCCAATAGATCCTGCACCATCGCCAAAAGGTTCCATGGGAACCTCAAACCCGAGCAGTCTAGGATAAGAACATTGCTGATAACCATCAGCAATATGACATGCCTCATCGTAAAGACACCCTCCCCATGCCAGTGGCTGATGGACACTCCTCCAGACTTGGTGTCCTTGAGAGCATCCATAGAGTGCCCTCTAAACACCCGAGTGAAGACAACCACCTGATCAGTAGTGGTCGAAGAGACAATGGCCACCCCATCAAATGGAATCTGAAAGATCCTATATACATCCTTCGATGTAATGGTCATCTCATCGGTCGGGAGGTGGAAGGTATTAGTCTATGGGTCCCAACGATGGGCCAGAGCTATAAGGTAAGCCTGATCTGCCATGATGTAAGGTAGCCTAATGACATACTATAACCCATGGGCTTTGAACCATGCCCAGTCCGTATCATCAAAGCTAGGAAGTAGGTCAAGCAGGAGCTTCGGGTCTCAAGCTCGAGCAGTAAGGATCTAAGCAAAGCAGAAGAAAGATAAAATATAACTACAATGCATCTAAGGCATAATTCACAATAAACATGAAAATGGTGCAAAAGAGTATGGGCTATTCTAAGTCTAAGCAAAAGGACAAGATTGCACCTAATCAAACAAATCAAAAATTCAAAAATTTCAAAAAAAATCAAATATGTCATAAAAATCCAACAACTAGCAAAAAAATGCAAGAAAATATGGCTAAGGGTTTAGCCGCTGTCACCTACAATGGTCGAAACCTGGCCATTGGAGGCAGCAGTGGCCAAGACCCAATGGTCAAATTTTTGACCGTTGGGGTTCAAACTTGGCCGCTCTGAGCGACAACGGCTCATAACCGATCACTCTGAGCGATAGCAACCAAGGGGCGACATGACAAACCCATGAACCCTTGGCTAGAAAAAAAAAAAATTGCAAAATTACAAAATGACATAAAAAAACACAAAAGGGAGGGAAAAACAAAAAAATAGAAAGCAAATTCCCACTCAGGCATCAAAAACTAAGCTAAGTTCAAAAATGGTTAACATGGCAGCAGTAGGTGAACAACAAAAAACTTGGGAACCCTAGGCTAGAAACTACCAAGGCAAAGCAATGAGAACAAAAAGGGGGACTAACCCACCATAGCAAAAGGTAAGCTAAGCCTAACTATGGAGTTTATTCATTACCAACAGGTTTAGTGAGGTTCATTTTACCCATTACTTAGTGAGGTTCAGTTTTACTCAGACAAGAGAAAAGAGGGTTAGGGTTTAGAAAAGAGAAATACCTGAGAAGCTCCGGCTCCTCCAGCAATTGATGTCTCACCCTGCGCAGCCATGTCCTCAATGCCAGCAAACTCCAAAGTCGCAACCATCGCTGTCACACCAGAGCTCCCAAAGTGAATCTTCAATAGTGAAAATGAAAGGTCAAACCCTAGAAAATGCAAATTTTATGTTTCTTTAATTACACCTTGGTCGCTGCTGATGTCAGTGGCCCAAACTTCTTGGCCACTCAAGGCGACAACGACCACAGGCAGGAACTCAGAGGCCGTTGGACCTGATAGCGGCCAGATCCACAGATCAAAATAAGGGACTTCCTCCTTGAGGGATCCCACAAAAATAGCAAATAAACACACTTTGGTGGTTTAAGATCATCAGAATGTTCAAAATAACAAAAAAATCACATAAGAGCACAATCTCAGGTAGGCCTCGTACCTAGTTACTTACTCTATCAACTCGATGATTGCAGCGATTCACACTCCATGTATTTTGGTGAGATGAGTAGATAACCATAAGGCCACTTGGGGCAAAAACAACTCATTTTGGAATTATGATGTGCCACCCTTCAATCCCGAAGAAGACCAAGATGGTCAAACTGCTCCACGGGTGCGAAAGGATCATCCTAATTCCCCTATGACATCAAAAACATTAAGTCAAAGTGATACAATCTAAACATAAATAGAATCACTCATCCTAACTCCCTAAGAAGGCTATTGATAGTCGGACCGCTCCTCGGGATAAGGATGGATGATCATCATAAACAATTGGAATCACACTTGGATGTGGGATTGCCCATTAAAAGCAACAAATGCTAGAAAGGAACCAGATTAGTCATATTGGTCAAGCGACTTGTCACTTCATTCATTGTCATTTCTTCACCAATTCATTGTGTGAGGAAGTAGTTCAAAAAATTCAACATAATCATAATCAAAATCAACAAAATATCACTCGATCATAGCAAAATCATGTTCGTCCTATGAATCATTGCATACAACAATCACAAATTTCCCTTGTTTGTTTGGAACGTAAGTAGACATGACATCTTCAATTGTAGCTCTCCTACCGATCAAAATTGTTGTAGCAAGTGAAGCTACCCGATTGAGTTTGAGGAATGAGTGCAATTTAACATGCAAAAGCCACTGAGCTAAGTCCTCCGAACGTTGAGGCAATGATTCAAGGGATGCATGCCATCTTGCATGATTGGGCCATCCGACGTTGATCAGACCATTGATCACCATACACCCTACAAATAGATCAGTCTACATTTTTGCTCAGCATTGTGTTTTCCACACAATGCATCACAAAAAGGGGCATCTGTAGACACCTAAATCATGTCATGCTTAGGGGAGCTGCTCACATAGACACACTCATAAGATCATAAGACATAATCTTGGACTTTCCAAGCATCAACAGTGGTTCTCACCACTCATTTGGGGCCTTTTCAAGCCACCCAAGCCTAGCCGCTCAAGCCAAGAGCAGCCAGATCCTAGCTGCTCAAGCCTAGAGCGGCTAGATCCTAGCCACTCAAGCCTAGAGTGGCCAGACCTTAGCCACTGTAGATGACAACAACTAGATCTTAGCCACTACAAACAATAGCGGCTAAGCCATAAGAAGCAGTTTTGTCGACAAACAGGCCTAATCACAGGTGGAAGTGGCAGTCTGCATGCAATAAAGGTGAGCGGGAGTAACTTTGCATTCCTTTTCATGACCAGTTCACATAGGAGGCTTGAGTTTGCATTTAAACTTTAGTTAACTGACCTCCAAGCATAAACAAAGGACAAAAGCTTCTCATGCTAATGACCAGTTCACATAGGAGACTCAAGTGGGCAGTTAGATTTCAGTTAACTAGCCTTCAAACATAGACAAAGGACAAAAGCTTCTCATGCTAACTTGCACTACGCATGAGAAATTCATTCCTAGGGCTTGGACATAGACCTAGGGTTTCACACTATAAAAGGTGCAAGCCTAAGAGCACCAAAGATATCAGGAGAGACATATAGAGACATAGATCATCGAGACATATTTTATTGAGGAGAGCTTTTGAGAAGAGTTCCCTTGGAGATCACGTGTACGGTGAAGCCCTGACGGATTGAAGAGCATAACACCTATTATTTCAACATCAGATATAGGCTTTGACCCATAGCTTTGGGGCAAAGAGAGCAAGGTTTACCTTAGCGGCCGTTGTCTTGGACAGTGGCCCATAGGCTTAGCTTAGGTTTTAGACATAGCTTCTTTTATTCTGTTTCTTCATGTTTTCATATCATTAGCATAGATTTACATGATTTCATGGCATAGTTTCATCATATTTCCATTAAATTCTTTTATTACTAACAACCTCATCCGAGGAGGCAATCTCGGACATCTAAGCGTGTGTTGTTGTTTCATTGCTTACAGGGCCACAGGTTCATCGGACGAAATCTGCAACATACGAGAGCAAAAGGGATCCCTCTAGGAAATAGACCTGGAGAAGGAGGCATCTGTAAGCCCTCATACATTTCTGTGTGCAGAACCGGGAAGCCTTTATAAGCGCACCACCTCTTCATGAAAGGGGCACTCTTTGCCTATTTGTAACCTTATTGTATCGAAATGGGTATCCCTAAGAGGGACCGACATGTAACCGAGTTTCAATACAAATAAAGAGATCCATCTTTGTTATTTCCATGTTATATGCTTTTTCATTGTCTTCCATTTCATCTTGGGTTTTTAATAACATTGCAAGTAGAGTTAAAAAGGGGCGGTGCGTGCATCCCGGGGTCGCTACAAAGGGCATATCCAGGGGATTGGATAGAGAAATGAGCAGCTCAGAAGGCTCCACCAAAGTAAATATGAATGATCCTAATTTTTCCACCTGAAGTCAGGCAACAATATCTTATTAGCCATAAATTGTATGGCTCACAATGCATCACCACAGTAAGGGTGAATGACCTTGATTGGTCTGTCAGAGCTTGGGCATCGATCTTTGATTGGCAAGAGGAAAAGACATAAAATTTATACCTTGAAAAAAAGACAAGGAGTTGTAAGGTATTTGGCTAAGTAAAAATTTTCTCATATGATAGTGCAATAATAATACCTACTCCCTAAGATCCTGAGTCTTAAGGCCCTTGAAAACCTTAATCCTTCATGTATACACCTTACACAGTTAAAATTATTTTCCAAGGTCTTAAAGTTTGTCCTCGTGATCATATTACACCTTCCCTAATGAATAAATTCCCCCTAGCCATGGTCATGCACCTTAGTCCCCAGGTATATGTGTGTGTGTGTGTGTGTGTGTGTGTGTGTGTGTGTGTGTGTGTGTGTGTGTGTGATGGCTAAGGTCACATTTACTCAATTCCTCCTTCCATTTTAAAGTCACAACATTGCATCAAACTTAGGTAATAATTATTGTTATGATGCTTAAAAGAAACCTTCCATAATAAATTAAACATTCCTCCTAAGGTCTTGTTGAAATAAAATGAATGACTCTTATTTGATCACCAAATAGGTTTGGATGCCTCCGATTCATCTACCATAAATTGGGTGCTAAGACGTGCTTGGCCAAAGAATTAATGACTCAAAATTTCTCATCAAAGTAGGGGTGGATGACTCAGATTCACCCACCACAGGAAGGGCGTCAGAATTCTATTGGACCAAAAATGAATGACTCATAGCCCAATGCCATAGGAATGCGGACGGTCCTGATTGGCCCACTAAAACTCAAGTGTCGATCTTTGATTGGTGGGAGGTAAATGACAAACAAGTTGTACCACTAAGACTTTTAGGGTCTCGACTTGGGTTGAAAATTTATTCATATAAAAGGGTGCAGTAATAATTCACCCAAAATACTAAGTTTAAGGCCACCTAAACCTTTGTCTTTCCTGAATAAATATCCTTTGTTGTTCTAAAGGTCTATCTCCATAAATTATATAAGCCACACCCTCCACCATGGTCATACACTTTAAAATTCTTAAAAATCATTAAGCATCAAGGACACATATGCTTAGTTCCTCCTTCTACCTATTTTAATTTCATAAGCCATGATATTGAGTCTACCTTTTAATATAATTTCTATTCATAAGGTTTAAAATTTCTCCCCCCATGAAAGAATTATTATGTTTTACTAAAATCTATAGTCTCTCATGTTCGTGCATCCCTTTTCATTAGAAATTAAACCCCCTGGCCATACATCCCAAAAGAAAAAAATTTACCAAATGGCATCATGAGATTTTATAACCAAGATTGGGGTACCTCCAAGCGATTGGCCATGGATAAACAGTCTAGATTGCATTGGAAAAGGATGGTGGATGGCTCTGATTTACCCGTTAAAGATCGAGCACTAAGATCTGATTAGCTCAAATATGGATGACTCTCATTCACTCGCTAGGGAAAAGTTAGATGGATATGATTGGTTTGTTGAAGCTCAAGCACTAACGTTTGATTGGTAGAAGGAAGACAACAAAGGACTTGTACCCTAGGAATGCATTATAAGTTCATATTTTTAAATTTATTTTAATTGATATCATCTAGTTTTTCTTGAAGTATAGATAAAAAAGTTGTACCTCGATGAAGAATATAAAGAATTTTATGAGCAACATTCACAAACTCAAGTAAAGAAGTTACAACTCCAAAAGTTAAATTTGACAGTCACAACTAATCAAATATTTAAAAGTGGCCTCCAAAACAAGCAATGAAGTTAAGAAATTAGTTGACTAGCACATGCTTTAAAACAAGTAGTGATTGCTCATACAAGGTTGGCAAATAATAATTGAAGGTACGTAGACCAAAGTACAAGGTTTATTACATATTTTCCTCATATCTTATTGGGCACACACCTTAAAACAACTAGGATACAAGAGGGATATCAGATCTAAACAACTGTACAGATCAACGACCAATTACAAAAAGCAATCATAAAAAGACACTCTTGATATAAATCATTATAAGAGATAAGGTGGAAATTTCTAGATGTCAAAAAAATGAATATAGTGGTTGAAGGATTAATTACAGAGCACATGGAAGAATATCTCAAAAATGTTATAAATTCTTACCTAGCTCGCTATTTGCAGTCACACAACCAATGTACAAAGCTTTGAGAAGTTATTTATTGCAAAAAATATTTTGAAAGCTTAACATAGCACAATGGCTTCCTCCAATACTATTCCCAAAATCTCCACCACCATGATGAAGCTTGAAGACTTAATCAACATGTCACCATGCCAACAGTTAAGGCATAAATTCTAATAGGGAAACCAAACAAATATTCAATCTATCAGGACCAGATCAATAGTACATGATTGACCAATAGTAGGTAGTAGAGTAGAGTATAAATTTTAGTTATCACCCAATCGAGGAGGATTACCAATTCCACATTTCCCTACTCAAAGGACTTCTTAAAAGGGTACACCAGGCTCAAAATGATCCTAGCTTGTACAACAATATATGGGTAAGCAACTTAGAAAGACTACTTTACCCCAAATTCTATTACTCTTTTGATGTGTTATCCTAGTTGACGTTGTCTTATGACCCAAAGATGAAGGCAATAAAAGACCATGCAAATTAAGCTCTATTTAGAATAACTTCAAAAAGGATCAACAAAATATTTCAACTCATGTATTCCATGAGGATCCTGGATAAAAAGGCACTAATTTTCCAATCCCAATATATGATAGGTACTACTTTTTACACCAAGCTCTTTGATTATAATAAAGTATCATCTCAATTCATTGTACATAAGTCTACACTTCATCCTTGGGTGAACGATTACGTCAATATAATTAACATACTAATGGGAGATCAAGATTTGAATGGGTAGAAAAGGAAGTCATGTATCTAATAGTACAATGCAATATAAAATGAAATCCAACCATGTATAAGTGGGAAAACATGATCTATGACACCCTAGATAGATAACTCTAGGAATTATAGAAAGGAATTTTAGAGCAGAGAGAGGTGATGCCCCATTTTTCACACTATTATTTCCTTATACATTTAATAATAGGCCATATGGATAAGAAGGTAATTATAGAATGAGGAGGGTCTATGAAGAAATTGTTCAAGAAAAACTCCCATGGATATAGGAGGGTGAGTATAGTTATACTTAATTATTTGGTAAATTTCTTTCAGTTGTCTATCTTAAGCTCTGTAGTAAAAATCATCATAGAGTTGGCTCAGGGATAGCTAATTTATTGCATGAAAACAATGTGGGGGGTTACTTTTTCATTGAATATTTTACCTACATAAGGATATACGGGTCAAACATTCCCCCAAAGGCCTTGCCCAAATTCTGCCCTAGGTTGGTTGTAGCACTAGAGATCATCAAACAAATTGCAGAAGAGACCAAAACAAGGGCAATGAAAAAGGAAGACAAAATTTCTTGGTTAAATATCCCTTGTAGAATAGGGTATTATGTATATAAAGGATACCACAGTCTTCTAGCTTAGAGAATATATTCATATGGCTTTTTCGATATTACCTGGAGACCATACGACCCTCATGGTTATTATAGCAATAATGTTATGAATAAAATGCCAAATTGGGTAGTAGACCATAGAGGAGACTTATTTGAAGATACATTGCAATTTGCTTTAAGTAGAGGAGAATCTCTAGGACACATCTAGCAAGACTTTTCTAAGAGCATATCTGATACTCAAATAGAGATGGTGGGGAATTAGCCTGCCAACCAAAACATGCTAAGGAAGGCTACGATTGAACTGGTTACCCCCTTGGTCCTTGAAACACGCTCTGAAGAATACCAAGACCCTATCTTGGATATTATTAATAAATAACTTGAGCAAATAGAATTTTATATGGAGGTAACTAATCCAACATAGGAAAAAGTTGAAGATCCCTCAACCACTTAGCCCTTCCAAAGCACCGCCTTAGTCGCAATAAATGCAAAGATATATTTGTTGCTTCCTCTGCACATATGTAGATCACTCCTCTTGACCTTGCTAAAGCATTGATGGCTCCTAAGCACAAGTTATAAATCACAACAAACCTCCCCCAAGTGATCCCCACTAGCATAGTAATAGATAGGGAGGAGTGCAATATTTCCTTAAAAGTGCTCGAGAAGATCCAAGAAGCAGGAGGATTATCTAATTTGCTCAAGGGGCTTCATATCAAGTTTGTTTCTCCTTCAAGTTCCTCAGAGTAAAAATACAAGGCTAGAGACCCTTCCTTAGCAAATCATACAAGCCTCACCCTAACATAGGTAGAAGAAGGACCTATATATTTCAATCCTAAGGAAGAAAGGTATATGTAAAATATAGAAGAGGGAAAGGATCCAAAAGAGACTCAATACACTTTAGAAGAGCTAAAAAGTCAAGAAACTCAAATCTTAACTAAGCCTCTAATAATGGTATAAATAACAATACCGATGGCTCAAGTTATAGATCTTTAGATGGATAAAACAACAAGGGAGACAACAGTCCAATATCAAGAAAATCCTTTGGTCTTAGCAAAATTCTAGGCTTAATCACATGTGGCTATAGTAGAGAGACTTTACAAAAGTAATCAAGCCTTGACAATAAGAGTGAATCAACTACAGGTTAAAAATAAGAAACTACAAGTAGAGGTAAGAATACTTCAAGGACAGACACCACAGGTATAGATAAAAGAAAAGTTTGACAACGCCTATTTTGTTAAAAATTACAAGGAAGAACTGATATCAAAACTAAAAATAAGGATAAAGGCTCAAATACCTTGTTGATATCATAGCTATGAACCAAAATATGAGAGCATTATTATAGAATTTATATCAAAGGGCAGAAAATCTAAAACCTATCCACAAAAAGTGTAGAGAAGAGTACAACTAGTTAAATAACAAACAAGTAACCATATCAGATGGCAGAAGCTACAAATGCCAAGCAAAGTTTCTTAAATTGAATATTTATTTCCATGAGAAGCCATACTAGAAAAACTTTCTTCAAGACATGGAGACTTGGGCGAGTAAAATGGATGATAAAATAAAATAAGCTAGTATTCTACATGAAGAACTCACAATAGCAAATGAAGGTGAACTAATATCCAAAATAATACAAGAGTTCAAGTGTGATGAAAAGGATGAGCAAAATTTAGCCCAACAAATTAATGACTTGTCAAAAATAGTACAACCAATAGTCAAATTCGCCAAAGAAAATGATTTTTCTACTAAAGACTTTGCTAACAAGTCATTGAACATGAAATATACAATTATATCTACAACCTCCTTTTGTGATGAAGCTTGGGGATAAATTGCAAATCTACTAGGAATAAGTCAACCTGGATAGGACAAAGCTGAAGCGGGGTCCAATACAAAAAAAAATAAATCTCTAAAGGAGTAAGAGAAACCATATAAAATATCATACTTGATGTCGTCGTACTCCATAAAATAAAAATAAAATTAAAATCTCTGAATAGATAAGTGTCCAAAAATAGCTCAATACAACTATAATTTTTTTGTAGCACACTCAACCAATCAAGGGCAGAGGATGATGACAAGTGGAGGGCTTATATGAGGCTAGTTATAACAGAAACAAGGCTCCCTGAAGCTATAAGCTGCTATAGCCAAGAAAAGGATTAAGCTTTTTGCATAGCCATTTCACTAGAGATATACTAAGTGTAGCACCCTAAAATTGGCGCAGTAAAACCTTAGCAATAATTAAAATTACCTTAGTAATAATTCAAATTCAAATTCAACCCCAAAACCGCTCCAAAACTGTCGTTTAACCCGTTTCCTCATTTCTCGTGCCATTTTTAGAGTTTGTTTTGACCGTTTGACGATATCGTCGCCGATCAGACGATATCGCCTCAGATTGGACGATTTCGTCTGGACTAGGACGTCCAGACGATCTTGTCCCAAAACTGATTTTTCATAATTAGCCTCTGTTTCAACGGCGTCTCTAAGTTGGGCAGAAGCGTGTCTACGCCGCTAGAGACCTCCCCTGTTGGAGATCTTCCAAATTAGGATGATCTCCAACCTCCCAACTTCCCTCCTAAGCCTATTTAAACCTTAGGACCCCCCTTGACTTTCCCCTGGCTGAAATTTCCTGTAACTTGACCTTTACACGCATTAGAATACCCAGGATTACCATCTGCATTTGTACTTTCCAAATTTTGTTGCAGGAACCTTGTCATTCTTCAGTCGGAGCAAGCTCAGATCGTCTCAGACGATCCTGTCCAATTCGAGACGATTTCGTATCAATCCGAGACGATTTCGACTACAGTCTGCATTGGGGCAATCAGTGCCCAGAGTTTGCGCTTTTTCTATACTTTGCTGTTATTTTATTCTGCATTTAGTCAGTTTTATTATTATTTCTTGTTATCTTGCATCTTGGAGTTCACCCATGTAGTTTAATTGCATAATAAGATCATGATTAGCTATTAAAGTATCGTAATTTATTTGCATTTCCATTCGGGATTATCTTATTAACATCCTTATTATTGTTTCATATCATTTTCCTTTATCAGAATAGTTGCAATTTTGGTATTTTGTATCTATTTCTCTGTTTGCAGGTCTCTGACGAATTCGTCAGATCTCAGACGATCCTGTCAGATAGGAGACGATCTTGTCAAATTCTAGACGATCTGGACTGCTTCAAAAATTAGAACCTCCATCAGACATCCGGAACCAGGTATGGATTTCTTCACTTAGTTTGTTCTCTGTGTTTTCTGTTAAATCTATTTTTTGTATTTAAATCTGCATTTCATATAGAATAACTTAGATTCATTTGGCCAAACCTAGGATTTGAATGTTTAAAGATAAAATTGAACACATAAAACACATTCCCAACCTAGGCGTGGAAACTGCCACTAAACGTTTCCTGGTGAACCCCACCATCCGTCGAAAAATCACCTTAATACACCTCCCCGAGAGGCGGGACCTTCGCAAGGCCTCTCAGTCCGAGGTATTGTCCCATCCTTTTCACATCCCCCTTTCGGGCGCGGATCCTATAGCCTGAAGGTAAGGGTGTGAAAAATTTGGAGCGATACATTTTGGTGAACCCGACGTGAAACTAAAACCTTTTGAAAACGAAAACAAAAACAAAAAAAAATAGATGCATTTAAAATCATTAGAAAATTACTAAGTTGCATATCATGTTTAGATGGTAGCTCCTAAGAAAAGACTAGCAGTTATTATAAATGTTGAAAACCAATTAGCAGACCTTAGAAATTAATTTTGTGCTTAGTGTGCCTAAAACAGAGATAGAAACCAACTTTTGTGGGACGAACTTGATAGAAGACTAGGTGTCATTTCATCTAGGTCAACAGAACTTAAACAAATCAAGAGGCTTGTCCTAGATAGAATCTTGGATCCTCATCAACTCATTTTTTATCATGAACTTCAGAGAGCCTGCCATAGGTGGTTAGCTTATAGGAGAGCTCTTGTGTCTTCAGAATTGTTCACCTTCGAGGAATACCTCGAGAACGCAGCCATTATACACCAATTCCTAGGTCATGTAGAAGACCAAGAGGTCGTTCTTATGGATAGAGAAATATGGAATAGAGTTCCTAGAGCTATGTTATATCGAGAGTATTGCCACGAGCTTTATTTCTACCAACCAGAGTCTGAAACAGATAATATCACTATAGCACTTTTTGTCAAATTTTTGAAAGAAAATTTTCAATTTGAAGAAGAACATTTCATGACTCCTGAAGAACTTGAGCCCATTAATGATATTTATAAATTGTTTATAGAAAACTAGATCATTGCTTTCATTATTATTATTTCTTGCGTTTTGAGTGTTGTTTGTTATCTTTATAATATTGTTATAAAAAATAAGAAAAACCAAAAAACATAACAAAAACCCAAAACATTTTTAAATATTATAGTAGGTATATAATTAAAATATATACCTCTTAAGCTTGTTGCATATATATATATATATATATATATATATTTGCTGAAATCTAAGTTTAAGCATAATGACTAAACTTAGGAATGGTAAACAAACTGAAGAAGAAGAAGAAGAAGATTGGTTAGGCAAGAAAAATAAAAAATTAAATACCCTTCCTGAGGATTCAATTCCAGAAGAAGAAACTCTAGAACAGCCAGAAGATGACCTGGCTGAAGAAAATGAACAACAAGAAAATGTTAGAGAGGAAGGATCCTCATCCCCTAGAATGGCTTCAGATGGAACTATTGCTTTTGATAACTTAGATCATTTCTGGAAATTCTTCAATAATAATATTGGTGCTCTTAATATGGCAGTTCGTATTGATAGGGGACAAATTAGTGACACTCAAGCAGCCATGGAACATATGTTTGACATACACACTAATCCCTTGTCTTTCATTGATCAAGAAAGTGATAAATCTGGACCATCCAATATGGATATGGTCCACTATGATTCAGAATATGCAAAAACAACAGGTTACCCAACCTCCTAAGGAACCTGTTATTGAGCCTAAAATCATTCCCACACAAAAGAGACCTTCATTCACTGCTTTATTTCGCCAAACTATTAATCAATATGCTTCAAATCAACAAAAACCTAAAATGAAGCCAAACACCAATTTTCAACAATCTGGGATACAACATAATACAACTTCAAAACTTCTTCATAACACCCTTCCTACCAACAATTTACACAATAGCAATATAGCATCTAATATGCATGTCCCTCCATCATATGCTCACAAATCTCATATTAATGCCCTACCGAACCAATATGGTGGGCAAACCAGATGATCTGGAAGCCATGGTGAAACAGTTAGCTTCCCGCATGGACCAGATAGATCCCTACCGTCCCTCGTACAATTATCGAGAGATGTGTAGTCAACCTCTAGATCCTATGGTTGTAGCACAACCATACCCTAAACATTTTCCCATGCCCGTTCTGCCTATATATAAAGGAACTGAAGATCCCATAGAGCATCTTCGCATGTTTAGGATAGCATGTCATGATATATCACATGATGACTTGCTATTACTAAAAATGTTCCCGAAAAGTTTAGGAGGAATGGCATTAGAGTGGTACTATCAATTGCCCACTCATTCTTTGAGAAATTTTGAAGAGACTGCTGAATCTTTTGTGCATCAATTTAGTGCCTATATCGAGAGGCATGTAACCATTAAAGATTTGTACAACTTAAAACAAGACAAAGATGAATGTTTTGCTGATTTCTTAGCTAGATGGAGGCAGTTGACAGGAAAGCTGCACTTTGTGCTACCTTATAGGGAAATGTTGGACATTTTTATTAATAATTTGCAAGAACAAATATCTTATGAACTATCAACTGCTACCTTAACTACCTTCGATCGAGGCTATAGACTTAGCTCGAAGAGTAGAAGATGCCCTCATTAGGAGAGGCCAGCTTAGGAAGAAAGATGATGAGAAAACATCCAGAAATCAATATAAAAACAAACAAGTTGTAGGTGACGGAGTCACTGATAGCAGAAATGTTGCTAATATCAATACAACGAAGACAACAGAAAAATTTATATTGAAACCTCCTGATAAACCTCCTCGAGAGTTTACTAGATTGAATCAACCATTGTCAACTATTTTACCCCAATTACTCGAAAGAGGTTTGATTCAATTACCAGCTATCCGGGAACCTGATCCAACCATACCCGGATACAGAGCCGACTTACACTGTGATTTCCATAGAGGGCCTGGACACTCTACCAACTCTTGTAAAAGGTTAAAACATAAAATACAAGATCTGATTGATAATAATGAGATGGAGGTGCAAGCTTTCCAGCCTAAACAAAATGCTCCTAATAATGCTCAAAAGAACATTCCCCAAAATCAAAATCAAAATGCTAATCAATCATTAGACATATTTCAACATCCTTTACCAAGACATGGTAAAGAGGTGGCCAATCAAATTGAGCATCATAATGTCCCCCCTCCTACCCGATATGTAGGAACTATTAGCGGACATTTACCTAATCATGATTTACAAAAATTTGACACAACTTTATCCATGGTCACGACCAGGCCCCTACATAATATTCAAACTCCGGATCCTAGTGATGTAGAATCAGATACTGAAAGTGAAATAGACATCACCTCAAACCAATCGAATAGTTCTGAAAATGAATCAGATCCTATTCAACCTATCACAGATGCTATGGTTCCGGAAGAACCATTTCCTAGAAGAGTTACTACTCGACCCTCTTCTAATCAATTCCTTTCTAATGAACAAGCCATAAATGCTAGACCAAGACCTATTCGGCATCCTCAATATAACATTGTAGGTACCATCGGAGTCGTTACCAGACAACAAGGCTCAAAATTCTCAACAAGAACCAAATCAAAACGATGGATCAACTCCATTTGTTTTGAGAAATCCCAATAAAGGGAATCATGCTCCTAATGTTCAACCTAAACCCCCTTACAATATTAATGAGCAATTATCCAATACTACAGCCAGAATTTCCCTTTTGGATTTATTAAGATCTTCTCCTACCCATAGAGATGAATTGATGCTTACATTAAGCCAAATGATGGTACCACAAAACATTCAACTTGAAGCCATGGCCAATACTATCATCACTAGAGAAGTTGATTGTATCGACTTTCGAGATAAAGATATACCGCAACATAGTTTACATAAGGATAACCCCTTATATATTACTGCTCTAATAGGAGATGTAGCCGTTAAAAGGGTCTTGATTGATAATGGTTCATCTCTAAATATTTGCACTTTTGACTTCTACCGAGAGATTTGGGTTTAGAAGTGATGAAATGAAGAAAATTGACATGATCATAAAAGCTTTCAATGACGAAACACAAGAAACGTGTGGAGTTATTACCATCCCATTGCAAGTTGGTCCTAGAACCCTAGATACGACCGTGTTTATTGTACATTGCCTCGCATCGTACAATATACTCTTGGGTCGTCCTTGGATCAATGCAATGCGGGTTGTCCCATCAACTTTACACCAATGTGTTAAATTCGAATTTAAAAATCAGTTGGTCACTATCCATGGTGATCCTAGACCCTTTGATATGTGTGCTTTGGCGAGAACCTGTTGGAGTTCAATTTTGCCCTGCTCTGTCATCCACACATCCTAATTCTTATTTTTCATCTAAAACTGTGAAACGCACACCCATAACTTCACCTATTTCTCCTCCATTAATTTCACCCTCATATATAGATCAACAATCTTCTAAACAAACCACTCTAGAACCTCAAAAAGATCTTAAATCCACAACCAATCCTTCATGTTCTGTCCCTATAATTTCAAAACCTATAGACCCATCTATTAACACCTCTACATTATCTACATCTATCATACCTTCCACATCTAAAGATATAGGGAATGATCCTTCTACATCTTATGCTCTTTCTGATGAACTCTTACCTGATTTATCTAAAATTCTTATATCAGAAAAAACAAATGCTTCTATGCAAAATTCCATTATCTTAAGTAATTTGCCGCCATCTCCTCGTACTTTGGGCCTCCCACAACCTATGGGAAGTACTTACCAAGTCGGGAGTTGTGCCTTCATTTATAAGGGATATGGCTAGGGAAGAATACCCGGGGAACATCAAAACTCATCATGAGGGATATGCTCGATGTTATTTTACTAATGAGTATATTAAAGCTAAACCTATAATGCTTAAAATGGGATATAAAGGGAAAGGCTTGGGACCTTTCCAAAATGGTATGAAAGAACCTTTCGAGGTAGAACCATGGCCCGCCCGATGTGGTGTGGGCCTATTTCCTAGTAAGGGTCAACCCTTCCCTTTTGAACATGATGATCAACTCATATGTTATCAAGATTATTTGGATAGGCGTGATGATTTGCCTCTACAAAATCAGCCATTTACATGCAATATGCTATCCATAGCTTATCCTGAAATGATTTTTGGATCCGATGATGAGTTGGAAGGTGATATTTTCCATGATGTCTCCGTTGAAGAGATGTTACACAATGGGTTTTATTTTGATGGTTCTATACCAACTATAGCTCAGCTTGAGGCCACTACTCCTCAAAATGACTTATCTAAGTTAACCTTAAAAGAATTACAAGAATTGGGCGTCTCACCCGCCCCACCTAATTTTGAAAGAGATCTACACATGGAAGTAGAAAACGTCATTAAAGTTAACATGGGAGCGAGGATAATCCTCACATAATCAATATTGGGTCAGAATTAAGTCAAGAAAAACAAGAGCAATACATTGCATTCCTTAAAGAATATGAAGATGTCTTCGCTTGGACATATGAAGATATGCCAGGTTTAGACCCTTCTGTAGTCATGCATCACCTAGTAGTCCATCCGGATGCTAAACTTGTTAAACAGAAACTTAGAAAAATGCATCCTAAAGTGGCTTTGCTAGTCAAAGGGGAGTTAGAAAAACTCTTGAATGTTGTTTTTATACAAGCTATTGATTATCCTGAATGGATCTCGAATGTAGTTCCAGTCACCAAGAAAGAAGCTACCAAAGTTAGGGTTTGCACAGATTTTAGAGATATTAACGTTGCATGCCCTAAAGATGATTTTCCTCTTCCAAACATGGATCAAATCATTGATTTTACTGTTGGGAGTGGGATGATGTCCCTAATGGATGGATTCTCCGGCTATAATCAGATCAGGATAGCTCCTGAAGATCAGGCTAAAATAACCTTTATTACCCCCTGGGGTACCTTTTGCTGGAAAGTGATGCCATTCGGCTTAAAGAATGCAGGTGCAACCTATCAACGAGCTATGACTTATATTTTTCATGACATGATGCATGATATCCTACATGATTATGTAGATGATATTATAGCTCACTCTATTAATGAAGATGATCATTTAGATGATTTGAGAAAAGTTTTTAATCGGTTAAGAGAATATCTTATTCGATTAAATCCTACTAAATGCATATTTGGAGTTAAGTCCGGTAAACTATTAGGGGTTATAGTTTCTTTACGTGGCATCAAAATTGACCCTCTTAAGATTGTGGCTATCACTGATATGCCCGCACCTACCAATATATCTGAGTTACGAAGTTTACAAGGTAAACTTCAAGCCATCCGTCGCTTCATCGATAAGCTGGCGGACAAAACCGGTCCCTTTCTTAAGCTCCTTAAGAAGGATATCCCTTTTAATTGGGACGATGAATGTAAGGAAGCTTTTGAACTTCTTAAACAATACCTCCTTAACCCACCTGTGCTTTCACCGCCTAGACCTGACCGCCCATTTATCCTGTATATTTTGGCTTCAGATTTTGCTTTAGGAGCTATGTTAGCTCAACTTGATGATGAGAAGAGAGAACGTGCTAATTATTATATTAGCCAAACTTTAATTAGTTATGAAACCCGCTACACAACATTAGAAAAACTATGTCTAGCAGTCGTATTTTCTACGCAAAAATTATGCCATTATATGCTTAGTCAAAAAATGTATGTCATTGCTAAATATGATCCTTTGCGGTATCTCATGAGTCGACCTTATTTATCGGGTCGCATAGCCAAGTGGGTTCTTGCTCTAAGCGAGTTTGAACTCACGTTTATAGGACAGAAGTCTGTTAAGGGTCAAATCATAGCAGATCAATTAGCTGCTGCACCCTTAGAGTCTACCCATCCCCTCATCATTGAGTTTCCTGATGAATGCCTTCAATTAGAGGCAGACCATGTTGAACAATGGTCCTTATACTTTGATGGAGCCCGATGCATGAGTGGGGCTGGTGCAGGTATTATTTTAATATCTCCACAAAAGCACATTATACCTTTGTCCTTTAAATTAACATTTGCTTGCACTAATAATACTGTTGAGTATGAAGCTCTAATCCTTGGATTACGAGCTGCCTTAGCGCTAAAAATTAAAAATCTATTAGTTTTTGGTGATTCTCAACTTGTTATAAACCAAATTAATGAAGTTTATCAGACTGAGAGATGATAAATTGCGTCCATATAAAGCATATGTTTTACAATTAATGTCTCTATTTGATCAAGTTACCTTGGAAGCTATTCCTCGAACTAGCAACCGTGCGGCTGACGCTATGGCCGTGATTGCATCTCTTCTGCCCTTGGAGTTAGATGACGAATATGCCACCATCATTATTCGTCGACTCCAGGAACCCACTTCAAATAAGTCATGCTTAGAACCTTTGGATGTGTTTCTAATCAATGAAACTACTCTTGAACCTTGGTATACGGATATATTTGATTTTCTTCACAATGGGACTTTCCTTGCCAATTCTAATAGAAACCAGCGTCGGTTATTACGTAGACGAGCAAGTCGATTTGTAATAATTGGCAATACTTTATATAGGAGATCTTTTGAAGGTATCCTATTGAGATGTTTGAATTTAGAAGAATCCAGATCAGCTTTGAGTGAAGCCCACGATGGATCTTGTGGAGGACACTTCGGTGGTAGTGTCATTGCTAAAAAGCTCCTTAGGATAGGATACTTTTGGCCTACCATGGAGAATGATGCACATGATTATGTGCGCCATTGCGACAAGTGCCAGAAACATGCTGACCTTGTCCATGCCCCTGCACAAGAACTGCAGGCTATTTCATCTCCTTGGCCCTTTTCAAAATGGGGCTTAGACATTATTGGCAAAATTAATCCTGTGTCATCGGATGGACACAAATTCATCATAACCGCCATTGAGTATTTCACGAAGTGGGTTGAAGCTATGCCTTTAGCTTCCTGCATTGGAACACAAGTCTCTAAATTTATTTTTAATCAAATCATTTGTAGGTTCGGAATTCCTGCAAATCTCATCTCGGACAATGGAACTTGTTTCAAAAATAAAGATGTTAAAAAATTATGCCAAAAATATAAGATTCAACATCGTTGGTCCACTCCCTATTATCCTCAGGGTAATGGCCAAGCGAAGCTTCAAACAAAACCTTAATCAAAATTCTCAAAATATTGGTCAATAAATCTGGTCGTGACTGGCACATTCAATTATATCCAGCTTTGTGGGCTTATCGAACTAGTGTTCGAACCCCCACTTTGGAACTTCACCTTTTGTTTTGGTTTATGGTGCTTGAAGCCATTTTTCCCTTTGAATTAGAAGTTCCTTCTTTGGCTCTACTACTTCAAGATACCGAAGTAGGAGATGAATATCAAGTCAGCGGACTCAGTCAGTTGGAGCTCCTAGATGAAAAGCGCATCAATGCTTTGGAGCATCTTCGTGCCTACCAAAACAAGCTTAAAAGATCATATGCTAAGAAAGTTCGTCATCGATCCTTTGTGGTCGGCGACCTTGTTTTAAAAGAAAATCAAAAAAATACTAATGCAACTAAAGACCTTAAAGGTAAATTTGAGCCCAAATGGCTTGGACCATATATTATCACTACTAAATTTGAATCAGGAGCATACAAATTATCTACCTTAGATGGTAAAGAACTTAAAGAACCCATGAACATTTTACATCTTAAACGTTACTATGCATAACAAAATTTGTCATTTCATCATTGTATATATTTGTTTAAAATATTTCAAAAAAATCACTATCTTGTATTTCTTTCAATTTATAAACTTAAAAATCTAAAAAACATTCAAAATCTTCAAAAACATCTTTTATTTTTGTACTTCTCACATTGTGACGCATTGCAATTATATTTTCAAATTATTTTGGATAAATTAGCATTTATTTGGAATCCCGCACTTTCACACTCACATGAATAAATATCTTGATTTATTTGGTATGATTACTAATCTCTCTTATATCAAAGTCCACAAAATTCAATTAAATAAAGTTTTGAGCATAGAGAATTGATCTTGTTATTTACTTAAGCCAAACATATCCTTTCACAATAAAATGATTATATTTGTAATGTCCATGCTATCCTACATAGTAGAAGTGGTTTCTTGAGCGAAAAGTTTCCCCTGCTATCCTATCATGCACATGGTCTAGAATCTTTGAGAATTGGCAAAAGGACAAGCTCACCCCTACCCGGAATAAAAATCCCTTGCTCTACAGCTAATCCGAGCAAGTATCCCTAGAATAGGAAGCAAAAGAAAAGGAAAAATCAAGCAAAATCATTTACCACTATTTCAGCATTATCTCAAATATCAAAGCAAAAGATACAAAAAAAAAAAAAAGAGAGAAAGCAAAGAAAGAAAGACAACAAAATGAGCAAAAGCAAAAGCAATAAAATCCTTTCCCTACCCCTTAAAAAGAAAAGAAGGGTTGATGAGCTTGAATCCCTGGAATTCTCAATTATTCGAAAAGCGTGAGGTAAGCCCCATAACAGGTGGTTTGTGCCCAACCCGCTTGGCCTTGGGTAACTCCTAGCGTGGTGATATGTCCGTCACATTAGCGACCTTCTTTTGTACGAGACCTATGTCTGCTTATGGATTAGCTAGCTCTTGATAATCCGACTTACATAGTAGTCCGGTATGGTTATATGCATCTAAATCATGGTTAATGAACACTTATTTGGTTAATTTAAATCACTTGTATCATAGTATCTTGCTCAAACCTGGTGAATGAACAATACAATCGCACACACATTTGTATTTGAGAGATTTTGTGTATCATTATGATAAATCAAGATTGGAAATGAACTCACATATGCACATGGGATTCCTTATAAATCTAACTTTTGTCTTTAAGATACTTTGAAATATTTTTGCAAATTGTCTGGAATAATTTCATTTTCTTCTCTGAGAACAGTTGTTTAGTATAAAGACAACTACATGCATTACCAACAAATCAAAATCATTTTCAAAAACATGCAATAAAGTTACATATAATTTTTGACTTTCGTGACGATGGTATAGTTCCAAAACCAAAATTGGAATTTTATGCCTAGCACAAGTCCTCATCTTCATATTTTCTGTTTATTTTCAAAAATTAAAAATCAACCATGCAATAAAACTATTTATTTTCTTCTTTTGGATTTCGCGATGATGGTATAAGTCTATACCTAAATATTCTATGCCTAGCGCAAACCATCGAACTAATTTTATTTCCCATTTATTCCAACATATGACTTAAATCATTATGTTCCACAATTATGCTTTCAAACAGAATGCAACTTATTCTATTTTTCATGTCATTATGTTCAAATTCAATTTTGCAACCATGGTATAATTTCTAAGGAATTATTCAAAATTTTATCACACTTAGGAATTTATGCCTAGCAAAAATCATTTTAAAATATTTCATGCATATCATTTTTATGAAAATCTGAAAACAAATTACCATCAAACCATCATCATTTCTATCATCACAACAAAGTCTTAAGGCAGTCTCTTAAGCACTCTTTTTACTTTTAACAATATTTCTATACCGGGATTAGCTTGACGACCGAGTGAGCGGCGACTCCATGAAATGGTCTATAATAGCGACAATGTCCTTTGAAATTATTGTTAACGAGTCCCTTTTATTTTTATCAAATTATCATCTCAACAACCAATTTGTTTACATCAGATTATTTCATTTAAATTTTAAAGCATGACATTCAAACTATAATATTTTCAAACAACATAATTACATGAATCATCAAATCAATCACATCAAAAACATTAAAGCACCATACATAAGACAAGTCATATGATCAAAAATATCATATATATATATATATATATATTATATATATATATATATATATATATCTCAACAATGTATGTACATCATATCAAAACTAGATTGGTATGCCACAATCTACATCTTGGCATACTCAATCCTCTCAATCATATATCCAGTATGTACAGTGCAGTAGCCTAGCCTCGAGAACCCCTCGAGCTCTCAGCCTCATCTCCTCCCCCGCCCTGAGGTGGACGAGGTGGCCCCATCGCAGTATGTGTGGTACTACGAGTCCTAGTTGTCGATCGGGATGAAGTCCTCGATGACCCAACCCTGATCGGATCCACAATGTCGGTTGGCAGTTGTACCCTCTGGCCCTCTGGCACCAGCTGGAAGTAGATACCCTAGTAGAACATGGTCTGAGCAATCGACCACGCCAGCTCCTGAGTGCTCGCTCCTCCGCTCCATGCTCTAAGGCATGCAACCTCATCTCTAAGCTATGTAGCCTCCGCTCGGTGACGTGTAGCCTCATCCTGTAAAGTCTACACCTGTGCCTAGAGACAGACAGTCTCCACTCGAAGAGTAGCCATCTCACTACTCTCTCCTACCTCGACACCCTTGCCCTTATCGGGCGATGGTGGTCTCTCTCTCTATGGAGAAGGGGGTCTCTCCTCCCTCCTCTCCCATTGTCGTGGCCTCTGCTGAGCCTGTGGCCTCCTCTGCTCTCTCCTACCGTGACCTTGTGCCGCCTCAATGGCCGCCTGGTATCGCCTCCCTATCTGATGCACAACTACATGAATCGGACCCTAAGCCCTCGTCATCCGAGGAGGGCGGATGCCTGCGTACCAGGCATCGTAGCCGTCGGCTACCCTTGCATCGTCCCCATCCACTGGCTGGATGGGGGCATCATCCACGTCTTGACTCTAGAATCATTGCATATCTGGAGCCTCGCTAACTGTAGTGTTATCCCAGATGGTCTGAGAAAACTCGTAGTCTCTGAGAGATGGGATCCCCTATTGTAGACCGAACTGCCTCAAAACTCGGTCGTACCGGTGGAGCTCCACCTCTCCCCTCTCCATCCTCAGCCAGCAGACTCACTTGACGTGAGCTAGCTCCTGTCCATCCTCGGCCCACCCTGGATGATCTCTCCAAGGCCTCTAGGTGATCTGGTCGGAGACAAGGTCGTCAAGTAGTCTCCGGGACACTGGCAGATCTACTCGTCGTTGTGACCCTCTTCGGAGCCACCAGTAGAAAACTCGGGGCCTCTCCCCATCAATCCCTATCAGTGGGAGCCCTATCGGCCTCCGCACCGTGATGTGCTCCCAGCACCAAACCTGTAGTAGTGATGTCATGACCAGACATCGGCCGCCCTTGTATACGACCCCATACAAGATCCTATACAATCGGCATAGTACAAAGCTCCCCCAAGCAAACCTGTATCCATGGTCTCTCATGTCGTAGACCACATCTGTCAGTAGCCATGGCAGCCTGCATCCACTCTGATGGCATAGCAGCAGACCACCTACCACCCCAGCCAAAACCTGTGTCAGCCTAGATGCCCCAGGCATCTGGCGTAGAGACTCGATGTTCACTCCGCCCTTCTCCAGGGTGAAGCTCGGATCTCCGCATAGTCTCATCATCGCGTGGCCCTGATTGGCCGTAGGAGTGATCAGCCGTCCTTGTATGGGGATCCTCAAGATCCTCCATACATCCTCCAGTGTGGGAGTCATCTCCCCTGTCGGTAACCGAAAAAGAAGAACCCGGATACCACCTCTCTGCTAGGGCTGTCAATAGCCCCATGTCTGTAGACACTTGTGGCATATCTGCCACGTGTTGCAAGCCGACTTGAGCTAGCTGATCTCGCTCTGCCTGAGATAGAGCGGCCAAGTCATCCCTTAGTCCATCGTATTTCCATTCTCGGCTCTTTAGTAATCCTCTCTGCAACATAAACAACATAAACAATAAAAAATCAACAATAAAAATCATTAAATCATTAATCAAAATGCAAGTAAAATAAGTTCACTTTCACAAATGATGATATCGTCCACCATTGGGCGATATCGTCCCAAATTTGAGCAAATTCATCTCCGATTTTGCATGAGGGAATCGTCCCTTATTGGACGAAATCGTCCCCATATCACCGATTTCGCCCTTGGACGAAATCGGCGATATCGAGACGATTTCGGCGAAATCGAGACGATTTCGTCTCGACGACGTCGACGGCCCAAAATCGGCCGTGATGCTCAAAAATCAATCAAATATAATCTAAAAAGCATGAAATTCTAAATTAAAGCACTCTAAATTCAGTTTAGACCCTTACCCGTAGCCCACGCCGGACCTCTGTCGATATGTGCGCTGTTTCGACCATCTTGTCTACAGAGCTCTAGAAAACAGTAAAAATGAACAGTAACAATGAATTAGGGTTTTCCCTATTTTTCTTAATTTTATTCAAAAACACTTAACAACTTTTTTAAAATTTTGCTTTTTCGCGTTTTTACCTCAAACGTCGATTTGGGTAAAAACACGGAGGGGGCACCATAGTAAGTTGTCGTACGATTCGACCTAGAATCGTCGCCTAAAAATGGGAATAATTTTTGCTTTCTCGTAGATCGAGAAGAACTCATCTTTAACGCATTTTCTTCAAAAAATTCGCTAAAGAGGGGGCAAAATGTAGCACCCTAAAATTGGCGCAGTAAAACCTTAGCAATAATTAAAATTACCTTAGTAATAATTCAAATTCAAATTCAACCCCAAAACCGCTCCAAAATCGTCGTTTAACCCGTTTCCTCATTTCTCGTGCCATTTTTAGAGTTTGTTTTGACCGTTTGACGATATCGTCGCCGATCAGACGATATCGCCTCAGATTGGACGATTTCGTCTGGACTAGGACGTCCAGACGATCTTGTCCCAAAACTGATTTTTCATAATTAGCCTCTGTTTCAACGGCGTCTCTAAGTTGGGCAAAAGCGTGTCTGCATCGCTAGAGACCTCCCCTGTTGGAGATCTTCCAAATTAGGATGATCTCCAACCTCCCAACTTCCCTCCTAAGCCTATTTAAACCTTAGGACCCCCCTTGACTTTCCCTTGGCTGAAATTTCCTGTAACTTGACCTTTACACGCATTAGAATACCCTGGATTACCATCTGCATTTGTACTTTCCAAATTTTGTTGTAGGAACCTTGTCATTCTTCAGCCGGAGCAAGCTCAGATCGTCTCAGACGATCCTGTCCAATTCGAGATGATTTCGTATCAATCCGAGATGATTTCGATTGCAATCTGCATTGGGGCAATCAGTGCCCAGAGTTTGCGCTTTTTCTATACTTTGTTGTTATTTTATTCTGCATTTAGTCAATTTTATTATTATTTCTTGTTATCTTGCATCTTGGAGTTCACCCATGTAGTTTAATTGCATAATAAGATCATGATTAGCTATTAAAGTATCGTAATTTATTTGCATTTCCATTCGGGATTATCTTATTAACATCCTTATTATTGTTTCATATCATTTTCCTTTATCAGAATAGTTGCAATTTTGGTATTTTGTATCTATTTCTCTGTTTGCAGGTCTCTGATGAATTCGTCAGATCTCAGACGATCCTGTCAGATAGGAGACGATCCTGTCAAATTCCAGACGATCTGGACTGCTTCAAAAATTAGAACCTCCATCAGACATCCGGAACCAGGTATGGATTTCTTCACTTAGTTTGTTCTCTGTGTTTTCTGTTAAATCTATTTTCTGTATTTAAATCTGCATTTCATATAGAATAACTTAGATTCATTTGGCCAAACCTAGGATTTGAATGTTTAAAGATAAAATTGAACACATAAAACACATTCCCAACCTAGGCGTGGAAACTGCCACTAAACGTTTCCTGGTGAACCCCACCATCCGTCGAAAAATCACCTTAATACACCTCCCCCGAGAGGCGGGACCTTCGCAAGGCCTCTCAGTCCGAGGTATTGTCCCATCCTTTTCACATCCCCCTTCCGGGCGCGGATCCTATAGCCTGAAGGTAAGGGTGTGAAAAATTTGGAGCGATACACTAAGAGTTCCCTTGTATTACTTTTGTATTCCCTTTTGTGTCTATCTTCTTTGCCACCTCTTATTCCTTCCATTTTTATGCAGGTCTTGATAGGGAAGTATTTAGAAACTGTGAGAATTTTTAGCTACTGAGTTAGAGGTTTGGAGACCTTACTGTTACCACATTGGAATGAGAGGGTGAAGGATTTTTGTTACATCATTTGAATGGGAATTCTTATTGTATTGATTTAAAATAGCTCCATGGAAATTCAAGCGAATCTCTCATTGTAAAACTCATTGATATTAATACAATTTCAAGCTTCTTCTCTTTATCAATTATCTATGTTTAGTCTTGTATGTGTGTCTCTTTTACATATTACATGATTTGAATGTGCAATTGACACTTTCTTTCATTTATAACCAATTATGCTTATCACATCATTAGAATGAACATAATTGGCTCAATATCTCATTTATTTTTATTTCTATTATAATAATGCGTTTTAATCTTGCTGCAAAGGCCCAAGGATAAAGCACCAATCATATATTAAGGCACAACTAAAAAATTTATGTAAAATCTTGGTTAAACAATATAAACTTTTACATTTTTTATCTGGATGAACATGAGCATGTGAAGAAACATTGTAAGCTCACTTAAGGGGTATCCTAACCCAATCTGATTTGTTTAGATTTAGTGTGATAATCATTTCCCAAATCAAAGTAGAAATTCACGAGTCTGTAATATTTCTTGTGATCAAGAAGTATTATGTGGCATGACAACTAGAATTAAGGGATGAAATAATTCCACAACACCCTCTTTGAGCATCTGGGTTATTTTCAATGTACCCATCAAAATTTGATTTTTTAATTTTAAGCACTTTTAGGTCCTAACTCAACTAATCTTGCTTATGTTGGTAATTTGCTATCATGGTGGTGAGAGGAAATATTTGACCCTTGAGTTCCATTATGACATCCAATTTAGATATTTGTTCCTCCAGCTTGTGCATTCTGACCTCCATTGCTTAATAGCAGGTCTCAACAGGCATATACTAACAATATTTTTAATAGTTACTATATTTAGTAAGATTCCCAAAAAAGTGTATGGATGCTATAAACCAAAATGATCATCTTGATAACACAATCACAATGGGCTATATCCCAAAATAAAAAAATTTGGCAACCCAAAATTTATATATATAACAAGGGTTTTCAAGTTGCTTATTTGCTTCAAAACTTAAATTTTCATTTTTTTTATCTTGTGAGCTCTGCTCTTGATAAGTTAAGCAAGTAATAGATGTATTCTAGGTTAAGGTTTATGTACTCTCTGTAGCCCTCTATTATACCGCTTAGACCAATATTTTAGACCACTACTCAAGGAGGATTCCACACATACCCTTGAGCACACTACCTACCTCTCTAATCAGTACAAGAGGGTGATCTTCCTAAGTGCTATTCTTGGTACAGTATGGATATTACATAGCCGAGTAGATTTCTATATATGAAGGTTTGGATCAAGGTTACTAAAAGGGGTCTCAATATACACGAGGTACATGGGAGCTCAATTCCTTATATGGGTGTTGTTTGAGGCCTGGATATCGGATCCAGATCGTCCCTCACTTCACTAGACACTTCATGGACAATCTAGCTTAGCCAATAATGACAACTCCTTTATGTTATTTTAAAATAATCAAAACACTTCTACCCTATGAACCTAGGGTTAACATAATTGTTCTTTTGCTCAGAATAGAAGCTTACTGTACCCTGGAAAGGGCTCTAATACCACTTGCAATGAACCTCCTCTTCTCATGTGAATATTTAATCTCAAAATTCTTAGTGTGAAGTTGTACTGAGATAAGAATTCTAGTGCCAAAGATAATCCTAACTATCATTGCACAAAGTAATGATAAAATCAACACTAAGATTATATATTCAATAACATAAGCATTCATTAAAGAAAACATGGAAACTAATTAACATTAATTGCAAGAATTTGAGGTAGATAATATTACTATTGTGGGCCTCTTCGAGGGAGCAACCTCCTTACAAAATATGTAAAATATTCACTAGCCCATGAGGGTTCCTCCTTCCCATTTTATAATATTTACAAGCATATTAACTAATATTTTATGACAATATTCTATGACAACTTTCTATGACAATATTCTTGACTATCTAATTTATGACAGTTACAATCATGATACCAATCGATTATATTCATAATTCTTATGACAACAAAGAGATTCTATGACAAAGTGATTATAGACATGATTCTATGACACACACTCTCCTAACTTATCCTGTGGCCTACTTCAAATTTGATACATGGTCCATTTTACATACAATAACATATGCCCTTATGAATTACAAGTGTAGGGTATGTAACACTACGATAACTTTATAAATGTATTTCATGAGGAATTATTAGGGACTACCATTGTCAAGAAAGTTGATATTTTTGTTTAGGTTGGCACTTGGAATTGGTCCAACCTCTTAAGCTCCTTATAGAATGACCACATCAGAATTGAGTGAGTTGAACATCCAATTGTATGAATTATTAAACAAAGGGTTAATCTATCATAGTGTTTCATCATGACATATCTTGATGATTTTTGTCAAGAAAAGGGATGGAATGATGAGGCTATGTATTGATTACTGATAAATTAATAAGACCACTATTCAAAGCAAGTACCCTTTACCCTATATAGATTATACTTTTGATCAAGTGCAAGGATCCACCATCTTCTCTAAGATAGCTCTTAGACCTAGATACCATTAATTATGTATAAAAGAAGAAGATATTCATAAGACAATATTTAGGACTCAATTGACCACCATGAATTTAAAATGATTCTTTCTGGGGAAATAATGCCCGTACAATTTTTATGTGCCTAATGAATAGTCTATTCAAGCATTTCTTAGATGAGGTTAATACACAAATGCTTTTGTTAAAAAGGGTTTGGAGCTCCTTGGTATTAGCATGAAGCTTATTGAAAATGAAGGTTACAACACAATAACACCTCTAAACTACCATATTTTGGAGGTGGCTTCCTTGGATGGAGGAAGAAACAAATTGTTAAGGTAATAATGCTTGTAATGTAGAAGGTATGAATATCCTTAAGCAAGTTTGTGGGGAAGGAATGAACAAACATGGGCATATGCACGTCATATCCTATAAATTGTTTTAGGATGATGAGATAAGGGCACACAATGTATGGTTACAAAATATTCTTTGAAGCTTAGTAGCATACAACTAATATAAAATTAGAGAATGATCATCAAGAGGTGGTTTTGAAAGTGATGACAAAAGTCGATAGGAAAGTAATGAAAAAAGAAAAATAACTCGATAAAAAGCATGCATGGAATATTGAATTGTTTTCATGACAATAATAGTTAAGAATGTTATTTTCTTAAGTACATGTCTACGTTTGTCTTATCAGATCTTAGAGATTTTAAATTTATTTTTGTAGTTTTTAAGTATGAATTAAAATTATAAATTTCATTATTATATAAATAATGAAACTTGTATCCCATTAAATTTTGAACAAGTGGTTAGAATTGAGGAATTTTACCTAAGAGGAATGTTCCAATACAATCGATGAACCTTAACATTTACCCAAAGGTCCTATGACAAGCGATGGGGAATAAGAAGTTTCAAACTATAATCTATAGTGATAATCTCGTGGATGAGCCTTGACATTTAAGCCTATTCGATTCAACCATGAGGAGTAAAGTGTTTTGCATTACAACGAACCAAGGTTCCAATAATGGATAAACCTTAATATTTGTCTATTAAAATCAACTTGAATGATTGAAATAAATTATCTTCCAAAAAAAAATTAGGTTCAAATCTTGATAAACATAAATAAATGTTTAAGTCCTTGTGGGACACCACTATGGTATGACTTTGGACTCTCATCCGAGAAACCCAAGTTTAAACCATGACAAGGTGTATGTGAGTACGGTTAAAAATATATAAATAAACTAATGTCTTATATATCTCAACAACCGATATTTAACTTTAAATGAATTATTATGACCCATTATTTATTTATTTGGATTTGGTTAGTGTGAGAAACCCTTTGACTACGCTTAGGGTTGGGCATCCCATCCTACCATGACCTCTCATAAGGGAGAGAGCTGAGCTTATCAATAGAGGATTCAACACACTGCTTCACACATGTCGTCGTTTGAACCTTGGGGCATCCCCATCCTACCGTGACCTCTCATAAAGGAGAGAGTTGAGCTTATCAACAGGGATTTAACACATAGTCCCACACATACCACAATTTGAACCTTGAAACTTCTTTAAAAAAACTCAAACCCCAAACCATTAAGTTTTTTCCAAACTATTATAACCCTTTAAAAAAACCTACACTAATTCATTAAACTAAAATGAAACTTTTAAAATTTTATTTTTTATTTAAAAACATCTTGAATGTCATCATGCACTAACTGACATCAAAGATAATGTGAAATGTACAGATTGTAACCTTCCATGTTGACAACCATCCATGTGGTCATAAGCTGTGCACTGTTCAAAAAGGGTTCAGCAGGGGCGGCTAGGCATCACATCTTGAGACAAATCACGTCTTTCGTCACCTTTTAACGCGACCACCAACGACGCGACGACAAAACATGTTACCCATTTTGCTCCTAGGCGGGACCCACCTCATGTTTTGTGGCATCCCCCGGAGCCGTCATGTTCATGTTCAACTTTTCAAAAGTTTTTTCTTCCTTGTCCAAGCGTTGCCTATTATTATTATTATCATCTTCGTGAAGGTGCTGACGTCCAAAAGACAAGCTCGCACGCGTGTAAAGCATAACTCCGACATATCAAAATGAATCAAATTAATTTTTAACGTAAGTGAACTTGAATGGGATCTACGATCACGACATCAACACGAAAATAAAGGTAAAAAATTTTTTTTATTTTTTTTTAAAAGTAGTGTAAAATATAACAAATAATATAATTAAAAATTATATATTTTAAAGGTATAATAACATGTTTTTTTTTTAAATTCATTCTTACATGACAAAACACTAAAACTTACTATTAAAATATTTCCATAAAAATAAATTTTTAATTTAAAAAAAAATATTATATATGTATTTAAGACTTTGAAAACATAAGAAGGTAGTGTGAGGGAAGTCAATCCTTTAATTCAAAGTAATGTTAGTACTTGAGACTCTAAAAGTATTATGATTGGCCTTAATTCTACGATCCTTTAAACTCTTTCCATAGAATCTTACTCATTGCTTTGTCTAAACCTCTTATTGTTTTATATAACCTTTCAATTAAAATTAATTAAATTTTAATATTTCAATTTTTTTAGTTATAATGTTGTTTTGATTTTACTTTTATAATAAAATGTATTATTTATGTCTGAGAGGATAGTCCAACGGTTTAAGCTTTGACTTTTCAAGCTTTAACTTTTCTTCGAAAAATTTAAAGTTCAAACCATAACATAAGAAAGTGTGTGAAGAAGTAAATATATATTCATCAAAAATACATTATTTATAATAGTTTAAATCCAGATCACATCATACACTTAAAGGTAGTAATAATTAGTTACTATCATATTATAAAATGCATATATCTATAACCTACTTTAGGATGATAGAAGTCCTATTGCATTCTCTAGTGTCCCCTTACCCTTAACGACAATTGTAGAGGTAGTGATAATTAGTTGCTATTATATTATAAAATGCATATAACTATATGCTAACCTACTTTAGGATAATAGAAGTCCTATTACATTCTCTAGTGTCCTCCTTACCCATAACAACAATTCTTCTCTTAAATTAAATAGTCCATAATTTATCTTCTTACGATTATAAGATTTTAATTAGTTAATTTTTTTAAAAATTTTAGATATTAACTAGTTAAATATTTTATAGTTTTTTAATTGTAAACAATAATAATTTGATTAGGCGTTAGATATATTTTAATAATTTTATATAGTAGTTTAATAAGTTAAAGTCAAACACATAATTTTTTTTAATTGATTGTTACAATGGAAATTGTTGAAAGTTTAATTTGATTCATAGTCAAGGCCAACATTGTATGATGTAATTTTGGTTAAGCTTAAGGGCATCTCATTGTACAATGTATTTGATATATTGTGTTATTTTATTATGCAAGTTTTATGGGTTGCAGTTAACCTCGTTATGATTAAATCCACTTTATAATTTGTAATTAACCTTTAAGCTCACTTTTTATGTCGACTTAGGTTAAGTTCATTTATGTATTTAAGGTTATGGTATTAGTATAAATACTTCCCACTACATCATTTTATCATTAAAGTATTGTGAATCTTATCTACAAATAATACAATGATTATTAATGGTGTCTACAAGCACCCTCTAATCTTTGTTTCTTTTTTCCTTTATTTTGTCTTTTTCTATTTTTTGTATAAGATTTGAGTGGATGGATTTCTTCTATTCATTTATAGAAAATATTGTTAATCCAACATGGTACTAGAGGAGCTATAAAACTACCTCACTTGTTCATGTAGAAATACTATTTGGAACCTTTGATTTTTTGTAATCCTTGGATAAATTTATCCTTGAAGTCTAATAAGTCTTTTTCACATAACAAGCAAAAAGTGAGTTTTTTCTCTATTTCCCTTTCTCATCTTTCCAAAATATTTAAAATAAAATATCTTATTTTTCTCCAAAAGACACTTCACAAGTTTAGACTAGAGAGTTCACAATCTCATACTATGGAAATCCTAGCAAACATAAAGTTTCAAAGAGGAAAAATGAACCAAAATTAAAATTATAATTTGCCCACTTTTTTGAATTTAAAATTCCATGTGTTTCCCACCTTGACTTGGCACCACCTCCAATAGAGACGTGTGATGCCCTTATTCAAGGAGAATGGGTATACAACATTGTGGCTATAAGGGCCACAATTACAGCTAGGGGAAGGTACATAAAGGTATTTGCTTACTAGGTGTTTGGCTTCAAATCAATCAAAGGTCCACTTTTTGAAGGAAAAGGTGAATTTTTTAGTTTATGCCTGAGAGAAAACTGACATCCTTTGAAAGTTCTACTCCAACCTTAAACACTGCTTTGACATGATAATTTATGTTATGTGTGAGGAACAAAAGGACATAGGTTCCAATTACATTTTTGTTTCTTTTTACAAAGGAAGTTCAATTTATTGGCTTTTTAAGCCTTACTACCATAAAATATCACAAGTTATCTCACAATATCACACAGGTCCCAAATATAAAATAACCACAATAATAAAGGTCAAAGTAATGATAATATGAGTAGAATAATATGAGCAAATTAATATGTATATCAAGGCTTATATAATAAATAAAATAAAATTCATTTATATATTGAAATATGAATGTAAATAACCTAAATCATTCATGAACTATGCATGAAGAAAACTTACAATATTATTTGCTCAATATTTGTATACAAGTTTTATTACTTTTCTTCCTATTACAACTTTGTAATTTAATTTTTCTCTCTTGGATTTCTTTCTCATGGAGTATTATCTCCATAATATAGCCATTGTAATGTGACTCTTCAAGTACTTGACTATTGCTCTCCATATGCCAAGTCTCATGACTCTTGGCTTACCAACTTGTCATTTGCATACTATATGGACACTTAAATCTACAATACTTGTACACATATACATGAATCTTACACTTCTACATGCACTCCTAACATAAGATACTTGTGCACATCCTCACATTACATATTTGCACTCTTACATACAAAGACACATTTACTCATTCTCTCAACCTACACTTGCACTCTAACTTACATAACACTTGTGCATTTATTGCATATTGCACTCTTACATGACACTTGTGTATTTTTTGCACATTAAATTTTACATAAAAGAGGAAATATAAATCATACTCTAAACTATAGAATCAACCCCAATCTATTACATATTTACAAATGTACCATGAAGGTACCATAGGGGTATATTAGCATGTACCAAATAATGTAATATTCCTCAACATCCCCTTGTATTACATTATTTGGTTATTGAAGACTTTAGTCTTCAATATTGGTATTTTTATTTGCCTTCAATATTCAGGTAACCTTGCATTTTCCATGCACCTCTAATTGAGATTTCTCTTCTGCTTCTTTGAATTCTGCTTCATCTTCCTTCTTCGATTCTTCAAACTTTGTATCTTTTGGATCATGAACTACTTGAGCTCCTTCTTCTTTTGCTTCAGGTTCATGCATATGAATAGATTGAATTTTTTTTGTCTTTGACTTCTAGACCATGTGCTTCATTCGATCTAGTTTTCTTACAATCTTGATATTGTCATGTCTCTTCTGAACATTCACTTAGAGCATCATAATAATTTTCTAAATTAGATGAACTTGGAATGTCAATATTACAAGAAGAATGAAACATTATTTTTAGAGATGATTCACTTGATTCTCTTGTATCAATCTCTATTTTACTTTTTAGAGTTACAATTACCTCTTTTTGTTTTAGATTTCCATCTTCATAAAGTTCACGTGAAATCAATATCATATACATTATGCTACATATATCTAGAGGTATCATAATATCATCTTTTGCATTATCAATTATTTCAATAAGTTTTGAGTGTAAATAATATTCAAATATCTCAAAATTTTCATCCATAGCTTCTCTATAGATGAATTGTAATGCCATATCTGGTTTTCCCTTAGTTTTTTCAATCTATGTTCTAATGCCAAATTTAATAACTTTTAATCTTGTATTCTTTATTGAAGACTCCATATTTATTTCCATAATGACCAAAATGTGAAATTTTATTCCTTTCGAAGTAGAAAAACTTATAACTCCCTAGTTAAAAAATAAATTAAATAATATTTCAAATATGAAATTTGCAAATTTTTGTTTTCTAATTCTTTGATGTTGAAAACCTTTTAACTCCAAAATTTTCAAAATTTCAAAAAAACTTCTAATTTTTTTAATTTCAAAATTTTCTTGAAATAAATCTTCTTTCTTTTTAAAAACTTCAAATATAAAAAACTTTGAATAATCAAATTAACTAATTAAAGTAGACACCCTTATTACTCCATATATTAAAGAACTTAAAATCTTAAATTTCAAACCAACTAAATCTTATAACTCCTATTAATTTTTAAAATCCTTCTTAAAATATGCAATCACCTTATAACTCCAAAAATCATAATAAAAAATAATTAGCAAACTAACCTTATACTACTATTTAGGTTATTTGCTCTCCAATTCATGCTTCACACTACGTTCTTCTTGATGCTCTTATGAATGAAAATATACTACACCTCGATTAAAGTGAATCTTCGTTCAAGTGTTTCAATCAATGATTAATGTCCACATGGAGTTCTACATGTCTTTTTTCTATTATTAGGGTAGAAGGGGTTTTGAAAGGATCCTCAAACATTTTAACAAAAAATTACATAAGGATAAACCATAATGCTCTACAGATAAACACACATAAAACAACCAAGCATCAACCCAGGCCCTAAAAACTAGCTAAAAATAATAGTGCCCACCAAACAAGACAACTCAACTAGCACATTGAAATAAGAACATAAAACCTAAACACTGTAAAGCAATAAAAGAAGAGATCAAGACATCAGAGAATAAAATATTACCCTCATTCCTCAACACCTCATGCTAGAATCTCAGTAGGGTAATCCTTTTTAGATCTTTGAGAGTGTCATACATATTAGGAGCTAATAGTTGAGCTAGTTTCCTCATAGAGTCATTAAGATCCTTCATAGAAAAATAGTTATTCTCTAAAACCTCCATCATATGTGTTATCGAGGACTCACTAACTAGATTCCTGCTAAGATCTGTTGTATTCAACTTGTGATCCTTATTGGGGTGATTACCACACTCATGCAAGTAAGACACCATAGGTGCCTCCCTTATAACATCCTTGCATTTTTTGATTCAACATATTTCATAACTTGGTCAACAGGATCGACCACTTTCTCCTTCATGCTTGCATTTTTAACACCCTTACCTGAGCTTGTTTGACAATACTCCAGGTGACTATCATTATCTTTACCAATTTCTTGGGTTTCTCCAAATGCATATGAATCATTTTCCTTGTTCTTGGAGGGGTGTACTATGAATCATTTTTTATCCTCTTATTTTCATGAACACCTGATCAATAATTCTTTAACCTGGTAAGCTTTAGGTAATCCTTAATTAAAATGTTATAAAATACTTTATTTCCTTCTACTATAATACTCAATGGATTACTTTAGGCTAGCATCAAATTATTATGTTGTTAGTTTACGCAAGCATTAATGCACTTGTATTCATGATTAGAATTTTTACTTCCTCACTCAGATGTATATGCTTTGATGTTGGATGCTTCACCTTCCTTGATGGTTTCTATGACATTGGGTGCTTCACCTTCCTTGTTGGTTTCTTCATTGATGATGTTGCTTTGATGTTGGATGTTTTTCTTCTTTCCTTAGATGCTGAAAATTTTGCTTCTTTCCTTAGACGCTGGAAATTTCGCTTCTTTCCTTAGATGCTGGAAAATTTGATTCTTTCCTTAGATGCAGGAAGCTTTACTTCTTTCTTATATGAAGGAAGCTTTGTTGGTTCACATATATACTATATTAGCTCCTCCTTATATACTAGTATCCTTTGTTGTAATATGTTACCTTTCTTAGCCTCCTTTATTGATATCCTCATGCTATCTTCTCTACTTCTACATTTTGACTTTCAAGTTATCCTCCTTTGTTGCTTCAAAATGGTCTCATTTGCTATAGGTTCTAAATAGTGTTGATCACTATTTTCTCCTTTGAATGGTGTTGGTAGCTCTTAATAAATGTTATATGGTGTTGGTTTTTTGGCTAAAAACTTTGTATAAGCTTCTACATTTGGATTTCATTATGACAACACTTAAACTTTTTTGCTTTGCTTTTTGAATGCAATATCTTATGTTCTTTCCTTTTGCTATATATTGTGTTGCTTTCTTGAATTGTCCAAATGACCTATTTATTTGCTATATGGTCGAATAGCTATTCCTCTACTATAAGAACAAATGGCTATTCCTCTACTATATGACCAAATGACTATTCCTCTACTATATGGCTAAACGACTATTCCTTTGCTATATGGTTGAATGACTATTCTTTTGCTATATGGTTGAATGGGCTATTCTTTTATCTTCAATAATATTAAATTGTAGGGCCTCTTTTTGCTAACATGGACCTTTTTTCTCTACTTGGCTTCTTGAGCCAATTCTATATTGGCCTCTTAGGCCTCTTTTTCTCAAATGTTGGGCTATCTCTTGGGCCTCTTCCAAATTTATCTAGATGCTCCTTGCTTGCTATCTCTAGACTATTATTCTTTGCTATAAAATAAGATTTTATTTAAATATGTCAAGGTTAGCTTGGCCTTGTTCTCCTGCTTTTCTTTTTCTCTATTTTCTTAGAAAGCTTTGAATGTTTCTCAATCCATTACAACTTTAAGTATTATTTTTCGTTTATCTTCTTTGCACTTAGAAGCTAAAATTATTCTCTATCTTCTGTAGTAATATTCTCAAACTTTTGGAGCTTAATCTCTCTAGTCAATATGAAATTTTCAACGTCTTAAGTCACACTTAAGAACCCAATATTACTCTTCTCCTTACTAGAGAACCCAATATTAAATATCAAGGTGGCTTTATATATCCTTGAATGATCAACTATCTCTAGAGTTGATTCTGCCTCCATCTTAAATCTGCAAATTCTTAAATATTCAAATTCTTCAAATCAATGTCAAGATGCTTCTTTCCTAAATGACAAACTTTCTCGTGAGTTGGTTTTGCCTTAATCTATCAATAATATTTATCATTTTTTAGAGAATTTGAATGTCAGGGTGGCTCTATCCTTGAATGACCAACTTCCTTTTGGGTTGTTTTACCTTCAATCTAGTTGATTCTTAGTCTTCACTAGTTTCTTCAACCTAGTGGAAAGACCCTAGCCTTTTTTACTCAATATGACCTATAAAAATAGAGTCCAAGTCTTCACTTTCTTTAAAGTGGATAAACTCTAAATTAAATTTATCAAAATAGATAAATTTAATTAATAATGGTGGCTAATAAATAACTTTATCGAAATGGATAGAAATAGGTGGTATATCTGATACCGTTGTTGGATTTTTAAGCCTTACTACCATAAAATATCACAGGTTATCTCACAATATCACACAAGTCCCAAATATAAAATAGCCACAATAATAAAGGTCAAAGTAATAATAATATGAGTAGAATAATATGAGAAAATTAATATGTATATCAAGGCTTATATAATAAATAAAATAACATTCATTTATATACTAAAATATGAATGTAAATAGCCTGAATTATTCATGAACTATGCATGAAGAAAACTTACAATATTAATTGCTCAAAAAATTGTATACAAGCTTTATTACTTTTATTCCTATTACAATTTTGTAATTTAATTGTCCTCTCTTGCATTGCTTTATCATGGATTATTATCTCCTTAATATAGCCATAGTATTGTGAATATTCAAGTACTTGACTATTTCTCTCCATATGCCAAACCTCGTGACTCTTGACTTATTAACTTGCCACTTGCATACTAGATGGGCACTTGACTCTACAACACTTGTACACATCTATATGACTCTTACACTTCTACATGCACTCCTAATCTAGGATACTTGTGTACATCCTAACATTACATATCTACACTCTTACATACAAGAAACTTGTGTACATTATCTCAACCTACACTTGCACTCTAACTTACGTGACACTTGTACATTTCCTATATTTTGCATTTTTACATGATACTTGTGCATTTATTGCACACTAACACTTACATAAAGGGAAAATATAAATCACACTCTAAACTATAGACTCAACCCTAACCTATTACATATTTACAAATGTACCATGAAGGTACCATGAGCATGCATTAGCATGTACCAAATAACATAATATTCCTCAACACAAGTAGGTGTTATTATATGAAAAATTTAGGTCATTGTCACCCAAGATCATGTTGGCAAAATGGATAGTGAAACGTATCTAGAAAGGAAAAGTAATATATTTGATTTGCATGCTACCTCCTTTTGATGTCACTTTATGGTATTGCAAGTAAAATAAAAGGTCTTTCCCTTCCCAATTATGATTGTTGATGGTTGATCAGTGAGTTGGATTTAATGTAGAGAATCTATTTTGGTTCTCCCCAAATCCCCTTGGGATATTTTTAGATCAATGAAGATTATTGGTTTATCTATCAATCAACATGGCCATGTTTAGTGCCATGAAGCAACTTATTTTTCTTATTGAAACCCTTATAACTAACTAGGAAAATCTAATTATCGAAGTTGGATAAATTCAAAGGTGCTAAAGTGGCAAGTGATAAGTGGATGAAACTAGCATATCACAAATTATCAAGTTGCAATAGGCAATTGGATTTCACTTCTCTAAGGTTTAGAGTTTTAATTTTTTCTTTTTTGGGTCCATGAGGGAAAAACTTCTGGAGGTCATAACTTTTTCATATGGAATTTTTTATCCCCTTTTGTAATTTGCACTATTTTTTTATCTCTATGCACAAGTGATATTAGTTCAAGGGCTTGTTATGGTGTTAGAGGTTGGATTATGTAAGATGGATCATCAAGCCCTTGTTAGTTATCTTAATGAAAAAACTGTAGTATTTGGTTAATACAAATGATTGGCTTGTTATGTAGTAAGAACATGTGGTGTATCTTTCAAGAAGATAAAAGCAACAACCTTGATGAAGAAACTCACCACCAAAGAGAAGAAGAAGCTCTTGACCTATTTTCCTTGTTTATTAAACTAGAGTTGCTTTTCCACATCAATGAGGAAAGAAAATGTATTAAGGTATGGTCAAAATTGTATGAGTTATTTGGAAAATTTAATACTACTAAAGTAATTCACTTGGAATTACAACTTTATTCCCTCAAATTGGTTGAGTTTGACAACATTGAGGACTATATTATGAGATTTAAGGTTTTAAGAGTAGATATTACATCTTCTAGAGGCAAAAAGAAAGATGATGTTGAATGCATGAATATTGTCCTTGCTATTCTCTTTCCTTATTTTTAGATGTTAAACCTCATGGTTCATATGATTTCTATGTTTTTAGAATCTCAAAACTCTTACTCTTGATCAACTTTTTTCTCTCTTAGTCCATTTTTAGGTGGCAATGAGACATTGTGGTGGAATTTTACAAATATAGGATCATGAAAATGAATTCAAACCTAAGGAGGTTAAGACCTAGAAGCCCAAGGGCCAGGATAATTCTTCATTAAATTCAAAGACCATCTACAAATACTATAAGAGGGAAGCACATCCAATAAAGAATTGCTTACTGAAATTGTAAATATTTGAAGCTAAGTTCCTCAAGATGGATGGACACCTTCCAAGTTATGAGGGGATTCTAAAGGATTTCCCTCAATTATAAAGGCCCATTAAAGCATCCATTATGGAGGGAAAGATATTACTATCATTAATGTCTTCTCTCCTTGGTCCCTTTGTTCATATTATGAGGGGGTGTTGAAAGTGTAATTTGATTCATGTCCAAGGTTGACATTGTATGAAGTATTTCTAGTTAGATCTAAGAGCATCTCATTGTACAATATATTTAATATATTGTACAATTTTATTATGTGATCCTTATGGGTTGTGGTTAACCTTATTATGGTTAACCCATATTAGAACTTGTGATTAACCTTAAATCCCTCTTGTTATGCCTACTTAGGTTAAGTTCATTTATGAATTTAGTATTTTGGTATTAGTATTAGTGTTGTGAATCTTATCCATGAATAATACAATTATTGTTTTTGGTGCCCATTGGTTCCCTCTTATCTTTTATCTCTTTTATTTTATCCATGAATAATACAATTATTATTTTGGGTGCCCATTGGTGCCCTCTTATATTTCATCTCTTTTCCTTTATTTCTTCCTTTTTTAATTTATATATAATATTTTAGTGGATGGATTGCTTTTTTCCATTTCTAAAAAATATTATGAATTTCAACAAATATAGAAGTAGTCTTTCTATGCATATTTCAAAAAGAGGCTATCAACCATTGTCGATATTCCAAAACAAATAAATTTGGATCAAAAAGGGAATTCTTATCATACTCCATATGATAGACTTATTGGAAGATTGAAAGATCTATCCTTAACCCAATTTGTTAAAAAAGGGTCTTAAGCAAGTTTAGTGCATGACTAATCTAGGGTGATGCATAAGGGGCCGGCCCCAAAATCTATTTATAAAATCAAGATGAATTGTATTGGAATATCGAAGAATTATGTAGAAGTATACATGGCAAGTTACATTTATTTATCTCCAAAAAATTTCAAACCATGGCGAATTGCATTCGTCTCCAAAAATTTTCAAACTGGGGTAAATTTTTCTATGTTGGGGGCTATGAATATCGGTTTACAAAATCTAAAAATGTATGGCAAACTTAAAATCTTTAGGTTGACATGAAAGACTTTTAGCCTTTATGCTTTATGATGATCGGTCTGAGATATGTATGATGATCGACTGTAGGTATGACGATCGGTTGTAGACATGACGACTGATGGAATGCATGATGATCGATTGTAGGCATGATGATCGATTGTAGGTATGTCGATCGGTTGTAGCAATACCGATTGGTTTTAGGTATGACTATCGATTACAAGAATGATGATCTATTGCAGGATTGTCGATCGATTGCAGGTATGACGATTAGCTGCAAGCATGACAATCGACTATAGGAATATTAATTGGTTGTAGGCATGATGATCGATTGCAAGTATGACGATCGGTTGTACATATGACAATCGGTTGTAGACATGATGACCGATGGCATGCATGACAATAATTTGTATGCATGATGATCGATTGCAGGTATACCGATCGAGTGCAACTATGACGATCGATTGCTGGAATGTAAATCGGTTGAATGCATAACGATCGATTGTAGGCATAATGATTGACTACAGGCATGATGATCAATTGCAAGAATATCGATCGATTGTAGGTACTCGTCTATAACCGATCGACTTATGTTGACAGACACTCCTCTACAACCTTGTCAAGTTTTTCGTTGTTTCAGTGTTATTTTTGAGTTAGAGTATTTTAGATGTATGTTTATCGGTACCCACTACAATATATACGAGTAGTATATGAGGCGATTTGGGTGGGAAAAATAAAATCATTTATAATTTGAAGGCGGATTGGATGGGAAAATAAAAATAATTTATAATTTGAGGTCGGCGAATTAAAATTAAAATAGGTTAATTATTATCAATGGCATGCAAATTTACCCCAAAAAACTTCCACCCCATAAATTTTGGGCGAATGGGCCCCAGTGAAAAGATCCAAAATTAGCCAATTTAAAATCTTGAAAATCCTAAATAAAGCCAATTTACGATATTTCGTGCTTATGCATAACCCTAGACTAATATCAAACTTCAAATGTGTTGGCACAAATAAGGTATTCACTCATAACATACACAAGTATGAGCCCCTAAAAAAATTATTAATATTGGAATTTGTGATAATGACTATGACAAAAAAATAGAACAAGACAAAATCAAAATAGGATAAAACTAGAGTTACAACTAAAATTGGGTTTTTTTATGTAAATTTAATTTCTTTATTTTTTATGTTGAATTCATCTCTAATTTAGAGTATCTTCGCATCACATATGCTAATATTAGAGCTTCAATCCTAGATATTAGAGAAGTGAAGATCTTGAGGATTTGATTTTGTTTAACTAGAGAGTTCAAAATTCAAGTTTGTGGAGGAAACATTCATGCATTATTGTTGTAGTTATCATGGATCATGGTAATATACCAGTGTCAAAACTATGATTATTGTACCTTGTATTTGTATCATACTTTATGCATGAGAAAAATATGATTATTGTACATAAACATGAGAACTTTTTTAATTACCAAAGAAGTGTGGAGTGTTGTGAATGATGGATACAAAGAAGAATTAGATTGGAACATTTTATCAACCACAAAAAAAAAATGGAGGAAAAAGAAAAGATACCTTGTATTTGTATCATATATAAGAAACTCTTTATGCATGCATTGTTTAAGTAAATTTAGGTGTCAAAACTATAAAAGGATCTTGGGATACCTTTAAGACAACCTATCAACAACTTCCTCAAGTGAATTAGTAATGTTGTGGATAATAAAGATAAAATATAAAAATTTGATAATGAAAGATAATGAGAATGTGGGATATTACTAATAAAGAGTGCATGATATTGCACACAAAATGAGTATCTATAGTGAAAACCAATGGAAAAGATATTGTTAAAAAGGTGTTGAGAGCATTAACATTGAAGTCAAGTAATTATGCAATGTTTATTAAATATAACATATATTTAAAAAACTTATAGTTTAATAAATTAGTGAGGTCACTTATATTCCATGGAGTAGGATTTTGTTTCTAAGGTTAGAGTATAAAAAGAAAATGGAGTTAGCTAAAGATTCAATTCCCAAGCACAAAGAGGGGAGCAACAAAATCAACATGTACAAGAAAAAAAAGTTGAGGTAAAATAGGAGACTTTAGTGGAAAAGGTAGAGGTGGATCTATGGATTAATGAATGTTTAATATAAGTATAAAAGAATATATGACCATTACGAAAGATATTATAGAAGAAAGATAATAAATGGAGGAAAAAATTACACTTTTCTCACGAATAAAGTGATAACTTAAAGAATATGTTCTTGTCATGTAATATGAAAAAAATTCAATTCAAGAGTCTTGATACTTATATTTCAGTTATTTAAATCATATAACTAATAATAAGGAGTTGTTTATGGATTCAAATGAATCATACAAGATAAAGGTGACACTTAGAGTTAATAAAGTATTATATTTTGAAGCAAAATAAACATTACAAGTTGAAATAAAATATAGAAATAAATATATCCAAAGTACTTGCTTCACTCTAGGCATGAAGCATGATTTTATCAATATGGGTAAACTTGTATAGAAAACTATAAAGTTGCATTTGTGAATAAGGAGTGCATCATCTATAATAAGTCAAATAGGAACTAAACATTGGCTATTTCACTTGTACCAAAGAATAGAATATTTTCTTTGAATATTGGAGGATAAGAGATCTACTTTTGTCATATAAAAATTGAGGATAATAGCTAGTTACGACACAAAGGTATGGTCACTTGAATTTTTTAATCTTGTATTTGTTAAAAACTAAGTGAATGGTCCATGGATTACCTTTTGTGGAAGAAATAAATGAAGTGTATAAAGGTTTTATTATGGAAAAGTATCATCAAAATATTTCCAATAGGAAAATCATAAACAAAAGCATATTCATTGTAATTGATTCATTCAAATATTTGTGGTTAGATGCATATACCAAGTGTTGGTAAGGCTTTTTATTTTATCATTTTTATGATGACAATACTAGAAAATTTTTGGGACTTTTTTTAAAGAATAAGAGTTTTGAAGTATTCAATAGCTTCACATCCATAGTAGAGAATAAATGTGAATACATAAACAAAATATTAAAAAGTAATCATGGTGGTGAGTATTGTTCAAATAAATTGAATCAATTTTGTGATGAGAATTTGATAAAAAGACAATTAACAACACCTTATACACCTTAGCAAAAATGGAGTGGTAGAAATGAAGAATAATACAACCATGGAGATGGTAGGAAATAACTTTAGACTGAAGTAGTTACAATAACAGTATACATCCTCAAAATATTTCAAAATTATAGTAAAACGTTACTCCTCATGAGGCATGGTATGGAAATAATACTTCGATAACTCACTTGAGAGTGTTTATTTATGTGGAATATGTTACTGTTGGCATTTTTGCCACATTGTTTTTGTTGTTACTGTTCATGCAAAAGAATGCATAAATTGTAGAGATACTCACTCCTCTATTTGTCCCTCCAAGCACTTTGAAAGGGAAAATACAAAAATCTCTACAAGTTTTGTGTTAAAGTAAAGTAAGTGTAAGATGTCACAATATCGCGACATGTTGCGGTTTTGCGGTGTCCGATGTAGAAAAGAGCTAAGTACAGAAAATATCGTGATATCACGACATGTCGCATTTTCACAACCTGTCACATTTTCGTGCTAGGAAACAATAGAGGAAGCAGTAACGACAAAATTGCCAAGACATCGCGACATGTCGCATTTTCGTGACTTGTTGCGGTGAGGGAGCACTAAAGTGAAAATTATCGTGATATCGCGACATGTCACATTTTCATGACTTGCAGTGGCAACAAAGAAAAATGATAGGAAAATGTCGTGATATCGTGACATACAGCAACAAAGAGAAGCACCAAGGAAAAATGTCACGATATCGTGACATGTCACATTTTCGTGACAGGAAGCGGCCACGAAGGAGAAGACAAAAAATTGTCATGATTTCGTGACATGTCGCATTTTTGCAAGGAGAAAGTGGAAACAAGGGGAAGATAGAAACATGTCATGATTTCACGACTTGTTGAAGATGAAAGAACAAAACGGAGAAAACGTCATGATATCGCGACATGTCGCATTTTTGTGACCTATCGCATTTTCGTGAAACGCAGGCTAAAAAGTACAAGGCAGAGAGAAATTGTTGCGATTTTGTGACATGTCGCATTTTCATGGTGAAAAAGCGAGAAAGACAGTGCCAAGTACGAAATGTCACGATTTCGCGACATGTCCCATTTTTGCCACTTGCAAGAAGATGAAAGCCAAGAAAGAGAAGGATGTCGTGATTTTGTGACATGGTGCGTTTTTGTGGGTATAAAGCAAAAAAGGAGCCAAGAGGAAGATGTCGTGATTTCATGACATGTCGTGATTTCGTGATGAGAAAACGGACAAGACAGCACTGAGAGGAAGATGTCACAATTTTGCGACATGTTACATTTTTGCGACAAGAAGCAGTGGAAAAGCCAAATAGAGGAGAATGTCGCGATTTCACGACATGTCATGGGACAAAATGAAATGAAGGCAGATGTCACAATTTCGTGACTTATTGCGTTTTTGCAGAAGTGCAAGAAGAGAAATCTGAATGAAGAGAAGATGTCGTGATTTTGCGACATGTCTCATTTCTGTGACTGGTGGTAACAAGAGAAAGCAGTAGGTTGAAAATGTCATGATATCGCGACATGTCGCATTTTTGTGACCTGTCACATTTTAGCAACAGAAGCAACAACAAAGGCCCAATAAAGTTTTGTCTACATTTTCCTTCAAAACTGCATAGGATAACGTGAGGAGAAGATAAGGATCAAACGAAGTAATGTTTTAAAATCTCTCCAACTAATTTTTAGATCGTGGTCAAAGAGGCTCCCAAATTAAATGTTTTGCTGCTTACCTATGTGCGCTAGATGGGAGAACGGTTTATCATGCAGCTTTCAAAGCCACCAAAATTAAATATGCCCCCTATATTAAAAGCTCTTGTTTGTGATCTCCTAACAACTTCAATCTTACCCCGATAATAGTCATTTAATGAAGAAATATGGTCCCTTGTTTCTGTTCAATTTTTAGTTTTGATCCATAAAAATAGGGAATGTCATTTCTCCGAGGTAGATTAAGGGGGATTGTTTCTCTTTTCAAGTGCATATTTTGTGGATCTCCTCTTCAAAATTTGTTTTATGTTTTAAATGTTGTGATTCGAAAGGAAGAGGGAAGGCCTCTATAAATACTAATGTATATCTCAAGAAAAAGAGGACCTTTTTGCAAAAATTGAAGCAGAAATCCTAAGTGCATTTTGCTCTATTCTTAGTGTCTTTTGAGTTGGTAATCCAAAATTTTGTTCATGTGATGATTTCTGTCTGATTCACTTTTGCTTAGTCCAGTATTAAAATATAAGTTGAATTCTGTTGTTCTGAATTTGACTATGTTTTCATTTGAACATTTGAAGTATAATTGAAGGCGATTTATGATCAATGTTTGATCCAGTTTCTGTATGTGAATTCTAAGAATTAGTTGCTACTTATCTTCAGGATCTAGTCGAGGTTATTTGCTATCTGAGGTTGTTATCCCTATCAACTATCGACTTCGGCCATATTTCCATCTCTTTCTGTTATTTCCCTTTCTTTCTATATTTTCCATTTCTTTCCCGCACCCTTAGCTTAAAATAAGTTTAGATTAGTTTGGGAGCCAACCCTCTCTGGAGATTGGCCCGAGAGACTTCTCTTTCTCTTAGCCTTTCAATGTTGGCCGGGTCTAGGGCGCATTTTATATGACTAGGTGGATTCATGACCAACATGTTCATATTAGGGTTAATATTTTAGATCTAAAGAGTCAAGCATACTTTTTTATTGGTTATTTTGAAGAAAGCAAGATATTTATGTGTTGAACCTAATTCTAGACAATAAATTGTGTCTAGAGATGTGATTTTTGAATAAATAAAAGTACATTTACAATGAGCATAAAATAATGATAAGACAATAATAAATGAATATGTTGGTGTATCACAATCATTGAGTGGAGTCATAAGCATTATTCAAAGATAAGCACAAAAATAAATAACATTACAATCACATATAAACTACCAAATGTTGGATTAAAATTTTTATAGGAGGTTCACATGAAGCAAACCATAAACTCTAAAATAAAGGAAAAAGGAACAAAAGTATAATATGAAAAACTATATTGCATTGTCTAATATTGATGTGGAGACCTCAAGTTTTGAAGAATCAATCCAAAGCAAGGTGTGGACCAAAGACATGAAATAGGAATTAAATGCAATTGAAAAGAAAGATACTTGGAATTTGTGTAAAATTCCAAAGAACAAGTATGTAATTGGAGTGAAGTGGGTGTTCAAGACCTATTAAAATAGTGACAAACCAATTAAAAGACACAAGTTAAGGCCGATGGAAAAGGGGTATACATAACAAGTTAGCATAGATTATAAGGTGGCATATGCACCTATTGTAAGACAAGACATAACATAAATGGTATTAGCATTGGCATCCCAAAAAATATGGATTTTTTTCATTCTCAAATGACAATATTGAATAATAAGTGTAAATGGAATGACCAAAAGGATATGAAGTGAAATGGCAAGGACATCTAAAAGTTAAAAAAAAAACATTATATGGAATCAAAAAGAGCATCAAGGACATGGTGTTCAAGAATTTACTCACACTTCTTAAAATGTAGATTTTTGAGAAGTAAGAATAGCCTAAATAGTACTACAAAAAATAATGTAATATTGTTTTGATTATTTGTTTATATATTTATGATATAAGTTTTACAAGAGTACCAATAATGAAGAGATTTCAAACAAGCCATGATGCAAGAAATTGAAATAAATTATTTGTATTTAATGCATTATTTTCTTAGCATGAAGGTACATTAAACACATAATGGTATCTTAATTTGTCTATCTAAATATGCACATGATATGCTAAAGAATTTTGGCATGGAAATTTATAAAGATATTGCTCCCTAAGTTGCACAAGGTGAGATAATTTGTAACAAAGATGGAATTAAAAGAGTGATGACATAAATTATAGAAGTCTAATTGGAAACCTTATATACTTGATAATAACAAGACCAAATATTTCATATGGAGTCTCTTTGGTTTCTAGATTCATGAGTAATCCATCAAAGAATCATTATGAAAGAAGCCAAGGAAATTTTGAGGTAAATAAAGGAACTATAAATTATAAAATCTATTATATATTAAAGAATAAGATTAATTTGGTTGGATATAGTTATTTAGACTAGGGAGTCTCAATTTATGATAGGATATCTTAGAAAATTATTTCTCATTGGGAAACAAATTAATCCCTTGGAGTTTGAAGACACAAGCAACAATTACACTCTCAATAACAAAGCTAGAGTATATAGTAGTTATATCAATAAATACACAAGTAATATATTTAACTCAAATCCTAGAAGACTTGGGTGAAAAACAAGAAACACCAACTACCATTTTTGTGACAAACTGAGTGTAATTCAAACAACTAAAATAAATTTTTGCATACAATGTCAAAGCACATAAAATTAAGCATCATTTTTATTAGATATTTAGTAAAAAATAGAAATTAAATTGAACTTATAATTTAGAAGATCAATATGAAAACATTTTACAAAGGTATTGGTAAAGAATTAGTCTATTTCTCTCAGAGAAATGAAAAAAATTTCAATTAGTCTTGAGGGGGAGACTGTTGAAAGTTGTCATAATGAATGCGACAAAAAAAAGATAAAATTAGAATAAGACAAGTTTGAAATTAAAATTAAAAAATTAAAACAAAAAAAGATAAAATGTTCACACGTAGATTTTGAGAGAATATGAAGTATAAATAATTTCATAATAAAACTTAGAGACACTCTATTATATGTATATAAGTATAGTGCATTATATTAAAGTTTCATGTGAAAATTTTAACTGTAGAAAAAGTGGTTTTTATGGGATTTTTTTGTGTAAATTTATTTTCTGTTCATTTTTTATGTTATGTTAATCTTTGATTTAGAGTACCAACATATCCCATAATTAGATCACAATATAAATTATAAACCCTTCGTTTACTATCTCATAAACGATGCAATAATGATCAAGCACAATTGTTAATACCTTGCTCTATGTTCAAGTCCTTAAGATTTTGTATTCATTCCAATTTTGGTACGTGCCACAATGAGATTGAATTTGCATTCATTACACAATCAAATTTTCTATTTAAATATTTTGAATCTTGAATTTATATTCTATGTTTAGATCCTAATACTTAGTCAATATTTAAAAAAATAACCAATATGTTTTTCAACATATATTTGAATCTTAATACATTCTTCAAGTTGTCCCTACATTATATCAAATTTATTAATTTTTATAACTTAAACCATTATGTTATGATCTAAATATTTTATGCATTTGATGCTTATAATCTAACATTTGTTGGATAATATTACATTATTTGGTACTATGTAAAAGTACCCCCATGTTACTATTGTATATTTGTAAATATTAGATTAGGGTGTGTAATTTATATTTCCCCTAAAGTATGTGTCAATGTGTGAGATGAGTCCAAGTGTCATGTAATAAAGTGTGCAAGTGTGTAGAGTGTAAGAGTGTGCAAAGTGTCATGTAATAAAGAGTGCAAGTGTGTAATATGTGAGAGTGTGCAATGTGTCATATAGGTAAGTCAAGAGTCATGTGTATAGGTGTCAAGTATACAAGTGAAGATGTAAAGTCAAGAGATATGAGAGGTTTGTCATATGTGTGGAATATGAAAGGATGCATATCCCATATATGTGATAAGAGTAATATTCAAGTATTTAAGAGTCATATTCTAAGGTTATATTATAAAGACAAAGCTCCATGTATTGTAATAAATAAATATCATAGATATCTTGTATATTTGATTCATAAATAATATTGTGAGTATATTGTTGATTGATATTATTTTTCATGAATTTTATGTTCATTGATATTGTCTAGAGATATTGAATGCTCTAATATTTAATTTTGTTTAAGATATTGGATATTGGGACCTATGATTTAATCTAGCTAAAAAAGCCATCAGTGGTATCAGAGCCACATTTCAACACTTTGTGTGAATAATTTTTGGAGAAAGTTTGAATTGAGAAAAGAAAACTAGAGATGTACTCTAGACATTATTTGAAGGAGAAATTAAATTAAGCCAATGGCTCATATCAATTTGAAAATTATTGATTGTGGCTTAAGAATATATTTAGACATTGAATGTGAATAGAATTAGGTAGAACAAAGATTTATAAATTTTTAATAGTATCTTGGTGAGCACTAGAATACAGGCCAGTAGCCTAAAATTTCTAGATGTTTGGAGAACATCAATATTAAAAGAATTCTAGATTAAAACTAGAAAATTTTTGGAGTTATACTCCAAAAGAAAGGAGCCTATGATGAGTCTAAGGAATAAGTTAGCCTAGGATAAGTCTAAGGAAAATTGAATTATGGAAAGTAGAACTACAACAAAGCTAATATCCATGAGTGTGATATTTCAATAGAATATAAAAAGCAAAGTGGAATATTGTAAGTACTTTATTTTTAGACAATCCATAAAGCAAAGTGAAATTGTGTGCACCTGATATTGGAATCTAGAGAGCAAATGATAAAGCCTTGAGTTTCTAATAAAACCTTGAGTACATGATAGAGCCTTGAGAGCCTCGTTGAAGCACCTTGAGTTCTTGATAACAACACCTAGGTAAAGCATAATTAGAACTAGATAACATAGTCGAGCACATAGAACAAATCAACAAGCATTGAAGTTTGAAATTAAAAAATTGAAGAGCCTGAGAAGGTAGAGATATTTTTGGAGATTTGAAAGCCAAACTAACATTCACTATAGGAGACAATTTTGATAGAGTGTAAGATATTATTGAAGTGACTCATAATAAGAAAGCATAAGAGGTAAGTGGAATTATTAATTTTTTCCAAAACGTTAAATTTTAGGCATAAGATTTCATTAAATTAGGAGTTATAAGGATTGAGATTTTTTTAAAATGATTTTTCTAATATTTGGAGGGAATAAACGAATGAATTAGATGCATGGAGGTTATAAGGATATAATTTATTGATATATGTTTGATATTTAAGGAGATATTATTTGATTATGAATTAAATTTTTGAAATTGATAAGTAATAAAAATTTGAAGAATTTGATTATTGAAAATTGATGAATGCAAAATTGTTTGATTAATTTTGCAAATTAAAATTTGAAAATTGGAAAATAATTTGTGGGAGTTATAAGAAGTTGATAAATTTGATATTTGAAATTTAAATGAGTTTCATTATGTCAAATAATAAAAATTTCCTTTATGAATCACAACTTTTGAAAGGACCAAATTTTGCATTATGGAAAAACAAAATGAAATCAATTCTCATTGTTGAAAAAATTTAGGATATAGTGAATGGAACAAAGAACAAGCTTGATGAAGACAGAGTAAAACAAAAATTTGAAGAAAATTATGCAATATGTTGATTACATTTGGGATAATTGATAAAATCCAACCATACATAAGTGAAGTAGAGACTTCAAAAGATGCTTGGAAAAAATTATACCCACTATTTTAAGGAAAGAACAAAGCAACTATATTTCATTTTTAGGGATAGATATAGTCACTAAAGGTTGATAGTGTAGAGAGCATAGAACTCTTTTTTGAAGAATAACATATTTAAAGGCAAAGTTATTAACTCTAGGAGAAAGTAGAAGATAAGCTTCTTGTCTAGGTTACAAACATTTAGTCACTTCACTTCAAGTGCTAAATAATACAACCTTTGATGGATTAGTTAATGTTATTCAAGAACGTGAGGTGGAAATTTTAGTCAAGGATGAGATGAATTAGTTAATGAATTAGTTAATTTTCCTTTACTTGTAATCTAGGTTTTGGATAGAAATGAACAAAAGCAAACACCAAACAACCTAAAGATCTATTAGGGAACTTATCTAATATAGTGGTTGATCCAAGATTTATATTACATCCATAACATTAAATGGTTTCAAATCCTACAAAATAACTTCATAAACCCTAGAAAATTTAATCAACGTTTGGAGGCTTGCTTAGGCTGCTATAAGACTAAGCTTCGAGGTGCAACAATCAAGCTCCCTTGGTCCTTTTAGCTGACCATTAAAAAGAAACATTATATTTGACCTTTGTAACATGAAAAAATAAATTAAATTTTATAGATAACAATGAATTATAACATAGATAGAGTGGAGACAACAAAACACTAAAATATAAGTGCAAAATCAGGGTTTTGGGGGTGTGAAACTTACTCCCATGCCCTAATTTACCAAATGCATACCCTATAAATGGGGAGCATTAATATATCTTACTAGATTCATGCCTTATATGGGCAAGGTGTGAATTTGGTTTAGATGTCCTTTTTGGGCCCTAAAACAATGAAAAATTGAGTGCAAAATAGAAAAAATAGACTTACAAATCAACTAAAGTAAATGCAGAACCTGATGAGGTGATGGAGAAATAAAGGAGAAATGAAGAGGTGGAAGAAGAAATCCAAGAAGTTTGATCTATAAATAACCAAGGATCCTCAAATTTATCCCCAAGGGCAGCCAACACCAAAGCACAAAACAATAAAACAACTTATAGTAGAAGGGCACTTGTTAGCATGAGAAAATGAGCAAGTCAAGAATTAGAATCTCCAAAGACCTTTTCAAGAAAATAGGGAATACAATCCTCTATTTATAAGAGTTTTGGAGGAAAAAGTGGGCAAGAAAATAAAATTTCACCATGGGAAAAGACCAACCCCAAAATGGGTCGATGAGGAGGGGGGGGTTAGTGAGAAAAACCCCTAGAATATCAAATTCATACCCAGTAATTGCAGGGTATAAATCTAGAAATATAATTTCATGACTTGTATAGATTGGGTGTGAATTTGATATTCTCCTCTCTTTGTTGGTGCAAGCTTGTTGACTAAGTATTACAATCCAATGTGTCTTCTCCTCTATTTGGTGGTGCAAGCTTGTTGGATTTGCTTTACACCCTGTAAAGGTCTTCAACATTATTTACGTGGCCTGAACGAGAATGCTTCCCTGCATGCAATTTGATGTTGTTGTGAGGGCAAAATAGAGACTATGTCTTAGTGCCAACGATGCTCTCTCTAATGCATCAATGCTAGTACATGGGTAGAATGGAAACTATGCCCAATGATTCTCTCTTTAATGCAATACTACCTCTTTACCTTACCTTCACCAAAGGCTCTTAAATGCTAGATGCACCTACTTTGAAGTCTTTAGTTTTGCTATTGAGTTCTCTTGCTTTAGCTCAATAGTCCTTAGACGTATATGTATCTTGAGAAGTCTAAATAAATATTTTGCTTTTTTATTTTTATATGACTTCTTCTCCAAGCAATATTTGATTTGTTTGATTGTAAATGTGCAGGTTGATGATGTCCGATATGTCTCCTTTTTACCTTGGAGATACTAACCTTAGAGCTCTATTTTATGGCTCTAATGTAGTTCTCTTGAAATATTAATATGCACTGATTTAAGTGCTTACCCCCATGTACTTTAAATTAACATCCTTCCTTTCACTAAAAAGGGATTTCAATATTGCCTTCTTCTCCTTGGCAACTTTCTACTATTTCTCCTAGCTTGGTTAACTTTCAATGATAATTCCAAACTATTTAATCATGCAAGTAGTATACCTCTTAGATGACTATACTCTGCATTGTAGTATATCAAATTTGTGCTCTAGAATAATGTCTTATTTTGCTTTGAATAGACAATAGAAAGTTGATATTTTCTTTCTCTTGAAATATATCTAACTCCTATTTTTATGTGTAGGTTTGAACCTTGTAGAAATTAACTTCTGCACTACCTTGAAGACTTTAAATTCAAAACCTTTTCATGCAAATTTTAAACCTTGAAATTGGTGCTTAATAAACTTAATAATGAACCAAATATTAGAGTTCAAATAATGAACCTTTTGCACCTAAGTTGCTTACCTTTTCAACCTTGATTTGATGATGATGTTCTTGGTGATTTGGATTACCTAAATGCTGCCCTATGCTTGATGAAATTGCAGCTCTTCCTTGCTGTCCAAAAATAGCTCTTTAACTCACCAATTTGCAGCTTTAATTGATATCCTTTGCTGCCCTGAAACTTGTTTATTTTGCAGCTTTGAAATTCCTCTAACTTGTTGCTCGAAACTATAGTTTGGTGGCTTCAAATATCCTTCAGGATGCACCCTGAAAATCTAAAACTTGGCAACTATTTATACTGTTCAAATCACTGCTTTCATGTTGTCCTCAAATATGAAAATTTCAGATTGTAAAGTAGTCAATTTCTCATTTGAAATGTTGTCCTCGAATATCCCAAATTTTGTAGGAAACTCCTACAACTCATAGTTGAGATTTTTCTTTAAGAAACCTTCACTTTTCTGTTGTAAAATCAGCAAACCTTTCAAATCAACCTTTAACTCCTTGGTGGTTGTTCTTAAAACTCTCAAATTTGTGGGCTTCTTCTAGCTCCTTTCTCCTTCAACTTTCTTGTCAAATTCTTACTTTGATATTGGCCACTTTTTTGGCCTTCATCTTGAGAATCTGAATGTCTTGAGGTCTTTGGAAATTCTTTCCAGAATTTGGCAAAATTCTTGCCAAATATTTCTTTCTTTTGGGCTTGTTTTTGGATGGCGACAATTGTCCCAAATTCTTATTTATCAGGAACTTCTCCTTGAGTTCTCCTCAAAACTTCTCCAATGGACTTCTTCAAGTCTCCTTCAATGAGGCTTTCCTAGCCTTCTCCTTGTTTCTCCTTTCAAGTAGCTTGAGGCCTTCTCCTAGGGCCTTCAAATTTTGTAGCTTCTCTTCTAGTCTTCAAAAATTCAATGAGACCTTCCTTGATCTCTTCTATCTTCAACTATGGAATTTTGCAATGAGATATCTTTCTTGGATCTCTAAAATCTGCTACTTCTAAAATCTGCAATAGGACCTTTGTTAGTCCTTTATCTTCAATGGATTTCTCCAATATCCAATATTCTTCAGGACTCTTTTCCTTGAGTCTCTTATTCCTTTAACGAGGTCTTATTTATAGGACCTCCTCCTTTATTTGCAATATTTTTGGCTTATTTTTCCTCTAGATATGTTCTCAATCTCCAACTTGGAGTCTTCAATCCATAAATCCTACAATGGGACCTTTTATTTAGGTTTGTAAATCTTCAATATTCAACTTGTCGCTTCAGGTACTGGATGGATTTCAAAGAAGATATTATTCCTAACTCTTGTAGAAAGCTTCCCAACTTTATTTGAATCAACTTTTCTACAACAAAGTATTAGAAAAAAATGTAATGGAGAAATCTCTAAATCTAGAGATAATGAATCTTCACTAGTTTATTTGTCAATCTAGTGGAATCAATGTTGAGTCCTAGTCTTCATGATTTTTTTTGCAACTCTCTGAAAAAACTCTAAGCAAATAGCAATTTCAAAATTTCTAAAAATGAGATTTGTTATCTCCTATCAATCTCTTTTGTGGCTCTCTATTTTATATCAATCTACCTAGTGCTCTGATACCACTGTTAGCTTTTGATGTTATAAACTTAAATAAAATGCAAAAACAATAATGAAATAAGCAATAAATGTTATAACTTTAATAATGGCTAACTAATAAGCATGTAAATATGATAAGAATTTTCAAAAAATACTCATGCAATAGCCATTAATGAAATCTCATAAAATATACAATGTTATGCAATGGAGGTCTCTAAAACTCCATATTGCAAAAATTATCTACATTATTACTACAAAAATTCCACCCTATGCACTCCAAAGTCCTCTCATTCTTCTACTCTAACAAGGCATATATATAGTGCGGCATGACTCTTGGCCTTCTATATTCCTATGATAATTCATCAATATATTCTTAGGACTCATGTACATGTGGACTACATGCACATTTACATCATTACACATTCCAATAGTACTTGTGCATTTATTACATTGCATTAATTAAATACTTAAATTATGATCTAAACATGTACCCATGATGGTACATTAGCAAGTACATTAAGCAATGGAGGGAACCAGACAATGCAGAGCATGATGGGGTAAACTATAGCAATGGGTATCCATCATAGTAGGGCCATTGGGAGGATGTAAAAATCTGGTGGGCTATGATTTCAGATTGCATGATGAAAAGGTGTATGCTAGAAAGGAGAAAATTCAAGGTGGAGACTCCTATAGGGTGGTTGTGTGGAGGGATCAAGGAATGGATGGTTATGAGGGCTACTATGGAGACATTGAATATGGTTGTAGCAATGTGGGGCCTAAACATCTGATATTCCAAGATCAAGGTATTGGAAGTCCATGAGCAACATGAGATAGTCTCTGAGACTATGGAGGGAGTTGCATAGAGAGCAGGCCATGGTGGAGTGTGGAGAAGATCCATGACAAAGCTATATGAGGGGATGGGGTATATGAACTCCATAATGAATGTGAGCACCATGAGCATATTGAGTAGAACAATTTGCTCTAGGGATGAAAATTTTAGCAACATTAATCAAAAAATTGATTAGATCAACTTGAGCTGGATCTGCAACAATCAAGCCTACAAGACTATTATCTTCAACTTCTTGAAATTATTCTTCATTTTTAACTTCTACCTGATATGTAAGAGATAAAATTTAAATAAAATCAGGTATAAAAACATTAAAAACATCATCTAATGATAAGATGATGGGCATTTTGCCTATAGATCTTTGTTCGAGTCTAGTTTTTGCTTCATGAGAGGTAACAAGTTCTTCGTCAGCAAGAAATTTATTAACAAGTTCCTGTCAACATCCATTTCTTCCAGCATGGTAGCTCAGATATGCTATATTTTTGCATAGAGGTATTTACATCAATAAGAGATATTCTCTAGCGAAAGCTTTGAATGTTGTAGCATGGTGTCAAACATAGAAGCAAAGATAAGAGCAAAATCCATGATGGATCGATGGATCGACTGCTTTGATATCAAACTGATATGAAAACTAATATCAAAGAATCCAAATTGTATCCCTTTGATAAAACAAGCATATATATAGGCATGTGATGACTTTACAATATCATGGTATGAAAAATACCATTGGCGTATAATGATTAATATACATTTAATTATGCCTTATGTAGAAGCATTTATTAATCTCTATAACCTAAACACCTCACATTTACATGCAAAATGAAGTATTTCTATTATTAATGCCTTTGAGGTAAGGTGCCCCCTCTATTTTTCAAAGGAATATATAATTTCTAAGGAAAATCGAAATGATGGACTTGGAAGAAACTAGAGCGACAAAAAACAAAAAGAAGGAACCAAATAGAAGAAATAAGAGAGGAAAAATATAAAAAGGAAATACAAGAGGTTAATTTGCATTTATATATATATATATATAGATAGATAGATAGATATATTTGACAATTACAAACATAACAAATGCAATGCAAAATGGTCCTAGCTAAAATGCATGAGTGAATCTGACTAAATGTAATCTAACATGCAAGCTAAAAATGAATGTAAACCAAAATGCACTGATGAGTAGATAGAAAGAGGGAAAGGTGGAAAGAAAGAGAAGATGAAAAAAAATGATGAAGGAAGAATAAAGTGAAAGCTCCAAAAGGTCAAAGAAAACAAAATAAAAGAAATAGAGTAGAACCTATTGAGGATGTATGCTTACAAATGGTCGAATGGAGGCTACCCCTCGCTAGTGGCTATGAAGCTATCTTGTAAGGGTGTTATGCTCGTAAAGATGGTCAGGTGGATCAGTATCTGATATGGGTGTAGTGTTCTCTAAGATGGCCAGAAAGAAAGAGATATACTCACTAGGATGTATGCTCATAAATGGTCGAATGGAGGTTACCCCTTGCTTGTGACCATGAAGTTATCTGTTATGGGGTGTTGAAATGATGTGATTGATTTACCAAAACAAGGACTACCTAATAGAGGTATAATACGTGCAAAATATGAGTGATCAGAGTGAAGCATAACTTGTGTCTACAGTTGCTGATAAAAAAAGAGAAGAAATAGAGATGAAGAAGAATTGTGCATGTGTGTGCTTTACTCAAAATTTTGAGAAGAGATGTGTGTAAGATAGTCAGTGGTCACATGAACACCATAAAGGATATTCATGCAATATCTATCCTATCCCATGAGGATCCCTTAATAATCAAAATATAAATAAGGAGAGGGTGTGAACAAAAGCAAGATGCACAAATGGAGGAAAGAACGTGTATCCTTATCATGACAAAAAAGAGAAAAGAAAAACATGTAAGGACAAGGATATACAAAAGAACCATATTACTTGACTTGGGGAGGATAAAAATATGACCATTTTATACTTTCAATATCAAGAAATATAATAAAAGAAACGAGAAGAAGAGGTGATGGATGAAATGCAAATATGAAAATGCATGGAGATGGGCCCTAGGTTGGGGATTCGCTAGGCATCAAAGCCCTAGTGTGAGTGCAATGCATGTGAGCTATGACCTAACTAGGTGTCATAACTTTCCATTATTGTGAATCCTCAAGAATCTATATTATCAAGCACTCATGCAAATATGAGCGAACAACAATGCAATTGTATGACAAGCAAAATGCAAGGAATAAAATATCAAGCAAAACATGCAAAATATGGCAGGGTCATGTAGTATGAATAAGAAAATAAAATGGAGTATGAAAACTAATATAAATGCAATATGTGTAGCATAAGGGAGATTATTACTAAGGTTTTTGGTGATCTAGAGGGATTAGAGATGATTCCCAGTGTTTTGTAATAACTTTCACCCAAATCATACAACGTGTACGATTTGCCTTGTACAGATCTTTCCAAAACAACTTGTACGATCACCAAATCGTACAGTTGTACGATCCAAATCATACAAAACTACAAATTGTATGATTTTCCACTTAGTCAATTCATTGAAAGTGGTTTTGTAACTCAAATCGATCAATTTTGTAATTGATTTCCCTGAAACACTAGTTTTCCATATTTGGCAAGTTCTAACTATGCAATTTCATTCCCAAATTAGGAAAATGATTGGTTGTACGGTTTGGTGGTCAGGATGTATGGTTTCACCAAACCCTTGTTGAATTCTCCATTCATAGATTTGCCAATTTGTACCACAAATCTCTTCAAGACAAGTTTGGGGATGTTTTCCTATTGCAATTGCCAACTTTTCCTCCAACATGCAAACCCTAATTCAGTGCCATTGAATTATTATCATCATCAACATTTCCAAAAATCATACAACTATCATAATACATTTTAGTACAACAATATTCACCCATGAATCAATTATCTATCAACATACTGAGTTATAGATTCATCAATAAGGCAATTCCATTGTATCTTTACTATTCTAACACAATATCCTAGCCATACTTGCACATAATACACAATCTGATTTTACCATTCACATACACAATGGAATTCACATAACTCACAACTTGCAATGTTATTCTCATTAATATGGCTGAATATGTACAATTACCATGAACAATCACCATGAACAACAAGATGATGAACTATCAACAATGAACAAATCAACCATCGATGAACAACCATGAACCTTGTCTATCAACTAGCATGAACAACCATCAAAATTGAATGGGGGTCCTTATAATGCTTTCCCAGGCCATTCCAAAGTGGTTCCTGAGACAACCACCATTTACAACTACCATCCCCATAACAATCAACTTGCATTAAGGTCTTCCTAAGTCTAATTTGATTATTATCAAATTCACCTTAAATGCACATTTCACCTAATTTCACTTTAATTTCTAATTGCACTTTTTATAACTTTGTACAATTACACCCAATTGTACATTTTCTAACTTCTCATTTGTACAATTAGACAAAACCTCACATGTGTACATTTTGACAAATCGTACATCTAACAAAATTGACAATTAGAAAAATTGTGCAAATCCAATGTTCACTTCTTCTTTTGGGAGGTGGATTTGTTGCCTACATCTGCCCTCCCCTTTACATCAGTCGGTGTCCTCACCGACTCAGTTTTATTTACTTTGGTCGACTATTCCTGTTGGAAATCCTCAAGCTGAAGATGAAGAGCGGCACATTCATTCTACAACTTGGCTGCATAATTGTTAAGTTCCATAGCCTTCAACCCATACTTATTGGCCTTCTCTTCTACAATAGTCAAGAGTTGAGCTAACTCCTCTCTCCTTAGATGCTCCCTTGCATATTTTCTCTGTTAATGCAGCTTCCATGTGAGCTGCTACGGCTAACTCCTCATTCTTCTCTGTAATGACCTTAAGATTCTGATGTATGTCAACTTCACAAGTTGCAATATGCTCATCCTTAGCCTAAAGTTGAGCCTTATGATCCAAGATCATTTCATTGTAGCGCTTGGCATCCATGGCCATCTCCTCGATCTTACGATCCTTCTATTGTAGTTGTTCCTTAGCTACCTTCAACTGGTTTTCCTATTTGGCCAGTTGTTCACTTTGTGCTGCTAGTTGTGCTTCTAACTACTTTGTGCTCTCTTACTTGTTGGATCACAAGTTGCTTCTCCTACTCCTATGAGCATAGCTTATCTTCGTAAGCCATCTTAATGTCATTCCATTCAGCTTCTACTTTTTTCAACCTCTCTTCAACCTCGATCTTGCTGCGTTCTAGTTCTTCTTCAATCGTAGCCATTTCTTTTTGAGTAGCCTCCACTTCTTCCTTTTGTGCTTCCTTGGCTTGGTAAATATGTTCAAGACCCAAGCTTAGCCACTCGATCCAATGTGTCAGGAAATTCAATTTTTGTAAGGTGAAGACTAATTCCGAAGGTGCCCTTCAAAATTTTGTATCTGGTGTATTCAATGGATAGCTCTGGCATGTTGCTCGATCCAAATACACTCATGGATATGCCCTATAATTAGTCCTCACTCCATCCAATAAATCTACAATTCCCAACATTGTTGTTACCTCTCCCCTCGGTAACCACCATGGGTGTTGTGTGTGAATCTATGCTATTTGTCTGATGCATTCTTCACTACACACCCACTCCATGACCTTCTCCAATTCAGTGAAGGTTTGCTCCCTCCACTACTTCAGTTGTCCCACACCACCAATAACAAATTGCAATCTGGCACTAGCGAACATCTCGCTAACTTGTTGGAAGAAGTGCTCCACCTATCCATCTGTGTCTTCTCCATCATTCTCTAGAACACCAAACTGAGGTACTTCAAGAAAAAAGCTTGTACAAAGCCTCTCATCCCTTCCTATGGTGGAGTTTGCTCTTCCTCTTCCTCCTCCTGTGGAACTGAACTTCCTCCAATCTCTTTGATTGCACTAGATGCATTCCCCTCCTATAGCAAAATGTGAGCTACAGTCTTATCCATTATCTTCCTCTTTGGATGGTCTGACTTCTTCCATGTTGATGGTCTCCTTGAGCAGTTTCTTCTCTACCATAAGTGCCTAGACTTCCTCTTGTGGGTTAGGCAAGTCCTCCTACTGAGTTTCTACCAACCCTTCAACTTGTGGATTCAATTGTACTTCCCTCATTATTGCAACTATCAAAGGTGGATTAGACCATTCTTGTGGTGGTTGTGTGCTTGCTTGCTCCTATTGATTATTGCCACCTCGCATGATAATATTTATCTTCTTCTTTCCCTTAGCCTCTTTTAGTGGAGCTACTATCACTATTTTTGCTTTTATTTCTAGTGATTTCATTGGGGGTTCCCACCAGATTTTAGATGAATCCAAAAAATCAAAATCAGTGGTCTAAAGCAATACAAGAGATCCCATCACTTCTCCCATCTATCCTATGCCACCTAGCACACTGATATCCATAAAATCCAAACCTTCTAAATCCAAGTGCACCTCATCTAGATTCTCAGGCATAGAGTCAGGTTGCTCCTTCTGCATCAAATTCTTCTCAATATTCTATCTCTCCCACTACCTATGCATTCTAATCTACACTGGACTGGATGTTGGTGCTACTACCTCCTCCCCTTCTTGAGATAGTGGCTACTCCTATGACCTTTGTTCAAATGCCTATTACTCCAAAGTAGGTTCAAGTTATCTTCATCTCTTCCTTCGAGGATGGACTTCCTCATCTGATGAAGTCTCTTCCATCATCGAAGGTTCTAGTTTCTTTGTTGCCTTCTTTGATCAAGGTTTCTCTGGAGTCACTTTTTGAAGAGGTACGATCTTTGCCCATCACAATATAGTGGGTTGATCTGGTGATAACTCATGAGGTGATGTCAAGCCTAGAAACTGAATGCCTACTTGGGACACTACATCCAACATGAGAGCAATAGCATGAAAGGTCATGGCAAAGGTCTTTGTCCTTCTAGCCAATAGCATTCGAATTCTTTGCTCCAAATAGGTTCCCCAATCATACTTGACTCATTGGGTGATGCCCTCCACATACTATGCCATCCAGATCGACATCTTCGAAGATCATGTTTCTCCTAACAAGCGAGCCATCACTACATTCATTGCACAAGCAAGTTCATCTATCTTCAACTAGCTCTACTTGATTTCATGACTTCTAGAACTAGAAATCTTAGCCATTGTTGGAGACTTCACTCGTGTGAGTGTAGTAATCAGCCTATGGGCCTCAATTTGATCTACCATCTTCTTCAAAATAGGTTATCCTTCCTTAGGCAATTCGAATGTCCTTCGAAATGTCACTACCAAGAATTCCACCTTAATATGTCGATTATTCACCCACACATAGGTGTGATTCTTACTGGGTTCGTATGATTGTATGATCTACAACAAGTATTCATTATAGAATACTTTATCCTAGGGTGGGATCTGTGCCAATACACTAACTCTAGATTTAACCAATGTTGCTCTTAATGGATGCCTAGGGTCAGATTTTTCCCACCACTTTCAATAAAAATCTATTATTGGTTGTCCAAAAGTGATATCCTTGATATCCACTTGTTCTTCTTCCTCCTCACTAAGTAATTCTTCCTACTCCTCTAAGGTAATCTCTCAATGAACTTCACTATGAAGTTCCCTATGGTGTGCTCTTGGTGGTTCCATCATCTCTCTCTAAAATTGCAATGGTGCTCTTCCTCTACCACCATGCCAACCTCGATGACCTCTCCATGGCATGTACCCTCTCCCTCTCCAAGGATGGTAGCCACTTCTCCCTTATGGCTAAAACTCTCACCCTTGACCTTGTACTAGGTAGGTCTCGTTCGTTCTCCTGGGTCATGAATCTCTCTAGTGTAATGGACCTAGTGAGCCTTCCACCCTAGTGGCTGTAATTCTATCTAAACGAGCTTATAATTCTCGCATAGAGCTCATTCTTCTCCCATGGTCGATTTGAAACCACTTTCGCATAACTTGTATTCCACTCGATAATTCAAGACAATTTCAACAAAAATAGCTCCAAAATCCATATAACTGCACCCAAAATTTATATATTCCTCTAGAAATCATACACTGCTCCTCCAAATCATACATGTACATTTTTAAAATCATACAACACTTCTCCAAATTGTATAGTTAAGCTTAAAATCGTACAACTGTACTTGATTTCGTACAATTCACAAAAATGTATAATTTGAGCTCCAAATCATACAATTCCACCTAAAAATCATACAAGCAGCTCCAAATCATACAAGGGTGCTTCACTTCCATACAACTACATCAAAATCTGTATGATTGCATAAAAATTCATATAATTACCTCCAAAATGCACAAATCGGGTCCTCAAATACCTTGAAATCGTACAATCTCTTCCTAAATCATACAATTTTACCTCCAAATCATACAAGGTGCTCTTCAAACCTTCACTTAGCCAAAAATTATGTTTTTGTTTGATTTGTATGATTTTTTTGGTACCCTTCTATCGGTAATGTGCAATTCTTCCTTTTCGATGCAATTTTAGTGTACTTATGCAATTTTCTTTCAAACTGGTGCAATTCCTCAATAGTACGAATTCTTGTGGTAGTATGGAAATCTAATGTATGACCTCCTTTTTAATATTTTCCACATGCAAGGACTAAGATATTTTTATTCTTCCTTCAGCAGATTTTTCATGCACTAGGGTTTGCAAATTTTTCCTTCCATTTTGCTTTTTTTGAAAAATCCAAACCCTAGCAATGTTTTTCTCTACTTAGGGTTTCCTCTGGTGCCCTTCTACTTCAAACCCTCATTTTATCAACATGTTTTTCCACCTACAATTCATTTTTTGAACAAAATCTAGATTTTTGGAGTGAAAACCCTAACTTTTTATCGATTTTCTCCAATTTCAATAGGCTTTTTTGAAAACAAGCAGATTCATATAGTGCAAAGTCATGATGGGTCAATAAAATTTAGTTAACTAGTGATTTTTGCATACCCATGTGGAAGAAAAATCATCATTTGCACCCTCCTTGCTCCCAAATTACTCCAAAATTCACTATCACAAATGTACGATTTGCTAAGTTGGTGAAATAATTTTGCATGGCACTTGCTTTTTAAACCCTAATATCCTTTTGCATGAAATTTCACCACCTCAACCCTCTTTGCATGGATTTTTAACTTTTTGTATGGATGATTGCCAACTCACCCCTTTTTGCATGCATTTTTGTCCTTTTCTTGGTGTTTGTCTTTTTCTTGCCTTTTTGAATATTTTATTCTTTTCTTTTTCTTTTCTTTTCTTTTCTTTTTTAAGAAGGGGCCACCATTTATGGTTTTCAACCACCTTCTATCTTAATTGCATCCCAAGGGATTTTCACAATTAAGATATTTTTCTATTTTTTTCAATTACCTTATTTGCCACTTACCTTCTAGGAAATCGTACAATGACATTCACTTGTATGATCCCTTATATTGACATATCATTGGGAAGTTCCTCCACCTCATTTTGCACAATTGTACGATTCGATTCGATCATTTGTATGATTCTCTCCTTGTGGGTTCCCTCTCTATTCTAAAATTGTACTAGTGTCATTTGTACGATTTGGCCCTACTTGTTGGTCCATTGTACGATTTGAAATCATACAAGTGTCATTGTCATTTGTACGGTTTGGATTTATACAATTATAAATTGTATGATTTGCAATCGTACCATGTCCTCCTTGCAAAGCTATATTTTCTCGCTCAATTGACCGATCCCGAGGTAGGGGTACCCTTGCCACTCCACTTCCATTTGGTTGACTTCTACTCCTATCTCCTCGGACCAAGTCTACCTCTAAACTTGGTGAGCGAGTCCTTTGCCTTCCTTGACTTTCCTCATCTACAAAGCATACTCTTCCTCGACCAACAAGTCCTCTACCATGCACTTGTCTTCCATGACCTTATCCTCTTGCTAGTGGACCTCTATTTCTTGATAGCACCTCTTGAGGTTCACTAGACTCCGCTATCTATTGTGGTCTTCTTTCGATTTCATGTGTCATGATGAATAGACATCAAACTCTATAAGGTTTTAATTTTGAGCCATTTATTATGTCAGGTACCATTATTCCATCCAAATTTTGTAGCTTTACTGCACCATTGGCCATTGCTTCCATGACTCAAAAGGGACCAAGCCATAAGGTCTTCAACTTTCCAAGCTTGATTTCCCATTTTCCATTGAACTTAAGAACCAAATATCTTGGTTTAAGTTCCATTTTGTGGAGATGCTTATCATGCCACAGTTTCCTTCACTTCTAGGCTACCTCAATCGCCCATTATGCCATGAATCTCCATTCATATAATCTAATGAGTGTGGCCAGTCACTCTTCCAAACTCTCTTGATCACCCAAGCGATGCTCCATAGCTATCCGTAAACTGGGTACCAAGAATTCGATTGGTACTACCACCTCCTGACCATACATTAACTGAAAAGGTGTATGGTCCATCATTGGTTTGAAGGTTGTCCTATAGGCCCAAAGAATATATGGCAACCTTTCTTCCCAATCTACTCCCTCTATACCATAGGTCTTGTATAGTGTAGAGACCAAGACCTTATTAGTTGCCTCTGCCTACCCGTTTGCTCAAGGGTAATAGGGACTTGATAATGAGTGCAAGATCCTAAAATCAGTTGTTAATTTTTTGATAACCTCATTAACAAAGTGACCTCCTTGATCACTTGTTATATGTAGAAAAATTCTAAATCTTGTAATCACTTGTTCATACAAGAATCGGGTTGTACTTTTTGTTGAATTATCAGGTAGTACTCTTGCTTCTACCCATTTTGTTAGGTATTATATTGCTACCACAATATACCGACACTTTTACCTATGAGTGGTTTTCAAAGGTCCAATAAAATCCAACCCCCATATTTCAAATAACTCTTGAGGTTGTGATGGATGTAATGGCATAAAATCTCTATGTACTGGCTTTCCCACCCTTTGGCAAGTGTCACAAGCTTGTACATGTTCTTTTGCATCCTTGTACAGTGTAGGCCACCATAGTCCTGCCAAGAGTACTTTTTTGGTGGTAGCATCTGGCCCCATGTGTCCTCCTACCAAGCCTTCATGAGCTTCTTTTAGTATTGCATTGAATTTATCTTCCATCATGCATCTTCGTAGAATGCCATTCACACCCATATTATATAACAATCCAGCTATTAGCTGAAAATGTGTTGATTTCATAATCACTTTCCTCTTTTCTTACATTTTCAAGTCCTGTGACAACTCTCCTATTGATAAATATTGCCCAATTAACTTGTACCATGATGGCACAACATTAATGGCAAACAATTGAGCATCAAGGAATTCATCCAGAACTCCCATCCTTGTAGGTTCTCCTAATCATATCCGAGACAACTGGTCTGCAATCACATGCTTCTTACCAGGTCTTACTACTACTTGAAATATGAATTCTTGCAAGGTAATGAGCCACCTACTGACTCGCCCTTGTATTACTAGTTTATTTATCAGATACAATAGAGCCTGATGATCAACGTAAAAGGCAAAAGGGTTTTCCAATAGGTAATGCCTAAAATTTTGTACTACATATACCATCCCTAGAGCCTCTCACTCCATTGTACTGTAATTCCTTTTTCCTCCTGACAATAGGCGACTTGCAAAAAAATAGGTTGGTCTAGCCTAAATTGTCCTTCTTGAGCCAATGCACATCCTATCACAAAATTGGAAGCATCAATGTGGACATGGAACTCTTTATCCCAATTAGGGAACACCAAAATAGGGTTGCTAACTAGCTTTGCTTTCAATTCTTCGAAAGCTCCTTGGTGCTCCTCTGTCCAGCTAAAAGGAATATTCTTTTTAGTCAAGGAATCCAATGGGTAGGACACGTGTGCATAGTTCTTGATAAACCTTCGATAGTAACCTGTAGATCCCAAGAATATTTTTAATGAACTCACATCATATGGTTCCTCCATATATAAAATGACGTGGATCTTATCAGGATCAGTCTTCAGTCCTTCGCTACACACTATATGTCCTAATAGTTTCCCATAGGGTACCATTAGAAAACATTTTATGGGGTTCAGGGAGATTCGTGCATTCCTACATCAGCTCATACATTCACTTAAAGCTGGTAGATGGTCCTTGATCTTACCGTAGATCGACCAATCATCCAAAAATACCTTAAAATTCCCTGTCACCAATTGATCAAATATATACATAATAATACGTTGAAATGTAGTCAAGGCATTACACAACCCAAATGACATTCTATTGTATGCATAAATACCATTTTCTACAACAAATGTGGTTTTTAACTTATCTTCCTTGGCTATACTGATTTGATTATAGCTAAAGAATCCATCCAGGAATGAATATATTTCATGTCCCACTACCTCCTCCAGAATAGAATCTATGAATGAAATAGGAAAGGGATATTTAATCGTCACTGCATTTAAACTCTAAAAATCAATGCAGATTTGAATCTTGTCCACTTCCTTTTTCAAAGTGACCACAATAGGAGAGACCCACTCACTCATGGTAACTCTAAAGATAATGCCAACATCCAACATATTTTCTATTTCCTTATTTACTAGAGTTGCATACTTAGGATTCATCCTATATGGTCTCCATCTCACCGGTTGTGCCCCATGCATTAATTGGATCTTGTGGACACATAATTCTGGTGGTATCCCTTTTAGGTCTTTGTACGTCCATGCAAAAACATCTTTATATTCCATGAATATCTTGAAAGTTGTTGCTTTCAACACTAGATCCCAGTCATCGCCACAATGAATCATTCTAGGTTCACTTTCTATCCCTAGATTCATATCTACGATTCGTGGTCCTTCATACTTGATGTTTTTAGGTTCTACCTTAGCCTTTTCCACATTTTTCAGATGCACTGGTCTCGCATCTATCTCTGCATCTCCAACTATATATTTTGCAAAACTTTTAGGAAATGTCCATTTCTCATGTTCCTCTTCTTTTGATTTTGTGTTGACCTTCTTCTTGTCTTATTTTTCTATGGTCTCCTCTATATTAATATAGAGGTAGTTGGGCTGAAATACCTCATACTCCTTCATTTTCCAATGAAGAAGTCCACTATCATATCGTGCTTCATATTCACTTGCAATCTTCCAGGTACAACATCCCCTCTTCGTTAGGTTCATACTCTTCTTCACCTGAAGAACTACCCGACTCATCTGTCATGGCAACATCCTCATTGATTCTTTGATTCTTCAGGTTAATCATATATTTGTGTTGTCCCTTCTTGAATGTGATCTGGTCCTTTCCCTAGTTGTGATTAACTTTGGCTACTCATAGCCAACCTCTTCCTAGAAGTGCATCATATGCAGGCTTCTACATTGTAATCACAATGAAATCCAAGACAAATTCTTGGTCAACGATTATCACTTGTTGTGTGGTCAATACTCCCTTTGTTTCAATGTCATACTGGTCAGCACCATACAACCAAAATCTTGGTGCCCACAAGGATGGAGCACCAATATCTCTCCAGGTATTTTTTGGTAGCACGTTCACACTAGACCCTCCATCCACAATCACTTGTGTTAATTTGTGCCCCATTATCTCCATATGAACTAATGTTGGTTTCTTTCCAACATCAATCATTAGGATGGTCGGATCCATAAAATATTCTTTTTGTTCTTTCTCCTGTATAGGTTGGCTCTCAACTTCCATCACTTTTCGTGGTTGCACCTCCTCTTCCATCACCTTGTGTAATGATGGTATGGCTTCCAACAAATTGACCATCTTTATCTCTACGGTTGTATTCAAAACTTGTGCTACCATATTTTGTACTATTGCCTTATCTTCCAATGTACAAGGCTTCTTTAACTCTTTTTCCTCTACAAGCCTTACTTGCTTAGCCTTCTTGGCTTCTTCTTCAAGTACCTTCTTTGCCACCTGCCATCTCTGCTTCTCCTTGGTAGGTTTTGGGTAAGTATCTTTCTTGGCCTTACTCCATGTCACGACTAGTACTTCTTCCTTAGTTTTCTCCTCCTTCACTGAGGGTACATCAATGTCCAAGAAATTTACATTCTACGAGCCACTTGAACTCACTTTCTTAGGACAATTGGCTTCTTTGTGGTTCCCTAGACCACACCATCTACACATATGTGTAGTATTGTTTTGGGTTGGCTGCATCATCTGAGGAGAAGGATAGTTCTTCACAAAATGCCCCCACTCTTGGCAATTATGACATTGTATGATCGACCTTCCTTTCGAATCATATTATAATCGACTCTGGCCTCCTTGTTGATTACCCTGATTTGGCCTTCCTCCTCTTCGACTATTCCTGTAACCTCCATTGGTTGCAGGTTGTCCACTCCCTTGAGGTTTTGGTTTCTCCTCTTGCTCTTGAATCATGAGGGTCTGTTGGTGGACTTTTGCATTAAATGGACACTCTACCACTTTGTGTCCCAGCACATTACATATGTGGCAATATTCATTTCAAGGGCAATTCACATTTGAATGTCCTTCAACCTTACATTTTGTACACTAGATATCCTTTTGATCTCATCATGTATCTTTCTTGGCTTCTCTTATGATCTTGTCAAATTTCTTATGGAATGATTGAATGGTCTGATGTATTGTATCTTCTTCACCGCTATATGAATCTTCATGCCTCGTATGTGTTGTGATTCCCATGATTGTCTGCTTCACCTCACTCTCAAAATTATTTGCTTTTTCAAGTGCTTCCTCATAAGTTGAGGATGGTACTACCTTCATCTTCTTTTTGTATCTTGGTAGTAGCCCATCAAGAAACCATCTCTTCACCAATGCATCTACTGGTGGTATTTGCATCTTATCATCCAATTGCTTTAGTCGATGGTTATATGTCTTTATATCCTCATCTACACCTTGCTTTGTGGTGTATATCTCAGTGATAATATCACCGTCATCCCTCAAGGGTTTGAATTATTTGATGAAGGTATTCTTCATCATATTCCATGCTTGGAATGGTGTTGTATTCTCTCACTTTAGATACCAATCTATTGTGAGTCCTCTTAGTGTAGCAAGAAATAATTGCAACCATTCATCTGGTTGATTTACACCATTCACTTTCCAAATGGTTATGCATGTCCCGATGTGTCTTTTCGGGTCCTCCTTCCCTTCCCCCATGAAGGGTGGACATCTCTATTTTCCATCCTTTCGTAGCTATACTAGCCATTGCTAGATTTCCTTCCTCATCACTTGAGGAGGTATCTTCTGGAATCCTTAACTAATTCCTTCCTTGGGTGGGTGTTCCACTATGCTGCTCTTCATCAGATGTTTCTATCTGTGGTACCTTATTTTCACCAAATAGTTATCTCCCAACCTCTTATGCATCCTCACTCCATGACCTCCTTCACTAGAATATTGATTATGGCCCTGGTTCTCCTTCCTAAGACCTCACATCCTGTTGCTTTGGTGCCTGACTCCCATCCTCTACACCCCTTTTACAACCTTCCTATCACTTTTTTAGGTGTTACCATCCACTCACTATCTTCTCACATAGTTCTTCCATCAATGTCTTCCCTTACGTCAACATTCTCTTTGACCCTTGGTGGTTCTTGTACCCCTTCTTCTGTATCTACCAGCAACATCTCCCACCTTTCAGTATCTCCTTCTTGAAGTCCATACTTGTTCAATTACTGGTTCATTCATCGAGTTGTTCATGGTCTCCCTTTGAGCAATTCTTGTGCTCCTTCTAACTAGGATTTTTTCTTCTCCTTGATTCCATCTCCTACATCCTCGTGAACTTGTATCTATCATTCACCTCCAATTGGTTCTTACTCACCACTTGTCACAATGCCATAGATTCTTCTAAATTGCATCAATTTGAAGCAATTTTTATAAGCAACAACATCAAATGTAGCACACTTTGGTGCAACGTAGAAAATTATAATGTAGACACCTAAAATACGTCATGTTTAGGGGACTACCCATATGGGCACATTCGCAAGCCATATGAACCCTCTTGGATCTCTCCAAGAGCAAGCAGTGGTCCTAACCACTCAATCAGGGCAGTTCTAGCCCATCCAGGCTTGGCCGCTCTCAGGCAGAGTGGCCAAGAAGCTTGGCCATTGAAGACTACAGTGGCCAGACTTGGCCACTAGACCTGATAGCGGCCAAGATCACAAATAGTCTGGCCATGAATACGGGCCCAGATCATGTAGTTTGACTACACCTATGCATGGAATTTGGGTGGATTTCGGTGAGGAACTCCCTGAGTTCCTCCTAACTACCCCTTCAATGCAAAATTGTGACTAATGCATTCCCCCAAGAATGGTTAGTCGCATGCAAATTTGGAGTGAAGCTTCTCCAAGAAGCCAAGGTCCAAACCCTAAGAGGGAAGTCTACATATAGACTCTCCCACAAGAAGCAAAGGATCCGAGAAGTTTGAGAGTTGAGCAACGGAGCCCTGTCGAGATGGAGAGCCAAAATATGCCCATAGAGAGAGCATCGGAGCACCATCCGATTGAGCTACGTTCACATAATGTGATTCAGATTCATCATACCCAATCACCATTCAGTGTATGAGACACGCTAGGTGACCCTTGAACATCAATTCGAGCAAGGATTGACTGCCATAGCCCATAAGACCTGAGGTAACCTTTAAGTTAGAGGTCGCTATCTTTGACAGTGGCCCATAGTCATAGCCAGGTTTTAAAATGGTCGATTCCTTTGTTCTTAGTAATAGATATTTATTTATCATTATTTCATTTATATATCTTTAGCATAGATCTAAATATTTCATTGCATTTAGATTAATATTTTTGATTTTCATATGCATATTACTTATATCTACTATATTTCAATGCATATTATGCTTATTTATTTATATTATCATATTTGCTAATAAGAGCCTCTTTCGGAGAGGTGGCCCATACTACTTATTATGCTTTGTTGTTTCCATGAATGTAGATATAGGTCTACAAGATCATATTGAAGCATCAGGAGCATGAGGATCCCTTTAGGAGCAGATCTAGAGAAGGAGGCATCTGTGAGCCCTCATACAAGTTTATGTGTGGTATCAGGAAGCCTGTGAAAGTGCACCACCCCTTTGTGAGGGGACATTTTATTCACTTGTAATTCATTGTATCAAAATGGGTATCCCTTAGAGGGACCGACATGTAATCGGGTTTCAATATAAATAAAAGGATATTTCTTTGTTATTTCTATGTTATATGCATTTCATGGTCTTTCATTTCATTTTGGTATAATATTGCAAGTAAGAGTATGGGTGCACGCTTCTCGAGGGTCGCATAGATGGTGATCATGATGGGACCCCCACTAGGTTTTTGTTTTTTGGTTGATTTACTTATGTTTTGGATGTTTTTCTATGTAGGTCTAGCCACTCTGGTCAATAATGACTAGAAGAGCTTAGCCGCTATAGTTGCAATGGCAAAATCAGTCACTCTAGTCAATAGTGGCTAGTAGGAGATTTGAAATAGAGGTCATCCAATTCATCATCAGGTGAGTAATTGAGGTTGGTACACATTTTTGATTCTCTGTGACTTTCTGTCTGCATTTATTTTCTAGAAACAGCAAGCAAGAACATAGCTAAGTAGGGAAAGCTGAAGAAAATGAAATGAAAATTGCATTACAAGCTTCTTAGATTTCCTCAGTTTCCTCTAGGCACTGCTAGGAATAGCGGACCTCTACTTGTAAGGTCTGCCCTAGTATCCAATGTGTTGGACCATTGTATGTTGGTTTGCTTGCATGTGGCCCAATCAGTGGCTGCCCATTCACAAAGTAGGAAGTGCATTACATAAAGATCATCTAGATTACATTAAATATGCATCCTTCTGAAGACTAAATGTTCTTTTTAGGCATGTAGTAGATTAAAGCATGTATGTTGGTTGATGCATCATTTTTATGTTTTAAAAGCTAAAAATAACACCACACACTTGCACGTTCTATCATAACATTGGTAAGGTTGGATTTCATCACCGACCCCCAATTCATACCGATGATATTGGAATTCATCTCCTTCCATCGGCTTGCCCCCTAGAGGTCCTTAGATGGGATAGAGAGCTCTTTTTAAGTTGGTACAAGACATTTGTGTTCAAACTATCTCCCACTACCTCATAGTGGAAGAGCTAGGTGAACCCCCCACTGGGATTTAAGTGGTGTACCCTAGACTCTTTTGAGAAATCATGTTCGACACTAGTGTTCTTAGTCTCCACTTTGATCGAGTTCCCTCATTCCAATTCCAAAGCATAGACAAGAAGACAAGATCATCAACACATCCAAACACACCAGATAGTTTAGGGAACACATTAAAAATCCTTAAACAAGATAAACATATGCTTACTTTGTTTGTGTAATTTGGAAACCAATTAACAAGATAACACACAAGTCAGAATGGTGAACACATGGAGCAACCACCCTCGGTCCATGATCGAGGGGGAAAGTAGTGCTCCTAATTATCATAAACACACTAGCATTGAGCCACCCACCCATAATGTCATCGAATGAAGTTTGACAAGTCTTAGGGGTGACAACTCAACTATTGGGGGGACTCCACGAGAAACCCTAATGAGAGATCCACTTTCTGATGCTCCAACACATAGATGTGAGGAGGCCTTAAGGCCCCCCTCATCACATGGGAATGAGGAGTCATCATGGCATCACTCATTACATAGGCACACAGAGGCATCATGACCTCCTTCTTCACATCGATGTGCGAAGACATCATGACCTCCCTCATCGCACAAACATATAGAGGCTTCAAGGCCTCCATCATCATGCCCACATGAAGAGGCAATGAGACCTCCATCATCCCATAGACAAGAAAGGGAAGCAAGATCCCAAACATCATATGATACCCATAGAAAAAATCAGCCTACTAAGGGGCAAGATGATAGGCCTGCACCAACTCATAGACCTAGGACATCCTCTAGCCTCCTAAAATATGGGAGAATACCTCTGGATCATAACCTCATTGGTGCCAATGGCACTCCATGGGATCAGCCATGGAGAACTAGATAATTGGATGAGCTGGATCGGTTTCCCTCGAGACCAGCTCTGAGAAGTATTGCTACCGAACATTCTACTTCAGGAAGTTCACGTAGTATAGCCACTAGATGCACCAATGAACCTCAAGAGGCTACAAAGTGACCCCATAGTGCATACACTACTTCAGATCATGAGCGTACTCAACCTTTGATGCAATACATAGAGCATGTCACCCTAGTATATCGGGGTAGACACACAATAGGAACCTCCTCGAGGAACCTCCATATCAGAATTCCTCACATAGAGGTAGAAAGACATGAACCCTCAATAGCAGGTCATTCGGACCACCTACGTAGGTTGGAAGAAGAGCTACGCATTGAGCGAGAATGCATAGAAAATATTGAACAAGAAGAACATAGGAAAAGATGCCTGCGCTTACAAGAGCAACTCTTAAAAGAGGAAAGAGCAGAGCGTGAGGAGCTAGCAGAAAGGCTAGCTCGAATGGATGCACGCATAGCTGGTGAAAGGTATCAACATGAGAGATGCACTGATTCTCCCCATGAGAGAGGTGCTAGATATGAGCATATTCACCATGCTCCACAACATCAACATCACCTGGGCCTCGAGCAAATGCAACTCAGCGAGGGCCAAACAAGGGTAGAAGATCAAGAACCACCCCCACCTGCACCTCCAAGTGTGGTCATGGGAGGAGAGTATAGATGCCCGATTGAGGCAAACAATGAAATACCTCCCTTACCACCATGAGTAGACCTTCAAGAGCATGAGATTATCACCTCGAAGGTATACCAAATGCTCATCGAGAGAGTCAAGTCTCTCGAGAAAGACACAAGTGGACAAAAGCCAACATTAGACAAGATACATAATCAACCTTTGTGCCCATCAGTCCCGAGTCCCACATATCCTAGGCACTTTGAGATGCCTAGGTTGGATAAGTTCAAGGGAGAAGGAGACATGCAAGAGCACGTGACCAACTTCATAAATGCATGCTTCCATCTACACAAATATGATGCTTTGATGTTGAGAACATTCATCATGACATTCTCAGGGGCCGCAACCCAATGGTTTAACCAGTTACCCAAGCATAGCATCACTGGCTTTGAACAACTGGTAAATGCATTCCTAGAATGTTTCTCCTTCGGTGCTAAGAAGAAAGTGAACTTGTCCGATCTGGCCAACCTAAAACAATACGATGATGAGCTAGTGATGGACTATGGGGATAGATGGAGAAAATTCATGGTGAAGCTATCATTCCCCATCCCCATAGAAGAGCTCATCCGGATGTTCATAAAGAGTTGCACAAAGCACATCTCTCTACTATTGTAGTTGCAACAATACAAATCATTTGAAGAAGCCTTGGCTTAGGCCAAGCTAATAGAAGACATTAAGGTCGATGAAGGAGACCTTAAGCTCTGCAACAAGAAAGAGTGGAGTAAAAACAATCAGAACAACAAGAACAAGCAGAAGTAGGCCAAGCCTACTCAGGTAAATCAAGTTATATTAGCCACACCATAGGGGGAATGGATAGTAACCCTATAATTATCAAGCGCAACCCCCACTAGCTAACTACGATCCCAAGAACAACCAAGGCCAAAATAGGGAACATTGATCACCTCATTATTTCATGCCTCTGAATGAATCGATGCAGTCGATATTCAACCAATTGAATGAGGTGTAGAGGATAAGATTCCCTGACATACAACTACTGGACCCTAACCGACCCAAGCCAAAGGGATATAGGGAAGACCACCATTGCCCATACCATCGGATACCAGGGCATGACATCAAGAGCTGCATGGGATTTAAGAATGTGGTACAAAACATGATTGAGAAAGGAGAGCTCAAAGTTGATAACCCACTAGCTCCTAATAATAGGGATATGGGTATATTCAGGAACCCATTACCCAATCATGAAGCCCCGAGGGATCAGGGTGCATAGGTCAACCAGATCTGAGTTGAGCCACCTATTCAAGGATGCATCAGAATGGTTGAATTAGTCAATATAGCAACTAAGAGTCAAAGATATGGGCAACCACAGCCATCGATGGCTCCTATCAACATACCGGCTGCACCTTGATAGAGACAGGTGCAAAACAATCCTCTAGGTCCCCCAATGAGACCTCTAGTAATGGTTCAGAGTAGACTAGAGCAAAATTTACAAATGACTCTAGCCAAGTTATCCATCTATGAGCTTATACAATAGTCCCCTAGGCATAGGGAGATGTTAATGGAGATTTTGAGATCAATCGAGCTCCAACCCTAGAATCCAGATGCATTCACACATTTTGTGGGGTAAGTGCAACAATGCCAAGAGCCCGTGATTCATTTTTATGATCACAAAATCAAAGAAGTGTCAACTACTACAGTAGATCCACCTCTACACATCATCACGTTTATCAATGACATACCATTCAAGTGGGTTCTGATTGATACCGGCTCATCAATCAACATCATTACCTCCAAAGCTATAGGGAACTTGAAGATACCCAAGTCCAATATCATCCCGACTTCATACACCCTTAGGGATTTTAATGATGCGCTATGCACCATAGTGGGCATGATCATTTTACCTATAAAAGTGGGACATAAGACCATCCCTGTGATGTGTCATGTGTTGGAAGGGGTAATGCAATATAACATCCTTCTAGGGCACCCCTGGATTAGGGACATGCAGTGCGTACCCTCGATCCTGCACCAATGCGTCAAGTATGTGCATGAGGGATAGGTGCATGTAGTCCCATATGATGAAGAGCCATTTAAGTATGTGCACCAAGTTGACTTACCCAAAGGTTTTGACCTCCCATCAATGCACTTATACATCAGACCATCATCACCAACCATGCATCCTAGAAGCTAGAGTAGATCAGTGCGAGGTGACCCATCCACATCGGCACCACCTCCTACAACCAAAGCAATGGGTGCTTCTGAAAGGCTTGTGACTGACAAGGCCAAGGATAAATAGAAGTTGAAGGCACCCTTAGTGGAGGAAGGACCCCAAGAGCATCCAACTAAAGTAGTAGAAGAAATCCCTGTTCCCATGGAGGAGGAACATTCCCAAGAGAGAGTCGAGGAGGTACCACAACCTACCTCACCTGCATCATCAACAATGTCATCAACCCCCTAGGTGATAGTACATCTAGCCAACATAGTGCTAGGAGAGTATCTTGTGCAAAATGTGACCTTCACACCGATCATTGAGTCTGCACAAGATATGGGATGACCAAGAGTCCCAAACTTACCAATAGGGATGGTGGTACCCTTAGGGATTCTGCCCAACCAGACCAACTTCATATACGTCGGGTTGGACTATGCCCACACTACTCCTGACCTAGAGAATGATGAGGATGAGCCATTCACCATGAGTGTCCATTACTTGTCAAACCCTGAGTTTGCATTGAGATACTTTGAATAGTGTCACTGGCATGGCTATGGCCTAGGCCTATATGAGTAGGGATGCAGATAATCATGTCACCATAGTATCAACTACCTACTAATAGGTGGGGCCTAGGATATCACAAATAGGGTCAGGATGACTCTTTAGAGGTAGCCTTAGATAGGCTAAACATTGGTTTCAAAGAGAACATTGATTGGAACCCACTTCGACCCCCTGGCAAAAACTTGTGGGGTGACGAATGGGTGTCAATAGTCAATATCGCACCCTCGAAGACATATCACCCTGAGTCTTCCCTCAAAGCAAACCCCTCAGGAGTCATCCTATGGGAGGAAGAGTTATTGCATAGCTATGAGCGAGAGGATTATAGCTATGTCCCAAGCATGGATAAAAATGAAATCGGGTTGGCCTACCATGGGCCTCGATATGTGCAAAACCTTGCTTGGATAGGCCACATAGAGAGTGGCTACATCTCAGATGAGAGTGAGTACATCTTAGATAAGGAAGGACACACATCATATGAAAGTGACTATGAGTTAGAGGACTCAATAGAGAGGGCCTACTTGTGGCCAAGACATGCAGGCCACATCGTTGGGCCAGAGACAAATGTTAATGGTTTCTTCATAAGCGATGATGACTATGAAGATGAGACTGAGCTGGCCTATCTAGGGCATTCACAAGAAAGGCATCACCCCATCCTGGGGGTAGAAACAAATGCAAATAGTTTTTGGATAAGTGATGATGACTTCAAAGATGAAATAGAGATGGCTTATCTAGGGCCTCACCACTTGCACCCAATCAACTTGCTTGTTGAGAGAGAAGCAACACTCCATGCCATAGATCCTAGCCTTCACTTCTAGGGGAGGCCTCTAAACCTAGATGCCATTTATCGCATTGTCAATCTGGATCCACCAATATTTAGAGAACATCTATTGCCTAATGATCCCATCATTTTATCCATCCATCACCCAGATCCTGAGATCTCGATGCCTCCTGAGCCTCATCGTGAGCATAGACAACCCCCCTTGAGGTAGAGTCACACCCATGTGGTCCTAGAGATTCTATCCCATCCATCAATATGATCTCCATTGATTTGACCACTCCACTCCATAACCCAGTAGATCCTTCAAAACCACTATGTCTTGACATAGATGCTATCGATTGGGATCATGCGATTCACCCCTAGAGCCTGAGGATTTCTTCCCTAGTGAAGAAATGTTACAACCATTCCATTTTGCATCAGGCTATGCACATGATGTCTATCACACTAGTTTGGACCCTGAGTCAGTAGGGACTATAAATCTAGTAGATGACATTCATCTGATCCCCACTCCTCATCAGCTGGAGGAGGGATCACATATGGCTATAGAGGAGACTTTCGAGGTAGACATCAGCGATGATCCATCTCAACCAAAGAAAGTCAAGTTCGGAGAAAGCTTGTCTCTAGAAGAACAGGCCATCATAATTCCCCTACTAAAAGAGAGACCAAATCTCTTTGCTTGGACCTACAAAGATATGTCGGGGTTAGATCCTAAGATGGTTGTTCACAACCTATCGCTAGACCCCACAAAGAAGCCAGTCAAGCAAAAGCTAAGAAAGATGCATCCAACCATTGCTTTGATGGTTAAGAATGAATTGCAAAAATTATTGGATGTGGTCTTTATTGTCCCCATCGACTATCCAGAGTGGGTATCAAACATGGTGCCCATAGGAAAACCTGATGGAAGAGTCCGTATTTGCATTGATTTTAGGGATCTCAACAAGGCAACGCCAAAGGATTCATTCCCATTGCCCAACATAGATGCTCTTGTAGATGCAATAGCAGGTCATGAGATGCTCTCCCTAATGGATAGGTTTTTTGGTTACAATCAGATTCAGATTAAAGCTGAAGACCAACATAAAACCACATTCACCACTCCATGGGGGACATTCTGTTACAAAGTAATGCCATTCGGCCTTAAAAATATTGGAGCCACTTATCAGCGGGTGATGACATACATTTTCCATGACTACATGCATCAGATCTTGGAAGATTACATAGATGACTTACTGGCCAAGTCATTACTACGTGAAGAGCATGTTGAGACCCTCATAAAGGTCTTCGATCACCTGATTGAGCACAATGTCAGGTTGAACCCCAAGAAATGCATCTTTGGCATGACTTCTGGAAAACTCTTGGGATTCATCATTTCTAAATGAGGCATCGAGGTGGACCCAACAAAGGTAAAGGCTATCCTAGAAATGGCCCCACCTATAAACATCAAGGAACTAAGAAGCCTACAGGGCAAGGTAGCATCCATAAAATGGTTCATCACACAATTATCGAATAAATGTCGACCCATGAATCGACTGCTACACAAGGGAGTCCCTTTTTAGTGGGATGAAGAATGTCAGCAAGCCTTTGCTGAGATCAAGGAATACCTGGAAATACCATCGATTTTAGCTCCACCAAGGCTAGATGTGCCTTTCCTATTGTATATATCTACTATGGATTTTGCTTTGGGCACCATGTTGGCTCAAAAGAATATGCAAGACAAAGAGCAAGCAATATATTACATCAGTCGCACATTGGTGAGCTACGAAGTTGGATATGCATATGTAGAGAAACTATGTTTAGCAGTGGTCTTCACAACCAAGAAATTGTGCCACTACATGCTGAGTCATACAACATATGTAATATCCAAACAAAATCCTTTGTAGTATATGATGAGCAAGACATATCATAACACACGTACTGCAAAGTGGATCATGCTATTGATAGAGTTTGATCTAGAGTTCATAAGCCAAAATTCCATCAAGGGACAAGTCATAGCCGATCAACTGGCTGAGGCACCTCTATAGAATAGTAGGCCCCTCACCATAGAGCTTCTTGATGATGTAGTCTTTACACTATCGGAGGCACCCAAGCCTGAAGAACCAGGAAATGAAGTTGACATGACTTTGTTCTTTGATGGTTCAAAGTGTGAGCAAGGAGGTGGTGTAGGGATCATCTTTTTCATGCCACAAGGTGCTCCAATGCCCTTGTCATTCAAGTTAGACTTTCCTTGCACTAACAACAACATCGAATATGAGGCCCTAATCTTGGGTCTCCAAACAACCATCTCCATGAAAATCAAAAGGTTAAATATCTTTGGTGACTCCTTACTCATAGTCAACCAAGTCAAAGGATTATTTCAATGTCGGGATCCAGTCCTGAAAGCTTACAAAGAGCTTGTTGACACTTACCTAGCCAGACTTGAGTGGTATGACATCGAGGCTATCCCTCATTCATCAAATAGGTTTGTAGACACCATGGCATCTCTGGGGTCCTTGATCCCTCAGAATCCATCTACTGATTTCACTACCATTCATGTAAAAATGCTTTCGCATTCAGCGATCCAACGTGAGGCTTTGGATAACAAGGAATCTATTAACATGATTCATATAGAGCCAGACCAAGATTGGTTCTATAAATCCAGAGACTTCTTAAAGAAGGCACCTTGGGGAGCCTTGATCTCCCCAGGTCCTATGGGGAATGGTACCACTATTCACCACAAGATTATCTCTCAATCTACATTTGTGCAAATCGAATCACAAGAGACACAAGCCATCTTATCAGTCGAGGTAGTAGCATATCAGGACTGGCTCTCCTAGTTGCAAGATTTCCTAAGACTTGGAAGTGTCCCATAAGGACTATCACATGTCGAGAAGCGAGCATTCAAGCAGAAAGTGATAAGATATGTCTTGCTAGGAGGTATATTGTATCATCGAAGTTACGATGGAGTCCTCCTTCATTGCTTAGAGCCCCAAGAATCAGCTTGGGCTATTTCTCAAGCTCATGATGGTACATGTGGTGGCCACTTCAGTGGCATGGCCATTGTCAAGCGCATCCTTCGGATGGGTTATTACTGGCCCACCATGGAAAAGGATTGCTATGAATATGTCAAGAAATGTGTTAAATGTCAACATCATGCGAACTTGACACACTTGCCATCTCAGGCCTTACAGCCCATCCAGGTGGCTTGGCCCTTTTTGTAGTGGGGGTTCGATCTAATCGAAAATATTTCTCCCCCATCATTAGGCCAACACACATTTATCTTAATGACTACTGAATACTTCACCAAGTGGGTGGAAGTGATCCCCTTGACATCAATGATTGGTCCTCGGATTATGGAGTTCATGCTCCACAATATCATTTGCCATTTTGGGGTACCTTTCAAAATAATATCGGATAATGGACCATCATTCAAAAAAAAATATGTGAGCATTAATAACCAAGTACAACATTCAACATAGTTTTGTGACACCATACTATCCATAGGCAAATGGGCAAGCAGAAGCCTCAAACAAGACAATAGTAGCCATTCTGAAGAAGACGATGAAAGAGAATCACAAGGATTGGCATCTATAGCTACCTCTAGCATTATGGGCTTATAGGACTAGCATATGAACACCCACTAGGGCAACACCTTTTTCACTTGTATATGGCATTGAGGCCATCATGCCCTTAGAGTTAGAACTTCCAACATTGCACGTCGCATTGAAAGAGTTCATCAATGATGACACTACATGGCAAGCTCACCTGGATCAATTGACCTTACTGGATGAGAGATGCATCAATGCTCTTGAGCATCTTCACATTTACCAGGATCATCTAACATGAGCATACAATACTAGGGTCCACCTAAGAGACTTTAAGGTTGGGGATCTTGTGCTTAAAGAGAACCAACAGAACTCAAACCTATCATCGCATCTATGAGACAAATTTATGGCTAATTGGATAGGGCCCTACATCATATCTGAGAATATTGGGCCTAGGGCATATCACCTAACAACATTGGAAGGTGCTGAGGAGCTAGAACCTCTCAACATCATTCACTTAAAAGCATTCCACACATAAAACAACAAACTATCAAAAACATTCAACGAATAGCAAAAAAGTAGAAGGAAAGTAAAAACAATAGAAACCATCAAAATCCAAACAAATCAAAAAACATCAAAATAAAAAATAAGCACAAAAAGCTCCAAAGGCATCTTAAAGCCCTTTGGTCAACTCATCACAAAAATATCCAAAGGCATCTTAAAAATCTAAAATCATCAAAAAAAAGCTCCAAAGGCATCTTAAAGCCCTTTGGTCAAATCATCACAAAAAGCTCCAAAGGCATCTTAAAGCCCTTTGGTCAAATCATCACAAAAATCTCCAAAGGCATCTTAAAGCCCTTTGGTCAAATCATCACAAAAATACCCAAAGGCATCTTAAAGCCCTTTGCTCAAAAGGAAAGAATAAAATGCCAAAAACAACTTAAAAATAAAAAAAGTCAAAAACAACCAAAAGCATCAAAAATACAAAAACATTTCATTTGCATTCACATAGTTGCATCACATATAGGCATTTGCATCCATTACATTCCCATACACAATGCATTCACAATCTCACAAATGACACCACATTTGTACATCAACTCTGCATCTCCAAAGACCATCATCATCCATTACCCATGTGTGAAATTGTGTTTTTCAACACAACCCTCTCCTATTGCTATAAGGAATATACTAAGGTTTTTCGGTCACTCAACCATACCTAGTGGTTTTATCAAACTTAGTAGAAGGTTGTCTTTGCTTTTGATAGGTAGAGTTTAGCTTGATAGCGCCTATAGCTCAGAATCCCATCACTAATCAAAACACTAAAATCCTAGTTGGAACAAGGGAAATATGAATACTGCAAAGTGGTACTAGGTATCCTAAGGTGAAGAGTTTATCTTGCTCATCCCCCTGTGCGACCGGTTCAAAAATGCTGAGAATTGACAAAAGGACAAATTCATCCCTACCTAAAATCCCTTGCTTTAATCAAAATAAGCAAAAATCCCGAACAAAGCAAAATTCAAGATTCCAAAGTCATAGTTCAAAGTACAAAATACGTAAAAACAAAGTGAATAGTGATTATCATCACTACATAAATCCCTTGCTCAAAACAAAGGAAATCAAAAATCAAAATAAACAGTGATTTTCATCACTATATCATGAGCAAGTATCCCAATAAATATGAAGAAAAGAAGGGAGTTTAGAATTTGAATCCCTAGAATTCTCAGCATGGTCGAACCTTACGCACGATGATATGTCTATCACAAGCATCTCGCTTGTGTACAGACCAATGTTTGCATGTGGAAGAGCTAGCTTTAGGTGTCCTATATCACCTAGTAGTTTAATCCAACTAAGTCCAACTTAGGATCAGGATGAACATTTGAGGATCCCCAATACAACAATGGGCTGAATGAATCCCACCTAGCACTAGGGTATGCTTATGTTTTATCTTAATATATTCATTTGCACACATAGGGATAATGAGTACATAGGTCTTCATGATAGAAATTTATCCTTCAAGAGCTCTGTATGGTCAGTATACAACTTTTGATAAAGTAACTAGAGTGTTTGAGTCTCATGGAAAACCTCAAAAACCATACATAGCAACAAATCACCTCATCCCATAATCATACATAGCAATGAGTCATTTCATAATCACACATCCTACATCATCTCATCGCGCATTTGAATGTTTAAATAATCAAATCTAATGTTAAGAATCATTATTTACATTCATAATTGCTTGTACATTCTGTGGTGTTATCCATCTAGATTGTTAAAACTCATGATTAATCATCAATATGTTTTAAGTGATTAAAACATACAAGTTCATCTGCACTAGACTATCATCACATAAATAGTGCATCACCAACATTGCATTCATCATATCAAGACATCAAAATTAAACATGCATAAAACAAATAGGCATTAACATCATCCATAACACCATCTGCATCATATCATCTAAATCAGTCACATCATGGAACATAAATCATATAAACTAAACCATCTGCATACATCATAAATAATACACCTACACATATAGGTAAAAACATCTAAGCATACATCTATCATATTATATCACATCATAAACCATGAGAGCATAATACTGCATCACATAAACATAAAAACATAAATCATAAGGAAATACACATAATGAGTCTCAAAGTCTAGATATCATATGATCATGTGTCAAATAAGTACAAAAATCACCAATAAGGCTAAATGTGTAGGTCAGATGACCTTACACCCAAAAATAAGTATAGAGTATCAAGTGAGCCATAACATGTCAGGAGTGGCCTGCACCACTAGCCTCACCACCACCCTCACCACCCCATCTAGGAGGTGGCATGGAGCTGGCACCTCCAGTACACTCTATCCGAGACCTGGTCCTATGACTCGATCTAGCTGAGGACTACCTAGAAGTGCTCTATGCACTATGCTCTAAACCTCCTACTATGGGCCTCTCTCGAGGAGTAGCACCTAGCCATCATACCTATGATCTAAGGGTAGCAATGTAGGTAGCATCTAAGGCCATCTGAGTGTCATCCTCCTCTATGATCCTCTATAATCATCGCACCTCAGCCTCGAGATCTAGACCTATAGCTGGGGTAGCCTAACTCCAAGCAACATCTCACTCAGTAGTAACCTAAGAAATCTATCTCTGAAGATCTGCTATGGTAGCATCCCACTGTTGAACCTACATCATAAAAATATGTAGCTCAGCCTCAACCTAGTGTAGCTGAGCCTAGAGAGGAGACTCCTGCTCCTCAAGATCTACATCATCATCCCCTATGGGATCAACCTACTCCTTGATAGCCTACTCCTGCTACCTCGTCTTCCCCTAGTCATCTGTCCAAGCCCACACTCGATGCCCATCAGGATCCTCTACCTCAACCACATCCAAAGTCCATCCCAAATGGCCACCACCCTGCCATAACCATGTACCCCACTAGAGGGTGTACGCCTCTATCACCCCTGCATCGGCTACTCTAGGATCAACTATGGGAGGATCATCCTCCTCAAGAACTATTGTAACACATGGTGGTGGAAGGTTCTTCTCAAGGGAAATTTAATGATAGACAACCAGCTCGAGAGGAACATCCTATCGGATCCCAAACTATCGTAGCACCCTAGAATAATAGAAGAACTCCTAGATACCGGCCTTACGACCAATCAACCATCGATCATGGTGAGTCCTCATTGTGAAGTTGATAGGATCATCCCAAGTAGGACACTCATGATAGGGCCTCCATATGATGTCATCAGCCTATAAACCTGTAAAGGATACCCTGTAGTGAGAAAGCTCCCCTGCATAAGGTTGGCTCTTGTGCTCCTCGAGTGCCCTAGGCCACTTGGATCCATAGCACTGTACATCTTTATCCAGATCAGTAATCTCCATTGGAAGTCCTCCGGGGTGGTCGATCTTGATGTGCTCCTAGCCCCAGACCTGAAGAAGCAAACTATAGGTAATGTTGGCCCATCCATGGTGTTGGATGTGGTATAACTCATCATAGCACTATGCCAATAGTGCACTCCCCCAGGCATATATGATAGGCTTCTCACTATCCAATAGGTCCTGTACCATCGATAAGAGGTTCCATGGGAACCTCAAGCTAGAGCAATCAGGAACAAGGGTGTTGCAGATGACCATCAACAACATGACATGCAGTCGGGTGAAGACCTCCTCATCGTACCAATGGGAAATAGAGATTCCCCTCGAGTGAGTATCCCTAGAAGTAGCATCAGCATGCTCACCAAAGACCCTCACAAACATCATGTAGTAGGGGAGGAGACAAGGGGAACTCCATCAAAAGGCAACCGAAGAATCCTGTAGACATCCTCTAGTGTGATGGTCATCTCACTAGTGGGAAAATGGAAGGTGTTGGTCCTAGGATCCCACTGATGTGCTAGGGCCATCAAGTATGCCTGATCTGACATGATCATGGGTAGGCCAGTAGCAAACTATAGCCCATGAGCCTTGAGCTAGGCCCACTCTATATCAGGCATCTCCTCGAGAAGGTCATAGAGTAGCTTTGGGTCTCGAGCCCGAGTAGATAAGATCTAGAAAGTGTAAAATAAAGCTTAAATTAATACACTACAACTAAATAACTGCAATAAACATGCTAAAATGGTGCAAAGAAAATCAAACTTCTCTAAGGCTACATGAGCAACACATAAATGCACCCTATCATGCAAAAATTTCCATAAAAGACACTCAAATTCTCAAAAAAATCAATTAATTGGCTTAAAAATTAAAAAAATTAAAATTTAACCTAAAGTGCCTCGGTCGCTAAAGCTGATAGTGGCCAACTTCCAATGGTCAAAAATATGACCATTGGAAATTCAAACTGGTCATTAAAAACAACAGTGGCCAACTTCATAGTAGGCTAGCCACTCTGAGCATCAGTGGCTAGCAAGTGGCATGCCAACGACGTCCCTCCTCGGCTCAAAATCATAAAAAATTGCATAAAACTAAATTCAAATGAAAACCCACCTAACTAAAACCTAGGATTAAGCCTAATTGTTGGTGAGGTTCATTGCCAACAAGTTTAATGAGGTTATTTTTCTGAATTAGTTAGTTTGGTTCTTTTTACCACAATAACAAAAGGAATAGGGTTTAGAGAGATACCTGAGAAGCACCGGCTCCTCCACTTGTCGAAGACTCACCCTGCTCAGCCATGCCATCAAGCAACATCTCAATCAGAGTGGTCACTTTCACCTCAGAGCTCCAAAGCAAAATGACAATTGACAACAATGATAGCTCAAACCCTAATTACCTTTTTTATTTTCCCATGTCACACCGTGGTTGTTGTTGACTTACAGCCCAAACTTCTTGGTCATTGGACCTAATAGTGGCCATGAGTGATAATTTGGGGTCGTTGACTACAATGACCAAGAAATAAGGAGAAATTGCAAAATATTGTCATCAAAGTGCTACAAAATAGGGCATAAAGAGCATATTAATCTAAAAATATCATAAATATCAAAACTAAAAATCAAATAATCAACAAAAACCCAAACGAGCCTCGTACCTAGTCATTTGCTCTATACACTTGGCGATTGCAGCGACAAGCAATCCATGCAATTCGACAAGATGAACAAATAACCATAAGGCCATTTGGGGCAAACAAGTTATGGTAGAATTGAGATGGTTCATCTCAAACCTGAAGAAAGCCATGATGGTTGGACCACCCCATGGGAGCGAGAATCCTCCTCATTTCTCCTATAATAAATAGTGAGTCAACACATGCTAACAATAGAATTGCTAAAATCTTGATTCCCTAAGAAGACCATTACGGTCGGACCGCTCCATGGGATAAAGGTGTGCAATCACCAAATAATGTTGAAATCACACCTAGATGGAACTGCTCCATAGCAACATATGCAAAACCTCTAAAGAGATCCAGATCATTCATTTTGGTCAAAGCGACTCATCGCTTTAATGAATGGTCCTTTCCTCATCGACTCGTCGCTTGAGGGGGTAGTCAAAAATTTTCAACATATCATAATCAAAGTCAACAAAAGATCATCTTGATCATGTCAGAGTTACATTCATCTTATGAATCATTGCCAACAACTATCATAAGCTTACCCTTTTCTGGGGCAAAAAGCAAATATGACAAGTTTAGTTTGTAGCTCCCCTCCCTTCGGATCTATAGTAGTACTAAAGCTACCCGATCGTCTGATGTGCGAGTGCAAACCTCCATAAATTTAAGCCTTCCATTCCATTGGAAGTAGTGATTCTAGGATTCATGCCCTCCTGCATGATTGGGGTATCCTATGTTGGTCATTATCAATGATCATCATGCAACCTATAATATGACCCTAGGTGGTCTATTTTTGCTCCACGTTGTGTTGTCCCACAATGCATCCCAAAAAGGGGTATCTGTAGACACCTAAAATACATCATGTTTAGGAGACTACCCATATGGGCACATCCTCAGACCATATGAACCCTCTTGGATCTCTCCAAGAGCAAACAGTGGTCCTAACCACTCAATCAAGGTAGTTCTAGCCCCTCTAGGCTTGGCCGCTCTCAGGTAGAGCGGCCACAAACCTTGGTCGTTGAAGACTACAATGGCTAGACTTGGCCGCTAGATCTGATAGCGGCCAAGATCACAAATAGTCTGGCCATGAATATGGGCCCAGATCATGTAGTTTGACTACACCTCTGCATGGAATTTGGGTGGATTTTGGTGAGGAACTCCCTGAGTCCCTCCTAACTGCCCCTTCAATGTAAAATTGTGACTAATGCATTCCCCCTAGAATAGTTAGTCACATGCAGATTTGGAGTAAAGCTTTTTTAGGAAGCCAAGGTCCAAACCCTAAGAGGGAAGTCTACATATAGACTCTCCCACAAGAAGCAAAGGATCCGAGAAGTTTGAGAGTTGAGCAGTGGAGCCCTATCGAGATGGAGAGCCAAAATACGCCCATAGAGAGAGCATCGAAGCACCATCCGGTTGAGCCACGTTCACATAATGTGATTCATATTCATCGTACCCAATCACCATTCAGTGTATGAGACATGCTAGGTGACCCTTGAACATCAATTCAAGCAAGGGATTGACTACCATAGCCCATAAGACCTGAGGTAACCATTAAATCAAAGGTCGTTGTCTTTGACAATGGCCCATAGTCATAGTCAGGTTTTAGAATGGTCGATTCCTTTGTTCTTAGTAATAGATATTTATTTATTATTATTTCATTTACATGGCTTTAGCATAGATCTGAATATTTCATTGCATTTAGATTAATATTCCTGATTTCCATATGCATAATGCTTACATCTACTATATTTCAATGCACATTATGCTTAGTTATCTAGATTATCATATGTGCTAACAAGAGCCTCTTCTGGAGAGGTGGCCCATACTACTTATCGTGCTTTGTTGTTTCCATGAACGTAGATATAGGTCTACAGGATCGGATTGAAGCATCAGGAGCACGAGGATCCCTTCAGGAGCAGATCTAGAGAAGGAGGCATCTGTGAGCCCTCGTACAGTTTTGTGTGCGATATCAGGAAGCCTATGCAAGCGCACCACCCCTTTGCGAGGGGACATTTTATTCACTTGTAATTCATTGTATCAAAATGGGTATCCCTCAGAGGGACCGACATGTAACCAGGTTTCAATATAAATAAAAGGATCTTTCTTTGTTATTTCCGTGTTATATGCATTTCATGGTCTTTCATTTCATTTTGGTATAATATTGCAAGTAAGAGTACGGGTGCATGCTTCCCGAGGTTGCACAGATAACAGGCCCTTCCACCTATGGCAATGACATCAAATGTAGCACAAGGGATATTATTCCTAGAGAGGGAGGTTATCTAGAGGGATTAGATATGATTACCAATGTTTTATAACAACTTTCACCCAAATCGTACAAGGTGTATTATTTATCTTGTACAATTTGCAAAATTCTCAAAAAAACTTGTACGATCACCAAATCATATAGTTGTACAATTCAAATCATATATCATTGCAACTTGTAAGATTTGCCACTTAGTCAATTCACTGAAAGTGGTTTTGTAACTCAAATCAATCATTTTTGTAATCACTTTCTTTGAAACACTAGTTTTCCATATTTGGTAACTTCTAACTATGCAATTTCATTCCAAAATCAGGAAAATGATGGGTTGTACAATTTTATGGTTAGGATGTACGATTTCATCAAACCCTTGCTGAATTCTCCATTAACAGATTTACCAATTTATACCACAAATCTCTTCAAGACAAGTTTGAGGATTTTTCCTATTGCAATTGCCAATCACTCCTCCAACATGCAAACCCTAATTCAGTGCCATTGAATTATTATCATCATCAACGTATCCAAAAAAATTACAATTATCATAATATATCTTAGTACAATAATATTCACCTATGAATTAATTACCTATCAACATACTGAGTTATAGATTCATCAATAAGGCAATCTCATTGAATATTTACTATTCTAACACAATATCCTAACCATACTACACAGAATACCCAAGCCGATTTTACCATTTGCATACACATTGGAATTCACATTACTCACAACCTACAATGTTGTTATCATTTATATGGTTGAATATGTACAATTAACAGGAACAATCACCATGAACAACACCATGACTAAACTATCAACAATGAACAATCAACCATCGATGAACAACCATGAACCTTTTGTCAATCAACTAGCATGAACAACCATCAAAATTGAATGGGGGGTTCTTATAATGCTTTCCCAGGATGTTCCAAAGTGGTTTCTGAGACAACCACCATTTACAAATACCATCCCCATAACAATCAACTTGCATTAAGGTTTTCCTAAGTCTAATTTGATTATTATAAAATTCACCTTAAATGCACATTTCACCTAATTTCACTTTAATTTCTAATTGTACATTTTATAAATTTGTACAATTACACCCAATTGTACATTTTCTAAATCTCCTTTGTACAATTAGACAAAATTCTCTATGTTGTACATTGTCACAAACCGTACATATAACAAAACTAACAATTAGCATAATTGTGCAAATATATTGTTCACTTCTTCTGGGAGGTGGATTTATTGTCTACAATATGAATATGTAGAGTACAAAGTTATGCATAGTATCTCTTTAGATTTATTATATTCATTTGATCTTTAAGTTTTTTACAATACAAGGGGGAACCAAATTAGGATGCACCAAATTTACCACATTGTAGAACAATATTTTTGTGGAATAAGGTAGTCCCTCATCCTCATTACTCCACTCCAAACCTTGATGAGATGTCCTCGAAAGAGGCTCTTGAAGAAAATAAATGAATTGATCTCGTGATGAAGTATTGATTAAAGGTTCCTCACTCGCACTTAGATTTTCAAATTGCTTAATTATATGAGATGAGTAAAATTATGGACATAAATGAAGACCAGATTCAGTTTTTTCAACTAGTGAACAATACTCAAATGGGTGAGGATCACCTAAAATGGTGATTAATTATTTTTTAAATTCTAACTTTAAAAATTAGTGAAAGGTAGAAAGGATAGCCTTCATTGCATGGATCCAAGGGCATCTGAGAAGAATATTGAAATATTTAGGGTAATATACCACATAGAATAAGGTATCTAAGATCTTAGGTTCAATCCTAAGGTGGAGAGACACAATGTCATAAGCTTCTTGGGACTCATTTGTTGAAATTTTTTATGATGATATTATATTTAGTTAAGTATTCCTCTTTTAATCTAAACTTTTGGAAAATTTGATAAATGCATAAATTAAGGTAAGAACCATTATCAACCAGAATTCATTTGATAAATGTTTTCCTAATAAATATATTGATATAGAGGGAAGAATCCCCTTGTAATTCTAAGGAGGCATATCATCGTTTGAAAATATTATGTGATGTATCCCAAGAGAGCCTACAACATTAGTTATAGCACTAGGGAAAATGTCTTGAGAAATAGATTGTTATCTTAGAATTTTCAACAAAGCTTCCTTATGAATAGGAGAATTTTACCAAAGCTCTAAGAGATATATCTTGGTTGGGGTACTATCTAATTATTCTTGAATATCAAAGGAGACTTTAGTTTGTGGCTTCAACACTAAAGGTGGGATTTCTACTCTCATGCTCTTTTTTTGGGTATTCTTCAAAACTAAGGTGGTTTTTGAAGGTAGGTTAGATGAAGAACTCATTTCCCACTAAAAATGTTGAGTCAATTGATTCTACATTTTTTTCCTTGTAGTTATTGCTATCATGCCAACCATATTATCATCGGGAGGTGAAATATTTTGATACGATACTTGATTAGTTTCCTAATGACCATGCGTGGGGAGGGGATCTTTGAAAATTTCAATGTCTTGATTAGTTATGGATGCTTGTTGTGTAAGAGGTTGTTTGTTGTATTATTAGGTCAATAATATTCTATGACAAGTTGATCTTAATCAATTAGATCTTGAACCACATGTTTCAACCTCTTACAACCATTTTTCATATGCCTCCCACTCTATGACACTCACAATAGTGACCAACTTTATACCAAGTAGTTGTGGTATTAGGTTGCCTTATAGGTGCTAATTCAATTATGTTAGCTTCCATAAGTTACTTTAGGACCACTTTCATAGGTATGTTAAGTCTTGTGAAATTTCTTTATGGTGTTTTTTGAAGTTGGTTAAGCACCATCTTTAGTAGGTTTTTAACAACACTATTAACTAGCCTACTATCTATCACCCCATAATCAACCACATGCTTATTCTTATACTAATTTTTTCTGGTCCTATCCTCTTTTTATCTTAAGTTGACCTCTTCTGATAAGGGCCTGCTCTACCCTTCTTGCCAGATCTATAGCTTGATCAAAATATGTGATAGTTGTATTTTCTAATTCATAAGAGATCTATTCTTGTAAGTTTCCAATAAATATCTCAAGCATGTATCAAGGAGGTAAGTTATATTTCAAGTGTCCAACTAGACTCCTCCAACAAGACAAAAATTCTAAAAACTTTCATATTTAGCTTGTTTTAAAATATAGACATATTTCATAGTCACGTTATTTTCAACATAAGCACCAAACTGTTGAACAAACATTTCAATTCTCTCTTCAAAATTCCTCAAAGAATTATTGGGTAGTTGATAATACCACTCTAATGCCATACCACCAAGTCTCTTAGGGAACATCTTAAGTAATAGCATGTCATCATATATGATATCATGGCATGTTGTCCTAAACATCCTTAAATGCTCAATAGGATCTTCCATTCCCTTATTTATAGGCAAAACCGATATTAGAAAATTCTTAGCGTAGGGCCTAGAGGTAACAATAGGGTCTAAAGGCTAATTGCACATTTGCCTATAATTGTAGGTGAAACTAGATGGCTGAATCATGTCCACTCTTGAAACTAATTTTTTCACCATATTTGTTAAACTTTGCACTTCAATATTATTGTTGTGCAATGCCCTTATGTTCCCTAAGGGAGGGTTATAGGTCAGCTATTGGAAGGAGACTTGGATCATGTTGGAGGTATTGACGTTGTTATGGTATGGGTTATGATATGTGGTATCTTGTTGTGGAGGATAACTAATATTATGGTGGAGCAGAAGCATGAATGTTGAGATTAGTTGAATGAGGAAGAAATTGAACATAACCTTGAGATGCACTACAAGTTGGAGGAACTTGTGGAATTCTTCCAACATTGGTGGTTATAGTAGTAGCATATGTGGTGTTGTGAACAATATTATCATGATGTGAATATTCAATCAAGGGGTCGTTATGAACATCTTGAGGAGAAAAGGTTTAATAATGAGATGTTCCAACTTCCTTGAGTTAGGATTCCTCTTACATAGCTTTATCCAAGGTATATTTATGATGCTTGTAGAAATTCTAGACATGATCAAATTATTTAAATATAAGGTTCCCATTGGACCCCTTAGTATGATCAAGGTCATTGTTAGTTTTTTCATTGTCTTTATCTTCTAGATTATGATTATTTCTATCAATATAATCATCTTCTTGAAAAATATCATTAGACTCTAAAATCCTTTGCCCACTCCTAAGGTTAGAATCCAATAGTAGAGAGAGAAATGATAGAGTGGAAAAGGAGGAAAACTACAAATCGATGAAAACACACAAGATTTGTAAGATATTTTTTAATGTTTTCTAATCTAAATAAATAGAATTAGTGGCCTTGTTTAAATTTTTCAATAAAACACAAAAGAAGAGGCTTCCTATCTTGTCCACTAAGACATACCTTCATATTGGGTTCACCAAAGTTTTAGAGGAGGAAAACTACCCTACCACATAAAATTCTTGATTGGATCCTCTAGGAGTTGAGGCGAACTACGAGGGTGTGTTATATTCTCTACACTTAGTGGAAAAGATAAAGGGTTCACCAAGAATAATTTTAGGACTCACTCAAAGTCTGGTGTGGGAATGTTTGATGTGTTAGTTAAGCATACACCTATTGTTTGGCCTTTCTAAACTAAGCTATGAGAATGAAAGAACAATGCAAGACACACAAGATGCAAGAAAACCATAACTAACTCTAGTATGCTTTTGTAATTCAATGATGTCTAACCCTAGGATTACAAAATAAAGTCTTTTATCAAGGATCCAACGGAATGCACAAACAAGATAAAAACCCTAGATGCACACTATATGCTTTTATTCTTTCAAATGCCTAGAAATTTGATCAAATATTTTTCCTTTACTTGTAATCTATATTTTGGATAGAAATGAACAAAAAAAAATACCAAACAACTTTAAGATCTATTAGGGAACTTATATAATATGATAGTTGATCCAAGCTTTATCTTACATCCATAATATCCAATGGTTTCAAATCCTACAAAATAATTTCACAAACCCTAGAAAATTTGATCAGAATTTGGGGGCCTGCTTAGTCCACTATAATACTGAGCTTGGAGGTACATTAGTCAAGCCCCCTTGGTCCTTTTAGCTGAACATTCGAAAGCAAAGTGATATTTTAAATTTATAACATGCACAAACAAAGTAAAGTAGATAGATAACAACAAAATATAATGTAGATAAGATGGACACAATAAAATACTAAAATATAAGTGCAAAATCAAAGCTTTGGGATTCAAAACTTGCCCCCAAGACCTAATTTATCAAATTTATGCCCTGTAAATGGGAAGCATGAATATGGATTACCAAATTCATGCCCTGTATGGATGGGGCATTGTTGGAATATATAATGCAACATTGTGTAAATTATTCTTAGACTAAAATATAAAGTCTAAAGAATAATATTTGAATTAGAAAATAATTTTATTTTATGTAAAAATATTCCCACCCAATTAATAGATAAAAGAAGGGTGCTAGGAATATTTAATTTGTGGGAAAAAGTTATTTCCCAAAGTAACTAATCACTTTCTAATATTTGATAGATGCCACTTATCACACATCTCAAATATTAGATTGTGATAAGATTAGAAAGTAACTAAGCACTTTTTAATATTTGATAGATGCCACTTGTCACACATCTCAAGATTAGATTGTGATAAGATTAGATTGTGATAATATTTAGGGTTATAATAGAAAACTTCTCTTTAAATAGGGGTGTTGTCTACTACATCTTAAAATATCTTGTTATATTGACTGGTGTTGTAATATCATGTTGATGCATATTGTTGCATAACATTGAAACATTCTTGTATTGTTGAATCAAATGATGCATGTTGATATATGCTTCATAGTGGATGTTTCCCTTCTTCATTTGAAGTAGAGTTTTACCACTTTATATTGGTGTTGTGGGTTTTTCTCTTTTGTGTGTGATTGATATTGTGGAGCATTCTTTGATCTTGGAGAGACTTTGATTGTCTCACATTTGGTATCAGAGTGGTTGGGATCTCCATCAAGTGTCTTCAATCCTTTGAGGTGAAAAACCCATTAAGGTATTTTTTTTTTTGCATGCATTTGATATTTGGGTATTTTATGCAAACTTATTTTGCAAATCTGACATTAGGGTTTATAGATTTATTGTGTTTTTAGATCTAGTTGTTAGATCTTTTACAAATAGTATTTTCATTTTAAATCTATAATTTTTTTTTGGCATTGAGCTTTTTCTAGAAGGGTTTTGGAGCCAAACGGACCCCATGGTTGTGTCCGAAAGACCCAAAAATCCATATTTCTATATATAGTCATTTTTTTTAATTTTTTAAATAAAAAAAAACAGTCGGATATATAAAAAAAATAGTCGGCTATATATATAAAAAAACAGTCGGCTATATATATATATATATAACAGTCGGCTATATAGTCTGAAAAACTTTTAAATTTTTTTTTTTAAGTTTTGCTTTATAAAAATCTTTAAACTTTTTCATGCAATTTTTTTATTAATTATTTAATAAAATAAATTTTATTAATTTAATTGCATTTTTTTTAAGCAATTTTTGTATTAAAAAATTATTATTATTTTCCTTAAAATGCAATATTTTTTTCTCTCACATTAAAAATGGTTGTTTGTGAGTTTGCTTGTTTTGCAAGGTTATCCAAGTATGTTTTGGTGTATACAAGGCAATTTTGAATCAAATTTTTCACTCTCTTCCCCTATTTTTATTAATTTCTTCTAATCTCTCTCAAGCATTTGATTGAAGCATAATGTAAATTAATGTAACTTGTATCTCTCATAATGAAAGTAAAAGAGAATGAAAGTGAGAGTGAGAGAGAGAGAGAGAGAAAGAGAGAGAGTGTGTGTATTTGTGTTTTTCTTTATGTCTCCACTATCTCTTGTTTATATTTCTTACATTTTTTTTGCATTTTTTGCATTTTGCATCTCAACTAATCTAACTACTAACTTACTAACTTGCTACTAAACAATCTACTAACCAACTAACTTGCAATTTACTAATTTTCATATTAATCAATAAGGTTAAAAATGAATCAACTTACTAACCACAACTTTAGTATTTGATTAAAATTTACTTAATCTTGCAACATAGTTTATATTTGCTAAACACCTATTGAATCCAAAAGAATTCGCTCTATCAATAGAAAGTCCTTTTTAGGTCCTCATACCCGAACCCTTTTGGGTAGCTTGGTTGACTTTGGGTGAGATGAATTGGCAATTCATTAGGCTATAGAAAAACCTTAAAATGAACACTAACTTACTAACTTATTGACTATCTAACATTTAACAATTTTTTTATGGTTCAATTCAAGTTAGTTTATTTTGTTGCAAGATGGTTGTTATGATTAGTTACCTTCTTATTGCAAGTTAATCTATTGCAAGTTGATCTTGGTTTATTTTCTTTATTCAATTGCAATATGGTTATAGTTGTTTATTGCAATATGGTTATAGTAGTTCATAATAATGTAAATTATATTTCATGATGATGCTTTCTCTCTTGATGATGCTTAATTTTAATTATCTTTCATGATGGTTATCTTTCATGATGTTTATCTTTCATGATGATTATCTTTGATGATTGAAAAGTAGATTACTTGAAAGTTATGTTTTTTTTTTTTATATATGCAAGTATGTTTATCTACTTTCTTATTGCATCATTTATTTCCTTTGTCAATGCATCTTATGTTTTGATTATGTTCATTTTCTAGAATGGCTGATCATGGAATCTCCTTCACACCTAAGCACATCCTTGATGGATCAAATTTTGGACTATGGGAACCAAGGATGAGGGCTGAATTTCAAGCAAGAAATTTATGGCCCATTGTGAATGGAGATGAAGCAATCCCAACCCAGGCAAGGGCACTTGAGACATACAAAAACAAGATTCACCTTGCACTTTCCATGATTATCAATAGTGTGAGTGATGAGATATTACTCACTATAAGCCATTGTGAGCATGCTAAATATGCATGGGATTTTCTAAAACAAGTCCATCTGGGGTCCAACACATCAAGTAAATTCACTTTATTTTCCAAAATTCTTAGCACTATGCAAGGTGAAGAAGAAAGTGCCTTGATATTCCTCTCAAAGATGAAAGACATGAGAACTCAACTATTGGCTTGTGATTGTATAAGTGAGAATCTCTTAAGCTTTATCATTTTGAGGAACTTGTCAAGCAAGTTCAAGAATTTTATCACCATTATTGAGACTAGGCTATAACAAGAAGAGGATGGCATTCCTCTCAACACTCTTTCACAATTATTGATTCAACATGAAGAGTCTCTTAATAGAGACAAAGTGAATGGTCAAGTTGTCAAGGAGAATAATGTTGCCTTGAGTGCCACTAAGGCTTACTTAAAGAAGAAATACAAGGGAAGGAAAAATCAAAATTTCCAACCCAACAAGCCTAGAGTTGATTTCAATTGCAACTTTTGTGGCAAGAAAGGCCACAAGGAACAAAATTGTTTCAATAAGAAGAAGATTGCAGAAAAGGAAGAGCATGAAAAAGCTAAGGTACAAGGACCTAAGAAATGGTTTGGCATGGGAAAGAAAAAGAACAACAATGTAAAGCAAAATTCTAATAAAAATGCTTTTGTTTGTGCCCTCTACTCCATTGACTCATCTACTTCTAATGAATGGGTGTTATATTCTGGATGCACTAACCATATGTGTTTTGAAAAGGATAATTTTGTGGACTTTCATAAGCACTCTTCAGATTCGGTTGTCATTGGTGATAATACTAGACTTCAAGTAGAAGATGTTGGCAATGTTGTAATTGAAGGGAAATTACTTGATAATGTCCTATATGTGCCTAACCTTAGGAGAAATTTAATTTTAGTTTTGCAAGTTACCAGAAGTGGTAACACTATTGAGTTCAATGCAACTTCATGGAGCATTAGGAAAGGCATGCTACCAATCATTACAGGTTATGTGAAGAATATTCTTTATGTGTTAGGTTATGCTCCTCCTAAAGTGTGTTTAGCAACTAATATTTCTTCTCATGGGATCAAAAGGCAGTTTACTTTTCCATACACTCCTCAAAAAAATTATGTTGCGGAGAGGAAAAATAGGACAATCATGGAGATGGTAAGATGCATGCTTGGTGACCACTTACCTCAATTTCTTTAGGGTGAAGCAGCCAGTACAACAATATATATTCTTAACAGGTGTTCTTCAAAATCATTTCAGGGAAGACTCCTTATGAGGTTTGGAATGGTAAGAAGCCAAATTTGTCATACTTAAGAGTTTTTGGATGTGATGCATTTTCATATATTCCTTCATAAAAGAGGAATAAATTGGACAAAATGTCTCAAAAATGCATCTTTGTTGGCTATTATGCAGAACATAGGGGCTACAGGTTATACTCGCCTTCTTCATGCATTGTATTTATTTCAAGAGATGTCAAATTCAATGAAGACCTTCTTGAGTTAGAAAAGGGTGGGCCTTGTGTCAAAATGATCAAGTGGTTGGATCATTCTAGGGGTCCTAAAGAGTAGAATTCAATTAGCCAAAGTATAACTAGAAGTATGACCCTTAACATGTCTCTTCTAGATAATATAGAGAATGATCATGAGCCTACTTCTTACCAAGAATCTTCACAAAACTCTTGTTGGGTTGATGCCATGAAGGTTGAGATGGATTCTCTTCTAAATAATAAAACTTGGGATCTAGTACCTTATCCTAATAAGAGAAATGTTATTGGGAACAAGTGGATCTATAGAATCAAGTACAATTCTAATGGAGAGATAGAAAACTATAAGGCTAGATTTTTTGCTAAGGGTTATGCTCAAAAACATGGCATTGACTATGATGAAACCTTTGCACCAGTTGCCAAAATGCCAACCATTCGACTTCTCATTGCTATTGATGTTGCTCAAGTTTGGAAGATTTTTTATCTTGATGTGAAAAGTGCCTTTCTAAATGGTGATTTGTATGTGGATATCTACATGAGTCAACCACAAGGATTTGTTGTACAAGGTAAGGAAACACTTGTGTGTAAACTAAATAAAACCTTGTATGGTCTGAAGCAAGCACCTAGAGCATGGTACATGAAAATTTCAGGTTACTTCTTATCTCTTGGTTTTGATAAATACTATTCAAATATAGATCTCTATGTGCTTAGGAAGGATAACTTGGTCATTTTAATTGCTCTATTTGTTGATGACCTTGTTGTGACTAGAAATGAGAATGAGGTCATTTTTGATTTCATCTCCAAATTAAATTCAGAGTATGAAATGATTGACCTTGGTCTTCTACACTACTATCTTGGCATGGAAGTTTATCAGCATGAGGATTGTACCTTTTTTATTCAATCCAAGTATATTGGAGATCTTCTTAAGAGGTTTGATTTGGAGGATGGAAATACTACTTCCATTCCTATTTCTATAGGGGTTAAGTTGGAAGTAAGTACAGACTCTCAGTTTGTTGATGCTACATTGTATAGGTAGCTCATTGGTAGTCTTCTTTATGTTACCATCACAAGGCCAAATATTGATTTTGCAGTTGGTATGATGGCTAGGTTCATGCAGAAACCTCATATTGAGAACTTAAAGGATACCAAGAAGATTCTAAAGTACCTTTTAGGTACTAGATATTTGGCACTCAAGTATTTTAGGCTTCCTTCCTTTACTCTTTCTAGCTATGCTGATTTATGAGGCCTAGAAATACCTCAATCATAGCATGTTGTGAACATTGAAACTGCCTAAAAACTCTTATGTTTAATATGATATGTTATTTAAGTTTATTTAATATGTTGTGTATTAAATATTTGCATGATCAATGTATTTGAAATATTATATTCTAATTTTTATAGCTTTTTACATAGTTTTATGTTATTTTGTTGACCTGCTAAATTGAGAAATATACTTAGGTTGATAGCAGCATTTCACTAATTATTTTTTGATATATTTCAAGCTTTTATTTTACCTAAATTTAGCAAATAGTGCAAGCAAACTATTACTGTGCAGCAAAAACTGGTTTTCCAATGTAAATTCTAGCCAGCTGCCAATGAATGGCAAGGCATGGAATTCACACATGGAAAGAGATGAAGACCATTGAAATCTAATTCTGAGAGATAACCCACATGAGAAATGTAGAGGAAATCATTTAAATAGCACACATGTATTCATTTAGAAGTCTCTTCAGAATGAATAGACATCTTCGAAATGAGAAAACACAGTCTCTTCGGAATGAGAATTGTAGTTTCTTTGAAATGAGCCATTTATCTTTGGAATGAAAATAGAATGTGCTTTTTGACTTGTTGATCGATTTTTAACACTGGAAAAATGGAAAGAAATATTGAAAATGGTAAGGGAAAATATCTCCCATCTGACTTTGTCGTCATTGCCAACCAAAGCCACCTTTTTATGGAAAGATCAAGTTTGATCCTCTTCTAGGATAAAACCAAGAAAAGTTATAGCATAATAGGATTAGATCTTTTTAGTTTGTAAGTAGATATTAGGACATCTATAAATATGGCTTCCATTCAGGTTTAGTAGGAGTAGATATGGAAGTAGAGAGTAGAGAAGTAAGTATAGGAGAAAACAGACAATAATCATAAAAGTGACTGTTACAGTCCTGTAACAAGTTTTTAGCAGAATTATTGTAATCATGTTCTTGAATCAATAATGTGCACTATTTCTATTCATATTATTGTAAATGAGTGTGAATAACATCTATAGAGAGAGATAGACTCATACCTTATTTTGAACAAGGAGGTTTGCCACTTATCGACCTAGGAGGAGGACTAATAGCAGGTTTTTATTCTGATTTTGCTGTAGCAGAATGAGTTGTAGAACTTGTCATTTCATTTCCTTGTAAAAATCTAACAGTATTTGTAATTTTAGATTATTTTATAATTGGGATGATCTTGTTATTAATGGTTTGGTTGTAATCTCCACTTTCAGCAAGCTTTCAAAATACTGCAGATTGTCATTTCTAGAATTTACTATTTTTTGTAATTTCCTGCATTTTGTGTTTTGCTGTCAATCCCTGCATAGAAGATTGACAACCTTCTATTATAGAGAATTGAAAAGGTTTAATTTCCATGCTATAATTAGGTTTCCATTACTGCAAAAGTAAATAGATTTCCTTTTTGCAATTATAATCAGAGTTCTAATTTTGCAAATGTTATTTTTGCAACATAATTAGGTCTCATTCTGCAATTGTAATTAGGATTTCATTTCTACAGTTAATGATTAGTTTCCATTTTTACAACTATATTAAGCTTTAATTTATGCAATTTAGAGATAGGAAAGTCCTAAATACCCCACATAATCGGTTTCACCAATAAGACCTGTTGCTCCAAATTGACCTAAGTTATAACCCTGTTCACCCCTTCTTTCATAGATAGCCTTGTACACTGCCCTGGATTAACAAATTCATTGAGAATTAATGATGTTTATAACAACAATGCATCATTTTGGTGTCGTTGCCAGGGAATAATGTTGTTGGAAGGTGACAACAGTCCAATAGCTGTTAATTAGACTGAGCTATGAAATTCAGGATAAAATCTAAATATAACAACTGGTTAAAGTAACAACTATTGACCTATAATTTATGTCATTCAAGAGTAAACATGAATGAGTAAGCCTAGGGATGAAAAAGGTAGAATTACCCAAAAGGATCTATGTATTGTTCCATTAAGAATATCTTCATGCATAAGGGGTGAATCACCTGTGTTTGAACTACCAAAAATATTGAAAGAAAAATCACTAGTCTCATCATCATTAGAACATTCTGAGAGAAAAATCACCAGCTTCATCATCATCAGAACATCCTAAGAAAGAAAAATAATCAGACTCATCATCAACAGGGGATATTGGACCTCTTGAGAGTGAAATTTGGATAGGTTTAATTATTCCCAAGGAATAGGAAACTATGGTAGAAGGAGGTAATCTAGATAAGGATGGCCAACATGGATATGTCCATAATGAAGGATATGATCAGGATATGCCCCAACCTTCTAGAACATTTGAATATCCTATCCGTTTGAATCCAAGATAAAACTCTCCCATGAAAACCATTTCACCTTCAGTACTTCCAACCTTTTGAGGTGTTGAATCTGAAGATCCTGATCAATTTTTGTTTGAATTCAAAGTAGTGTGTCAAACCTATGACTATGTAAATGACAATCAGAAACTTAAGGTTTTTCCCTCAACACTCAAGGACTCAACATTACGCTAGTTCATGAGCTTAGAGCCAAATTCCATCCGAACCTAGGATCAAATGGAAATTGTGTTTTTAGAAAAATATCAAGAGTATTGCCCTGTAAGGAAAAAAAAGATGAGTTATTCAGGATTAAACAGGAATATGATGAAACATTAGAAGACTATCTTTATAGGTTCTCCTTTGTTCAAAGGATATGTGGACTTGTAGAACCAGAGTTATGCAAAACCATATTTTTGAGAGGATTACAAGATGAATCTAGAGAAGTATTGGATTTGATGGGAAAAGGAGATGTAAATACTCTCAGTAATTAGGAAATTATGGGTCTCTTTAGGAATTACTCTCGCACTAAGCAAGTAAAAAGAAAAAAAAATACAAATGGCACTGATGTGAAGGACCTAATAGAGAAACTTGCAAATTTTAAAACTAATATTCTAGTGCAATTGAATACAACTTTTGGGGAAATTTCTACAAAATCAAAAACCATAGAACCTTTGGCAATTTATTGCCCAAGATGTAGAAATAAACATGCTTTGCAGGAATGTCCTTTAAATAAAATGTCCATCTCAACCATTTATAGTATATGTTCAAAGAAGCATTCAACTGATAAATGCCACCTGCTACCATAACTCAAAACTATGTTAGAGAGTCAGACTGAGGAACTCAACTATGTTGGACCAAAATAAGGGGGAAATTTCTCTCAGAACCAAAATCCCCTCATTTTCCTACAAATTGGGGGAATAATCCTTGGACTATGCTTTGGGGACAATCAGAACCACCCCAACGTCCTTGGAATTATTCTCAATGGAAAAATTCCCAATAATGGCCACAAACAAGTTGGAGTAATCCAACGTAGAATCAGAATCAGAATAATCCATCATGGAATCAAAAAATTCCACCTTGGAATCAGAATAATCCACATTGGATGCAAAATCAACCACAATGGAGTCAACAATACCAATCCTATCCAAGGCAGCAAAGAAATCAAGGTAAAACTCAGTATTTGCTACCTGCACCTAATCAAAATTTTCAAGAAAAATAGAACCAACCACAATAAACACAACAGGTGAAACAACCTCAAATTCTAGCTCAATCAGTCACTAATCCAAACAACATGAGACATGCATCCCCTGTCTATGTGGCTGAAGCTAAAGAAAATGTTGAAATAAATGTTCTTGATTGTAGTAACATCCAACTTCATTCAGGAAAAGTTGTACCTGAACCTGTTTCAATTAAAATCAAGGAAAATGAAGAGCAAGAATATTTGGAACCAGTTAGAGTTAAACCAACAATAGAGAAAGAAGAAGAAAAAATAGAACCACATGCAGAACAATTACCTTCATCAAGGATAATTCCATATCCTGAAAGATTCAATACCAGAGTAGAAAATTTTGAGTCAGACCTGGTCAAGGAACTTAGAAATTTAACTATATCATTGCCCTTATTGCAAGCCATTAAGGATATACCAGTGATTAAAAGTATTGTCCAAGATTTGTGCATTAGAAGAGCAGGAAGAAAAAAGAAAGCATTTCCTAAGACTATTCAAGTTGAAGGAAAGATAGCTGATCTCTTGTCTGGAAAACTAGTACCTCCAAAGTATAGTGACCCAGGAAGTCCAGTTATCACAATTACCATAGGCTCATTACCAATATCAAATGTCTTAGTAGATTTAGGAGCTACAATAAATGTCATGACCAAGGATATAATGGAATAATTACAGCTCAAACATCTCAGTATCACATTTACAGTTTTAGAAATGGTTGATAGGCCAGTTGCAAAACCTGAAGGTATCATTGAAGATGTCCCTATAGAAGTCTCTTCTTTGGAATTCCTTGTAGATTTTTTGGTTTTACAACCAATAAATTTAGCACATGGATATCCCATCATTCTAGGAAGACCCTAGCTTGCAACTGCAACAACCTTCATAGACTGTAGATCTAGAAAAATGACTATTTCAAATGGTATTGATCTAAAACAGATCTCTCTGTATCCTCCTGCAAGACCCTCCAGTAATTTTTCAGGTCAGTTATGGTTTCTTGATTCATATGAAGAACCAGAAGAGGTTATTTCCAAACTAGCCACCTTGGTAGTAAGGGAAAACACAAAAGACCTCCATGACATAGAAACTTTAGAAAATGAAACGATCCTAATGAATGTTTTGCATGACCAAGGGTTAGAAGAAGTAGTAAATATTCATCAGTTGTTAGGGAATGAGGAAAACCAAAATTTTGAAGGTGAGCCATCTGTACTATCATAGGAAACATCAATTTCACTACCACATGGATGGCACCATCACCTAATTTTTCCTTCTCACTGTTCCATACAGGATATGCTTCCATTAGAAATCAATGAAACTAAACTTCTTATTACCCTCTTAACACCCTAATCACCAGGTATGAAGAAGTGAGTTCAGTCCTTCCAAATACAAAACAAATAGAATTCCAGCCAGGTAAATTACTAAACATTAAAAACTGGCTCACTAGGGAAGAGGAATAAAAGTTGATAAGATTTTTGTAGAAGCAAGTTCATGCTTTTGCATGGGACTACAAGGATATGTCAGGAATTTACCCTGATATATGCACCCATAGGATTTATATTGAATAAATAAACCCAGTAAGACAACCCCATAGAAGACTAAATCCTACCTTGAGGGATATTGTAAAAGAAGAAATTGAAAAACTTCTAGAGGTAGGATTCATTTACCCAATTTCTCATAGCCGATGGGTCTCTCCATTGGTTATAGTTCCTAAGAAAAATGGAAAAATGAGAGTATGTGTAGACTATAGATAGCTAAACAAAATGACATATAAAGACCATTTTCCATTACCTTTCATAGATCAGGTGTTAGATACCCTTGCTGGAAAGAAATACTTTTGTTTTCTTGATGGATTTAGTGGATATAATCAAATTTAGGTTGCACCTAAATATCAAGATAAAACAACCTTTACCTATCCATGGGGAACATTTGCCTATAGGGTTTTACCTTTTGGTTTGTGTAATACCCCAACAACATTTTAGCGAGCGGTCTTAGCAATTTTTTTTGATCTGACTACCAATAGTGTTGAGATATACATGGATGATGTGGACAGACTTTTGACTTTACTTTAGAAAACCTTGATAGAGTTTTAACTTGCTGTGAAACATACCAATTATCTTTGAATCCAGACAAATGTTTTATGATGATGGAGGAAGGAATAGTTCTTGGTCATCACATCTCTCCTCAAGGAATCCAGGTTGATCCAAAGAAGGTGGAAATTATCAAGAATCTTCTTCCTCCTAAAACTCAAACTAATGTCAAAATTTTTTTAGGAAACATTGGTTTTTACCAAAAGTTTATTCCTAGCTTTAGCACAATAGCCAATCCCATGTTTGCCCTATTGACTAAATATTTTGAATTCTCCTGGACTGCAAGGTGTCAAGAATCATTTGAAGCTCTGAAAGAAAATTAGTAACTCCACCTATGTTAAGAGGACCTAATTGGACATTACCATTTCACATACAGGCTAATACTTCCAATACTACAATTGGAGCAGCATTAGGACAAATTGACAATGGTGAACACTATGCCATCTACTACATTAGCAAGAATTTGATAGGAGCTGAAAAAAATTATACCACAACTAAGAAAGAATTCTTGGTAGTAATTTATACCATCAACAAATTCGGGCATTACATCATAGGTTATCAAATATTTATTCACACAGATCACACAGCCATTAAGTATCTGATGAATAAGCCTATGGTAAGTGCAAGAATTATTTTTTGGTTACTTTTGTTGCAAGAATTTGATATCACAATAATCAATAAACCAAGAAAAGCTAATGTTGTAGCAGATTTTTTGTCCAGGTTGCAGAACATAGATAAAGGGGAATTAGTTGAGGACACTTTTCCTAATGAAAAATTATTTGCTATATCATTCCAATCACATTGGTTTGCAGATATAGCCAATTATTTGGTCACAGGGAAAGTTACTCCACATTTCACTTCAAAACAAAAAAAAACAATTGATCAAACAAAGTTTTTCCTTTGAGTGGATTAAGGGTATACTTTTTAAGTGCAATCCTGACCATGTGTTACGCAGGTGTATCCAAAAGGATGAGGTATATGATATCCTTAGGGCTTGTCATGATGAACCCTTAGGTGGACACTATTCTATAAAAAGCACAATTAGAAAAATTTTAGGGACAGGATATTATTGGCCATCTCTTCACAAGGATGTTAAAAAGTACATCAGGCATTATGATGCATGCCAAAGAATGGGGAAATCCACTCATACAAATGAAATGCCACTACAGCCTCAATTGGTTTTAGAGCCATTTGAGAGGTGGGGGCTTGATTTTGTAGGACCTATTGATCCACCTTCTCAAGGAAAGGTGCATATTCTAGTATGAACTAATTACCTAACAAAGTGGGTAAAGATTCATACTTTCAAACATGGTCATGAAGAGAAGGTCGTCGATTTCTTGTATACTTCAATTTTTCAGAGATTTGGAGCTCCTCATTCTATAACCACAAACCAAGGACCCCAATTTGCATCTAAATTCATTGAGGCATTTACAGAATTATATGAAATCAAACATAGGAAATCATCACCTTACCACCCATAAGCAAATGTCTATGTTGATATAACAAACAAGGAACTAGAACGAATCTTGATAAAAATAGTAGCTTTTCATAGGAAAAACTGGCTAGATAAATTACCTGAAGCATTTTGGTCTTACAATACTACTTGGAAATCCACTACTGGATTTACACCATATGAACTAGTCTTTAGTAAAAATCCCCTCTTACCTATTGGATTTGAGCTACTAACATTGCATACAACATTAGAAATTGAAATTGAATTGTCACAGGCATAGACAAACATGATTCTACAGCTGAATGCATTGGATGAACTTGGGTTGGATGCTCTGCACCAAACTGAAGTAATTTAGGAGCAGAGGAATCTGTGGCATGATAGTCACATTCAGTAGAGGAAACTTCAACAAGGAAATTAGGCTTTGCTATTTGATTCTCGTTATGAGGACTTCCCTGGAAAGCTAAGAACTAGATGACTTGGACCTTACCAGATTGAAGAGGTATTTGACAATGGAGCAGCTCGTCTATCTCCTATTGATGGGTCACGAAGAAAGTTGGTAGTGAATGGAAATCACCTCAGGGTATACCATACACCTCTAAATAAAGAGGAATTCTTGCAGTAGCTTGACATTTTGGATGCACAACAGATGGAAGAGATTTCCTCTTCCACTTCAATACAATCAACATGATCATGAATTTCAAGAAAAGCAAAAAAAAAAATCACAAAAAATAGAAAAAAAAATATGAATAAATTATGATTGTGAATTCCTTCATGGGCATGATTTCAATGAAATCATGAATTCCTTCACGGGCATAATCAGCATCAACAAAAAAAATATAGAGAAAATGAGAGGTAAAAAAAAAAGAGAAAAATGAATAGCTCAGCAGTGAAAACCTTTCCTAAGGCACTATTGGGTTGGTATGCATGAAAACCAGTTTTCTGGCATGCATAACCTTGAAAATTTATGAATCATCATTGTACAAATTCACCAACTACACTTGTTTTGAAATATTGCAGAAAATCTTAGTAGAACATCAACAAAAGCAGTCATTTTTCAAAACTTGCATTAACTTGTTTTAATCAGGTATATGTTTATTATATTTCTTCATTGTAAATGATTGGTATATAGTATATAACAATTAACCATTAGCATAAAAGGTATCCATAAGAGTTGGCATACTTAAAACATGTTTTGAGAATGAAAATATTAGTTTCTGCCTAATCTTCAAAACAAGAATGCCAAAAATAGTGCTTGCTATCTTCTTCAGATTAATTGATGTATTATCTTCGGATTGAAATTGTCTTCGGAATGACAGCAGAATGAATGTTGCACTTTGTCTTCGGAATGACAACAAAATGAATGTTGCACTTTGTCTTCGAAATGAAGCTTTGTCTTCGATATGAGGATTTGTCTTTGGAATGAAGTTTTGTCTTCGGAATGACGATTTGCCTTCGTAATGCAGCCTAATCTTTGGAAAGAGGATTTGTCTTCGAAATGAGAATTTATCTTCGAAATAAGGATTTGACTTCGCAAAGAAGCATGATCTTTAGAATGAAGATTTGTGTTTGGAATGGAATCATAATATTTGGAATGATGTATTGTTTTTGCAATAAATCATCATCTTCGGAAAGAGCATTCAATATAACATTTCCACGTGGCATCCAAGGAAGGGAAAATATACAATTAAGTAAAAATTATTTTGACTATATACGATAAATGAACACGTGTCAGTTAGGATGTGGTTTGTTTTTTCACCCATTTAGAAAATACCATAATCATGGGAGACGTGACCAACAATATGCCACCATTTTTTTATGCTAATAATTATGCACGTAAGAATCTATGGGTGAAATAAAGGAGCTAAAAACAAGTGAGGTGGATCTGACGATAAGGACATGTACGCAACCAATAATGGACAAGTGTTCGAAGCAAAAATAGAAACATGTGCCACCCTTCCTTTCGAAGACATATTTGCTAATGTAAAATTATTACGAGGAACAGTGCAGAGATTACAGTTCATTTCAAAGAAGAAGAACAGGGCAATTGAAAACCTAGAACCAAACCCTTCAAGTCTGCAAACACCAGAAACCAACAATCTAACATAGGAATAGCAGTAGAAGTGAGTAGTTTTTAATGTATCCAAATAGGAAAATGGGGCGAAAGACAAAAATGGAACCAACAGATACCACCCACCTCCAATAGAATCCAGAAGTGCTGCATATTTTTGAAGATGGAGGGCTTATGTCATTTTTGGATAATTTTAATGGGTCCTCTAAGTATTTGGCCGACATGTTCACCCACACATTCAGAAACAACCGAGCACACATTAACAACATGACAATTGAGGTAACCCCTAAAGTTTTGAGTCAAATCACTAAGCTTCCATTAGAAGGTCTTCCAATTTCTAGATCTGAAAAAAATACATTGGTGAATATAGTTAATCAATTTCTAGAATAAAATGATAGGGAGCCAGAATATTTAACACATAACAACACATGCAAGGGGGTAAAAAGTGTCAGCCTATAGGAACCCTGGGATGAAGTGGCCACATGGGTAATCAAATTTCTAACCTGTGAAGGGCAGTATGTACTGTTATCAGGGCATCATCTCAAAATTTTAAACCATCTCAGACATGGTAGGCAATAGCCAGAAGTTAGGGTAAATCTTCCCCTGTACCTACACCATGAGTTAAAAAACATGGTAAAAATATATCAAGAAGGAAAAGGAAGCCCTCGCCACCATGGTCTCATTAAACTAGTCTATCAGCACAATTTTAGAAGAAACCCTAGGAGCTTTGATAGGTTTTACTCTACCCTAAATGATGTAATTTTTGGAGATGAAGATGAGGATGATGAAGAAAAAAATGCTATTGATGTTGTTGTAGAAGAAGAAACAGTTGTTGCAGAGGTTGTTGTAGAAGAAGAAATATAAACTACCATAGAGGCTATTGCAGAGAAAGAAACATACCCATTAGAAGCAACAGAGCACCTTGCTCTAGAACCTTCAACCTCATGAGCTAAGAAATAAAAAAAAGAGGGTCTGGAACTGGCAGCAGAATAGAAAAATAGAAGAAGGTCTATTTTTTTAAAATTGCTACTGATCTGTCAAAACAAGGGAGTGAAGCACCTAGCAAAATAGGGGAAGAAACAACAAGGGAAATAAAAGCATCTAAAACTATCCCCACAATCCCTGCTATCACCAAAAAATAAAGCAAAAATAAGAAATTTGCATCAGGAACTAGGAGGTCTACAAGACTCCATTTGATGGAAATGGCAGAACAGGTGATAGAAGAAGGAAGTGGACAAAGCAGTCCAGATGTCACAGAAATACAACCAGCCCCTAAAGACTTTCCAGAATTCCTTGAATAGATAATTGAGGAAGAGATTGGGGAGGGTAGTTTTGAAGTGGCTATAATTCAAAAAGCTATAGAAATTATAGATGTAATTATAGACAATTTCATGGAGCCTCCTGAACAAGAGCAGATAGTTGTTGCAGAAGAAGAGATAGTTGTTGAGCAGCCAACTATAGCTGATTTATCTACATCATATTCTAAAGCAAAAATAGAGGAGGAAGACATCACAAAATAGCTGAGAGCAATAAGAAGTGTTGTCAAAACACAAACCAGATGGATTGAATAGAAATAAAACATCATTGAGATGTAGGAAAGAAAAACTGTAGAATTACAGCAAGAAGTGGCAGAATTGAGAAAAAGGCTATCACAGTCTGAAAAATAGCCAACTGTATCCATTGATGGGGATGATTTGGCTCAATTACTTATGAATTTATCTAGGGCAGATGACTCTATTGAGGCAAACATAGGTGCTCATTCTGAAGCAGCACCCTTTCATTCTGAAGAAATGCCTTCTCATTCTGAAGATGCTTCAGAATTAGTAAAGAGCATAAAAAAAGATACTGGAGATGAGTCACCAGCACAGGAATAGTCCAAGCAGTAGCATGAAACTATTCAAGTAAATACTCCTTCTATTGAGTTATTTGTATTTCAAACTGTTACACCTTCCATAGAAATAGCAGATAAGGGGGTGCAAGGAGAATTACTGTTTGATGAAAAACCAGTGGAAATAGCAAAAAAATGGGGTACAGGTAGAATTATTGATAGATGATCAACCAGTAGAAGTGGTAGAAAAAGGAGTTCAGGTAGATCTGCTACCTAGAGTTCCACCTGTAGTTAGACTACCTAATACTGTATCCCTAGAATAATATAATGTAGACATAGCCAGTTGGGTGATTAAATATGAGAAGCTTGCCACTAATATTGAAAAATTCAAGTTGAAAGAAAAATAGCTAGAGGCAAAGGAAACATATATCCAGGAATTAAAAGAAAAAGTGACTGATTTATGTTATATTGTTGAGTTTTTGGTCCAATTTAAATGGTCGACCAGGTTTTACAGTCTTATTTTGAAGGAGAAATACCTCAGATGGCAGGTCATGAGAATTAGCTCAGGTCTCCCATATAAATTGGACACACCTGCAGATTTCCTGGAAGCATATTTTGATAGCCCTATAGAGCAAAAAAATCTCCTATGTGAACTATTTTTACACTTCTTTATTCTAGAAGAAGTAGAATTTCACCCTCAAATTTACGTAGGAGATGTTCAATTTAGGGCCTTCATGTCCACTTTGCAAAATCACTTTTATTGGGACCAATAGAAAAGGTAGAATAAAGAAATTGAAACAAGAGCTGAATTGTTAGTCAGAGTAGTTTAGCCAAATCACCCAATTATCACCAGACAACACTTCACCATGATGAATAGGGATGATGTAAAGAGGATATACTTGAACAATTTGAGGGACTATGTGACCAGATTTCAAAATTTTTGTAATGACAATTTTGTTCCAGCATTATCAATCTACAGAAACAAATGGGCTGAACTTTCCATGTCTTTACATAAAAGAGAACCCATCTCCCCCATAAACTTAGAATGGTCTAGAAGAAGGGCATAAGGAGTGATACAACTGATTGAATTCATGCAACATCATTGGATAGGTCTCAGATTTAGGCCTCCAACCATTATTACTCTAGTTCCATTCTACTTTGAAGAAGATGCTCAACCTGATGAACAGTTTGAAGAATGGCTCATAAAACTTTAGGAGAATAGGGGATATTATATAGGAAAGAAATTTTTCTACAGGTCATGGAATTTGAACATGGACATATGTGATTCCATAGCCCAATAGAATGCATGAGGACATGCATTAATATAAGTTGGGGGAAATGATGAGGCCTAGAAATGCCTCAATCATAGCATGTTGTGAACATTGAAACTGCCTAAAAACTCTTATGTTTAATATGATATGCTAGTTAAGTTGATTCAATATGTTGTGTATTAACTATTTGCATGATCAATGTATTTGAAATATTATATTCTGATTTTTATAGCTTTTTGCATAGTTTTATGTTATTTTGTTATGACCTGCTAAATTGAGAAATATGCTTAGGTTGATAGCAGCATTTCACTAATTATGTTTTGATATGTCTCAAGCATTTATTTTACCTAAGTTTAGAAAATAGTGCAAGCAAACTGTTACTATGCAGCAAAAATTGGTTTTCCAATGTAAATTCCAGCCAGCTGCCAATGAATGGCAAGGCATGGAATTCACACATGGAAAGAGATGAAGACCACTGAAATCTGATTCTGAGAGATAATCCACCTAAGAAATGTAGAGGAAATCATTTAAAGAGCACACATTTGTTCATTTCGAAGTCTCTTTAGAATGAACAGACATATTCAGAATGAGAAAACACAGTCTCTTCGAAATGAGGGGATCTTCGGAATGAGAATTGTAGTTTCTTCGGAATAAGCCACTTATCTTCGAAATGAAAACAAAATGTGCTTTTTCACTTGTTGACCGATTTTTGACACTGGAAAAATGGAAAGAAATATTGAAAAGGTTAAGGGAAAATATCTCCCATCTGACTTTGTTGTCATTGCTGACCAAAGCCACCTTTTTATGGAAAGATCAAGTTTGATCCTCTTCTAGGATAAAACCAGGAAAAGTTGCAGCATAATAGGATTAGATATTTTCAGTTTGTAAGTAGATCTTAGGACATCTATAAATATGGCTCCAATTCAGGTTGAGTAGGAGTAGGTAGGGAAGTAGAGAGTAGAGAAGTAAGTATAGGAGAAAACAGATAATAATCATAAAAGTGACTGTTATAGTCTTGTAATAGGTTTTTAGCAAAATTATTGTAATCATATTCTTGAATCAATAAAGTGCACTATTTATATTCATATTGTTGTAAATGAGTGTGAATAATATCTAGAGAGAGAGAGACTCATACCTTCTTCTGTACAAGGATGCTGGCCACTTCCAGACCTAGGAGGAGGACTAACAACAGGTTTTTATTCTGATTTTGCTGTAGTAGAATGAGTTGTAGAACTTGTCATTTCATTTCCTTGTAAAAAGCTAACAGTATTTGTAATCTTAGATTATTTTATGATTGGGATGATCTTGTGATTAATGGTTTGGTTGTAATATCCACTTTTAGCAAGCTTTCAAAATACTGTAGACTATTATTTTTAGAATTTGCTATTTTTTGTAATTTCTTGCATTTTGTGTTTTGTTGTCAATCCCTACACAGAAGATTGACAACCTTCTATTATAGAATATTGACAGGGTTTAATTTCCATGCTATAATTAGGTTTCCATTACTACAAAAGTAAATAGATTTCCTTTCTGCAATTATAATTAGACTTCTAATTCTACAACTGTTATTTTTGCAACATAATTAGGTCTCATTCTGTAATTGTAATTAGGATTTCATTTTTGTAGTTAATGATTAGTTTCCATTTCTGCAACTATATTAAGGTTTAATTTATGCAATTTAGAGATAGGAATGTCCTAAATCCCCCACATAATCGATTTCACCAATAAGACCTGTTGCTCCAAATTGACCTAAGTTATAACCCTATTCACCTCTTCTTCCGTAGATAGCCTTGTACACTGCCCTGGATTGACAAATTCATTGAGAATTAATGATGTGTATAACAACAACGAATCACTGATTCTAATTTTGGAGGGGATAGAATATATAGAAAGTCTACCACATCATATATTTTTAGTATTGGATCTGCAGCTATCTCTTGGTCTTCCAAGAAGCAAGATACAATAGCTCTTTCTACAATAGAAGCAGAGTATAAGGCTACGACAGCAGCTGCATAGGAAGTGGTTTGGCTTCGTACCCTCATGAAGGAAATTGACTTTAAGCAATTTGGTCCTTCATGTTTGCTCCTCGATAATCAATTAGCTATTGCCTTGGATAAAAATCATGTAATGCATCAAAGGATAAAGCATGTTGAAATCCAAGCCCACTTTATCAGAGAGAAGGTATTGGATGGGACTATTTAGTTGGAGTATTTCCCATCATCTTCTAATTCTGCTAATTTGTTCACCAAACCTCTTCCCAAGGAGCAGTTTTGTAAGTTGATGGACTCACTTGGTTTGGTCAAGTTGTCCTCAAGGGGGAATGAAGTATAGTTACACTTGTGTTATGATAATTTCATCCTTATGAGGTGTTTTGTGCTATATATATGAGTTTATCTTTGGTGGTATAATTGATTTTTGCATCTCTTTTGAACATGGTACTTTCTTGTTTGCCTTGTGTAACTTTTATACATGTTACTTTGTAGATGGCATTATGCAATTATGGTATATGATGCAATTGATTTATGCGACTCTTTTACATGGTACTTTCTTGTTGCCTTGTGCAACTTTATACATGTTTTTATAAGTTGGCATTATGCAATTGGTTTATCATGGTACTTTCTTGTTAGCATTTATGCTACTTTTGTACATGATATTTTAGGGTTGGCTTTATGCAACCGATGTGCACACTTTATTATTTTCATATACCTTATGCAAATTTTGTATATGGTACTTTAGAGTTTGCATTATCATGGTACTCCTTATTTGCTTTATGCAACTTTGTACATGATATTTTTTGATCAACTATATAGCATGTGACTATAAGTATGGCTTGGCATATTTTTGTGATGACTTATAGTTCACTATTTGTTAGATCAATTTTATTATCATATTTGGATATTCATATATGCTATGGTGAATATATTTATGATGATGTATCTACCTGATCTTATGTTGAGCTTCTTGTAGCTTGTAGGTACTTTCGTTGGGGGCTTGCGGTCTCATTTTGGCCCATTTTTTATTGGTGCCTTATTGTAGACCATTATTGGTCATATAAGCTCGTTGTAACTATATTACTCATTTTATTTTCATCCCTGTTTGTATCTTTAGGGGGAGAATGTTTCTTTTTTTCATAATTCCTTTTTCCAATATTGCATTAAGGGGGAGTGTTGGAATATGTAATGCAACATTGTGTAAATTATTCTTAGACTAAAATATAAGGTCTAAAAAATAATATTTGAATTATAAAATAATTCTATTTTATGAAAAAATATTCTCATCCAATTAATAAATAAAAAAAGGGTGCTAGGAATATTTAATTTGTGGGAAAAATATATTTCTCCTTTTCTAGAAAATATTAGAAAGTAACTAATAAATTTCTAATATTTGGTAGATGCCACTTATAACACATCTCAAAGATTAGATTGTGATTAGACTAAAAAGTAACTAAGCACTTTCTAATATTTGATAGATGCCACTTGTCACACATCTCAAGATTAGATTGTGATAAGATTAGATTGTGATAAGATTTAGGGTTGTAGTAGAAAATCTTCTCTTTAAATAGGGGTGTTGTCTACTACATCTTAAAATATCTTGTCATATTGACTTGTGTTGTAATATCATGTTGATACATATTATTGCATAACATTGAAGCATTCTTGTATTGTTGAATCAAATGAGTAATATAGTGAGCTTCATAGTGGATGTTTCCCTTCTTCATTTGAATTAGAGATTTATCACTTAATATTGATGTTGTGGGTTTTTCTCTTTTGTGTGTGATTGATCTTATGGAGCATTCTTTGATCTTGGAGAGACTTTGCTTGTCTCACATTTAGTATAAGAGCGGTTGGGATCTCTATCAAGTGTCTTCAATCCTTTGAGGTGAAAAACCCATTAAGGTATATTTTTTTTTTCATGCATTTGATATTTTGGAACTTATCTAATATGATAGTTGATCCAAAATTTATCTTGCATCCATAATATCCAATGGTTTCAAATCCTACAAAATAACTTCACAAACCCTAGAAAATTTGATCAGCATTTGGGGGCTTACTTAGTCCACTGTAAGACTGAGCTTGGAGGTACAGTAGTCAAGCCCCCTTGGTCCTTTTAGCCGACCATTCGAAAGCAAAGTGATATTTGAAATTTATAACATGCATAAAGTAAAGTAGATAGATAACAACAAAATATAATGTAGATAAGCTGGACATAGTAAAACACTAAAATATAAGTGCAAAAGCAGGGATTTGGGATGCAAAACTTGCCCCCAAGACCTAATTTACCAAATTTGTGCCCTGTAAATGGGAAGCATGAATATGGATTACCAAATTAATTCCTTGTATTTGTGGGGCATGAATATGGTTTAGATGCCCTTTTTGGGCCCTAAAACAACAAAAAATAGAGTGCAAAACAACAAAAAATAAACTTGTAAATCAACTAAAGTAAATGCAAAACTTGATGAGCTAATAAAGATGTTGGACATTTTGAGTGATAAGTTTTCAATGATTTCAATAGTGAGTGGTCATTGATGTCAAACTTTCAGCACCAGTTAGTGGTAGTTTCAGTTGGTAGCATCTGTTTTAGGTTCTCAAATAAATGCAAAAGGATAATTCAGTTTTAGTTTCAAGACCCGATTCCAGGAAGTCAAATGAGGTCCAAAGTGCAAGAAAAAGGCCAAGTAAATAATATTATAATATTATGCAAAGGAAGTTTAAAATTAATTATAAATTAATTTTAAATTAATTTATTAGTTAATTTACTTAACTTATAAAGTTATTTAAATTAATTATTAATTATAAATTAATTTAAGCTAAGGTTAAATAACCCTAAGGTGGGTTATTAAAATTAAAATTCGAAATTCAATTTTGAATTACAAAGCGCCGATGTGAGGAGAAAATTAAAACGTGTATATAAGGGGGGAACTCCCACCTTACCAAACCTTACCATGCCTTTGAATATTATTGCGAGCTTTAAGAATTGTGTTGCGTCCAAAGCGGAGTTAGAGTGTGCAAGTTTTATGGAAAGTCAAACAATGGCAAAGGCATAAGAGGAAGGGACTCTTCCTTCCTTCACATGGGTATTAGTAGCCCATGTGGTGGGCTCCAAAGCACTAAGGCACTTAGGCTTGAGGAGATGGTGGATCGAATCTCATCGAAACCCCTTTTTGGGGAAGAAAGAGGTATGCTTTAATATTGGATGCCAAAAATTTTGGGAATATAGTTTGGGCATTTAAAAATTAATTTTTGCATATTTTAATTGGTTCTAAGGTTGCAAAGGGAGTTATAAGGGTTTTGCAAAATTAAATTTTTAATGTTATTTGCTCAAATATTTTGAAAGGATTGTAAGGTGTTTGGTTGATGTTTTATGGTGTTGGATATTATTTTAAGTTGGAGTTTATAAGGTGTATCAAGAAATTATCTTTATGTATGGTATGATGAGTGTTATTTAAAAGGGAGCAATAATGCATAAATTGAGTTGTAATTGTTTTGTGTCTAAGGAATACTTTTTGGAAATTGTTGAAGTAATATTATTGTGTCTAACCATAGGAATTTGAAAGAAGAAAATTGTGATTGAGATAGGTTTTCTAAAGGTACTTTTACATCCAACAAAAGGTATGGGCATATTCTTCCTAGTGAGTGATTGTTGAAAATTGTGAATGAAATGTTGGAGTGAAAAGGATTGTTTCATTAAGGATTGTTGAGTGTGTTTTTAATTAATGCTTCAAGGTTCTATGGAATTAAGAGTTGTTGATAAAACCTTGTTTTATAAGTATTGTTGTTGAAGTGATTGAATTGAGTGAAGAACTTGAACTAGTGTTTGTAAATAACATGAGTATCATTGTTATGTGAGAATGGTTGATAAGCATTATTGGAAATATTTTGAGTGAGTGTTCATATATTTGGACTAGTGTTTGTGAGCAAGGATTATTACATTGAGTGATTGGTTGAGTAGAGTTGGTTGAGCCTAGTCAAGTGAATATGTTAAAGTGATTGTTCAAGTTCTGTGAAATAAATTATTCTATATTTTGAATTTATTTGAGAAAGAGGTTGAGAGTTGATGAGTGTGAAACATATTGAGTCTCTAACAATTCTCTATATGTTTCTGTGATAAAATAAATATTGAAAGTGATTGAGAGATTATGAGTGTGAAGAATATTGAGTGTCTAAAAATTCTCTGTATGTTTCTAATAGAGTGATTGAAAGTGATTGAGAGTTTGTGAGTGTGAAGAATATTGAGTCTCTAACAATTCTTTGTATGTTTCTAAAATAGTGATTTCAGTGTGATGAATGTGAAGCATATTGAGTCTCTAACAATTATCTTTATGTTTCTATGAGATTGGATAAGTTCTAGGGTGGACTTATTGAGCAGATTTAAGGCAAGTCTTAGAGAAGACTTGTGGACATATTTGTGTGAGCTTTTGTAGAAGCTTACAATACATATTGAGAGCAGATTTGGACAAGTTCTAGTGAGTACTTGTTGAGAAAATTTGGATAAGTTCTAGTGAGGACTTGTTGAGCAGATTTGGACAAGTTCTAGAGAGGACTTGTGGACATATTAGTGTGAGATTTTTTGGAATATTACAAGGCAGATTTGAGATAAGTCTTTGAGAAGACTTGTGAGCAGAGTTGATTGATTTTTTCAAACCTTAGGTTAAGTTTTGGGGTAGATCTAGAATAATTGATTTAAGATTAAGTTAAGCTTTATATTAAGGCTTGAAGATAAATATTGAGGATAAATTTGTGCTAGACTGAAGTACTATGTTTAGTGCAGATCAGAGGACAAATATTGAGGATAGAGTTATGCTAGACCGAAGTTCTAATTTTAGTACATATTCAAGGATAGAGTTTGGTGCATATTTGAGGATAGGTTTGTACCAGACTAGAGACAGAGATTGAGCATATTTGTGCTAAATCAAAGGACTGTGTTTAGTGCAAATTTGAGATAGATCTTTGAAGGTGACATAGTATAGAGGACAACATTATTTAGTGGATGGAGATCCATTAGCCAAGGCAGTGAGGATAGGTGTCTTCAGTGGATAGAGATCCATTAGCTAGAGCAGTGGGGGCAACAGTTCTTCTAGAAGATCACCAGTCAGATCTAAGGATAAAGGAGTTCTCTTGTGGATAGAGATCTATGAACTTTATTAGGGGATTGGTGTCTCCTTTGGATAGATATCCATAAATATTATAATAGATAAAATATTCTCAAGATATTGATTGAGAAAATTTTAGTGAAATATTTTCTCCGTGGAGTAGCCCACATTGGGTGAACCATGTTAAATTGGTGTCTCTATTGTGTGTGGTGATTTGTGCATTAATTTTATTACTACTATTGATATTGCTATCTATACATTGCATAATATTTATTGGGAAAGAAAATTAAAAAGTGGTCTTATACTTTTCACCCCCCTCTCAGTATAAGTTTGTGTTCTTTAATTGGTATCAGAGCGGGTTCCTTCGAAAGAGTTTAAAAACTTGAATGAAAATATTTCAAGAACACAATGGATTCTAAGAATGTATCTTTAGATAATTCAACACCAATATTTTATGGAAGTGATTATATATATTGGAGGATGAGAATGAAGGTTCACCTGATGGCACTTGGCAATGAAATTTGGGAAGCAGCTAAAAATTGATACATACCACTAGTTGATCCACCTACAGATAAGGAATGTAAGCTTTTATAACATTACAATTCAAAAGCAATGAATGCACTTTTGAGAGGCTTTCATAGAATAGAATCAATAAAATTTATGCATTATAAATATGCAAAAGTAATTTGGGATAAGTTGCAAAGCATATATGAAGGAGATAAAGGTGTCAAGAAAGCAAAGATACAAAATCTCAAAGGACAATTTGAAGAATTAAGAATGAAGGATGAGGAAAAAATTAGTGCTTATCTACTTCATGTGGATGAGGTTGTTAATGACTTGGAAGGACTTGGATATCAGACTGAAGAATCTGATATTTGTGATATTATCTTAAGATCTCTTCCAAAGAGATTTAGTGAAAATATTTTTGCTATAGAATAATCAAAAGATGGTGATTCCTTGACAAGAGATATGTTACTTGGTATTCTTACAAATTTTGAGTTAAGAACAAAAGAGGAACTGAATCTTCAGAAGAAAGCAGCCTTCAAAGCAATTAATAAGACAAAGGGTAAGAAGCCAAAATCAAGCAATGAGGCATCCAGCGATGAAGAAGCAAATTATGGCAGAAGAAATAAAGATTCAAGAAGATATAAAGATGCAAAATTTGTTAGATGTTTCAATTGTGGAAAGTATGGTCACTATGCAACTAATTGTCAAGAAGCTAAAAATAATAATGATGAAGAAAAACAAGATTACAAGAAAAAGGAATCAAAAAAATACAAGTACCAAAGGAAAGACAATGATGGGTAAAGTAGACAAGGAAATAATTTCTTTCAAAGACAAAAGAGGAGCTACTATGCAGACAAGGCAAGTAAGTACTCAAGTGATAGTGATAATAGTTTTTCAGATAATGATAAATATGAAGTCCTATTTCTAATTGAAGAAAAATAAGAAGTCAAGAAAAGGTCACCAATAATTCTCAAGTATTTTATATGTGGTAATTTTAGACATCTTGAAGATAGTTGTACAAGGAATGGTTTTAGTTTCAGTGATGATGAATATGAGGATGCACTTGAAGGACCAGAAGAAAATCTTCTAATAGCACTAGAAGAAGAAGAAGGTGAGCCTATATAAGACAAGTCAAAATAAAATGAAGATGTAGACAAAGGCAAAAAAATAGAGGAAGAATAAAAAAAAAGGATTTGATCTGAAGGCAGAACTTATTTATGCTCTTGACACAGTAAAGAAGGTAAGAATGCAAAACTCTAAGCTTGAGTTTCAGTTTCAAGAATGTGATGAAGAAATATAAAGGTTTATAGAGTATCTAAACAAGTCAATGGCTAAGACAAAGAAGTTCAAGGATAAATTAGAAGCAAAGGTCTTAGAATGTGAAAGGTTAGAAGAATAAGTGGCTCTACTAAGGGAAGATTTAGAAAAATCCAAGGATAAGCTACACAAGTTTATAAAGAGTTCAAATATTGTGGATAAGATGATCAAGGTACAAAGAAGGTCAACAAATAAAATAGGTCTTGGTTTTGAACATGCTCAAAAGAAATAAGAAGAAGAGTCAACCTCAAGTTCTGAAGAAGAATAAGAGAGTGTAATAGAAAGTGAGACTTCTAAGGATGATTTGGACAACAGAAAGTTCAGCAAGGAAAGAAACAACGCACAAAGAAGAAACATATGGAACAACAATCATAATATTTTAAGAGATACTAAGATACTAATGAGGTCAAGACAAGGAAACTTCAATGGATGATGTTTCTCATGTCACAGATTTGGGCATATGGCTTCATAGTGTAGGACACATGAAAGATAGGAATATGGGAAATTTAGAAATAGGTAGCTTTTCCATGGGTATTGCTACTCATGTAATTATTTTGGTCACAAGGCAATGAATTGCAGGGTTAATGATAGAAAAGGATATGGCTTCACCAAAAGAAATCCTAAGACATTTGCACCTCAAAGAAATAATAACTTTAAGTGTTATAAGTACAATAATTATGGACATATATCAAAGTGGTGTAGTGCAAATATTCCAAAACCAAGCATGAACATGAACAGGAATAGGAACAAGAATATGGATATGAACATGAACATGAATAAGAATAGGAATAGGAATATGGACATGGATAGGAACATGAACAGGAATAGGAATGTGGACATGAATAGGAACATGAACAGAAATAGGTATTTGGACACAAACAAGAACAAGAGTATGGACATGGATAGGAATAGTCAAAGGAATCAGAAGGATATGATAATAAGGAAAGAGGACAAAGGTAAAGACCAGTGCTTGCTGGGAGTAGAAATACTCCCACCCCAAAATTAACCACCTTAACAGGAGGTGGGGGAGGGGCTAAGCTAAGAGACTCATTCTTAGCCCCGAGCCCCAAAGGTGATCCTTTGCCATTGATATCAAAGGAGGAGAGATTTGAGTAAGGGTGAGATATTTTGTTTAAGGAGAGAGCATTGAGTCAAGAGGAGAAAAATAGGAAAAAGGTCAAGTTTTGGTAAAAAGAATTTGGGTTACCATCAATGACAAAGGGAGATATTGTTGGACATTTTGAGTGATAATTTTTCATTGATGTCAAGAGTGAGTGGTCATTGATGTCAAACTTTCAGCACCAGTCAGTGGTAGTTTTAGTTGGCAACATCCATTTCAGGTTCTCAAATAAATGCAAAAGGATAATTTGGTTTCAGTTTCAAGACCCAGTTCCAGGAAGTCAGATGAGGTCCAAAGTGTAAGAAAAATACCAAGTAAATAATATTATAATACTATTTTATAATATTATGTAAAGGAAGTTTAAAATTAATTTATTAGTTAATTTACTTAACTTATAAAGTTATTTAAATTAATTATTAATTATAAATTAATTTAAGCTAAGGTTAAATAACCCTAATGTGGGTTATTAAAATTAAATTTTGAATTACAAAGTACCAACATGAGGATAAAATTAAAACATGTATATAAGGGGGTAACTCCCACCTTACCAAACCTTACCATGCCTTCGAATATTATTATGAGCTTTAATAATTGTGTTGCGTCCAAAGCGGAGTTAGAGTGTGTGAGTTTCATGAAAAGCAAAACGGTGGAAAAGGCATAAGAGGAAGGGACTCTTCCTTCCTTCACATGGGTATTAGTAGCCCATGTGGTGGGCTCCCAAGTGCTAAGGCACTTAGGCTTGAGGAGAAGGCGAATCGAATCTCACCGAAACCCCTTTTTGGGGAAGAAATATGTATGCTTTAATCTTGGGCGTCAAAAATTTTGGGAATATAGTTTGGGCATTTAAAAATAATTTTTTTCATATTTTAATTGGTTCTAAGGTTGCAAAGGGAGTTATAAGGGTTTTGCAAAATTAAATTTTTAATGTTATTTTCTCAAATATTTTGAAAATATTGTAAGGTGTTTGGTTGATGTTTTATGGTGTTGGATATTATTTTAAGTTGGATCTAATAAGGTGTATCAATAAAATATCTTAATGTATGGTATGATGAGTGTTATTTAAAAGGGAGCAATAAGGCATAAAATGAGTTGTAATTGTTTTGTGTCTAACGAATACTTTTGGAAAAGTGTTGAAGTAATATTGTTGTGTCTAACCATTGAAATTGGAAAGAAGAAAATTGTGATTGAGATAGGTTTTCTAAAGGCACTTTTACATCCAACAAAAGATATGGGCATATTCTACCTAGTGAGTGATTGTTGAAAATTGTGAATGAAAAGTTGGAGTGAAAATGATTGTTTGCTTAAGCATTGTTGAGTGTGTTTTTAATTAATGTGTAACATTGTAAAAGGCTAACACCTAATGTTGTAATGGTTGTAAATCATATGAAAATGAGCATTCATACACAAATTGATGATAAATAACACATAACAAGAAATGTATCTTCCATTAATTTGAATCAATCCATGTTACAAATCCATCCCTCTTAGGGATACCCATTCGATACAACAATTACAGTAGGAAAGATCCCTCGCAAGGGTAGGTGTATTTCAATGCCTTCTACAATGACACGAACTGCTCCAAGGTGTAGATGACCTTCTTCTCCATGATTAGAGGTATTTGTTGCCTTGCATGTCAAAACCCTGTTAGTCCTGCATGCAATAAACAACAAGAGGCATATCAGTAATAAAGGAGGCCTCTCTTGATGAGGCTTTTGGAGGAAGATTGTACAAAATATGTCATAGCAACATGAAATCAAGAAAGTGCAAGAAACATGTTAAACTACATTAAACATGATAATTCTACCATTAATACTGTAAAGGAAACATCAATCAATCTATCTAATGCCTCAATTATGAATTTGAAAGCATGAAAGCATAGAAAAGACCATTAGTATCTTGATTGCAAGAATGAAAGAAAAGTGACTAAAACCCCTAATTCTATCAGTCAGAGTCTCTATTAAAGCAAATAAACATGAAACATGCTTAATCTAATGAAGTTAAAAATATCCTACGGTTAGAAAACAGAGAAATCAGAGATAATACCCTGACCGTGGCTCTGTCCCATGGTGAGCACTGTTAGCCGTGACTGACAGCCATGACTGAGCCTGAGATATGTTTACCCTCCAATTCAGGGGTTGAATCTCTGAATATCTCTATCAAATTGATGGTCAAGGGTCACCTCTGTGTCCTCTGACTAGTTTGGTGGTTGGATTGCTCAGATTGCATGTGAAGTTGGCGTAATTGAGTTTCTTGGCTCTCCTAGCCTCCTAGGACCTCCATGGCTTGAATTGCCATTTTGATCTCTCAATTTGGGGTAAGAAAGCAATATCACAATGCAATTAGGTGAGTGATGAACTCGACAGGGCTTCGCCACTCAAATTCTCCTATGCATCTCTCTCTATCTCCCATTTTGGATGGGGTTCTTATAGCACCTAGGAGGGCTATGTCTTAGCTTCTTGAGGAAGCCAAGATCAAGAATGGACAGCTAGAGCAGTTGGAGGGAAACTTCTAGATCTTTCCACCCCTAAACCGCTCGGATCTACAACCAATTGGCCATTGCAACCGATTTTGGATCGGCCAAGGTCCAACTGATTCTAGCTGCTAGCCACGGCTCTGAGGCATGGTCAACACTGCTAACCGTGGGTGTCAACCGTGGCTAACACTGATTAGGCCAAACTACCTAAATGAGTGGTTAGAACCACTGCTATACCTTGGTATTTGTCCAAGGTCTTCCATATGGTCTTCTAGCATGTCCCATATGAGTAGTCGCCTCGACATGACATGTTTTAGGTGTCTACAGATGCCCCTTTTGAGATGCATTGTGAGATCGAACAACGTTGAGCAAAAATAGACCTCCTAAAATGATGTCGTAGGTTGGATGATGATCATTAGTCTGATCAACATTAGATGCTCAAGGTCCAGCAAAAGGATGTGCATCCTAGAATCATTGCTTCCAACTGGATGGAAGGCTTAAATTTGCAAAGCTTTGGCAAGCTCTAGTGGTGATCGGGTAGCTTCAGTGCTACTATAGGCTTCCACACCATATAGATCCGAAAGGAGGAGAGCTACTAACTGAACTATCATATTTGCTTTTTCCCCAAGAAGAGGGTAAGCTTATGATAGTCATTGGCAATGATTCGTAAGACGAATGCAATTTTGACAAGATCAAGGGATCTTCTATTGACTTTGATTATGATTATGATATTATGACTACCCCCTCAAGCGATGAGTCGATGAGGGTAATGACAATTGAAGTGACGAGTCACTTGACCACTATGAATGACTTTGAACAAAATAAGATTTAGCATTTGATAATTGATTAGGCCTAATCAGCTATGATTGCAACTGTTAAGAGTAATTGTACATCTCTATCCCATGGAGCGGTCCAACCTCAATGGCCTTCTTAGGGAATCAAGATGATAGCAATTCCAATTAGGCATGTGTTGAATCATATTGTTCGATGATCTGCTGAAAATGTCATAGAAGAAGTGATATGATTGCTTCATTCCCATGGAGTAGTTCGATCGTCTAGGCCTTCTTAGGGATTGAAATGAAGCATAACAATTCCATGATGATGAATTTACCCCAAATGTCCTTATGGTAATTTACTCATCCTGTCAGATTGCATGGAGCGCAAGTCGCTGCAACCGCCAAGTGTATAGGGTAAATTACTAGGTACAAGGTGCATTTGGATTTTTAGTTTATCTAATTTTTTTCATTATTTTTAATGTTTTTGGCAATTCTAGTCAGATGGGTATTTTTAATTTGGCATTTTTCAACTCCTCACGATGGGATTTTGGAGCATTTATTATGGTTTGCTAGCCACGTTTGTCAATAACAGCTAGGTTTTCAAATTTTTCTAGCCACGATTGACATCCATGGTCGAAAAACCCTAGTTCTGCACCCACGGGTGTCAACCACGGTCAGGCAAAAAATAGGAAATATTTAAAAAATTTGTTGTCATTTTCGATGTCATTTTCAACTTGACAGCTTGCAAAACCTGAGTGCTCTGAGAGGTGTTTGGACAATTCTGACGTGAAGCGCTACTGCAACTCGACCTCACCACCAACCGCATTGATGGCAGCCCAACCTGGAGGAGCCGGTGCTACTAAGGTAGAAGCACACAAAACCCTCGACCATTATTTATTTTTACTAGTTTAAAATTAACCTCATTAAGTAATGGGTCAAATGAACATCATTAAATCATCGGTAATGAACCTCACCCTAGTTAGGTTTAGCTTAGGTTAGCTTAAGGGGAGGGTTAAAATTATTTAAAAAATTTGTTTTTGTTTTCTTCTTTTTGTTTTATTATTATTTTTTTTTTTGGGGGGTCTCGGGATGAGGAAGGACCCTGAAAAGGCCTTCCCTCCTGACCGCGGCTGGTAGGTGCGGTCCCCAATTGGAAAATTGGGGGACACGGCTATCATCCATGATGGGATTTAAATCCCAACGGTCATAAAATTGACCGCCATCCCGATCGTGGGTCTGAGCCACGGTTCGATGACCTTAGGAAAAATTTTTAATTTTTTTCAATTTTATTTTTGAATTTTAAAGCACTTTATCATTTTTTTGAATTTTTAGGTGCATTTTTTATTTTTATGTGCTTTTATGATTTTATGATTTTGTTTGTCATTTTTAAGTCACTTTTTATGTATTTTTGGTTGATTTTTATTTACTTTTGCCTTATTATCTACCATCGACCAGAATCTGACTATGAGGGCGAGGGAATTGAAGATCCTTCACAACCTGCGTGGTGCCCTGACCTAGGTGGAGTAGGATTGGTTTAGGGCTATGGGATTTGGCTACGTCTTGCACCTCCCCACCATTAGGGCCGATCAGGCCTACATGACTGCATTGGCCCAATGTTGGGATGCGCGGACCAATACCTTTCACCTATCGACAGGTGAGATGACTATTACTCTGGAGGATGTCTACCACATCTTCCGACTCCCTCTGGATGGTGAGGCCATCACATCTTCATCTATGGAGGTGAAGGATGCAGTATTCATGATGATCTTTGGTGGTCACAACGAGGCAGCACAACGACACTCGGACCATGGAGGGGTCCACATTGAGCACTGGTACACCCAACGGGTCTTCTCCCAATGAGCAACCATTTTCATGCACTTGATCATGCAGATTGTCCTACCCGACTCTTCTAGAGTGAGGTTCCCTTGGAACCTCCTAGATAGGATGCAAGATGTCCTAGTGAGCCCTATTGATCAGCCCTTGATCCTATCCTATGGGAGTGCCCTACTAGCGTAGCTCTATAATGAGTTGTACTAGATCACATAGAGGAGTAGAGTAGGCATCGGCTGCAGCCTATTACTTCAGATCTGGGGGTGGCAGCACATTAAGATCGAGCACCCCACTAGTTTACCACTCGAGATCGGCACCATTGAGGAGGTGCACTAGTGCTACATAGCATGTTGGCCTTGCATAGGAGGGCTTCTAGAGCAGGTCTCACATAGGGGACCTGGCTCACTACATTGGATAGTTCTCACGACTTCATGCGAGTGAGGTGGACTGGCACCCATACCTAGACTACCCTCCATGGATGGAGGTCGATGATCAACTACACTAGGCATGCAGAGATAGATGGCTCCTCGGATGCAAGTCCGAGGTACGGGAGTTCTTTTACTTCTCTCGTGTCACCAGACAGTTTGGTATTAGGCAGGACATTCCAGAGCTACCTACCATCTACCATCGCCTCACTCTAGAGAGGGACTTGGCATGGCCTAGGGTGACTCCACTAGGCGATGAGGACGATGAATTTTAGGAGTCAAGGTTGACCGATGCAGGGACTACTCTTGATTATGACACTTGGTGGACACTCAGGGTATGGCAGGGTTTCGAGGGCCCCTTGGGTAGGATAGTAGATGATGCAGTCGAGGGCGCAGAGGGAGCAGAGGTAGACCCTCATGGTCATTGAGTCTATCAGAGGATTGAGGGTGGATGGGGTGAGGGAGGAGTTGTAGAGGATGCACCTCTAGTTGAGGAGGAGGGTGATGCTCTCGAGGAGGGTGAGGCCCCACCTGATAGCGAGGTTGGATAGCTCAGGGTCTAGGTTGCTAGCCTACAGACTTAGGTAGGCTCTCTACAGACACAACTTCTACATCGGGACACCACCATTGCCACCTTATAGGCAAAGGTTGGGGATCTACAGTCTTGACTCACAGTAGGGCAGTCTCAGTGGTGCATCTACGAGGAGGAGAAGACCGCTCTACAGGCCAGGATTGCCTCGGTAGATATAGAGATACAATGGGTTATAGGCCAGTGCATCCTCCTACAGTCTCATCTAGATGCTCTTAGGGCATAGCATGATGCACTTCAGGTTGAGAGGGGAGATCCCTCTACTTCATAGGTTGCTCTAGCACCACCAGCTACTCCAGTAGCTCAAGTAGTACAGGGTTTAGCAGGGCTAGATCAAGGGGTAGAGATCAGGAGACTCCGGGCTCTAGTGCAGTAACACATCGATGATAGAGCACAAGATTTTGCCTACATCACTTCCTTGAGAGGATCAATTCAGCTACTTGGGGGTGAGGTTTCGGAGATGCCCATGGCTTCAGGCTCTTAGAGGACTCACACTCGGGAGATAGGCCAATCTTCGTCTCACTCCAGCCATAGGAGTCACATATCAGAGAGGACCTCGGGTGCCAGCTCTAGACGTAGGGATGGTGGAGGTGAGGGTGGAGCCTCATAGACTGGGGGTGCATGCGCTACTTAGTACGGATCTATGATAGATGCTACTATACCATTTTTGTGTGTAAGGTCGAGGACCTACACAGCTGTAGCCTACGGGTATTTTTGACATATATCGGTGTACTACTTATTATATATTTATTTATACACACACACACATATATATATATATGATCTGACATTGAGACTTATTATATGTGCAATTTATTTGTTTTATTGTTTTTAGATTTTATGAGATGCATATGGATGCAATGCTTAGATGTGATGTTTATTTTATGCTATATGATGTGATGTATGGATGACATGCACTAGCTAGATGATGGATATATGATTTTAGATGCAATGATATATATGTGTGTAGATGGACTACTTATGATGAATGTATATGAATGCAATGTTTGTTGTTAAATGCATGTGTAATTTATTGTACTTGTATGCATTTAATTTATGTTGTTATGACATAATCTATGCCATGTATGTATTGCATATATATTTTTCTATGATGAATTTTATGTAAATGGACATGTATGCTTTAATCACTTAAAACATAATGTATGAATGCAATATGAGTTTAACAATCTAATGGATGACACCACAGAATGTATAACAATCATGAAATGTAATTGCTATATCTTTTTATGAAAATTGATAAATTGTACACCCATATGTGAGATGCAATGATATATGGTTTCTATTCATAAGCTTTTGTAAATTAGAATAATATGGATAACATAGTCAGTGGCCATTTAAATATCATTTCTGACATCCATCCGGTATCTAACCTATATTACAAATAATTCTAATAAACAAACTCTCATAAAAGAAAATTGATTTTTGATGATTGCATTGAAAATTGGTTGTTGCTATTTGGGAATTTTTGAGGTTTACCATGAGACTCAAACACCTTAGTTGACTTATCAAAAGTTGTATACTGACCATACTAGACTTCTGAAATATAAGGTTTTCACTAGGATAGACCCTAACTATTCATTATCCCTGTGTGTGCAAATGAGTATATTAGATAAGGCATAAGCATACCCCGATGTCAGGCAGGATTCTTTCAACCCATTGCTAAGATTGGGGATCCTCAAATGTCTATCCAATCCTAGGTTTGAATTTTAGTTAGACTAGACCACTAGGCGATACAGGACACCTGAAGCTAGCTCTTCCACATTCAAACATTGGTCTACATAAAAGTGAAATGCTAATGTATCAAACATATCATCATGCGTAAGGTATGGTAGTGTTGACAATTCCAGGGATTCAAGCTCACCCCCTTCTTTTCTTTAATTTATTGGGATACTTGCTCATGTAAAGTGATAAGAATCACTATTTATTTTGTACTTCTCTTTTAGTGATAAAAACCACTATTTATTTTGTACTTTTCTTTTTTTTGAGCAAGGGATTTGATATTGATTTGATTTCACTTTGAATTTGATCTTGATTTGATTTGATTTCTGAGGATTTAACTTTGGAATTTCACTCGGGGATTTCATTCTGGGATTTTGCTCCTTCATTTGTAAGCAAGGGATTTATTTGGGTAGGGGGTAAGCTTGTCCTTTTGCCAATTGCCAATATTTCTCGGATTGTCCGCATAGGGGGATAAGCAAGATAAAATTTTCACCTCAGGATACCTGGTCCCACTTCATAGCTTTCATCTTCCCCTAGTCCTAATTAGGATTGTTTAGTTTGGATATTAGTGATAGGATTTTGATATGCTAAGTGCTATCAAAACTAGACCTCATCTACAAAAGTAAAGCAAGATTTCTACCAAACTCTTGAGAAGACCACTAGGTATGGTTGAGTGACCGAAAAACCTTAGTATATTCTTCATAGCAACAAGAAGGGTTGTGTTGAAAAACACAATTACTCACACGGGTGATGAATGATGATGATAGTGCAAAGATGCATGATTGAAATACAAATGTGGTGTCGTTTGTAAGATTGCCAATACAAACTATCCTAATGCAAGTGCGACGGATGGATATGCCTAATGCAATGCAAAATGAAATGCATGCGATAACTAGAATGCGATGATGCAAATGAAATGCAATGTGCAATTGTTTTTGAAATTTTGATATTTTCCAAAAAATTTTAGATTTTATTACTTTTTAATTTGACCAAAGGGCTTATAGATGCCTTTGGAGCCTTTTACTGGATGACCAAAGGGCTTACAGATGCCTTTGGGGCATTTTTATGGTTTTAGGCATAAAATGCTTTAAGATGAAGGATGTTGAGAGGTTCAGGCTCTTCAACCCCTTCCAACGATGTCAAGCGGTATGTCCCAGGTCCAATCTTCTCAGAGATGATATAAGGACCTAACCAATTAGCCGTAAATTTGTCTCACATTTTTGGCGGTAGATTTGAGTTCTGTTGGTTCTCTTTCAACACAAGATCACCAACCTCAAAGTCTCTCAAATGGACTTTGTCATTGTAAGCTCATTTTAAGCGCTCCTGATAAACGTGGAGATGCTCAAGGGCATTCACGCGATGTTCATCAAGTAGCATCAATTGATCTAGGTGAGCTTGCCACACGGTGTCATCATCGATGAACTCTTTCAATGCGATGCGCAACATTGGAATTTCCAACTCTAAGGGCATAATGGCCTCAGTGCCATATACTAGTGAAAATGGAGTTGCCCCAGTGGGTGTCCGAATACTAGTCCTGTAAGCCCATAATGCAAGGGGCAGCTGGATGTGCCAATCTTTATGATGTTCTTGTACCATATTTTTCAAGATGGATACCACTGTCTTGTTTGAAGCCTCAGCCTACCCGTTTGCCTATGGATAATATGGAGTCGCAAAACTATGTTTGATCTTGTACTTGAATGTCAAAGCTCTCACAGTTTTGTTTTTGAATGATGTGCCATTATCCAAAATTATCTTGGATGGTATCCCAAAATGACTTATGATATTGGTGAGTATGAACTCAACAATACGTGCTCCAGTTGTCATTGTTAATGGGATTGCTTCCACCCACTTAGTAAAGTACTTAGTAGCCATAATAATGAATGTATGCTATCCCGATGATGGAGGAGAGATCTTACCGATGAGATCCAAACCCCACTGAGCAAATGGCCAAGCCGCTTGAATGGGCTATAAGGCCTATGATGGTAGGTGCGCAAGATTAGCATGATGTTGGCATTTAACACATTTCTTGACATACACATTGCAATCCTTCTCCATAGTGGGCCAATAATAGCCCATGCAAAGGATGCACTTGACGATAGCCATGCCATTGAAATGGCCACCACACGTACCATCGTGAGCTTGCAAAATTGCCCAAGATGATTCTTGGGGCTCAAGACAATGAAGGAGAACTCCATCGTAGCTTCGAAGATACAAAATATCTCCTAACAAGAGATACTTTATCACTTTCTATTTAAATGTGCGCTTCATGGCATACGACAATCCTTGAGGGATTACACCAAGCTTAAGGAAGTCGTATATCTGCGACATCCAGTTTTGATAGCTCTCAGCCTCAACTGACAAGATAACATGTTCCCCCTACGGTTTAACATTCGCAAATGCAGACTAGAAAACAACCTTATGGTGGATGGTAGTACCACTTCCCGTAGGATCCTACGAGATCAAAGGCCCCATGATGCTCCCTTGAGAAAGTATCTGGCTTTGTAGAACCACTCATGGTTTGGTTCTACCTGAATCATGTTGATTGACTCTTTGTTATCCAAAGATTTGCACTGCATAGCAGAGTGTGACAATGTTTTTACATGGATGGTAGTAAAATCAGTAGATGAATTCTGAGGGATTAAGGATCCCAAATATGCCATAGTGTCTGTAAATCTGTTTGATGAATGAGGGATTGCCTCGATGTCATACCATTCCAACTGAGCTAAATATGTATCAACAAGATCTTTGTAAGACTTTAGGATAGGACATCGACACTTAAAAAGTCCCTTCACTTGGTTAACAATGAGAAGGGAATCACCAAAGATATTTAACCTTTTAATCTTCATGGTGATAGTTGTTTGGAGGCCCAAAATTAGGGCTTCATATTCAACATTATTGTTAGTGCAAGGAAAGTCCAACTTAAATGACAAGGGCATAGGAGCACCTTGCGGTATGAACAACACTATTCCTACACCACCCCCTTGCTCACACTTCGAACCATCGAAGAACAAGGTCATATCAGCTTTGTTATCTGGTTCTTCAGGTTTGGGTGCTTCTAATAAGGCAAAAACTATGTCATCAAGAAGCTCAATGGTGAGGGGCCTACTATTCTCGAGAGGTACCTCAGCCAGCTGATCAGCTATGACCTGTCCCTTAATGGACTTATGGCTAATGAATTCTAGATCAAATTCTATCAATAGCATGATCCACTTTGCAGTACATGTATTATGATACGTCTTGCTCATCATATACTACAAAGGATTTTGTTTTGATATGACATACGTCGTATGACTTAACATATAATGTCACAATTTCTTTGTAGCAAACACTACTGCTAAACACAGCTTTTCCACGTATGCATATCCTAGCTCATAACTCACCAAGGTTCGGCTAATGTAATATATGGCTTGCTCTTTGATTTGCACGTTCTTTTGGGCTAACATGGTCCCTAATGCAAAGTCAGTTGCCGATATATAGCAAGAACAACTCATCTGGTCTTGGTGGAGCTAGCACTGGCAACGTTGCCAGGTATTGCTTAATCTCAGCAAAGGTTGCTTGATAGTCCTCGTCCCAATTGAATGGGATCCCCTTGTGTAGTAGTCGATTCATGGGTCGATATTTATCTGATAATTGTGTGATAAATCACTTTATGGATGCTACTTTTCCCTATAGGCTTCTTAATTCCTTGATATTCGTGGGAGGATGCATTTCTAAAATTGCCTTGACCTTTTCTGGATCAACTTCGATGCCTCACTTTGAAATGATGAATCCCAAGAGTTTTCCTGAAGTCACACCAAATATGCACTAATTAGGATTCAACCTGACATTATACTCTATCAAATGATCAAAGACCTTTCTTAGGACCTCAGCATGCTCTGAACGCAGCAATGACTTTACCAATAAGTCATCGATGTAATATTCTAAGATCTTATGCATATAGTCATGAAAGATATATGTCATAGCCTGATGATATGTGGAACCAACATTATTAAGACCGAATGGCATAACCTTATAGCAAAATGTCCCCCATGGAATTATTGTAGCACCCTAAAATTGGCATAGTGAAATTGTAATAATTACATTCATCCTAGTAAATAATTTAAATTCAAATTTTAACCTCCCAAACCGCCCGTTAACCGTCGGGTAATCCGTTTCCCCCTTTTTCGTGCCATTTTTAGAGGTTGTTTTGACCGTTTGACGATATCGTCGCCGATCAAACGATATCGCCCCAGATCTGACGATTTCGTCTAGGCTAGGACGTCCAGACGATCTTGTCTCAAAACTAATTTTGCACAATTAGCTTCTGTTCCAACGGGTCTCTAATCCAGGCAGAAGCGTGTCTGCACCGTTAGGGACCCTCCCCCATTGGAGATCTCCCAAATAGGGATGATCTCCAACCTCCTAACCTCCCTCCTAAGCCTATTTAATCCTAAGCCCTTCCCTTAGCACCCCCTGGCTGAAATTCCCTGTAACCCGACTGCATACATGTTAAAACATCCTAAGTTTCTATTTTGCATTAGTTCTATACAATTTTGTTGCAGGTACCATATTGTTTTTCAGTCGAAGCAAGCTTACATCGTCGCCGATGAACCTGTTCAGATCGGAGGTGAACCTGTCGAATCAGAGACGATTTCGTACCAATGCGAGATGATTTCGACTGCAGTCAACATTGAGGCAATCAGTGCCTGAAGTTTGCATTTCTCCATCTTTTCTCTATTGTTTTATTCTGCAATTAGCTTAGTTTATTCAGTATTTTATACTATTTTGCATTTTGGAGTTCACCCATCTAGATCAAATGCATGATTAAATCATAATTATTATCTAATTAGCATAATTCATTCCTGTTTCTATTTTCAAGTTTCAGTTTGATATTGTTGCTATCATTTTATACTATTTCCCTCTATTATCATTGTTGTATTTTCTATATTTTGCACCTATTTCTCTGATTGCAGGTCTCTGACGAATTCGTCAGATCTCAGACGATCTTGTCTGATCTCAGATGATCCTGTCAAATCAGAGGTGATCCTGACTGCTTCAAGAATCAGAATCATCATCAGACATCCGGATCAGGTATTCCTCATTTATATTCTGTAATTTCTCTATTTTTTGTCTTTAAATCTATTTTTTGTACTCATTGAATTTGCATCTTCATATAGAATAGCTTAGACGCATTTTGGCCAAACCTAGGATATGAATGCTTAAGGATAAAATGAACACATAAAACACATTCCCAACCTAGGCGTGGAAACTGCCATTAAATGTTTCTTGGTGAACCCACCATCCATCGAAAAATCACCAATAATACACCTCCCTTGAGAGGCGGGACCTTCGCAAGTCCTCTCAATCCGAGGTACCGCGACATCCTTTTCACATCCCCCTTTCGGGCACGGATCCTATAGCCTGAAGGTAAGGGTGTGAAAAATTTGGAGCGATACATTTTGGTGAACCCGACGTGAATGCATTGTAAACCTTTTGAAAACAAAAACAAAAAAAAATATATATATATATATATATGTATACAAGAAAAAAAAATAACAAAATCATCATTTCAAGTTTGTATGTTTTAGATTCAATTCTAAATAGTAGATGCTAAATATTACTTTTAGAAGTACTAAAGAAACCATGAGTTTTTACTCAAATCAATATGAGCCCATCAGTAATGTTGGAAGAATTCAGCCAAATACATTTGTTGATTATGACCAACCTCATCCCTATTCAACATCACCTCCATCACACTTTTCTCATTTTTCATCCATAACCCAACAGGACAATCCCTTTGCCAATCCTCTTCATAACGATATTATCTATTCTCCCATATATCCATATTATGTCTATCAATCCACATATAATCCTCCACCACCTTTTCAATATTCTTCTTTCAATACAACACATCCATTTCAACAAGAAAATACTTATTCTTCCAATTCTACCATGCACTCACCTCATGCTTCGCAATCTTCCTGTCATCATTCTACCCATAATAAAGAAAGTAGAGGTGAGAAACCATTAGGTCCTTTTATGACGAAATTCCTAAGGCATTTATCAAAAACCTCTCAAAAACCTTCATCACGTAAATTTACTAAGCTCAATCAACCAATGGATATAATTCTCAAGTATTTACTTGACACAAATAAGATTGAACTCCCTTCCATAAGACAACTTGATACCACATCAGATTGGTTTAAACCTGAGCTACATTGTGAATATCATAGAGTAGATGGACATATGACACAAAATTGTAAAGATTTAAGATGTGCAATTCAAGATTTGATTGATAAGGGTCTTTTTAATATAAAGGAATTACAATCTACAACTCGATTATAAATCTCCAAGTAAACAATCAAACTCCTACACAACAAATACCAATAATCAATCAAGACATGGGGATCTCCCAAGAACCCCTATTCAATTATCAACAACAAGAAACCAATCAAATATTGCATGTTAATGTGTCCCATCATGATGATATTATTAATATTGTAACAAAAACTACAAATGAGCAACCTCAAGTTCAATCAACTCAATCTGATATTCAAGATATGGATTCCTCATTTGACCAACCTTCAAAACTATCTTTGGCTCTAGAGAATGATCCAAAATGGAATGTAAGCATAGAAAGCTCATATTTAGAATCAAAATCTCAATCTGAAATCCACTTTGATAGCCAACAACAAGTGATTAATCCTCAAGCAAAGATATCCCTTTTAGAAGTATTACAAATTTCTCACAAGGAAATTTTGTTCAAAATACCTAGCCAACAATTTGTTCCTCATCATATTTTCTCTAAGAACATAATTAATGGTGTAAACCCTCTTGAGGTTAACCATATTTCATTCTATGATGAGGATATTCCTTCCTCTACTCCACAAGAAGACTACTATCTTTACATTACAGGATCTAGTAAAGAAACACTTGTTAGAACTATCATGGTAGATAATGGCTCCTCTCTTAATTTATGCACTTATCAATTATTCCAAAAACTCAAATCAAAGGAAGAAGATCTTAATGAATCAAATGTTATTATAAAATATTTTAACAATGAAATTCAAGAAGCTCAAGGTACTATAATTTTTCCCTTTAATATTGGATCCAAGATCCTGGATACTTTATTTTATGTAGCATATTGCCCTTCACCTTACAACCTACTTCTCCGAAGTCCTTGGATTCATACGATGAGGGTTTTCCCTTCCACTCTTCACCAATGTTTGAAGTTTGAACTTGCAAATAAAATTGTTACCATACATGGTGACCCAACACCATTTGAAGAATATTTAACGGTTGAAACATCAAGTTCTATACATTCTCTATTGTCACAATTATCTTCTATCCATCACTTTTCTTCATCCATATATGATCATCCTTGTTTACCAAATAACACCCATGCATATCTTTCACATATACTTCCTCCATCTTATCAAGACTTGGAATATAGTGATAAGAATGAAGAACTTTCTTATCCTTCTTACATTTTATTTTGTAACATGATCAATTTTACACATATAAAAGTCAAATCTTTTGCTACATTATTCTACATTATAACAAAGCTTTTGTTATCACTACCTTTTATTCATCACCTTCTATTCTTACCTTCACCTCAACCAGATTATCCTTCAAAACCTCCTTTGATTTTGAAGCAACCTTAGACATGCTATACTCAAATAACCTTGTATAGTGTATATAGATCATCTTGTATATACCACCAATTTCAATTCATAAATTAAAATCAAAATACAAAAAAATCAAAATCCTCAAAATCTTCAAAAAAATACTAATGCAACTAAGGACCTTAAAGGTAAATTTGAGCCCAACTGGCTTGGACCATACATTATCACTGCTAAATTTGAATCAGGAGCATACAAATTATCTACCTTAGATGGTAAAGAACTTAAAGAACCCATGAATATTTTGCATCTTAAACGTTACTATGTATAAATTTGGTCATTTCATCCTTGTATATATTTGTTTAAAATATTTCAAAATCACTATCTTGTATTTCTTTCCAATTTATAAATTCAAAAACACCAAAAACATTCATAATCATCAAAATCTTCAAAACTATTTGTTGCATTTATTTATGGCACTTGTTAATTTTTTGTTCAAAAACAAAAATAAAAAAATGATAAAAATAAAAAAATAGCAATATTCTTGACTCTTTCGAAACCAAAACAATATAAAGAAGAAAGAGAGAGTCAATATTCTCAAAACTTCTCAAAAAGTATTTATATATATTTTCTTACAATTATTGCAGTTATATGTTTCAAATTATTTTGGATAAATTAGCATTTATTTGGAATCCCTCACTTGCACACTCACAAAAATAAATATCTTGATTTTATCCGGCATGATTACTAATCTCTCTTATATCAAAGTCCACAAAATTCAATTAAATAAAGTTTGAGCATAGAGAATTGATCTTGTTATTTACTTAAACCAAGCACATCTTTTCACAATAAAATGATTATATTTGTAATTTCCATGTTTTGCTACATAGTAGACGTGATTTCTTGAGCGAAAAGTTTCCCCTGCTATCCTATCATGCACATGGTCTAGAATCTTTGAGAATTGGCAAAAGGACAAGCTCACCCCTACCCGCAATAAAAATCCCTTGCTCTACAGCTAATCCGAGCAAGTATCCCTAGCATAGAAAAAAAATAAAAAGCAAAGTTCAAGAAAAAGAGAAAAGAAAAATGTTATTTTATATCATTACAACAATATTTCAAGCACTATCTCAAAAATCAAGCAAAAAATACAAAAAGAAAAAGAAGCAAAGTTCAAAAGAAAAAAAAAAAAGCAAAAGAAAGCAAAAGCAAAAGCAATAAAATCCCTTTCCCTACCCTTTGAAAAGAAAAGAAGGGTTGATGAGCTTGAATCCTTGGAATTCTCAATTATTCAAAAACTGTGAGGTAAGCCCCATAACAGGTGGTTTGTGCCCAACCTGCTTGGCCTTGGGTAACTCCTAGCGTGGTGATATGTCTGTCACATTAGCGACCTTCTTTTGTACAGACCTATGTCTGCTTATGGATTAGCTAGCTCTTGATAATCCGACCTACATAGTAGTCTAGTATGGTTATATGCATCTACATCATGGTTAATGAACACTTATTTGGTTTCTTCAAATCACTTGTATCATATTATCTTGCTCAAAACTGGTAAATGCACAAAGCAATTGCACACACATTTGTATTTGAGAGATTTTGTGTATCATTATGATAAATCAAGATCGGAAATGAATTCACATATGCACATGGGATTCCTTATAAATCTAACTTTTGTCTTCAAAATACTTTGAAATATTCTTTTTGCAACTTGTTTGGAATAATTCAAGTACAGTTGTTTAGCATAAAGACAACTATATAATAGAAAAATCAAAATTTTCTTTCAAAAATATACAATCAAAACATATATATCTGGTTGACTTTCGCGACGATGGTATAGTTCCAAAACCAAAATTGGAATTTTATGCCTAGCGCAAGTCCTCATCTTCATATTTTTTTTTTATTAAAAATCAACCATGCAATAAAACTATCTCTTTTTTGATTTTCGCGATGATGGTATAAGTCTATACCTACATATTCTATGCCTAGCGCAAACCATTGTAACAATTTTTATTCCCCATTTATTTAAAAATCATGAAAACCATATGACTTAATTCATTATGTTACACAAATTATGCTTTTAAGCATGCACATTTTCATTATTTCATGTCATTATGTTAACCTTCAAATTTTGCAAAGATGGTATAATTCCTAAGGAATTATCAAATAAATTATCACACTTAGGAATTTATGCCTAGAAAAATCATTTTAACATTATTTCATGCATACTATTTTTATGAAAATCTGAAAAACAAACCATCATCACCATCATTTTCACCATTGCACCAAAGTCTTAAGACAGTCTCTTAAGCACTCTTTTACTTTTAACAATATTTTTATACTGGGATTAGCTTGATGACCGAGTGAGCAGCGACTCCATGAAATGGTCTATAATAGCGACAATGTCCTTTGAAATTATTGTTAGAAGTCTCTTTTTATTTTTTTATCACATTACATCACAAACAATCAATTTGTTACATCAGATTATTTCATTTAAAATATTACAGACATGACATCAAAATTATAAATTTTCAACATGACATAATTTCATGAATCCTCAATCCAATCATCAAATTAATCAATCAAACATAAAAGCATCATCAACATACACATAACACAAGTCATATGATCAAAAACATATCATATATATATCAAAAGTATATATACATCATCAAAACTAGATTGGTATGCCACAATCTGTACCTCGGCATACTCAATCCTCTATCAACAAAAAATAATAATAATACATGCTCTATGTCTCAATCTGTACAAAGCCGTGCAGTGCTCTAGCCTCGAGAACCCCTCGAGCTCTCAGCCTCATCTCCTCCCCCACCCTGAGGTGGACGAGGTGGCCCCATCGTAGTATGTGTAGTACTGCGAGTCCTAGTCATCGATCGGGATGAGGTCCTCGATGACCCGATCTTGATCGGATCTGCGATGTTGGTTGGTAGGGGTAGTCTATCCTCCTCTGGCACCAGTTGATAGTACAAATTCTGGTAGAAAGTAATTTGGGCAATAGCCCGTGTCAGCTCCCCAGTGCTCGCCCCTCCGCCCCGTGCCCTGAGGCATGCAATCTCGTCTCGGAGCTGTGTAACCTCAGCTCGGTGTCATGCAGCCTCCTCCTGTAGGGTCTGCACCTGCGCCTGGAGATGGATCATCTCCGCTCGGAGAGTAGCTGTCTCACTACTCTCCCCTATGTCGACACCCTTGCCCTTATCGGGCGATGGTGGCCTCTCTCTCTATGGAGAAGGGGGTCTCGCCTCCCTCCTCTCCCTCTGCCGTGGCCTCTCCTGTGCCTGTGGCCTCCTCAGCTCTCTCCCGTCATGACCCTGGGCCACCTCCATAGCCTCCTGGCATCGCCTCCCTATTCGATGCACAACTACGTGTATCGAACCCTGAGCCCTCGTCATTCGAGGAGGGCGGATGCCTGCGTACCAGGCATCGTAGCCATCTGCGACCCCTGCATCGTCCCCATCCACTGGCTGAATGGGGGCATCGTCCGAGTCCTGACTCCAAAAACGTTGCATGTCTGGAGCCCCGCTCACTGTAGTGTTATCCCGGACAGTCCAGGAAAACTCATAATCCCTGAGAGATGGGATCCCCTGCTGCAGACCGAACTATCGCAAAACTCGGTCATAGCGGTGGAGCTCCACCTCTCCCCTCTCCATCCATAGCCAGCACACTCGCCTAACGTGAGCTAACTCCTGTCCATCCTCGGCCCACCCTGGATGCTCCCTCCAAGGCCTCCAGGTGATCTGATCCGGGACAAGGTCATCTAGCAGTCTCCGGGACATCGAAAGGTCGATCCGTCGCTGTGACCCTCTTCGAAGCCACCAGTAGAAAACTCGGGGCCTCTCCCCATCAATCCCTATCAGAGGAAGCCCTACCGGCCTCTGCACTGCAATGTGCTCCCAGCACCAAACCTGTAGGAGCGATGTCATCACCAGACATCGGCCGCCCTTGTACACGACCCCATGCAGGATCCTGTACAATCGGCATAGCACATAGCTACCCCAAGAAAACCTGTAGCCATGGTCCCGCATGTCGTAGATCACATCTGCTAGCATCCATGGCACCCTGCACCCGCTCTGGTGGCACAGCAAAAGTCCACCAACTACTCCAGCTAGAACCCGTGTGAGTCTAGATGCCCCAGGCATCTGACGCAGTGCCTCGATGTTAACTCCGCCCTTCTCCAGGGTGAAGCTCGGGTCACCACACAATCGCCCCATAGCATGGCCCTGATTGGCCATAGGAGTGATCAATCGTCCTTGTATGGGGATTCTTAGAATCCTCCATACATCCTCCAAAGTGGGAGTCATCTCCCCTGTAGGTAGCCAAAAATAGGAAGAACCCGGATACCATCTCTCTGCTAGGGCTATCAGTAGCCCCATATCTCGTAGACACTTGTGGCATCTCTGCCACATGTCGTAAGTCGGCTCGTGCCAGCTGATCCCACTCTGCTTGTGTAAGAGCGGCCAAGTCATCTCTTAAACCTCCATACTTCCATTCCCTACTTTTTAGCAAACCTCTCTGCAACATAAACAACAAAACAACAAACAATCATTAATAACAAATTCAAGTATTTAAAAATGCAAGTTAAAATAAGTTCAATTTTATGCAATTGATGATATCGTCCACTATTGGACGATATCGTCCCAAATTTGAGCATAATCGTTTCTGATTTCGTAGGTCGAAATCGTCCCTAATTTGACGAAATCGTCCCCCTTTCGTCGATTTCGCCCTTGGACGAAATTGGCGAAATTGAGACGATTTCGTCGAAATCGGGACGATTTCGTCCCGACGACGTCGACGGCCCAAAAACGGCCGCGATGCTCAAAAATTGATTAAAATTCACCTAAAAAGCATGTAAAATCAAATTAAAGCATTCTAAGTTAAGTCTAGACTCTTACCCGTAGCCCGCGTCGGACCTCTGTTGATCTGTGCATCGTCTCCACCATTTTTGCTTCCAGAGCTCTAAAACCAATAAAAATGAACAGTAAAAATGAATTAGGGTTTTACCCTATTTTTCTTAATTTTATTCAAAAATAATTCAAAATTAATTTTGCTTTTTCGCGTTTTTACCTCAAACGTTCGATTTGGGTAAAAACACGGAGGGGGCACCATAGTAAGTCGTCGTACGATTCGACCAAGAATCGTCGCCTAAAAATGGGAATAATTTTTGCTTTCTCGTAGATCGAGAAGAACTCATCTTTAACGCATTTTCTTCGAAAAATTCGCTAAAGAGGGGGCAAAATGTAGCACCCTAAAATTGGCGCAATGAAATTGTAATAATTACATTCATCCTAGTAAATAATTTAAATTCAAATTTTAACCTCCCAAACCGCCCGTTAACCGTCGGGTAATCCGTTTCCCCCTTTTCCGTGCCATTTTTAGAGGTTGTTTTGACCGTTTGATGATATCGTCGCCGATCAGACGATATCGCCCCAGATCTGACGATTTCGTCTAGGCTAGGACGTCCAGACGATCTTGTCTCAAAACTAATTTTGCACAATTAGCTTCTGTTCCAACGGGTCTCTAATCTAGGCAGAAGCGTGTCTGCGCCGTTAGGGACCCTCCCCCGTTGGAGATCTCCCAAATAGGGATGATCTCCAACCTCCTAACCTCCCTCCTAAGCCTATTTAATCCTAAGCCCTTCCCTTAGCACCCCCCTGGCTGAAATTCCCTGTAACCCGACTGCATACATGTTAAAACATCCTAAGTTTCTATTTTGCATTAGTTCTATATCAATTTTGTTGCAGGTATCATATTGTTTTTCAGCCGGAGCAAGCTTACATCGTCGTCGATGAACCTGTTCAGATCGGAGGTGAACCCGTCGAATCGGAGACGATTTCGTACCAATGCGAGACGATTTTGATTGCAATCAACATTGAGGCAATCAGTGCTCAAAGTTTGCATTTCTCTACCCTTTTTTTGCTGTTTTATTCTGCAATTAGCTTAGTTTATTCAGTATTTTATACTATTTTGCATTTTGGAGTTCACCCATCTAGATTAAATGCATAATTAAATCATAATTGTGATCTAATTAGCATAATTCATTCCTGTTTCTATTTTCAAGTTTCAGTTTGATATTATTGCTATCATTTTATACTATTTCCCTCTATTAGCATTGTTGTATTTTCTGTATTTTGCACCTATTTCTCTGATTGTAGGTCTTTGATGAATTCTTCAGATCTCAAACGATCTTTTCTAATCTCAGACGATCCTATCAAATCAGAGGCGATCCTGACTTCTTCAAGAATCAGAATCATCATCAGACATCCAGATCAGGTATTCCTCCTTTATATTCTATAATTTCTCTATTTTTTGTCTTTAAATCTGCTTTTTGTATTCATTGAATTTGCATCTTCATATAGAATAGCTTAGACGCATTTTGGCCAAACCTAGGATATGAATGCTTAAGGATAAAACGAACACATAAAACACATTCCCAACCTAGGCATGGAAACTGCCATTAAATGTTTCCTGGTGAACCCACCATCCATCGAAAAATCACCAATAATACACCTCCCTTGAGAGGCGGGACCTTCGCAAGTCCTCTCAGTCCGAGGTACCGCGACATCCTTTTCACATCCCCCTTTCGGGCACGGATCCTATAGCCTGAAGGTAAGGGTGTGAAAAATTTGGAGCGATACAATTATGAACATGATTTTATGCTAGTCTTCGAGCTTAATCCAAATTTTATTGTAACCAAAAAACCATCCATTAGAGAGAGCATTTTATGGGCTGTAGTTGCATCTACAAGAGCATCTATGTTCAGAAATGGGAACAAATCCTTTGGTGTTGCCTTGTTGAGGTCTCTAAAATCCATACAGATACGAATCTTTCCATCAGGTTTTTCTATAGGCACCATGTTTGATACCCATTTTGGATAGTCGATGGAAATGACAAACTCTACATCCAATAGCTTCTATAATTCATCTTTAACCATTAAGGCTACTTTCGGATGCATCTTCCTGAGTTTCTACTTGATTGGATTCTTTGACAGGTCTAGTGAAAGGTTATGAGTAACTAATTTTAGATCTAAACCTGGCATGTCCTTATAATTCCAAGCAAAGAGATCAAGTCTCTCTCTCAGTAGAGGGATGAGGTCGGCATGATCATCAGGAGATAAAATTTCTCCAAATTTAACCTTCCTTGGATTGGTAGGATCATTCCTAATATCCACTTCAAAGGTTTCCTCTAATGAGATACCTCCTTAAGCTGATGAGGCATAGGGATCAATTGGATGTCATCTGTTAGGTTTATGGGTTTTGTATTCAATAAATCCTTAGTATACATCATGTGTACAACCTAGTGTAAAATAAAAATGTTGCAGTATTTCTTTGTTAGGGAAGAAATCTTCAAGCTCTAGTGGTGAGTCAGTGCGATCCCAATCAATAGCATCTACATCCAGACACAATGGCTTGGAATAATTGGCTGAGTTGTGAAGTGGAGTGGTCAAATCAATGGAGATCATATTTATGGAATGGATCATGTCCCACCACATGCATGTGACTCTATATTTGTATACCTTCCATACCTAAGATGTGGTTCTGGGGGTATGGGGATATCTATATCCGATCTATGAATAGACTCGAGAATAGTATCACTAGGCTCAAGCAGATATCTGAATGTCGATGGATCAAGGAAGACCATATGATAAATTCTATCAAAATTAGGTGGTCTTCCTCTAAGGCAAGGATAAATATTGATATCTCTATACATATCCTTTGTAGTGTACGATGCATTACGATGATGCAAGTAAGGAGGTCCCAAATAGGCTCTCTTTATTTCATCTTCATCATTACTATCATAATAAAAGCCTTCACTGCTACCTACTAGTATTGGGATATTAGGGATATGGGGCCCCATGTAAGCCCACACTCGGTACTCATCATCATCGATAGAGGATTGCTCATCCTCAATGACTGTATCCAAGGGAATCATATGATGTAAGTTAAGAGGGCCCAAATAAGCTAGCCCAGTGTCATCCTTAGATCACTCATTATTTGAGGACTCACCATAATCATCAATGTCATACATACAGCCAGGTCCCCCTCTCTCAAATATGGACTCTGCTACATCCTTGTTAGAATGACATTCTGACTTGGAGTCTTCTGCTATGCCAGTGTTATGAACTCATAGGCCTATGTCGTCGACTGTTGCATGGGTTTGTTCATCCAAGTTATCTCTTGGTATATGCTCTGGACTGGTCTCCACCAATATATCTTTGTGATATGTCTCAGGTGGTTCTATAATGACATAAGACACTATCTGATTATCCCAATGAAAGGCAAAAGGATTGGGGTGATAAGGATTAATATCGACTTCCTCCATTATACTAAGGTACAGGTGGTCCAAATATATCATGAGGAGTTCATCTTGTCCTCTAATATGATATCCTAACCTAAACCTATCTGTAGGCAATTGATATTGTGATTCATAAGGTCTCTTATGCCCCTCCTAAAATAATCCAAGACTGTAACCATACCAATGGTAGCGTTCATAATATCATAAGGCATACTTCGGGTTAGATAGATAATGAACATTCATAGTGAATGGCTTATCATCATCTTCATCCACGAGGATGCGAGATGCAATCTAGTCGAGCCCTCCATAGATAAAATTGGTTTGGTTAGGGGCACCCCCAATGATACCACCATCCCTATGAGAAGGTGATGGGCTCGCGGTTGGTCCATATCTTGTGTAATCATGATGATCGGTGTAAACATCACATTCTGCATGATATACTCTCCCAATCTAGAATTAACCAAATGAACTATAACTTGCGATGTAGATGACCATGCTGAAGACACAGGAAAAGTTTTTTGAGGTGCCTCTTCAACTTCTCCTTGAGCATCCTCTACTTCCATGGGAATAGGGACCTCGATAACCACTAGTTTAGGCACTCGCTTTATCTCTTTTTTCCCATTTTGGCTTTTAGCTTCCCATCATCTCAATGCATTATAGATGCAAATGGTCTGGTAGAAGTAGTTGTTGTGTGCTCCGATCATTGAGATGTGGATATTGCAAGTTTGGCATACACTTCCTTCATTTTGCCTCCTGGCTCTTTAATCAGTGATGTTGGTCGTATGTCTAGGTGCATTTAGGGGAGCATGAAATCCCTTAGAAAATATGCTAAATTCATGTATTTGAATGGTTCCTCATCTAAAGGTACCACGTGAACCTATCCCTCATGCACGTATTTGATACACTAATGGAGAATAGAGGGGACACAACGTATTTATCTTATCCAAGTCCATCCTAGAAGTATATTATATTTCATAGCACCTTTAATCACATGAAACATCATGGGGATGGTCTTCAACCCCACCTAAATAGGTAAGACTATCGTGCCGACATTTGAGCATAATGTGTCATTAAAAACTCTCAACATGAAGGCGAAAGGTATGATATGCATCTTTGGTAACTTCAGGTATGTTAATTCTTTGGTCATGATAATATTGATTTATGATCCTGTATCAATAAAAACCCATTTGAAGGGTATGTGGTTCACACACGCAATTATGTGGAGTGGCGAGTCTATCATGACAGTGGGAACCATCTTAATTTTATGATCATAAAATTGTATGACCAGCTCCTGATACTGTTGCATGTGTCCCAAAAAGTGTGTGAATGCTTCAGGATCTTGGGACTGTACTTCTATGGACCTTAGAATATCCATAAGCATCTCCCTATTCTTGGGAGACTACTGAATCAGCTCATAAATCATCAACTTCACTAGAGTTGTCTATAGGTTTTGGACTAACCTACTCTTGATTTTCACCATCGGTCTAGTTGGTGGGCCTGGAACATGTTGGGTTGGCCTTAGAGGAGGTGTAGCATTGAATCTAGTAGGAGCTAGAGGTTGATTTGGTCTCTCATACGTCGCATGTCTTGTGATGACATTGACAATTTCGACAAACCCATGGGTTGGTGGTTTGATTCATACTTGATTGACTTATCCAACATTATTCCTTAGAACCTTGTGGTTGGGTAGAGGATTCTTGTAAATCCCCATATTCTGATTGTCCAACACTTGTGGATTTTCCACAAGAAGCGTACCTCTTTCAATCATATTTTGTACTAAATATTTGAAATACCAACATACCTCTATGTCATGGCCTTTCATTCGATGAAATATGCAATATTGATCATATTTATATCCCTTAGGCTTGGGTTGACTAGGGTCTATCATTTTGACTTTTGGTAAGTTTATTGCCTTTGCCTTGCATAACTGATGGAAAATCATTGTTAACAATTTTGATAATTATGTGAATATGCGAGGAGGGCATCTTTCTTTGTCCTTACCCCTATGGTTTTTGTGCTACTCATACTACATAGGGGGAGGTTGGGCTTGATAATTTTATTTTTGTTACCCCTTATCTCCTTAATAAATGTTTAACACCACTTGATTAACATGGGCCGGTTTGGCCTATTGTTTCTCAATGCTTTTCTTGTTCCATTCCTTCTTATTTTTGAGCTTCAAGTTACCCTCCTATAACTTGATATCCTCAATCACTTTGGCTTGTACCAAAAGCCTCTTCAAATTTTTATATTATTGCAACTATAACAATAACTAAATGTGCTTTGTGTAACTTTTCATAAACATCTAAGTTAATTCAGCAGCAGGGATGGAAAACTATAGCTTTGCCATCATCTTTCTCCATCATTTCTCATAATCCATAACTGACTCATAATCATGTTGCATTAGAGCAGCCAACTCAGATAATTTCACCTTCGTCTTGATTCCAAAGGAGAAATGTTCAAGAAATGCATCGACCATTTGCTCAAAACTAGTGATACTATACCTCTTGAATTGACTAAACCACTCCCAAGTTGGTCTTGAGAGGGTCATGATGAAAGTTTGCAGGAGCAGGGAATCATTACTTCTAATATGAAAGCACATGTCTAAAAATATCATTATGTGCTCCTGAGCATCCTCCTATCCTCTAAAATTTTCCATCTTAGGCATTTCAAAATGCTCGGGATAAGCTAAAATAGGCACTGATGGGCATAAAGGTTCATTATGAATTTTATTCAAGGTTGGATTTTGATAAGCTATTCCTTGCTTTTCTATAGCTTTGATATTTTCTACCAAGACTTTATAAGCCTACGAATATAAGAACTCATCTTCTATGGATTACCTTGGAGGTACCTTTGTAGTCACGTTCCTCTTTGGTCGAGGTGAAGGAATAGGCTTGTCCTCCTCCTCGACTTGGGATATTTCAATATATTCTTGATCTAACTCATCTCCTGCTTCTTCTTCAAATTGTCTATGCCCATGATACTTGGGTGGAGGGCATCCATATCTATGTTGGGTCGTGTAGCGAGTACGGGTATCTATATACTCAAGGTGCAAATCGGGTTGCAAAGCAACTCATATTTCAATGCATTCCCTATGCTCACTACGGGAATATAAATTGACATTGGCCAATCAATACTCCCTCTAAACACACTCCTTTTGATCCAGGATGTATTGCTCATGCATTCTTTGTTCATATAAGCATTTTCTTATGAACCTTTTCCTCTGAGTGTTCTCATTTTTAAGGTATTCTTGCTATGCATGAACATCCTCCAATTGGTCTTGGAGGATCTGATGTCTCTGCTCTAATAATAGCTTATGATATCTATTTATGTGATCAGTTGTATGTGTCCTATGGTGTGTATGCTTTGTTTGAGCAGCTTTGTGGGTGTGTCCCATAATGGACTGATCTGCTATGCTCTTGCCCTTTTCTATGAAGATGGTATTTGCATCCAGCTATTGTCTACACTGTGTGCCTACATGAGATGTAGGGGAACACATACCTCAAGAATTCTTGGAGCACTCTCCAGGTTCTCTAACAGTCCTAATGGTACTACTGTTATGTACACTCATGGAGTGATAAGGCACAGGAGTAGGCTTGTAACCTAGTTGCCCTAGAATCTTACCCAAATCATCCAACTATTTGCTACACCATGGCTCATGAGGTGGCTCCCACTTTAGATATGTCTATAGTGATCCTAGAAGGCTCACCTTTTTTTGGAGTTTGAGGGGACCTAAACTTGAAAGCGGCCCTCTTTGTTTACCCCTGGATTGGCGGATCCTGAACTCGTCTATACTCAAATGTTGGGGGCCTCAAGCCTCCCTTAGCTACAGGATGAAGGGGTACCAATATGGATCCCTCAATGACAAACTCTTTAGAAAATTCCATGGATGCACATGGAATGCGGTCATGGTAAATGCTAATATGTTTAAAACCCCTATGCTGGGAAGCTTCATGCTCTAATCTATGTCTCAAAGAGTTTACGATGGCTCCTCATACCAACATATTCTCAACAAGATCCACACGCATAGAATTATCCCCTCTAATACTCACTAAATGAAATTCAGGAGGATTCTATGATTGAGGGTGTTGCACATCTTGTTGTGCATTGGGTGGATCTTCGGCCTCAACCTTGGATCTACTTTTAGGTTGGCCTATCTGTGTAACCACCATAGTATGTATCCTATGTCTAGATTAAAATTTTATTATCACATAAATAATATAATGGTGATTATCTCTTTTAAAGCTTTAATGTGAACTTTAAACTGTTTGATGTGTTTTGCAATTTATTGTATCAATAAGTAACTCTCATCATATTTTCAATATGTTGATGATATACTCAGTTGTTAAAGGGCTTTCACCTGTATACTCGCAGCTCGACAACCTAGAAATGAACTCCAGGCCACGTAATCCAACCTATAATGTGTAGTAATGAAGTCCATGCATGGTTAGGGAGCACAGGTACTGCCAGACCCTCACCCAATCTCACCCAGTCAGTGTCATACCCTCTAGAGAGAAGTACATGTAAATATTTTGGGTTACAGATGGCTATTGGGTCCAGTATTGGTCTAGTAACACAAGGTTCAAGGGAGTTGGGCCAATGGATGGAAATCACTACCACCATCATTGAACCCTACTAGTGGTTGGATGTGACTTCCAAATCACTAGCATTTACAATGTGTCATGGTGTGTGGGGTTCCTTTTATTTTGCATAAAAGCATAAAACAACACTCAAATGATTCTTCTATATGCTATGCAAAAAGGAACATTTAATTTCAAAAAGTATGCATGATTAAACTACATGACTTTCAAATAAAATGCACACTAATGATGATGACAAAATGGCCACTAGATTGGGCCTCATACAAGCAAACCAACACACAAAAAGGGCCTAGACCATTGGATACTAGGGTGGACTGCACTCAGAGGTCTGTTGTTCCTAGCAGTGACTAGTGGAACCTAAGAAAAAGGACCTAGGGACTCAATGCATTTTATCTTTTTCATTGCATTCCCTAATTATGCTAGCATTTTACACATTTTGGAAAAACATAGACAAATAACATAGGAAAACTAGGGAGATATGGGTCCTACCTCAGCCTGTCTACTACTGATCATACCTCTATGGTGTGGCTGCAACTATTACCTGTGGGTGTCAGTTGTGGCTACAACTATTGACCGCAACTATCAAAAATGACTAGCATATAACATCACAAAACACAAATATCAGTGGCTTATGGCATTTAATATATATTTCCCATTGTGATCACCTTTTGTAACATTGTAAAAGGCTAACACCTAATACTTTAATGGTTGTAGATCATATGAAAATGAGCATTCATACACAAATTTATGACAAATAATACATAACAAGAAATGTATCTTCCATTAATTTGAACCAATCCATGATACAAATCCATCCCTCTTAGGTATACCCATTCGATAAATAATTATATTAGGAAAGATCCCTCATAAGGGTAGGTGCCTTTCAATACCTTCTACAATGACACGAACTGCTCCAAGGTGTAGATGACCTTCTTCTCTATGATTAGAGGTATTTGTTGCCTTGCATGTCAAACCCTTGTTAGTCCTGCGTGCAATAAACAACAAGAGGCATATTAGTAATAAAGGAGGCCTCTCTTAATGAGGCTTTTGGAAGAAGATTGTACAAAAGATGTCATAGCAACATGAAATTAAGAAAGTGCAATAAATCTATTAAACTACATTAAACATGATAATTCTACCATAAATACTATAAAGGAAACATCAATCAATCTATCTAATGCCTCAATTATGAATGTGAAAGCATAAAAGCATGGAAAAGACTATTAGTATCTTGATTGCAAGAATCAAAGAAAAGTGATTAAAACCCCTAATTCTATTAGTCAAAGTCTTTATTAAAACAAATAAACATGAACTACACTCAATCTAATAAATTTAAAAAGATCCTACGATTAGAAAACAAAGAAATTAGAGATAATACCATGACCACGATTCTGTCCCGCGGTGAGCACTATTAGTCACGGTTGAGCCTGAGATATATTTTCCCTCCAATTTAGGGGTTAAATCTCTGAATCTCTTTTTCAAATTTATGTTCAAGGGTCGCATTTATGTCCTCTGACTAGTTTCGTAGTTGGATTACTCAGATTGCGCATGAATTTTACGTAATTGATTTTCTTGGCTCTCCTAGCCTCCTAGGACCTCCATGGCTTGAATTACCATTTTTATCTCTCAATTTGGGGTAAGAAAGCAATATCATAATGCAATTATATGAGTGATGAACTTGAAAAGGCTTCGTCACTCAAATTCTCCTATGCATATCTCTCTATATATCATTTTGTATGGGGTCTTATAGCACCTAGGAGGGCTATGTCTTAGCTTCTTGAGGAAGCCAAGATCAAGAATGGATAGTTGGAGTAGTTGAAGGGAAACTTCTGGATATTTCTACCCCTAAACCTCTCGAATATGCAACCAATTGGCCATTGCAACCGATTTTGGATTGGCCAAGGTCCAACTGATTCTAGCTGCTAATCGCAGCTCTGAGGCACGGTCAGCACTGCTAACCACGGGTGTCAACCACGACTAACACTGATTAGGCCAAACTACCTAAATAAGTGGTTAGTTATACCTTGGTATTTGTCCAAGGTCTTCCATATGGTCTTCTAGCATATCCCATATGAGTAGTCTCTTCGACATGATGCATTTTAGGTATCTACATAATGCTTCAATATTCTATGGAATTAATAGTTGTTGATAAAACCTTGTTTTATAAGTATTGTTGTTGAAGTGATTGAATTGAGTGAAGAACTTGGACTAGGTTTTGGAAAGAATATGAGTATCATTGTTATGTGAGATTTGTTGATAAGCATTTTTGAAGATATTTTGAGTGAGTGTTCATATGTTTGGACTAGGGTTTATGAGCAAGGATTATTTCATTGAGTGATTGGTTGAGTAGAGTTGGTTGAGCCTAGTCAAGTGAATATTGGTGAGCAGAAATTATTTTTCGAAAAAAATTTATTTCTCTTCCATAAATTATCAATTTGGTAAGTCCGTAAACTTATGAGTGTCACACACAGTATATGCTTGCAGTGTTGGGAAACAAATCTGGTTGTACCTTATTTATTTTTGTGGGGAGGTTTGTGTAATTGGATTCCAGCCAAACCAAATAAACTAAGTGCGGGAAATGAAATAAATAAATTATAAACAAAAAGTAAAGTGTTGGAAATAAAATGTGAGGAAATAAACACACACAACTGAAATTAAATAAAGCAATAAACTAATCTACAAAAAGCAAATGCACAAATTAAATAGGGGAGGACTACTGCAAGCAGTGGGCCCAAGCTCTCGTAGATAGTCCACCCGACTAGCTACGTAGAGCTTGCTCGAATAAGAGGAGTTGCACTCTTAATTAATTAAACAATAAAATAAAATAATTTTGTGTAAAATTAATCATTTATCCCCCCTATTGTTCATCTGTCTTGCGTCTTTATATAAAGCGCAGCCAGATCTCATTACAATAACAAATCAGTATATTTTAATCATGTGATGTGATTTAGTTACAATTGATTCTACACATATTTTATTCTTCTATTTTAAAGTATGTTCATTCACTAGAAGGATAAATATAAACATCCTTAGGTGTACATAACAACAAATCCTAAACTAATGCATCCTAAAAATAATAATATGCTTTAAGAGCTTTATAAGGTCAACCGGCCAATCGGTTGATAATAAGAACAAGCACTTTATTCTATTTAATAAATTAAATCTCCTTTGTCTTCACGTGCAACCTCCTCCATAGTCCTTGGTAAACCAGTCAAAGTTGACTTGGTAAATCTTGCAAAGTATGAAGGCATGGAGGTGCCTTCTTTATAAGGAAGGTGCCTACTTTTATTGGGCACCTTCCTTGAAGAGGAAGGCGCCTACTCCTACTGGGGGCACCTTCCTTATAAGGAATGTGCCTACTTCTGTTGGGCACTTACTTCTGTTTGGTGCCTTCCTTGAAGAGGAAGGCACCTACTTTTGCTTGGTACCTTCCTTGAAGAGGAAGGCGCATACTTCTACTGGGCACCATCCTTGAAGAGGAAAGCGCCTACTTTTGCTTGGTACCTTCCTTGAAGAGGAAGGTGCATACTTCTGTTGGGCACCTTCCTTGAAGAGGAAGGCACCTGCTCTCATGCCTTAGTCTTTAAAAGTATAAGTATGTCAGGTCCATGTGGATGTAGACTGGAAAACACCATATTAGTAATAAAACCTACATTTATACACATTTCCTACTAAAACACGAATCAAGCATAATACCATATTTTCTATCAATTATATGCATAAGTTATATAAAATACATCTCATATGCTAATTGAACCAGTCATAATTCTCCTTAATCGTGTATATAAAATGAGCATTTCTGGTGCTCATAAAATATGTTAAAGTGATTGTTCAAGTTCTGTAAAACAAATTATTCTATAATCTGAATTGATTTGAGAAAGAGGTTGAGAGTTGATGAGTGTGAAACATATTGATTCTCTAATAATTCTCTATATGTTTTTGTGATAAAAGAAAGATTGAAAGTAATTGAGAGATTGTGAGTGTGAAGCATATTGAGTCTCTAAAAATTCTCCGTATGTTTCTAAGAGAGTGATTGAAAGTGATTGAGAGTTTGTGAGTGTGAAGCATATTGATTCTCTAACAATTATTTGTATGTTTCTAAAAGAGTGATTGAAAGTGATTGAGCATTGCGATGAATGTGAAGCATATTGAGTCTAACAATTCTCTTTATGTTTTTATGATATTGGATAAGTTCTAGTGTGGAATTATTAAGCATATTTAAGGCAAGTCTTAGAGAATACTTGTGGATAGATTTGTGTGAGCTTTTGTGGAAGATTACAATACATATTGAGAGCAGATTTGGACAAGTTCTAGTGAGGACTTGTTGAGCATATTTGGACAAGTTCTAGTGAGGACTTTTTAAACAAATTTGGACAAGTTCTAGATAGGACTTGTGGATAGATTAGTGTGAGATTTTATGGAAGCTTACAAGGCATATTTGAGATAAGTCTTTGAGAATACTTGTGATCAGAGTTGATTTATTTGTTCAAACCTTAGGTTAAGGTTTGGGGTAGATCTAGCAGGGTTGATTTGAGATTAAGTCAAGCTTTATATTAAGGCTTGAAGACAATTATTGAGGACAGATTTGTGCTAGACTTAAGGACTATGTTTATTGTATATCAAAGGATAGAGATTGAGGATAGAGTTGTGCTAGACTGAAGTACTGAGTTTAGTATAGATTCGAGGATAGAGTTTGGTGCAGATTTGAGGACAGGTTTGTGCCAGACCAAAGATAGAGATTGAGTAAATTTATACTAGACTAAAGGACTATGTTTAGTGCAAATTTGAGATAGAGCTTTGAAGGTGACAGAGTATAAAGGATGACAATCTCTAGTGGATAGAGATCCATTAGCTAGGGCAGTGAGGATAGGTGTCTTTAGTGGATAGAGATCCATTAGCCAAAGTAGTGGGGGCAATAGTTCTTCTAGAAGATCACCAATCAGAGCTAAGGAGAAAAGAGTTCTCCTATAGATAGAGATCCATGAACTTGATTAGGGGATTTATGTCTCATTTGGATAGAGATCCATAAACATTGTAATAGGGAAAGGATTCCCAAGAGATTGATTGACAAAATTTTAGTGAAATATTTTCTCCATGGAGTAGCCCACATTGGATGAACCATGTTAAATTGGTGTCTCTATTGTGTGTGGTGATTTGTGCATTTCTTTTATTACTACTATTGATATTATTATATATACATTGTATAATATTTATTAGGAAAGAAAAGTAAAAAGTGATCTTATACTGTTCACCCCCCCTCTTAGTATAAGCTTGTGTTATTCAAAAGAAATTAAGGAGCAATGAAGAGGTGGAATAAGCACTCCAAGAAGGTTGATCTATCCAATCACCAAGGCTCCTCCACTTTATCCCCAAGGGTATCCAACACCAAAGCATAAAATAATAAAATAATAACTTGCAGTAGGACACTTGTTAGCATGAGTAAAGGAGCGAGTCAAGAATTAGAACCTCCAAATAATTCATTGGAGAAAAGAGGGAATCCAATCCTCTATTTATAATATGTTTGGAGGTCAAAACGAGTAGGAAAATGAAATTTCACTATGGGAAAAGGTCGACCCCAAAATGGGTTGATGAGTGGTGTTAGTGAGAAAAACCCCTAGAATACCAAATTCATGCCTATTAATTACAGGGCATAAATTTGACAAGCCAAATTCATGCCATGTATGGATTGGGTACAAACTTGATAAATCTAAGGAAATAAGGCAAATGGAGAAGGCAAAAGAGTTCCAAATTTACACTTAGTAAGTTTGGGTGGCTGACTAGGGATCTAAGGAACAATTGAATCATTCAAATGGGTCAAATTTTTGTGTCTACACTAATAATGCCTTGATATCAAAGGAAAGTGTACCAAATAACACTACATCATCATCATAGTCTTACTCTAAGTGGAAATATAAATATTTTTACATATGCAATAAAAAAGGTCATACTACAATTTTTTGTAGATACAATTCTTTGAATTAAAGAAAACAAATGAATGGACCTTTTCAAAATTTCTAGCCAAGGTAATTTCACCCTTAGTACCAATATGCACAACCAGAACAATGATCAAGATATGAGAATAAAGAAGTTAATTTAGTTTAAGAAATTCAAGATATTTAAGAGACAAAAGAAGCTAAAGAAGGGGGTGAAATTAGAGCTCTTACAACAAGGATTATGGTTGAAGATCAACTTCAAGATAATTGTGAAAATAATGAAAGTGAATATAATTTAAAAATTACTAATCTCACTAATATTTTAGATAATGAAATAAAAGCAGTTGAAACTAAGACTATAAAAATATATGAGAGGCCCAAGTAGAAATCCAGATCATTCCAAAATTATAGAATTTGTGAGAATACCAAACCAAATACAATTCATGAAAAGGAAACTAAAGTGCACTATTGATGGATCAATAAATTAGGTTGGAATGGTATCATGGATATGTTACAATATGCTCACAAAGAAAGTCTAATAAATACTGCAATAAACAAGTTAATAGATCAACTCTATACTCTCAAACAGTGTTAGAGCCGAAATTGAAGGACAAAGACAGGAATTGGAGATTGAAGACTAAAGTCTTCAAAGTCTTCAAAAACCAAATACGTAATACAAGGTGTTGAAAAATATTACATTATTTTTTACTATGTGAAAGTACCCCCATGGTACCATTGTACATTTATAAATATTAGATTAGGGTGTGTGATTTATATTTCCTCTAAAGTATATGTCAATGTGTGAGATGAGTCCAAGTGTCGTAATAAAGTGCGCAAGTGTATAGAGTGTAAGAGTGTGCAAAGTATCATGCAATAAAGAGTGTAAGTGTATAATATGTGAGAGTGTGCAATGTTTCATATAGGTAAGTCAAGATTCATGTGTATAGGTGTCAAGTATACAAGTGAAGATATAAAGTTAAGAGACATGAGAGGTTTGTCATATGCATGGAATATGAAAGGATACATCTCCTAGATATGTGAGGAGAGAAAAAGTAAAGTATTGAAGAGACATATTCTAAGGTTATATTATGGAGACAAATATCCATGTATTATAATCAAGAAATATCAAATACAAATTATCACAAAGATCTTGTATATTTGATTCGTCAATATTGTGAATATATTATCGATTAATATTGCTATTTCATGAATGTTATGTTCATTGATATTGTCAAAAGATATTGAATTCTATAATACTTGAGTTTATTTAAGATCCTTGATATTGGGACCTATGATTTAATCTAGCTAAAAATCTATCAACATTACATCTAACATTAATAATAATATAATTCATAATTTCTACACTCTAATATTTGTCATCTAGTGTCTCTAAATATTATGAATCTCTTCTACCAAACTATTTTATTAGTTTCTCAAATGGTTCCATCTTATGAATAACATTCCCTACTAATACAAATAAAGGTTACCCATATATAATTGCATTTTAAAAATTCTTAGACTTTATGGATTTGATTGTTCATCATTGAGAAATTTTAATGTGTAGTCTAATGATTTGTTTCTTAAGATCATGTTCTCTACACTTGTTGATAAATAAAGTTCCATTCATCTTTTAGATAATGTCTCATGTATTAGCTCACACAAGAAGAATATTACTTAGAACTACTATAATATGTTTGATACTCATGTATCTCAACTTATGCATCTTCGAAGATCTTATTAAGGCCCTTCTTGGTTATTCTTCCTTGTCCTTTGTATTTCTTCTTCCCTTGTTGGATTTACTTGGGGAATTTCTTTTAAAATGTTCCCTCACCAATAACACTTAATAATATATCTAAAGGAGTAACAAATATATTTATCTTACACTATGTTTATTTTCTATTTCCCTACAATCTATCATAATAGCATTTAGAATACCATGGATTATACTCAACATCTTGTTAATTTCCTTGCATAAGAAATTACATCTCTACTTTACCACTTAGTGTTGCTCCTTTAATTTTTAAATTTAAATTTAGCTTATAATTGTATGAATATATTGATTCTATAAGGTACTAAGTTTTGAATGTTAAATCCAAGAGAAACACAAATAGATTGCATTCCAAAGAGAATAACAATAAAATATTTTAGTTTGCATCAAGATATCATGTTTGAACCTTTATTCAAGGGATCATTTATGGCTACAATGTATAGCATAGTAACATATTAATGATTGGGATTTGGTATTTTTAATGTCTTTTGGGTTCATTAAGTCCTTCCATTAATTTAATTTCAATTCAAATAATATATTTTTTGGATTTATATTCTTATAATATAGTTGATACATTATCAATGTTGAAATTAGTTTTGAACACCCAAACTATTGGTTTATCCTACCTTCATAAAGTTCTATTTTTTTATTAACTTAAATGGACTTAGATAATAACTCATTCCTATCCTTGGACTATTTATATCAATAACAAGTTATTTTTATATATTAATACCTAGTATTTATTTTATTTTATTTTTTAAAAAGATGATAAACTTATTAAGAAGACGGGTCCAAAATTACAATTATTGGTCTACCATTGTTGGCTAGCCTCAAGATCCTAATAAAACTAACTCTAACATCTTCTTGGACCATATATTTCTTAGTGCAATCCAAAGTGAAGGAAATCCTATCCTAATTACAATTTTGGTTAATATTATTCCATAGAGCTCGAATTAGCTTCTCTACCCGAAATTGGTACTAAGAGCATTATAAGTAACAATGTGATGTCACACTAGATGCTAATCATCATAATCATTTACCCTAGTCCAACACACTTTAAAAATAAAGGTAGTCCAGGAAAAAAAATGTTGACTAATTTGGTGAAGATCTCCTAAAGCCCACCAAGCTTTCATGAAGATAAGTGCCATTACAGTGCATACTGAGCTATTGTGAGCAACAGAGGAATACCAAGTGTTGAAAGCTTTGATTAATCATTTGCATGACATTTTTAATGTGCCTAAGATACCTGATACATTATAGTCCTAACAAGTTAAACTTCATGAATAGTGAATCTCAAGAATGTAAACAAAGGTATGTGTTATTCTAATTAAAAACCTAGTCATTTGAAATAATTTAAATTTGATATTTGGAGTGATTAGGATTTAAAAGATTTTTTTATTTTGAAAAATAAAAAGGGAGACACAAGGAATATGTGAAATTGAAGAAAATTTAAGATTGATTATGATTGAAAGATTAAAAATTTAAAATTTGAATTATTGAATGTTTATTTGAAGAAGTTGAGTGTTTGATTAAAGAAATTAAATTTTGGGAGATATAAGGATTTCAACTTCAAAGGAATTAAATTTGAAGAATTTAAAGAAATTGATTATTTATTATAAAACTTAGGAGTCAAGTTTTGTTACATCAAAGGATTTCATTATGGAATAAATCATTATAAATGCATTTTTAGAAGATTGTGTAGAAATACTAAAAAAACTAAAGTTCTATACTCAAAACTTGATGGATTATTTTGATGGAATGAAATATATATCAGACAACTTGATGAAAAATTTATCTTCAATTCTAAAAAATACCAAAGATGAAAATTTTACAACATTCATCAACTTGTTGGCGTAAAATTTTCCTAGTCTATGGAATTGAAATGCACCCTAGACTTTAGCAAACATTTTTTCAACCTTCAAAGAAGGACGAATCCTTGGTATACTTATGAACTAAAATAGGAATTTAAGCTAAAGGTAAAGAAATGGAAAGGTTAGAGGAAAGTAAGGTTTTAAGGAAATGAGTAAATGGTGGATGGGATATAGTGTAACAACATTAGACATTACCATGTACAAGCTCACATAATTAATTTAGATGATACTTAATAGACCAACCATTGTTAGATGCAAAATAAATTTATTTAATATTGGTTACATACTTTAATCATTCCAAATACTCCAATGAATAGCAATCCAACAATGATCCAAATAGCATAATTCACTAACATAATAGAATAATCATAAAAGTGTAATAGAAATGACTTAAAGTAAATATATATTCATAAAAACCTATAATAACACCAACAATGGAGGTCAAATAGCTATCACTTTTCATTAATCGAAAGCAAAATTACACAACAAATATCCAAGCAAATGCTACAGAGCTTACCCTTCAATTAGAGGTGTCATGGCTTATTTATAGGCTATATTTTGAATCTTACAACAAAATATTTACAATATTAGTTATAGGTTTGTTATGAAAACAACCTAGTAGAGAAAACTCACATTGCTAAGGTGGCAATTTCATATTTTACCTTGCATTTGAATTTGAATTTAATTACAATTTTCTCTATCAATATGCAATTATCTTCTCTAAGTGGTTGAACTATTGCAATCAATCTATTAGAGATGTAATTTTCATGCTTTGATGGTACTATATTGACCAATTGGAAAGCACTGAGGTAGTTATGACCTTTCAGGAGAGCTCATATTAAAGCTGAAATTTTGCTTTGCTTGAAGCATCCTTCAAAATAAATTTGGACTTAGAAGATATTTTGATGATATTATTGCTAGATATGTTTTGGATTTGGTCATTTCAACTTTGGTTCTTTTGGCTTTGTGCATTGGTCTCTTATGCATGATCTCAGACTTTGATTTAGAGGTGTTGATGTCACTGCTAGATATGTCTTAGCTTTGTGCATTCCAGCCTTATGCATTCTAGCTTTGGTCCTTTTGGCTTTGGTTATTTTGGCTTTGTGCATTGGCCTTTTTGGCACAATCCTAAACTTTGTTTCACAAGTGTTGATGTCACCACTATATATGTCCCAACTTTGTGCATTTTGGCTTTGGTCCTTCTGGCTTTGGTTCTTTTAGCTTTGTGCAATTTGAGAATTTTTGGACATTTATGATGTTGCACTAATGTCACCATTGAAATGTGTCCAAATTTGTGCATCCCAATATTATTTTTTATAAAATTTTGGATCTAATATTTTTTAGACTTGATTTATCTAAGCTTCGGGTCATTTGATGACTCTAAATATATTGTCAAGGGAATTGAAGGTAGGATTCAGTAAAGAAAATTGGTGTTGGTAATTTTTGACCTACATGCTTGGTGTCTCCTAATGTTTTTTACTTACAAAAAATATGAACCTAGATAACCCTATTCTTAGGTTATAAATTTGTAAAGAAGAGAAGGATCTAGAAGATAAGGTGACAAAAATTGGAAGGAGAAAGACCCAACTACATATGGTATTACTACAAGAAGTAAAAAAGGTAAGGATAATGAAAAATAGGGTGACTAGAGTTTATGGAGAGATATACAAGTAGACAAGATATGAAGAATTGAACAAAGGGGAATATAGGAAGGAAAGAAGAATGGATAGAGAATGAGAATATCCAATTATTGGTGTCCCCTACAAAAATGGTACCTCCATGAACATATTCTACCATAACTGAAAGTTGTTTTAGGTCCAAGAAAGTTGCCTTAGGTAAATATTCTAGGAACTTGTAGGTGAGAGTCTTTCATCACTTTGCATCCTTCTTTTCTTCACAAAATTACACAAAATTCCTCCTATTTATTGCTAGCATCGATGCAACATCTCAAGCCTTTAGGAATGCATATTATTGTGCTAGTGAGCATCGTGCTTTGGATAATTTGGCCTTCCATAGTATTATATAGAACTTGAGAGGATAACTATGTCAACTAAGTTTTGTAAAGATTACATGACGTCTTCTTATAACTTGGTCTCTTTTTCAAAAAATTTAAAACCTGTGTACAAAATTTCACATGTCCTATTTAATATTTCTCTACCAGCTAGACTCCTTTGTTTCAGTCACTTTGCATTTCTCTTTTGTCATTGAGAAGACAAAATATCATGTGGTACATTTAATGCATAATTTCCTAACCTAAAAATGTGCCACATCGTGATGTCTGAGTACTTGTGTCATTTTTCAGCTCTTCCAATCTTTTCCATTGGAAAATGGAGTCATGGAAAAAGGCAACAAAAGGGATAGTGGATGAAAAATTTGTGAGATGTAATTAGTGGAATGAAACAAGATGCATGAGGAGATGGAATGGTAGTCATAGAGTAGGTACTACAAGGAAGGAGCATGGAAGGGATGATACCTGAAGATGACAAACCTTTATTTCCTGGATTTACTTCATACTTTGCCCCTGACTGAATATTATAGCCTCTTTCATTCTATGGCCTCAAAGGAAGCCCAATCTGTTCAAACTTGAAGAGTTTCCATAGTTACACTTTTTTGAAGATATGTTTTGAAGTATATAATTTTGAACAACCCTCAGTTTTGGTTAGACATATTTATGACCATTTCTTTAATTTTTCTTTATGCTTGTCTTCCATCTAACCCGACAAATTTTATAATCTAGAGGTAGCCTTGTAGATAGTCTTTCTTTCTCAACAATTTTATCAAGGTTGTAGGTCTATCAAGCTTTCTATCATCTCTATCAACTTCCCTTCCTCCATAAATTTACAATTATTTATTTGCCTTGAATGAAAATAATATAAACTAAAGGGTTTTTTATATATAGACTTCTCGGTCTAGTGAAGGTATTGCTTGATCCACCAAGTTAGCTCTCTTTTTCTTTAGCCCATCCTTTGTCTATTTTAAAGAAGAAGAATTTTAAGCACAACTACTACTTTTCCATGCTTAAATTTTTATTGTGACCATAGAGTCTTCCTTTCACATCTTGTTTTGCATGCCACTTCAACTATTTTATTGGCTAATTGCCCCATTTTTGAAAGCTATATCCAACCTTTATTTACTTGTCAGCTTATTTACTCAAAATTGTGGCATGTTCACCCATGCTTGGCAAAAATTTTCTTACTTTATCCTAGAAATCTGCAATGACTTGACCATATTATACCAAATTTAAGCTTCTCCTTTTGATAGATTCTTTGGAACTCACAACTTCTATTGATCAATTTTAGACATTTAGTAGGTTGTAATGAATATTTTTTCCCAAGCATATTCTAGCTTTGGACACCATTGGTTATCATAGATGATTTCTCTGAATGAGGTAAATTATGATATAACTTTTTTGAGCATTGGACTACAAATATTGTTTGTAGAGTCTTGAGAAACATATTTATCATCAATTTGAACTTTATTAAATTTCCTCCTTTTGTTACACATTAGTTTTTAGTGAACCCCTTTTGATTCTTAGGCCAAAATTGTTATAACTCATGACTTCCTAAGCATTGGAAAATTTCATAACTGGCTATTGGATTAGGCTATCTTTCTAAAAAAAAATCCTTGGAGTTGTGGTTGTCCTGCCAATTTTTTTGATGTGCCAAGTTTGGCTCTTCTTTTGGAAAAATCAATTATTTCCACACACATACTTTCAAAAACCTCCTTTTCTAAATCTACCTTTAGTTCCCCATATCTCTCAATGTAGTAAGGTTTGGGTTTCTAGTTGATTATCTAAACCAGTTTCTTAGAGCAAGGAATAATCATATGATCATGACTTGGGACTAGGTGTCCTCCTAATTGCTCCAAAAAAAAATTAGATAAGCATATATCAAATAGAGGAGGTATGTCAGTGATTACTACATCTTGTATAACCATGAGGTCTAGACATTCATGTATCATCATAAGAATATTATTCATAAAACCAATTGCATTTATTGGTGTACCCTTAAACTATAATACTTTTGGTTCTATTTTAAAATGAACTAGGCTCATGCTCTTGCAAATTTCTTGGGGTATATTTGTAATCTAAGCTTTTGTATCCATAACACAATTATATAGTATGTGCTCTTCTAGGCAAAGAGACAAATAAAAGGGGTAGGATGATAAATTTGTATGCTTAACGATGGTTTCTTTGCCTCTAGGTTCAGAGGACTATCATATTTTACTATTTTTTAGGGCTAATATAACTAAATATACCTTTTAAAACACCAAAAAATCCCTTCTCATGTTCCTTATGTCTCTTATGGAGTCAATTTTTAATTTATTTGATAATTCTAGCTTGGAGACTAGTTTTAGTCTTGGGTCTAATATTTTGAATAAGCTCTAGTATTGTTCTATTACATCTGCTCTTTATACCTAAGTCATAGCTGAGAAGTATAATCTTCTATAAACTTCAATCCTCTATAGATTTAGATGTTGTGTCTCAGGACTTGGTGCTTGGGTATATGATTGTAAATATTTTCTTTCACTTTAGGTGTTCAAATTTTGAGCATGCCAAGAACCATTTTCTAACTCTTCTTGATTACCAATCGAGTTTACTTTCTTTAAGAATTATTTTTCTAAATTCATTGTAAAGGCTATCATGTTTTCCATTACTAGAAGTTTCTTTAGAAATAATTGATGTTGAAATTTTTTGCTTATATAAGCTTTGTTGGGCGATGAAGAGTTGCACGTAACCAAGACTTCAAATTATTTTTGTCTATTATTATCATAACAACACACTATTTGATATTTTGTAGTATGCCTATTTTGTAATTTTATCTTTGTCTCTAAGTGTTGTCCTTCCATCTTATTGAGATATTTAATCAATTTTTGAATTAGTGCCTTCAATATTTGTTTTGTCTAGGGTTGTACCATTTGTATAGTGGGGATGTACTCTGTTATAGATGGGTAATATGGATATTATTTTGATACCTCATAATATGGCTGACAAGACATGCTTGGGAATCAAACTTATGAGTAATATTGGGTGGTTGAACATAAGTATTTCTAGGAGGGATTTTTCTAGTTGTGATGAGCATATTTTTTGCTATTATGGCCTTTTGAAATATCTATGGGAATATTTTTTTATTTGTATTGTTGAATCAAGAGGTTTAAGTTAGAGCTGAAGACATGAATGTAATAAATATATGTTTGTGTTTGGGAGGGTTGAAGTTTTTGAGGGATTCTATTCCAAGTCCTTTTTTTCTTCAATTGGTTATATAGGATTGAAATGGGCCCATCTATATTACATCATCACCACATAGTGGCATTACAACAAAGCTATAGAATAAGGCTTCATTAATGGGACTAATCCCATAGCAAACCCATCATCCCTTGAATAGTTTTTGCAAAAAATAAAATTTTCCATTTTTGAGCATTCACTCCAAGCCCAAGATTCAAGTTCAAAATTGGCTTCGTCAAATGATATCACCATATATCCATGCAATCCTATCAAATCCCTATGCAAATTCATCAAAATTGATGCATCTTCCTCTCTCATAATGCCATGAAATCTATAAATTAAGACCTTAGTAGATCCTTCATGATAAGCAATTTTGTGCATCAAAACTTTGCTATAATATCCTCAAGCTCTCCTTTAAGCTCTCTTTTTATATGCTCTTGTCAAATCTCTACATGGAATTCAAATTCAAAATATTTGGGAAGCTTCCAAAAGGAAAATGGGGCAAGAGAATTAAAGTAAAATTGTATGGTTTCTTTGGTTATAATATTTAATCTTTACCTTTGTTTTATGCTCATATTTCATCAATTTGTATTCAATATTTGATTTAGCTATTTAGATTTTGCTTTTATTACCTATGCTTGTATCTAAAATATTTTGGCCCTAAGCATATAATTTCCTTGTTTCAAGATATTTCAAGGATTCCTTAGAGTAGTGGAACTTTTTACATGATATCATCCAACCAATCATGTAGTCAAAATTTATTTTTTGTTCTCTGTTTTCTTACTGTTATCTTAGAGGTGAATTCTCTACCTGAAAAACCTATTGGTAGCAAATTCACTATTTGACATCTCACACTATTGGCATAGATTGTTATTTTAAATAATATGTTTCCTTTTCAAATTTCTAAAGCTTATATCTCTTTATTTTACCATAAGAAGTAATTTTTTTATGCAATGGATTCATTGCATAGAAAACTTTTTTTCATTTTCCAAACATATATAAACTTTGTGCAAATGAACTAGGGGGATTGATTGTCAAACTTAGGAAGTTGTCAATTTTCCTCTATTTTAGAAGGCCTCTAAATTATTATTATCCCTCGATTGTCTCTATTTTTTTAGGTATTGAAAATTCATTGGATGGAAACCTACGAGGAGAAAAATTGCTTCAATAGTAAGACCAAGTGATTTTGATCCCTATGCTTGGTTTTTCTATTGATTAGGATAGACTCTATTGTTTTCCATATTGTTGATAGTTATGGTTTCTATTTTTAAGAACATTAAAAGTAAAATAAATTGAAGAACCTTAGGTTAGTTAGCTTGTTTATTCCTTTTGTCTTTTAGGCAATAAATAAAAATTGTAGTCAAATTTTTGTTAGCTTTTGAAGCTAAATACTAAAGATAAAATAACCACAAGATATAAAATAAAGTTGCAATATGAAATATAAGATAATGGTAATATTTTAAATGTATAAATATCATAAATAACTTCAAAAATAACTCATAAAAGTGCCATTAACAAATGCTCACAAAAATTGTATCTCCATTGAATCAAGATTTCAAGTACCCATACTTACAAACACTCTCATACTACAATACATGTATCCTCTACACACACACATAGATACATATATAATGGAATGTGACTCTTTATATAGAGCATCCTTGGCCTTAATTATTCTAGAGACTCTTCATATTCCTATTCTATGGACTCGTGCACATGGACTATTATGCACATTTACATTACCAAAATACTTTGTACACTTGTGCATTTATTACATTGCATAAAGTAAATACTCACACTCTAATATAGGACACTCTCCTAATATAAATATGTACCCAAGGTGGTACATTAGCATGTATGAAATAATTTAATATATTCCAACACCCCCTTGTATTACATTATTTGGTTATTGGAGACTTTAGTTTTTAATATGGATCTTCATCCTGTAGGTACTTTTCATCTTGTTCAGGTTCTTTCTCCTTTTGCTTATCTTCACCATTGATGTCAGTCATTATGCTTTCTGATGATATCACATTATCATTTGATTCCTGCAAAAACATTTTCTCTTTGTCTTTGTCCTTCTTATCATAACTCTTCATCTTGACCTGGTTTCTTTTCTTTGTCTTTGAATTTTATTTTCATCTAGAGTAGTCAATCATTAGATAGCCTTGTTGAACAAGTGATCTAATAACATCTCTAGTCCACTTTTATTTTTCTTGCTCTTTAAATAACCTTCTTTCCTGTTCTTCACGTCTATATCCATTGTTAGTAAAGACTCTAGAAATAATCTTTTGAAATATACATTGTAATCTGTATGTTAAAACCTTCTCAAATTTCCAATAATATTTTTCCTTGTAATAACAAAAAGTAGATGAATGAGATCCTTTTCCACAATAGTTACAAGGATGTAAATCCCAACAATCAGCTTTTTCATGACCTCCTCTATTACAATAAGTGCATTTCAAGTTTTCATTTGTTGTTTTGGAAAATTTAATTTCATCTATTTTCTTGATCAACTGATATAACCATGTGTGTATAGTTGAAGCAATCCTTCCTTTGCTTCTTTCATACATTTGTAAGAAGTTCTCTTGTTCTACATGTTTTGCTATATTTTGAGAATGATTCTTGAGTTTATTCTCAACATTATAATTGTCATCAAATTCTTCTACCATATTGTTAGAAGATATCTTTAAAGTATTTGTTCTTGTCAAATTGTCAATTTGTGATTTCTCAAAAGTCCTTTTAAGCCATATTGGTTCTTCTCTTCTACTCACACTTTTTATATTGTGATTATTCTTTGAATCAAGTATGTCTCTATGCCATGCTGATTTCTTGAATCCTCTATACTTAATAAGTGAAGAACACAAGCTTATACTGAGAGGGGGGTGAACAGTATAAGACCACTTTTTACTTTTCTTTCCCAATCAATATTATGCAATTAAAGATAGCAATATCAATAGCAGTAATCAAAGCAATGCACAAATCACCACACATAATAGAGACACCACAATTTACATGATTCACCCAATGTGGGCTACTCCACGAAGAAAATATTTCACTAAAATTTTCTTAATCAATCTCTTGGAAATCCTTTCCCTATTACAATGTTTATGTACCTTTGTCCAAAGGAGATACCAATCCCCTAAATCAATTTCATGGATATCTATCCATAGGAGAACTCCTTCTCTACTCTGGTTGGTTATCCTCTAGAAGACTACTACCTCCACTGCACTGCTTATGGATCTCTATCTACTGAAGACTCTTGTCCTCACTCAGAAGACATGTCCTCACTACCCTTGCTAATGGATATCTATCCACTAGAGACTACTATCCTCTACTCTCTATCACCTCCAAATATCTATCTCAAATATGCAATAAACACAGTCCTTCGGTCTAGCACAAATCTACCCAATCTCTATCTCTGGTATGGCATAAATCTATCCTCAAATCTACACCAACTCTATCCTCGAATATGTACTAAACATAGTCCTTCGATCTAGCACAAATCTATCCTCAATATCTATCCTCAAGACTTAACTCAAAGACTCAATATCCAATCAACTCTGCTGGATTTGTCCCAAATATTAACTCAATGTTTGAACAAATCAATCAATCTGCTCGTAAGCCTTCTCAAATACTTATCTCAAATCTGCTTTGTAAGCTTCCATAAAAGCTCATACCAATCAGTCTACAAGTCCTCTCTAGAACTTGTCCAATCTGCTCAATAAGTCCTCTCAAGAACTTAACCAAATCTTCTCTTAATCTGTATTGTAAGCTTCCACAAAAGCTTACTCAATTTTTTCCACAAGTCTTCTCAAATATTTGCCTCAAATCTGCTCAACAAGTCCACACTAGAACTTTTCCAATCTCATAGAAACATAAATATAATTGTTAGAGACTCAATATGCTCTATACTCATCACAATGCTTAATCACTTTCAATCACTCTTTTACAGAGAATTGTTAGAGACTCAATATGCTTCAACTCAATCACTTTCTCAATTCAATTTAGAATATAGAATAGTTTGTTTTATGGAACTTGAGCAATCACTTCACACACCCACTTGACTAGTCTCAACCAACTCTACTCAACCAATCACTCAATGAAATAATCCTTACTCACAAACCCTAGTCCAAGCATATGATTCTTCACTCAAAATATTTCCAACAATACTCAACAACCAATCTCACACAACAATGATACTCATATTCTTTTCAAACCCTAGTTCAATTTCTTTGCTTAACAACTCACTTCAACAACAATACCTATAAAATAATCTTCACATAGAAATGATACTCAAACCCTAGTTCAAGTTATTTACACAACCAATGGCTTCAACAACAATGCTTATAAAATAAGGTTTTAACAACTCTTTATTCCAGAAAACCTTGAAGCATTAATTCAAACACACTCAATAAGGAAGCCCTAATCAAATCCTTTTCACTCCAAACTTATTTTTAGAAAACCAATCAATAAACTCAACTATGGAATAATGTGCTCATACCTTTTCTTGATGATGAAGAAACCTCAAATATCTATCACAATCACAACCACTTATATGCCAAACTCAAAGAGGCTAGAAGATAAATATCTCACAATGTAATGCAAAAACTCAATTACACCTTATCATTCTACCTTTAAAAACAACCATCAACATACATAAAATATTTTTCCAATAACACCTTATAATCTCCCAATTAAAATAAATTTAGCATCCACCAAAATTTAACTCAAAAACCTCTTTAATTAAATTTTAATGGCAAGAACTTTGGAAAAAATCAAATCCACTTTCCTTATAACTCCAATAACATAAATCAATTACCAAGCAAGCAACTTTTCATTTACCCTTATAACTCCCTTTTTACCTTAGGAAAAACATTAGGTAAATAAAAAATTATTTAACTAAAAAGTACCTTTGCCACTTATGGGATTTGAACCCATGATCACTGCCTCCTTGTGCGCCCTAGTTACGGGCTTGACCACCACATGTGCCAGATGCATGCTTGGAAGGCTAAGAGCACCTCATGCTCTTTCTTCCAAGTCTGGCACTTTAAACAAGCGTGTGCCAAAATATTTTCACCTCAGCGCTCAAGACAAACACACCAAAAACCTTCATGTGAATCAATCGTGGTCACTTCCACTCCCAATGCTCTCACAAAATGCATGCTACCAATGGACCACACTTTCCAATGGGAGTGGGGCCTTAAGCCCTCCCGTTTCATCTTCTTCCTGGCGCTAAAATACAACACAAATTTTTGTCTTCTTCCTCAATGATTGCACGAAATACACTTTGCTTTGTCGAAATTTGATGACGTCGACACTTTTATAACCTTTGTAATTTATAAATTATTTAAATTCTAAAAGAATTTAAATTTTATAAATTATATTTATAAATATTTGACTTTAATAAAAATTAAAGCCTTCTTGAGATAAAATTTAAACCTTTATTTGTACTCCACTGATTTGATGAAAATTATTTTGCCACCATGGTTTTAATAAAAACCTTAATTCTGCCATCACAATGTTTAAGGAAGCCTTTATATTATCATAATGATTTTAATAAAAACCTTTATAAAATAATATTTTCTTCAACTCTTCACATTGCTCCTGGCGTCAATGATGGTGTACTCCATGGTATTAATGACAGCTTCATGTGTTCACTTTGGCATCAATGACAAATTCTTATCTTGACATCAATGACAACTAAATGAGCTCAAAATGTCCAACAATAAGTTCTTCCATTGTTAAAGAAATCTTCCTGATAACTTGCTAGTCTTAAAGGTGAAAGATAATTTTGATAAAATTTTTAAATCTCTAAACCTTTGAGGTTGACTACCTTATGACTCCCTAGTTTTGAATATATTATTTTCAAAAAACTTATATTGAATTCCATTTATCTCCCAAATCTCAAAAAAAAAATTCTTTTAATTCTAAATTCCTCAATCCTATGTTGGTCTTGAATTCCTTATAACTCCAAATTTAAAAATTTAGAAATTTCATAAAAATATATTTGCAAGTTTTATATTCCTAATTTGATGTAGAAAATCTTATTTCTCAATCTTATCAAATTGCAAATATTTCAAACTTTTTTGTAAAACTCAAATAATCAAACTACAAAACTTCAAATTTATTCTTTTAATTCTTTAAAACAAATTTCAAATCTTCAAAAACTTTCAAATAGCAATAATCAAGTTTCTAAGGTTTCAAGTATTAATTCAAATTCTTATCTCTACAAAATAAATAGTTTCACTTTAACCTTAGAAAATAATAATTTTATGTAACCTTATACCTCCTATCTTGAGCATATAAATAATTTTAAATGGAATGAATTACCTCCAAACTTGAATGCATAAATTCTCTTGGTCAATAGTGTTTTACCATCTCCTAATTGGCGCTCCTCCTTCTATGTTGTACATATGGAGTTTTTGTTGTACTTTGGATTACCTTGGAAAGATTACTCTCTCTCTCTCCTCTTTGATTGGTCAACTAACTTCCAACCTTATAAAGGTTCTCTAAATAATACATTATCCCTACTATTTTTAATTGAAATGAAGGTAATGCAAAGCTATTTTCATTCAAAACCTTATTGTACATATCTTGGATGGCTCTCTTGCATGAGCCGAATGGAGTATATCCTCCTTTCTTGCACTCAAGCTTCAATCAATGAGCTTCCTTGTACTTGCTCATATTTTTGGTGTGCTCTCTGAAATAAAACTTCAACTATGCTATCTTTGGTACCTCAAAATATGCATTAATGTATCCTCTATGAATGTTTGAATTGCTTCAATTATTTTGACATTCCATTTCTCATGTGCCACATGGCACTCAATCTCTTCTATCACTTTAAATTTGCTTCCCTTGTTCTCCTCAGGCACTTATAACATAACTCTTCCCAGTTTGGTAAAATTATGACACCATGGATATTACACTTTACAAGTGTCTTGCCTCTATCAAAGTTTCAAACATATCCTTTAACCTCAGTGCTATATTGGTACTTGGAATTTGTCCTAGCTCATCCTTTCCAATGCTTTGTCTTCTTCACACACATCCCTTCACTATATTTTGTTAAAACATTTCAGTTACATTTATTTGAGCTCCTTGAGTGAAGCTATGGTATTAGACCTTCATCTAGGTGGATTTCTTTCACTTTTTGGGTGGTGGCTCTTCCTTGAGTGGTGGTGGATCTTCCTTGAGTAATGGTGGCTCTTCCTTGAGTTGTGGTAGCTCTTCCTTGAGTGGTGGTGGCTCTTCCTTGAGCTATGGTGGCTCTTCCAACTTGGTGGTGCTTTCACTACTTCAAACCGGTGCCTCCTCATTTTCTTGCACGATGGTTCTCTTAGTGTATTTAGACACTAAGAATTGCTCTACTTGGTCTTCTATTTGCTAAGAAAAAACCCTTATTCAGTTTCTTTTTACACTAATAAATTTTCACTTTCATGAGCTTATAAAAATAGCATTTAATACTAATATTATTTCCTCCTTATTTATCCTTTTCAAGTAAGACTTAACTTAGATATTTGTTGTTTTATTTTTGAATATTTTAGGACTTGAATGCTACCACCTTCTTTTGTTTGAAGACTCTCTATTTCAACTTCCTTTGTCGATATTTAATAAAGCTAATATGGTGCTATCAAATACTTCATGTAAAACTCATTTTAATGCACAAATAATAACCTTATGTAGAACAATATCGCATACATTTTTGGTTTCCTTTTGTAGCTAATTTTCTTAGTTATTTGATTCACCCTTTTGCTATCTTGATATTGTAATTTTTTTAGATTCACTTCCTTTCATTTTTTGCTCTACACTTATAAATTTTGTAACTCTAATTGCTGCCCAAATTCCAACTTTCTTGTTGCCCAAAAAATCTCTTAAATTTACCTCAAATTTCTCCAAAAATGTAACTCTTTCTTCTCCTTATAATGTTGTCCACAAATCTGATTTTTGTGGCTTCAAATTTCCTCCAAATTCGTTCTATAAAACCCTGAAACTTGTAGCTATTAGTGCTTCCCAAATGCTGCCAAAAATTTTACAATTTTGCAGTCAATTCCTCCTTTGTTTTGCTGTCCAAAATTACCTCAAAATTCTCCAAATTGTTGCCTTCTCTTGCTATCAAATCTTCCTTCAATTTTTTGTTCAAGGACACTTTAAAATCTGACCAAATCTTCTCCAAATCATAGCTTTATACCTTCTTCAATTTGTTTTCCTATGACCCTTCAACTTCTACCTCAAAAATTAGCAACCTTCTTCTTTTCAAATCAGCCTTCAAAATATTTGTGGTTGTCCTTAAACTTCTCAAAAATATGGCCTCTTCAATATTTATTTTTTCTTCATCCTTCTTGTCGTATTCTGACTTCAAATATGATATCTTCCATTGTCTTCTTCTTAAAGAATCTGAATGTCTTGAGATCTTCAAAAAATTTCTCCAAAATTTGGCAACCTTCTTGCCAAAATCTTCTTCCTTTTGGGCTTATTTTCGGATGGTGAAAATTGTCCCAAATCCTTCTGATCAGAACCTTCTCCTTTCTTGCAATATTTTACCTCTATATTTCTTCAAATCTCCTCCAATGGCCACTTATTCAAATTTGTAATGAGGCTTTCTCTAGCCTTATTCTTATTCTACTAATTCTCTTGAGACCTCTTTCCCTTGGATCTTCTAATTTTGTAGCTCCTCAATTCTTCTTCTCAAAACTTCAATGAGACCTTTCCTTGGTCTCTCTAATATTACAACTATGGAAATTCTACAATGAGATCTCTTTCTTGGATCTCCAAAACCTATTGCTTCCTAAATCTACAATAGGATATTTTCTTAGTTCTCTATATTCATTCTTCAATTTTCTATGGGGACCTCCTACGTGGGTCTCCTCAATATTCAATGTCAACAGTCTTCAATATTCAATAAGACCTCTTTCTTGGACCTCTTTAATCTGTAATGTTTGTTCTTTTATTGCAACTCAAAACTAATCCCTACACGAGGAAAGCACATAGACTTGTTGGTCACGAATATGCCTAAGTATAAAAATATGCTCCCTAGACCCGGTTAACATTGAAAGGCCAAAGGAAAAAGATGTCCTTCGAGCCAATCTCTAGAGAGGGCTAGTTCCCTTACTAATATAAAATCAGTATAAATATTAGGGAGAGGGATTAATAGAAAGATATGGGAAATATGGTTGTAAGCCAGAAAAATAAAGTGAGGATGAACTAACAACTAAATAACCACATCAAGTTTTAATCAGTATTTAATAGAAAGAACAACACAAGAACCGATCATAGATTGCAAATATGACTTCCAATTAGCAATTCAACATTCACATTTTCATCGAAAATTAAATTCAAATGTAGTTTTCAATATATCTAACAAAAGTGTGATTATCATAGGAATGATAGGTAGAAAGCAATCACATACACAACTGATCTAGGAAGCAGAGCCAAAAGTCTTTCAATTGATGCAAAAAGTTAAACTCAAAGAATTTTTTAGTAGAATGTTCCTCTCTTTCTTACATCAATTTTTCTAGTTTTTATATAGGATTTCACCTCAAAAATTATGGGAAATGACATAGTAGTCGGTCATAATTCTCTCCTTGGCAACAGCAATGAACCAATCTAGTGGTGTCTTGGGAAGCAATGAACTATTTCATCACCTAGCATATCGGGACTTAGTAGGAATCATCAACCAAATATTAATCTCCCTAACGGTGCCTCAAAAATAAAATCCACCACAATGGATGATACCTCAAAATCAATTAGGATCACACTGGAGTCAAGAGTGAACAACATTTAATTTGGGAAATCTTCTGGTTATCTATCGACTTGATTTTTATTAGCAATAATTCTAGAAAATTTACCCCTTTTCACCCCAAAAATTGAATTTTCTAGCATTGTAATTCCCTCCATACTGATCTTTACCCAAAATCACCTTTGACCATGGTTTCTCCTAGAGAAAATGGAGTAAAATGGTTTTTCCAAGGTGAAGCCCGAAAAGGGATTTTGCCAAGGTGAAGCCTGAAAAGGGCTTTAGTCAAGGTGTATTGCACGAAGAAGTTGATTTCGTTAGGTTATAGTGCATCATGGGTTTTTACCCAAGATAGTGCTCCATGCTTTGCAAACAAACACCTTTGTTGAAAACTATGTTGTGTTGTTGTAAATTTTACCAAGCACTATGTGAAAAGAAGTTTCACTCAAAATTCGCACGAATCATAATTTTTGCCACTGTGAGGTATGAAAGGAAATTTTGCTCAGGAATCGTGCTCAAATGTTATGCCAAAAAATGTGATCTCACCAAGGTAGCATGGAGAAATATGATTGCACCAAGGTATAAATGAGGTTTGCCCAAAAATGCGCTAAGAAGTGGCCCAAAAATAATTTCGTCAAATATTTTTCCAAGGCGTGGTGTGGGATGGAATTTCACCAAGGTAAAACATGAAAAGACGCTTTCGCATAGGTAGCATGCTAAAATATGATTTCGCTCGAGCATGGGTGAAAAGAAATTTTGCTGCCAAAATGGGAGTTTCACTAGCAAAGACGATTTCACCAGAAAATAGGTAAAAAGAGAATTTCATTGTGTCTGGGGTGAAACTGGAATTTCACTGAGATTTCACCCGAAGATGATTTTCACTGCACTTGGGGACAAAAATGAATTTTTCTCTGCCTAGGGAAGAAAATGAATTTCACCACAAATAAGGATGAAACTGCTTAGAAGATGATTTCACTGGAAAATTTTGTTTTATACTTAGGCAAAATTTTGAATGTGGTAAAACAGACACCTAACCATCATTTTTTCTCAAAACCAAGTGATATTTTTTCTAGTGAGAGCATTTAAAGAAGGATTTATACCAGCAAAAATGCCAGAAAAAATCAACAAAAACATCAAAAATTTAAAGATACCAGCAATAACGCATAATTTATATTTTATACTTAAAATTTTTAACAAAAAAGTTCTACTATGGCAAAACTACCAACACTTCTAGTGGCTCACGGGGTATTTAGCTCACCTGAATGCAATCGAACCCATAGTATTTATCCATTGGGCTCAGAGTTTCCACCATCAACTGTATCTGATTGTCTACTACTTGCATCAATCTCTTCCTACTTTTTGAGATGCAAAGTTGTAGCTTCATACACCACAAGAGCTTCGGCCCAAGCATCAATATTAATTACCTCACGATTCTAGAGCGTATCTACAATATACCAAAAAGTCTCAACCTACTCCAAGTTGATATAGTTGGCCCTCTAGCTAAGCTCCAACAATCCTGACTTGATGTGGGTGATTTTCCTCATCAATGGAAACATGTGCTCTTTAGTAATAGGCTCTTCCCAGTCATCAATATCTGAAGCATCATCTACAAAAATAGCCCATACCACATCCAGGTCTTTATTTTCTAGAATATTTCCCCTAATCATCGATGAAACTAGGGAAACCATTGGTTCCTATCGTATCAAAATAGACCAACGAAATGTGTCTCTCTTGCTCAAATGCCTCTAGCAGCTTTTGGGCTTCTTTAACTAGATCTAACCTAGAGAAATAATTGTGTAGTGTGATCTTGGCATTTTTCCAAGCGCAAGCCATTTCACTCAGTGGGTGAAATTTGATATCCATTTGAGCCATTACCTGGATATTCATTGTCATATTCATTTTTAGTTCGAGGTTCTCTTCTGAATGTTCCACTACATGCAAGTCATATGAAATGATCGTCTACACTTCCTGAAGGAACTTGAGAACCAACGTTGCTTTTATCATAATTTTTGAATAATCGATCAACAAATGACTGCGAGCCTCCTTAAATTTATCCTTTTTAGGGTTACTGATTGCGTCACCTCTTCTACCAACTAATCCTACAGATTCTAAAATTGATACTTCAAGGCCTTAATATTTTGTTGTGCTTCCTATTGTGCTACTTGATGTTGGTTGACCTCTTGCTTATATCCCTAAATTTTGTTCTCCAATCTCCTCGCTTTCTACTGCCATTGTTGATATTCTGATTGTGCAGTGTCTAGTTGGGCTTTCTATGTAGCCAAAGCCTCTTCTAACTCCATTATCTTTACTTTGACCTAGAAGAAACGATCCTTGAAATTCTCACCATGCAAGTAGATTGAACTCATCTCCACCTATATATTACCCATTTTCTCAGTCATATCAATTTTTGTGAGCTCCTCAATAATAACCTGATAAGAATAATTATTGGGTGCTATCTCTCCTTGAGGTTTCTATACCTGAGGGACCATATTCACTATGTGCACCTCCATATACTTCGGATCAAAAGTCACCTTCTTCACTGCCTTAGTCAAGGCTTGCGCATCTTTTCACTTGCAGCTCTTCAACCAATGTGAGGAACTTTGTCGTGCTCTGTTGATCTTCTCTGCCATGGGATGCTCTAGTAGCAGCTTCATCTATGAGGCTAGTGGCTCTTGTACTACAAAAATTGGAAAAAATAGGAAGAGGGCCTATTGAGGATTTGGCTCAACAAAGGGAGTGAAGGTAGAAGGTGCTACAGTTACACTTACCCTAGGAGGGGTTTGTGTACTTATAGCGGTAATGGGATTGATAAGGATGGAAGATGAAATGGAGGATAATGGAAGGAAAAAAAGGATTTGGGGTTGATTCAAATGAACTAAAAGGAATATAAATGGAGGAAATGAAGGAAATGGAGGGAGCATTGGTGACCTACGATTGTGCAGTGAAAAGTGGAGCTATAGAGATGGGTGCGACGAATGGAGGTGAAGTGGAAGCAAAAACTACAGGTGTAGGAGTTGTGGTCACCAAGTTCTGTTCATTGAGAGAAGAAGAAATAAAATGTATACCTATGGGTTTCGACATGATTTGAGTCAACGATGAAGGTTGTTGCACCATTGGATCTTTCTCTTCATCTATTTTCCTTTCCTCTACATCTAGATCTACCAACATCACCATATGGCCTAATTGTTCTTGTTGAGCCAAAGAGGATGCCTCCTTAAAACTAGCCTACTCATTCGAAAGCAAATAAAATGGCTTTGTGCTAAGAGAAAAACTACACTTCTGGGCTTCTTTACCATATTGGGGAAAGGTAGCCTTATACCTACACTCCTCTTTCTAATTAAAAATTATTCCTTGGACGGTGGATGTTCCTATTTCTCTTTGATAACTTTCCTCTCTTCGACCAACGTCTTCTTCTCTTACCACGTCTTCTTCCTTGTTAGGGCTTTGGATACTTTGAGGTATCAGGTCAATGAAAGAGATAGGATGGTACTTATTGTAATGATCATCATAAATTAGTAAAAATACTTCATCCATAACCAATAGGTAAGCTGACCTGGGCTTCCTTCGATGAACCCTCATGACCCACCAATTGGTGATCTTCTCATCAGACCATTCAAGCAATTTCACTTTCATTTCATTGAATAAATCATTAAGTGGAACCTGCTTTGTATGATTCATGGGATCATACTCGACCTCCATTTTGTAGAAATCATGCCAAGGAGGGAGCGAAATCATCTTTTCAACATACCACTCAAGGTCGTGCCCCTTGGGATTGTTCCTTTGCTGCAAGATATCTTCTCTAATACAACAATGAAAATTCTTGGTCTTGATAAACCTTCCAAAAACACCCAAAAGGTCATATCGCCATCATTGAGGAAGCTCAATCAACCCATGGTCATATAGTGTTTTAGCGATCAACTCATTCTTCTCGTACAATGTCACTTTAACATCACCAAACTAAAATAGCATGGTGCACATAGCTCGCTTTCCTCGACCTAACCCATATGTGGCATTCACAAAATCACTTTGTCAAGCTACCTCTAGTGCGAAAAGATGCTCCATGATAAAATATGGCAACAAAAAAAATTTACCCGTAAAGCCAAAAATCCTAATGATAACTCCTTGCATAAGGAAAAATACGTCACCTTTATCTCCCTTAACAATTTCCTCCTTCCTTGGTTTTGGTACTCTATCGCACACATCATAAATAAGCTCAAGGGTGAGCCTAAAAATAGTCGATTAAAATTATAATAGGACTCCTTTTTTGATAAATTTTGAGTCCATGCATAAAATGGCAATGTTCTACCTACTTCATCCATCTTCTTTACTGCTATAAAGGTAAAATAAGGATGCATGTAATAAAAGAAATACCATACCAAAAAATAACAATCCCTGAAGGTGACATCTTCCCCATTTTGCACCTTCTACAACTTAGTGTGCATTCTTTGAGCTACGAAATCTACCCAGTCAAATAAAATTGAATGTGTGGTTGCTATCATGGTAGTCAAGGCATAAAATTCAACCTGTGAAATACACTACACAAGCAAAACTTGCCACTTATGCACTGTGGAATCTGAGGGTAGTCCAACAACCCATACCAACATTGAATATAAGTTTAGGCTCTTGAAATCTCTCAGTGGTATCGATAAATCTGGCAGTTCCTCAAATCATGGTGTCTTGAGCAAATAATTTTCCATGAACTGTCGCATAGATACTATAGACTGATATCTCTCCTCCTACTCTGAAATATTGAGCTTTTTAAACATGATTTCAAAAGGTCTTGCACCACAAGCGAAAGCATCCTTGATCGAGCTAGCTGAAATACTGAACAACCCATTTCCATTGGCATTTTGAATAGATCTTATAGAAGGATCATAAAATTATGCAATCGCCCATACCATCTCAGGATATAAATGCACTGGTATACATAGATACCATAAAATATGGGATTAAAACATCATGGTGCATGAACTTTCGATAGATATATTATGAAGAGCAAACTCAATACCCTATCGTAATTTCTCCACGCCTTTATTCATGATTGTACAATCACTAATTTGTGTTAGGCGGTCATAATAGGGCATCAGTTCTACTTATTCATCCTCCTCTCTAGATTTTCACCACATATTTTTTGGTTAGTCTTCTTCTAAGCCTTCTCTCTCTTAGCCTCTGTGGTTTCATTTCCCATATTCGGCTTTCTTTGAGCAGATAGCCAATGATTTCAAAAGCTTGGAGCAAAAGCAATTCGCAATAATTTCACAAATAGGAGCTCTACAATTTTTTTTATTCTTCAACTGAAGTATTCACCCTTTTATAATTTTTTAATCATACCTACTGAATTTAATGTATGTGGTGCACCTATTAAATTTGGGGGCATGTCATATTTTCCAATGATTCAACGGTTTCATCCATATCTTTTCCAAGCATTGTGATTGGTTGGTTCACCTTCCTTTTTGTTTTTTCTTCTTAGGGGGCGTAACATACCATTAATGGTTAGTTTGAAAAAATGTGATTCACCACTTTTTGCTTTGAACTACGTTATGGGTGCCTGGTTTGCTGAAGTGGAGTGTCAAAAATAGATTTCGCTGATTTTGCTAGCAAAATTCCATGTATTATGGGAGTTTGCTAAAAAATAAGTAAAAAAGCATTTCGCTCTCTGAAATCCCAAAAATAGCTTTATCCATTTCCTCCACCCGAAAATCATGTGACCGGATCTACCAACTTGAGTTTCGCTCTGAAAATGGAAGGTATGCATGAGCAAAGGGGCGCGAAGATGAATTCGCTCCAAAAAAATATGTATGGGCGAAATGCTTGTCTTGGGGGAAATCACTTTTTCCTTTTTTATCTTATCTTCATGTACTTTTTCTTTTTTTTCTCTCTTCTTTTCATGCATCATTTTCACCAAATTGGGCTTCAAGCTTTAAAAGTAGGCATTATTTTAACTCCATTCTCTTGAAAAAGTAAAACCCTTTTAAAGCATGCATGCTTTCTATCGAAAAAATGCTTCTGAGGTGAAGTCTCCAACTTGGGTGCCCCAAAAAAGGAATCGGGGAGGATTTGTGCTGACAAAAATAATTTTCACCAGCGAAAATACCTTCGCCTAGCGAAAAAGGAATTTCGCACTTTATATATTTTTTTAAGAGAAGGGCGAAAAAGGTTTTCAAATTTTTGCCAGCGAAAACACTTCTATTTAGCGAAAGTGATTTCGCTTCCATTTTTTAGAGTAAAACATAAAAATTAAATGACAAAATATATACATATTTACAAATGTTGATCCCAAAAAAATTTACTGATAGTAGACCTTCAAATGAAGGTCATTCACTAGTATTGGCAACACACATCCGTCCATATCCTACAAATAATAATGAGTTGAATTGATTCACACTAGAAATTTGAAATGGGCCCTCCCAAATTACCTCAAACTTGTGATGTTTTCCTGGCTTCACCTTGTTCTCATTCCATTTTAACACAAGATCGCCAACCTTAAATGCCTTCTTTGAAGTCTTCTTGCTAAACCAATTTTTTGTCATTTGAGCATGCTCCATGAAAGCATTATATGCTCTCTCCATTTATTCTTCTAGCCATAATAGCTTAGTCAACATTGTGCTCATGGGATCAAATTCATCATCTTCATCATCAAGTAATTACAAATATTGAAGATTTGACAACTCAATGTGAATGGGCAATACTGCTTCGTTACCATACACTAAAGAATAAGGGGACATATTGATAGACTTTTTAATTGAGATACAATCAGACCATAAATATTGGTTCAAGAGCAAATACCAACTTCACTACTTGTTACCAAGAGTCCCCTTCAAAATCCTAAGCAGATTCTTGTTCATAGATTCGACCAAACCATTCCCGTACGGATAATAATTTGATGAAGTCTTTAAATAAATTTCATACTTACCAATAACTCACTGATTTTAGCACCTATTAATAGAGTTCTATTTTTTGTTACAACTGTATATGGTATGCCAAAGCGAGTGATCAGTCCTTCAAGGAAATTGATGACTCCCTCTTGGTGTACCTTCTTAGTCGGGTCTACTTCAAGCCATCAGGTGAAATAATCAGTTACAGTCATAATGTATTTATGTTCGACAAATGAATTGGGATCAATGACTCTAATAAAATCTAAACCCCATTGTTGAAATGGTGCTCCTAGTTGGATCAGGTGAATAGGTAAAGATGCATTTTTGCTCCTGTCGACATACCTTTGGTAGTTGTCACAAATTTGACTACCTTAAATGCATCTGAAAAGAGGGTGGACCAGAAATAACCTACTTTGATAATTTTTAATTCCATGGATATTCCTGCAAGTGGCCTCTTGAAAATACAAAATGAAACTCTTCCAATTTTTTTTGTTTTTCTAAATCTTTGACACATCTCAGAAGCACTCCATCAATATTCTTATAAAACAATCCACTTGGTAACATAACATACCTGAGGGCCTGTAGTCTAAATATTCTTCTTTATGAAGCATTAATATGTGAAGGACACTTTCTTGAATTGAAGTATTCGACAAGATCCTCAGTCCAATCATGGTCAATTGAGAAATTATTAGCAAGATTACTTTCACTTATTGAATATTTATACCGGAAAACCAGTGATTTGGAGGTAGTGCTCTTCGCAAGCTCTTGACATAATGCTCAACCATGAACTATCTTGGGTTTTGATATCATATTCTTGGATTTTAGAAACCCAACCAGCCCTCTTATCTCCAAGCTCACCTTGGATAATGAAACTTCGGATATCCGAATGAACAACATAAACAACTTTTTACTCTATGAAATAAAATATCAAAAATTCTTCAAGGACTTCATCACTACATACACTTGATTTTCTATGAAATTTTACTTTTCCTCATCTGGTTGGATGACTTGGCTTAGGAATGCAATAGGTCGCTCATTTCCATCGTCTCCCTTCTATGTGAGCACAACTACGTAACTCTCTTGTTCACCAAGGATAAAATCCTTCAAATAGTCAAGGTTTACCAAAATAGGAGCTTGAGTTATTCTTTTCTTGATTTCCTTGAATGCTTGCTTTCTTTGCTAAGTCCATTTGAACTCAACATATTTCTTCAAGATTTCAGTCATTAGTTTCACAACTTGGGTAAAATCTGCAATAAACTTTCAGATGAAATTAATCTGACCAAAAATTTACTGCAAACCTTTCTTGTTAGCTAGCAATGGAAGCTTCAAAATATCCTTAACTCTATCTGGATCAACAGCTAAACCCTTTTTCGAGATTACATGGCCTAGGAGCTTTCCTTGCTTCACCAAAAAGATAGACTTCTTTGGGTTGATGAATATTTTGAACTCTCAATATTTTTCAAACACTTATCTTAAATGTAAGTTGTGCTCCTCCTTGTTATGAGAGAAGACAATCATTCTTGGTTGATTTGTTGCAAGAATATTTGAATTTTGTTAAAGATAAGAAGAATCCTAGTCAGACTATGTTACCTTAGTCAGACATAATTTTTCAAACTTGTCTAAGCAATTGCAATGCATCGTAGAGACTAACCTTGGTAGGAATCTTCTTTAGTTCTTCAACAATGTTATATGTGGATGAATAGGACTTTCTTCTTTCATCAACAGCCTCATACTTGCTCTAATATTGCTACATGGCTTCCACCCTCTGAAACTTGGTAAAATAAGGATATTTAAGGTATTCTTTTGCTTGTTCTTTCGTCTCGGCTTGCATTTGTGAAGTTGATGTTTTCGCTTGAGAGATTATTTCTTTTGCTTGTGTGGGCAAGAGATATTTTAAAAGAATGGGTTCATCTAGCTTGGGTGTTGGAATAGGTACCTTTTCTTGTGCTTGTTTTCTCTCATTTTGCACCTTCGAATTAGTGGGTACCTTCAATGGATCCATCTCAGCTGGGTCCACTGTAACTAGTTTTTTTCCAACTCTAGTGAGAACTTAAACTTGTTATACAGAAGGAACCATAAAATTATGATTCACTTCTCTAATAATATTGATCTAACTGCCTAAATAGTTGTCTGCCAATGTCTACACATAGTTCAGGTGGACCATGCAAATCTCTTCACCATGCGGATCATTACAGGTAGAACACCAGTACATTTTGTCTGATGAGCTAGCTTCTTCATTTGTCAACATGGTTGGATTTATTTTAGGTATCTTGTTGGTTGAAGTTGCTTACTTTCTAGTGATTGAAAAAAGTTGAAATCTCCTAGGCTAAAAATCTCTCTCAGCTTACCTTTTTAATAGTTGTGATCTCATTGCTCATCACTCTCATTGCTAAGTTTATTGATTGTATATCTTGTAGCAAATTCTCTTGAGGATCGGGATTTAAGGGTACTGGAGGAGCTGGTAATGGAAGTGGTACTAGAGAAGATGGTAATGATGGGAATGGAACTGGGATGGGAAATTATATAATGGAAGGAGTAGGTAGTTGCAGGACAGAAACTATCGAGGTTTGAGATGAAATAGGATTCCATTAAGGGACTCGATACATGGGGGATATTGGTAAATACTGAGAATATGCATTGGAATATAAATATTATGGAGGATCAGGAAAGATATGCATCGTCATCTTCAATGGGAGGTTACCAATAATAATCATATTGACCTCAACCTTATGTGCTTGAGAGTACAAATCAAGAAATATGTTAACATTGGACTAATAGATGGCCATGCTAATGTCAGAATTGAAGGCTCAGAGGTAATAAAATGTGGCTTGTTAAAGAATCTATCAAAGACCATCAAGGACTCTCTACCAAGTTTGAGTGAACCTAAAATTGAATTTAATGATTTCCTCCTATGGATGCCTCTGAATGTTAGTAAATTGATGCAACAGAGAAAAAGGATTCACTTGTTCATTGAAGCCATTTATCATTAACTCAGCCAACTGGTCCCATGTGGTAATAGTGGTAGGTGATAAGGATCGGTACCAGTAAAGCAACTTCCCTCTGAGAGAGAGCACGAGCAATATGACCATGACATATTTGTCTATGATGCTATGAATAGTTGCCAAAGAAGCCACATCTTGAACATGCTCATAAGTTATTTTTCCCATACCATCATAAGTAGGCAAAACCTTTAATGTTGCTGGTAGGATCAGGTTCTGAGCTTGAATATTCAAAGCTCTGGAATGATTCCAGGATAGAAACTATCTTGGTGGCGATGGATTTTGGGCCATTTGGACCAGAGTTTTTCCTCAATGAGGAAATCTAGTGGTAGTACTAGAAGGACTTAAAGGGACTGAAAACACACCAGCTACCTGTGAAGATGTTACAATTGATGGAATAGTTAGAGTGACTAATCTAGGATGCTCTCCTAAGACTTTAGTGTCAAGCTCAAAGAACTCAATAGGATTTTTTGAATTTTTGGCCTTTGATCTTGTGATCATGAAGTAAGGCTTTCACCAACTTCACGTTCGAAGGATTCTGGGTGAAACTGAGATGCCAGATGTTCTAATCAAACAACAAAAGATGAAAATCAAATCTTAATACTGCTTAAGGTGGAATTTTTGAGGTCCCATTGGGTGTGCCAAAAAAATTTGGTCATGAATCTACATAACTGTAAAAATATGCACCCTAGACCTGACCAACATTGAAATGCCGAAGGGAAGAGATGTCATTCGATCCAATCTCTAGAGAGGTTTGGTTCCCTTACTAATCTAAAAATTAGTATAAAGCTTAGGGAGAGGTATTAATATAAAGACATGGAAAATATGGTTGTAAGCCAAAAAAATAAAGTGAGGATAAACTAACAGCTAAATAACCATGTCAAGTTTTAATTAGCATTTAACAAAAATAACAACATAGGAACCGATCACAGATTGTAAATATAACTTCCAATTAGCATTTCAGCATTCACCTTTTCATAGAAAATTAAATTCAAATGTAGAATTCAATCTATCTAACAAAAGCATAAATATTACAGGAATGACAGGCAGAAAGTAATCACATATATAACTGATCCAGGAACCAGAGTCAAAAGTCTTTCAATTGATGCAAAAAATTAAACTCAAAGAGTTTGTTAGTAGAATGTTCCTCTCTTACTTCAAGTTATATAGTTTTTATAGAGAACTTTTCCTCCATAATTAAATGATAATTAAACAAAAATGATGGGAAATGATAGAGTGGTTGGTCATAATACTCTCCTTGGAAACAACAATGAACCAATCTGGTGATGTCTTGGGAAGCAAAGAACGATTTCATCACATGGCATATCGAGACTTAGCAGGAATCATCGACCAAATTATAATGTCCTTGATAGTACCTCAAAAATAAAAATCCACCACAATGGAAGACACCTCGAAATAAATTAGTATCACACCAGAGTCAAGAGTGAACAACATTTTATTTGGGTAATCGTTTGATTATTTGTTGATCCTGATTTTTATTAGCAGCAATTCTGGAAACTTTACACATTTTTTTCCCAAAAATTGAATTCTCTGGCCTTGGAATTCCCTCCATACTAATCTTTGCCCAAAATTTCCTTTGACCATGGTTTCACCTGGAGAAAATGGAGTAAATTGATTTTGCCAAGGTGAAGCCCAAAAAGAGCTTTTGCCAAGGCGTAGCGCGCGAAGAAGTTGATTTTTACAGGTTATAGTGCATCATGGGTTTCGCCCAAGACAATGCTCCATGCTTCACAAAAATATACCTTTGTTGAAAAATATGCCAAGTGTTGTTGCGACTTTTACCAAGCAATGCACAAAAATGAGTTTCGCTCGACGTTCGCACGAATCAAGAGTTTCACCACTATGAGGTGCGAAAGGAAATTTCGCTCAGGAACTGCGCTCAAATGTTATGCTAAAAAATGTGATTTCACCAAGGTAGCATGGAGAAAGATGATTGCACCAAGGTATAAATGAGGTTCATCAAAAAATACACCAAGATGTGGCCCAAAAATAATTTCGCCAAAGATTTTTCCAAGAAGTGGTGCGAGAAATTTCACCAAGGCAAAACATAAAAATACGCTTTCGCCTGGGCAACATGCTAAAAGGTGATTTCGCTCGAGCATGGGTGAAAAGAAATTTCATTGCCAAAATGGGAGTTTCGTTGGCAAAGAGGATTTCACCAAAAAATGGGTAAAAAGGGAATTTTGCTATGCTTGGGGTGAAACTTGAATTTCACTGAGATTTCGCTCGAAGATGATTTTCACTACGCTTGGGGACGAAAATGAATTTCACTTTGCTTGGGGGTGAAAATGAATTTCATCGCAAACATGGGTGAAACTGCTCGAAATATGATTTTGCTAGCGAAATTTGTTTCATACTTAGGCAAAATTTTGACAAAATTGAATGTGGCAAAACGGACACCCAACCATCATTTTCACTCAAAACCAAGTGATATTTTCACTGGCGAGAGCATTGAAAGAGGTATTTATACTAGAAAAAATGCCAAAACAAATCAGCAAAAACATCATAAAGTTAAATAGACTACCGATAACGCACAATTTATATTTTATACTCAGAATTTTTTATAAAAAAGTTCTAGTGTGGTAAAACTGCCAACAAGACTTTCAGGCAATCGAAGGTGAAATTATTCTCTATCTGTTGTAGGAAGCTTCTCAAATTTTAAGAACTAATTTTCTACAATAAAAACTTAGATAGTACCAACCAAATACATTCAAATTTCCAAAATTCTAAAACCAATAAAATTTACTAGTTATTCTCAAAACTAGTGAATGAAATCTATGTTGAGTCATAGTATTCACAAGTTTTCCTTCAACCCTGTGGAAAGACTCTAGCCAAATAGCAATTTGGAATCTTCTTGAATCTATAAAAATTTTCAATAGGACCTCCTTGGGTCTCTTAATATCATCAATTTTAAGGTCTATCTTCAAGACCTGTAATTTCCTTCTATTTTGAATTTGCTCTTGGAATAGGTAAATCTTCAAACTTTGCTTTTATTACCTATGCTTATCTCTAAAAAATTTTGGTCGTAAGCACATAATTTTTTGTTTCAAGATGTTTCAAAGATTTCTTATAGTAGTAGACCTTTTGACATGATCTCATCCAACCAATCATGTAGTCAAAATCCATTTATTGTTCTCTGATTTCTTACTTTTATCTTAGAGGTGAATTCTCTACCTAAAAAGCCTATTGGTAGAGGATTCACTATTTGACATCTCACACTATTGACATAGTTTGTTCTTTTAAATAAGAGGCTTCATTTTTAAATTTCTAAAGCTTATATCTCTTTATTTTACTATAATTGAATTTTTTAGCTATAGGCAATGGATTCATTCATAGGCAATTGATTCATTGTATAGAAAACTTTTTCATTTTCCAAACAAATATAAGCTTTGTGCAAATGAACTAGGGGGGTTGACTGTCAAAACTAGTAAGTTGTCAAATTTCCTCTATTTTAGAAGGCTCCTAAATGATTAATATCCCTCGAGTGTCTCTATTTTTTTAGGTCTTGCAAATTCATTGGATGGAAACCTACAAGGAGCAAATTCGCTTCAATAGTAAGACCAAGTGATTTTGACCCCTATGCTTGGTTTTTGTATTGATTAGGATAGACTATCTATTGTTTGCCATATTTTTGATAGGTATGCTTTCTATTTTTTCTTAATATTAAAATGAAAACAAATCAAATAACCTTAGGTAGTTTAGCTTGTTTATTCCTTTTATCTTTTAGGCAATAAAGAAAATTTGTATTCATATTGTTGTTAGCTTTTGAAGCTAAATACTAAAGATAAAATAACCACAAGATCTAAAATAAAGTTGCAATATGAAATATAATATAATGGAAATATTCTAAATTTATAAAACTCATAAATAACTTCAACAATAACTCATAGAATTGCCATTAACAAATGCTCACAAAAATTGTATCTCCATTGAATCAAGATCTCAATTACCCATACTTACAAACACTCTCATACTACAATACATGTATCTTTCACACACACATATAGATACATATATAATGGAATGTGACTCTTCATATGGAGTGCTCTTGGCCTTAACTCTTCTAGAGACTCTTCATATTCCTATTCTATGGACTCATATACACATGGACTCTTATGCACATTTACATTACCAAAATACTTTGCACGCTTGTGCATTTTTTACATTGCATAAAATACATATTCACACTCTAATCTAGGACACTCTCCTAATCTAAAGATGTACCCAAGGTGGTACATTAGAATGTACCAAATAATGTAATATATTTCAACAATTGCATTAGGCTAGCCTCTATGTGTTGCATTCTTCTTAAACCCTTTCTCAAAGAAATATAATTGTTTAGTTTCTTGTAACCCTTATTTTAGCTTTACATGAATCAAAAGCCATATAGAGTAGACATTTTTTTGTATGCATGTCCTTGTCTTATTGCATATTAGATAAAAATCACAAGTTATTTAAGTTTAAAGAATATTTCTTTTGTTCTTAGTCAAAACAAACTTAGGTGTTTGCCAAAAAACACACAAACTTAGTTTTAGGATATTCTGTGAACCCCTCATACAACACATTTGAGGTGAGAAGTAGGATTAGCCTCGGATACCTATGAAAAAATTGATGCTTCATCTTTCTAAATCCTTCATCATCCACCTCTCTAACCAGAAACATGTTTAGTTTGCTGACTATGAAGGCTTTTTTCTTGTGGGATGGATGGAATGAACAGAAAGGGATATATTGATACACATTCATTGGTTCCTGGCATAGTTTAGTACCCAAATGACCTAGAACAGTCATAGAGGGTGGTTTGACCACTAGAATATCCAGGATGTTAACTTTAGAAGTGGAAATGGTAGTAGTAATATTGATGTTGGGATAAAAAAAACCATAAGCATCAAGGAGAACTTGAAGACTCTCATTAGTACCATTCCAAAATCTAAAAGCATCATCAATACATCGTTTATACAGGCAAATATTTTTTGAAATATATGGAAAAAGACAAAAAACTTGCAATTCCAAGTAACAAAGAAATAGACAGGCATAAAAAACTACAAAATTGCTCCCTATTGTTGTACCTCTTTTTTGCCTATAGGTCTTACCATCAAATTCTAGATAATGTCTATTCAAGACCAGTTCTACAAGTTTGGGGATCAACTGGACCAAACCTAGCTTGAACCCGAGATAAAGTTTTGAAGAGCGGTCAATCTTGTTGTTGTATAAATGCTTGGGTAGAGGCTCTCAACATCAAAGGTGAACATAACGCAACTTGGAGGAAAGTCTCTTTTATGAAGGATTTTCACTAGGCTCAGAGAGTCTTGTAGATGATTTGGCTGCTCCAGTAGAATGGGGATAAGTTGGTGGTGAAGCCATTTGGAAACAAGCTCCAATATATAACCGCAATAGGAGCAGATGGGTCTACCCTTCATAGGTTATTTGTGAACCTTTGGAATGAGGTAGAAAGTACAGACTCGAGTAATGATGGGGTTCTTTTGTAGAAGATAATCCATTATTTTTTTTATCGAGGAGAAGACTTCTTTGTGCATTTTTAACAATGGACTCCAAGCTAGAAAAAAGAGAGTTCCATGAAACAAAAATAACTTCTTGGTAAACATCCAAATCTAAAAGTTGTCTGATCCCTTCTTCCAGGTACCATGCCTTGCTGAGAATAGTGAGGCCAAGATTTTTGTCAGCAAGTTTGATGACAATGAAATCATCAAATCTAAGAGAGTGCAAGGCTCTTGCCAGATGCCTGGGTAGGGGAGGCTGGAAGATAATCTCTGTGGAAGCAAGTTGTTGTTCAACTTGATTCTTTCTATCATTAAGAAGATCTAGTAGGGGCTAGTATTTCACATTAGGTTCCCATGCAAAATTTGAAATACAAAAGGGAGAGTAGACAGGTTCTTCCCAGTTGGCGATATTCCTTCCTTTTGGACCGAAAAACCACCAAATATTGAGAAGCCTAAAAAATAGAACATATTTCGCATGGACATCAGCATGGACCATGGGATGTGGGATAGGGATATATTTCAATCCTAGCCCAAGAAGCTTTTTTCCTATCATTGTGAGAGGTCTATCTGAGAAATTATGAGCAGCAACATTTGCGATCATGCCATCAACAACACTTATGTTATTCTTACTGAAGAAGAGCAGGCATTTATCGACAGGGCTGAATATGGCACTCCAACGATTCAGAAGCAGTTTACTCCACTACCATGAGGATGGCCTTGGGTCTACTACAATCCTAGACCTAACTACCTGGGAACAAATCTCATAGAGTTTTGATTTTTTTGGGAACCATATCCTTGGAAAGTTTTTCCAAAGCCTCATCATGACTACTATCGCGCATGAGGTATGAATTATTTCTCTGGTTGTTGCTAGAAAACTCTGCTTTGAGATCGGTCTTGTGACCCATTTTTTGACTGAGATCATTGGTTATGTATATCAAGACAATTTTGATGTTGTTGTTGTTGCTATCCGCTATGGGAATGGCTCCGGCTCCTATTCCTTCTCCTTTCATTTTGGGGTGAGGGATTGTGGGAGTTGGTTTGAGAGGAAATAATAAGATCTGTGACAAGTTTTTTGAGCTCTTGGATCTCAAAAAAGAGTGGAGTGCACTCCTTTTTATGTTGGCAATTTTGGGTACATTGGGTACATTGCCTTTGCTCAAGTGTTGATGTTGTCATTGATGTCAAGAAGCGGAAGGGTTTTTGTGAAAACCAAGGCAGTCAAAATAAAAGGTTTTATTTAAAACCATGGACAACAGATTTGAAATGGGTTTTTCTTAAAACCCAAGTTGGCTCTTCGTTTCGTTGAAAAAGGTACCCCGGTGATGAAGATATTTAATTTTGAATATTTAGTTTAAATTTTATTTAATTAAAATTTAAATTAATATTTTAAAATTAAGTTAAAATATTTTCCGACATGTTTGGAAAAGCTGACGTGTTTCTAATGCATCTTAGTGCATATAAAATTTGGCAATGGAATTCATTAAAGTGGAGGATTTGATATCGATCTTCGTACATCGTCTGTGCCAGCGAACGAAGAGCTAATGTTTTTGATTTGAATCCTCGCACATTTCGATATAGTCAGAGCCACTGCACTAACAAAGATATAGATTGAGCACGACTTGGGAGATAAAAGACACATGTGCTTGCACTTTAAAAATGAAGATAAATAATCGATGAAAAAGGGTTATCAAAATTTGTGATGTTTAAAGCGTTGTTGCATTTCCCAAATTCAGCATGAACTCTAGAGATAAATACGTTCGATGAAACCCTACTCAAAGGTTGATTCGTTGGATTACGGTAATAGGGAAGAGAACCAAAGTTTCACGTTTTTCAAGAAGGATAAAGACATCAAATTTGAATTAGTTTACCTCTGACCTCATCCGACGCTTAGCGCATATGGTGAAACTCCTCACGCAGGTGATAGTATAAAGTGCGGTTCGAATCTCATCGAGATTGGTTTGTATAAGGGAAAGTTTCTTTTTTAAATAGTGATCAGGTGCTAGTCATATTTGTCAGAGCATGAAGTTGGATGCAATAAGGGCGTGTAGCCCTGGTGGTATCCGAGTTGTTACTAAGGTCGTGGGTTCGAGTAGTGACGAAGGCTTAAAGTGCTACTAAGGTATGCCCCACATTTTTATTTTATGATGATAATTATTTGTTGTTTGAATTATTAGAATTTGGGAGTTATAAGGTTATGCAATGTTGTGATTTATTTTATTTTATGGTATAAGTGGTTTTGGGAGTTATAAGGTTATGCAATGTTGTGATTTATTTTATTTTATGGTATAAGTGGTTTTGGGAGTTATAAGGTTATGCAATGTTGTGATTTATTTTATTTTATGGTACAAGTGGTTTTAGGAGAGATAAGGAAGTTGTGCAATTAAAGACTTTGGTGATGATGATTGAAAAGTGGACTAATGTTGATTAATTTGTGATCTACTAACCTTTGTGAAGATTGGCAAAAGAAAGTTGTGATGGTGGCAGATTTCCAAAGGGGTTCCTTCACTTCAATAAGGTATGGGCACATTCTTCTTATGAGTATGATTGGTGTATGTTATTCCTGAAATAAGATTGGAGTGAAAAGGTTTTCAACAAGGTTTCCTTTGGTTGGGTATAAGTTCTAGTTTCTGGTTTGTTGAAGACTAATTATGCATTGTTATCATTGATGAGAGTTTTGGTGAATGCATAATTCTGGTTTGAGGTTGTGGAAGCATTGTGCACTAAGGTTTATGGTTGTGAGTCTTGATACTTGCTTTGAGTTGGTGAAATCCTTGGATGGCTGTGTTGAGGTTGATGATTGAGTTGCTTCCATAGAGGTTGGTTGACCAAGTTATTGCTTTTACTTGAGTCATGATATTGGGCTTACTCCATTGAGTTGATTTGAACAAGTTATTCTTTGCATTTGGTGATATTGTGTTGGTGGATGTTTTGTTCAAATATCTTTGGAGGGAAAAGGATTTCTACTTGTTTCCTTTTCTTGTGATGATTGGTAGAATGCTTCAAGGTTAATGTTGAGTTGAATGATGTTGGTTAAACCTTGTCTATGAGCATTGTTGTTGAAGCCCAATTGGTTGAGAAAAGATATTGGTTTTGGAAAGAACATGAGTATCATTGTTATATGAGATATTGCATGGTTGGCAAGTGTTGGGTTGTGTTTCATGTTCTTGAGAAAAGCATACTACATCTATCTTATTCTTTTGAGATTTGAAATTGAGTTGAGATTGAGATTGGGAGTTAAGTATAGAACATATTGAGTCTCTAACAATTCTCTTTATGCTTCTATGAAGTGGATGAATCACATTGGGTCTCTAACCATTCTCTTTGTGGGTTCATGCCAAGCAAGTGTTTTTGATGAACTTGTGAGCAGGTTTTGGACAGGTTCCATTGGGGACTTGTGAGCAGATTGTGGACGAGTTTTGTTGAGGACTTGTGAAGCTGAGGTTGATAGTTCTATCAAAGAACTTGAGGACAGAGGTGTATTGGTTCTATGAGAAGAACCTGAGGATAGATTTGTGCCAGACCGAAGGACTGTGTTTGGTGCTGATCAAAGACAGAGGACGAGGACATTTGTGCTAGATCGAAGGATCGTGTTTAGTGCAAATTCGAGGACCAGCTTTGAGGTGATAGAGTTGAGGACGAGAGGTCTCCGGCTAGAGCGGGGAAGACAGGTGTCTTCCGTGGATAGAGTTCCATTTGCTAAGGGCAGCGGAGGCAGAGGTCTTCTAGAGGATCACCATCCAGAGCGAGAGGTAGGGGAAGGTATCTCCTTTGAGCAGAGGCTCATAAATTCATATTGGGGTAAGGTTTCTCCTTTGAGCCGAGGCTCATAAACATTGTAATTGGGAAGGTTTCCCAAAGAACTTTGAGATAACTTTTAGAGAAAAGTTTTGTGGATGAACCATGTAAATTTTTGTGTCACTTTTTGGATGGTTTTGTGCATTTCTTTGATATTGCTTTGGATATATTGCTTTACTATTTTGAAGTATAAAGGAAAAATTAAAAAGAGGTCTTATACTGTTCACCCCCCCTCTCAGTATAAGCTTGTGTTCTTCATTTTGATGAGGTATGCCACTGAGGTGTTGGCTTCATCCATGACAGTATCTTGTTGTTGTTTCTCAGTAGCTTTTTAAGTGTCGGTTGTACCTTGTTGGACCTGATGGTCCACACACAGTTCCAATTTGATAGCATTGGCCTTCACAGTAAAATATTCCATGATTTATGATTTAGAATAGGATGTAATCTCAAAATCTAAAATTAAAGTCATTTTGCTAAAACATTCCTCCACTTATGCATCGAGCTATGTGACAACGACATCCTTTTGAAACTTCAAGCTCTCAAGTAATTCCTTTTATGTCGAAATATATACTTCCAAACACACTTTCTGGAAATTCAAGGTGAGCTCGGTAAATTTCTTGTCCATCTCTTCCTGAAGAGTAGGATTTGGAATTCGAAGGCTTGGAGGCTTCATGCGCAAACTGTTTGGCATGGTACCCTTGTCGATGCCTTTCTGGATTTTCATGATGAAGGTCTCGATTTTTTGGACCTTGATGAACGCATATCTAAAGGTTTCCTAGAATTTCAAGCTGAAATATTTAATATTCTATATCAATTCTGGAATACACCTGAGGGTTGTGACACTTTAGGATAAGAAGAGTAGGACTTTGTTTGAGTGCATTCTACACACGAAGTGGAATCTTCAATATCCGAAAGCAACATCCTGGGCCTCTTTTGAGCAGATCTGGTGGATTCCAGAATAGGAGAGCCTTCACGAAAGAAATGGGGATCCTCTTCTGTATTTTGGATAACTAGGGTAGCATGCAACATCATATTGAAAAGATAACTTTAATATTAAAAAAGAATTAAAAACTTTGCAGCAGTACCTTGGCACAACAGAAATCAAATAACGAAGAGGAAGTAGAAGCACAAGCAATCAATGCAAAAAGGGCACTTCATGACATAAGAACAAGATAGACTAAAATGAAAGTGAAAACTCCAAAAACATGTTTTGCACCTTAAGTGCTCATCATTTTGGTTGATGACCAAAAATTACAATCCATCTTGTTTATATATATTTCTCAAGCCAGTGGGTGCCCTAGCCGACATGCCATGTGGCGAGAATCAATAAAAATGGACCATTACCTTGGGATATGCCAAAAAATGTAGTTATTGCCAAGGATAACGGTTGAAAGTGCCTTAAAACATTAAAAAATGCTCCTCAGGATGTGCACCCATGAATACATGGCATTGATTGCCAAAAAGAGACGTTACAAATAATTCTAAACTTTAAAACTCACTTTTGAGGGGTCTAGAGGCCCCGAAAAGGGCCTGTTGCTCAACGAGTTTTGTCTGTCACTGTAGAAAATTTTATAATCTTTTAACACTTTAGAAGGTTTGAGAATCAGAGACCTGCAGCAAAAGTTATGGCTGATTGAAGTTGGGCTGGGTTCTCATGACCTGGCTGCGACAGAAATTTCTTCATATTTTTGTTGTTTCTCCAACAGATGATGTCGTGGCCGATATGGGAGAGCTGAGGGTCTTTGATCCATTTTTTTTAGAGAGGTCCAAGCATGTTTTTGTTTAGATGAAGATCATAGGCAAACTAGCAGTTGTATAGCTTCATCAGAACTGGGGGAGATTTCTTTAGACCTAGTTGTCTTAAAGAGATCTTCTAGAATATTTTTTGGAGCAGTGCAGGCCGGTGTCGAAACTCTACCTGGACAAAGAGTGGAAATAAGAAATGGGACTGGTAGCCCCGGGCTCTCAACCTATGAAAAAACTGATGCTTCATCTTTCTGAATCCTTCATCATCCGCCTCTCTGACTAGAAACCTGTTGAGTTCGCTGACTATGAAGGCTTTTTTTTGGTGGGGTGGATGGAATGAACAGAAAGGGATATATTGATACACATTCATTGGTTTTTGGTACATTTTAGTACCCAGACAACTTGGAACAGTCATGGAGGGTGGTTTGACCACCAGAATATCTAGGATGTTAACTTCAGAAGTGGAAATGGCAGTAGTAATGTTGATGTTGGGATAAAAAAAACCATAAGCATCAAGAAGAGCTTGAAGACTCTCATTAGTACCATTCCAAACTCTAAAATCATCATAAATATATCATTTAAAAAAGGAAATATTTTTTGAAATAGATGGAAAAAGACTAAAAACTTACAATTCCAAGTAAAAAAGAAACAGACAAGCATAAACAACTACAAAATTGCTCCCCATTGTTGTACCTCTTTTATGCTTGTAGATCTTACCATAAAATTCTAGATAATGTCTGTTCAGGACCAGTTCTACAAGTTTGAGGATCAACTAGACCAAACTTGGCTTGAAGCTCCCTGAGATGAAGTCTTGAAGAGCGGCCAATCCTACTGCTGTAGGAATGCTTGGGTACAGGCTCTCAACATCAAAGGTGAACATAACGCAACTTGGAGGAAAATATCTTTCATGAAGGATTTTCACTAGGCTTAGAGAGTCTTGTAGATGATTTGGTTGCTCCAAGAGAATGGGGAGAATCTGGTGGTGAAGCCATTTAGAAACAGGCTCCAACATATAACCGCAATAGGAGCAGATGGTTCTACCCTACATAGGTTGTTTGTGAATCTTTGAAATGAGGTAGAAAGTACAAACTCGAGCAATGATGGGGTTCTTTTGTAGAAGATAATCCACTATTTTTTAATCGAGGAGAATACTTCTTTGTGCATTTTTAACAATGGACTCCAAACTAGAAAAAGAGAGTTCCAGGGAACAAAAATAACCTCTTGGTAAACTTCCAAATCTAAAAGTTTACCAAGAGATTATTTCTATTCCTTGGAACTCTTTTTTTTATAGATTGGAGTCCATTGTTAAAAATGCACAAATAAGTCTTCTCCTTGATCAAAAAATTGTTATCTTCTGCAAAAGAACCCCATCATTGCTCGAGTCTATACTTTCTACCTCATTCCAAAGGTTCAAAAATAACCTATGGAGGGTAGACCCATTTGCTCCTATTGCGATTATATGTTGGAGCCTGTTTCCAAATGCCATCACCACCAGCTTCTCCCCATTCTCCTAGAGTAGCCAAATCATCTACAAGACTCTCTAAGCCTAGTGAAAATCCTTCATGAAAGATATTTTCCTCCAATTTGGGTTATGTTCACCTTTGATGTTGAGAACCTGTACCCAAGCATTCCTACAGCAGCAGGATTGGTCGTAGGATCCTCTATTTGGAAGTATATCTTTCGATAGAAAATAAATTACTTGAGAGCTTGAAGGTTCAAAAGGATGTCGTTGTCACACAGCTTGATGCACAAGTGGAGCAAATATTTAGCAAAATGACTTTCATTTTATATTTTGAGATTACATCCTATTAGAAATCGCAAATCATGAAAGATTTTACTGTGAAGGCCAATTCTCTCAAAATGGAACTGTGTGTGGACCATCAGGTCCAACAAGGTGCAACCGAAACTCAAAAAGCTATTGAGAAACAACAAGATACTATCATTTATGAAGCCAACACCTCAGTGGTATCCCTCATCAAAAAGGAGTGCACTCCACTCTTTTCTAAGATCTAAGAGCTCTAAAAACTTGTCACAAATCTTGTTGTTTCCTCTCGAACCAACTCCCACAATCCCTCAACCCAAAATTAAAGGAGAAGGAATAGGATTTGAAGACATTCCCGCAGTGGACACAAACAACAACAACAACAACAACCTCAACAGTCAGGCCGATAACAACAGCAGTAAAATTGTCCTAACAGACAGAACCAACGATCTCAGTCAAAAAATGGGTCGTGAGACCGATCTCAAAGCAAAATTTGTTGGCAACAACTAGAGAAATAATGCATACCTCTTGTGCAACAACAGTCATGATGGGGATCTGGAGGAAGATTCCAAGGATATAGTTCCTGAATGAATCAAAAATCTATGAGATTTGTTCCTAGGCAGTCAAGTCCAAGATTGCAGCAGACCCAAGGTCATCCTCGTAGCGATGACGTAAATCACTTTTGAATCATTGGAGTGCCATCTTCAGCCCTGTCGATAGATGCCTGCTCTTCTTTGGCAATAGTAACATAGGTGCTATTGATGGCATGATCACAAATTTTGATGTTCATAATTTCTCTGATAGACCTCTCACAATGGCAAAAAAAGAGCTTCTTGGGCTAGGATTGAAATATATCCCTGTCCCACATCCCATGGCCGATGATCATTCCCTGTCCCACCTCCCATGGTCCATGATCATTCCCTGTCCCACCTCTCATGGTCCATGATCATGTCCATGCGAAGTATGTTCTGTTTTCTAGGCTTCTCAAGCTTTGATGGTTTTTCGATCCAAAAGGAAAGAATATCGCCAACTGGGAATAACCTGCCTACTCTCCCTTTCGTATTTCAAATTCTGCATGGGAACCTGATGTGAAATACCAGCCCCTACTGGATATTCTTAATGATGAAAAGCATCGAGTTTAACAACAACTTGCTGCCATGGAGAGTTTCTTCTAGCCTCCCCTACCTAGGTATCTGGCAAGAGCCTTGCACTCTCTTAGATTTGATGATTCCATTGTCATCAGACCTGCTGACAAAAATCTTGACCTCACTATTCTCAACAAGGCATGGTACCTGGAAGAAGGGATCAAACAACTTTTAGATCTGGAAGTTTACCAAGAGGTTATTTTTGTTCCTTGGAACTCTATTTTTCCTAGCTTGGAGTCCATTGTTAAAAATGCACAAATAAGTCTTCTCCTTGATCAAAAAATAGTGGATTATCTTCTGTAAAATAATCCCATCATTTCTTGAGTCTGTACTTTCTACCTCATTCCAAAGGTTCACAAACAACCTATGAAGGGTAGACCCATCTGCTCCTATTGCGGTTATATGTTGGAGTCTGTTTTCGAATGGCTTCACCACCAGCTTCTCCCCATTCTCCTGGAGAAGCCAAATCATCTACAAGACTCTCTAAGCCTAATGAAAATCCTTCATGAAAGATATTTTCCTCCAAGTTGTGTTATGTTCACCTTTGATGTTGAGATACTGTACCCAAGCATTCCTATAGTAGCAGGATTGGTCGCTCTTCAACACTTCATATTGGGGAGGTTCAAGCCAGGTTTGGTCCAGTTGATCCTCCAACTTGCAGAACTGGTCCTGAACAGACATTATTGGAATTTGATGGTAATATCTACAAGAAAAAAAGAGGTACAACAATGGGGAGCAATTTTGCAGTTGTTTATGCCTATCTAATTTTTTTTTACTTGGAATTGCAAGTTTTCGGTATTTTTCCATCTATTTTAGAAAATATTTGCTTGTATAAATTATATATTGATGATGCTTTTGGAGTTTGGAATGGTACTAATGAGATTCTTCAAGCTCTCCTTGATGCTTATGGTTCTGTTTATCCCAACATCAACATTACTACTGCCATTTCCACTTCTGAAGTTAACATCCTGGATATTCTGGTAGTCAAACCACCCTCCATGACTGTTCCAGGTCATCTCGATACTAAAATGTACCAAAAACTAATGAATGTGTATCAATATATCCCTTTCTGTTCATTCCATCCACGCCACCAAAAAAAACCTTCATAGTCAGTGAAATCAATAGGTTTCTGGTCAGAGAGGCGTATGATGAAGGATTCAGAAATATGAAGCATCAATTTTTTCACAAGTTGAGATCCAGGGGCTACCTGTCCCATTTCTTATTTCCACTCTTTGCCCAGGTAGATTTTTGACATCGGTCTGCACTACTCCAAAAAATATCTTTGTTGTTTCTCCAATAGATGATGCTTTTCGAGAATCGAAGCCCTGTAGCAAAAGTTATGGCTGATTGAAGTTGGGCTGGGCTCTCACGACCCAACTACGACATAGAAATTTCCTCATATTTTTGTTGTTTCTCCAACAGATGATACAGCGACCTTAATCATGAAAATTTAGAAAGGCATCGATGAGGGCACCATGCCAAACAATTTGCGCATGAAGCCTCCAAGCCTTCGGATTCCAGATCCTACTCTTTAGGAAGAGATGGACAAGAAATTTGTCAAGCTCACCTTGAATTTCTAGAAAGCATGTTCGGAAGTATATCTTTCGATAGAAAAGAAATTACTTGAGAATTTTAAGGTTCAAAAGGATACCGTTGTCACACAGCTCGATGCACAAGTGGAGCAAATCTTTAGCAAAATGACTTTTATTTTAGATTTTGAGATTGCATCCTATTGGAAATCACAAATCATGGAATATTTTACTATGAAGGCCAATGATTTCGAAATGGAACTGTGTGTGGACTGTCAGGTCCAACAAGCTACAACCAACACTCAAAAATCTACTGAGAAACAACAACAAGATACTGCCATGGATGAAGCCAACACCTCGATGGCATCCCTCATCAAAAAGGAGTGTGCTCTACTATTTTTTGAGATCCAAGAGCTCTAAAAACTTGCCACAGATCTTGTTGCTTCCTCTTGAACCAACTCCCGCAATCCCTCACCTCAAAATAAAAGGAGAAGGAATAGGAGTCGAGGAAATTCTTGTAGTGGACAGTAGCAACAACAACAACAACCTCAACAGTCAGGCTGACAGCAACAGCAGTGAAATCATCCAGACAAACAGAACAAGCAATCTCGTTCAAAAATGGGTCATGAAATTGATCTCAAAGTAGAGTTCACTGGCAACAACCAAAGAAATAATTCATACCTCCTACACAGTAGTAGTCATGATGGGGCTTTGGTGGAACTTTCCAAGGATATGGTTCTCAAACAAATCAGAACTCTACGAGTTTTGTTCCCAGGCAGTCAATTTCAGGATTGCAGCAGACCCAAGGTCATCCTCACGGTGATGATGTAAACCACTTCTGAATCATTGGAGTGTCATCTTAAGACCTATCGATAGATGTCTGCTCTTCTTCATCAAGAGTAACGTAGGTGTTGTTGATGGCATGATCACAAATGTCGTTCATAATTTCTCTGATAGACCTCTCACAGCGACGAAAAAAGAGATTCTTGGGCTAGGATTGAAATATATCCCTGTCCCACCTCCCATGGTCCATGATGATGTCCATGCAGAGTATGTTCTGTTTTCTAGGCTTCTCAAGCTTTGGTGGTTTTTTAGTCCAAAAGGAAATAATATCACCAATTAGGAAGAACCTGCCTACTCTCCCTTTCATATTTCAAATTCTGCATGGGAACCTGATGTGAAATACTAGCCCCTACTGGATCTTCTTAATTACCCATCTGCTTCTATTATGGTTATATGTTGAAAATTGTTTCCAAATGGCTTCACCACTAGCTTCTCCCAATTCTCTTGGAGCAGCCAAATCATCTACAAGACTCTCTGAGCCTAGTGAAAATCCTTCATGAAAGAGATTTTCCTCCAAGTTGCGTTATGTTCACCTGTGATGTTGAGAGCCTATACCCAAGCATTCCTACAGCAACAGGATTGGTCGCTCTTCAACACTTCATCTCGGGAGTTTCAAGCCAGGTTTTGTCCAGTTGATCCTCGAACTTGCATAACTGGTCCTGAACAGACATTATCTGGAATTTGATGGTAAGATCTACAGGAAAAAAAGAGGTACAACAATGGGGAGCAATTTTGTAGTTGTTTATGCTTGTCTATTTCTTTGTTACTTGGAATAGCAAATTTTAGTCTTTTTCCATCTATTTCAAAAAATATTTTCTTGTATAAACGATATATTGATGATGCTTTTGGAGTTTGGAATGGTACTAATGAGAGTCTTCAAGCTCTCCTTGATGCTTATGGTTTTGTTTATCCCAACATCAACATTACTACTGCTATGAAGTTTTTATTTCTTTTTTAATATTAAAGTTATCTTTTCAATCTAATGTCACACGCTACCCTAGTTATCCAAAATCTAAAAGAGGATCCCCATTTCTTTTGCGAAGGCTCTCCTGTTCTGGAATCCACTAGATCCACTCAAAAGAGGCCAAGGATGTTGTTTTCGGATATTGAAGCTTCCACTTCATGCATATAATGCACTCAAACAAAGTCCTGCTCTTCTTATCCTGAAGCGTCGCAACCCTCGAGGCATATTTTGGAACTGCCATAGAATATTAAAGATCTCAACTTGAAATTCTGGGAAACCTTTATATCTACGTTCATTAAGGTCCACAAAACTGAGACCTTCATCATGAAAATCTAGAAAGGCATCGACGAGGGCACCATGCCAAACAGTTTGCGCATGAAGCCTCCAAGCCTTCGGATTCTAGATCCTACTCTTCAGGAAGAGATGGACAAGAAATTTGTTGAGCTCACCTTGAATTTCTAGAAAGCATGTTCGAAAGTATATCTTTCAACAAAAAATAAATTACTTGAGAGCTTGAAGGTTCAAAAGGATGTCGTTGTCACACAACTCGATGCACAAGTGGAGCAAATATTTAGCAAAATGACTTTCATTTTAGATTTTGAGATTGCATCCTATTAGAAATCATAAATCATGGAATATTTTATTGTGAAGGCCAATGCTCTTGAAATGGAACTGTGTGTGGACCATCAGGTCCAACAAGGTGCAACCGACACTCGAAAAGCTGCTGAGAAACAACAAGATATTTTCATGGATGAAGCCAACACCTTGGTGGCATTCCTCATCAAAAAGGAGTGTACTCCACTCTTTTTTGAGATACAAGAGCTTTGAAAAATTGTCATAGATCTTGTTATTTCCTCTCGAACCAACTCCCGTAATCCCTCGCCCTGAAATCAAAGGAGAAGGAATAGGATTCAGAGTCGTTCCTATAGCAGACAGTAGCAATAACAACAACCTCAACAGTCAAGCCAACAACAACAATAGTAAAATCATCCTGATAAACAGAACCAGCGATCTCAGTAAAAAAATGGGTTGCAAGACCGATCTCAAAGCAAAGTTCGCTGGCAACAACAAGAGAAATAATTCATACCTCTTGCGCAGCAGCAGTCATGATGGGGCTCTAGAAAAAATTTCCAAGGATATGGTTCCCAAACGAATTAGAACTCTATGATATTTGTTCCCAGGAAGTCAGGTCTGAGATTGCAACAGACCTAAGGTCGTCCTCACAGTGGTGGCGTAAACCGCTTTTGAATTGTTGGAGTGCCATCTTTAGCCCTGTCGATAGATGTATGCTCTTCTTTAGCAAGAGTAACGTAGGCGTCATTGATGACATGATCACAAATGTCATTGTTCATAATTTCTCTGATAGACCTCTCACAGCGATAGAAAAAGAGCTTCTTGGGCTAGGATTGAAATATATCCATGTCCCACCTCCCATGGTCCATGATGATGTCTGTGTGGAGTATGTTCTATTTTCTAGGATTCTCAAGATTCATTGGTTTTTCGGTCCAAAATGAAGGAATATCGCCAACTGGGAAGAACCTACCTACTCTCCCTTTCGTATTTCAAATTCTACATGGGAACCTGATGTGAAAAACCAGCCCCTACTGGATCTTCTAAATGACGAAAAGCATCGAATTGAACAACAACTTGCTACCACAGAGAGTATCTTCCAGTATCCCCTGCCCAGGCATTTGGCAAGAGCCTTGCACTCTCTTAGATCTGATGATTCTATTGTCATCAGACCTATTGACAAAAATATCGGCCTCATTGTTCTCAACAAGGCATGGTACCTGGAAGAAGGGATCAGACAACTTTCAAATCTGGAAGTTTACCAAGAGGTTATTTTTGTTCCTTGGAACTCTCTTTTTCTAGCTTGGAGTCCATTGTTAAAAATGCACAAAGAAGTCTTCTCCTCGATCAAAAAATAGTGGATTATCTTCTATAAAATAACCCCATCATTTCTCGAGTTTGTACTTTCTACCTCATTCCAAAGGTTCACAAACAACCTATGAAGGGTAGACCCATCTGCTCCTATTGCAGTTATATGTTGGAGCCTATTTCCAAATGGCTTCACCACCAGATTCTCCCCATTCTCCTGGAGCAGCAAAATCATCTACAAGACTCTCTGAGCCTAGTGAAAATCCTTCATGAAAGATATTTTCCTCCAAGTTGTGTTATGTTCACCTTTGATGTTGAGAGCATGTACCCAAGCATTCCTACAGCAGCAGGATTGGCCGCTCTTCAACACTTCATCTCGGGAGGTTCAAGCCAGGTTTGGTCCAGTTGATCCTCAAACTTGCAGAACTGGTCCTAAACAGACATTATCTAGAATTTTATGGTAAGATCTACAGGCAAAAAAGAGGTACAGTAATCGGGAGCAATTTTGTAGTTGTTTATGCTTGTATGTTTCTTTGTTACTTGGAATTGCAAGTTTTCGGTCTTTTTCCATCTATTTTAGAAAATATTTGCTTGTATAAATGATATATTGATGATGCTTTTGGAGTTTGGAATGGTACTAATGAGATTCTTTAAGCTCTCCTTGATGCTTATGGTTATGTTTATCCCAACACCAACTTTACTACTGCCATTTCCACTTCTAAAGTTAACATCCTGGATATTCTGGTGGTCAAACCACCCTCCATGACTGTTCCAAGTCGTCTGGGTACTAAAATATACCAAAAACCAATGAATGTGTATCAATATATTCCTTTTTGTTCATTCCATCCACCCCACCAGAAAAAAGCCTTTATAGTCAGCGAACTCAACAGGTTTCTGGTTAGAGATGCGGATGATGAATGATTCAGAAAGATGAAGCATCAGTTTTTTCACAGGTTGAGAGCCCGAGGCTACCTATACCATTTCTTATTTCCACTCTTTGCCCAGGTAGAGTTTTGACATCGGCCTGCACTGCTCCAAAAAATATTCCAGAAGATCTCTTTAAGACAGCCAGGTCTAAAGAAATCTCCCCCAATTCTGATGAAGCTATACAACTGCCAGTTTTTTTGTGATCTTCACCTAAATAAAAACATGCTTGGACCTCTCTATAAAAATGGAGCAAAGACCTTCAGCTCTCCGATATCGATCGTGACATCATCTGTTGAAGAAATAGCAAAAATATGAAGAAATTTATATGTCGCACTCGGGTCGTGAGAACCCAGTCCAACTTCAATCAGCCATAACTTTTGTTATAGGGTTCTAATTCTTGAACCGTCTGAAGCATTGGAAATCTTATAAAATTTTCTACGACGATGGATGAATCCCATTGGGTTTCAAAGCAACAGGTCCTTTTTGGGGCCTCTAGACCCCTCAAAAATGAGTTTTAAAGTTTAGAATTGTTTGTAATGTCTCTTTTTGGTAATCAATACCCCGTACTCATGGGTGCACATCCCAAGGAGTATTTTTTTATTTTTTTAAGGCACTTTTGATCATTATCCTTGGCAATCACTGCCTTTTTTGGCATATCCCAAGGTAGCGATCTATTTTTCTTGATTCTCGCTACGTGGCATGTCGGCTAGGGCACCCACTGGCTTGAGAAATCTATATAAATAATATGGATTGTAATGTTTGGTCATCAGCAAAATTGATGAGCACTTAAGGTACAAAACACATTTTCAGAGTTTTACCTTTCATTTCAATCTCTCTTGTTCTTATATCGTGAAGTGCCCTTTTTGCATTGATCGCTTGTGCTTCTACTTCCTCTTCATTATTTGATTTATGTTACACAATGGTACTGCTGCGAAGTTTTTATTTTTTTGAATATTAAAGTTATCTTTTCAATATGATGTCGCACGCTGCCCTAGTTATCCAAAATTTGGAAGAGGATCCCCATTTCTTTTGCGAAGGCTCTCCTATTCTGAAATCCACCAGATCTGCTCAAAAGAGGCCCAAGATGTTGCTTCTGGAGATTGAAGCTTCCACTTCGCGTGTAGAATGCACTCAAACAAAGTCTTGCTCTTCTTATCCTAAAGCATCGCAACCCTCGAGGCGTATTCCAAAACTATCATAGAATCTTAAAGATCTCAACTTGAAATTTTGGGAAACCTTTAGATCTGCATTCATTAAGGTCCATAAAACTGAGACCTTCATCATGAAAATCTAGAAAGGCATCAACGAGGGCACCATGCCAAATAGTTTGCGCATGAAGCCTCCAAGCCTTTGGATTCCAGATCCTACTCTTCAGGAAGATATGGACAATAAATTTTTTGAGCTCACCTTGAATTTCTAGAAAGCATGTTCAGAAGTATATCTTTCGATAGAAAATAAATTACTTGAGAGCTTGAAGGTTCAAAAGGATGTCGTTGTCACACAACTCGATGCACAAGTGGAGCAAATATTTAGTAAAATGACTTTCATTTTAGATTTTGAGATTGCATCCTATTGGAAATCATAAATCATGGAAGATTTTACTGTGAATGCCAATGCTCTCAAAATAGAAGTGTGTGTGGACCGTCAGTTCCAACAAGGTGTAACCGACACTCAAAAAGCTTCTAAGAAACAACAACAAGATACTATCATGGATGAAGCCAACACCTCGATGGTATCCCTCATCAAAAATGAGTGCACTCCACTCTTTTCTAAGATCCAAGAGCTCTAAAAACTTGTCACAGATCTTTTTTTTTCCTCTTGAACCAACTCCCGTAATCCCTCACCCCAAAATCAAAGGAGAAGGAATAGGAGTCAAATTCATTCCTGTAGCAAACAACAGCAACAACAACAACCTCAATATTCAGGTCAACAGAAACAGCAGCAAAATCATCTTGACAGATAGAACCAACGATCTCAATCAAAAAATGGGTCGCGATACCAATCTCAAAGAAGAGTTTGTTGGCAACAACAAGAGAAATAATTCATACCTCCTGCATAGCAGCAGTCATGATGGGGCTCCAACAGAACTTTCCAAGGATATGGTTCCCAAATGAATTAGAACTCTACGATATTTGGTCCCAGGTAGTCAAGTTCGGTATTGTAGCAGACCCAAGGCCATCCTTGCAGCGATGGCATAAACCGCTTCTGAATCGTTGGAGTGCCATCTTCAGCCCTATCGATAGATGTCTGCTCTTCTTCAGCAAGAGTAACGTAGGTGTTGTTGATGGCATGATCACAAATGTCGTCGTTCATAATTTCTCTGATAGACCTCTCACAACGATAGAAAAAGAGCTTCTTGGGCTAAGATTGAAATATATCCCTATCCCACCTCCCATGGTCCATGATGATATCCGTGCGGAGTATGTTCTATTTTCTAGGCTTCTCAAGATTCATTGGTTTTTCGGTCCAAAAGGAAGGAATATCGCCAACTGGGAAGAACCTGCCTACTCTCCCTTTCATATTTCAAATTCTACATGGGAACCTAATGTGAAATACTAGCCCCTACTAGATCTTCTTAATGACGAAAAGCATCGAGTTGAACAACATCTTGCTACCACGAAGAGTATCTTCCAGCCTCCCCTACCCAGGCATCTGGCAAGAGCCTTGCACTCTCTTAGATCTAATGATTCTGTTGTCATCATACCTGCTGACAAAAATCTCGACCTCACTATTCTTAGCAAGGCATGGCACCTGGAAGAAGGGATCAGACAACTTTCATATATGGAAGTTTACCAAGAGGTTATTTTTGTTCCTTGGAACTCTCTTTTTCCTAGCTTGGAGTCCATTGTTAAAAATGCACAAAGAAATCTTCTCCTTGATCAAAAAATAGTGGATTATCTTCTACAAAATAACCCCATCATTTTTGGAGTTTGTACTTTCATCTCATTCCAAATTTTCACAAACAACCTATGAAGGGTAGACCCATCTGCTCCTATTGTGGTTATATGTTGGAGTCTGTTTCCAAATGGCTTCACCACCAGCTTCTCCCCATTCTCCTGGAGTGGCCAAATCATCTACAAGACTCTCTAAGCCTAGCTAAAATCCTTCATGAAAGATATTTTCTACCAAGTTACGTTATGTTCACCTTTGATGTTGAGAGCCTGTACCCAAGAATTCCTACAGCAGCAGGATTGGCCGCTCTTCAACACTTCATCTCAGGAGGTTCAAGCCAGGTTTGGTTTGCAGAACTGGTCCTGAACAAACATTATCTAGAATTTTATGGTAAGATCTATAGGCAGAAAAGAGGTATAGCAATGGGGAGCAATTTTGTAGTTGTTTATGCCTGTCTGTTTCTTTGTTACTTGGAATTGCAAGTTTTTGGTATTTTTCCATCTATTTCAGAAAATCTTTGCTTGTATAAATGATATATTGATGATGCTTTTGGAGTTTGGAATGGTACTAATGAGATTCTTTAAGCTCTCCTTGATGCTTATGGTTATGTTTATCCCAACACCAACTTTACTACTGCCATTTCCACTTCTGAATTTAACATCCTGGATATTCTGGTGGTCAAACCACCCTCCATGACTGTTCAGGTCGTCTCGGTACTAAAATATACCAGAAACCAATGAATGTGTATCAATATATCTTATTTTTTTCATTCCATCCACCCCACCAGAAAAAATCCTTCATAGTCAGTGAACTCAACAGGTTTCTGGTCAGAGAGGTGGATGATGAAGGATTCAAAAAGATGAAGCATCAATTTTTTCATAGGTTGAGATCCCGAGGCTACTCGTACAATTTCTTATTTCCACTCTTTTCCCAGGTAGAGTTTCGACACTAGCCTGCACTGCTCCAGAAAATATTCCAGAAGATCTCTTTAAGATAGTCAGGTCTAAAGAAATCTCCCCCAGTTCTGATGAAGTTGTACAATTGCCAGTTTTCCCGTGATCTTCGTCTAAACAAAAACGTGCTTGGACTTCTCTATGAAAAATGGAGCAAATATCGTCAGCTCTCCCATATCGATTGTGGCATCATCTGTTAGAGAAACAGCAAAAATATGAAGAAATTTCTCTGTCGCACTCGGGTCGTGAGAACCCAGCCCAACTTCAATCAGCCATAACTTTTGTTACAGGGCTTCGGTTCTCGAACCGTCTGAAGCATTGGAAAGCCTATAAAATTTTCTACGATAACGAATGAAAATCATTGGGTTTCAAAGCAATAGGCCCTTTTTGGGGCCTCTAAAGCCCTCATAAATGATTTTTAAAGTTTAGAATTGTTTGTAACATCTCTTTTTGATAATCAATGCCCCGTATTCACGAGTGCACATCCCGAGGAGCATTTTTTAATGTTTTAAGGCACTTTCGACCATTATCCTTGGCAATCATTGCCTTTTTTGGCATATCCCAAGGTAACGATCCATTTTTCTTGATTCTTGCCACGTGGCATGTCGGCTAGGGCACCCACTGGCTTGAGAAATCTATATAAATAAGATGGATTGTAATGTTTGGTCATCAACCAAACTGATGAGCACTTAAGGTGCGAAACACATTTTTGGAGTTTTCCCTTTCATTTTAGTCTCTCTTGTTCTTATGTCGTGAAGTGCCCTTTTTGCATTGATCGCTTGTGCTTCTACTTCCTCTTCGTTATTTGATTTTTGTTGTGCTAAGGTACTGCTGCAAAGTTTTTATTTCTTTTTTAATATTAAAGTGTAAAAATATGTGTCCTAGACCCGACCAACATTGAAATTCCAAAGGAAAGAGATGTCATTCGGTCCAATCTCTAGAGAGGTTTGGTTCCCTTACTAATATAAAAATTAGTATAAAGCTTAGGGAGAGGTATTAATAGAAAGACATGGGAAATATGGTTGTAAGCCAAAAAAATAAAGTGAGGATAAACTAACAGCTAAATAACCATGTCAAGTTTTAATTAGCATTTATCAGAAAGAAAAACATAGGAACCAATCACAGATTGTAAATATGACTTCCAATTAGCATTTCAGCATTCACCTTTTCATTGAAAATTAAATTCAAATGCAGAATTCAATCTATCTAACAAAAGCATGAATATTATAAGAATGACAAGCAAAAAGCAATCACATACACAACTGATCCAGGAACCAGAGTCAAAAGTCTTTCAATTTATGCAAAAAAATAAACTCAAAGAGTTTGTTAGTAGAATGTTCCTCTCTTACATCAATTTATATAGTTTTTATAGAGAATTTTTCCTCCATAATTAAATGATCATTAAACAAAAATGATGGGAAATGACAGAGTGGTTGGTCATAATTCTCTCCTTGGCAACAACAATGAACCAATCTAGTGGTGTCTTGGGAAGCAAAGAACGATTTCATCACATGGCATATCGAGACTTAGTAGGAATCATCGACCAAATTCTAATCTCCCTGACAGTACCTCAAAAATAAAAATCCACCACAATGGAAGACACCTCAAAATCAATCAGGATCACACCAGAGTCAAGAGTGAACAACATTTTATTTGGGTAATCTTTTGATTATTTGTCAATCCTAATTTTTATTAGCAGCAATTCTGGAAACTTTACCAATTTTTTCCCCAAAATTTGAATTCTCTGGCCTTGGAATTCCCTCCATACTGATGTTTGCCCAAAAGTGCCTTTGACCATGGTTTCACCTGGAGAAAATGAAGTAAATTGATTTCGCCAAGGTGAAGCCCAAAAAAAGCTTTTGCCAAGGCGTAGCGCGCGAAGAAGTTAATTTTTCCAGGTTATAGTGCATTATGGGTTTCGCCCAAGACAATGCTCCATGCTTTGTAAAAAGATATGTTTGTTGAAAAATACGCCAAGTGTTGTTGTGAATTTTACCAAGCAATGCATGAAAAGGAGTTTCACTCGGTGTTCGCACGAATCAAGAGTTTTACCACTGTGAGGCGCGAAAGGAAATTTCACTCAGGAACTGCACTCAAATGTTATGCCAAAAAATGTGATTTCACCAATGTGCCAAGATGTGGCCCAAAAATAATTTCACCAAAGATTTTGCCAAGGCGTGGTGCGAGATGAAATTTCACCAAGGCAAAACATGAAAATACACTTTCACCTGGGCAGCATGCTAAAAGGTGATTTCGCTCGAGCATGGGTGAAAAGAAATTTCATTGCCAAAATGGGAGTTTCGCTAGCAAAGAGGATTTTGCCAAAAAATAGGCAAAAAGGAAATTTTGCTACACTTGGGGTGAAACTTGAATTTCACTGAGATTTCGCTCGAAGATGATTTTCACTATGTTTGGGGACGAAAATGAATTTCACTTTGCTTGGGGGCGGAAATGAATTTCACGCAAACAGGGGTGAAACTGCTCGAAATATGATTTTGCTAGCAAAATTCATTTCATACTTAGGCAAAATTTTGACAAAATTTGAATGTGGCAAAAACGGACACTCGACCATCATTTTCGCTCAAAACCAAGTGATATTTTCACTGGCGAAAGCATTGAAAGAGGGATTTATACCAGCAAAAATACCAAAACAAATCAGCAAAAACATCAAAAAGTTAAAGAGACTAGCGACAACGCACAATTTATATTTTATACTTAGAAGTTTTTACAAAAAAGTTCTAGTGTGGTAAAACTACCAACAAGACTTTCAGGCAATCGAAATTGAAATTATTATTTATCTATTGTAGGAAGCTTCTCAACTTTTAAGAACTAATTTTCTACAATAAAATTTAGACAGTAGCAACCAAATACATTCAAATTTCCAAAATTCTAAAACCAATCAACTTTACTAGTTATTCTCAAAACTAGTGAATGAAATCTATGTTGAGTCATAGTCTTCACAAGTTTTCCTTCAACCCTATGGAAAGACTTTAGCCAAATAGCAATCTGGAATCTTCTTCAATCTATAAAAATTTTCAATAGGACCTCCTTGGGTCTCTTAATCTCATCAATGTTAAGGTCTATCTTCAAGAACTGTAATTTCCTTCTATTTTGAATTTGCTCTTGGAATAGGTAAATCTTCAAACTTTGCTTTTATTACCTATGCTTGTCTCTAAAACATTTTGGTCATAATCATATAATTTTTTGTTTCAAATATTTCTTATAGTAGTAGACCTTTTGACATGATCTCATCCAACCAATCATGTAGTCAAAATCCATTTATTGTTCTCTGATTTCTTACTTTTATCGTAGAGGTGAATTCTCTACCTAAAAATCCTATTGGTAGCGGATTCACTATTTGACATCTCACACTATTGACATAGTTTTTTCTTTTAAATAAGAGGCTTCCTTTTTAAATTTCTAAAGCTTATATCTCTTTATTTTACTATAAGTGAATTTGTTAGCTATAGGCAATGGATTCATTGTATAGAAAACTTTTTTCATTTTCCAAACATATATAAGCTTTGTGCAAATGAACTAGGGGGATTGACTGTCAAAACTAGGAAGTTGTCAAATTTCCTCTATTTTAGAAGGCTCCTAAATGATTAATACCCCTCGAGTGTCTCTATTTTTGTAGGTCTTGCAAATTCATTGGATGGAAACCTACAAGGAGCAAATTCGCTTCAATAGTAAGACCAAGTGATTTTGGCCCCTATGCTTGGTTTTTGTATTGATTAGGATAGACTATCTATTTTTTGCCATATTGTTGATAGGTATGCTTTCTATTTTTTTTAATATTAAAAGGAAAACAAATCAAAGAACCTTAGGTAGTTTAGCTTGTTTATTCCTTTTGTCTTTTAGGCAATAAAGAAAAATTGTATTCAAATTGTTGTTAGTTTTTGAAGCTAAATACTAAAGATAAAATAACCACAAGATCTAAAATAAAGTTGCAATATGAAATATAATATACTGGAAATATTCTAAACTTTAAAACTCATAAATAACTTCAACAATAACTCATAGAATTGCCATTAACAAATGCTCACAAAAATTGTATCTCCATTGAATCAAGATCTCAAGTACCCATACTTACAAACACTCTCATACTACAATACATGTATCTTGCACACACACATATAGATACATATATAATGGAATGTGACTCTTCATATGGAGCACCCTTGGCCTTCACTCTTCTAGAGACTCTTCATCTTCCTATTCTATGGACTCATGTACACATGGACTATTATGCACATTTACATTACCAAAATACTTTGCACACTTGTGCATTTATTACATTGCATAAAGTAAATACTCACACTCTAATCTAGGACACTCTCCTAATCTAAAGATGTACCCAAGGTGGTACATTAGCATGTACCAAATAATGTAATATATTTCAACAATTGCATTAGGCTAGCCTCTATGTGTTGCATTCTTCTTGAACCCTTGCTCAAAGAAAAATAATTGTTTAGTTTCTTGTAACTCTTATTTTAGCTTTACAAGAATCAAAAGTCACATAGGGTAGACATTTTGTATGCATGTCCTTGTCTTATTGCATCTTAGATAAAAATCACAAGTTATTTAAGTTTAAAGAATATTTCTTTTGTTCTTAGTCAAAACAAACTTAGGTGTTTGCCAAAAAACACACAAACTTAGTTTTAGGATATTCTGTGAACCCCTCATACAACACATTTGAGGTGAGAAGTAGGATTAGCCTCAGATACCTAATTTCACTCCTAACATTTTGGTAACCTGACATGAACACCTCTTTTACCATAAAAATTTCACTAATTAAAGATAAAATTTATTTGAACTTAAATAAGACCACTTAATCTTTATTTGTGTAGAATAGCTCATTTGATTAAGATTTAACAATGAGTACCTTTATTTTTCATATCATCCCTGGTTGTATATCTAGATGCATTTGATACTTGTACCATTCCTTATGCATGTACCTCTAGGTCTACCCTCATGTACGACCACATATATCAAGGGGATTGAGCTTCTTCCATGTATTGATTAGTATATCAAGATATCCTCCTAAGGTATATTGGTAGGAAATATTGGGAGTCCCTTTTATTTTAGTTGTAAATATTTATTAATTAACATCCTTAGATTCTTTATCTAAACCACAAAACCTTATGGCTTAAAGAGAATATAACTTTCATAGTGGAAAAAATCATTGATCCTAATTGCCCTCCTATTTGGGATGATAATGAAAATCAAGTTTCCAGGGAAAATTCTAATTATGAAGATGAATTTGATGACACCTCAAATATAGGTTCCCTTAATCCTAAAAAATACTCTCAAGAAATATAAACCTTTAATTCTATGAATCACATTATAGTCTATTTTGAATAAAATAAACATATTATAGCATAATTTATGGAAAGAGACATTACTTTTGATGGAGGACCTTCAAATCCACCACAAGAACCCAATTCTAGTTCTATGACCCTTAATCAATCTAATATGAACATTAAGCCCTTGTACAATCAATCCCCTACAAGCCTAAATCCTAATCAATATACCCTTAATCTTAATACATCAAGTCTTAATTATGTTAATGCTAAAATTGTCACCACAACCTTGGGTTGTGGAATATCTTATCCTCCACCTACTATAGGTAATCCTACCTCTATAGCTCCATTTAAAGAACCTTTAAGAACTAAACTTAGCTATTATATGCCCCAAAAAGCAAATAAAAATTACTCTCCTCTTTTAGAACCATCTTATAATCCTTTAAATTCAAATCCTTTCATCAATCCTCCTAATACTTTCAATCCAAATCAATTTTTTTTTCTGAAATTCCTACATCAACTACCTATAATAAACCTCCACTTGTTTTAAATAATCCTAAAGTAAATATACCCATATCACAACCTTGCTAAAAATCTTTGGCCCTACAACTTGTTAATTATGATCCTAAGGTTTAGAACTTGGCTACCATGGTAAATCAACTTGTTCAATGTATGGATACCATTCAAGGCCCTAGTTATACATAGTCAAATAAGGACATATGAAATCAACCTTTATATCCAATGGTAACATGTCACCCATACCCTCATAATTTTCAAGCATCACAACTCCCAATGTATAAGGGTATAGAAGATCCTATTGAACATGTTAGGGTCTTCGAGCCACTTGTTATTACATTGCTTATGATGACATGCTATTATTAAAATTATTCCATAAAATACTTGGTGGTTCTTCCATAGATTAGTATTATCAATTACCTTTCCATTCTCTTAAGAGTTGTGAAGAAAAAACTGAGATGTTTGTCCATCACTTCATCGTCCATGTTGATAAAAAGGCTACCCTTGGATATTTATATCAACTTAAACAAGCTAAGGATGAAATATTTTCTTATTTCTTGATAAAATAGTGAAAAATAGTAGGGAAAATTCAATTTAATTCCCCTCCTAAAGACCTTTTAGACATTTTTGTTAGTAACCTACAAAATCAAATATCTTATGCATTATAAACTGCCACTATCGTGTCCCTTGAGTAAGCTATAGATTTAGCTAGGCATGTGGAAATAACTCTTATATTAAGGGGACAAATAAAACCTAATAAGAAAGAGGAGAAATCATCTTAGTTCCAATATAAGAACAAGCATGTAGTAGGTGATGGTGTTACAAATAATTACCAAAATAATAATGTGAACACCATAGAAACAACTCAATAGCTAGTTTTGAATAAACAACAAAAGCCTAGAAGGAATCTCACCAAGATAAACCTTTCTCTTCTATTATTAAAAAACTTCTAAAAGATATTATTATTTAAATTTCACCCATTAGACCTCCAAATACCATTATTGATCAGTATAATGCAAATGAGCACTATGATTTTCACTAGGTATATGGTCATACTACAAGTGTCAGCATCTTAAACATCTTGTCAATGGTTCATTAGATAGCGGTCATCTTGGCCTTAGTGGCCCTAAATATCAAACTTCATCTAATCAAGATATGGGAATCTTCCAAAATCCTCTACCTAATCATGATCAGAAGAAAAATAATAATAATTCGTATAATAAAGTCTCACCTCCTCAAAACATGATTGGTATGATTTCTTCTTTGGTCTATGTCACACTAGACAACAACAAAAGGATCAATCTTCTAATCAACCATCTCAACCACCTTTAATTCTTCATGCTAAGAAAGCCTCTTGATATGAAGGACCACCTCTTGTTCTAAGACCTCAAAATTACTTTGATCTCAAATAATAACTTGCCAATATTCCCGCCAAAATTTCTCTTCTTCTCCAAACCTCTTCTTCCCATAGAGATGCCTTAATCAAACTTTTAAGTGAACAAATTATACCTCAAGATATTCATCTCAATGATCTTGCTAATGTAGTAGGCTCTCGAAGGATAAATCATCCTATCGCATTTTATGAAGGTGATCTTCCTCCACCATCTATGCATGGAGAGCTTTCCTTTTATATAACATGCTATATTGGTGGTCTATTTATCAAAAGAATTCTTGTAGACAATGGATCATACATAAATATTTGTAGCCTTCAATTTATTCATAGATTTGGTTTCGTAAAAAAAGACCTTAAAAATAATGATCTTGTGATAAGAGCTTTCAATAATGGAGTCCAAAAAGCTAGTTGGACCATAACCTTACCTCTTGTAGTAGAACCCCACATTCTTAATACTTTTTTCTATGTCATACCTTGTGAACTCCTCTATAACCTTCTTCTAGGATGGCCTTGGATTCATGCTATGAGGGGAGTGCCTTCTACATCAGTGTCTTAAATATGAATATAATGGTAAACTTGTTCATAGTCTAGTCAATCCTCAACATTTTGCCTATTGCATAATGGTTGAAGCCAACCTCTCCAGGATTAATATTTATCCCTCTTTCTTGTCCTATTAAATAATGCATATTATCCTTCTCCTCCTTCATATCAAATTAATAAGGCATTCCAATCATTAATTATTAAATATCAATCCGTTCCTTTTAAAATTAAAACTAATGATCAATATGAGACTAGTAATCTAATCCACCTTAATGACAAGCCCCTCGTGGATATTCCTAAACTCGCACCTTCTCTAGAATCTTAGGTTTGCCTATAGGAAAGGTGAAATGGTACAAATAGGATTATGTACCTTCATCTATGCCAACATCTGCCATGAAGAAAAGATTCATGGTAGCAATCCTTATCATATCAAGAAACTTTTTTCCAAATGGTACCTATCCAATTCTATTGTAAACCTCTTCTCATAACCATAAATCATTCAAAATATCAAACATGCATCCATAAATAAATTGCACAATAAATTGCTCACAATAAAATAGAGATTGATTATACCCTTGAGGTAGGGCAACACCATACAATGCTCCTTTTGTAAAAAATCCCTTCCACAAGATCTCTAGTTCCACAAACCAAGACTTCTCCAAGAATACATCATAGATACCAATTACAATGGGGGTACATCTCTCTTTATACAAGAGTGACGATTCACATTCAATGAGTTACAAGATCACCCATGTGGTGGTTCACCTTCCATGAGTTACAAAGTGCATAATGATTTGACAATATTCCTTGTGGTTACATATGACAATATTCCCCAATGGTTATATATATGATTCTATTTCTAATTATGTGGCCTTCCTTACTCAATTAATTTATGGCTCATACCATTATACAATAATATATTAAATTATTAAATATTAAGTACCTATCTTGGGTACCTAACATTCCACCCCCTTGCAAAATGTTTCATCCACGAAACATTAGAAGAGGCTAAATAATATAATCTTCCGAGCCATACTGAATACTGGTACCAATCTCGATCATCCATCTATCCAAGTGGAACTATGATTGGTGGTGGTCTTTGTTGATGTCAATGTCATGTGTTGAAAGCATAAATTTCATCTTTTTTTATCCATACCTACTTGTATTTATGACTTGTAGCATATCCAAATTTTTGGCTCCTTTGGTTCCTTGTATGTCCCTCATTGTTCTTATGTTGCCTAAAGCCCTGTCTCCATGATTGTTGCCTCTCATGGTGGTGTGTATGGCGATATACGCCAACCTTAGCCCGATGTTCAAACTGTTTTTGCCCTTCTTTTTATTCTTCCCTTACTTTTGCTTCGTGGATTTCTACTATTGCCTCTTGAGATTCTATTTTAGTTTCTTTTGTTTGCTCTTCATTGTATTCCCTTGCAATAACTACCTATAATTACATTGAGAAATATCTTATAATGTTATCTTCTTCTTATACCATAACTTCATGAATTGTTTTTGCACATTAATGTTAATAGTACCCAAAGAATGCAACCAAGGATAACCAAGGACAATATCTACATCATTCATCTCAATAGCATGAAAATTTGAATGTAAAACATATTTATCTATGGTGATTTTCAAATCTTCAAATATGTGAACATTGTGACCCTCAAGCTGTATGTATTTGATTTTCTTTGCTTGAACTTGCAACCTCTTATTCAAAGACATTGATAAAGTTATATTTGTTGCTAGAGTTAATGAAAACAATAACTGTTTGATTTTGAATGCAACCATGAACTTCTAGAATAGAATTTTGACATTCAAACAATTTTTTTTACCCATTGTTTGGCCCTCACACACAGGTGTAGTTTCCTTAGCCTGCACATTAGTATCATTTTCTTTTGATGCCTATTTGCTTAAAAATGCAACTTCAAATTCTTCCTGTGCATATGTATTTATGAGTAAAAGCAAAGTTTAAATACCAAAACAAACTCCCCCTCCCAAGTAATCCTTGACTTTCCATTCTCTCAAAAAAAATTACAAAAAGAGTTTTCCACTTCATGAAACATTCTTTAGCAACAATATCATCTCCTCCAATGAATATTGGCAACTCCATGATTTTTTTTTAATAAAGTTGCTAGGGTTTGAAATGATTGAAATTTCTAAAAAAAATAAAATTTCTTAAATCTCTTCAACAAGTAAATCTTCTTCAAAACAAAACAAACGACAACTGATTTTCTTACCCGAATTAAGAGTAATGAATTTTTTTTTATCTTTTCTGTGCAACCCAAAAAACAGCACCAAATGCCCAACTTGCAACAACTATAACTCCCTCCATACTTATCAGAATTTAACAAGTGAGTAGTTATTTTTTTAGTACTCAAACTAACCTACATGCTAGTGCAAAAAGATTCTAAAACTAACTGATAGAAAATTTAATACGATTTTTTTCTTTTTGAAAAAAAAAACGCACAACCAAATAACATAAATCATTCACCAATATGTAAAAATATTCAACATGCATGCACAAATAAATTAATTGCATAATAATTTGCTCACAATAAAATAGAGATCGATTATACCCTTGAGGTAGGGCAACAGCATACAATGCTCATTTTTGTAAAAAAAACCCTTCCACAAGATCTCCAGTTCCATGAGCCAAGACTTCTCCAAGAATACATCATAGATACCAATTACAATGGAGGTACATCTCTTCTTATACAATAGTGTGATGATTCATATTCAATGAGTTACAAGATCAACCATGTGGTGGTTCACCTTCCATGAGTTACAAAGTGCATAATGATATGACAATATTCCCCAATGATTACATATATGATTCTATTTCTAATTTGACATGTGGCCTTCCTTAATTAATTTATGGCTCATACCATTATACAATAAAATATTAAATTATTAAATATTAAGTACCTATCTTGGGTACCTAACATTCCACCCCCTTGCAAAATGTTTCATCCTCGAAACATTAGAAGAGGCTAAATAATATAATCTTCTGAGCCATGCTGAATAGTGGTATCAATCTCGATCATCCATCTATCCTAGTGGAACTATGATTGGTGGTGGTCTTTGTTGATGTCAATGCCATGTGTTGAAAGCATAAATTTCATCTTTTTTTATCCATACCTACTTGTATTTATGACTTCTAGCATATCCAAAGTTTTGCCTCCTTTGGTTCCTTGTATGTCCCTCATTGTTCTTATGTTGCCTCAAGCCCTGTCTCCATGATTGTTGCCTCTCATGATGGTGTGGATGGCGATATACTCCAACCTTAGCCCGATGTTCAAACTGTTTTTGCCCTTCCATTGATTCTTCCCTTACTTTTGCTTCCTTGATTTCTACTACTACCTCCTGAGATTCTATTTTAGGTTCTTTTGTTTGCTCTTCATTGTGTTCCCTTGCAATAACTACCTATCTTTACATTGAGAAATATCCTATAATGTTATCTTCTTATACCATAACTTCATAAATTGCTTTTGCACAATAATGTTAATAGTACCCAAAGAATGCAACCAAGGATAACCAAGGACAATATCTACATCATTCATCTCAACTGCATGAAAATTTGAATGTAAAACATATTTATCCATGGTGATTTTCAAATCTTCAAATATGTGAACATTGTGACCCTCAAGTTGTATGTCTTTGATTTTCTTTGCTTGAACTTGTAACCTCTTAGTCAAAGACATTGATAAAGTTATATTTGTTGCTAGGGTTAATGGAAACAATAATTGTTTGATTTTGAATGCAACCATGAACTTCTAGAAGAGAATTTTGACATTCAAAAAAATATTTTTTACCCTTGTTTGGCCGTCATACACAAGGTGTAGTTTCCTTAGCCTGCACATTAGTATCATTTTCTTTCGATGCCCATTTGTTTAAAAATGCAACTTCAAATTCTTCCTATGTATGTGTATTTATGAGTAAAAGCAAAATTTAAATACCAAAAAAAAACTTCCCCTCCCAAGTAATCCCTGACTTTCCATTCTCTCAAAAAAATTTGTAGAAAGAGTTTTCCACTTCATGAAACATTCTTTAGCAACAATATCATCTCCTCCAATGAATATTGGCAAATCCAAGATTTTTTTTTAATAAAGTTGCTAAGGTTTGAAATGACTGAAATTTCTAAAAAAATAAAATTTCTAAAAGCCCTTCAACCATTAAATCTGTAAATTTTCTTAAAAACAAAACAAACGACAACTGATTTGCTTACCCGAATTAAGAGTGATGAATTTTTTTCTCTTTTCCGTGCAACCCAAAAAACAGCACCAAATGCCCAACTTGCAACAACTATAACTCTCTCAATACTTATCAGAATTTAACAAGTGAGTAGTCATTTTTGTAGTACTCAAAATAACCTACATGTTGATGCAAAAAAATTCTAAAACTAACTGATAGAAAATTTAATATAAATTTTTTCTTTTTGAAAAAAAAAACGCACAACCAAATAACATAAATCATTCACCAATATTTAAAAATATTCAACATGCATGCACAAATAAATTAATTGCATAATAATTTGCTCACAATAAAATAGAGATCGATTATACCCTTGAGGTAGGGCAACACTGTACAATGCTCCTTTTGTAAAAAAGTCCTTCCACAAGATCGCTAGTTCCATGAGGCAAGACTTCTTCAAAAATACATCATAGATACCAATTACAATTGGTGTACATCTCTCTTTATACAAGAGTGTGATGATTCACATTCAATGAGTTACAAGATCACCCATGTGGTGGTTCACCTTCCATGAGTTACCATCACTCATGGATCTTGCTAGTAATCTAATCTACCAATAGAAATAGTTTTTCCTTTTTGGTTGCTTAAGCTTTTGTTATGAAGCAAACTTGTCATATGCAAGCAATGTTAAACTTATCTATTGCAATTTCAAATATACTTCTTTAATATACAGCATGGCTCTCTCTCTCATATGCGAGCAATGTTAAACTTATCTATTGCAATTTCAAATATACTTCTTAAATATACAGCATGGCTCTCTCTCTCTCTCTGCTTCTAATGATTCAATGAACAACAGATAATGTCCAGCTGGTTAGATACTTGGAGCTATTAAGCTTTGCTTTCATTAATGAGTGTTTGCAGGAGATTCATAAACCCATGACTTGTATAAAGATATCAACGAAAGTGCGATCAATCCATGTAGATCATTGAAAATTACTTGTTTTTAAAATTCAGGTGATTTCACAATTTATACACATGGAACATAATTATCAAGCACATTGCTTTCTTGTTAAATCAACTTTTTTGTAGGACAGTTTAGGAGAAACAAAAAAAAACGGAGATCCTGATAAACATCATTGAAGAAACATGCATGCACATCCTTGTTTTGACCTCCAAGATGTCAAATGCCAAGCTCCCTCAACCATTTCTATTTACCATCTCCTACCAAGGATTTGTTATGAATATTATTCTGTGTTGAATTGGATTTGTCTAGACATTTTGCATCTCCACAAGCACCCCCTCTCAGATGTGTGGACAAACTTGGCATTATGTGGTTTGAGTAAACATCACAAGCTTATATTGATAACACATTACTGAGTCTGCTTCATGTTTCTCGCATAAATCATTATCACTGTTTTCCTATGGTATATATTTCTTGATAAATCCCAGTACTGCTGCTTTGATCTTGAAGATAAACAAATGGACTGGAACATCTGTAAACATAGAACTTTTATTTTGAACCAGCATGATCTACATATTAGTTTTCTCATTTTGGAAAGGAAATCCATATAGATGTAACTGGACCCTGACATGTCAGTCACAACCAGAACACAATCTTCCATGATCTTTTCTTACACGCCCTTCGATAAAGTTTTCTATAAACAAGGAACTACACCACCATACCAGATAGCTATTAAAATTATCAAAATCAAAGCCTATATATAATATCTGATGCTTAATGTCAAAAGCTATATTGTATTCATCAATAACTTGTTTCGCACAAGAAATATAAAAAGAGTTAGTAGCATTTGCTCCATAACTTCATTGACTTCGTAAGGCTGAAATTTTACCATAGAAACAAACTTCTAAATACATGGAGACATGAAAATTAGCTATTAAAAAAAATAGCCTTCAATTTACATGAAAGCGAGCTCTATTAAACTTATTTGGGCAGTAATGCTTAATTTACTCGTTAACAGAAACTATTAAATCAATGAATAAAATAATAACCTATTAATAACAAGAATAACGTATTGATCCTTGCTTAGAAAAATGGGTCAAGTAAAACAATGAAAACCACTTTTAAACTCTATCAAAGAGAATTCTGCATAGATCACAATATGCATAAAACTTAGAAAACAAGCAATAGCAGTCACATTTTACCAGTGAAAATACATTCTCCACTTAAAGATCAGATCGATTCCTAGACTTGTGGACTCCCTGCAATCCAACGCCAAACTCCGCCCGAGTTTTGTTTCTCTGCAGCATGTGCAGCAGCTTCATCAGATGCAGCTTTTTGGCGCCGAAGCAACTCAGCCTCCTTTTGTAAAGCTTCAACTGAGAGGAACTTTTGATGCAGTTCAGCAACATCAACCTGCATTAAGGAAAGCAACATTAAATCCATGGTTCAATACATACAAGAGTGAATATAATTATATACTAGATCAGGCATTGGTATAAAATTCAGAGTAGGCATTAAGATGTTATCACACTTGACAAGACATTGTAATTATTAATTATATTAACCTAAGATTGTCATGTATAAAAGCATACCTCTAATTTGAAGCACCTTGACTGTTCAGTAGCTAGTTGTCCACGTACAGATTGCAATTCCTGTAGAGATGAAAGAGAAATACACAGACCATCAGAGGCCCTTATTTTCTTTTAGTTCAATATCCAAGAGAACTAATAAACCGCATGCCATATCTGGAAATAAGAACTAATTTCTTAAAGGGTATAATAATAGAAGCCAAGCTTGTTTCCTGTTACCTTAATTAACTCTTCATGTGTAGTCTGTGCTTCAGTAAGCCCTTGACTGAGGCTCGAATTCTCAGCTTGTACTCTTAGGAGTTTAGTCTCTAAGTCCTCCTTCTCAGCTTTCAATGTTGCCATAGTCCGTTCTCTGGTCTCGTCACTCCTTTGATGCTGTGTTCAGTACAAGAAAAGACCTTATAACATATGCCATACAAAGATAGTACAATTGACTATATGAAACATGATATTGATTTTTTATTTACCACAGGGTCCAATTTTGGATTGTCCATTCGGATCTCCCTAACTTTGCTTTCATGTACGTCATCCATGAAATTTGGGACCATGGTTCCATTCATTGTTGGGACTGGCACTGGAGGAACTGCATATGCAGCTGCCACTGATGCAGCAGCTGCTGCAGCTGCTGGTGATTCCAGAATCTTTGGCCGCTGGATCACTTTGTGACTTCGTTTTAAGATTTGGATCTGCAACCAAACCAAATTCATTTCTACTTGGAATCTTGAATGCTGTAGTATAATGTTATGTGAGCAAATAAACAGGCTTTGCAAGAATATGATACAGAAATGTTTGCTCACAGATCCTAATGAAATAATTTCTGCAATTTTACCCAATAGAAACCAAAGGATAATAAATACACAGTCTCTCTTAGCTACCACACTCAAAAAAGAGCTTTCTAGTAATTCTTTTTTTTTTTTTTTAAGGCTAGATTATCAGTCTAATAACAAAAACAAGCATTTCATACCATATCAAATGGCATAAGCTCAACCACTTAAAAACTCCAACCCCTCAAGGAGGAGACCCAGGTTCACAACTTGCCAAGAGATGCATGCATAATTGCCAAAATTGCTATTTGGTACCAATATGTGGTCACGATGTAATACGGGTAGGGCCCGTTTCAATCCCATATAACCAATTGAAAAAAAAAAGACAAAATATCTGACAATACTATCCAACACAAAATAATTCACATCTAAAAACAGGCAAAATAGAAAGATATGATTGTGGCATCTTTGAGCAAGATAAAAACCCACCACAAACATGAAATGAGTGTAAAATTGAAATCAGTTACTTCCAACTTTAAGGAACTTTATAGTATCAGAAATCTGGATGAGAAAACTAGTCAAAGTCTCTCACCGTGTCAAGTCTGGCTCTGGTAACCATGATTAGGTTAAAACTATCCATACACTCAATCAAGACATCCTGCAGTACTCATGTTGGTTCCCTAGACCCTCTTCAAGATTCATTAGTGACACCATGAACGTCTGAACATTTTTGCTGTAATTGATTACCTTTTTCATGTGCATCACCATTCTTTAGAACGATTTTTAAAATTAAACTTCACTTGATGCACAGAAATTGACTATTGAAGGCACCAAGCAGGTAAATGTTTGGACACTTATCCACTTTGGTAATGACCAGTCAGTTAGGCCCTCTATTGCCACATGCTCTCACCAGAAGTTTTGTTTGTCTTCCTTGCCCCAGGCAAGATTGGCCTGTTGCTTTTTGGCATCTTGTACCTACTAACCCTTCCTGTTCACGTTTTATAACATCTTGTATCAACTACCCATTTTGGTCTAACATCGCATGCTATTACGGGGAGTTTTGTGTGTCTTTCTTGCCCCAGGTGAGATTGGCCTATTTCTTTTCAACATCTTATATCAACCCTTTCTGTTCACATGCCAGGTGGCCCAGACAAACATGTATAACAAATTGTCTTCTTCAGAGAGTGTATGGAAGTTATTCCCTATGCCCTCCAGGATGAGCCAGCCAGGATCTCCCAATCCCAGACACTCCGCAGTGGGCATCTCCATATCTTGAATTGACTCTTTCAAGGTGCTCAACAGTAGTAGTGACCATTCGCATCATTACATCTTAGAAAATGTAAACCTGCTTGCTAGGTGCTTTGGCAACATTATAACTGACCCTTGAGTGAAGCTCATTTTTGGCCATTGGAAACACTTCATTATTATTTTATTATAAGGCACTCATTTCATTGTAATCATTTTATCATCTCTTGAGCTATTCATTGTTTTCTCTCTTTTAGATTGGTCTCTTTTGTGAATTACGTATGTGTACAACATGGTAATTGAAGCTTAAGGTGACAAGCCTTAGAGCCTAGAGCTTGTCTACCTTTCTGAGCAGCTAGTGGGAGACACTTAGTGAAAACAGAAGAGTGGCTTCATTTTCAGCTTTGAGAAGTGCTGTTCAGGGGCTCACCAATAAAAGTGGCAATATCTGTTTTTTTTATTACAGATCTGACTGATCGTTTATACCTATTGATTGGTGAAGATTCAAGGAGCCTGTGCTGCAAACAGCTACCTATAACTCTTGATGGATGTGGAATTGATGCAAAAGATTACTAGGGGTCCCACATTTGCCTTGCTGCAGATGTTGGCAGTGCCCCCTAAAAACTGTGATGGAAGTTTGGTCCACTTTACTCATATTTTAGCACACAATTTTAAAAATTTAAAATAATAAGAAGAAGACAACGACGAAGGAGTTTTCTACATATACACCTAACCAGTGTCGAGCAAGCAGTTTTAGCATTTCAAAAACCAGTTTTCCAGTGGACTTAAGGGTGATTTCATGGCAGGCAATCCTTTGGGAAGAGGCACTTGCAAAACAAAGCGTGCCCATTTACTTACTCAATTGGGTGTGTTGCTCCAACTCTTATTGGGTAGAGTTTAAGGCTTTAGACCAAGAGGTCCTTGGTTCAAATCCCAATACCCCTCACCCATAGTCTCTTTACGAGGCAAAAGAGAATAGGATACTTACAGACTTGCCACCCTACTATCTCCCATTTAAGCCCCCATGACATCTTGACAAGTGGCATAGTTTGTATAGCAAGACCCCCATTTCCCACCTCAAAGAGGTCACTTGGCATTTGGTTTGCTCCAAATCACCCAATCATGACTTAAGGTGGTCGACATGGCACTTTGATGGCACCCGCTCATTAATTCCAATGTAAATACCTATGTTCCATGGAAACTTGTCCTGTTGAGAGATCTCTTGGAGACATGTTCCTCTGTCCCCGAAACACGTCCCACCATCCTGGAAAGCCATCTGGCTATCTCCATCCTGGAACGTGAACATAACTAACTACCCCACCTGCAGAGTCCAAATGGCATCAAATGCAGCATTCCAGTCAGAAGAGATCAGCAGAGACAGCATGAGTGTGGTACTTGGAAGACAATTCACCTTGCCATGCGGCACTCCATCAGATTTTCCTGCCAAAAGTCAAATTCAATCTTTTGGAATTCAAATTCTAAATTGGAGCCAATTTTGTGATTTTGGAGTCCCATCTATTAGAAATCAAATCTTGGTTATATTAAGGAAATTGTTTGGACCACCTTTTTCATCTAATTTGTTCTTATGAGCAATTTGAACTAGTGGACTCATATTTCAGCCATCTTTTACAAGATTTTCTATGTTTTGGCAGAATAATAATGTAGTTTGGAATTCACATTGAGTGTATGGATGGGAGGAATTATCACCATTGGGTTATCATGACTATGTCTATTTTTTTTTATTAATGATGATATACCTCTTGGCGGTAATGTGGTTACTCCTCCCTCTCCTCGTAATGTAATACTTCTGATGATTGTTTTAAGGACAAGGATAATATTGCTTAAACCATAGTTACGAAAATCGCAATTTAAATTCGCGAGTCGCAACTTTTTTGAAAACCCAAGTCAACTCACTTTGAAAATCGGACTCGCCGATATTTTCCAATTTTTTTTTTCTTATTTTTTCAGTTTTTTTTCGGGTTTTTTCTGATTCCCAATTTTTTCCCTTTTTTTTTTGGATTTTTTCGGGTTTTTTTCCAATTCCCGATTTTTCCCAGTTCTTTCTCCAGCCTGATTCCGAGCCAATTCTGACTTTCTCTACTATGTCTTAAACTACTAGTGCTGATGTTATCTATGATGATAATGAGCACTTAGTAATGCTAATTTCGACAAACATACCTGTAACATTCAATTCCAAGATGCTTAAGATGGGGTGAACTCGAGGAGGACTTACTAAATATTGATGAGGTATTGTCGGTACTATTCATCCATATATGAGATCCATGAAAGCAGGTCTTGGTCACTTTGAATCGTCTTTTTGAAACGTCTTTTGTGGACATTCACAATCAAGATTCTTCCTTTGATTAAAATAGTGTTCATTATTGTCAAGAAAGAGAAATTCTTCGAGAAGGTATGGATCTTTAAGAACATGTGAATGGACAGACTGATTTTAGATCATGCAAATCCTTGTGTTCTTTTTTGTGGTGGCCATGTTGTGTCACTCTATTGTGGAGCCTCCTTGTTGATTCCTGTAGCTATGATTTTCCATGAATGGCCTCAGGAATATATAGGCCTTTTCACAAAGCAATCAAATTATCTGATTGGTGACTTACATGATTGATTGATTAGTGAATTTGTGATACCCTAGTGCTCTAGACAAGAGATGTGCTTGTAAAGAATTTACACATGTATTAGACATGGTCATTTTTTGACTTTCTATCAAGATGACTTGTGCAATGTGTGTTTGGGAGACTGCTACAACAAAGGTAGATGTGGACTGTCTTTTTATCCTTCAAGGTCATTGATCTCATTAACACTTGCGCCTATATAAGTTCAGCCCACATGGAAAATTCAGGGATTAAATTTTGCTTTGTTGAAAGTCATTTACCTGTACACATCTGATGACCTGAGCAGAGCAAGGGTACCTAGTCCCCATCAACAATGGTGCCAACATGTAGCAGAGGCTAAAACAAAGCCAAGTCTTTGCACCTTGCGCCCACTTGGCTTTTCACATAGCATCTTGGCACCATACTCCAACCTGGGGCCAGCGTAGTGCCTGGAGTCAGTAGCCATTGTGACACAAATGCCTAGATTGGGCGTGACGCCAAATAATATGGCACTAACACCAATTCACAAAGTCATGTCGGGTGCTAACAGCTAGTGCCAACTCCAAATGCTAGCACTTCACCAATAGAATCCCCACATATCCATCATTAGCAGTTGTTCAGAAACTGTCAGATCAAAACTATCAAACACCCAGACTGGACATGACACAAAATCATATGGCGCTAATGCCAATACACAAATCATGCCAGGTGCTAACAGCCAACACCAACTCCACATGTTAGCACTTTGCCAGCAGAATTTCCCCCAACATCCATCATTAGCAATTGTTCAACAACTGCCAGATGAAACTGACATATCACTTTGTCACTTGACGCTGCAAGGAGACATGCAAACTTTTTTGCAACTGCTTCTTCAAAACTGTTTCTTCTAACTGTCTAGAAGGAACTGTTTTAGTTTCCCAACAGGTTATTGTAACTGTCATGTGCATGGTTGTATATAAGGCAAAGTATGACCTAGCATAGCTTTTTCTAGATCACAAGTTTCTTTCTTAATCAGGAATGGACTCAATATATTAGCCTCTAGCACAAACTGCAACACTTGCCAGCAACACTACACACAGAATTCCAGGTCATTGCTACTAATGCTCTATAAAAGCGTAGCCTCCTGGATTCATTTGCACTTGCATTACCTGTTAATAAGAAGCTTCCCCTTATTTACTGCATTTGGCTTATTGTTTGTTTTCTTGATCAAAATCTCTTCATTATTTGTCCTTCCCACCTAACGTCCTTGAATGTATGATGTAGAATTCATCGTGCCCTGTCCTGTTACATAACTGTGAAGCATGACTCATACCACCTCACCAATTGAGTTGGGGGGTTGTCCTCCATGACACCATCTTGCCCCCCATCGGTGAGAATCATTGTTATCAAAGCAATGTTAGACATTGTCGTTGATCCCACTCTAAGAGAGATTGGTGTTAGAGCAATTCATACAATGTTGTCTTTTGTAGTTACCATCCCTTTGGTCTTGCAGCAGCCTCTGCACAAGTAGATTCATTCAGTATGCTTCATCTATTAATGTTTGCGCACACATGCTCATGGTATTAAAAGGAATGGCTCACCACATTTTGTATCCAAATACCCTGAAGAATCTAGACCATTTGTGAAGATAGTTGACACTGCAAAATCATATTCCATAGAGACTTGGATCCCAGATGTCAAGCTCATTCAAGATGCTTTGGATGAACAGAGGTCCACTATGTTTGGGGAGTTTCGAGATCTCATAATTTTAATGGGATCAACAGCCGCCCCCACTCCTGCACCTTTCCAAAGCCACAGTCCCTTCAAGTTGTAAACCAACAACAACATTCTTGTCTTATCAAGCCAAATAAATGCCCACAAGTTGGATATCTCACTCCAATAGCTGGAATCTTACTTTTCTGCTAACCATTTTATTGATGCTGATAAGACCTCCTTTGCAGCACTTACATGTCTGAATCAGTCCTGTCTTGGTTGGAAACCGCCCACTCCAAGCTTGAAGAGGACAAAGATCCTATAAATATACCTAGATGAAGTTTGTAAAACTTTGCATACTTGTTTCTATCCTCTCAATCATTATGAAGATTAGTACATGTGTTTTCAATGGTTACACCAATGCCACAAGCAGAGAGTTCAGCAGTACTCTATCAAGTTCAATGAACCCCTTGCTCACTTGAATGTTTATGATGAATCTGATGAGTCCAATCATCAGGTTCTCAAGTACATCAGTGGACATCACAATCACATTCATTCAGAGATGAAGCTCCCATCACTTTACACATTGACGCAAGCTTTTCAGCTTGCTACCAACCTGGAGGAACCTCGAGTAATACATAAGGTCTTTCACCACCTCATCATTGTTAGAAGATATGGTAATCTGACCTTATCGGCCAAAGCCGATGGATGATGATGTAAGCCATTGGGCAACATTTGATATAAGCCTACAAGCAATCTTATGATGATATAAGCCTTCGAGCAACCTTTGATTATTATGATGTAAGCCTTCGGGAAAACTCTAACGTAAGCCTAGGGGCAATATTGTTATATTCATCCCTTGTGGGATTGGTTAAACCACCTTGATTGTTCACCTTAAGTAACCCTTCAATTAGGGTTTGGTAACTTGACTTAACATTGAGCTTTATGTCAACCTTAGTTAATATAATTGTAATTGTAATTTGGGGATTAGATACCTACAATAAATACTCCACAACCACCAATCCATTCAAATGTGAGCTATTTGAGGATCCTCCCTTGGGTACCCACCCATCCTATTTCGTCTTGTTGATCTTTCTATTTTGCTTCTCTATTCTCTTACATATGGTTTGTAGTAAATGTCTGCAAAGTACTATGAAATCCAACATGGTATCAAAGCAGGGATGAAGCATCTTCACTCGGTTACGCAGAGAGATTGTTTCTGAAGCAGTTTTGACGAATGATCTTGTTTGGTAGGTTTTAGGATTTTGTCCTTTATAACCCTAGTGGGAGCTTGGATCGTGAGGATCTCTTGTGCGACGGCTGATTGACTCAATAGAAATATTCAGCAACAAGTTTACCATATTTCCCTCTTTTGACATTCAATCTGTTTTGTTGTTGAGTTGTTTTTTATGGATGATTCTAGTGATGCCCTAAAGAAGCAGTTTCTACTAAAATTGGTGGATTGAATTTTTGAGGTTTTCCATAAAACCTGGTTGTCTTTTACGGATTTTTATAAAAAATCCATTTCTTTCTCTACTTCGAATTTTTGTTTTGGGACCAACGCAACACAGATGAGAGGGCAACCTACATGGTTTCTGAAGATTGAAAAGAGAGTGTGAACATTTGACTAATCCCTCCTAGTTGTCAAATGAGCCTTAGGCAGGCTCCATTGCATGGGAAAGACCTCTGAGCCACTTGACAAGTCGTTTGTTTGGTCTAGCAACCTTTTATGCTGCTTTGGCGAGAGGGAATTGCTTGACAGGTTGTATTCCATAAAATGGCCATATAGAGCAAGTTGTGGCAGATATGGCCAACCATGAGCGTATTTGGATTCTTTGCAAAAATTAAGGGGGATCCTAGTTCAGCACTTTTGCTGATTTTGCCATTTGGATGCCTATTTTTGTATCCAAAATAGATTCCCATTTCCCTCCAAAATGTGAAATTTGAAATTTCAAAATCAAAATATTCTACCAAAACTCCCTTTGGCAGCGGGAAAGGACAAGTACATGCACGATTTAGCGAGTTTATTGATTGATTAAAGCCTTTGGCACAATCATACAAATTTGTCAGGGATAGTTCAGTAAACAGAAAACTGAGACAGTGCACGTGTTTTCCTTGACGATTTGTATTTGTGTTTTGCGCATGCATTGAGAGGCAGCCAGAGATGCCTGGCAACTTGCAGGTGCGATGTTTTGAGAGGAATGCTCGAAGTCCCTGCTGGCACCTTTGTACAAAGTTCGTGCCAGCGTTATGTAGCAGAGTGAGCCATGCCCCATGTGAACGAAGTGTCAAGCACACCATTTCCTCCATATCTGCAGTTGATAGTGCTACCTCCAATATGTTCTTTGGTAGAATGGTTGATAAACAAGCTTGCGTGAACGACATCCACAATTCAAGCCCTTTAGGTAAAGAATGTTTGACATTGTCATTGTGGAAAAACACAGGGAGGTGTGGCAATTTTTTGTGCTTCTGGGGCATTCTGATTTTCTTTTTTATTTGTTGGAAGTTGTTTGCTTTCATGGAACGAGATGTATGTCCACTGGCAATTGGGAAGCGGAGCGAGTGTGACTTAGTCAACAGAGACAGAATATTCAGGAATTTCCAAAACTGAGCAACAGTTACAGGGCAGAAGCAAGAGGCACAGTCAGAATATTCAGGGATTATAGAGTTTTTGTAAGGGAAATAAGCAGGAGGCAGAAAGTGCTAGGCACATTATCTCACAAACCGTGAAGATTTTAGCAATTCTGACAAAATGGATCGCCCTAAAGGGTGTAATAACAGTGGGTCAAGGGCGCACACAAAAAAAAAAGTATCAAGCACCAGAAAACATCATTTTGAGACCTATCCCATTGTGATCATCTTGTCGCAACAATCGTGTTGATATATAGCACCATCAACTATTTTTCGACTGCTTAAAAAGCTCAAAATTTGGCTCAATGCATTACGATTACCTTATCACATTGATCATTTTGGTATATAACACCAATAGCACATTGTGAACACTTAATTTTCCATAAAATGGTTATAGGGCAGCAATTATAGGACAGTTCTTTAGAAAAAGTGAGTGAAGAGGTAAAAGTCCTACAAGAATGAATGGATCAATTTCAAAGTTTTGACTGGGACTCAATTAACGGGATAAAAAAAAGCTAGACATGATGGAGCAAATGCAACACAACATACAAAACATCCAGATGTTCACCACTGGTCTCTTCAACACTGTCCAAGAAGTACGAGAAGCATTGCAGCAAGGTGAACAAAAGCACATTCCAACTAAACCTGCAGGAAAACCACAACATACCTTACCCAATGCATCCCGTACCACAGAAGTGGATTTCCCCCAAGTTTGAAGGTGAAGATCCTACTAGTTGGATATACAGCACAAATCAATATACCTATAGCCTCTTTCAACCTAGAGAGGGAAGCAATATAAAGGCATCAATGGCTCCATAAATCCAAGGTTACAGCACCTTTGTAGGATGAATTTTGTGAAAACTTACTCGTTCGATTTGGTCCCTCTAGACTTAGGACACTCTAGAAGTACCTATAGCCTCTTTCAACCTAGAGAGGGAAGCAATACAATGGCATCATCCAAGGTGACAGCACCTTTGTGGGATGAATTTTGTGAAAACTTACTCATTTGATTTGGTCCCAATGCATATGAGGATTTTACAGGAGCTTTGACTAAGCTCAAACAAACTCACACAGTTCGAGATTACCAAAAGGAATTTGAAAAAATCCCAAATAGGACAGAAGGGCAAACTAAGACATTTTTTACAAGTTGCTCTGTCAATGGACTAAAGGAAGAATTCCATACAGAGGTAATAATGTTCAATCCAAAGAACATGATGGATGCCATTGGATTAGCAAGGTTGGATGACGACAAATTAGTAGCAGGATGACGACAAATTAGTAGCACATCAAACATATAAGCCACCCGAATTCCAAACCTTTAGTATCTCCAAGTGCAGGAAACACAACCATCCCGATCAAGTTCCTATGTGAGAAAGGGATGAAAGCTTGCCTAGAAAAAGGCCTTTACTATAATTGTGATGAAAAATACAATCTAGGTCATAAGTGCATTAGACAGAAATTATACCACTAGATGTTGAGTCAACCACTACCCCTCCTCGGCCCAAGGCACCCAACGACAGCTTAGCTGATAAACAACACGAGGACATCAACACTGAGGAAGAGCCCACACCTGAGATATCCTTGCAGACCCTAGCAGGTATGACTATGCCACAGACTATGAGGGTACAAGAGTACGAGGGTATTTCAAGAAATGTCCTCTATCCATTCTCATTGACACAAGTAGCACTCATAACTTCATAGATACCCAGGTGGCAAAACAAGCAGACTGCTACTTGTACCCATGCAATAGCTTTGAGGTCATGGTTACCTGGCACTCTTTCTTGCAAACATAAATGTCGAAATGTCAAGCTTACTGGTGGAGACTACAATCTAAAAAATGATGTTTGTGCTTCCATTAGGAGTATGTGACATGGTCTTAGGCATTCAATGGTTGTGCAGATTGGGTCCTATCTTGTGGGAATTTTCAGAAATGTGGATGCAATTCACAATAAAAGATAAAAAATACACTCTCAAGAGGCTAACAGTTGGACCAGCAAGAGTCATCAGTTTTCACCACATGGTAAACTTACTTAAAAGGGGCACTCAAGGAGTCATGGCTCAACTTTTCAAAGTGCAATCCATAGAAGTTGATCAAACTAATCTTCCTCCTCATATGTTAGCTTTCCCATATGCTTGCTAGCGAGGGCTTTACTACCAAAAGGATTCCAACATACAACATTTAATTTGAAAGTTATCCACACACTTCAATGCAGACAGCATATTCTTGGGAGAAAAAAATATCCACACACTCCAATTAAGACTCCAATGCAGACTCTGTGATATTTTAAAACCTCGGGCACAGAATTTCTAGCCTAATGAATCTAGGGGAGAAAAAAATATGAGTGCTTCAGATGGCTGCAAAAAAAATTGCAAAAATACAAGGGTTTCGATTGAAGGAAAATATGAAAAAAAAAAAGAGATACCGAGATGGATGCGTTGTGGTTGTGGAAAAATTTTAGAAATAGAAGTCTCGATGCCGCAGCGGAACCATCCCTGGATTGAGCTCTAATAGTAAATGTAAGGATTCTACTTGCATGAATAAATAGAAACTAGAAACAACCAGCGAGGAAACACAATTTTGAAGTCTAAATACAGATAGCAATGATTTTATTAATAACACTAAAGTGTTTACAATGTATCTGTTGGCAATTTTGCCACATTAAAACTTTTGATAAATTTTGGCCTAAGTATGGAGCTTTCAAGCGGCAAAGAGCATGCTGAGGTGTTCGGGTTTTCGCGGGCCATAAACAGGGGCGATAAAATGGACAAAATGAGCCCTGGATATTTTATTATTGCAGATCTTCTCGCCAGCTTTCCAACGATATATTATAATAGGCGATCGGGTTAGCGGATCAAAAGTTATGGCCCCGGGAAGCAGAACCAGGAAACCCAGTTTTTTGTGCGAAGTCGGTCCGACTTCGCCCAGTTTTGGTGCGAAGTCCGACTTCGCCCAGTTTTGGTGCGAAGTCCGACTTCGCCCTTCTTTCTGGGCGCACCTTGTAGCAGGCTGACAGTCTGGCAGAGAAATTGACTCATTCTTTCTGGGCGCACCTTGTAGCAGGCTGACAGTCTGGCGGAGAAATTGACTAAGTGTTGGAGCGCAACCCGACTTCGCAGCGAAGTCGGACTGCGCTCCCTTGTCCGTGCGAAGTCCGAACAACGGTGAGAATCAGCAAGTGCCGTTGCGCAACCCGACTTCACAGCAAAGTCGGACTGCGCCCTTTGACTGGTGCGCAGTAGGGAAATAAGCCAACCCGACTACGCTGTTTTTCACCTGTGCTACCCGATTGCGCTCTAATCCTGGGCGAAGTTGGATAGACTGCCTTTTAAGGCAGACACGTGTCAAGCAGCATCATCCGACAAGTGTCCAGCTTTGGGATCTGAGCCAAGACATGCCGAGCAAAAGGACAAGCATGGGCCGCACTACTTATGCCAACTGCCTCATTTAATGTTGATGTGAGTTTCCACCTACCTCAGCTACCCGCATTCCTGTCAATGTGAAGTTCTACCCAACGCGCTGCCACGTGGTTGTTCAACCTTCAGGGAGACCATGCCGAGAGTACAGTCCAGCCCGACAGAAGTCAGCACCAGCAGTTCCATGGCTGCTTTTGTCAGCTAATGTTTGACTGGGACTTTGTGCCCATTAATGTAACGGGGGAACTTTGGGCTATAAATAGCCACCACGTTTTCATTGTAAGGTGGTGGAAGGGGAATGTCTGTTAGGGAACCATTGTAACCGTGCTTCTGCTTATAAATATAATTTGTATGCCTGGTTCTGTTCTGCTGCTTTTATTTCTTTATGCTTTATGCTTTACGCTTCCCTGTGTCACTGCTCGTTGATTCGTTTCAGCATTTGGTGATCAGGCGCCTTTAGCATTGTTTGTGCCATGGCTTGTTGATTTATTTTAGCATTTGGTGGTCAAGCACTTTTGAACTTCATAGACTAGATGTGGTAGCAGTTCCATCAGTTGTGTGTTACGTTGCTGTCCGTAGTGGTGATTGATGCGTTGTCGTGCTGTTAGTTCTCCTTGTAGGGAGAATGTTTGCTAGGGGACCATTGTAGCTGTGCGGTTAAATTCTCTACATGACACATATACCTGGTTTTGACATCTCTTAGTTGCTTTCTGTTTTGAGTTTCCGTACGTAGTGGTGATTGATGCATTGCCGTGCTGTTAGTTCTCCTTGTAGGGAGAATGTTTGCTAGGGGACCATTGTAGTCGTGCGTATATTGCTTAGTACAGAAAGTACACTTAGATTTTGCAGTTCTCAGTCATGCTTTGTATTTATGATGCAGTAAGTATTGGTGATTGCTGGTTGTCGTACTGTTAGTTCCCCCCACCAAACTCCAAGTACATTTGTAAATTCTTTCTGTTCATTTATCTCTTTCCTGCACTCTTAGCTTAAACCAAACCCTCCCCCCCCCAAAAGAAGTCGGCCTTCTCCGGAGATTGGCCCGGAAGGCATCTCTTCCTTCCGGCCTTTCAATGTTGGTTTGCGGGTCCAGGGCGCAATAGCGACAAATCCTTTCCTCATGGCGGATTCGTGACCAACAGTATTATAGGTAGCTTTGAGGGGTTGAGCAATGCTCAATACAATATAATTCTTCAAGATGCCTTTAACTCTCTTACAATGCAATTTATAAAAATAATTTAGCCTACCCTAGTGCTCCAAGATTAGCTAAAACGACTATTCAAGATATCTAACACTAACCCTAATTATCTAGGGCCACCCTTACATTCAAAGGGGTGACCACTCATCACTAACTAAACTATTACAATAAAGTAAAATGGGTTAGAACATGAGGTCCTAACAGGTGTGCGAGAAATTTTTGTGCTTCCGATGCGTTCCATTTTTCATTTTCATTTGTTGGGAATTGTTTGCTTTCATGGAAAGAGATGTTTGTCCACCAGCAATTGGTAAGCGAGTGAGCTTGGCTTACTGGTAAAGCATTGGGTTTAGAGACATTTCTAATTAGGGGGGGTGTTGGAAGATACAGTAATTACATGACAAGGTAATATAATTATCTTATCTCCTTGGCCCCAAGCTAAAATTATGGAGAGTGTTGGAAGATACGATAATCTGACCTTAAATGCCAAGGTCGACAAATGATGATGTAAGCCTTTGAACACCCTTTTATGTAAAGCCTATGGGCAATCCTATGATGTAAGCCTTCGGACACCCTTTGATGTAAGCCTTGGGCAACCTTTGATGTAAGCCTACAAGCATTATTGTTATATTCATCACTAGTGGGGTCAGTTAAAAGACCTTGATGGTTAATCTTAACTAAAACTTCAATTAGGGTTTAGTAACTTGACTTAACCTTGAGCCTTATGTAGGCCTTGGTTAATGTAATTGTAATTGTAATTTGGGGATTAGGTATCTACTATAAATATGCCCCAACCACTTATTTATTGTATCAACGTGTTCTATAATATTCTTATGTGAGTTATTTGTGGGTGCCCCCCTTGGGCACCCACCCATCCTATTTCGTCTTGTTGATCTTTCTATTTTGCTTTTCTATTCTCTTGCATATGACTTGTAGTGAATGTTATGCTTCAAGTGATTTCTAGAAAGTAATATGAAATCCAACAATCATAAGACTCAATAAGCATCAAAGCAAAAATTGCTTGCATCCAAATCACCAAGGTGCCATAGCCGAAGGTTCCCTTAATGCAATAGACAAAGCAACCCTACCATATAGGAGAAAGGAAAATAGGAAGAAGGGAAATAATGCAACCATTACAAGACTCAAAATCATGGTCACACGACCCACTACTACATGCAACCTAATGCCAATGATTGCAATTGGACCTAGAGTGTGAAGAGAAGTCAACATCACCTAATTATGTTCTAGCACTAAAGGGACTCGTGAAGCTTCAACCTCACACACCTTTGAAAAACGTGAGTGTTTGTTCCATACCCGTTGTTGGATCAATGGCAAGCCATTCCACATCATCATGGATTCTCCCTCAGCCTTTTACTCCCTTTGATAGTTGCATCTAAAAAATGAAGTTGAGATCCGAGGCCAATACACTTTTGAGTTTGTTATAATACCAATATACGACCTACTACTCGAAAGGCCTTATTTCTTTGACAATATAGAAACATACCAAGCTTGTCCCCGGTAATGGATGGTGCATGCCAAAAATATGACTTGCCACATTCCAAAGTGCCTTCTTCAAAAAAGGTAACTCTTGTTTCAGCCAAGCAATGTAAGAAGTTGATTTCTTATGCACAAAAGTATGTCGTTCTCATGGTCCACCCTAAGCAATCTTGAACAATAAGGGTTGTTTGAGTGGTTGGTTACACCTTTCGACTTGAACAATGCACCTGCTACATTCATGCAATTGATGAATGATGTTCTTAGACCATTCATAAATGCCATTTGATAGTCTACTTGAATGATATTCTCATCTTCAACGAGACTTGGGACGTTGGCACCCTATCACTCATCATTTGTAAACTCAGCAACACAATGCAAAGCTACTCTACATATGAAAAGGAACCATGTGCCATCATAGAAGTTGTTCATCAATGGTATCACTACAACATGAATAAGGAAACTATCATCTATTCCGATCATAAATCTTTCCAATTTCCATACTCAAAGTTAGAAAGCGCATACTATATTAAGTCAACAACTTGCCTATAGCAATCCCCCCCCCCACCAAAAGTGGGCTGGAAAATGCCACATTAAGTGGATAACTTACCTATGGCAATTCCAACCCCCCTCTTTTTTTATATCTCTAGTTGGGAACTACTCTTTGTTGTTGCCTTTCAATATATCAAGCAATGTTCGTCGAGAATGCTCTTGGAATTCGATTAGCATGTGAGGCACCCCTGGGGGAAAGACAACTTCATGGCAAAAAGCCTCCCCCCCTTCCTACCCTTCCCAAGTCCCCTACCACTCCCACTCCCATCAAAATGTTGTCTCCTATGTTCATGCTTGGTTTTGTTGTTGTCAAACCTATCCCCTCATCTTTCTTTGGTATCTCCCATTGAGCATTACTTCTCTGTTGTCATCTTTCAATATCTCAACCAATGCTCAAATGAAGATGCCCTCAAAAACCTTCCTCCCTCCCTCCCCCGCATGAGTATCTTGCCACTCCCATTCCCCTCAAAATGTCGTCTCCCAATGTCCTTGCTCGATTTGATTATTGCCAAGCCCATTCCCTCATCTTTTGTGATCAAGCATTGCAAGGGGAAAGGAGAATCAAGCGATGAATTGTCTCAATTGCCCACCAGCCTAAAATCTCCTCATAATTATGGATGTCAACTGCCAAAATATTTCTAATTGAGAAACAATATATCTCAATGACGCAAAATTTTGCTCAAATACACCACTAGTTGGTTTAGGGCAAGTCATAAATGATCGTTGCCTCAACAATGTACTTCTCTATTGCTTGGGTCAATTCTATGTCCCATCTAGCACGCCTTGCTACTTCTTTGTCTGGTAGGTGCACTACTCAAAAGCAATCAGACACTTTGGCTTTAACAAGACAATTGTGGTGCGAAAGCAACATTTCCCTGCACCCTCCCTCCCCGTGACCGTCCTCCCTCCCCGCACCCTCCCTTCTCCCCTCGCCCTCCCTTCTCCCTTCTACCCCACATCTACATTCACGGGGCTGCGCCCTCCCCGCGTTTGTCCTCCCTTCTCCCGCGACCTCTCCCCCCCTCTCCCTCTTGTGCGTCTACGCGTTCGCATGAGGCCTTCATGCAATTACGTGCCCGCGTGGCTACGTATCTGCGAGGTCTCACGGTCGTGCCTTAGCGCGGCCCTGTCTACACCCCTACGCAGCCCCACTTTGTGTTGCCACGGCCCTGTCTACGCCCTTGTGCTCCTAGTGTTATGCAAATTCTTGAGGGTGGAGGGATTGAGGAGATGCAAGCTTCTCCTCATAAATTTGTTCAACGCTTTCATGCAACAGTCTCATACCAACGTCTCTTTAAACAAATGACTTCGCTCCAGAAACAGTTAGATACAAAGGCTAGCATCATACTTTCTTTGCAAGACCAAGTGAAATATAGCAGCTGCATTGTCATGGTTCTCCAGAGTCAGCTTCAGGATCAGCAAGCCATTATTATTCAAGTACAGACTATACACACCAAACAATCTCCTCAAGATTCTGCGAATTTTAACTGTGAAATTTCAAAAATACAAGATGAGCAGGTTGTCTTTTTGGCCGAACATGAACGTCTCAAGGAATCATGAACTTAACAAAGCCAAAATTTAGCTGACCAGCAATCTTGGATTCTTGGATTCATGTTGTAGTCGGGAAGAAGAACCCGTCTCCTATTGTTGAGCTTGCTATCCAAGCTAAATTTGAAGAAGAAAGGATTCGCAATGCTAAAGCCCTATATCTCAAGGTCCAAGGAGTGCCCAAACCTACAGATCCACTTCAAGCCAGTCATGCCTTCATTCATAACACTCTCGAGTTAACAAACATCACTCTTGAGAGAGCATGGGTCTCTCATGATTCCACATTGGTCATACGCTTCAATAATGTGGAAGAGTGTATGGAGGCTTTGAGGGCCAAACGGAATTATTTAATCTCCAAGACAAGATCTTTCTTGATGAGGACCTTACACGACTCCAGGTTGATGAATTGAAGAAAGCCAAAGAACAAGTAGCCGCAACCAGGAAAGCCTACAAATGGGTAGTTATTTGTGATCCACATGCAGTGATCAGGGACTCCCCCCCCCCACCAAGGTGGTCCAAACCTTTACCTACTAAATGACTCCTTTGGCACGGAAGGGGGGGGGATTGATAAGCTAGTTGTAGCTTGTTGGAACTGTAATGGTATGACATGGTCTGCCCCAGGGTCCCTTGTTGATGTGATTACCAAACACGATATCATTTTCATTTGTGAAACACATGAAAGTCTTGAGTGGACCCTCCCAACTATCACTGGCTACTTCTGGTGGTCCAATTGTCGGCAACTTCCTCGTCGTTCTGGAGGGTTTCGAGGATTAGGTGTTGCTGCTCTCATCAAGGATAAACTTTAGGGTTTTGTAACCCATGTTTCCACTGATCCCCACTCCAAATTTCTATCGATTAAAATTCATCGTCACCCACCTCTTCGGGATATCTTCATTGCCACTTGTTACTTCCCCACCACCATGTCCAACTTTGCTATCCACACAGATAAGGACCCTTACCAGGACCTTTATGAGGACTTCACTAGGTACTCGGCTTCAAGGGAGGTGCTTTTACTAGGAGACTTCAATGCTCGGACTGGATCTATGCAAGCTTCTCTTCACGACCTCACAACAGACGAGATGCAGACTCAGGAATTGGACCCTAGTGACCTTGGTTTTGCTCGAACCTCCATCGACACACAGGTTACTGCTTATGGAAAGCATCTTCTTGAGTTGGGTGAATCCAACAAGCTCGTTATCCTCAACGGTCTATCTCGTTTTCCAAATTCTAGTGGGTTTACTTGTTTTCCTCATAGTGGTGGTGCCAGTGTCGTGGACTATGCTCTTTCCTCTACCACCCTCATCTCGTACATTTATCGGTTCAACGTTTCTGATAACCCCCCTCCTTACTAATCTCTCTATTCTTTCTCTTATTTTCTCCGTTATTTTCTTTCCTATTATTCCTCCACCACCTCTTTCCACTCTCGCCCCTCAAGTCTCTATAGACTTTGACTTATTATTCCTTTACCTACATGGACCATTTGTGTTAGATTCTCCCCAGGTTGTCTTCTCTCCCCGATGCTACCGATCGTTCTGCTTTTTTGGTCCAAGCTATTTGGAAGGAAGCCTTGGACTCTTACCCCCACACCATTCGCGCCTGTCCCACCGATCACTGCCCCATGAACATCTAGTACGATGAGGAATGTAAGTCTGCACACCGAATGTTGAAACATGCCATTCAATACTCTTCCTAGCTCAATGCCATCTCCCACAAAGACTACAAGTTGCTCCTCCAGAGGAAGAAACATCTTGTCCTCTACCAGCATAGACTGAAACTTATTCACTTGCTTCACCATTCTCCTAAATCCTTTTGGCGCCTTATCCTCCCCCATGACCAGGTCAACCATGGGATCAATCTTTCTTCTTGGACCACTCACACCTCATCCCTCTATACCATCCCAAATCAACCTCCTATTACGATTCCTTCCTCTCCTTCTTGTCATCTCTTCTCTACTGGGCTTATTAAACAGGCTATTTGGAAACTTTGTACGAGCAAAGCTACGGATTTAGATGGGTTACAGGCAAAATTTCTAAAGCATGGCATTGACCCTCTTGTTGGGCCCCTCATCGATGTCTTCAACCATGATTCCACCACGTGCTGATTTCTATCCTCCTCTTTGTTGATGACGTCCTTTTAGCTTCGTCCCCTGAAGGGCTTCAACGTCATCTGGACACTCTTGTCGCTTTTTGTAACTTGAGAAAGTTGACAATGAATCTTTCTAAGACCAAGGTTATGGTGTTCAATACTACCAAAGAGGCTCTATCCCATCTCCACTTCTTTCTTCAAGGGCAGGAGGTTGAGATCACCACCTCATATGTGTACTTGGGGGTTCTCTTCACTAGACCCACCTTTGGTATGAAACCCATTGCCCAAGCCCACGTGTGTAAGGGGTATGCAGCTCTATCTTTGCTTGAGAGGAATTGCTTCAAAGCACATTTCCAAGATATTCCTGTGAAGATGAGGATCTTTGACACCTTGGTCAAGCCAACTATTACATATGGGTCAGTGGTATAGGGTCCCAATCTTGGTCTGACTGAATGGTCTCGTGTTGAGCAAGTACAAACACTTTTTCTTCGAAGATTCATTCATTGTAAGGGCACGGTTCCCCGTTCTATTATTCTGGCAGAGTTTGGGGCCTCTCCTCTTCAACTTGAGATCATCTTTTTTATTATCACCTATCTCCACAAGATCCGTACTTTAGGAGATACCCCCTCGGGTTGCAGGCGGTACCCTTACCTCGCCCTTCGCTCCTCGATGGAACTCTCTTCGAGTTCTCGGGGGGGGGGACGAAGGAGTTGGTATTTATAGGTCTCTACACTCCTGGCCAGCATCCAAATACAGATTGATAGGCTTCCCCCTTACTCCTTGGGTGCTCTCCCTCCCTCTTGGAATAATGAGAAGGTGCTCCACGAGATCTGTACAAATGTTAAGTCTCCAGTATACCAACTGCACATGGATCTCTCCCACTGCCCCTCTTTCCTCCAATTTGTCTTTCTACCACAAGCACTTCCTCCATATTCATGATGGCAGAATAGTTCCTTCATAGTACCTCCAGCAGCACACAATGCATAGTCTTCAAAACCCCATTGGACAACTCAGGGTGTGCTCCCACCAACTCCGAGTTGAGTCGGATCACCATCTTTCGACAGAGGAGCAGGTTTGCCTTTTTTGTTCCTTGGGAGAGGTTGAAACCCTACAACACTTTATCTTTCATTGTCCCATTTACTATGAGATCCGAGGCAGATTCTATTGCCTTCTCAGGGACAACTCTCAATCAAATCCACCTTCTTCAGGTACTCGGACCAGCGATGTCTCGCACTCTTTCTTAGGGAGACAACTCAGTTTCGTCGACAGAGAAGCTCTCCCCCAGATGGATCTCGCCCCCCTCACCATCGACTCATCACAACCTACTTCACCAGCTCTGATGGACCGAGTGACACCGGACGGAAACGCCCCATATCAGCCCGTTCGGACAAAAGCAAGGTCACTAGACAACACATCTACAGTTATTTGGGGCCCGTATTAGTGATGGACAGAGACAAATCATGGACTTCTTCAACATAGACACTTCGGCCTCAAATGTTAGGAGAGATTAGTTTCTAGGGTGTTGGAGCTTACCCCTCTAAGGCTGCTCCCTCCCCCTTCTCTCTCTCTCTTCGTTCTTCTTGGCGTGCACTCCACTCTTTTGGATTGCAACCAACCCCCTTCCCTCCCTTCTCTTTTCCCGTTCACTTTGGCCCGATTATCGAGTCACGTCTTTGTATTTATCTTAGTTTCTTTCTTTGTTGGGCATTTTAGCCCGCTTGCTGGCAGTTCTTGTTGTCCTTTTTACAGTCCCTTGGGTCTTTTTTGGCCCACCATGGACATTAATAATATTTCATTTCATTAGCCTCATATGTGCCAAGATGCAAAGCTTGACATTAAACTCTTCTATTGCTTGTAATATTACCAAATCCAAAAAACAAGCAATTAGGACTCTACTCACCATTGCCAACTTCTCCTAGGCCTTGGGAATCCATCAACATGATTATCTATCATGTCTGCCTTCAACCAAGCAACTGAATGATTATATCTTCGTTTTGATTGATAGGTTCTCAAAGATGACTATCATGGTTTCGTGCAAGAAAGGCATCAATGTAGCTCACACTACCCGAATGTTATTTAAGAATGGCAGTCCATATTCAATAGTGTCAAACAAAGATTCTAGACTTCACAGCTTGTTCTTGCAACACTTGAGGTATTTACTTGGCACACGCTTGGACTATTCAATTGCTTTCCATCCAAAGACATATGGATAGACTAAAGTGGTTTATCGGATATTGGAACAACTTTGAATGTACAATCATGATCATACTTGCACTTGCAATAATGACCTTCCATACATCCAACATTCCTACAATCAAGCCTTGCACAATTTCACTAGTCACAACACTTTCCAAGCATGCCTTGGGTTCTAGCCAAGTGCACCCTTGGAAATCACTTTAGAGTCACATGTTCGGACAAAGATGCCAACTAAAGAGAAGAAATGGACAAAGCAAAGTGCTTCCTACACCGCATCTAGCAAATGCATCACAAAGTTCAAGAAATGTGTGCACGCCAAAAACAAAAGTGCAAAGAGCTCCATGACTAGCATAACACCTCTCATAAGTTTTAAGTTGGAGATTAGGTTTGGCTCCATCTTTAGAAGGAAAGTTCCATTGTCTCTATCAAAAAATCAACCCCTTGCACTATTGTTCATACCCCCTAAAATGAACAACAGGGGAGAATGGCTTGATTCTCAACTTGCTACCGTTCTTGGGAATGCACCGTGTTTTTACTATAGAGTTTCTCAAGTCATACATCCCAGCCCTGCTTGAACTTGCAGCCATGCAACATCCTTTAGACTTGTATCTAGATCAGTTGATATCAACTACAATGGACCAAGAAACCAACAAATTGACTTCATTGGTAAAGGTCCTTTAGACCTTGATCAAGATCATTGATGTCAAACTACAACAGACCAAGAGACCAACTGATCGACTTAAGCAGCAAAGGCACCCATCAGGGAACACACAATTTGCTCATGATCATGAGAAGAGTCAATGTTCCACATAGGCAAAGTGGTATACAATTGACCAAGTCAAGCATCAATTTCCTTAGTCGAAGTTAGATGCAATGGGAACCATCACTCCTCACAGAAGAGAATTGATCCAAGTAGTGCAAGGATCATTCAAGTCTTTGTTAGCAATGGTGCCAACACGTAGCATGTGGTAAAGTGAAGACAAGTCTTTGAACCCTGGTGCCCACTTGGATATTCACTTAGCATCTTAGTGCCATACTCCAATCTAGCATCAACATAGTGCCTGGCATAAACAGCCATTGTTACACCAATGACTAGAGTGGACATGGCGCCAAGTCAGTCGGTGCCAACATTAGTACATAGAGTGGCACCAAGCACCAACTCCAAAAGCTAACACTTCACAAGCAATAAACTTCACGTCCAACATCAACAGTTGTTCAACAACTGGCAAAACAAACTAATAGATCACTCTACCACTTGACACCACAAGAAGACATAACCATTATACAATTGTTTCTTCAAAACTGTCTTTCTATAACTAACCCAAATGCAACTGTTTTAGTTGTCCAACAAGGTTTTATAACTGTAATGTACATGGTTGTATACAAAACAGAATCCACCATAGTTCCATGTTAGTGATGATTATGACAATGTTTGTGACTAGTGTTGAACATAATAGAGAGCGGACCCGTAATATGATTGACATGAGTTCATGACTGACCCATAGCAAGTCAATTCACTGTCACTCATTGAAAATTGATTGGATCTGCTCCACCCTTTGGCAACTTTGTAATTGATACTTAGATCATGTTTATTTTTTGCCCTTAGGAATAATCTATTACTATTTTATCATTTGAGAATGAGGCCAACTCTTATACTCCTCACTACCTTAATCCTATATAAAGACATTTCATTTGTTCGTTGTAAGTTGTAACTATCTCCATCCCTTGAGTTAATCATCATTTTATCCCTTTTTGTGAATTATATGTGTTCCCAACATTTAACTGCAAATAAGAGTTCCCTTCTACATCAAGCAATCATTCTACTACAGCATCTTGCCTTGGCCATTGATCCTTTAGATAGCTAATTACATTATTCATACTATTAATGTTTCATAATGTTATTATCTCTTAAATGTGCAGGGTACTATATTTGTATATTTTTGCATATTAGCTTATTGTTTGTATTATTATTATTTTTACTACCCTGTCTTGTCCTCTACAAAGTATTGTATATATTTCTTTTCCAAACCCATCAACCTATTCTGGTCACACATAGGCATTAATACAATTCACCTCCCTCATACTTAAAACTGTTCTAAATTATCATTTGGTGTTCTACTGAAGCTCTCTGTATCCCGTAACATTACTTTCAAAGCACCCAGTGAAACAACCACCATTCTGCAATCATACCTTCAAACCTTATCATCAGCCCTCACAAATAATTCATTTCATCAAATAATTCGGGTTCAATCCCCATGGTGGATGTGTATAAGAAGTATTACTCAAAAAAAATTCATTTCACTGTTGTACTGGATGCATCATGAGATAAAAACTTAGAAGTTTCAAAAACAATGTCAAAATGAAATATAATATCTAACTGATTCCATTGTGCTAAAGCAGTAGCAATGACCTGCAAGATGTGCTTACAACTAACATATATTTAATTATCCCACCTGAATATCCCTAAAATTCCCTATCTGATTTATACATTTCATGATTCCAAGCAAGATGTGCTTACAACAGACATACATTTATTTATCCCTACTAAATATCCCTAATATTCCCTAGTGGATCTATACATCTCATGATTCCTTTTTTGAACTATACCAACTGTTGTTTAATAATCCCTATTACTAAAATTGCAAAACCTCAGAATAAAATTGGGTGATGCATTTCCTGCAAATTGCTTAGTTGTTATTGAACATATACTCTGTTTTCTTGGTTGTTTCCTTTTAGCATTATTAGCATGCAAATAAGGCCAAAATTTTGAAGTCTCTAACAAATTTGAAGTGACATATGGTAACTGCTTTCAATTGCATGACTCGGAACAAATGAAAATACAACTTTTCCATTACTCACGCATCGGAATATAACAGATTCTTTAAGTTTATAGGAAAAACATTTTCACAAATTGTGGATTGCAGAAATGTTTTTGAAATTGCAGCAGCTACTCTTACTTTGTGCTATATCATTCAAGTCAAGTTAAATGTAAATGTTTGTGTTTCTAATGGTAAATATATATTTATCTAAGAATGAAACTAAAACCAGTATCTCATAAAAAGTGTCGATTCAATTATAAATCAACATTGTTTTTGTTCAAATCCTGGCACTTTATGTGTCATTCAACTTTAATAGATCTCTTAAGATGTCAAAGCATTCAAATATGAACATGCATTGAGAAATTATTTTGTTTCCTTGGATGAAATTTCTGTTGATTTAATTGTGTTTGTCTTTTGACATAAATTTGCTAATCACTTTAAGTGGTTAGTGCTTAACCAGGACCAACTTCCAGGTGTGCAGCACTTGTCAACCAAAAGCAAATGAAGCATTAACTGGTTAATTGTTTGTAGATCTGTGATAAAAACAATCTCCGTACTGCATTATGGCAGCCATCTCCTAGTCACAAAAAAAAAGGGAAAAACAATCCAGCTTCCCACATACCAATGTAGCCAGAGTAAGACATGGCAAAGCAAAGCAGGAATTGAACTTGAATTCAGCACAAGACTCTGAAAAAAAAATGCACAAATTATTTAAAATTCCACCTGAAAAATCAGGGAGTTCTCAATCCAAACTATGTACTTCTGAAGGAGGCAGCATTTTTCCACCAAATGCTTGGAAACAATCCCCACTGGCAAAGCTTTCACTTTCTCATATTTCTATAGGTTATAGAATACACTGCTGACCAACCTACTAGTCTGATAAGACAGGCTAAAAAAACTTGACTCAGTCTCAGGTGTACAAGGAGCTTTTGGTAATAAAATGTATAGCCATTGCAAATTACATCTAAAGGCACAGGGATGATGCTTACTCAAGATAAAATCAATTAGATGATGAAGGTCAGAAGCGGCTAAATTCCTCGAATGACCAACCCATGTCTTATTACACATATGACACTGAAACTGATACTTGTAATTAGACATAGATAATCACAATTCTGCAATACTTTCCAAAAAAATATACATGTAGGTTCATTCTCTCTTTCCACCAGGGTCAAGCCACTCTTAATAAACATGAATAAAACACCCATCACCATTAATTCCATCTGATCTATGAGATTATCATAATTCAACAAAACTGCAATTTATTAATCAGATATTGTCTATGATAAGTTACACCAAAGAAGCAAAACGTGGAACACTTATGCAGCAAATTTCTTTTCTTTATGTACCTCATTATTGTATCGTCCATTGTACCCACCAAAAGCAATAAGAATATCGTCACCATTCACTGAAGTAGACACAAGACTCAGGCCCTGTAAATCCAAAGGAAAATTCTCAAAATTATAATCGATATGAAGGGAAGCTATGGTCTAATAGCAAATGTAATGTTTTATTGTTTTGATGAGAATGACCCCAAATAGAAGTCACATATAGCTTGTTTGAAAAGAAAAAAAAAAAAAGTCAATTAACATCAAGGCATTATGGAGAATGGTAAATGGGATGCAATCATATAAGAACAACCCAAATACAAATGCCTGTATTCCAATCGAAATTCCCGCAATAAGGGGGCCTGTGATATTACAGTTTGTCCCATATAACCACAAGTAAGAAAGGTCAATCCATAATTCATTCAATCTTAATATTGATAAGGTAACTTCATAATTATCATTGATTAGACTCGGAAAAACAAGTTGTAAAGGTGTTCCGAGTCATAGTAAAAATAAGTGAAATCCTGTTCAAGAGAAAACTATATTACAGTAAAATATATTTAGATATAACAAGGTTGTCAAAGGCCAAAAAGAAAATTGAACAGAGACCAGGTAATGGAAAACAGTCGTGGAAAAAAAAAAATCTGAAAGGAATAAAACACAAGAACTACATGAATGTGGAAATAATACGTAAAATTATTAAGACCCATCACAAAATATTCATAAACAATTCAAATCTCCCTGCAAAAAATTAATAAGGTAAAAAAGGCCAGGGGAGCATCGGTCTATATGACTAGTAGTTGCCAGTAGAGTTCTACACAGAAAGCTACAGAAATAAATGAAAAGGGTCAACTATAGGTAGCCTGTATAGCAAATGATAGCAACAGATGCATCCAATAATCACCTCCTCTTTTCATCCTACCAACAAAGACCTCCTTTTTCATCTTAAAAACAAAGAACTCACATGTAGAATTGAAATCTTGTCTCTTTAATAACATACGCCTTAATAGGTCATCAAATTGCAATATTCAAAATAACTAAAACAGCAATATGTATGAAGGTAAAAAAATTCTATTTATAAACAAGGAAGCATATATACAAACATATGCGGAGACATCAAAATTTGAAATACTTCTGATTATTTTTATCTTATAGGAATGAGGACTAAATTCACTGCTCGAGTTTTCGTATATAGTTAGATAGATGGCATAGAGAAGAAGCCAAGGACTACCTGAAATATCGCCAGAAAAATAATCAAATTTCCGGATGCATGGGAAAGATTACATCTGAATGGGAAAAGAAAATAAAGGATTAAAATGAATCTTGGGAAATATTTTTACTAGGGATTCCCACACTAGGGAGGTTGCATGCAGATGTTTATGACGGAAGTAAATTTCTCCCGTTGTAGATCCTTGAATTAGAGACATTTTTAATCTAGAACAAAATTAAATTACAGAGAAAAGCCTTCTAGCAATGCCTGAAAAAACCATGTATATGATATTGGCACCAAAAAAATTAATTTCAAAAGCATATTCAAATTGTAACCAAAAAACTCAATTCAATTACAATCAGCAGTTCTTTTAGTTTTACACTCAAACGGGAGAATAATCCAGTGATTCTCTCTGTTATCAAACATAGTTTGACATTAAAATTAGGTTCACCAAACATAAAACAAAGATGACAAGTGCGGCAAGGAATAAAGAATTCACCTCACTTGCAATTGGTGTTCGTCCTTCTACAGTTGTGACTACAGACCAGACAAGCTTAGGCATATTCAAAACCAGGGTCTTAGATACACCTGTTATGCATCAGTCATGTCAAAACTCAACAATCTGTTCAAACATCAATCTAAAAGGGAAAACTACATATAACTACCAAGAAAAAGAACATTCCAAACAAATTAACGAATAAGAAAATACAAGAGTTATTGGAAGATGGATGTAAATTGAGCATACCTCTCTTGTTATCTCCTCCACCTACAATATACCATCGTTCACCTATTGTAACACCAGCATGCCCAGCCCTAGGAGTAAGCAAATCATCTGGTTGTTCTGGTTGTGACCACTCCATCTGATAATCAGCATTGCAGACAATCAATGTACATAAATAAAACCAATGCAATCAGGATAAATGAGCCCTAACGAAACAAACACATCAAAATATAGGAATAATGCTAGATTCAGGATATACAACCCAAGTAACCTGAAAGTAGACACTAGAGGTCCAATTTATTGAAATTATATTTATTGCCCCTATTTGTTTTCTTGAAATTCATTGAAAATTCTTTATGACACAATAAATTAGAAATGAAGTTTAGCTTCAAAACAATTATACTACAGAATGCCAGAAATGAAATGAAATAAAATATTATTAATGTCCGCAGTGGGCCAAAAAAAGACCCAAGGGACTATAAGAAGGACAATAATGACTGCCAGCTAGCAGGCTAAAAAGCCCAACAAAGAAAAGAAACTAAGTTAAATACAAGACGTAACCCGACAATCGGGCCAAAGAGAAGGGAGAGAAGAGAGGGGGAGGGCTGCAGTCCATAAGAGCGGAGTGCACGCCAAGAAGAATGAAGAGAGAGAGGGAGGGGGAGGGAGCAGCCCAGGAAGGGCAAGCTCCAAGAACCCCCAAAAACTAATCTCTCCTAACAGTCGAGGCCGAAGTATTAGAGCTGAAGAAGTCCATGATATGTCTCTATCCATCACTAGTTCGGGACCCTAACAAGTTGTGGGTGCGTTGTTTAGTGACCCTACTGCTGTCCAAACTGGATGAAGCGGAGTGTTTCCAACCGGTGTCACCTAGTCCGTCGGAGCTGGTGAAGTAAGTTGTGATGAGCCGATGTTGAGGGGAATGAGATCCATCTAGAGGAGAGCTTTTATGTTGACGAAACTAAGTTCTCTCCCTAAAAAAGAGTGCGAGACACCGTTGGTCCAGGTATCTAAAGAAGGTAAAAACAGACCAAGAGTTGTCCTTGAAAAGGCAATAGAATCTGCCCCAGAGCTCGTAATAGATGGGACAGCAAAAAATAAAGTGTTGCAGGGTTTCAGCTTCACCCGAGGAGCAAAACAAGCAAACCCGCTCCTCCGTCAAAAGATGGTGATCTGACTCAATCCAGAGTTGGTGAGAACACACCCTGAGTTGCCCAATTGGGATCTGAAGACTATGCATTGTGTGCTGCTGAAGGTATTGCGGAGGAACTATTCTACCCTCTTGAATCTGTAAGAAGTGCTCACAGTAGAAAGACAGCTTGGGGGAAAGAGGGGCAACAGGAGAGATCCATGTGCATCTAGTGTACTGGAGACTAACATCCTTCCGGATCTCGTGGAGCATCTTCTCCTTACTATGCCGAGAGGGGGGGAGAACACTCAAGGAATAAGGGGGGAACCTGTCTATCCGTATCTGAATGCTGGCCAAGAGGGCAAAGACCTGAAAATACCAGCTCCTCCGGCCTCCCCGAGAACTCGGAGAGAGTTCCATTGAGGAGCGAAGGGCGAGGTAAGGGTACCGCCTGCAACCCGCAAGGGGATCTCCTAAAGTACAGATCCTGTGAAGATAACCAATTATCAAGAAGATAATCTCAAGCTGGAGAGGAGAGGCCCCAAATATAGAGCAGTAGCATATTTTCTAGCATCAGATGATAATTAATTTGACCAAAAGCTGTGTAAAGTTGAAAACCAAAGTATCAATGCTAACAAACCTGCACTCTGATTTCTTTCTACATTTTCACTTTGATAGTAAAACTCTTGTGAGAAAATGATTTAGAAGCATCCCCAGCATAATATGGGCAATTGGAAAATGAAAAACGCAGAGTGTGCAAGTGCATCTTGAGCATGTCCAAAGAACAACAACTATTGGGACATATACACCGGGACCACACTGGCATGAACAAATGCTCAGATTTTCTCACAGATATGTACCTCCATTCAAATCAACTAAAGAAAGTAACAATATTGAAAGACCTCATTCTTACAAAGATCATACACATCTGAAAGCCAAGAGTTTTCTGTTCTATGCTTACAAACTATAAACATATTTAAAGATAATTATTCACTTACAGACTGCAAATCTAGGACATGCAGATCGCTGAAACATGTAGAATGCGAACCACCAGCAAAGATTAGAAGATATCGATCTGCATGTACAGAAGCAGTGTGTTCTGACCTTGGTTCTGGAGGCGTACCCCTATATTAAACAACAAAGCACATTAAAGAATGTTCACCTGGATAAGATCTTCCACAAAGAGTACAAAAAATTGCCCACTACACAGCACATTAATCAAGATGCCTTTTACAGGTTAATATAAGAGCACATCATCAACCATCACGGCTTCAGGGCTCCTTGCTTACACAGTTTCGATGGCATCCCATGTCATAGTTTTCAAGTCAAGAATATGGAGATCGTTTAAAAGACGCCTCCTTGAATCCTCTCCCCCAAAAATAACCAAACTCGATCCAACAAGAGTTACTGATTGCCCTCCACGTGCTAACTGATAAATATTAACAAATAAAAATTACAAGAACACAATATTATTTCCACTGCGACTCAAAGTTTAAAATGAAAAGAAGCAGAACTGATGAGTAGCTCACATTAGTTTCACTATGCACTTTAAACATAGAATCTGTAACTAATCTAGATTACTCAAAAAATGAAAACAGATTTCTGTGGACCAAATTTAGACAAACAGTTATGACTGCCAAAAAAGTAAACTGCGATAAAACATACTGGAGCTTTTCCATGTGACTCCAATATGGACCATGTATGTTTCTCTGTGTCAAATGCTCTAACTGCAAAAATAAGTAATTTCAGCATATAAGTTATCACCCCATCCGATAAGGTTAATATGTCAAAATCAGAACCAAAATACATCTAATAAACAAACAACCTTTGACAGTCTCCAAACATCAAACTCTATATAAAGTCTAGTAGATTCCAAAAAACAGAAAATGGCATATAAGAAACACAATTGCAGAAAAAACTACAAGCCTAGACAATTTCACATATGAACCATAAAGTTTGGAAGCAGAAAAGTGCTGAGCTTTTCTACTTATTATTCGCAAGAACAGCATGAACAAATTACCTGTCACTGTATCAGAAGGCTCTTTGGTGTGCCCAGCCACAGCTAGAAGCTTGGTGCCCCATCGAATCTGTAAGTGTCAAGAGTTTACTATATTTTACTAGACTCTAGAATATGGTCAGCACATAGCTTAATTGAGTAAATGACCTCTCTGAAGTGACTCATGATATACTATCAATACAGACAAATTATAAATAATATATATCTTCAGGGTGGCATACAAACCAAACTGTGACCAGCACAAGGAGGTAAAAGGGCTTGCAAAGCAGCTTCATTGGAGGGGCAGTCTGGATCAAGCTTTGGTTCAATCTTAGACCACATCATAGTTTTGAGATCAAGAACCTGCACTAAAGAAGAATATCTGTCAAGTCATGTACTCTATAAATATTGTAAGGCATCCAGTCAATCATTTAGTTGTGAATTGAATTCTGAAGCATAGCAAGCCTCAAAGCAAGTGGAAGTAGAACACAGTACCACACCCCTTAAATTTTTCAAATTTACCTGAATATCATTGAGATAGCGTCCATTGTGGTTACCACCAATAACATACATTTTTCCTTGCACCACTTCTGCTGCATGCTGATCAACAGCCAACACAGAATTCCCTAATAAAGGTTCAACTCCACATAAAAATGTTGATATCTAATACTAACCATTGAACCATGTCATTGAATGAAGCGATATTTGGATGTTGTTGATGAATGACAACATATACTTAGAAGGATAAACTCTAATTATAAATATGTCCAGATTACTTGAAATGCATGCATGTGTACACACTCTCACTGGGTGCATGCAAAGATAGAGATATAAGGAAATATACACACCCCCACCCCAATGTTTACATCTATGCATCTCTTTTGCATGTAAGGTGCCCAAGAGGTAAACAAAGTAATCCAATATTTTCTTGAGGAAATGCAGATGGGCAGTAATACTTATTCTACCTGAGGTGGCCTACGGAGTCCACCTGACATACTTCAGACAACCATGAAAGATAAAACACAAAACCCAATTTCAAGGAATCATATCCTTGATCTAACCTCATAACGAGCAACTGGCCGCCGACCTGATGATGGCAATGCAACCCATGAGTCATAACCACTGACTGAGAGTAGACCTTCCAATAATTTGTCTTCTGTTTCTGCAGCTCCATTCTCTATGGCAGTTCCATTAGACATTGTAAAAGAGTTACTTCGATCTGCAGCTGATCCCATACATGGGCTCTGTAAAAGAAGTATTAAACAAGTGCCACACATGTTAAAGAACTTCCCTTTCAAGAGGGAGGAAGTCCAAAATACTAATAAAAGGTTTTGTATTCTAAAACTAGCTTGCAAGATTGCTGTGAATGATCATTCATCCCATTGTGTCTTCTAATAATCCTATTTGATATCAGCTACCTGGTTCCCCAAACACAATAATCAAAAAATTCCATGCAATGAATTATGATATTCAAAGTGACCAAAAAAGAAGATGAGGAAATAAGCCTTGTCTGCTTTATTTCATCTCAGGTCAACAAGGAGCAATACAGAAAGTACATTTGCATTCAATACTTGTGCAAAATTCCTGAACATTATTGAGAAGAAATATAGCCATTAATCATTGCATACAACTCAAAAATTAAAAACAAGATAAAACATGCATACTTAAGAATTAGAAAAGGTTTGAAACCAGTTTGCACTGCTGTTTAATAAAAGAGACTTGCTTTATTTTTGGTTACTCTTCTACATATTTGGGAACAGATGTGGTGAATTAAGATATTTCATGGTAACCATTCACATAGAAACATTTTCCCAATATTCTGGAAATTCATAATTACTTTACAAGTCAACATCTTTAGATATCTGGAAATATTTACCAGATTTACTGCATAACAATTGGTTCATTAGGTGTTTTATGATTTAACAATTGAAGTAGCCTCGAATAGAGGGAGAGCTCTGGAAGAGAAAACTAGGGCATCAGTTGGGTAGCCAAAGAGATTTCTGGTTACTGTGGACTTGAAGAAAAAATTGCTGCCCTGGGAGGGCCCAATAGGGACACCTCCGGATCCTCTTTTAGAGAGACAGTTCTTTTGCATATTTGTTAAAGAATAAATCTCCATCAGAGACTGAAGAAGCACAAAAAACTGCATTAAAAATGCTCTTTACGGCTGCTGGAAATAGATCAACATCTCAACGAGTTAATGGATGCTTGCCACAGTCAGAATCAAGGCCAAAGATTGTCATTGAGCAAAGGATGGTCGAAGAAACAGTTTTATATAAATCCAATCATGATTTGATCTGTAAATTCATGGGTATTCGCCCTACCCTGAATTTTTTGCATTCTTGGGTCCGGCAAAACTGGGAGCCTCTTGGTGAGTATTCTTTGTGGTTTATTAGCAATGGATATTTTATTGTTAGTTTTTCTTCACTTGCCGATAGAAATATGGTTTTCGAATCATAAAAGAGGAATCATGGTCCGGCAAGATTATTTGTTCAACCCTGGAGAGTGGGATTTGATCCTCGAATTGAACCCATTGTTGTCTCGGTTTGGATCCGTTTGTATGCACTTCCAATAGAGTTTTGGAGTGAGCAGGTATTGGAAATTATCAGCAATTCCCTTGGAAGACGTTTGGGTGGAAGGAAACACAGTTGTTTATGCAAGATTATGTGTGGAAATGGATCTTAGCCAGCCTTTGCCGACAGAGGTGGAACTCGAACTTGCAAGACTATCTTGGATTCAACAACTGGAATATGAGGCATTACACTTCACATGCAGATTTTGCCACAAATATGGGCATTTGGCCCGATCTTGCCCAAATAATATGAACATAAAAATGGAGGCTCCTCTAGGAATGTCAAATCTTCCTAAGGAGGGTAAGTCAACAATCAATAAAGAAACAACCAATATTTTTCAAGGCAAAGAAGCACAGGGAGATGGTTTTGAACAGCCCAAAAGAAGGAGAAGGCAAAAGAAAAAAAATGGTAAAGAGCAAACCCAACTCAAGCCCTCCAATAGGTATGAGATCTTTAAGACACTAATGGACCAAGAAGAAGAACAATTCATGGAAGGAGTGGATGGGAATAATGAAAACAGCCATGTTCAATCCCCTCTTTCACCTCCTCCCATCATAGAGCAGGTAATTAAGTGCAGTGAGTTACCGCAATCAGAGAGTGCAGGGGCATTGATAGTGCATAACCAAGAGCAACCGATAATTAAGGATGTCATCATGGGCATACCATAAAAGAACGGAGAAAGGTCAACTCTAGGGATAACTCTGGTGGAAAAGAGATCAAAAAATAGCAGCTCTCAAGGAGTGGGTAGAAAATCAAAGAAGGAATTGATAGCAGTTCAAGGAGACAAATTGATCACTGGAGGATCGGTGAGGCCAATAGATTTTTACTGTTCTCAAGGTAACCAATGATTATACAATCATGGAATGTTAGGGGTTTAAACAGTAGAACCCATCAATCTGTTGTTCGAAGACTCTTAGAAAAATGTAAAACAGATTTTTTGCTTATCCAGGAGACAAAAATGTCGTTGGATCTTATGTGTAAAACAGTAAATAGACTTTGGAGGGGTGCTGGTCATATGGAAGTGGCTGCCCAAGGGGCCTCAGGGGGGATAGTTACTTTTTGGAACTCTCTTGAATGGAATGCAATAGAGCATATAGCTTGGAGGGGTGTCCTCACATCACATTTTAGGAACAATGTCACAGCTGAACATGTTTTAATCACAAATTTTTATGGGGCTCAAAACCTAGATGGTCAGATGCATCAATGGAAAGTTGTGCATAACATGAGAGTCTCAAGGGAAGAGTTAGAATGGATTATTGTTGGGGATTTTAATGCTAAATTATCCTCTAGAGATCAGGAAGGGGGAACCCCAATTTTGGACCCAGGGGATAGACTTATGATTGCCCAAGTCCAGGCATTACACTTGGTGGATATTAAATGCCCTGGAACCAACTATACTTGGACTAATAATAGGAAGGATCCACATAGCAGGAAGGTGAAGTTAGATCATTTTTTGGTTTCAAAGGAGGCATTTGTAAAATGGAATATAAAATTTCAGATTTTGGAAGGTCCAGTTTCAGATCACTTTCCCATTTTGTTGGAAGGGGGGATCAAGATAGTGCAACATCACAAACCATTTAAATTTGAAAACTTTTAGTTACAAAAACAGGAACTTCGAAAGAAAATTCCAAAGTGGTGGGAACAAGGCCGCCCAGCATATGGGACAGCAATGTTTAGATTACACAAACAGCTTCATTATGTCAAAGATCAACTAAAACAACGGAGGCGAGCTAACAAGACAGACTTACAGGTCTAAAGAGCTCCATTGGTGGCCAGATGGGATGAGGTTCAAAAACACTTTAGGGAAGGAACAATTACAGAGCAGCTCAAAGAAGAGGATGATGCATTGTGTAAAGCGGTTGAGGACATTGACAACAAAGAGGAGACCTACTGGAAACAGAGAGCAAGAACCACTTGGTTATTAAAAGGTGATAAAAATACCAAATTTTTCCATCGGGCTGCCTGTGCTAGGAGACAGACGAACAACATGGAAGCTCTTCAAGATGATAACGGACACTCCTTTGATACAATTCCAGGTATGCATTTCCATTCAATGGATTATTTTTCTAAACTATTTAAGGAAAGTATGGTGCAAGATGAAGAGGCTCAAAAAGAAGTTCTTGTTGTCATACCCTCTGTTATCTCCGAAGAAGAAAATCAGGCCCTACTTAAACCCATTGATAGAGAGGAACTGAAGAATGTAGTCTTTGGAATGAGCACCGGAAAAACACCAAGTCCAGATGGCTTTCCAATTGAGTTTTTTCAGGCCTTCTGGGACAACTTGGAGGAGGATGTAATGGCTGTTATAATGGAGTCCAAAGGTAGTAAAAGAATGCTTAAAGCATTAAATCATCATACTTTCATTGCCTTAATTCCAAAAGGGGAGGAGGGGGTGCATATTTCAAATTATAGACCTATTGCCTTATGCAATGTCATATATAAAATAATCACAAAGGTAATGGCTGAGCGGCTAAAACCTCTTCTACATAACATTATCTCCTCGGATCAAGGGGGTTTTGTAGAGGGTAGGCAGATCTTGGATGGTGTGGTTCTAGCTCAAGAGGCAATCCATTCAATGCAAACATCTGGTAATAGAGGAATGTTCATAAAATTGGATATGTCAAAGGCTTATGATAGGGTGGAGTGGAGCTTCTTGTCAAAGATGATGGCAGCCTTTGGTTTCTCTCGGGATTGGATAGAATGGGTCATGAGCTGTGTTTCTACTCCGACATACTCAGTGTTAATCAAGGGTCTTCCCTCGCAACCGTTTGGAGCTACTTGAGGCCTTTGTCAAGGAGATCCTTGTTCCCCCTATCTTTTTCTCATATTGGTTGAAGGCTCGGGTAGACTCATCTTGAGGAGAAGACAACAAGATTTTCTAACAGATATCAAGGTGGGTGAGGAAGTTTTGACTCACCTACAGTTTGTGGATGACACGGGATTGGTGGGAGTGGCCAACTTCAAGGAAGCAAGAATGATTAGAGATACACTTAATGTCTACCTTAGGGCTACAAACCAAGTCATCAATGATAAAAAATCCAAAGTGGTCTTTTTCAATCTTGATCAAAGGCTTCAGGAGAGAATTTTAGAGATCTTGGGATTCACAAGGACTTCTCTCCCAATGGTATACTTGGGGGTCCCTTTGCATTTTAAAAAAGTAAAAATAGATATCTGGAGGAATATTTTGGACTGTATCAAGGAAAGAATTAATCATTGGTCTCACAAATGGTTAAGCTATGGGGGTAGATTAACTTTTTTACAGTCAATCATTTAGGCCATGCAAATTTATAAATTTGCTATCCTTGCTGCCCCACATATGGCTAGAAAATTTTTATGGGAAGGAGTAAAAGGAGAGAGGAAATGGACCTTAGTAGGTTGGGAGAAAGTAAGCCAACCCAAGGTAAAAGGAGGTTTGGGACTGAGAAGATCAAAGTTTAATAATAAAGCTTTGGCTGGAAAGCTTTACAGGAGGTGGATTTCCCAACCAACTTCTTTATTCAATAGAATTTTAACTAGTAAATATTTGGGACAGGTAAACCCAAATGAGGTGGGTCGTTTCCCTTTGGATGGTAATGGATCCTTAGTGTGGCAGGCTCTTAAGTTAGGATCTCAGGTAGTGAAAGATGGATTATTTTGGAAAGTGGGGAGAGGGGAGAAGGCACGATTTTGGACAGATTCATGGGATCAATACCCACCTATCAATGTTGAATTCCCTGAACTGCAACCAATAAAAACATCCATGGAAACGAGGGGTTGGGTCCAAATTGAAAGTTATTTTAGCACTAGTCAGCTGGGGGATTATAAGTTTAAGCAGTTTAAGAAGTTGGATGAGTGGCCAATTTCAATCCCTTCGGATTTGACACCCATCATGACTAAAATCTTGGCAGAAAGATTTCTCACAGGTAGAGATGAGGAGGATGAATTAGCTTGGGGCTATGGGAGCCTTGGTGTCTACACAGTGAAGGATGGATATGATAAGATCCTTCCAAAGCCTCCTCCTCATGCATATCAGGTTGAGGATTGGAGAAAGATTTGGCAGTCCAAGGGTTGGCCGAAAGTAAACTTTTTTGCCTGGCAGTTCATACATAATGGAATTGTTACTTTTGATAATCTCATATGTAGGGGAATCATTGGTCCATATCAATGTGTTTTATGCTACAAGAGTAAGGAAACAACTGATCACTTGATGTTTGAGTGCCCATTCACGCGCCAGATATGGGAGAGATGGTTTTTATATTATAAAATTTGTTTTAATGATGATTTGAATCGGATTAATATTTGGGAAAGATGGAAGAGGGGTAGATTTAAATCTAAAGCTCTTTGTATTGGTTGGGAGCTTGGATTAAACTTCATTTGGTGGCAAGTGTGGTTGGAGAGAAATGGCAGAATTTTTAGAGAAACCTTTTCATCTTTAGATGGAGTTTGGCAGGTCATTTGGAGCAAAGTCACAGAAATTGTGGCAATGTATGCTAAAGAGGAAACTCAAGTTGTTATAGGGACAATGGAGAAGGAAGTTGAAGTGTAGGAGGGGCAAGACAGAGCTAGTTGGAAACCACCCCCGAAGGTTGGATTAAAATTAATACTGATGGAGCTGCAAAAGGCAATCCGAGTAGATCTAGAATTGGAGTGGTTTGTCGGAATCATGTTGGAACAGTGCTCTATTGGGAACTGCAAGGCTTGGGAAAGGCCACAAACAATGAAGCGGAAGCCTTAGCTATCAAATCTGCTTCTATTTGGGCAGTAAAACAAGGTTACAGGAGGATAATCCTAGAATCGGATTCTCAAATAATGGTTGGAGCTCTAGATTGCATGAGGAACTTTGCTTTGAAGACATGGAGGTTGAGGATTCTTGTCACTCAAATTAAGGAATTGTGGAGGGAATTAGATGATATGATTCCAGTTTATGTGAGTAGAGATCTAAATAAAGAGGCAGACTTCCTGGCTAAGATGGGCACTGAGAAGGAGGTAGGGGTTCAGTGGCACGGTGACATGGCTATTGAGGATGAGATGATTAGGCAGGTTGGTGAGCAAATCCAGTGTTTAGCTAATTTGGACAACCATTCCAAAAATATGGTTTAGGAGATTTGTGCTCCAATGTAGATCTTTTACAGTTGTAAACAGGTGAACAACCATTGTAGAAATATGGTTTAAGAGATTTGGCTCCAATGCAAATCTTCTTTTACTATTGTAAACATGTGTTCTCTTTGGCTAAGGTTGGGAGAAGTCTCATCCCAACTTGTAAATGATCTTTTTTTTAATACAAGTTTTTTCAAATTATTTTTCAAAAAAACAATTGGTTCGGTAGGGTTCAAAGTTGGGAACTCAAGTTTGTAAATTTATTATACTTCTCCTTTAACTTCCGGAACAAGTATTATCTCCTTGAAGGTGATCCTAAAGTAGCTAGGCATTTCCCATTGCTAGGGTTTGCACACATTGCCACTGCCATAGCATGTAGAAGCTTCGGTAAGGTGAAATGGGTGTGGAATGTGAGGCTTAGAATTGGATTTCTTCGTATCAAACATTGTTCGAAAAAAGTGCAAGTAATTTTTATTTTTCTGTTGTTTTTTTATCTTTTGGAGCGGATTAAGGTTTTGGATACCTCTGCAACTCAGTCATGGAGGCGGCAGGGGGGATCCCTTCCCCCCCCCCCCCCAAACCTTTCCATCCAGGATGCAGTACGATCGGGAGGTGGAGGGCACTCGGGTAATGCCACGACCAAGTTTCCTCGTGGGCCTCTGAGAATGCCACACTTAGATCCCAAGAAGAATGTCAATGGATGCCTAAAAGTGACGGATGGATCCCTAATAATTCAGTTGAAAAAGGCAGACCTTCAAACAGGCATAGAGGACATGGAAAGGAAAGGTCTGATATGCAGATTCATGGGTTTTAGACCCCAACTATCAGCCTTTATGGACTGGGCATCTAGGAACTGGCAAACTAAGAAAGAATTTCAGATCACACTCTATCCCAATGGCTATTTTCTCTTTGAGTGTACCAAGAACGTGTCTTCCAAAAGGGTCGTGATTTCTTGGGAGAGCAGGCTTGTTCATGAAACCCTGGCATACAAAGTTCCAAGCAGAGGAAGAAATGCCTTCTGTGGCCCCTATATGGGTTAGGTTATCTGGGTTACCAGTTGAATACTAGAACCCCATCTCCTTTGCAGGAAACACTATGGGAACCTTTATGATGGTAGCTGGCAGTACTTACAATTTTGAACAAATGACATATGTGAGAATTTGTTCTGATGAACCTCAACAAACCTCTTCTAGAAAAGATCACATCATAAACAGAGGATGATACATAGGAGCAAAAAGTTGATTATGAAAACATCCCATTCAAATGTCGATTTTGCCATGAGGATGGGCATATGGCGAGAGATTGTCCACAGAAGTGCTCAAAGCAAATGCAGGTAAAGGAAAAAGTTGCATACTTTCAAGAACTTAAAAAGAAAGCACATTCAAAGAAAAAAGCAAGTGCGAAAAGCAGTGCAACACCAAATAACAAATTTGCTCCTTTGACTAATGAAGACCCAATTGCGAGAGACGATCATCAAATGGAGACAGAACCGATGATGGAGCCAGTCAACTGCCCAATCCAAATTAGGGGAAAAGGCACTGCCAGAAATAGATGACAATCAGATCAACATGAAAATGGGCACAAACTTAAACCACAAAGGTCAGCAAAGGAAAAATAAGCGAGGAGCAAAAAAGGAAGAGAATTATACTTGTGAAACACATAGGATCGCTCAGCCTGAAGTAGGAAACACCTTGACCCCCCTTAATAAGGCCTTGGTGGTATACACAAAGGGTCATGAAGGAGGACGTGCCCAAGATCAGTCTGGTATACAATAGGAAAAACACAAGAAAATGAAGATAAGTACCAATTAGAAAGTGGGACGTAAGACCAATTAACACCACCTCACAAAAGAAGGGGAAACTCGTCTCAGAGGGTAAGGTGACTCTAATCACCAAACTCTTAACCCACCCATCCTTTCATGGAACGTAAGGGGGATAAAAGGCAGTCCCCTCAAATACAATGAAATTAGAAGGTTGATTCAGAGAAATAAGCCAAACCTAGTATTTCTTTAGGAGACTAAGTTAACAATAGAGGAGATGGAGACAATGGCTAAGAAATTATGGCCCATAGGTCTGGTAGAATCTCTCAGCTCTCAAGGAGCGTCGGGTGGGCTCTCTTGTCTATGGGATCCAAAGGAATTTGTGGTGCATGTGGTTGTGGGAAGCTAGGGTATTCTAGGACTTGCGGGGCAATAGAGGCAAAAGGACCAACAACTTCTATGTATTAACATATATGCATCCACTGCTATAGAGGACAAACAGAGGCAGTGGAACTATATCTAGCACCTCAAGCTCCAATTTCCCAATGACCAGATTGTCCTAGGAGGGGATTTTAACACCATTCTTTCCTTAGATGAAAAGATGGGAGGGATGAGAACATTGGACACTGGACTAATTTAATGCATGAGCACTTGAGGCATCTCCACCTGATTGATGTCAAGCCTAACAACGGATTGATGACATGGACGAACAAACGAAAGGGACTTGCATGCATCTTGGAGCGCTTGGACAAGTTTGTAATCTTGGATGACCTTCTCTCTCTAGAAGTAATTCCAAAATCTCTTATCCTTAATAATGCGGGATCAGACCATTGGCCTATTTTGCTAGATCTTTGGCAGTCTGCTAGGAATTACTCACCCTTTAAATTCCAGCTTATGTGGTTCAAAGATACTTCCTTTAGGCCATTAGTTCTTTAGTGGTGGAGGGAAGGAAAGCCAAGATACGACACCCAAATGTATTGCTTTGTCAAGAGACTATAATTCATCAAAACCAAAATTAAGGAATGGAACTGTCATGAGTTTGGGGATGTGAGGGCTAAAAAGGCAAGTTGGGCTTTCAAACTGGAGCAAGTGAATGCTTAGATTCACTCCTTGGGACTTACAAAGGAGCTCAGCAAACAAGAAATCCAAGTCTCTTCCGAGTTAGCGGAATGGGAAAGGAGGGAGGAGCTCTTATGGAAACAAAAATCCAAGATCCAATGGTTGAAGGAAGGGGACAAAAACTCTACTTTCTTCCATAAATCTCTTCCGACTAGACGAGTTTCAAACTTTGTGCCTTCCCTAAAGACCAACACAAGTGATCCAATTTACTCTTGGGATGGGATAAAGAAAATTGCCACTAACTACTTTGAGGAACTTTTCTCTGCAGTCCCCCTGGACCATAGGGCTCAAGAGGAAATTCTACAGGGAATCCCTTCCCTTCTTAAGAAAGAGGGTAATGAGTGTCAGTTTCTATGGCGGAAGTAAAGGAAGTTGTTTTCAAGATGAAAAAAGGAAAAATTCTTGGACCGGATAGCTTCCCCATCGAGTTCTTTCAAGTATTTTGGGATATGCTCAAGGATGATCTACTTGCGATGGTAGAGGAAGCGCAGGTGGCAAAGTTTGTTTTGAAAGAAAACAAAACCTACATTGCGCTCATACCTAAGTCTCAAGAGGTGGATCACATTTCTGGCATTAGACTGATAGCCCTGTGTAATGTTCTCAAAATTATTATGACGATGATAGCCCAAAGGTTGAAACCCTTCCTCCTTGCAATAATCTCGCTAGAGCAAGGAGGATTTATGGGAAGGAGACAAATTGCAAATGAAATAGTGCTTGCTCAAGAGGTCCTTCACTCCATGCAAGCATAAAGATCCCCATCCATGTTTATCCGTTTGGACCTCTCCAAGGCTTATGACAAGGTAGATTGGGATTTTCTCCTACAAGTCTTAAGGAAGTTTGGCTTCTCCCAGGATTGGATGGATTGGATTAGAGGCACTATTTCCTCAATCTCTTATGTTGTATTGATAAACAATAGTTTGTCTCCTTTGTTTACTGCTTCCAAGAGACTGTGCAAAGAAGATCCTCTTTCCCCCTATCTATTCAAGGAATCAGATGTGCATCAGTAGCCCCTTCTCTCTCTCATTTATAGTTTGTAGATGACTTGACCTTGACGGGTCATGTTACTACGTCAGAGGCATCTAGATTCAAAAGACTTCTAAACCTCTTTTCAGCAACCATAGGACAACTTATTAATGAGGAAAAGTCTAAGATCATATTCTTTCATTGTACTGCTAGAGTGGAGACCATGATTCTAAGTATCTTGAATTTCAAGTGAGCATCTCTTCCAATCTCTTATCTAGAAGTTCCATTAAAGGTGACCAAACAAAAAAAGGAGGAATGGAGGTGGCTGATAGAGAAGATACAGAGTACGTTGAATAACTGGACCAATCAGTGGCTTTCTCTTACAGGTAGGTTCACTTTGGTCAAATTTGTTTTACAATCTATTCCCATCTATGTTTCCTCGATCCTAAGTATTCCTAAGGATGTGTTGAGAAAGTTGGACAAGATTAATCAAAGGTTCTTATGGAGTGGAGCAAAAGTAGAGCATAAGTGGGCCCTAGTGAAGTGGGATCAGCTTTGTCTTCCAAAAAAAGAGGGAGGCTTGGGCCTCTGGTCAATGATAAAAAACAACTTAGCTTTGGCAGCAAAATTATATTGGCGGTTAATTATTTCCCTTAATGAGTTATGGGCACAAATCTTAAGAGCCAAGTATGCAAAAAATCAAGCTCCAAAAGTTTTTACTAGATATCAACTTCCTCCATGAGGATCTTCGGTTCTTGAGGTACTAAGGATAGGGGAGACAATTATCAAACGGCAACTATTTTGGATAGTGGGGAATGACCATCAAGCAAATTTCTGCACAAATTTCCGCAATATCAGTATGCTATAGCAAATTGGGCTTTAGACCACGAGGATATGACTTGTTATGGAGATCCTCCACGATGGTGGGCACAAAAATCTAGGGAAGGCTTCTACCGTATACTTTGTATCAATGCCAGCAACTCTGATTCCTATATGTAGTGACTAAGAAGAAAGTCATAGATTCCTATTTTCCTATATTAGCATAACACATTTAAGACATAGTTGTTTCTCTTCTATAAAACTTTGGATGAAAGCCCTGTTTGCATGGCAAGGCCGATGATGTAGCTCTCTTGCTTATAAGTAATACAAAAGCCTTTTTAACAATAAATAAATGCCCAAGGGGTTGGATACTATCCAAGACTCCCAGGCATTCTCAAAACATCCCAACAAAATTTAAGAACTCTTATGTGTCTCAAGGATGACATCCTAAATTGCAATCGTCTCGATGGAAGCCTCCAATGCCCTAAGACATAGACTGAAGTCCAAAAAAAGGGGGACATCGATGGGATCTCTTATACCAGTCCTAAAGTCCCTAAAATGACAAGTACAACAAGATGAGGCCCCTAAGCCATGGGACAAGTACTAATGGAACACATATGTTGACATATTTATACTACTACTCAGATCCAATTTGTTCTTAGGTGATTTATTTTGACGCAGTTACCTCATAATGAATTGTAGCAAGGCAAAATTATTTTAAATCATTTTGGATGAAATCCTAAAGATTATTTTTAATAATATACATAACATGATAAATGGCAAAATTATCAGTAGATTGGAAAGATATGGTGATTAATAAATATTAAGATCTTGATAAACAAAGTAATTATCACTAGTGGCCATTGAAAAAGCATAACTATTAAAATAAGAAAATTATTATTTTTTAAATTATCTTTCTTGAAATTTCTAGTTCTATTGTTTTTTTAATTTGTTAAATGGAATTGTAACAGGCCCAACCCTTATTATATCATGATCATGTTACCACAATATTTCAATGAACAAAAAAAAGATATTATATGGATTGGCAAGATTTGAACCTAGGTCTCCACATTGGGAGCCCACATTTTAAACCACTTGAGATCATGCCATTTGATTTTAAGGTTAACATGGGGTAAAGCTTGTAGAGAACATGAGGGCGGGCTTGGATTTGTAATACAGGCACTCAATCGAAGGTCTATGGCCACTTGACTTGGGTCCATGCATAGCCATAAGATCCACCCCTACATCTAGGTGTCCTCATGGCTTTATAAGGTGCCTACCCATAGGATTAGAACCCAGGCTTCACAATGTAACTTTGCACTCACCACCACTTGCTTGAAACCCATTGGACAAAAATGTTAAGGTTCACCCATATAAGATTGGAACCTTGGTCTATATGGTGTAAAACTCTTCGCTCCCCACCACTTGCCCAAAACCCCTTGGGCTCATTAAGGTCTACCCATGGGATTGCAACTTTGGTCTATAGTGTGCAACTCGTTGCTCTCCACCACTTGCTCCAAACCCCATAGGCAATTTCTAGTTAGATTGTTACTTCTAATATTAAAATGAAATTTTGAATTAAAAAGCTCCTTTCATAATAAATTAAGGAAGAAAAAAATTATTTGATAATGCAATAAATAATATGAATGCAAAGCTTGCCAAGATAGCCATATCATGAACTAATTTGATTATGTCAAAAAATAAACACACTATTGAATTATTTGTCTTGAGTGCTACAAAATCGAGCAGTTGTATTAGCTATTTTGATTAATATCAAAAGAAATTTGACCTCAATTGTATTAGCTATTTTGATTAATATCAAAGGAAATTTGACCTCCTAAAATTGACCCTGCAATCCTAATTTCTAATTTATTGGACAATTTTTATTTGTGATTTTTAGTCTATTGTTTTTTTTTTCAATATTTTAATTTAAATACATGTTGGTTTTATGCTCTCAATTGCTTATAAGGAATTGAAACAGGCCCCTATATTACATCAGGTTGGAGAAAGCTGCTTTGAATTTTAAGTGATCACAAAGTGGTATTACACCAGCTTCGTAATTATGTATATATCGCTTGGCAAGATTCTGATGGGGGACCGAGAAAACCACACGCAGTCACACTCATGCGATTCCCAAATTTTCTTCTATTAAATCTGAAAATACATACATAAACAGCCCGCAGGCTTACAATAGCTAGCGCTCGGCTTAGCTTTACACTACTCACACTCTGCGTGCGATCTCCGATCCACCACCCGATCTAATACATTAAACTGGGTTTTTATAGAGGCCCCGACCCTCTGAAAACATCCGTCACAAAAACCGGGGCACCAACCCAATTTATTACAAAGACTGGTTTTTTTATAGAGGTCCCGACCCTCTGGAACATCAACACAAAAATCGGGACATACATTAAACTGGGTTTTTATAGAGGCCCCGACCCTCTGAAAACATCCGTCACGAAAACCGGGGCACCAACCCGATTTATTACAAAGATTGGTTTTTTTATAGAGGTCCCGACCCTCTGGAACATCAACACAAAAATCGGGACACCAACCCGATTTAATACCCCACTCGGCACGGTCTCTGTCACTGTCGATTCCGTCAGAATACCCTGCGCGACCCATCCTTTTCGTTTCCCGCGCTTCTGGGTAATCGCCCGCTTTTACTGCACCTTGTGCCACGTGTCGTCCGGAACAATCCTTGAAAATACCGCCTGCCGCGGTTTCGCGCCATTTCCTTCTTCTTCGTCTTCTTCTCTTCCCGTCACGATATCGCGACATGTCGCGATATCGTGACGTTTCAGCTTCCCTGCGCTCCTTTCTTCTTTTGGTCGCGATATCGCAATATCGCGACGTTTCCTCATCCTCTCGCCGTTCTCACCTTTGGGTCGCGATATCGCGACCTTTGCCTTCGGCTGCCCCTTGCCTGCCTGCTCTGGTCGCGATTTCGCGACATTTCGCGACACTTCCACTGCCTCCCCTCAGCCGCTACTCCGATATCGCGAAATCGCGACATCCCATCTGCTCCCCTCGATCGCTGCTCTTCTCCGTCGCGATTTCGCGATTTCGCGACATGTCGCGAAATCGCGACATCCCATCTGCTCCCCTCGACCGCTGCTCTTCTTCGTCGCGATTTCGCGACTGTCGCGATTTCGCGACTGTCGCGATTTCGCGACATGTCGCAAAATCGCGACAACCCAACTGCTTTCCTCCGCTGCTGCCCTGCTGTCGCGACGTCGCGATTTCGCGACCTCCCTGCTTCTCCGCCTTCTTTTCAGCTTTATGTCGCGATTTCGCGATATCGCGACCAACCTCTGCCTTGTCCAAGACTAAAAACTTAGAAAAATTTTGGTCGATGCCAGACTGCCCTGTTGCTACCGGATGCTCCTGCATCAGACACCCGGGGTTGGTGGAGAAGTGACCTTCACTTCTGTGTTGTCTGGTTGTTGCCTCCTGCAACACCCCCAAACATTTCTCTGCCTCAGCAGCCTGCTCCAACTCCCTCTCCTGGCCCACATAACTTCTGTCTTCCTCCAGACAGATTCTCCCACTGCTGCATGCTTCTTCATCTGCAGCCTGCTTCAACTCCTCCTCTTTGCCAGTTAAATTTCTGCCTTCTTCCAGGCAGATCCTGGCACTGCTGCACTCCTCTGCAGCCTGCTTGCACTCCTCTTCTTGGCCAATTAGTTTTCTGCCTTCTTCCAAGCAGATCCTGGCACTACTGCACTCTTCTTTGCATGCAGCCTTCTTCAGCTTCAGCTTCTGATGCACTCCAACATCTCTCTTTTTCTGTCTTTCTTCACGCCTTATGTCTTTGCTCTTCTTGCTCCCGCAATTTTATGCTGAGCCACTCCTCTTGCAGGGCTTTAAATTGCCGCTGCAATGCCAAGAACTCTTCCTCCGACACCATATCTTCCTCCCCGCCATGGCTTCTTCGTGGAGGCATCTTTCCTTGCTTTTCTTACAAAGCTTTGACCGATCCTGGTGTAGCTGCCTCACTGTCGGCGATCTGCTAACACGCTCCGGGATCTTAACTCTCTCTCTCTCTCAGAACCCTACCCTACCACAGATCCTGGCGCAACTGCCTCACGTTTGGCGAATCTGCTGCGCACTCAGAATCACTAGCTCTGATACAACTGATGGGGGACCGAGAAAACCACACGCAGTCACACTCACGCGATTCCCAAATTTTCTTCTATTAAATCTGGAAATACATACATAAACAGCCCGCAGGCTTACAATAGCTAGCGCTCGGCTTAGCTTTACACTACTCACACTTTGCGTGCGATCTCCGATCCACCACCCGATCTAATACATTAAACTGGGTTTTTATAGAGGCCCCGACCCTCTGAAAACATCCGTCACGAAAACCGGGGCACCAACCCGATTTATTACAAAGATTGGTTTTTTATAGAGGTCCCGACCCTCTGGAACATCAACACAAAAATCGGGACACCAACCCGATTTAATACCCCACTCCGCACGGTCTCTGTCACTGTCGATTCCGTCAGAATACCCTGCGCGACCCATCCTTTTCGTTTCCCGCACTTCTGGGTAATCGCCCGCTTTTACTGCACCTTGTGCCACGTGTCGTCCGGAACAATCCTTGAAAATACCGCCTGCCGCGGTTTCGCGCCATTTCCTTCTTCTTCGTCTTCTTCTCTTCCCGTCGCTATATCGCAACGTTTCAGCTTCCCTGCGCTTCCTCCTTTTGGTCGCGATATCGCGACGTTTCCTCATCCTCTCGCCGTTCTCACCTTTGGGTCGCGATATCACGACATGTCGCGATATCGCGACCTTTGCCTTCGACTGCCCCTTGCTCGCTTGCTCTGGTCGCGATTTCGCGACGTGTCGCGAAATCGCGACACTTCCACTGCCTCCCCTCGGCCGTTGCTCCGATGTCGCGATTTCGCGACATGTCGCGAAATCGCGACATCCCATCTGCTCCCCTCGACCGCTGCTCTTCTCCGTCGCGATTTCGCGACTGTCGCGATTTCGCGACTGTCGCGATTTCGCGACTGTCAACCCAACTGCTTTCCTCCGCTGCTATCGCGATTTCGCGACCTCCCTGCTTCTCCGCCTTCTTTTCAGCTTTATGTCGCGATTTCGCGACGTCGCGATTTCGCGACGTCGCGATTCGCGACGTCGCGATATCGCGACCAACCTCTGCCTTGTCCAAGACTAAAAACTTAGAAAAATTCTGGTCGATGCCAGACTGCCCTGTTGCTGCCGGATGCTCCTGCATCAGATTCAAACCTAGGTCTCCTTGAAAGTTGAAGAATCTAACCAATTGAACTCATGCCATTTGATTTTTAATCTATTGTTTTTTTTCTTTAATAAGTTATATGTGGTTTCAATTGGGGGCCACTCCCATCAAAATACCAAAATATTACATTTGTTGTTAGGTCAATTAAACCATATCCATTGTCTTTATCACAAATATTTTTCAAATTTTCTATCAAATATATTCTTCAACTTTCTCAAATTGCAATGTTTCCGCAATCATTTCCTTGACATCATTTTGATCAAGAGACAAATTTTGGTTGGCTAGTTGCCTTCTAAACTTTGAATTTCACCAAAATTGGCTAAATTATTTGCTACCCAATTTCTTTCTCTATAAATATGCTCACACTTCTAAGAGATTGCTTCCAATAATAGATGATGAACATCAGCAAAAATATCCCCACATCCATTTTTGTTGATAGCGTTAATGATAATTTGCAAATCCCCCTCAATTGAAATATATTTCCATCGTTTTTCTATTGCAATTTTAATCTCTATAAGAAGTGCCTTAGCTTCTACATAGTTCTTAGTTGAAGTTCCAAATGATTTTGGGCAAGTGAAGATAATTTTGCCTTCATTATTTCAAAAAACACCACCTCCACCGTCTTTTCTGGATTTCCTTTAGAACCACCATAAAAATTAATTTTGATATACACAATTTTTGGACATTTCCTTTTTACCTTAGATCAAAGTAGATCCTTTGTTTTAATGTCATTATCACAAATGACTCTTCCATGTATGTTCAAATCATGTAACCAAATTGTTATTGCCTCTTTTTCGGCACTTGAGACTTCCCATGGTGAGCACCGTATCTGTAACATTCTACAAGAGAGGCAATAATACAGTTCCACACTTGGGCATGATTTTGAGATTTATTTTTATAAATTCTATTATTTCTTTCAAGCCATAAAGTCCAACAAATAATGGCAAGGCCAATCCTCCAAGGAATACTCAAACTCTGTAACCAAATTGTTACCACCTATTTTTCGGCACTTGAGACTTCCCATGATAAGCACCATATCTGTAAACATTCTGCAAGAGAGGCAATAATACAATTCCACACTTGGGAATTATTTTGAGATTTATTTTTTAAAATTCTATTATTCCTTTCAAGCCATAAATTCTAACAAATAATGGCAGGGCCAATCCTCCACAGAATACATTATGCTTTAGATTTGAAATAATTAATCAAACATTTCATCAACTCTTTTAATGTTGATGGAGCTACCCAATATATTTTCATATTTTAAAAAAGTAACCCCAAATGGTGTGAGCAAAGGAACAATAACGAACTAAATGGTTTGATGTTTCTAAATCATTCTCACACAAGGCATTTCTAAAAGGCCCATAACATCCTCTTCTTTGAACACTCTCTCCTGTAAGAATCTTATTTTGAACTGCTAAGCAAAGGAATGTTGAGGACTTAGGGAGAGCCTCTCATGACCAAGCAAAATATTCTTCCAAGAAAAATCTTTGGGACTAGAAAATTTTGATTGCTCTAAATCCTCATATCCCAACTTGACCAAGTATCCACCATTTTTTGATAGATTCCAAACCAACTTATTCTCTCGTGTAAAACCCAGCAAATAAAATTCTTGAAGCATCTTTTGAAGTTCATTTGCAATTTATTTGAGTTCCTCTCCTTCAACTAGGTTACTAATAGAAATCAATGATCTTAAGTTGTTGCTCATATTACTCCAGTCTTTGACCTTTGGACCTTTACAAATTAGGCATGCTCAAGCCAATGGTTGTCATTTTGAGTTAGATATGAGGATAAGGATTCAACCAAGTATCAGACAAAAAATTTGCATAATTCCCCTCATTGACTGACCATCTAATATGTTTCTTTATTAATAACAAATTGTCTGATATGAAGTTCCATGTTGACAATTTCCTAAATAATTTTATTGCATCAAGAGAACCTTATATTTTTGACGTAATATTTTTGCCCAATTCTTTCCTTGATCTCTAAATAACCTCCACCCAAGCTTTGCCCCTAAGGCCAAACTCGTAAGTCTACAATTCCACAACCTTGTTCCTCCAATATTCTTTCCTTTGCAAACCCTATCCCACTTACAAAGAGGAAACTTAGATTTTCCTCACATCCTTGCCAAAGAAAGTCTTTAAATTTTATCAACTTTTGATTCTATACCTACTAGCAATCTTGAAAGTGACATCATATATAAACAAATTGCATTGTAGTCTTTATGAGTTGTAGCCTTCCCGCTATAGTTAAGAATTTACCTTTCCAACTTGCCAAACAAGCTTTCATTCCATCCAAACAAGAGACCCAAATATCCTTTTTATTTCCTTTATGATACAAAGGAATACTCAAGTAGGTTGATAGAAATTTTTCAATTTTAAACCTTAAAATATCCACAATAAATCGTGTTCTCTTAGGTAGTGTTAATGAAAAAAATCTTAGATTTTGTAGTATTAGACAACTATCCAGTAGCCTTCTCATGGCATGATAATATTGATTTAAACTCCCTGGCCTCACTGACTGCGGAATGGCCCAAAAGAAAAGTATCATCAACAAATTGGAGATAGAAATTCCAAGGGACCATTTTTTGCAACCTGAATACGTTTGATTTTTCCTTCCATTTTTGCCTTTGAGAAAGATCTCCCTAATGCCTTTGCTAGAATAATGAATAGATACGGAGATAGTGGCACCTTAGTGGAGTCCACAAGATGACTTGAAGTAACCAACAGGAGAACCATTGGTCAAAAAATAAAAAAATGCAGTGCTATAACAACATTTAATCCATTCACATCAACTATGGTCAAAAACAAAATTGTAGTGCTATAACAACATTTAATCTTGCATCAAAGATAAGAGAAAGCCAGTGTTCGCTTTGCTTACCACCTATTTTCGATAAAATGTTTTTGTCCCATGTTGTAAGAAGGCCACCGGAGACTCCTTGGGAACAAATAACATCAATTTCAGAACAGTTCCAAATAGATCTTCATGCTTCAAAGGCACCTTTTTTATCTTTGTTTCTTGAATTCCTATTAAACAAGGGCAAAGGTCCTTTATCAGACCTTTGAGGTAGGTTTTCTAAAGGGCCCCACCCAGGCCCTTGTTATCTTAAAGATAATGTAAATTATTTTTTGCAAGCCCTTCTCCCAAATTGTTTTCAATTGGTTATGTGGGATTGAAATGGGCCCCACCAGTATTACATCATCACCACATAGTGGTATTACAACAAAGCTTGGATATTATCCATGTATCACTTGGCAAGATTTGAACTTGGATCTCCTCCTTAAATGTTGAGGAATCTAACCGGTTCAGCTAATGCCATTTGATTAATCATTAAAATTTAGGGTAAAGCACGGGTTTCAAAAGGGCCCCAATCCCCTTGTACCAGGGTTTGAACTTGTATTTCCTAGATGAAAACCCAAAGACGTACCACTACAATATCCCTCATAAGACTTAAAATTTTAGGGTAAAGCACAAGTTTTTTAAAGGGGCCCCAATCCCCTTATACCGGGGTTTGAACTTGGGTCTCCTAGATGAAAACCCAAAGACATACCACTATGGTATCTCTCATGGGACCAAAAATTTAGGGTAAAGCATGGGCTTTCAAAGGGTTCCGATCACTTGTACCATGGTTCGAACTTGGGTCTCTTGAATGAAAACCCAAAGACATACCACTAAGGTATCCCTCACGGGACTCTTAAAAATTTAGGGTAAAGCACGGGTTTTTGAAAGGGTCTCGGTCCTCTTTACTTGAGGTTTGAACTTGGGTCTCCTAGATGAAAACCCAAAGACATACCACTATGATATCCCTCACAAGACAACCCTTCTCCCAAATTATTTACCATATTATTAAATATTTTCCTTCATTAATTATTAGAGGGGACTTTTAGTTTAGAATTCCATTTTATTATTAGAAATAACAATATAAATAGAAATAATCAAATGGCATGTTCTTAAGTAGTTAAAAAAGTGGGATCTTCATGCAGCAACCCAGGTTTAAATCTTGTTAGGCAATATATGATGTCATAATAAAAAGGTGGTTGTAATACCACATGTGGTTCATTGAAATACCGTGGTAAAATGGTTATGATGCAGGGTTTCACAGGGACGCATCCCCCCGTCCCCGCTGCCCCCAGAACAAGGGGGACGGCATTGGGGATGTTTCCCCGCCATCCCCCTTTTGGGAGACGACAAGGGCCCATAGGGGGCCGTCCCCGGTCCAGGGACGTCCAGTCGTCCCCCACGGCTGGGCGTCTCCAATTTAATAAAAAAAAATGGGGGGTATACTCTTGCATGTCTATCATATTTATAATAGTTTTTATCCATGTTTTCTAGTATATATATGTTGTTGTTTTCATGTATAATAGTTTTTAATATTTATCCATGTTTTCTAGTATACTCTTGCATGTTTGTCATATTTTCAGATAAATTGTTATTATATGTGACTCATATGTGTGGTCCATTTTCATTTTTATAATTTTATTATAGGTTTTTAATGTGAATGTATTCTTAAAAAAATAAAAAATAAAAATGGTTATAAATGATTATTATTTTTTAATCGAATTATTATGAATTATTTATATTATAAATTAATTATCTAATAAATTGATAATTATGCATAAGTTTGAAATTTAGGATTTTTTTTTATTTCATTGAATAAATTAATTTAATAAAATTATTTTAAATTTTGAAATTTTTTAATACTATTATACTTGTCATCCCCTAGTTGTCCCCTAAAATCGGCTTGCCATCCCCCATCGTCCCCGAAACCCGTCCCCTCATCCCCCCATCCCCCAAGCTCATGGAACCTTGTTATGATGTAATAAGAGTGTGTTCCATTTCAATCCTATATAATCAATTTTAAAAAACCATTATAAATAGAAATAGTCCAAGGCATTATGGAGCAATGTTAATGGGATACAATCATATAAGTGCATCCTAGTTCAAATCCCCACATTGTAATGGACACCTCCCACAACATGTAGCTAATGGTAATACAGTTTGTTGTAGTACTATAATGTGGTTCATTTAATATCGTGATGATGCAATCAATATACGATACAGGTGGGGCCCATTTCAATGTTATATAAGCAATTAAAAAAATTAAAAATTAAAATAGAAATAGAAATAGCTCAATGTGATAAAACGGTAGAAGCTCAACTAGTCAAATACATCAACTTTCAAGGCAAAGACTCTTGCCAAGCAATATATGCATAATTGCCAAGATGATGTTGTAATACCATGGTGTTGCAATCATGATATAATACAAATGGGACCCGTTTTAATCAAATTTAACCAATTTAACCAAAAAAAAAAAAACTCAATGTGTTTGGGGAAAGAGATGGGCAACATGAATTCACTCAATAAGCCAAAGTTTCAATTCCACGATGAACCTAAAAAAATTTCAAGTGCGAGCAAGAAGCAAGAAGTTGTGAGCTAAAAACAAGTGTTAGCAAGGAGTGGATAACCTCACCTTAGGCCCTTAAAGTTCTAATCTAGATCTCCCAAAATTCGAAGAATTGAGGAGTTTCATACATGGTGTTCGTAAAAAATTTGGCTTTGATTAGGGTTGATGTAATTGGATTAGATGTTACAACACTCCAAAATATTTTACTTTAATTAATGGATTCCTTATTAAATATTTTGAATTGTCCTATGGACTTTGCCAAGGTAACCCACTATCTTTTTATCTCTTTATTATTCCTGTCGAGATATTGGGCAAAGCTCTCTCAAAGGTAAAAGAGGAAGGCATTGCAAAAAATGATCCCTTCAAACTTCATCTCCAAACTAGTTTATAACACCATTCTTTTAGATCACCCTTCAATCAGTGAGGCCGCTCTCAAAGGTAAAAAAGGAAGGCAAAAACAAAAGGACTCAAATCGCAACAAATGATCCCTTCAAACCTCATCTCCAAACTAGTTAATAACACCATTCTTTTAGATCACCCTTCAGTCAAGGAGGCCATAGAAAAAATTGGGATCATGAAACATAACTTTGATGATGCTTCTAGAGGAAACCATAGGAAAGCTGGTGAATCTGGTTATTTTCAAAATGATGAAAGCAAAATACCCCTCCCTCACCTACTAACAATATGAAACTTCAACGAACAACCATGCCAAGGCTAGGGCACTTCTTATAGGGATCAAGAGATCAAGACTGCCATAAAATAGTATGGAGACATATTACAATGTTGTAAAGAAAAAAGAATGATGAGATTGGATCAACAATATTTTTTTTTTTTTTTTGTGGAAAACATCCTAGAAGAGATGCCACTTTTGGGTAAGACCCAAGGAGGCAAGGGTATCTCTTCCACCAAAATCGCCCAGGGCTCGCATCTGGCCTACCCCATTTGACATACTCAAGGAGCAAACCTGAAACAACAAAAAACAAGCACACACAAACACAAACACACAAAAAGATTAAAAAAACAAAAAATAAAAAAACATGCTCCTTGAGTGTGTCAAAAAGATAAAGCACAACCAAACACACACACAATAAGATTAAAAAAAAAAACACAACATGAACCACACAGAAAAAATACAAGAACAACATAACAAAACACAAACATAACAAAAAACAACAGAACGCTACAAAGACACAACCAACAAAAACATGAAAAACAAAAACAACCAAAACCTAAAAAATAATAAAAATTAAATTAAATAAACAACCAACAACAGACAACAAAGAAAAATAAAAACATAGAAAACACTCACACACCAAAACACAAAAACACCAATTAACACAAACATACAAAAACACAAGCACAAGAACAACAACAAAAAACACAAAACAACACAAAAACAAAACAAAACAAAAAAAAAAAGCACACACATAAATAGAATAGAAAAAGAAAAAAATAAAACACAACAATGACCTTTCTAGACCAAAAGACTATTAAGGCAAGAATCAACAGAGGAAACAAAAGAAAGATTAGTTTGAGCTAGGGAAGTAAAATACCCTGACCAAACCAAAGAGAAGCAAAAAGATTGTATTATTTTGTATATCCACCGATTATTTGATGGAGGAAAATTTTGGAAATGTCAACATATCTACAGAGAAGGAAATACGGTGGCAAAAAAAATTAGCCAATTGTAATGTCGATCTTCGGCCTGGCAAAATTCAAATTGCAGAAGGTGACTGGTCAAGACTGATTCTTTTCTTCAATGAAAATGATATCAAGGATTTGACTTAGGGAAAGTAGTGGCTCAAGAGGGAGAAGAGAGATCTAGAAAATATCTTTGATAGAAATCCAAGTTGGGAATGTTTCATGAAAATTTTGTTTGGTTATGGTCTAGTTGATCCAATAGCAAATATAATGTTTTGATATTTTAACGATAGTGGTTCCCAATAAAGACCACATATAACTTATTACAAAAGAAAACCAAGATTACTATACCAATTTTTCCAATTCTTGGCAAATTAAATATTTTTCCCAGATAGTTTTTCTTCCTTTTTTTCCCAATTTTTTTGAAAATATCAATGACTTCTATAACAAAAATCAGCTACTTGTGTGATATTACCAATTTATTGTATAACAGTTGGCAATGCTGAAAATTTTGCAATTTTCACAAATGTTTGCCTTTTTTTCTTAATTGCAGTCTATTTTTTACATTTTTGCATCCATATTTTTATTTGTCTAATTCCCTATCCATTATAACTATCATTAAGCATAGCATTTAAACTATCTTCTAACACTAAATGCTTAGAATCTAATAACATTAAATGTTAAGATATCATAACACATAAAAGGCATTACTAATATTCTAACATAAAAACCATTTTGGTGCAGAATAAACCAAGGACATTATTTCCCTAGAGCATTTTCTTTACATAAAAGACTCTGACAAATAATGTAAATGTGTTGTTCTTTTATTGTTTTGCATGTGTCTTTCAATCCTTTCCTGTGCTTGAGGTCATTGGATAAATCAACCACTTTCAAATATTTTTTTAATTTGCGCAAGTTGAATTTCAGTAGTATGTTTATTGAAATCAATATATAGAAAGGGAAAGGTTTAATTTGTGACTTTTGCCATCTCACGCACTGCCCAGTTACAAATTGATCATCTACTAATTGGTAGGATGTCATGCTACCTTAAAGTTTAAAGCTTGAAACATGTAAGACTCTTTACGCTCAGTTTGTGTACTTCGTGGTCTAGTTTTTCTTTGAAGTTCTTACTCATGGAATTTTACACACCTTAGTCATCATATACTCTGGTAGATAAGGCCAATTTAGATTTAACGGGACTTTTACATCCAGCTTGAGTAGTTCCAGTCATAGACTGTATAAGGCAATATTTGGCTTGCAAAGATCTTGGTGATCGCTCAATTTTGCTTTATAACAGACTGATAGGACAGTCTTTGTATGTTCTAACTTCTGTTAAATTTTCAAAATGTAATTATGGACAAGGTGAATTTTACTTTTGGTTTAGCGTTTTTCTCACAACTTCTGGTGTACAACTAGTGGGCCTGACAGTAAAGGCATGAGGTTTGGATCCAAAAGGCAGTAAGGTTGTACAAACTCCAATAACTAGAGTATCAGAGTTTAGGTAACTTTGTGTAATGGATAAACAATATCGTCCCGTATGACTGATGGCCTCGTTAATGATAAAACTGCTTGCCTTTCCTTTCCCCTTACTGCCACTATTGAACAACTTTGTGTCCTTGACCCTACAAATAATTTTTTGTTTACCTACCAAAAAATTACTTGCTAAGGGTGATTTCCCTCGACCACATAGTTGAGATCCTCATTAAATTAAAAGACACAAGTTTCTAATGTAAAGTTGTAACATTATGTTACCATCCCCACAAATGTTGAAGGTCATAAACCACAACATATATTTCGAAGATGCAAAGGCTTTTGAGTACACAGAAACAAACATTCACAGCAAATCTATGCATTTCCTTGTTTGTCACTCCCTTTTATTTAAAGCTCTTACAAAGGCACTTCCTGTCACTTGCAACTTTAACCAATTTTGCCCTTCCATCACTGACAAGGTAACAGGATAGAAATCTGGATAATGAAGTAGTGGTAACCCCAAAAGTCGAAACAGCTTAAAAAAAGACACAGCATATAGATGCCCATCTTATAGCTTTCCCCAATCCACCCAGGACTGCTCAACCACCAATACATCATATCAATCACATACGGTACATACTCAATGCAAATCCCACGCAGTGCACAAATACTCTTTCCATGCATGCACTTTGTTCTTGGAAGGCATCTAGACCTCAGTAAATAGAAGCATACATATATTTACTCGTATCATTAAGTTTCTTTGTCGTTAGCTTAAATCTTAAGCATCCCTTCATTAGAGCATAAAGAACGTAGCAAGTGCAGGTACTTAAGAGCCATTTCAACCCGTTGAGGCAAAGGACAAGTTGCCAATTGTTAACAATATGAACCACAGAAATGTCATTGAATATTGAGCTTTATAGAATATCAAGTCTGTTATCATTTTCTACATTTTTGGTGATTGGGATGGTCTGCAATAATGAGGAGGAAATGAAGAATTGATTGTTAGTCATTGGTTTTAAGTCTTAACATTCACTTTTCCCCAGCATCTTAGTATGGTGCAGCTTCCCCTATTGAATTCAGACCAAAAAGGAGACACTTTCGTTCTTCCCATCACTCAAATGTTGGAAAAATCTATGAGATTTGACCAAGAAAGGCACAGTAGTGAGGAATGCATTTGAAAAGAAGCTAGAAACAGCAAAAATGCATAACTGAAAATACTTTTCCAGTTATATAAATTACCGCTCTATGTTAACTTTAAGAACTAATTTGATACTTTATTTGTCCTCGATTCTATTGATAAAGGCACAGCAGTGAGGCATGCATTTGAAAAGAAGCTAGAAACAGCAAAAACTCATAACATACTTTTCCAGCTATATGAATTATCGCTCTATGTTAACTTTAAGAACTAATTTGATACCATTATTTTTCCTTGATTCTATTGATAAATAGACAAAAGAAGAAACCCATTCTGAGTGACAAAACTTACCCCTGTTTCCACAACAGGCTCAGAAACCCTTGAGTACCATGCAGGATCTTCCTCCTGCAATAAAGGGCAAAGCAAGCATAATTTTCCATAAATCTAAAACAGAAAGCTGACTAAAACTCTTTTTCCTTCTAATAATAAACAGTGTACTAAGAGAAGATACAAAAGCAACCACAAAAATTGAAAGAATTTGAATTATTAAATAATCACCTCCAAGATTTTGACAAAAAGCCTCATGGCCTCTGTAGAAGCCAGCTTACCAGGGCCATTCCAGCTGCAAAAATTGTAGCCTACTGTAACTTCTCATTATACAGAGTAGTAAAGGAGACAATAACTTAGAAAAATCTGCAATCGCATATTATCTCTTAACCATCAGACGCAAGAAAATATAATGTCTATTTACTTTTGATGTTCAAAATAAAGTTTGCTCTTATTCTCACCATTCAGGTTCCTCCTAAGTACCATATGTTTATGTTTATGGCTTTCGAAAACAAAGAATTGGATAAGAGTTAATGCCAGAAGAATCTATTTGTTCATGACCACGAACTTAGAAACCGTAGAGTAAGAATACAGGTTTAACTACTCGAATATGAAAGCCTATCAAAGCCTCTTCAAGCCAATCATTTTTAAAAAAGAGCAATGCAAGATGCCATTTATATAAATATTCTTGCATTTTTTTTAACATTTTAGTTATCCGACTTTAATAAATATTTACCAGGATAATTTGTTAATGGGACCTGTAATAGATTCCTACTACCATTGCACTCTAAAAGTAGAATTCATTGCATCGAAAGAGAATAGAACCAGAATCCAGACAGTTAGCATTCCAAAATCATCAAGGGCAGTTGCATTGCTTAGTTTTGGAATTATAAGACTTAAATTCCAAGAATTTGGAGGAAAACTGACTGCCTAGGAAGATGCACTCCGCATAGCAGGATGCAGGGCGGTTTGCACTGCAAGCTTCAAGACAGTTCACATTAGATGTCCAAGAGTGGTCCATACTGGAGACTAGATTGCGCTCCGCACTGCAGGACAGGGATGCAAACCACATTCTGAAGGAGAATCTTTGAGGAGATTGTGATGGCATGGATTTCAAGGCACAAAAATGAGGCAAGTGTTTGAGGGTGATGTTAACTTTCCAGACAAGATTAGTGGAGGAATTGGAGCTGCTAAAGGATTTTAGAATGGGTTTAGTGCCAAATTTGGCTCACAATGCAGCTTTTTGTCATCTTTGCAAAGATTCTGCTAAGTTATGTAACTAGAATTTACTGCAGTTAGAAGTGAGGTTAACTTTACTTTTTCTATAAATAAGAGCTTGATGTTCATTGTAAAAGGGTCCTTTTGCCATTTCCAGAATATTAGAGCTACTCTCTGATACTAGAATTGTACTTGTGATTCAAATTGCAATTAATGAAGACACTGTGGCTTCTATGGATCAACCATGTCCTTTTACCTCTTTATTCATGGATGTATGATGCTCATGGCTCCGCCTTCCCACCTCCTATAGTCCTGTTGCTTTGTTATTGCAGGTTATTCAAAGATCTGGCACACTGAAGTTATTTGGTCACTTTTGGAGATTTCAACTAGGTCAACATTGATCTCGCTAAGGTTACATGGACATATCTCTTTCCTTGCATTTATTATCATCTCTCACATCCCTTTTCCCAAATTGATAAGATTAGTTTAAATCAGTTAGCTTTGCAGGGGGTCAGCCCAAATCTGGAGGCTGAAAGGTTAATTCCCTTTCTTCCTATGTTGAACTGCGATCTTGCAGGCGCATAAGAATCAGACAATTTTGTAGATCAACAGGACCCCATGAAATTATTCAGATATGTGCTCTCAGGATGACTCCATGTTACATTATTTTGAATAATGAGTATTACTTGTAGGGCATCTAGAATTGTTTAAGAATAAGAATGCATGAAAAACGTGAAACTCACAGTTACCAGTTTCGGTCCAGTTCAGACTTTTCCGGCTGGACTGAACCAGTTCCATTCGGTCTGGTTCAGTCCGGTTAGGTCCTGTTTTTTTAAATATTATTATTATTATTATTTTTTTTTTATTGAGTAAATACTTCTTATACATATACATATCCGCCGTGGGGATTGAACCCGGGTCACATCACCAATAACTCAAGTGGCGTCCTTGCCGGTAGACCACATCACGCGGATTAATATTATTATTATTACTATTATTTGCAAAAAATGTATATATTCAAAAGAATTAAAAAACATAAAGTATGGCTTCTAAAATATATCTTACACGAAACTTCCAATGATCTCACTGTTTAATTCTTCTTGTTGTTATCAGATTACTATTGGTTACGAATCTGCCATGAGGAAAGGATTTGTTGTTATTGCGCCCAGATTCGCCCACCAGATTGAAAGGCCGGAAGGAAGGAATGCCTTCCGTGCCAATCTCCGGAGAAGGCCGGCTTCCTGTGGGGTTGGTGTTAAGATAAGAGTGCAGGAAAGAGATAAAAGGTACAGAAAGAGATAAAAATGCAGAAAGGGATTCCAAATGTGATTGGAGTTGGGTGGGGGGAATAAGCAGCACGGCAACGAATCAATCACCACTACTAACAACATTCATCTACAAACACATATTGAAACTACAGCTATCAGCGATCCCATGTATCCCCTATCTATGCATTCCAGGAATACCTGGCCATCAAATGCTGGAGTCCAGAGTTCAGTACAACAGCAAGCAATGACACAAGAAACATGAGGCAGAAATGACAAGGAGAGGCAGCATGCAAGATAAAAGACAGTAAGCAGAGCCAAGTATATGTTTATATTTGAGGCAAACGCACAACTACAATTGTTCCCTAGCAATATATTCCCCTTCCACCACCTTACAATGAAAATGTGGTGGGTATTTATAGCCCAAAATTCCCCCCGATTACATTCATGGGCACGGAGTCCCAGACAAGACAGTAGCTGACACGAGCGGCTGAGGGGCTGCTGATGCTGACTTCTGTCGGGCCGGACTGTCCTTGCAGCATGGTGTCCCTGAAGATGGTACAGCTACGTGGCAGCGCGTTGGGACAAGTCTTCAGTCAACGAGGAATGCGGGTAGGTGCGGCAGATGGCACTTCACATCGGCTTAAATGGTGACAGATGACGCCGGTAGTGAAGCCCATGCTTTGTCCTTGCACGGTCAAGTCTTGGCTCGAATCCCGAAGATGGACACTTGTCGGATGCTGAAGTGTGACACGTGTCTGCCTTGAAAGGCAGCTTATCCAACTTCGCCAGGAATTCGGGCGCTATCGGGTTGCGCAGGAGGAAGACAGCGCAGTTGGAAGGCCTTCTTGCCTTAGCAAATTTCTGAGTTGACTTTACCCAACTGCGCACCGGTCAAAGGGCGCACTCCGACTTCGCTGCGAAGTCGGGTTGCGCACCGGTGCTTGGCTGTCTTCGTCCGCTGCTCGGACTGCGCACTGGAAAAGGGGCGCACTCCGACTTCGCTGCGAAGTCGGGTTGCGCCCCAGCACTTAGCTGATTTTCTGACAGACTGTTCCCTTAGTGCGCCCAGGAAGAAGGGCGCACTCCGACTTCGCTGCGAAGTCGGGTTGCGCCCCTGACACTTAGTCAGATTCTGCTTCAACATTGCCTGTTTGCGCCTTTGGGCTCCCTACTGCGCTCCACCTGAGGGCGCACTCCGACTTCGCTGCGAAGTCGGGTGTCGCCCCAACACTTAGAAATTTTCAGGGAACACCTCTGCTCTGGAAATTTTACTTGGGGAAGAAGGGGGAAAGAAGAAGGGGGAATGGAATTGCAAGGAAGAAGGGGAAAGGGAGAAATGAAGAAAGGAGGGAAAATGAGGAGAAGGAAGGGGAAAGAGCAGCCTACTTACAGAAACCAGAGACATGGCACTGTGTGCAAAATGTGGCAACATTCCTGGCGGCTCGCGGGGTGTTGAGCTCGCCTCGACGCAAAGAACCATGCCTTTATCCTTTGGGTGCAGAGGAACTTCCTTCCCCTGTCTTCTGCTGCTCTGGCCGCTTCCCTTGGGGCAACTGTTCTTCTGATTCACTTTCGCCAGTTGCCTCCTCAGTCTCGCCTTCTGAATCTGAAGGCTCTTCACTTTCCGCCTCCTGCTTGCTTATGCGTTCTAGCGCAGCCCTAGCTTGATCCCAGACTGCGGATTGGAAGGGAGTGGGGTCGCTGATCTCTCTGAGTACTGCATGGAATGCAGCGACCGCGTGCAGGTCAATGGTGTTATATCTTTTGCCCAACTCTTCAAGAGAAGAGTTGATTCTGCAGTACTTCGCCACCATTTGAGCGACCTGCGCTTCTTGAACTGGCTCTATCCAGCTATCGATTTCAGCTGTATCTGCTTCGAAGGACAGCCAGTTCTTCTTTACCTGCTCAAGGGTGAGGAACTCGTCATCTTTGACATAGCTCGGACACCCGTGCTCGGACAGAACGTGAAAGGGTGCCAGGAGAATATGTCTTTCATGTTCCAAGGCGTCCAGCGCCTGCCTGGCCGTTCTGATCTTTTCTGTCCGGGCGAAATAAGTGTGCAAGGTTACCCTTGCATTTGCCCATTCTGAGGCAAGATGGGACCTGGGGGCGATTTGGAAGCCTTTGCGCTCTAATTCTTCAAGTTTCATAGCCAGGTCTAGCCATTGCCTCGCCTGGTGTTCGGCTTCCTCTACCACGGGCTTTCCCTGGGCAGATACCTCTTCTATCCTGGATACGAAATCCAGAACTGTCAAGGATTTGACAAGGTTGGGCTTGCAACCTTGTAGCAGTTTTGCGCGCATCTCCTTCGCCTTGTTCTTTGAAAAGGCCGTCTCTTGCGATGCTTTCTTGGTGAGCTGCGACTGCGCCTGTTTCAGCGAATCCTGTAGTCGTGAAATCTGCTCTAGCGCTGCTTTTCTCTCTTGCTCGGCTGTCTGCTGGGAGGCGGCCAGCTGAGCCTTAAGATTTTCAACTTCTTGCTGCGCTGATCCCAACTGCGCGGTAGCCCTAGCCAAGTCTTCTTCAAGCTGCCTTGTAGTATTCTGCAGCTGGAAAAGCGCTTCTTGGGTCTCGAGATGCTTGACAAGGAGGCTGTCTGTTTTACGACGAATACCGTGGATCTCGTATTCTTCGTTGATATCATCAAAGTTCTTCTCCTTCGTCTGAAGCTCATAGTCAGCCTCGGTCATATCACGAAGAGGCTTCTTCACTTTAGGAATCAGCTTCTCTGTTGTAAGCACTCTCCGATTTAGGTCAAACTTTGTGCGCTTGACCGGGGCGGCTATCTCTTCGGCCCTTCTGCGCTTAACTCCTTGAAGAAAAGAGGCAGATCCTCCCATGGCTCTTACTGCCAGAGGCTGGTCCTCGGAGATGCTCATGAAATCGAGGTCCTCCAGCTCCTGGGCTTGCTGCGGCATTTTCCCTGCGAATAGTGAAGTAGGAGGGATACCAGAGGGGGTAGCAGCTTTCAAGGGCGATTGGGTCCTAGGAGTGACAGGCGTTTGGGTAGATGGCGCTGATAGGGTTTCGAGCGGCTGGGGCAAAGGATGCGGAGATGAGGGAGCGACCTCAGCGCTAACTGCGGGTGAAGGCTCTAGGGTTTGACTCAGGGATTGAAAAGCGTTGGGATCTTGAGCAAACTGGTCAAACGAGTGGAGGCCGCTAGATGGTGGAGTGGCTTGAGATGCGGAGGATGCGGCTACGGCTTGCCCTGATGGAGTGGGAGTTGGGGTTTTTGCAGGGCCGACGCGGACTTGGGCAAGCGGAACGGAGGACGTACCTGCGGGCTCCGCCTGAGCCGATGCTGAAGGGACGGTCGCAGCCTGGATGTCTGCTTCTGGTTCGGGGCTGTCTAAAGAAACAACCTCCGGCGCTGCTGCTTGCGGCTGCTCTGCGGGCGATTGCAGCACTGGCTCCCTAGGTCGCTTGGTCCTCTCGACCTTTTTCTTTTTCTTTTCTCCCGACGCTGTGGCCGGTACAGAAGGAAGCGGCAATAAAGGGGCGGCAGACGTTGATGTCCCCACGGTAAATTTGTACCTGGGTCGTGCTGGGAGAATTCCTGCCGCACTTGGTCCGCTGGTGGGTGGTACCGACGCTGTTTCTGCTTGAGGGGCTGGCTCCGGAGTTGACCGCTCTGACCTTTGCGCCGATTCGGGCACTGCCGCAGGAGCTACAGGCTGCATCGGGCCCACTTGACTGCTGGATGGAGTCGCGCTGGAAGTCGCTGGGGTTGACAACAACTGAGGGGTAGCCCTTCTTTTATACCTTATATTTGCGCCTCGGGGAACGCAAACGCGAAATTCGAAGGGCTGCCACGTGTCGACATGTTGATCATAAAGTGCCGAAAATTCATCATCAACGGCAAGGTTCCTCCGGCTTGATTTGTCGTGTTGCGTGCGACACCTCATTTTCCAGCATTCGAGGATTTTGTCCTTATGCCAGTTGAGCGGCGCCACCTTAGCGAGGAACTTCTTGAACCCAGCTGACTCCATTCGATGGTCCGGGTTCCGATCAGGATCGTAAGTGACCTCCTCGCAGTAAAACTCATGCCATGGTGGCCATGACTGCATTAAATGAATGCGCCAGTGGAGGTCTGCACCTGTCAAATTCCTTCTTTCTTTCATGATTTCAGGTCTCGGACAGATGTGCGTGAATTTTCCCCGGACCCCGATTGGGTCATATTTCCAGCGTTGGGGCAGCATAATCAGGCCCATTTCCATCAGCTCCCGCTCGAGATAAATGTGCTGCCCGATTTCGAAGACTTGAATATTGGCCCAGGTCATAGGATATTTGAATATGTGACCCCTCTTCTTTCCCTGGCCAAATTCTTCTTCGACGTAATCCATTTGCCGTGCCACCTCCATCCCGAACTGATGATCTGTGCAGAAGTAGGGCAGCAAACAAGGCATTCCTTTGAATCCGTAGATTCGGACGACAATGCCCTGAGTCAGCCGAAAGGTATCACCAAGCTCGTTGTCCGACAGACACTTTGTCATAGCTGCTGGTGGGCGAGTCGCGCCGCGGTTGAACAGTCCCATTGCCTGGCCCAGAAATTGAACATTAAACTCATAAAATGAGCCCTTCCGGTACAGGGCCTCAGTCCATTCGTACACGGGGAGCGGCTCTCCTTGTTCGTTCGCTTTCCTCAGGTTAGGGACGTTCATCCGGTAATGCATATGGTACAGGCATAGCCATGTGAGGAATGAGCAAAACCGGAATTCCGTAGACTGCCTCTGCTGCAGTCGCACCAGGCTCGCATGAATTGCGTAGGCTAACCAGTCCGCCCAGTCATAGAAGATTGGGCGTTTCCCGCTTCTCTGCGCCGTGGAGTCGTAGAACTCCCCGTGCAGGATACATTCGGCCATCGCCAGCTGAAAAGGCCGCACCACTCTGTCTGAGTCGCAGCCGAGGACCCACGCCAGGATGATATAGATATATCTGTTTTCGAATCGGTCCAGCGGTATGGGGCCAGTCGGCCACTGTCCAGCATTTAGCGGAGTCTTCAGCTCTGAGTCCAGGAACTCTCTCATCCGCTTTGTCTGAGAAAATCTGCCGGTCTGCTCTTCTATGTTCACCCTTCTGATAATCGCGTCTGGGCTGTACTGAAGCCCTGGGGCGAACGCCGGCTGGATGCTCTCTCCGAAAAGAGTGAACAACACCCTTCCTTTGTTATCGCAGACCTGCCGCGCAGCTGGTTTGTAGTATTCAGCAATCACTTCAACCAGCTCCGGGCACCAGTGAGTTGGAGGACACAGAAACCAGTGAAGATTTGAATTATATGCGGCTCCGAGGTGGTGAGAAGGCGAAACCTTACCCACCCACTTTGCGATAGTCAGACGCAGCTTCGTGATACTGATGGAGAACGACCCATCCTTGTACCCGGACAGACGATTTGTTGGCGGCGGTGGAGTCTGGCCAACTACACGCCTTTTTGTTCGAGGTTTTGCTTTCTTGCCCTTCTGAGGCGCTGCGCTCTCATGGTCGCTGGACTCTGGAGACTTGTCAGCTTCGCGCGGATCTTTGCTTGATTGCGCCTGTACGGGCGTTTTCCCCTTGTCCATTCTTGTTGAAACAATCAGAGACGGGGACAAATACTTCTGAGCTTGTCAGGCTTATTCTCTGCAGTCCGGGAGTCAGCTTGAACACTATAAATTTTCTGGCTGGCGCCAGGGTCTTTTGTAGACGGTGACTGCTCATTAATGGCGCGAGGGAGGAAGTTAAAGCAGTTAACTCTGGGTTGGTGGAGGCGCTGTGATTTTGGCGGCTACGCATGGGCCCTTTTTAGAAAAACGTGCTTTGTTGGCCCAGGGCGCACCTTACCCTTTAAATGCGTCATCCTTGGTTATTGCGCAATCATTTAAAACACCTAGGGCGTTGTGCCGTTGCTGACGTCGCCGCCACCATTTGGGCACACTTTTCAAAGGACCTTGTAATTAATTAACCCAACTTTGCCATGCGTCGGACTTCGCACCGGGCCCACACTTATAAACTTTTGGCGCTCTCCGTGATGAGCCGTTCGTGCTTCGCCCGGAATCGGGGGCGCGGTCCGACTTCGCCCGAAAAAGGGGCGCACTTCGGACTTCGCCCAGAATTTGGGCGCAACCCGAACTTCGCCCGAAAAACGGGCGCAGCTTGGGTTTTACACTTCAATTTTCTACTCCAGCTTGCCCAAGGTGCGCCCAAGAATGGGGCGCACTCGGACTTCGCCCGGAGAATGGGCGCAGTTCGAGGTTCGCCCCGAAAACGGGCGCAGCACGGACTTCGCCCGAAAAAGGGCGCAGTCCGACTTCGCCCATCAACATGGGCGCAGTCCGTCTCTAGGCACTTTACTTGTAATCTGCTACCCGACTGCGCTCTTTGGAGAAGGCGCAGCCCGACTTCGCTGCGAAGTCGGGTGGGCAGCCAGAGTTAGGCGTTTCAGGCATTTCAGCTTCCTTTTAACTGTTCTCTTCCCACTTCGCACCATTTGATGGGCGCTACCCGACTTCGCTGCGAAGTCGGGTTTTTGCCTCGGACTTGGGCTACTGAAACTAAAAACAAACAACTGAAACATTTACATGCTGAAAAACTGGAAATACAAAAAGGGAAATCTGTACAAGGAAGGACCCTTTCGGGTGCCTTCAGCGGTGGTACATCTTCAGGTGGAACCCGTTGACGGGAATGGGGAGAGGATGTCCCTCCATGTCCCGGAGCACATATGCGTTGAACTGGTTAACCCGAGCAATCTGATAGGGGCCCTCCCAGAGGGCATCGAACTTTCCGTGGTTGCCGGGTTTTGCCTTCAACGAGTCCCATTTCAGCACCAGGTCCCCGATTTTGAAAACTCGGGCAGTGGTGCCTTTCGCGAACCATCCTTGAGTTGCTTCAGCATGTTTGGCGAAGGCCTGGTACGCTTTCTCTCTGTCCTCCTCCAACTGCAACAGTTGACAAAGTCTGTCGTCCAATGGATCCCCGCTGCCTTTCTCTTCGTCAAGCATCCAGAGAGCGGGCATCTCAAGGTGAGTTGGCAAGACAGCTTCTTTGCCATACACGAGCGCATAAGGGGACGTTCTGATGGATTTTTTGAATGAAACTCTATCCGCCCATAGCGCCCGATCCAGGAGTAGGTGCCAAGTCCTTTTGTTTTTCTCCACTGTCCTTCGGATGATCTTCAGCAGATTTTTGTTGGTGGACTCGGCGAGGCCGTTCCCCTGCGGGTAGTAGTTGGAAGACATCTTATGATAGATGCCAAATTTGCTGGTGTACTCCGTGAGTACAGCGCCTGTGAACCCCGGACCATTGTCCGTCACTATTGACTCGGGGACCCCGAAACGGGTAATCAGGCTCTCGAGGAATCTGATGACCGTCTCTTGGTCGGCATTCTTTGTGGGGATCGCCTCTGCCCACCGTGTGAAGTAATCGGTGGCGGTTAAGATAAACTTGTGGCCCGCTGCAGAGTTCGGCGAAATCACCCCTATGAAGTCGAGACCCCATTGCTGAAACGGAGTCTCGGCTTGGATCGGTTGTAGGGGCAGGGGTGCTTTTCTGCTTCTGCCAGCAAATCTCTGGCATTTATCACATTTGGTACAGACCGCATGAGCGTCTGTAAACAGAGTGGGCCAGTAGTACCCAGCTCTGATTATTTTCAAGGCCGTAGGCCTTGCAGAATGATGACCTCCAGGCATCCCGGAATGAAATTCTCCAAGGACCCTAGACTGGTCTGTTTTTCTGACGCACCGCAACAGGATGCCGTCGATATTTTTAAAGTAAAGCCCCTCGGGGCGAAGAGTGTACTTCAGAGCACCTAGCCGGAACCTCCTTCTTTGTGAGGCGTTCATGTGGTCTGGACATCTCCCGGTGCAGAAGTATCTCACCAGGTCATCTGTCCAGTCGCACTCCTCGGGTAAGGAGTTAGCTAGGTTGGTGCGTGTTGCTGGATCCTCCCACTCGCAGGCGGATATCTCGGCTGCCGCGCTTCGGGCTAGCTCCTGGCACAAGGCTCGGCCTCTGATTAGCTTGGTGGGCCGTACTTCGATGTCAAACTCCTGGATTTTGGCAATCCATCCGGCTCTCTTGTGACCCGGCTCTCCTTGAATGATGAAGCTTCGGACGTCCGGGTGGATCACGAAGACAGTGATCTTGCTCTGGGAGACAAAGTGCCTGAACTTTCGGAGAGATTTCATGACGGCATGAACCTGCCGCTCTATAAAGTTGTATTTTTCCTCGTGTGGCTGGATCACTTGACTCAGGAACGCGATGGGGCGCTCCTCGCCATCATCTCCCTTTTGGGTCAGGACTGCGGCGTAACTCTCTGGTTCTCCCACCGCGTACAGGATGAAATCCTTGGAGTAGTCCGGGTTTATCAACACCGGTGCTTGTGCAATGCGAGCTTTGATCTCCTCGAAGGCTTGCTCCCTCTCTTCAGTCCACAGAAATTCTGCGTTCTTTTTCAGCAACTCGGCCATAGGCTTGATTACCTGTGCGAAGTCTGGTATGAACTTCCGCACGAAGTTGATTTGACCGAAGAAGGACTGTAGCCCTTTCTTATCGATTGGGGCGGGCAAGCGGAGGAGAGCCTCTGCTCTATCAAGGTCCACAGCCAGCCCCTTTTCGGAGATGACATGCCCCAGCAGCTTTCCTTCTTTCACCGCAAAGACAGACTTCTTTGGGTTTATGGAGATGCCGAATTCACGACACCTTTCGAATATTTGCCGCAGGTGGGTAACATGATCTTCTCGCCTGTGAGAGAAAACAGTCATGTCATCCAAGTAGATGACGATCACTTTGTTGAGCAGCTCTCGGAAGGCCAGGTCCATGGCTCTTTGGAATGTGGCGCCAGCATTGGATAAGCCGAATGGCATGCGCTGGTAGGCGAACGTTCCCCACTTGGTGGTGAACGCCGTCTTGTGCTGGTCCTCATCCTTGACCCATATCTGATTATAGCCGGAAAAACCGTCTAAGAGGGAAAATCTCTGGGCTCCAGCAACTATATGGAGGATCTGATCAATTTGGGGAAGCGGGTAATGGTCCTTGAGGGAGGCCTGATTTAGATTCCTGAAATCCACGCAAAGACGAATGTCTCCGTTCTTCTTCCTCACAGGAACCAAGTTCGCAACCCAGGATGAATGCTTGATGGGGTAGATGATCTTGGCCTCCAGCATCTTCAAGAGCTCGGCTTTCATCATGGCCTCGATTTTTGGATTGACGGCCCTCTGCTTTTGCCGGAATGGCTTGGCGCCATCTTCTAGCTCAATGGTATGCTGGATTATTTCTCTGTCATACCCCTTCAAGTCTTGGTAGCTCCAGGCTACTATGTCAGGGAACTCTCGACATAATGCTCTGATCTGCTCGAGTTCCTCTGTGGTGCAGTCTGTCCCGACCTTGATTGATTTGCCAGATTCCAGCTCCAGGTCAGCGTACTGCCTCGGGTCTACTTTGATCCTATGAGATATGGCTCTGTCGTTCTGATCAAACAGACTCTCTAAGGTAATCAGTCCTTTTGGGACATGATTGTTTTTCAACTGTATCAACCCCTCATATTGCTCGTCATCAGGGTCTCTACCTTCGATTGAACAGGCTTCATTTACCAAAAATGTGACGATTTCCTCGTCACAGCCGAACACCTGCCAGTGGGTGTCCTTATCAGGCACAGAAGGCCTGTAAATGGTACGAACCGGCTTCGGCTTCTGGACAGTGTCATCAGCCGGAATGTACCTGGCTCCAACAGACGCCAGAATGTCAGCATGCTTGTTTTTCTCACGCGAAATAGCCTTGACATTCAACGAGTCAAAAGACTCCATCAGATCCCAGACCCGATTTCGGTACGCCTTGAGATAGTGCTTTTTGGAGGCGCACTTGTTCGTGATCTGGTGGCACACCAGTTCTGAGTCCCCGTAGATCTGCAGATGTTTAATCCCCAACCTCTCCGCCTTTCGCAAGCCCAAGCACAGGGCTTCGTACTCCGCCGCGTTGTTGGTACAGCTCCAAGCCAACCTGTAGGTGTAATCCTTCTGGATCCCGGTTGGGGAAACCAAGAGGACTCCAGCACCGGCGCCATTTTTGCATCGTGCGCCGTCAAAGAAAAGCTTCCACAGCTTCTCAGGTGCTGGTCCCACTTCTCTCCTGGCTGACTTGTCAAGCCTCTCAGGCTGAACAATGGTGTAGCAGCCTTGCTCTGTTTCAATCACGGCGTTGAAGTCCCGCAAGGAGAATTCATCTTCTACTTGCAGCTGCTCGAGAGCTAGCTCCGTCATGTCCACTGTCACCAGTTCTTCCTCTGTCAGTTGGACCATGCAATCCTCAGGCTCTTCTCCGGGTATCTTCTCTACTAGGTAGGTGGAAGGCTTTTCATTGAGAATTTTCAGTCTCCTTCCTTTGAAGGGCACTTCCATGTGTGAGTAGTCCAGAGAGAGATATCCTCCTAACTTCGCAGTGAACTCCCTGGAGAGACACATGCCGAAGTAGGGTTCCAAGTCGACGACCACAACCTCTTGGATGACCACAATGTCGAGAGCTTTGTGCAGCCGAATGGGGATGTCTTTTATGACACCAACTGTCTTGACAGGGGTGCCGTCCAGTTGCAGCACGCCTTGGCTGCTCCTTGTGTACTCCATCCCGATTTCATCGCAGACGGCTCTCGGCATTACGGTCGTGGAAGCACCAGAGTCCACCATGCAGTTGTGTACTATATACCCTTGCATTCGTAATGACAGATAGAAGGGAGGTGGTCTGTTCTTCCCAGTGGTTGAGACTGTCAGGGGTTGCACCAGGACAGCGGGCTGTATCTGCTTGCCGTTCTTCATGATTTTCAGGGATTCTTGCAGCAGATCAACCTGGCCTGGGAGTTGAAGAGCGTCGTACATGCTGATTCTTGCAGGAGTTCTCTTCAACTCATCTACTATGCTGTAGCCTGAAGTATTAGCTCCTTCCGCTTCTTTCGCCGGCTCGTACTTCGTCCGGTACTGTTGAGTGGCCTCAACTCTCTGCCTCTTGGTTAGAGACGGATATCTCAGCCTCTCCTGAGCTTGTTCTTTTGTTTCAGCTGGAGGCTGAGTAGCGGGAGCTTTAGCCGGAAGAGCTTTGGCTATGGGCGGCTTGACTGCGGGAGTCTTCGCCGGAGGAGTTTTGTCTTTGGCTGTGTAGGGCCACAGCCTCTTGTAGGGCGGTATCTCCTCAGGTTGAGCCTTGTCTCTTCTAGCGTACACTTTTAGGGGTTTGGCTGCAGCTTCGGCAGACTTCTTGTTTTCCTTGGCAGGAGGCGGCATTGGGACTTCATCTGAAACGGCGAAATTGCTTTCATCGCCCAGGATCATATAGAGTTCTTCGTCTTCAATGGCGCTGCCGGCCAAAGTCTGGAGGTAGTGCTGATGTAGTGTACAGTCATCCTCGGCATGCGGGTCGTTGCAAGTGGTGCACCAATTGACCTGGTCGGAAGTACCAGGTTCATCCTCTATGGCAGCATTCCTCGGAGGGGGCCGCCGTTGCAAATGTTGCTCAGGGGGCCGATCTTTCGTCAACGCCGGGGGTGGATATGGCCTCCTTGGAGCCAGATCCATTTGGGCCTGCTTCTTTTTCAGAACAGTCATGTCATTAGACATGGTATGATAGCCAGAGGCCAGAGCCCGTACCTCCTGTAGGATTTGATTCTGAATATCATGGTCAGGAGGCGGCGGCAGCTGAGCTGGGGGAGGCAATGCAGCCAATGGAGGAGGAGTTGAATATTGTGCATGTTGCGGGGGAGCAGTAAGTGCTGGAAAACGCGGAGGACGGGGAGGCGGATAATGAATTTGCGGCGGGCCGTAAGGGTTCACGACCGGCGCCGGATTCCATTGCTGCTGGGGTTGTCCTGAAGTGGACGGCTCCGAACCAGAAGCTGATGGATACTGCGATCGGGGAAAGTCGGGGTAGATGGGCGGTTGTACTCTGTGCGGAAGCCTGCCAATGGAGATGATGTCCATTTCAGCTTGCTGGGCAGCCTCGTACAGAGCAGGGAACGTGTTGATTCTAGCAACCTTCAGCAGCAGGCAAATGTCTGAGTTGAAGGATCTCAGGTAGTAGTAGGCAGCCTGACCTGCTGATGGTCTGAGTTCGCGAGGTACTCGTTTCCAAGACCTCGCAAACCGGATATTGAAGTCTGACACCTCCTCTTGGGGGTGTCTCTGAATACTTTGGAACTGATGCAGCAAAGAAGAGGGATCAGCAGACTCGTTGCATCCTTTCACGAGTCTGCCGGCTAACTGTCGCCACCCTGTGATGGATCCCTCTGGCAGCGATCTCCACCAGTAGAGAAGCTTTCCCCTTAAGGAAAGGGCCAGCAGACGGGTCTTCACACTTTCGTCGGTAATGGAGTGAAGCGCAGCCAGGGCAAGAATGTCCTGGATGTGTTCATACGCCGTCTTGCCATAGCCGTCGTATGTAGGGATAGACTTTAAGGCAGCAGGGGGCACGGCTTGCTGTCCGACTAGGGCCAAGGGCCCCGTAGAATCCACCGTCGGGAAGAGGTCGTCCTCATCCAGATGATCAGCCATTTCTGCTTCTGATCCGGTAGTGTATTCGGTATCGGAACTATCCGAAGATGTAGATTCTTCTTCGGCCTCAACTTGTTCAATCTCGGCCTCGGCTTCTTGGATTTCTTCTTCGCGAGCTTGATAATCAGCCAGCCTGACGCGCTCGCCTGGAGCGTCAAGGTCAAGTTCGTAAAAGTCAGGCGGGTTCTCCGGATTCCTTGCTCGCCACCTTCTTGTTTGCATGAAGGCGTTAGGGCCGGTCTTTTCGGACTCAGAGAATATTCAGATTTGCAGAGTCGCCAGGTGCTCTGATTTTGAACAGCAATGAAGCGAGCACTAGTACTTCGATTCTGTCTGGGGGTGGGAAACTTCCATGTCCCACCGGGCGTGCCAGAGAAACTGTTGGTTACGAATCTGCCATGAGGAAAGGATTTGTTGTTATTGCGCCCAGATTCGCCCACCAGATTGAAAGGCCGGAAGGAAGGAATGCCTTCCGTGCCAATCTCCGGAGAAGGCCGGCTTCCTGTGGGGTTGGTGTTAAGATAAGAGTGCAGGAAAGAGATAAAAGGTACAGAAAGAGATAAAAATGCAGAAAGGGATTCCAAATGTGATTGGAGTTGGGTGGGGGGAATAAGCAGCACGGCAACGAATCAATCACCACTACTAACAGCATTCATCTACAAACACATATTGAAACTACAGCTATCAGCGATCCCATGTATCCCCTATCTATGCATTCCAGGAATACCTGGCCATCAAATGTTGGAGTCCAGAGTTCAGTACAACAACAAGCAATGACACAAGAAACATGAGGCAGAAATGACAAGGAGAGGCAGCATGCAAGATAAAAGACAGTAAGCAGAGCCAAGTATATGTTTATATTTGAGGCAAACGCACAGCTACAATTGTTCCCTAGCAATATATTCCCCTTCCACCACCTTACAATGAAAATGTGGTGGGTATTTATAGCCCAAAATTCCCCCCGATTACATTCATGGGCACAGAGTCCCAGACAAGACGATGAGCTGACACGAGCGGCTGAGGGGCTGCTGATGCTGACTTCTGTCGGGCCGGACTGTCCTTGCAGCATGGTGTCCCTGAAGATGGTACAGCTACGTGGCAGCGCGTTGGGACAAGTCTTCAGTCAACAGGAATGCGGGTAGGTGCGGCAGATGGCACTTCACATCGGCTTAAATGGTGACAGATGACGCCGGTAGTGAAGCCCATGCTTTGTCCTTGCACGGTCAAGTCTTGGCTCGAATTCCGAAGATGGACACTTGTCGGATGCTGAAGTGTGACACGTGTCTGCCTTGAAAGGCAGCTTATCCAACTTCGCCAGGAATTCGGGCGCTATCGGGTTGCGCAGGAGGGAGACAACGCAGTTGGAAGGCCTTCTTGCCTTAGCAAATTTCTGAGTTGACTTTACCCAACTGCGCACCGGTCAAAGGGCGCACTCCGACTTCGTCGCGAAGTCGGGTTGCGCACCGGTGCTTGGCTGTCTTCATCCGCTGCTCGGACTGCGCACTGGAAAAGGGGCGCACTCCGACTTCGCTGCGAAGTCGGGTTGCGCCCCAGCACTTAGCTGATTTTCTGACAGACTGTTCCCTTAGTGCGCCCAGGAAGAAGGGCGCACTCCGACTTCGCTGCGAAGTCGGGTTGCGCCCCTGACACTTAGTCAGATTCTGCTTCAACATTGCCTGTTTGCGCACTTTGGGCTCCCTACTGCGCTCCAACTGAGGGGCGCACTCCGACTTCGCTGCGAAGTCGGGTGTCGCCCCAACACTTAGAAATTTTCAGGGAACACCTCTGTTCTGGAAATTTTACTGGGGAAGAAGGGGGAAACGAAGAAGGGGGAATGGAATTGCAAGGAAGAAGGGGAAAGGGAGAAATGAAGAAAGGAGGGAAAATGAGGAGAAGGAAGGGGAAAGAGCAGCCTACTTACAGAAACCAGAGACATGGCACTGTGTGCAAAATGTGGCAACAATTACAATGAGTGACAAGTTGTTATATGGCTTGAGGTGGATTATCAACCTCTCCTGACTCAATCCTAGTCTCAAAATGTAATAACATAAGAACCTATGGGTAAGACTTTGGAATTGTGAGTAAAGTATGAAGTGGAACTCTGATTAAGGAGCTAGGGAAAAACTAGGGCATCAGTTGGGTAGCCGAAGAGATTTCTGGTTACTGTGGATTTGAAGACAAGATTGCTGCCCCAGGAGGGTCCAATGGGGACACCTCCGGATCCTCTTCTAGAGAGACATAGTTCTTTTGCAGATTTGTTAAAGGATAAATCTCCATCAAAGACTGAAGAAGCACAAAAAACTGCATTAAAAATGCTCTTTATGGCTGCTGGAAATAGATCAACATCTCAACGAGTTAATGGATGCTTGCCACGGTCAGAATCAAGGCCAAAGATTGTCATTGAGCAAAGGATGGTTGAAGAAACAGTTTTATATAGAGCCAATCATGATTTGATCTGTAAATTCATGGGTATTCGCCCTACCACGAATTTTTTGCATTCCTGGGTCCGACAAAACTGGGAGCCTCTTGGTGAGTATTCTTTATGGTTTATTAGCAATGGATATTTTATTGTTAGTTTTTCTTCACTTGCCGATAGAAATAGGGCTTTCGAATCAGAAAAGAGGAATCATGGTCCGGCGGGATTATTTGTTCAACCCTGGAGAGTGGGATTTGATCCTCGAATTGAACCCACTGTTGTCCCGGTTTGGATCCGTTTGTATGCACTTCCAATGGAGTTTTGGAGTGAGCAGGTATTGGAAATTATCGGTAATTCCCTTGGAAGACATTTGGGTGTTTCCAAAGACACAATAGAAGGAAACACAGTTGTTTATGCAAGATTATGTGTGGAAATGGATCTTAGCCAGCCTCTACCGGCAGAGGTGGAACTTGAACTTGCAGGACTATCTTGGATTCAACAAGCTGGATTATGAGGCATTGCCCTTCATATGGAGAGTTTGCCACAAATATGGGCATTTGGCCCGATCTTGCCCAAATAATATGAACATAAAAATGGAGGCTCCTCTAGGAATGTCAAATCTTCCTAAGGAGGGTAAGTCAACAATCAACAAAGAACCAACGAATATTTCTTAGGGTAAAGAAGCACAGGGAGATGGTTTTGAACAGCCCAAAAGAAGGAGAAGGCAAAAGAAAAAAGATGGTAAAGAGCAAACCCAACTCAAGCCCTCCAATAGGTATGAGATATTTAAGACACTAATGGACCAAGAAGAACAATTCATGGAAGGAGTGGATGGGAATAATGAAAATAATAACATCCATGTTCAAGCTCCTCTTTCATCTCCCCCCATCATAGAGCGAGGTAATTGAGTACGGTGAGTTACCGCGGTCGAGAGAGTGCGGGGGCATTGATAGTGCATAACCAAGAGCAGCCAATAATTAAGGATGTCGGCATGGGCATAGCGAGAAAAGAACAGAGAAAGACCAACTCTAGGGATAACTCAGGTGGAAAAGAGATCAAAAAATAGCAACTCTCAAGGAGTGGGTAGAAAATCAAATAAGGAATTGATAGCAGTTCAAGGAGACAAACTGATCATTGGAGGATCGGTGAGGCCAATAGATTTTTACTGCTCTCAAGGTAACCAATGATTATACAATCATGGAATGTTAGGGGTTTAAACAGTAGAACCCATCAATCTATTGTTCGAAGACTCTTAGAAAAATGTAAAACAGATTTTTTGCTTATCCAGGAGACAAAAATGTCGTTAGATCTTATGTGTAAAACAGTTAACGAGAATTTGGAGGGGTCCTTGGTCATATGGAAGTGGCTGCCCAAGGTGCCTCGGGGGGGATAGTTACTCTTTGGAACTCTCTTGAATGGACTGCAATAGAACATATAGCTTGGAGGGGTATTCTCACATCACATTTTAGAAATAATGTCACGGTTGAACATGTTTTAATCACAAATTTTTATGGGGCTCAAAACCTAGATGGTCAGATGCATCAATGGAAAGTTGTGCATAACATGAGAGTCTCAAGGGAAGATTTAGACTGGACTATTCTTTGGGGATTTTAATGCTAAATTATCCTCTAGAGATCGGGAAGGGGGAACCCCAATTTTGGACCCAGGGGATCGACTTATGATTGCCCAAGTCCGGGCATTACACTTGGTGGATATTAAATGCCACTGGAACCAACTATACTTGGACTAATAAGAGGAGGGAGCCACATAGCGGGGAAGGTGAAGTTAGACCATTTTTTGGTTTCGAGAGGAGGCATTTGTAAAATGGAATATAAAATTTCAGATTTTGGAGGGTCCGAGTTTCAGATCACTTTCCCATTTTGTTGGAAGGAGGGATCAAGACAGTGCGACATCACAAACCATTTAAATTTGAAAACTTTTGGTTACAAAAAGAGGAACTTCGAAAGAAAATTCCACGAGTGGTGGGAAGAAGGTCGCCCGACATATGGGACAGACAATGTTTAGATTCCACAAACAACTTCATTATGTCAAAGATCAACTGAAACAATGGATGCGAGCTAACAAGACAGACTTCCAGGTCCAAAGAGCTTCATTGATGTCCATATGGGATGAGGTTCAAAAACACTTTAGGGAAGGAACAATTACGGAGCAGCTCAAAGAAGAGGATGATGCATTGCGTAAAGCGGTTGAGGACATTGACAACCAAGAGGAGACCTACTGGAAACAGAGAGCAAGAACCACTTGGTTATTAGAAGGTGATAAAAATACCAAATTTTTCCATCGAGTTGCTTGTGCTAGGAGACAGATGAACAACATGGAAGCTCTTCAAGATGAGAACGGACACTCCTTTGATACAATTCCAGGTATGCATTTCCATTCAATGGATTATTTTTCTAAACTATTTAAGGAAAGTATGGTGCAAGATGAAGAGGCTCAAAAAGAAGTTATTGTTGTCATACCCTCTGTTATCTCTGAAGAAGAAAATCAGACCCTACTTAAACCCATTGATAGAGAGGAGCTGAAGAATGTAGTCTTTGGAATGAGCACCGGAAAAACACCAGGTCCGAGATGGCTTTCCAATTGAGTTTTTCAGGCCTTTTGGGATAACTTGGAGGAGGATATAATGGCTGTTATAGAGGAGTCCAAAGGTAGTAAAAGAATGCTTAAAGCATTAAATCATACTTTCATTACCTTAATTCCAAAAGGGGAGGAGGGGGTACATATTTCAGATTATAGACCTATTGCCTTATGCAATGTCATATATAAAATAATCACAAAGGTAATGGTTGAGCGGCTAAAACCTCTTCTACATAACATTATCTCCTCGGAGCAAGGGGGTTTTGTAGAGGGTAGGCGGATCTTGGATGGTGTGGTTCTAGCTCGGGAGGCAATCCATTCAATGCAAACATCCGGTAATAGAGGAATGTTCATAAAATTAGATATGTCAAAGGCTTATGATAGGGTGGAGTGGAGCTTCTTGTCAAAGATGATGGCAGCCTTTGGTTTCTCTCGGGATTGGATAGAATGGGTCATGAGTTGTGTTTCTACTCCGACATACTCAGTGTTAATCAAGGGTCTTCCCTCGCAACCGTTTGGAGCTACTCGAGGCCTTCGTCAAGGAGATCCTTGCTCTCCCTATCTTTTTCTCATATTGGGTGAAGGATTGGGTAGACTCATCTTGAGGAGAAGACAACAAGGTTTGCTAACGGGTATCAAGGTGGGTGAGGAAGTTTTGACTCACCTACGGTTTGTGGATGACACGGGATTGGTGGGAGTGGCCGGCTTCGGGGAAGCAAGAATGATTAGAGATACACTTAATGTCTACCTTAGGGCTACAAACCAAGTCATCAATGATAAAAAATCCAAAGTGGTCTTTTTCAATCTTGATCAAAGGCTTCAGGACAGAATTTTAGAGATCTTGGGATTCACAAGGACTTATCTCCCAGTGGTATACTTGGGGGTCCCTTTGCATTTTAAAAAACTAAAAATAGATATATGGAGGAATCTTTTGGATTGTATCAAGGACAGAATTAATCATTGGTCTCACAAATGGTTAAGCTATGGGGGTAGATTAACTTTTTTACAATTAGTCATTCAGGCCATGCCAATTTATAAATTTTCTATCCTTGCTGCCCCACATACCATATGGAAAGAGTTGGACAAGATGGCTAGAAAATTTTTATGGGAAGGAGTAAAAGGAGAGAGGAAATGGGCCTTAGTAGGTTGGGATAAAGTAAGCCAGCCCAAGGTAAAAGGAGGTTTGGGATTGAGAAGATCAAAGTTAAATAATAAAGCTTTGGTTGGAAAGCTTTACTGGAGGTGGATTTCCCAACCAACTTCTTTATTCAGTAGAATCTTAACTAGTAAATATTTGGGACATGTAAACCCAAATGAGGTGGGTCGTTTCCCTTTGGATGGTAATGGATCCTTAGTGTGGCAAGGCTCTCAAGTTAGGATCTCAGGTAGTAAAAGATAGATTATTTTGGAAAGTGGGGAGAGGGGAGAAGGCACGATTTTGGACAGATTCATGGGATCAATACCCACCTATCATTGTTGAATTTCTTGAATTGCAACCAATAAAAACAGCCATAGAAACCAAGGGATGGGTCCAAATTGAAAGTTATTTCAACACTAGTCAGCTAGGGGATTATAAGTTTAAGCAGTTTAAGAAGTTGGATGAGTGGCCAATTTCAATCCCTCCGGATTTGACACCCATCATGACTAAAATCTTGGCAAAAAGATTTCTCACAGGTAGAGACGAGGAGGATGAATTAGCTTGGGGCTATGGGAGCCTTGGTGTCTACACAGTGAAGGACGGATATGATAAGATCCTTCCAGAGCCTCCTCCTCATACATATCAGGTTGAGGATTGGAGAAAGATTTGGCAGTCCAAGGGTTGGCCGAAAGTAAACTTTTTTGCCTGGCAGTTCATGCATAATGGAATTCTTACTTTTGATAATCTCAGATGCAGGGGAATCATTGGTCCATCTCAATGTGTTTTATGCTACAAGAGCGAGGAAACAGCTGATCACTTGATGTTTGAGTGCCCATTCACGCGCCAGATTTGGGAGAGATGGTTTTTATATTATAAAATTCAAGTTAATGGTGATTTGAATCGGATTAATATTTGGGAAAGATGGAAGAGGGGTAGATTTAAATCTAAAGCTCTTTGTATTGGTTGGGAGCTTGGATTAAACTTTATTTGGTGGCAAGTGTGGTTGGAGAGAAATGCTAGAATTTTTAGAGAAACTTTTTCTTCTTTAGATGGAGTTTGGCAAGGTCATTTGGAGCAAAGTCACGAAGCTGTGGCGAGTCTATGCTAAAGAGGAAACTCGAGGTTGTTATTGGGGCAATGGAGAAGGAAGTTGAAGTGCAAGAGGGACAGGACAGAGCTCGTTGGAAACCACCCCAGGAAGGTTGGATTAAAATTAATACGATGGAGTTGCAAAAGGCAATCCGGGTAGAGCTGGAATTGGAGTGGTTTGCCGGAATCATGTTGGAACAGTGCTCTATTGGGAGCTGCAAGGCTTGGGAAGAGCCACAAACAATGAAGCGAGAAGCCTTAGCTATCAAATCTGCTTCTATTTGGGCGGTAAAACAAGGTCATAGGAGGATAATCCTAGAATCGGATTCTCAAATAATGGTTGGAGCTCTAGATTGCATGAGGAACTTTGCTTTGAAAACATGGAGGTTGAGGATTCTTGTCACTCAAATTAAGGAATTATGGAGGGAATTAGATGATGTGATTCCAGTTTATGTGAGTAGAGATCTAAATAAAGTGGCAGACTTCCTGGCTAAGATGGGTGCTGAGAAGGAGGTAGGGGTTCAGTGGCACGGTGACATGGCTATTGAGGATGAGATGATTAGGTAGGTTGGTGAGCAAATCCGATTGCTTAGCTAATTTGGATAACCATTCCAGAAATATTGTTTAGGAGATTTATGTTTCAATGTAGATCTTCTTTTATAGTTGTAAACAGGTGAACAGTCATTGTAGAAATATGGTTTAAGAGATTTGGCTCCAATGCAAATCTTCTTTTACTGTTGTAAACATGTGTTCTCTCTGACTAAGGCTGGGAAAAGTCTCATCCCAACTTGTAAATGATCTTTGTTTTAATACAAGTTTTTTCAAATTATTTTTCAAAAAAATATATATATCTTACACAATTATAAAGTACAAAATATAGTTAAATGTAGAAAAGTGGAGGAATCTGAATTTTTTATGTTTTATTTGCATAAATTTAGATTGTTTAATAATTATTTGAACATTTCCAAACCAAACTGAAACTCCATGAAAAAACCAGACCTTCGAACCGAACCAAACCGTACCTGCTAGTTATGGTGAAAGTTGTGGCTTGCTAAAGTAAAAGTGTTGCTTTGTTTTGGACTATATGTAAGAATGAAGATTTAGGTCAATCATCAGTATATGAGGAACTTTCAAGTATATGGTTATATGTCCTGTTTGATTTGAAGGTTGATTGCTCCATCAACAATTTGAATCGATTACCCCTTTGATACTGGATATGTCAAGCTGTTTGACTTGTTCATCCCTCCAAACTCAAAGAAAACATGTTTTGCTCAACAAAGCCTTACACCTAGATATTTATCAAGAATTTATAATCATAGACCAAGAATATGTTGCAGTGATGACCATGTAGCAGTATAAAACTGATCCCAAATCAAACAAAAGTGAATTTGAATCACTGCCAACAGGATCAAAGATAAAAAGTGAAGAGTGACACCCAAAGCCACTCAAATAAAAATTTAACCAGATAAGCAGGCCGTAAAAATGATAACAGACCTTCAGCCCCCAAATACTCTGAGATCTGCAAAATAAAAACATTGCTTCCCCTTATCATTCTTCCTTCTTTATGTCTTGGCCTGAGCCTACTGGCTTAGGGTTGCTTCTCCTACTTAGGCTGTCTTTCTTTTGTTTTGCTGTAGGGTTGAGAGAAACTCTGCTAGACCTCTCCATTCTTTCAGCAAGCCAGTTCACCTTAGCTTGCTAGATTTGTGAGACTCTTGGTGCAATGTTTTTGTAAAACTTGTGTGTCAACTTTCTTCTTCTTCTCCTCCTTTTTAATTTTTCTTTTCCTCTTCTTTTTTTTGAAAATTTTTGAAAAAAAATATATTTAAACAAGAATATTTACAAGTTGGGATGGGACTCATCCCAGCGTTAGCCATCAAGAGCAATTGTTTCCTCTTTCTAACTTTCCAAAAAACTTCCAGAACTCTAAAGCCCAAGATCCTGAGAACTAACCACTTTTGGTTCATGCACACATTGGACATTCAGTTGCTTTTACATTTCCCTGAGAAGCATCATATGTATGACCAAAGAAACTCTGCTAGACCTCTCTTTTCTTTCGGCAAACCAGTTCACCTTAGCTTGCTAGATTTGTGAAACTCTTGTTGCAATGTTTTTGTAAGACTTGTGTATTAACTTGCTTCTTCTTCTTCTCCTTTACTATTTTGTTTTTCCCTTTTGATTCATGCGCACGTTATGCATTCAGTTGCTTTTACATTTCCCTGAAAGGCATCATATGTTTGACCAAAGGTCCTTATTATGCCTGACTGACATAAGGGCAGTATCACAAACACAATAGTACGCCTAATGACATGGGCTGAAGGCACGGCCGCATATTACCCTCAGGCAATGGCTTGAACACCAGATTGGCCCATAGGCAACAGAGGCCCAATGGCATAATGGTGCTAGGCCTATGGCTTGATGACAATTACGACTCAAATGCAAAAATGAGCCAAAGGTAATAATGATTCAAATTCAAAAATGAGTCAAAGGCAAAATTGGCTCAAGGGCTATGGCCTCAAGCCAATGGCTATGAAGAATAGTGGCCCAGGCACCAGTATTTGAAATGGGGCATGAAGCTATCCACCAATATTTGCTCTTTCATGCAAAATGTGTGAAATTTTGAACCTATGAATCCTTGAAAAAATACCTCTTCTATTTCCTGTTGTTGCAAAGCTCACTGTTCAGCAACTTGCGCTAAAACCAATAATCACATATTTAATTTGAGCGTGTTTGTCTTCCTTTACCTGCAAAGAATTCAGTTGATATAGTCCTAAACTTTTGTCTACCTTCCCTACTAGACTGGATTGCAAAGATAACTTATGCAGAAGCATACTCAATCAGTTTCCTCTGTATGGCTATCTTAACAAACCAAATTTTCTGCTGTGGTCACAAAAAGCTATAAGCATGCTAAATGCATGTATGCTAATAACTTTTAATTTCTTGGAAAGCAAGAAAAACGACTTCAATTCTTGATAAAGTAGCTTTATTCTTCAGCATTTTTTTTTGTGGTGTTTACTCGAGCCACGGTTGAGGAATCACGATGTACAAGCACCCCGAAGATTTAAGCATATACCAGAGCCGATGATTAACTCCCTAGTACTTTATCAGTGGCTTATAAAGAGTCATGTATGAAACACAAGGGCTAAGTACTTTTTAAGAACAGAATTCTAATAAGTCGTGCTCGCTCTAAATTCCTTAACGCTGCATAGAAATATTCTCAAATATATTATGAAGTGCTTGAATCCCTAAGCTGATGGACTTAAATTTGTGTTAAAAATATCCCAAGAAAGAGCATGAAGTAATTGGATAAGGTACAATGGGCGTGCAAGCAACTATGTGAACCTTAATTTGAATTTTTCAACCTAAAGCTTGAATTTAAGTCAAAATTCCATATTCTATAACGTTATACATGATCAAAGGTGGCAAATTCCTAATATTCTTCACATTATTATTTTTCCTACGTTTTACCCAACAATTGCAGGGGCCACGAAGGAAACCCTTGAGTTTCCAGCAAAACAAACTTAATCGCCATTTATGCATAATAGCAACAAATATAACTGAAACAATTAAATTGAAATGAGGAAAAATAAAAAAAGAAAGAATATGCATACTTGGACCGCTTGCTCTGCTCCTCCGGGTTCCAAGCCCGAGGCTTCGGGACATTGCGAGGTCCGACTGTTGCCTAATACACAGTAATAAAAAACATTAAGATGTCGTCAGTCCTACATTGTAAATCGCAGCAATTATGATGAAAATTTAGAAAAATTTATGAAGGCGCGGGGATTCGAATCGATCGCATCGTACTGAACAAAATTGAACAATAAATGAAAAACACTCCGACCTGTTGATATAGATCGTAGAGAAGCAGGGCCGTCTCGTTGGAAAACGTTGTCGCAGGTTTAGCGGAATCGCCAAATCCAGCATAAGCTGCTGCCGCATAAAAGCGATCTGGATAGGCGAAACCCGACATTGCCTTCGCCATTTGTGGAGGCCCGACAATTCTATACAGATCTCCTTCTTCTGCCTTTGAGCGGAGAAGCGATTGTAGCCCTTAGTCCAGATCTACCGTCATCTTTTCCGATCCTTGCATTCAGCACTCACTAAGTCCAACGCTAATTTCCAACCTTGGTTCTTGGTTCTCTCACGCAGCAGAAAATTGTGTATTTTTGGATCTTGCGACAGTTTGTTCTGGGCTATTGCCACATACGCAAGCGATACAGGTTAATAAGTTCAGTTATGTACACAAGTGCGTCAAACAGTATCGTGGAAAGAAGGGCTACGTGGAGGAACGCCTATGGCTTGCCCCTACAAAATAAGGTGCCAAAATCTAAACCCACGTAAATCGAAATTCCACTTGGGTTCTCGATTAAGTTGAAAATTTACGCTTTGCGTTGCTATAGTAAATATTTTAATATTACTAAATATTATATATATTTTTATATTATTTCTCGATTAACTTTAAAATTTACACTTTGCGTTGTTCTAATAAATATTAAATATATTTTTATATTATAACTAATTTAAAATATATATATTTGTATTTATTTATTTAAGTTTTGAATGTTATGAGAAGTAAGGTTATATTAATAACTTAAAAAAGTTGATGCATGTGGAAACCATTTTTTTATAAAACATAGACACCATTTTTTTATAACCGTTTTTTAAAGACTTGAAGGATCAATATTAAAATACATGTGAGAAGTAAACATACATTTTTCTCGCTCATGAGATCGAGATTATTCACCACATCTTGAGCTCTTCGAGTAGATGAGATGAAAAGATATAATCCATCCCACAGTGCATTCCAAAAATAAACTATTGATGTAAAATCTACCTAATTTATGGAATTGAAATGCACCCTAGACTTTAACCAATGTTTTTGGATGAATGAGATTTCTCTTAATTCAACCTTCAAAGAAGGCCAACTCCTTGTATACTTGTAAACTAAAATAGGAGTTTAAGCTAAGGGTAAAAAATGGAGAGGATAGAGGAAAGTAAGGGTTCAAGGAGATGAGTAAATGGTGGATGAGATATAGCATAGCAACATTGGACATTACCATGTAGCAAGCTCACACAATCAATTTAGATGATACTTAACAAACCAACCATTGCCAAATGCAAAAAAATATATATTTAATTTTGATTATATACTTTAATCATTTCAAAGAATCCAATGAATAACAATCCAACAATGATCTAAATAGCAAAATTTGCTTTAACAGAACAGACTACTCATAAAAGTGTAATAGAAATGACTTAAAGTAAAGATATATTCATAAAAACCTGTAATGACACCAACAATGGAGGCTAAACAGTGATCACTTTTCATTAATTGGTATTAAAATTACATAGCAAGTATCTAAGCAAATGTTATAGATATGACCCTTCAATTAGAGGTCACATGACTTATTTATAGGCTATACTTTGAATCTTATAGCAAAATATTTACAATGGTAATTACAGGTATGTTATAAAAACAACCTAACAAATAAAACTCATGTTGTTGAGGTGGCAATTTCATATTTCACCTTGCATTTGAATTTGACTTTGTTTGTAATTTCTCCATCGATCTACCATTGTCTTCTGCAAGTGGTTGACTTGCTACAACCAATCTATCATGGATGTCATATTTGTGCTTTGATGGCACTAGATTGACCAACTGGAAAGCATTGAGGTAGTTATGACCTTTCAGGAGGGCTTGTATCGAAGCCTAGCTTTTGCTTTACTTGAAGCATCCTTCAAAATAATTCAAGCTTGGAAGATGCCTTGGTGACATTATTGCTAGATATGTTTTGGCTTTGGTCATCCCGACTTTGGTTCTTTCGACTTTGTGCATTGGCCTCTTTTGCATGATCCCAAACTTTGATTCAAAGGTATTAATGTCACTGTTGGATATATCTCAACTTTATGCATTTCAGCCTTGTGCGTTCTATCTTTGGTCCTTTTGGCTTTGGTTCTTTTGGCTTTGTGCATTGGACCCTTTTGCATTATCCAAAACTTTCATTTGCAAGTGCTAACATCACCCCTAGATATGTTTTGGCTTTGTGTAATTTGTGTAACTTTAGACTTTTGTGATGTCACATTAATGTCATCACTGAAAAGCATTTGAATTTGTGCATCCTAGTCCTATTTCTTGTAGAAGTCTAGATCTAAGCTTTTTTAGACTTGATTTATCCAAGCTTTGGGTCCTTCAATGGATCTAAATGGATTGTCTAGGGAATTGAAGGTAGGATTTGGTGAAACAAATTAGTGTGGGCAATTTTTGACCTACACAACTATCTTCATGAAAAACTTTTGGAGCATGGTGGAACTCCCAAAATGCTATTCTAGATATAGAAAAGCACCATGCATGAAAACAAATAAGATATGATATTTGCAAATAAATCTTTTGAGTACAATAAACCCTCTTGAAGGTTTTTACAAATGATGTTTCCAAGGAAGGGAGTGACCCATTTTACAAAGCAAACAACCATGGTGCAATCTTGTTTCCTATGCCACAATCAAATGTAGGATGGGTTTCTTTGAGTCTTCTTGCTTGACCACTTGAATCCTTGTGTTGTTGCGAATATCTGCACATAAGCTTACAAAGAGTTGTTAATAGTGTCAAATAGGTCTTTCTAGATGAGGCCCTAATCCATGGAAGTGATAATATAAATTTTACAAAATCAATGATAATTGTTACAAAACACAAGTAAAATGTTACAAAACTTCAAAAGAGGAGTTGCCTTACCTTTCTTACCTTTTTGTTGTGTATATGTCTTTGTCTGCCTTTGACTGTGCAACCGCCAGGGACGACTAGTTTTGTATGGCCGCAAGGGGTGGCTGACCTTGTGTAACTACCAAGGGTGGTTGAATCTTTGTGTTGGGTGGAGTTGTAAGCTTTGGTGTGAGCCTTCTAGATGGTGTCTTCAGTCTTTAGTGAAAACTTGAAATTGGTTGACTATCTGGCTAAAGAACAATTGCAAGTAGAACTTTCATTAATCCTTCAAATGAACTCCATTGGCAAGCTAGTTTGTCATACGAAAAGGGAGTAATCACACCAATTTTTATAAGGGCAGCAAAGAAGGCTGGATAAATTTTAGCAGCAATCAGTAGCACTCTCATATGTTTATACCAATCGAGGAAATGAAAGGCATATTTATAAGCTTTTGGTAAGGAGAGGGGGTGATGAAGTGGAGGTGATGTGGAAGTGATGTGGTAGCCATGTAAGGTGTGCAAAGGTCAATAAAATCTATAGGATTTATACATGGGTGAGTGTGCACCCTCCAAATTTATTAGCCTTGGGTGGGGTGAACCCTCACCCAACCAAATACCATAAATTGGTCTAGGGGAAAGTGAGGGGGCCTTGGGACATGGGAGTATTGGGTGATGTGGAGGGAATTTTTAATTTCCAAAAATTATAGGTGGAGAAGGAGAGGACAAGTAAAAATTAATGAGGTTGCTCATGGGGGTTTGACTTGGCAATTTTTTGGCATATTTGCAAATAAATATTTTGAGTACAATATAACCCTCTTGAAGGTTTTTACAAATGATGTTTCCAAGGAAGGGAGTGACCCATTTTACAAAGCAAACAACCATGGTGCAATCTTGTTTCCTATGCCACAATCAAATATAGGATGGGTTTCTTTGAGTCTTTTTGCTTGACCACTCGAATCCTTGTATTGTTGCGAATATCTGCACATAAGCTTACAAAGAGTTGTTAATAGTATAAAATGGGTCTTTCTAGATGAGGCCCTAATCCATGGAAGTGATAATGCAAATTTCACAAAATTAATGATAACAATTACAAAACACAAGTAAAATGTTACAAAACTTCAAAAGAGGGGTTGCCTTACCCTGCTTACCTTTTTGTTGTGTAGATGTCTTTGTCTGCCTTTGACTGTGCAACCGCCAGGAGCAACTAGTTTTGTATGGTCGCAAGGGGTGGCTGATCCTGTGTAACTACCAAGGGTGATTGAATCTCTGTGTTGGGTGGAGTTGTAAGCTTTGGTGTGATCCTTCTAGATGGTGTCTTTAGTATTCAATGCAAACTTGACACTGGTTGACTATCTGGTTGAAGAGCAGTTGCAAGTAGAACTTTCATTAATCCTTCAAATGAACTCCATTGGCAAGCTAGTTTGTCATACGAAAAGGGAGTAATCACACCAATTTTTATAAGGGCAACAAAGAAGGCTGGATAAATTTTAGCAGCAATCAGTAGCACTCTCATATGTTTATACCAATCGAGGAAATGAAAGGCATATTTATAAGCTTTTGGTAAGGAGAGGGGGTGATGAAGTGGAGGTGATGTGGAAGTGATGTGGTAGCCATGTAAGGTGTGCAAAGGTCAATAAAATCTATAGGATTTATACATGGGTGAGTGTGCACCCTCCAAATTTATTAGCCTTGGGTGGGGTGAACCCTCACCCAACCAAATACCATAAATTGGTATAGGGGGAATTAAGGGGGCCTTGGGACATGGGAGTATTGGGTGATGTGGAGGGAATTTTTAATTTCCAAAAATTCTAGGTGGAGAGGGAGAGGACAAGTAAAAATTAATGAGGTTGCTCATGGGGGTTTGACTTGGCATTTTTTGGGCACCATAAAATTCATCCAAAATGTATGGAAAAGTGGGAAGGATTTTGTTAGGATCCTAAAATTTCATTTATTTAAATAATAAATACTAGAAATAAATTAATTATTTATTAATAGAACAATTAATTATATTATTAATTATTATATTGAACCATCATATATGAACCGACGTAGGGTTAGGGTTAGGATAGTTATAAATATGTGTACGAGCAATATTTATAAATCATCAATGAAAAAGAAGAATATGTTATATTAAAGTTTGAGGGAGCCCCCTTGAAGTGGCAAGGAGGGAGCCCCCTCGAAGTGGTGAGGATGGAGCCCCCTCGAAGTGGCAAGGAGGGAACCCCCTTTAAGTGGTGAGAAGGGAGCCCCCTCGAAGTGGCAAGGAGGGAACCCCCTTTAAGTGGTGAGAAGGGAGCCCCCTCGAAGTGGAAAGGAGGGAATCCCCTTTAAGTGGTGAGGAGGGATCCCCCTAAAAGTGGCAAGGATGGAGCCCCCTTTAAGTAGTGAGGAGGGAGACCCCTTTAAGTGGCGAGGAGGGAGCCCCCTAGATGTGGCAAGGAGGGAGCCCCTTAGAAGCGGTAAGGAGGGAGTCCCCTCGAAGTGGCCTACAATTTGGAGTTCATATTAATTTTATTTATTAAATTCATATCAATTATTTATTAAATTTATGCAGTTCTAGATCAATATATTTATTAAATTATATTAAAACCTTCGGGGTTTTAACATTTTTTATAAGAGCTTTTTCCTGTATTGCATATTTATTTGAAGAAAATATTATAAAAGAGGCTAAAATATTTAAGTTCTAATATCTGCAACAGTCTCTCTAGAAGTCGAATCTTGAGAACAATGAGCTTGTAATGGATGTGGAATACGTTTTAAAATATCCATAGAGATGCAATTTTTCACGATGGGAGACATCACAGTTGTTTCTTCGCTCAGGCGATGGGATTCAGTCCATTCGGCCAGAGTCATCGTACCTTGTACAGATTTAAGGCCTGTGACAAGCTCAAGGAGGAGCACGCCAAAGCTATACACATCGCTCTTAAGAGACAATTTGCCCGTTGTAATGTACTGCGGGTCCATGTATCCATAGCTACCTTTCAAAGTAGTGAAGCACGTTTGAAGACTTGATATCGCGGTGCACTACAGGAGGTTTTGCCTCCTCATGCAAATATTCCAAAGCCACTGCAACCTGAAATGCAATATGCACTCGAGACCTTGCCTATATTCCAAAGTTTATAAACCTCATCCTTGCCTTCCACTTAACCAAAGCATTCACAATGCGCGCGCTAATCCTATAAGTAAATGGTTGCAGTTGTTCAATGCCGTCATTGTGGTAGAAAACATTTTTTGGAGCAAACTAAAATATCATTAAAAACAAAATCAGTAATCTATGTGTGATTTTCAATATGGGCATCATGAAGTTGGTAAATTCATATAATGTAAACTACCGATTCTGTCGATTCCGTCGCATCTCCGTCTTCATTTGGAGAAGCCATTAAAGATCTAAGTCCAACTGAACCAATCGAACCTCAAAACTATATCAAACATTTTTGCAAACTCTCTATTAGGTGATGCGGGTGGAGTATTGATCTACGTAATTTAAGCATGAATGTGAATTATATTGGGAACGCATTATGCAACTTCCATGTCAAATCCTACCTTATTAGCATCATGAGAGCATATGGATATGATGGAAAATGACACATTTTATTTAATTCGAGCATATGGATCCTCTGCTCGTATGCATTCATAGTGATCCCAATTCTAGTATGAATTCAAACTTTGAAGCATTGAAGAAGGCATCCTCGCAATTTTTCTCTAGCATGAAACCCTGTGATTCTTTGGACACTTTAGCTGATAAATAACATCACTCAAGTTTAATGGATTTACAATGGGTACAACCAAGAGGACCAGTGATCCACATCCAACAAGCCTAGGCATTGTATGCCCATCAGGCAAAGTATATGGCACAAAGATCGTGGTGTAAAATCATTCATATCGCGAATCCCAAACGTCCAAGCCGGAGCCATCCATAGGTTCAAATACCAACATCAAAAGAAAACTATTCCCGAAAACTATCTAGTTGTTAACCAACTTTGAATTCATAGCCACATGTTTGTTGAAGGATGTGGGATCCATTGCAGGAAATTCAAAAGACGTCTGTGTAATAGGATTGTAGACGCAGAATCTCCACTCCAAGGAAGAACGAGCAACAACATTTTTTTTCACAATAAGAACATATAGAGGTTGATCCTTTGTAAGTGTAACAAGGGAATGAAAGGGAGGAGGAAAAAAGTGAAATGTTCAACCATGTTCTGGTGTAGAAGACGTATGCCACACAATGACTATTCCCATGGAAAATGAAAGCATGAGATTTCGGAAAATAAAGAAAACAGTGTTCAGATGTAATAAAGATAAAACCAGATTTATACGTGAAATGACATGGATACAATCAAATTAAAATAACGAGAGCACAACCCCTTTTATTAATAAGATTCTAGCCCGGTTACAATAAATCTCTTTAATGCAATATTCTCAGTTACACCGGATGAACGGTGATCTCTTTCCGCATGCCCACATGATAAATGGGCGGGCTGTAGTGTTGCCGCCGCTTGATGTTTAATGATGATGAGTACCTTGCTGTTGTTCTTGCTGTAAAAGAAACAGTAAACGGTTAATAGCACCTGCGGTAAGAAGTCGGAACGTTTGACTTTGTGAAACAATGAATAATGTATGCCAACCTTTGATTAAATGCATAGTTAAATAACTCTACGTAACCTGCTACTTTTATAAAGAACAGAGAACAACAGACATTCGAAACAACATGTATTCGCCAATATAAGACGTAAACTATTATTTAACGCATTCGAAGACAGCATACATTATAAAAACATGAACTGTTGCTTTAATACGTTTGAAAACAGCATATACGAAACGTAAACGGCTTTAATCCATTCGAAACAGCATAAATTGAATTAGTACTACGAACATATGTGGGATGCCCAAGCGGGCCGCCCTGTAAAAATCCGACTTCGACGCCAATCCACTAGGAATTGACTCAAAGTCCCGGATAACGTGTTGTCGTCGAATTGATGGATTATTGTAATCCTATGCCGGATTTGCAAGATTCGAATGAATGTAATCGGAGTTTAGTTTAACGACACTTCGTTCCTTTTCCAGAAAATGCTTCCTCTTTTGTTTTACGTATCGAGCCGGTTCTTTTATAGAGGGTTCGGCCTCTGAGAACATTAATGTTCGAAACCCTAAATCCGTAAGGGCCGCTCAGATTTGATCCTTATCGGGTCATTACTAAGCATGGCTCGCACTGACATCGGAAGTTATGAGGCATGGCCTCGGATCGGATATTTCGAAACCGCTCGTCTAATTAATGCTCGCCGTTGAATCCGTCGTTCTACAGACCCGCGGGGTTTTTTTCGAAAAGGGACACGTAGAGGGTGCCACGTGGCGGTCGTTCCCTAGATAGTTGACTGCATGGACTGGTGACGTGTCGGCTCGAGGCCCAAAGTGTCGCGATATCGCGACGCTTTGGGCCGGCTTTGGTTCGGGGCCCAAAGTGTCGCGATATCGCGACGCTTTGGGCCGGTTTTGGCTCGGGGCCCAAAGTGTCGCGATATCGCGACACTTTGGGCCGGCTTTGGGTCGGGGCCCAAAGTGTCGCGATATCGCGACACTTTGGGCCCGCTTTGGCGGGGGCCCAAAGTGTCGCGATATCGCGACACTTCGGGCCCGCTTTGGGTCGGGGGCCCAAAGTGTCGCGATATCGCGACACTTTGGGCCCGCTGGATCGGGGCCCAAAGTGTCGCGATATCGCGACACTTTGGGCCCGCTTGGTTTTGACAAAAGGCTTGGCTTAAAGAAGGCTTTGAAGAAGGCCAAGAAGTTTGAAGTTTGCTCTAGAACGACCGACTTTGCTCTGCTCATTTTTCGATCTTCCGAACTAGCTGTGCGAGTGGTTAAGACCACTATTTGACCTCTAAGGGCTGCCCTAAAAGCTGTGATATCAATGTGATCAATGTTTGTAATCACTTAATCGAAATGGTGTTGTTTTGGTGTCTCCGAGATGCCCCTTTTTGGGAAGCGCTGCGGGTGACGCTGATCCTTGAGCAAAAATATACGACCAAAGCACTAATGATTAGGGTTTCTTGGTAACCTAACCAACTTTTAATGCCCCAAGTATGGAAAGGGCATGCATTCTTGAATCCTTGCTTCGACGAGCTAAGGAATTTGATTTCAAGTGTTAACCTATTTTGGTGAGGTGTGACTTGAGCTTGGACATTGATCGGTCATGATTAGGCAAAGGGCGCAACCTTTTATCCACAAGGGAACCTTGTGTTCATGCTCGGGAATGCCAAGTATTTGATCAATTTAATGATTGCTTGTTTACTGCCCCAAGCGGGGAGCGTGATTGTCTTTGTCAATGATTCTTTGAATGCATGTCATTGCCTTGATTGGGTGTGTGCTTGTTGATTGGTGACTAAGTGTGACTACCCCCTCAAGCGACGAATCGATGAGGGAATGACCTTCGTGAGAAAAGCGACGAGTCGCTTGACCCAAGATGACTTAGGTTAGGGTGGCTTTAGATGTTTTTCCATTTGAGCACGTGCAATCTCCCGACATTTGGACCTATTTTTTGGTGGGTGTTAACCCTTTTGGTGATGCCATAATGGGGTGAAATCATCAAAAACCCGTCTTCCCGTGGAGCGGTCCAGCTATGATAGCCTTCTTAGGAAAGTAGGAGAATGAGAATTTGAGCCCCGACATCGATTTTCTATGCCAAGAGGTTGAGTGCAAGAGCACTCGTGTCCGGCAATGCTTATTGCTTCTTTTTGTGTTGCATTTTTGTGATGTTTTTGTTGTTTTGATTTTCTTTCTTTACGTATATGTCATGATTTTATGCACAATGGTTGATGTTGATGGGTGCATGCTACTTGATATGGATGGATGCATATGGTATGATAATTACCAATGTTGTATGTTGATTTAGTTTGATGGATGCATGATGAATGTAAATGCATGTGATATGCGAGAAATGAAATGGATGTATGGACTTGGTGAGAGTTGGTTATGGCACCATAGACTGTTTAGAACTCCATTATTTGGCTATGTACAAATGTGGTGTTTCTTCTTTTTGTATTTTTTGATGGTATTGCAAGGATGAAAAGCAGTGCAATTGGTTTAGCAATGTAGCAAAGGTTTTCTGAGACTTAGACAGCTTTGAGCTTACTAGCCATGATTGTACTTTATCTTACAAGACTTTTGAACAAGGTATGAATCGGACTTGTTTTTAACCAAGTTATTTCACATCCCTGTGTGTGCAATTGAGTTCATTTATGTGGTATTTGTCAGGATACCGCCAGTGCCAGATGGGCTTTCAACCGAACCTGTACTGAGGATCACCTAATTAGCTCCACTAACTCCTTTGTTGTATGTAGTTAGATTAATCTGCGGTGTTCTCCAGGATACCATAAGCTAGCTCATCCACATGCAAACATTGATCTGTACACAAGTTAATGTGACAGATATATCGTCATGCGAGAAGTTTACCACCAGTGACCGATAGGCTATCAACCAAACCGATGCGAGGCTTGCCTCATGACTGTCGAGAATCTTGAGAGTTCCGGGGATTCAAGGTCAACTCCCTTCTTTTTTTTCAATTGTCCTTGGGATACTTGCTCGTTATAGTGATAAGAATCACTGTTTATTTTGATTTGTTTTTCTTTTCTCTTGAGCAAGGGATATGGAGTGACGATAATCACTATTCTTTGTGCTTTTTGAGATGTGCACTGTGGGGTGTCAAATTTTGAAGTTTTGACATTTTTGCAAATTTTTGACGTTTTGCAACTTTGGGATTCTTAGGGAATTGGGTAGGGAGGACGCTTGTCCTTTTGCCAACTCTCAGCATTCTTGGGGTCATTCGCACGGGGGGATGAGCAAGATAACCGTTTCGCTTATGGTAACCTTGGATTACTTGTGCGGGTTTCATCCTTCGTTCACACAACTCGGGAATTTTTATGTGTTTTAATTTGTGTTGGGATGTTACGTAACAAGGTGTATTGCAAGTGCAACTCTACCTTCGTAAAATCTGTTTGACTTGATACATTTCATTGCTAAAGAGCAAAATGATGACTGAATCACGAAAAACTCTTGATACATTAAGAGACCACGACTACTGGTGTGGTAAAGTGCATGATGTTTTGCTGTTTTTGTAAAATGGAGCGAGTGTGGAACAAGATGGACTAGTAGAACCATGACAGCCTATGGTGCCTTTGACCTATACGACCATGAATATACAATGTATGGATGCAATGCTTGGATGCAGCTATGTATTTTTGTATTTTTGATGGATTGATTTTGGTGAATATGAAGATGAATTGCGAGAGGAACTGTCTATTTGATGAATTTGAATATGCCTAGAAATAAGATGCAAATTTTTGTTGTTTTTGGTGATTTTTGTTGTTTTTGAATTTTCATGATTTGTGACCAAGTGATTGTGGAAATCCTTGGAGCGTTTTGAGATTGACCAAGCGATTGTGATAATCCTTGGGGCTTTTGGGGTTGACCAAGCGATTGCGATAATCCTTGGAGCATTTGGGATTGACCAAGCGATTGTGATAATCCTTGGAGCATTTTGGTTTGACCAAGCGATTTTAAGAATCCTTGGAGCCTTTGGGGTGACCAAGCGATTGCGATAATCCTTGGAGCCTTTTGGGGTTGACCAAGCGATTGCAAGAATCCTTGGAGCCTTTTGGGATATGGCTTTCTTTAGATATGAAATGGTCGTAAATGACTGATATTCAAGGGTTCTGTTTCCTTGATACCATCAAGAGAAGCTAACCAGTATGTCCCGGGTCCGATTTTGCTATCAATGACATACGGACCTAACCAATTTGCCGCAAACTTGTCCCTTAGGTGGGATGGCAAACTGGAATTTTGTTGATTTTCCTTCAAAACCAAATCACCAACGCGAAAGTCCCGAAGGTGAACTTTCATGTTGTAAGCTTTCTTAAGTCGTTCTTGATAAATGCGTAAATGCTCGAGAGCATTAACGCGTCGTTCGTCAAGCAACGTAAGCTGGTCTAACCGGGCCTGCCGCGCGGAATCATCATCTATGAACTCATGCATTGATATGCGCAGGGAAGGAATCTCCAACTCTAGAGGCATGATTGCCTCGGAGCCATACACGAGCGAAAATGGAGTGGCCCCAGTGGGCGTCCGAATGCTAGTGCGATAGGCCCATAGGGCAAGTGGTATTTGAATGTGCCAATCCTTATGAACTGTCTGCGACGGTCTTTTTAAGGATGGCAACTAGCGTTTTGTTTGACGCCTCTGCTTGTCCATTTGCCTGCGGATAATAAGGTGTTGAAAAGCTATGCTGAATCTTGTACTTTGTGGTCAAAGCACGCACGTCTTTGTTCTTGAAAGGTGTCCCATTATCCGAGACTATTTTGGATGGAATACCAAAACGACATATGATGTTATGCAAAATGAACTCCACAATGCGGGGTCCTGTCGTAGAGGTAAGCGGAATTGCTTCCACCCACTTGGTGAAGTACTATGTGGCCGTTATGATAAACGTGTGACGGCTTTGACGACGCGGGGAGATCTTTCCAATGAGATCAAAGCCCCATTGCGAAAACGGCCAAGCGGTGAATGTGTCTGCAAGGCATGAGAAGGTACGTGCATTAGATTGGCATGATGTTGACACTTCACGCACTTCTTGACATAGGTGCAACAATCTCGCTCTAAAGATGGCCAATAATAGCCCATGCGAAGAATGCGCTTTGCGATGGCCATTCCACTGAAGTGGCCACCACATGTACCATCGTGCGCTTGGGCGGCTGCCCAAGTGGACTCTTGCTTGGTCCAAGCAACGAAGGAGGATTCCTTCATAGGCTGCGACGATACAAGATGTCTCCTATCAAGACATACTTAGCCGCTTTCCGCTTGAGTGCTCGTTTTGCGGCATGAGTCAAATCAAGTGGGAGACTACCTAACTTGAGGTAGTCTCGAATGGGTAAATACCGATCTGTTGATCGAAACCTCGATAGTATGAACAGCCAATCCCTCCTGAAGTTCATCCCTAGCAAATGCTTGAATGGGATAGAACCTGCAAGAATAGTATTGTGTTGCTATTAATGGGAGTAGGGGAGAACAAGGACCCCCAGTTGGCGTGTTTCAGACGATCTCGGATTCGAGAGAACCTATCCGAGGATGGTTCAATTTGTATCATGTGGATTCCTGGCGTCGAGTCTAAACTTGCACGCTCCATCACGGATTGCGATAAGGTTTTGACTTGAATGGTTGTCATATCACCAGAAAGGTCCTACGGAATTAATGACCCCAAGGAGGCCATTGTATCCGCAAAACGGTTTGATGATCGAGGGAGTGCCTCGATGTCATACCACTCAAGTTTTACCGGGAATTTGTCCACAAGGGCTTTATAAGCCTTCGAGCTGGGCATTTGCATTGATATACCCCTTTGACTTGATTGACTATTAACAGCGAATCACCAAAGATGTTCGGTCTTTTGATGTTCATGGCGATTGTTTGTCTGAAGACCTAGGAGCAAGGCTTCATACTCTGCGTTGTTGTTGGTGCACGGGAAGTTTAATTTAAATGACAGGGGCATTGGAGCACCTTGCGGTGTGAAGAATACAATTCCCGCACCACCACCTTGCTCACACTTAGAACCATCGAAGAATAGGGTTATGTCGGCTTGTGACTCAGGCTCATCGGAATCTGGTGATTTTGAGACATGAAATACCCCATCATCGGGTAGTTCTATGACCGGAGGCTGATTGTCTTCAAGAGGAGCCTCTGCTAGTTGATCGGCTATGACTTGTCCTTTGATAGATTTTTGTCCAATAAATTCTATGTCAAATTCCGTCAACAACATGATCCATTTCGCCGTGCGACTACTATGATAAGTACGACTCATCATGTATCGCAATGGATTCTCCTTAGACACAACATACGTAGTGTTGCTCGAGCATGTAGTGGCGTAGCTTTTTGGTAGCAAACACCACTTGCCGGGCAAAGTTTCTCAACGTATGCATAGTTAAGTTCGTAGCCCGGCCAGTGCGGCTAAGATAGTATGTAGCACTTGTTCCTTGTGAAGTTCATTCTTACGGGCTAGCATGGCTCCCGGTGCCACCTCAGTAGCTGAGATGTATAAGTAGAACGGCACTCCTGGCCTAGGTGGTGCCAATACTGGCGGCGAAGCCAAGTATTGTTTGATCTCGTCAAAGGCTGACTGGCACTCGTCATCCCAATGAAATGTAACCCCCTTGTGCAATAATTTGTTCATGGGTCGGCACTTGTCAGATAATTGCGCTATGAAGCGTTTAATCGACGCGACCTTTCCTACTGAGACTCTGAGATTGCTTGATTGTGGTTGGGGGAACCATTTCAAGGATTGCCTTGACTTTCTTTGGGTCCACCTCGATTCCTCGTTTTGAGACTATGAAACCCAAGAGTTTTCCAGATGTGACGCCAAAGACGCACTTCTTGGGGTTTAGTCTGACTTTATGCTCCATGAGGCGATCGAGGATCTTGCTTAAGTCAGCGATATGATTTGAGCGCGCGAGAGACTTGGCTAATAAATCATCCATGTAATCTTCCAAAGTTTTGTGCATGTAATCGTGGAAGATATACGTCATGGCACGTTGGTAGGTGGCACCAGCATTTTTAAGGCCAAAAGGCATGACCTTATAACAAAATGTTCCCCAAGGCGTTGTGAATGCCGTTTTGAGTTGATCCTCAGGATTGATACGAATTTGATTGTATCTTGAGAAACCATCCATTAGGGAGAGCATTTCGTGACCTGCTGTAGCGTCTACTAACGCATCGATGCTCGGCAAGGGGAAATCATCCTTAGGACTCGCTTTGTTTAAGTCTCGAAAATCGGTGCATATGCGAATCCTCCCGTCGGGCTTCTTGACGGGAACCATGTTGGACAACCATGGCGGATAATCCACACAGATGACAAATTGTGCGTCCAACAACTTTTGCAATTCATCTTTGACCATCAAGGCCACTGTTGGGTGCATCTTTCGTAGTTTTTGCTTTACGAGGCTTGATTGTCGGATCAAGCGTTAAATTATGCGTGACTAGGCTGCGGGTCTAGTCCTGGCATATCCTTGTACGACCATGCAAAAACCTCCTTCTTCTCTTTGAGAAGGGCAATGTATTCGGCTTGCTCTTCGGGGGAAAGACTTACCCCCGACTTGAGAATCTGTGGATTCATTGGATCTATGCCGATGTCTACGTCAGTCGTCTCCTCGGTCGACATGTGGGATCCGTCCTCCAAGCGATGTGGAGTCGGGATCAAATGGATATCATTAGCTGAATTTAGATCTATGTTTGGAACCTCAGGTTCCTCTTCAGCTTGAAAAATATCCTGAGTTGTCCTTGGGGTAAAATGAGGCATTTCACCGAAAGGCCAATACTACGTTGGTGATAGGGGTGAATTGACGCGATCCCAGTCGATGGCATCTATGTCGAGATGCAATGACCGTCTTTGGATCGGCCGGATTGCGGATGGGTGCGGTCAAATCAATGGAGATCATGTGGATGGAATGAATTTGGTCTCCATTACCGCGGGTATGATAACTTGATTTTTCTAGATATTCCCTATACTCTGGATCTGGTTCTATGGGAACGGGCACGAACGGATCGGCCCTATGTGCCAAATGGAGGACAGGGTCTTCCCTCGGCACTGTTGTTATGATAGGGTCTCGAGGTGGACGGTGCTCATTGTGAATGTGGAGCCATAGATCCAAGATCAGGTCCCACCCGCTGGGTCGACCCACCATTCATGCCCTAATCGTATGCCCATCTGTCCCATTAGATCTTCATGAGTTAAAGCATGATAATGTCGTCGCGCATGTCTGAGATAGTCCATCTCAGTCTCATCTTCCGAGTCACTTTCGGAGATTCGAAAATGTTCATTCTCTTCGACGACTATTGCTTGGCGATGTTGAGGACTCTCCTTGCTCCAATAAGTTAATCTGGTCCCATCGCGGTTGTTCCACTTTTGGTGGAGGGACCTGACTCTCTTGACATTGTGCTAACTCAACTGGAATCTCTAAGGGGAACAACTTTGAAAAGATGTCCGGACACCATTGATATTCTTTTTGGGGATGGGTATCCGAACTTTCGCCTCTCTCTGGCAAAGGAGAGGGATTACTGCTGTTACCAAGGGTGTTGGGTGACCATGGGAGGTAATCTCCCAATGTAAATTCTATTTTTGGGTTGGCATAGAGATCTAGTGCCAATCCCCCCTTGTTGCCTATTTCTAGGTCTTGCATATTTTCAACCAAGATGTCCAAGGGCAGGGGTGGTTGAACCCTACTCCGACTTGTCATATGGCATCTGATATCTTGGTTGGCAAGGGAGACGCATCCCTTGCTCATATCTGCCTAGCCCGTATCCATGCCAATGGCATTGGCCGAGATATTTGAGGGCAAATTGTGGGTTTGACATATAATTGATGTTTTCAACAAAAGGTTCTTCGTCTGCTTCCTTTTGCTGACATGGTTCAAGACCATGATCAAGGCCCCCATACACAAAATTTGTCTGGTTGGGTGGGTGACCTAGGGGAACAGCTGTTCCTATGGGAAGGCGAGGTCTTCCCATATCCTGGACCGACTCTAATGCGGGCGTTGCCACAACATTCCGCACTATGTACTCCCCCGAGGCCTGTACTAGCCATTTTAACGGTGATTGTTGATGCTTCGGAGGGAGGGAGCGGGAGTCCTTCCCGAGTCCATTCCATGTTTGGTAGGTTTGGGGTCTCGGCTTCCGTTGTCTTTGGATATTTCCTCTGTTGATACCGTTGATATTGTGGGCAACCCCTCTTCTAAGGGCTGAGCCTCTTCCATGATTTGTTTTCCCTTGTCCTTATGTGTAGCCATGACGGGTGGCGTTGATGATGAAGGAGCAGATGATGAAGTCTCACCTGGCTGGGGTTTTGGTGATTCGGTCATCAGTGGTGCTTGCGGTATTGGACCACTGTTTAGATGGATTTAATTGGAAATCCAAATGCGTTGAAGGGAGGGTCAGTTGAGGCATTAGTTGTACCGCATTGCAATACTTGAAGGGTTCCAAGTCCATTGGGACTACGTGTATTTCACCTTCAAAAGCATACTTTAAGCACTGGTGAGCGATGGAAGGGACACACTTCATGTCCCGAATCCAAGGCCGCCCTAGAAGTATATTGTAGGCCATCTCGCCTTCCAACACATGGCACAATGTTGGTGTTGTCTTTTGTCCTACCTGGACAGGTAGAACAACTGTGCTCGACTGTCGAGCATATTGCATCATTGAAGGCTCGCGAGTGTGTACGTGGAGGTCTGTGATATGAGAGGTTGGCGACTTCAAATGTTTCGGGGCTGCGGTGGTAATAATATTACTGGACGAGCCAGTATCTACCAACACTCTCTTATACGGGATCCCGTTGATCCGCGCAACAACATGTAGGGGTGGATCAGCCGCGTCATTCGATATTGCTTTGACTTCATCCTCTCTGAAGGTGATGACCGGCTCAGTACATCGTTTTACATGTCCCACGAAGTTGTTGAAAGAATTTGCTTCTTGGGGCGGTAATTCGATGGTTTTTAAAATGTCCATAAGAGCTTCTCTATGAGGTGTTGATTGTTGAATAAGCTCGTAAATGGACAGCCTAGCCGATGTGGTCCGCAAACTCTGCGTGAGTTTGGACCGTATCGTGATTTCTGGTCTAGGCGGAGGTGACTGTATAGGGTGTTGTTGAGGCTGTGACGTTGTCGAAACTTCCTTTGTGGCTGCCGCAGGGGCAACTGCTGAGTATTTTTTATTCCGCGTCACTATGCTAATCATTCCCACAAATCCTTGCATGGGAAGATTTTGGCGTACTTCATTAACTTGGAGAGGTTTTGCCTGTGTCTCGTGAGCAGGCAAGGGGTCTTTGAATACCCCCATTTGTTGGTTGTTTGGCGCTATGGGGTTGTCCACGACCAACGTTTTATTTTCGATTAAATCTTGGATTAGACCTTTGAACTTCCAACATCCATTCAAATCGTGTCCCCTTCGCCTATGAAATCTACGGTATAGTTCCTCTCTATATCCCTTAGGTTTAGGAGCGTTAGGGTCTATAGTCGGGATCTCTGGAAGGGTTACTAAATTTGTCATCGACAAGCGGTCAAATAAGGAGTCCCTAGACTCCGTGTAGGGGGTGAATTGTCGCTTAGGGCGACGCTGCTGAGTCTGCTCCTGTTTCTTGTTATCTTTCTCATAACTAGGAGGCCTTTGCACAGTAATTGGCCTTTTGAGGCTGCGTGTCTTACCCTGGCTTGGGAACATTGATTGCAACTTGATTAACCGCTGCGGGTTGTGATTGCGTATTCCCAGTCTTAGTGGTTTTATTCCACTCTTTCTTCTTAGGCTTGGCAATTGCGCCTTCACCTATTTTAATCTCTTCTATGACTCTGGCTTGCGCCAAGGCTTCTTCTAAGTTGTCGTATTGCTTGTAGCAACAATAGCCCAGAGATTGATTTTAAGCAACTCCGTGCGAACATCTGAGTGAGATCAGACATAGGGGGACGGTATGGTAGCCCGGAAAGCAAAGCCCTCCATCGATTCCCGTATGCTGCTATTGTTTCCTCCTCATACTTCCTGAGGCTGGCCAAATCACTTAGTGATGCCTTCTTCCTTGTGTTGAAAGCAAAGCGTTCAAGAAATGCATCCACTAGTTGATCTAAGTTGTTGATACTTGTGTTTGGGCAATTGTGTAAACCAATCGGAGGCGGGGGCCCGCGAATGTGGTTATGAAAGTTCTAAGCAATAATGCATCATTGTCTTGGATGCCGAAGCATTGACTCAGGAACCTCGTGACATGTTCTTGTGCGTCCTCCTCCCCTTTAAAGACTGCCAATTGTGGCAACTTGAAATGTTTAGGGTAAAGAGGTATGGGTACTGAGGGATGCACCGGATGATCACGGAGTTGACGTAGTGTGGGCTTTTGATGCCCCGAAGCTTTTATCTCCACAGACTCCAAACGCTCTAATAGAGCTTTGTATGCATCGAAAGATTTTATTTCTTCTTCTTTGGTTTGCTCCCGTTGTGGGTCAAGGGAGACTGGAGGCCTATGGGGAGGTGGCCGATTGGCAGCCCTCCCACCTTGATGGGGCGTGTCGACCCATTCTATTTCCGGTTCATACTCCTCATAAAACTCTTGAGGAGTCTCTAGGCGAGCCCTATAACCTTGATCGAGTCCCCGCTGAGGGTACCCATCATTGTTCCGGGGAGTGGCCTCCCTTTCGTGTCTATAAGGTCTCGGAGGCAAAGCTCGACGAGGTCGCGGAGACCTGTCCTGCCCCAATGGGTTGTGCCTCTCATATTGTTGTGCTCTTTGGATGCGAGGGGTTGGCCCCCTCTCAGGTATTTCATAGCGTAACTCATCCGCTTCGCGTTGCATGCGCTCTCTATCCAAGCGGTATCGATACTCTATTTCCTGATGACTTTGTTTAAGCCGCATGATCTGGGCTTGACGAGCGGCATGTCTGGCGACTGCCGGGTCAACTGGGTCTGCCCTCTTTTGTTGAGGAGGCTTGAATGTTTTGCCCATGTGTTTGCCTCGATCTTGATGGTCGAGAATTTCAATGGGTTGCTTCCCTTTGTCGGGGTAAGCGACATTTGTTTGAGGTTCTGGCCTCGATGTGTGATTATGATATCTGGCAGGTGCATAAACACAAGGTTCCCGCGCTGTTTGTTGTTCTCGAGGAATGTGATGATCTTCCTCGTACTCCATTTTATGGGTGTGAGAGAGGCGGGCGGGGTTAGCTAGCCCTGTGTAAAGAGCCCTGCGCTTTGGATGTTGTTTTTTTGTTCTGATGGGAGGTAAATAAGGGATGCCATATCCACGTTGCCCCTCCAAATGGAAAATATGCCTCTCTAGTGCTTCATCGCGCTGTGGCCATTCAGACCTAGCCTCAAGAGGCGGTTGTCTACTTATATTGAGATATGCATGTGAACCATCTTCCTGAAAGGGGGTGCGTTGAACGGGTGTATTCCAATGAGGAGGTTCCCAATAGTTCCTTCTTGAAGTGGCCTGATGTGGACTTCGTTGTAGGCTAGACTGCCAAGATGGTTTGGCTAGGTCCTCAGGGCTAAAGCGAAGGCGACTAGCGCCCTCTCTTTGTGTACCTTCCATAGCGTATGCCCTTGATTGGGCTTGGCTACGAGTGTACACCATTGTGATGGCCACTGAAAGCATGAGATTTCGAAAAATAAAGAAAACAGTGTTCAGATGTAATAAAGATAAAACCAGATTTATACGTGAAATGACATGGATACAATCAAATTAAAATAACAGGAGCACAACCCCTTTTATTAATAAGATTCTAGCCCGGTTACAATAAATCTCTTTAATGCAATATTCTCAGTTACACCGGATGAACGGTGATCTCTTTTCGCATGCCCACATGATAAATGGGCGGGCTGTAGTGTTGCCGCCGCTTGATGTTTAATGATGATGAGTACCTGCTTGCTGCTGTTCTTGCTGTAAAAGAAACAGTAAACGGTTAATAGCACCTGTGATAAGAAGTTGAAACGTTTGACTTTGTGAAACAACGAATAATGTATACCAACCTTTGATTAAATGCATACGTTAAATAACTCTACGTAACCTGCTATTTTTATAAAGAACAGAGAACAACAGGCATTCGAAATAACATGTATTCGCCAATATAAGACGTAAACTGTTATTTAACGCATTCGAAGACAACATACATTATAAAAACATGAACTGTTGCTTTAATACGTTTGAAAACAGCATATACAAAACGTGAACGACTTTAATCTATTCGAAGCAGCATGAATTGAATTAGCATTACGAACATATGTGGGATGCCCAAGCGGGCCGCCCTGTAAAAATCCGACTTCGACGCCAATCCACTAGGAATTGACTCAAAGTCCCGGATAACGTGTTGTCGGCAAATTAATGGATTATTGTAATCCTATGTCGTATCTGAAGATTCAGATGACTGTAATCGGACGTTTAGTTTCGCAGCAGTTCGTTCTTTTTCCAGAAAATGCTTCCTCTTTTCGTTTTACGTATCGAGCCGGTTTTATAGAGGGTTCGGCCTCTGAGAACATTAATGTTCGAAACCCTAAATCCGTAAGGGCCACTCAGATTTGATCCTTATCGGGTCATTACTAAGCATGGCTCGCACTGACATCGGAAGTTATGAAGCATGGCCTCGGATCGGATATTTCGAAATCGCTCGTCTAATTAATGCTCGTCATTGAATTCGTCGTTGAATCCGTCGTTCTACAGACCCGCGGGGTTTTTTTCGAAAAGGGACACGTAGAGGGTGCCACGTGGCGATCTTTCCCTAGATAGTTGACTGCATGGACTGGTGACGTGTCGGCTCGAGGCCCAAAGTGTCGCGATATCGCGACGCTTTGGGCCGGCTTTGGTTCGGGGCCCAAAGTGTCGCGATATCGCGACGCTTTGGGCCGGTTTTGGCTCGGGGCCCAAAGTGTCGCGATATCGCGACGCTTCGGGCCGGCTTTGGTTCGGGGCCCAAAGTGTCGCGATATCGCGACGCTTCGGGCCGGCTTTGGTTCGGGGCCCAAAGTGTCGCGATATCACGACGCTTCGGGCCCGCTTTGGGCGGGGGCCCAAAGTGTCGCGATATCGCGATGCTTTGGGTCGGGGCCCAAAGTGTCGCGATATCACGATGCTTTGGGCCCGCTTGGGGTCGGGGCCCAAAGTGTCACGATATCGCGACGCTTTGGGCCCGCTTTGGGTCGGGGCCCAAAGTGTCGCGATATCGCGACGCTTTGGGCCCGCTTGGTCGGGCCCAAAGTGTCGCGATATCGCGACGCTTTGGGCCCGCTTAGGTCGGGGCTCAAAGTGTCGCGATATCGCGACACTTTGGGCCCGCTAAGTCGGGGCCCAAAGTGTCGCGATATCGCGACACTTTGGGCCCACTTGGTTTTTGACAAAAGGCTTGGCTTAAAGAAGGTTTTGAAGAAGGCTAAGAAGTTTGAAGTTTGCTCTAGAACGACCGACTTTGCTCTGCTCATTTTTCGATCTTCCGAACTGCTGTGCGAGTGGTTAAGACCACTATTTGACCTCTAAAGGCTGCCCTGAAAGCTGTGATATCAATGTGATCAATGTTTGTAATCACTTAATCGAAATGGTGCTGTTTTGGTGTCTATAGAAAAACATCCACTATTTGAATTTACGTTGTGGCTGTTGAGTCCAAAGAGTTAAGAATTTGTCAGACGACAACATAACATTCCACTCTTTGCAGACACAATGAAAACGCGCCACAGAATTCAATGGAAGACATGCAAATACGTTATTGAGTATGTGTTTGGGTAAAGTGGAAATTGTATTCGCTTCATTTGAAATACATTTTGAGCCCATTTTTGTTAGATAAGAAAGTAAGCTTGACTAGACTAAATCAATAAGTGAGAGGATGCTTATTTCGAATTAATATTGTTCCATTGTGAAATTACTTTGACATGTAGATGATGAAGTTTTGAATATGTAGTGCAAATAATTGCATTCATGTTATCTCCAATATCATAGCAAAAGTCCTTAAATTCAGATGGTGAAACCCTAAGTTGATGCGGTCCATGTGGAAGCAAGTCAGGATTCTAGGTTATTTGGGATTAATATCCCACATTTTTCCTGGGGTGGTCCATTGCACAATTTATAGCCAAAAATGTCCCTTGACGAGTTGTTCACCATTAGGTCTGCACCCTCGCTGATCTAGTCTATTTGTAATCTAGCCATGGTCACTTGGAAACCAAGTGATTGTTGAAAAGTTTAAACTCTCAATTGACTGTTGGTAACCAAGTGATTGTTGAAAAATTTAAACTCGATTGACCATTGGTAACTGTTGACCTAACTCGTTGAAGAAATTTTGAAATTCAACGGAAACTAATTTTGGGCGACTACTTCTGCGACAATTTTTTGCAACCTTTTTGTGATGATTTTTTGCAACAATTTCCTCAATTTCAAATTTGAGAATAAAGGTTTTTTCAGGAAGGGCGGCATGTTAGGATCCTAACATTTCATTTATTTAATAATAAATAATATAAATAATTTAATTATTTATTAATAGTATAATTAATTATATTATTAATTATTAATAATATAATTAATTATTATATTGAACCGTCATATATGAATCGATGTAGGGTTAGGGTTAGGATAGTTATAAATATGTGTACGAGCAATATTTGTAAATCATCAAGAAGAAGAATATGTTATATTAAATTCTAAGGAGGGATCCCCCTCGAAGTGGCAAGGAGGGAGCCCCCTTGAAGTGGCAAGGAGGGAGCCCCCTTTAAGTGGTGAGGAGGGAGCCCCCTCGAAGTGGCAAGGAGGGATCCCCCTTTAAGTGGCGAGGAGGGAGACCCCTTGAAGTGGCGAGGAGGGAGTCCCCTTTAAGTGGCAAAGAGGGAGCCCCCTAGAAGTGGCAAGAAGGGAGCCTCCTCGAAGTGGATTGCGATTCAAAGTTCATATTAATTTTATTTATTAAATTCATATAAATTATTTATTAATTTTTTGCAGTTTTGGATAGATATAGCTATTAAATCATATTAAAACCTTTGAGGTTTTAACAAATTTGGGAATTAAATGGTGGGGATTTCAATGGGATGTCATTGGGATTTGATTGGATTTAGGAAATTTAATGTGTACCTTCTTTGGGATTTGACATGGGGATTGGAATGGGGATTAGGAATTAATGAGGGGCTTGATTAGGGGATTTGACGAATAAGGAAGATTATGGGGAATTTTGAGGGAATTGGGTGCAATGAATGAGAGACTAGGGACACTAAGAGAAGGTTAGAAGAATTAAATAGGAGTAGGAGAAAATTAAGAGGATTAAGGGGGGAATAGAATAATTTAGGGAATTAGGGGAAAATAAAAAATAAAAAGAAATAAAAGAGGAATTTGAGGGCTCAGGGAGACTTTAGAAGACATTGGGAAATTTAGAAGAGAGGATTTGAGCCCGTTGGATGGAAATTAAAATAACTTAGAGGGAATTTGGATAATTAAAAAGGAAATTAGAGGAAATTGAAGGAATTTGCTAGTAATTAAAAGAATCCTAGAGGAATTTGGGGAATTTAACGAAATTGGAGAAATTAGAGATAAAATGGAAGAATTTGGAAGGGAAATTAGCAATTTAGAGGAAATGGAATAAATTTGGGAAATTTAGCAAATTAGAAGTGGAAGAGAGGAATTTTTGGAGGAAATAAGGCATATTAGATGGGAAATTGGAATTTGGAAGCGCTCGAGCAAATTTGGGAAATTGGCGAGGGTCTTGTGAAACTTTGGAGGTTTTGATGAATTGATGGGGTTTTAACAATGTTTTAAGGGTTTTGATGGGCTAATTGGGATGCGGGTGTAGATGGTCACATAATTGGCTAATTTTAGGTGTCTACAACTATTACGAGGGATGGTAATGTACATGGCATTACTCATTTTTGAGATTTATTAAGAAAAAAGGTAAGAAGAAAATATTGAAATAAAAGATGCAAGGTATGATATAATTGATTTGAGTGCAACATATGTTAAATTCAATGTGAAATATCTAAATTCCAATATTCTTAAGATGTATTATTGTGATGACTTACTAATTCATTATCTAGAAGTCACACAACAACCATACCACAACTAAAGATAAAAATAGGAAGATCATAGAAGAAGAGTAAAGCAAAGAATCAAAGAAATAAGAACAAAAGACATGAAGATCAAGGTCAAGATAAAGAAGAACAAAGCAAAGTACTAAAAGCAATAGATTGAATAATAAAGTCTTCTAAAACTGAATAATGTAATACATGGGGGATTGGAGAATATTACATTATTTGGTAGAAGTGAATGTACCCCCATACTACCATTGTAAATATTAGATTAATGTGTGGGTTATTTTTTTAGGGTGTGTGATTTATATTTCCCCTAAAGTATGTGTCTATGTGTAGTTATATTATAAGATAGTCAACCTTGGGTTATGTGTGGCCCATGCCAATGCTCATACAATATAATATCATATCCCCATATATCTATTCTTAGGTACCCTAACATCCTAATGGTTCATAAAATTGGTTGCTTACGAGTCATACCAAATATGATTAAGTTTTTTGAGTTGTGCATGTGTAACAAATGCATCATATTTTTTTCTCTCTAATCTGGTTCTCTTCACCTATATTACTTTGGCGTTCCTTTTTCAAAATTAGATTTCTCTTATCTGATGATGGCCTATTTTTCCATTGATACATCTCTCACGAAGAAGACCCATTTATAAAGGGATTATGCCAACATTCCTTTATTATGTAGCCATTCTTACCACAAAGTTCACACATCTTTTGTGTGTGATAATTATTTCTCTGATGTTGATATCCTTACACATGAGAGTTATTTCTTTGTTGTTGGAATCATTGTTGAGGTCTTGTACCTCTTTTGAATGACTACTTGTAAGAAGTTCATGTTCTTCTTCTTGTGTTGTATGTGAGGCCTCTACTTTTTGAAGTAAGTTCACCAACTTTTCAAATGTTGGTGTTTGCTTAGTGATATTCAAGGTTATCACAAATGCATTATATTGAGAAGGGAGAGATACTAAAATAATAGGAACAAGTGTCTTGTCATATACCTTTTCTCCCAAGGCTTGTAGAGATGCTCGTAGTTCAACAAATTTCCTCAAGAAGGATTCACATTTTTCTCTATTTTCATTCTCAAGTAATAAATTTCACTTTAGAAAAATAGGATTTGATTTTGGTTCCTTTTCTAAAATGCTATTTGAGTTTTCTCCCATGCATCTTTAGCTATGGTAGAATATTGAATGTATGGTTGTAACTCATTAGCTACTCGAAACATGATGATCAATCATGCTTTTTCTATTTGCCTCATTGAATTTTGTTTACTCTTCATCTTCTGCATTTGGATGAGTAATAGACCCATCTACAACTTCCTATACTTCTTCAAACTCAAGTTGTGTTCTAAGTTTGGTCTTCTAGGCAACATAATTAATCCCTTGCAATAGTTGGGAATTTGACAACAAGAACTTTGGTGCACCGCTAGCCGTTTTAAATCTTTACAAAAGTGGAAAATCTCACTTCCATTGTATCAGCCTCAGAAAATTATTTCCAATGAGTATATATAAGGCTATACTTGTAGCTTGATTCATGCCTTGAATTACAAGAAAAACAAAAGTCACTTCAAGAAAATATTTAGAGGGAATATTCTTCCTTTAGGGAATATTCTCCAAAATATTTTGATTCTTCAAAATTATATGCTTCTCCTTTTCACCTACAATAATAAAGAAAAAAATCAAAGTTGTTATAGGCTCTAATGAGCCTCCCCACTATCAATGTGGGATTAATTAAATTTATGGTTGGTTCCAAGTGTACTTAAAGAGGTTGTCCACGATAATGTCGAATGATTGACTTGAATGGTTATAGGCCTAAATAGGAAGTGTGCATGGCGAAGAGTACCTATGATATGATGAACATATCTAAACATGCATAGGTATCACGCATGGTAAAGAGCATCCACAAGAAGCATGCATGAATGTCTCCACATATTAACACCTTCCAAATTTTATCTTGATAACAACATTCATAATGTGTCGCTCTGCTACTTATCCAAGTAGAAAATACTTTTTTTGCAATTGATAGTACCACCTTTTCTCATTGTGTGATAATTTCCTTAGTGTCAGGATCACTTCGCCATCCAAGATTTATTTTGCTTGGTTGAGACTCACTTGAATATTTTATCTCCTATGCTATATTGTGAAATATGGTCATTGTGTGTCATTATTTCTTTGAGAGCGTGGAATGCATAGGAAGAAATATTTTGATATTTTAACTAATTATTAGTTTGAGCCCATATCTTCCTTATGTGCATATTCTCTGGTTGTGCATTGATCAAGTGAATATGTGAGTCTTTTATCTTCTACCAAATGTGGTTGTCGAAGTTAATGACCTCAAGAGTGTTCCTTATCCCATACAAGTTCAATTGCTAGAATGATGTCTTCATAAAAATATCTACCAACCCCTAAATAAATTATGGTTTCAAGGAATCTCCTCTTAGGAGCTTGTACCCATTTGTTATCGATTCATTAATCTACTTTTGTTGGGTGCAAATATGGTTGTGATTGTCAACACCTTCTTCTCCTTCTTTAGTCCTATTCATGATTTTGTTTTGAATTCCACACGTATTCAACTACTCATTATTATCTTAGACACCCTTGTTATTGTATACGTGTCCTTTATTTTAAGATTTGGGCTTCTTGGTTTGAATTAATAGGGTAAAATTTCTAGAAAGGTGTGATGACTAAAATTTTACTAGATTCTTTTAGAATACTAGAATCCTTCTAAGCACTTCAAATTGGGATATCTTATTCCTGCTAGGTGGAACGTTGGTTCATCTCATTATTTATTATTGTCTAGTAAACATAGAGATAAAAAATTCATTGATAGGCCCTAGTTCATGTCCAAGAATCATCCAAATATTGTTGAGATGTCTAGATTTGGAATCTTCCATGGGATTGCTTCATGAAGAATATTGTTACCTCTTTTCTTGAGGTTAACTTAATGAATATTTGGTAGGGTACTATTCTACACTAGAACACCTTTAGACAAATGCTTTTACAATATATTTGGAATAAAGCTAAAGAAATGAAGAGATGGATCTTCCTTCAACCTACTCTGATACCACTAATAATGCTTAAAGCTTCAATGATTTACATTATGAAATGAAGGTTATTTAAATACAACAAATACCCATATTTGGCATAACAAACCTTGACTAATATTACAACTACCTTTTACCTTTAATGGATCTTACATACCATGTGTTGAGTGGTTACTCAACTTACATTCATATTATCTATGATATAGTAATTTCTAACAATAGTGCTAGTGTGATAGAATTGTCAATACTATTACCTCCCAATGCTTTTGACCCATCATACACCAAAAATAAGATTTTTTAACTCTTTATCTCCTTCAATTTATCTGCCATTAATGGGTCCAATCATGCCAATCTAGTATGCCACCTTAGCTAAGCTTAATTGGTAATTTAAATCTTAAAATTGCTTATCATATTCCCTCTCCTCAGTTGCATATCAAGATTGCCTAAACTTACCTTCAATTAGATCCATCAATTTCATGCAACCATGCCACCTCTTCAACTTGCCATTCTTAGGAGATCCTTTGGAGGATCTTCCATGGAAGCCATGGATGCCTATAAATCCATCCCTTGGATTGATCATTACAACAACAATTTCTTATAGCAAAACTCTGCCAAAATCTATTTAGGATCATAGTCTCTCAAGAACCAAAACTGTGTCAAAATCTCTCTAGAATTATAAGCATTTTATCATCTTGCACAGCAAAATTTTATCAAAATCTTATCATACTTTTATAAGCATTTAATCTTGTTCTCTATAAGCTCTCTTCAAGTAGTCTTGTAGGTACCTAAGCACCTAAGCAAGTCTTCAAGGCAATCATATCTCAAAGCAATCATCAAGCAATCTCCAAAGATTCATTAAGTCTTTAAGCATTAAGGACCACCAACAACCAACAAACAAGCCTTTGACAAGCTCCCAATGAGGGGGAAAACAACCTGTTATCTTGGGTTGTACTATTTTCCCTTCATCTTTGCTTATCAGATCTTTTTTATTTTGTATTTTAGCATTTATCTTGCTTCATTTTAGCTAATCTTGCATCTCACATTTGTATTTAGCTAGTATTTTCTATTTTTATCATTTAATTTTTATTTCAAGAAAATATCTCTCTATTTTTCTATCATTTAACATGTCTATATACCACCAAGTAAGAGACCATCATAGTCATCTAATCATATTGTTCTAATCTCAAAACCAATAATGCCACCAAATTATAGGTTGGTGGCACTACTGCTCTTTATTTTACATAGAGCACAAGTGTTGGCACTAAGTGATATCATCAGTGGTGCTTGTGCGACACAATGGCATTTTTGTCATCTTAGCCATTTATTTTAGGCTTTCTATCATTTTATTTTAGGCTTTTTGTTTAGGCTTGATTGTTGTATCAAGGAATGTATAATCTCCTTCGTTGGATCAGACATGCCCTCTACACTGACTCTATTAGTTGCTATTTATTTTACAAATTTTGATGATAACACCATCAACAAGCAATAGCATTGGCGACACTTCTACAATCAGACAACACTTCTACCACTATGTAAGAAATAGGTCTTTCTAACCTTGATATCTATACTTTTAGTATTTAGTACTTAGATTATGTTTGTTGTTTGCTTGGACCAGGTTTTATTTTTTTATTTATTATTAAAATAAACAAAAGGATAAATAATGAACTAATTTAGTGTTAATTGTTTAGGGGATACATCATAGTCTAGTCTTTTTAGCTTTAGCAATGAAATAAAAAGTGTATGTAGCTTTCATTTTAGTATCTATTTTTTGTATATCTATTGTACCCTTGCTCCTCAAAAGAAAAGAAAAATCATTATTTTATTTCATCAATAAAAATAAAAAAAATATTTTAGTTGTAGGCCTTGTATTTTGCATTTTGTATGTGCACTTAGATCTAGATAAAGGCTAGGCTTAGCTAAAGAGGTGTCATAGAAGAAACATAGTTTCTTTTCAACTATAGGTGTTCTTTAATCAACCCAAAAAACTAGAATTTAGCTCACAACATCCCCTAGTCTTGAGGTGGTAAGAGGAAGAGACATGGTGGATCTACTAAGAGGACCTTTGCAATCCTTTCCCCCTTTACCATAGCATGACTAACATACTCTCCTTCTCCATTTATTTATAAGCACTTGATCTTACTCTCAAACTAATTCTCCACAAAAGCCTTGAAGTCCTTGGGCTTACCAAAGGATTTACCTTCGGTACGAATTGTGTACAACCAAACATACTAGGATAAATCATTAATAAGTTGTAGAAGTACTTATTATTGGAATGAAATGGTGCCCCCATGGTCCCATGGACTCTGATGATGCTTTCCCAAAATACACCCCTCACAAACACTACTAGGAGGATAAATAGAAGGAATACCAACAAACAACTAATGTTGATTTATCTATCAAGTGGAATTAGCTTAACCGGTTATATTCCTTCACATTTAAGGAGGAGATCAAGGTTTAAATATTGCTAAGTGATACATGGATAATATCCAAGCCTTGTTGTAATACCACTATGTAGTGATGATGTAAGGGTGGGCCCGTTTCAATCCCATATAACCAATTAAAAAAACTAATGTTGATTTATGTGCCAAAGTCAATGTGTCATTGTTTGCTAGTGGCATCTACTCATATCACCATAGCCATTAAGTCTTTCTTCTTGGAGGAAGAGGAAGAAGAAGGGTACTCTCTAAGTGTTGGAGAATATTACATTATTTGATACATTCTAATGTACCCTCATGGTACATCTTGTAAATATTAGATTAGGGTTGTGTCTTAGATTAGTGTGTGAGTAAATATGTTATGTAATGTAATAATGTGCAGGAAATGCATGAGTGTCATGTGTGCAAGTATCAGGTGTGTAGATGTGCGCAAGTGTCTCATATGTAAGTGTGTACAAGTGTTATTATATTAGAAAGTGTTATGTGAAGAGTCATGTCTAGGTGTGCATACAAGATAGAGTCGTGTATGCAAGTATCAAGTAGAGAAGCCAAGAGTCATGAGACTTGGCATATGGAAAGGAAGAGTCAAGCATACAAAGAGTCATCCTACTATGGCTATATATTACTCCATAGAGAACATCATCTATATTACCTACATTGTCTACATTGTCTACATAGTGAGCATAGAAAGCATTGTCATTGTATGAGAGTTTTATGATACATTTGTAAGAGAAAGAGGAGTAATAAAGTTTGCATACATTTGAGAAACTAATATTGTAAGTTGTGCTACATGATTTATACATGTATGATTCATGTTATTACATTCATATTGTTGTTTATTATTGAATGCTAGTTGATTTATTATAAGCCTTGATTTACATATTAGTTGGCTCATATTATTCTATTTACATCAATATATTTGATCTTGTGGAAATTATCCTATGATTTTACATTAATATTAAGGCTTCAAAAGCCATCAGTGGTATCAGAGCCACAATATAGCCATTTGAGATTGAGAGAAACCATGTTGATAAGTGCACCCAAGGATTAGCAAAAGTTTAGGGTTGAAGAAATCGCCCAAAGTTAAAAATAACCAACTAAAAAGATTGTTGGAAAATTTTAGAAGAAATAGTAGAAGAAGAAAGAAGATTGAAGCAGAGAAAAACAAAGATAAAAGCTAGGGTTTTTCTACAGTTTTAGAACAACTAGTGAATATTAGGTCTCAACTAGGGTTTTTCCACTAGGTTGAAGAATAACCAATGAAGACGAGGACTTATATTTGGATGAATCAACTTGAAGATAGTTGATTATTCAGGGCCATCACCAACCCCAACATTGATAAGAGGTTTTTAGGGACAAATGAATTCTTGACAACTAATTTTTATCAACACTCAAAAGAAAGGTGAAGGATTCTAAAAGCGAGTGCAGAAGGACGACGTACCGATATGATGCAAACAAAAATGGATACAGATGCTAAGTCCTACGAATGCGAAGAGCAATGCATGAAGGAAATGACGCATAAACGAGATGTAAGCAAAAACAAAGTGGGGCCTCTTTTATTAATGTTTGCTTTTAATCCGGTTACAATACGTCCCCCCTCTAGGGCTCAGAACGTTTGATACAGTTCGTTACATCAATGGATGGTACGCTTCCAGTGTCTTTCGCATGCCCACATTCGAAATGGGCGGGCCAAAAGTTGCCGCCGCTTGTGTCCATGTGTTCGTCATTCCTTGCTGCCCCTCTGGTGTTCCTGGTGGTGAGATCCTATGCACAGAAAAATAGCAAATAGTTAATAGCATATGCGGATATAGGAAAACATGCAATCCCCAAAGCCTCCGGCTAGTTAATATATAAAAGAATGAAACGATGGTCAAAACATGTCATAATGAATTCAAACTTTGATAGAGGCATGGAGACATCATCAGGGACACATTGCAAAAATAACAGTCAGGAAATCATGCACAGATTTCTAATCGCTCCGGGGTGGGACGTTGGGGACTGTCACAAAATGTGCAAAAGTGACCTTGCAAATGTCCTACCCAGAGGCCTCCAAAACTCCTGCAAACTTGGGGTTAGACTAAAAGGGGCATTTTGAGATGACCCAGAAGGTCAGATTTGGCAGATTCTACCCAGATTGTCCTGTATCCGAAGGCGCTCCCTGTAGGTTAGTAAACGCATAAAATGATAAAAACAAGGTCAAATCATGTCAGAAAGCAATGAAACTTGGACAGCAGCATAAGTACATCAGATACAACATAATGCAAAAATAATAGTAAAGAAATCATGCACAGATTTCTAATCACTCCGGGGTGGGGCGATTAGGACTGCAATAGTGCGGGGGGCACCGGAGGCAGGACGCCCACCGTTTGGGGCTTAGTTTTGGCACCAATCCAAGTGGGATGGGTCCAAAACCTCCTAGGGGGTTGTGTCGATGAGTTTGGTGTGGGATTGTGGCTGATTGCTTGGGTTTTGGGTCTAGATTGCGTTCCTAGTGTTCACCCGATAACCTCTCTTCCAAAAGAGAAATTAGGGATGTAGGAAGCACAAAGAGGAATGGGGGTATAATTTGGCAGCACTCCGTTGCTCCAAATGCTCCAGCTCTATTCTCCTTTGGGGTGAGGAGGCTCACCTTTTTATAGACCTAAGGGTCTCCTTTGAATGCGCATGCGAGGGCACCACTTGGCTCACCATGCCTTTTGGGGGAGAGAAGATTCCTCCCTGATTTAGAGCCTCCATGATCAGGGCATGCTTGACTGAAGTCTCTCTCTGATTTGAAACCGTTCCTCACAATTGCATGCCTTGAAGGTAAAGTTGGGTGGTGGATCTGGGCTGCCATTTGTCAAGGCTTGACTTTTTCCAATCAAACCTGCTAATCGTCCCACCCTGGAGCGATTGCTGCTAATCATCCCGGGGTGGGGCGAATAGGATTCTAATCGTCCCAGGGTGGGACGAATAGGGAGCAAAGTGCTTAAAAGGTGCCAAATTGACCTCTGACCTTCCAAAACTGATTTGGGAGTGGTTAGGACCATTGTTTAACCTCTGGAGGCTGCCCTAGGGGGTATGTATGCCAATTCGGTCAGTGCTTGTAGTCACATAATCGGATTGGTGTTGTTTTGGTGTCTATAGATGCCCCTTTTTGGGATGCGTTGTGTGTGGCACAGTGTTGAGCAAAAATAGATGACCAAAGCACTTAATGATTAGGGTTTCTCAGTAACCTAACCAAATTTTGATGCCCCAAGTATGGAAAGGGCACGCATTCTTGAATCCTTGCTTCGACGAGCTAAGGAGCTTAACTCAAGTGTAACCTTTTCGAGTGAGGTGTACTTGATCTTGGACATTGTTCAGTCATGAATAGGCAAAGGGCGCAACCTTTTGTCTGAGGAACCTTTTCTTCATGCTTCCAGAATGCCAAGTGTTTGTTTAGCTTGTGATTATTGCTTGTTTGCTGCCCCAAGCAGGAGCGTGATTGTCTTTGTCAATGATTCTTTGAATGCATGCCATTTCCTTGATTGGGTGTGTATTTGTTGATTGGTGACTAAGTGTGACTACCCCCTCAAGCGACGAATCGATGAGGGAATGACCAAAAATGAGAAAAGTGATGAGTCACTTGACCCAAGATGATGTTTGTAAGGGTGCCTTCAGTTGTTTTTCGTTGAACGCTCATTGCAGTTTTCCAACAATCGGACCTATTTTTGGTGGGTTTTGACCCTTTTTTTGATGCCTATTGGGGTAGAAATTATCAAAAATCCTCCTTCCCGTGGAGTGGTCCGGCTATGCTAGCCTTCTTAGGGAGTAGGATAGTGAGTATTTGTGACCCCGACGGTGGTTTTTCATGCCATGAATGTCAGGTGCAAAGGCACCTTTGTTCGGCAGATTTATTGTTGTTTTTGGTGCATTTTTTGGATGCAGTTTTTGTTGCTTTATTTCTTGCTCTGTAATCGTCCCAGGGTGGGACGAATACCAATTTTGTAATCGTCCCAGGGTGGGACGAGCGCTAACTAGAGCGCTCATCCCAGGGTGGAACGATTACAGGCCTAACAGCCTATAAAAGGACCAAAACTAGGTTTTGGGCTCATTTGCAACAATTTTTTCTTGGCGATTTGGAGCAGTGAGGAGGAGTGCGAGTGTGCGTAGCGGAGCGCTGCCAAAATTTCATGGACATCATGAGTGCGAGAACCGGATCTTCGAGTGGAGGAGCCGAGGTGAGACCGGTATGATGTTCCTTCCTACTGCCTATTTTTTGTTTGTGCTTTGTTTGTTTTTTATGAAGTTTAAAACTCATATATAAAATGTTTGTTCGCGTTATTTTGTTTTTGTTTTTGCCATATTAAGGTTGAAACCCTAATATATTATTTTTATATTTTTGTTTTGTTTTGCGTTAATATTAAGGTTGAAACCCTAATATTAATTTTATATTTTTGTTTTGTTTTTTGTTCACATTAAGGTTGAAACCTTAGTATGATTTTTTTTGTTTTGTTTTGTTTTTTGTTCACATTAAGGTTGAAACCCTAGTATGATTTTTTGTTTGTATAGTTTTATTTTAATGACTTCTCATGTTGTACTTTTGCTGTACAATTGTAAATTGTTTGTACAGTTTATTTTAATGTTTTTGTTTATATTAAGTATGTACTTAATATCTTTTGCTTTTTATTGTTTTTAGGTTGTGAAGAGTCGGTACCGCCAGTCGACTATTTTCTCTGATGCCCGGGATGCCTTGACAGTTGTGGATTGGGAGTGGCTTGATGCCCTTGGGCTCAAGCAGGTGACGCGTCTGGAGCCTGTGGTGGGGGATCGAGCATATTTGACTACCCTGATCAATCTGTGGGATCCCCACACCAATACTTTTCATCTCCCAATAGGGGAGATGACTGTTACTCTGGAGGATGTGTATCGGATTCTATGGATTTTGATAGATGGACTGCCTATCCGGATGACCCATCGTGACCAACGGTCGATGGTATTGACACGGTGTTTTGGTTCGATGGTGGAGAGGGGGTGGATAGGGCTATGGAGAGGGCAGAGGCTGACTGCTAGATAGGTGGTATTCTGGTGCGGTGGTGGTTGGAGAAGGGCGTATTAGGGGTGAGGCATGCTTTGATCATGACCCTCATCTCCAATATGCTGCTTCTTGACTCCTCAGGTGTGAGGTTCCCTTGGAACCTACTTGAGTTGGTTTTCATATTGGTGGAGTGTCCTACATCAGCTCCACTTATTATGATATGGGGTCAGACGTTGTTGGCATAGTTGTACGATGAGCTGTACGAGGTCCGTTATCGAAGGTGAAAGGGGATCGGGTGCAGCTATCTCTTGCAGTGTTGGGGGTGGCAGCACATAGCTATGGAGTGTCAGTAGGGTTTGCCTTGGACCACCCGAGGTGAGATGGTGGATCGAGAGATTGGATATGCCACTTTATGGCGGAGGTCAGAGGAGCATGGGCAGAGTCGATGGTGGGCAGGTGACGTAGGTCACTATACTGATGCCTTCTCTCGTCTAGCGCTAGGGTAGGTGTTCTGGCGACCGTATCGGGATTGTCCAGCCTGGCTTGAGGTTGGAGAGTGGCTCCGACGTGTGCACTAGGGGTAGATGGTTGATTGGGCGGCATGGGATAGAGCAGGAGTACTTCCCATATGTCCGGGTGACACGGTAGTTTGGGGTGCACCAGGGATTTCCTGGTGATCCCTTGATCTATCGACGTCATGGTGATGAGAGGACTCTAGTCTGGCCTATCATTGAGCCATTGGGTGAGGAGTCTGATGTAGTTATTGATGTACCCAATGTGGACGATGTCGGGGTGACTACAGAGTATGACCGATGGTGGATTATGCGCGATGGCGGGGTGAGGGGCCTCTAGGAGGCATGGATACTATAGCAATAGGAGGTGGGGGTGCAGAGGCATCGATGGAGGGTTGGGGGGCTCCGCTTGATGATGTGGACATGGTGGAGGTCGATGACTTCACTGGCGATGGAGATGATTTGGGGGTTCTAGAGCAGTCGGATGTACAGGATGTCCTGGAGCAGTGGGTGCCGGAGCAGTAGGCCATCCTGGAGGTGCCCATGCCTCAGGCTATCTCAGGGGATGTGGAGGCTAGGTTTCATGCTGAGATAGCATGATTGGAGGGTCTCTTATGGAGATGGGAGGAGGAGCATAGAGATGTTTTGTAGGAGAGGGATCTCCTACGGGCTCAGTTGGCATAGCGGGATAGTGCATTGGCTGTGTATCACCGATGAGATGTAGAGTGGGGTCGGTACCGGGTAGAGTTAGAGATAGAGGTTGTCCACCTCGGTGGACAGTTGCCTGTGCTTGATGGAGGTGGTTCGTCATGCCGTACGAGAGGCAGTGAGACTGAGCAGTCTACATCCTCTCATCGTAGGCGGCTGGATGAGGGTAGCGTTGGTGGGCAGGGTGCACGGGCTGGTAGCAACTACCCTGAGAGGTCCCATAGGACCCATACTACTGGGGGTAGTTCCAGTCGCACCGATCCTACGTGATCATGGTGGCCGACTCCCTAGGCTTTGGGGATTTTGAGTTTTTGGTTTTTTTGTGAGGTCAGAGGACCTTCTTATTGTAGCCTGAGGGCATTTTGACTTGATATATATACATGACTCATTTTTGGTTTGATGATATGCTTGTCATGGTTTATTGTTCTTTATGCACGTTTATTTATGTTGATGTATGCATATGCTATTATGACTGTGGATGATGTTAGCTATATGATATAGATGTATGCATATGGAATGGATGGAATGATTTGTTGGTATACAGGCGATGGCACCATAGACTGTACAGGATTTACTGGCTTTCTGTACTATGTGATTGCTTTATGAAATAACTTTGCATTTGTAATTTTTGTTTTGTATTTTTTGATGGTGATGTAAGTAATGAAATGTACAACAATTGTTTTAGAATGTAGTTAAGGTTTTTCTGAGACTCAGATGCTTTAACTAAATAGTCAAGACTGTACATTATCTTACAAGACTTTCGAACAAGGTACAAATTTAGACTTGAGTTTGACCAAGTTATTTCACATCCCTGTGTGTGCGATTGAGTTCGTTGATGTGGTATTCATAAGGATACCGCCAGTGCCAGGTAGGCTGTCCACCAAACCTGTACTGAGGATCACCTAATTAGCTCCACTAACTCCTTTGTTGCATTTAGTAAGATTAATCTACGGGGCAATCTAGGATACCATAAGCTAGCTCATCCACATGCAAACATTGATCTGTACATATGCCCAATGGCTAATGTGACAGATATATCATCATGCGGGAGGTTTGCCACCAGTGCCAGCAGGCTATCCACCAAACCGGGACTGAGGATCACCTCATGACCTTTCGAATGCTGAGAGTTCTAGGGATTCAAGTTCGACTCCCTTCTTTTCTTCAATTTTATTGGGATACTTGCTCTTATATATAGTGATAAAAATCACTGTTTATTTTTCTTTTCTTTTCTTTTTTTTTGAGCAAGGGATTTGAATTTTGAGTGATGGGGATCACTATTTCTTGTGCTTTTTGATGTGTGCACTTTGAGGGTTTTGATGTCAAACTTTGGAGTTTGTACTTTGACTTTTGCAGTTTTTTTATGTTTGCAACTTTTTGAGAATTTGGGATTTCTTATAGTGGTAAAAACCACTGTTTATTTTGGGGAATTGGGTAGGGAAGATGCTTGTCCTTTTGCCAACTCTCAGCATTCTTGGGGTCATTCGCACAGGGGGATGAGCAAGATAACCATTTCACTGTATGGTAACCTAGACCACTTTGCAGGTTTCATCTTTCGTTCACACAACTTGGGAATTTTTATGTGTTTTAAGCTTGTGTTGGGATGCTATGTAACAAGGCGTGATCCAAGTAAAACTCTACCTTGTAAAAATCGGTCTGACTTTGTACAACATTTGGCTAGAAATCTAAAGACAACTGAATGACGAAAACCCTAAAGACATTAAAAGACAACTGACTATGATATGGCAAAAATGCGAATGGCGTTATTCTTGTTGGATCATTTACAAAATGGATAAATGTGGAAAATGATGGCATTGCCGAGTAATTACAGTCTATGGTGCATTTGACATGTATGACCAGCAAATATGCAATGTATGTATGCGATGCCTAATGCAGTTCTTTTTGTGTTTTGATTTTTAAGATTATGCATGAAAGTGAGATGCAATTTTTTTGTTATTTTTGATTATCTGTTGTTTTTTGAATATTCATTTTTGACCAAGCGATTGTGGGAACCCTTGGAGCTTTTGGCTTGACCAAAGGGATTATAGATACCTTTGGGGCATTTTGGGTGACCAAGCACCTTGGAGCTTTTGGTTTGACCAAAGGGATTTTGGATACCTTTGGGGCATTTTAGGTTGACCAAGCGATTGTGGAGAACCCTTGGAGCTTTTGGTTTGACCAAAGGGATTATGGATACCTTTGGGGCATTTTAGGTGAAACCTTGGGGCTTTTGGTTTGACCAAAGGGATTATAGATACCTTTGGGGCATTTTAGGTTGACCAAGCGATTGTGGGAACCCTTGGAGCTTTTGGTTTGACCAAAGGGATTATAGATACCTTTGGGGCATTTTAGGTGACCAAGCGATTGTGGGAATCCTTGGAGCTTTTGGTTTGACCAAAGGGATTATAGATACCTTTGGGGCATTTTGGGTGACCAAGCGATTATGGGAATCCTTGGAGCTTTTGGTTTGACCAAAGGGATTATAGATACCTTTGGGGCATTTTAGGTTGACCAAGCGATTGTGGGAATCCTTGGGGCTTTTGGTTTGACCAAAGGGATTATAGATACCTTTGGGGCATTTTAGGTTGACCAAGCGATTGTGGGAACCCTTGGAGCTTTTGGGGTGGGCTATGGCTCTCTAAATGTTGAATGGCCTCAAATGACTGATGTTCAAGGGTTCTAGTTCCTTGATTCCTTCAAGAGAGGCGAGCCGGTATGTTCCAGGTCCTATTTTACTATCGATTACATAAGGACCTAACCAATTTGCCATGAACTTGTCCCTTAAATGGGGTGGCAAGTTAGAATTTTGTTGGTTCTCTTTTAAGACCAGGTCACCAACCTGAAAGTCCCTCAGGTGAACTTTCATGTTGTATGCTTTCTTAAGTCGCTCTTGATAGATACGTAAATGCTCGAGAGCATTGACGCGTCGTTCGTCGAGTAACGTAAGTTGGTCTAACCGGGCCTGCCATGCAGTGTCATCATCGATGAACTCTTGCATTGATATGCGTAGGGAGGGTATTTCCAACTCGAGAGGCATGACTGCCTCGGAGCCATACACTAGCGAAAATGGAGTTGCCCCAGTGGGCGTCCGAATGCTAGTGCGATAAGCCCATAGGGCAAGTGGTATTTGGATGTGCCAATCCTTATGATTATCTGTGACCATATTTTTAAGGATGGCAACTAGCATTTTGTTTGACGCCTCTGCTTGCCCATTTGCCTACGGATAATAGGGTGTCAAAAAACTGTGCTAAATTTTGTACTTTGTTGTCAAAGCACGCACATATTTGTTCTTAAATGACGTCCCATTATCCGAGATGATCTTGGATGGAATACCAAAATGACATATGATGTTATGTAAAATGAACTCCGCAATGCGGGGCCCAGTCGTAGAGGTAAGCGAAATTGCTTCCACCCACTTAGTGAAGTACTCTGTGGCCGTTATGATAAACGTGTGATGACTTGACGATGCAGGGGAGATCTTTTCGATGAGATCTAAGCCCCACTGCAAAAATGGCCAAGCCGATTGGATCGGCTGCAAGGCCTGAGAAGGTACGTGTGTCAAGTTAGCATGGTGTTGACACTTCATGCACTTCCGCACATATGCGCAACAATCTCGCTCTAAAGATGGCCAATAATAGCCCATGCAAAGAATGCGCTTTGCGATGGCCATACCACTGAAGTGGCCATCACATGTACCATCGTGCGCTTGGGTGATCGCCCAAGTGGACTCCTGCTGGTCCAAGCAATGGAGGAGGATTCCTTCGTAGCTTCGACGGTATAAAATGTCTCCTAGCAAGACATGTTTTGCCGCTTTCTGTTTGAATGATCTTTTCATGGCGTGCGACAATCCAAGTGGGAGGCTACCTAACTTGAGATAGTCTCTTATGGGTGTGTACCAATCCTGCTGATCAGAAACCTCGATGGTATGAATGATCGATCCCTCTTGAAGTTCATCCCTAGCAAAAGTTGAGCGGGAAAGAACTTGTAGAAATAGCGTTGTGTTGCTATTAAGAGGGGTTGGAGAGAACAAGGACCCCCAGTTGGCATGATTCAGACTATCATGGATTCGAGAGAACCTATCCTGAGATGGTTCAATCTGGATCAGGTGGATTCCTGGCATTATGTCAGAGCTTGCATGCTCCATCATGGATTGTGATAATATTTTGACTTGAATGGTTGTCATCTCACCAGAAGGGTCTTGCGGGATTAGTGACCCCAAGGAGGCCATAGTGTCCGCAAAATGATTCGATGATCGAGGGAGTGCCTCGATGTCGTACCATTCAAGCTTTGCCAGGAATTTATCCACAAGGGCTTTGTAGGCCTATAGAACTGGGCATTTGCATTGGAATACCCCTTTCACTTGGTTGACAATTAACAATGAATCACCAAAGATATTCAAGCATTTGATGTTCATGGTGATGGCTGTTTGAAGACCTATGAGCAAGGCTTCGTATTCAACATTGTTATTGGTGCACGAGAAATCAAGTTTAAATGATAAAGGCATTGGAGCCCCTTGCGGTGTGAAAAACATGATTCCCGTGCCACCCCCTTGCTCACATTTAGAACCATCAAAAAATAAGGTTATGTCGGCCTGTGACTCAGGCTCATCAAAATCTGGCGATTCTGAGACATGGAAGACCCCATCATCGGGTAGCTCTATGGTCAGAGGCTGATCATCTTCGAGAGGAGCCTCTGCTAGTTGATCGGTGATGACTTGACCTTTGATGGACTTTTGTCCAATGAATTCGATGTCAAACTCCGTCAACAACATGATCCATTTCATCGTGCGACTACTGTGATAAGTACGACTCATCATGTACCACAATGGATTCTCCTTAGACACAACATACGTCGTATTGCTCAGCATGTAATGGCATAGCTTTTTGGTGGCAAATACCACCGCCAAGCATAGCTTCTCAACGTATGCATAGTTAAGTTCATAACTAACCAGGGTGCGGCTAAGATAATAATTAGCCTGTTCTTTATGTAATTCATTTTTTTGGGCTAGCATGGCGCCCAGTGCCACCTCAATAGCTGAGATGTATAAATAGAATGACACTCCTGGTCTAGGTGGTGCCAATACTAGCGGTGAAGCCAAGTATTGTTTGATGTCGTCGAAGGCTGACTGGCACTCGTCATCCCAATGAAATGCTACCCCCTTGTGTAATAATTTATTCATGGGTCGGCACTTGTCAGATAACTACGCTATGAAGCGCTTGATTGACGCGACCTTACCCTACAAGCTTCTGAGCTGCCTGATGGTGGTTGGGGGAAGCATCTCAAGGATTGCCTTGACTTTATTTGGATCTACCTCGATGCCTCATTTTGAGACTATGAAACCCAAGATTTTCCTAGATGTGACGCCAAATACGCACTTCTTGGGGTTTAGCCTAACTTTGTGTTCGATGAGGCGATCAAGGATCTTGCGTAAGTCATCGAGATGATTTTGGCACAAAAGAGATTTGGCCAACAAATCATCCATATAATCTTCCAAAGTTTTATGCATGTGATCATGGAAGATGTATGTCATAGCGCGTTGGTAGGTGGCGCCAAGCATTTTTAAGGCCAAAGGGCATGACCTTATAACAAAATGTCCCCCAAGGCATCGTGAACGCCATTTTTAGTTGATCATCGGGATTGATACGAATCTGGTTGTATCCCGAGAAACCATCCATGAGGGAAAGCATTTCGTGGCTTGTTGTAGCGTCTACCAATGCGTCGATGCTAGGCAAGGGGAAATCATCCTTGGGACTCGCTTTGTTTAAATCTCAAAAATCGATGCATATGCGAATCCTCCCATCAGGATTTTTGATGGGTACCATGTTGGACAACCATGGTGGGTAATCTACGCAGATGACAAACTGTGCATCCAACAACTTTTGTAGCTCGTATTTGACCATTAAGGCCACTGTTGGGTGCATCTTACGTAGCTTTTTCTTGACTGGCTTGATTGTCGGATCAAGTGTTAGATTATGCGTGACTAGCTATGGGTCTAGCCCCGACATGTCTTTGTAGGACCATGCAAAAACCTCCTTCTTCTCTTTGAGAAGGGCAATGTAATCGGCTTGCTCTTCTGGGGATAAACTTACCCCCAGCTTGATGATTTGTGGATTCATTGGATCAGAACCGATGTCTACATCAATCGTCTCTTCGACTGACATGTGGGATCCATCCTCCAACTGGTGTGGAGTTGGGATCAGGTGGATATCATTCGCTGAATTTAGATCTACATTGGGAACGTCGGGTTCCTCTTCAGCATGGAAGATATCCTGAGTCTGTCTTGGGGTGAAATGAAACATCTCACCGCAAGGCCAATACTCTGATGGGGATGGTGGTGAGTCAGCGCGATCCCAGTCTATGGCATCTAGGTCTAGATACAATGGTCATGTTGGATCGGCTGGATTGTGGATGGGGGCGGTTAAATCAATGGAGATCATGTTGATGGAATGAATTTGGTCTCCATTACCATGTGGGTGTTGATTCAGACATTCTTGGTGATCCTTGTGCCCCGGATCTGGCTCTGTGGGTACTGGCACAAAAGGATCGGCCCTATGTGTGGATAGAAGGATAGGGTCTGCCCTAGGCACTGATGGCCCTATAGGGTCTCTAGGTGGGAGGTGCTCCCTGTATGCCCAAAGTGGTGGATGAAGCACTTGGTTTAACTATACTTGGTTTAAATGCCACCTATGCCTTGGTCCCATATTTAGATGTTCAAACATACCATCGATGTCTATGGGGTATTCCTGTTGCCTCATATGGTTGAGATATGCCATCTCAGTCTCATCCTCATAGTCACTATCGGAGATCCATAGGCCTTCATTGGCTCCGACAACTATGTGCCCCTCTGGCTGGTATAGCCTCCCACTAGGCATTTCTTGATCACTATCCTCACTCTCTATGAGAGCTAAAGTCTGCACGGGTAGTCGATGTTGAAGAAGATATTTGGATCTTCTTCCTTCGGTGGATCACTTGGCCTTATGGCCGGCATGGGAGGCTCATTTTGTTCGAGCATGTTGATTTGGTCCCTTCTGGGTTGTTCCGCTCTCTACGGGAGGGCTGGATTCTCTGGAGGTAGCAATTGCCCGATTGGAACATTAAAGGGGAACATTGCCACGAAGTTCTCCTGATAGTCGTCAATGGGTGTCACCTGCGAGTGATTGCTATCGGACTCAAAAGGGTCCCAAGGTGCTACCTCATAATCTGACTCATCTTCAGAAGACCCCCCTTGATCTTGTTCATATCCCTCTTGGAGGTTACTTCTTGAACTTTCCCCTTCCTCGATCAAAGGGGAGGGGTTGTTGAGGTCAACAAGGTTTGTTGTTAACAATGGGAGATAATCCCCCAATGTGTATGTTGTGTTGGGATTGGCATATGGATCTTGTGCCAACCCATCCCCGTTGCCTAGACCTAGGCCTTGCATGGTTTCTACCAAGATGTCGAGGGGCAAAGGGTGGTTGAACCCTACTCCCGATTTATCATATGGCATCTGGTATCTTGGTTGACAAAGAGTGCGCATTCCTTGTTCGTATCTGCCCAATCCATATCCATGCCAATTACATTGGTCTAGGTATTTCAAGGCGAAGTCTGGGTTGGACAGATAGTCAACATTCTCAACAAATGGCTCTTCATCCTCTTCCTCTTGTAGGTAGGGTTCAAGGCCGTTCTCGAGGCCCCCATATACAAAGTTGGTCTGATTTGGTGGGTAGCCTAAAGGGACGATAGTGCCGATGGGGAGGCGAGGTCTCCCCATGTCTTGCATGGATTCGAGCGTGGGTGTTGCCACAATGTTCCACACTAGGTACTCCCCTAGGCCCGTATTGGCCATCTCAATGGTAATCGTCGATGGTTGAGGGGGAGGGAATGGGAGTTCTCCCTGAGTCCACTCCATGTTGGGTGAACCAGGTGTCTCGACTTCCATTCGGCTGGGCACCTCTTCGGTAGAGATGGTTGAGACTAATGGTGGTACCTCCTCTAGGGGCTTCTTCCCATTGTCCTTCGGTGTGGCCACCATAGGTGGCATCGTTGGTGAAGGGACAAACGATGAAGATGGGCCAGGTTGGTGAGTTGAGGGACTCAACAACGGGGATGTAGGCAGAATCGGACCCTATGTGGATGGATTCAATTGAAAGTCCAAATGTGTCGATGGGAGGGTCGATTGTGGCATCAGTTGCATCGCATTGCAAAACTTAAAGGGCTCTAGGTCCGCTGGGACTACATGTACTTGCCCTTCGTATGTGTATTTGAGGCATTGATGGGCTATCGAAGGGACACACTTCATGTCCCTGATCCAAGGCCGGCCTAGCAAGATATTGTAGGCCATCTCACCCTCAAGGATGTGACACAACGTAGGAATGGTCTTTTGTCCTACTTGGATGGGCAAGGACAATTGTGCCAACCATCGAGCATAACGCATCGTTGAATGCTCGAAGAGTGTAAGTGGACGCCACAATGTGGGATGCTGGCAACTTAAGATGTTTTAATGCCACTATCATGATTATGTTGTTGGATGAGCCAGTGTCCACCAACACCCTCTTGAATGGAATCCCGTTGACCCACACGATGACGTGCAGGGGTGGATCCACCATATCACCAGTCACCAATTTTAGTTCGTCTTCCCTGAAGGTTATGACTGGTTTTGTGCATTGTCTCACATGTCCCACAAAATTGTTGAAAGAATTGGGTTCATGGGGCTGTAGCTCAATGGCTTTGAGTATCTCCATCAGAGCCTCCCGATGGGGCGGTGATTGTTGGATGAGCTCATAAATGGAGAGCCTAGCCGACGTGGTCCTTAAAATTTGAGTAAGCTTAGTCCGAACTGTTAGCATATTTTATTATTTAGCATATAGTTATTACATTATTATTGGGCGTATCTGTTTATTTGAACGTCCCATTATTAATAGTGTGTTGCAGTTGATTAGTTCCTGATTCCCTGGACTAATCCTGGCACCATTTTGTATTATTTAAGCATCATATGTTTAATGAATGATTTGCTGTTTTACTCTAACATGGTATCCGAGCCATTGCAAAATTTTTTTGTAGAAGCTTGCTGGAAAATAGTTCGCATTTTTGGGACGTGCGACTGTGAATTTTCTTTTGGCTGGAAAAGATTTTTTTTTTTTGGCTGGATCATTTTTTCTTTTGGCTGGAAACAAAGTTTTTTTTGCTTCAGGGAGAGGGCACTGGAATCAAAGCATTTCTTTTTTCTTCAGGGAAAAGACATTGTTTAAAAAAAAAAATAGGGGCTTTGAGGATCGCGCGCAACACTGTTCTTCTCGTCGCGCGATCCCCCCCCATGCCGCGCGGAATCGTGCGACGAATCTTCCCCACCCCCAACATCACGTGCAATCGCGCGATGTTTTTCCTAGCCCCTCCCACCCCATCCCAACGTCATGCGCAATCGCGTGATGTTTTTCCTAGCCCCTCCCCCCATCCCAACACGTCGCACATTCGTGACATTGGGAGGGCTCCCCTCTCCTTCCTCGAGGTCGTGCTACAGGCACGACACATGCGACTGTTGCGACAGTCGAGGTCGCGCGTTGCATGCGCGACCAGGCGGTGACAGGCCACCCCCATCGCTGCAACAGTGGAGGCTGTAGGCCACGCTATCAACGGAGGCTGCAGGCCACCCCCGCCGCCACTAGCAGCGGAGGTCGCAGCTGCGGCCATGCTAGCCGCCGGCAGCGAGGCGACCACGAGAACAACCGCGGCCACTTGTCATCGCCTGAAACAGAGAGGAGGTGGCACGCCCACCGAGAGCAACAGGGCTGCCGGGACCCTCCTCAAATACGAGGGGCCCCCGATCCTGTCGGATCAGCCCGCTAGTCCACCTGGTGGTGGACTGTGCGGTAAGGCTCTGGGAGCCTGCAGGTCGCGGGTTCCAATCCCGTCGACCCCCTTCAACAAAGGTAAAAAAAATTTCTTCCACATTTTTTTTCAAATTATTTTATTTCCTAAAGTTAAAACTTTAATTTTTAATTTTAATTTATTTTCTATAGTTTAACCTTTATAAATTAAAATTAAAATTTTTTAATTTGATTTTAATTTCTTTTTAAAGGTTTTTTAAAACTATATAAATTAAAATTAATATTTTTTTTAACTTTAAGGTTATAAAATAATTTTTGAAAAATCATTTGTGGAGAGATTTTTTTTTAAGATAAAAAGAAGGGGGGTATTTTTTTTCAAAAATCAAAGGGGGAAAGTGAGTAATTTTTTGAAAAGCAAATTTGGCATTATTGTAAAGGTGCATTTTCGGCTGCGCCCGACACCTAGTGGGTCATTCCTGTGGGCACTTTTTTTTGTTGTATGTTGCATATTTGATTTCTTGCACTATAACATTAAAAGTTAAAATCAAATTCACTCCCTAAGTCCCCGGAATAATTAAAACCCATCCGTGCAATTTATTGCACTGCAGCGTTCGGTATTTGTGATACCTCTGGCCAGCACTTACAGGTAAAGCTGTCGTGATTGCGCTACTTGTATCCGCCGCCTAATATAGCTGCCAAAACGACGTCTGAGCTTGTTCTCTATAAATCGTCGGGGAGAGATAAGTTTGCCATTTTGCATTTTTTTACTCCATCCATTACCCTAATAGTTCTTGTGTTTAGGCGTAAATCCTGACGAGAGTTCTGAAATCCAAAGTGTTTAGGGGAAGTTACGCCCCACGCATGCGGATTGCAGACTTTCTATGGTAGGTGCCATCAACAAGACTATTCCCTTTCGATACTGCTTATGTACCACGTATCGTATGATCTCTAAAAATCACCTATAGTTTCCCTCACGTAAGGGCGGGTGATTTTTGTTGATCTTTCTAAATACCTATAGTTTCCCTCACGTAAGGGCGGGTATTTAGTACGGTATAACGACCTAGCAAAAGGTATATCGAAAGGGGGACCAATTGGTGTTATAAGGAACCTTCATCATGTCTGCAAAACTAATGACTGATTCTCATCAGTTGTTGAAAGGTCCTAATTACACACCATGGAAAAATAAGATGAAGGCCATCCTAGCAATGGATGACTTATGGGATGTTGTATCTGGAGCAACAACCAGACCTTCATCTGCTGCTGGTGCTACAGCTCCATCTACTGCTCAAAGAGACTTTGATAAGCTAGACAACAAAGCAAAAGTGCTCATCTTGCTTGTTGTGTCTGATGAAGTCCAACCCCATATTGCTGACTGTGCAACTAGTAAAGCGGCATGGGATGCCCTTAATACTATATATGAGGGAAAGAATGATTCCACCATTCTATTTCTTCAATCTCAATTACACAATCTAAGCATGAAGCAGGGTGAGACAGTTGAATTCTTTCTTTGCAGAGTTTCTGAATTGAAAGCAAAGTTGAATTCTTTGGGAGAACCAATTGAAGACAAGCTCCTTACTTCAGTTGTATTGAGAGCTTTACCTGATTCTTATCGGGTGTTGATCACTTCCCTTCAGGTATCACAACGAAAAGTTACTTTTGTAGAATTGGTTAATATGCTTCAAGAGGAGGAGGCACGCCAACTACAGCGAGATGATTCTTCTAACACTGCTCTCTACATCAACAGGAAAGGGCAAAACCGAGAAGAAGGGTAATTTTTAGAAGGGAGGGAATTCACAAAAGGATTCAAAAGGGAAACAAACTCAACAACCTCAAAAAAGAGATATTGCAAGATCTGTGACAAAGAAGGTCATGATACAAACAGATGTTGGCATAAGAATAAGCAATCAAAACAGAAAGGCCGGAACAAACCACAAAAGAACAAACAACAAGTGAATGTTGTTGTTGAAGAATCTGACACGGATTCTGAGAGAGCCCACAAAGTTCTCATGACTACCACAGTGTCCAAGCAGACGGATCCTATATGGTATGTTGATTCTGGAGCCAATAAGCACATGACTGGTGACAAATCATGGTTTGAGTCTTTTGAGGCCAAAGAGGGCAAACCTGTCACTATTGCTGATGATAAAACCTACAAGGTTCAGGGAGAAGGCACTGTTTCAGTCACTCTTCCTGATGGCAAGTGTCAGATTGATAAAGTTCTCTATGTTCCGGGATTGGCAAACAATTTGTTGTCAGTCACACAAATTCTGGACAAAGATATGGTTGTGAACTTTAGTGTTGAGGGAGGCAAGAAGTGTTGTTCTATTACCAGGAGGGGTAAGAACATTGCAACCGCTTCATATAAGCATGGCTTATTTGCCTTAGATACTATCTCTACTCCACATGTTGCCATGACAGTCTCTACAAAGGAGGCAACTTCCCTATGGCACAAGAGATATGGACATTTGAGTTCCGGTTACTTACTTGAGTTAAGTAAGTATGAGATGGTAAAGGGTCTTCCTTCCCTTTCTACCACTTTACCAGTTTGCTCTGACTGCTTGGCAGGAAAGCAGCATAGAGTGCCTTTTGAAAAGAGCTCTACAAGAGCAAAGAAACCTCTGGAGTTGGTTCATACCGATCTGTGCGGTCCCTTCACTCCCAAGAGTTGTGGGGGTAAGAGGTATTTTCAGTTATTTGTGGATGATTACTCACGAAAGATGTGGGTATTCTTTCTTCAACTGAAATCTGAAGCATTTGGCTTCTTTCAGCAATTCAAGAAATCTGTTGAGAAGGAGTCAGGGACTTCTATAAAGACCCTCCGCTCAGATCGAGGGGGGGAGTTCACCTCTAAAGAATTTTTTGCATTCTTGAAAGAAAATGGGATCACAAGACAGTTAACTACTGCTTATACTCCTCAGCAAAATGGAGTTGCTGAAAGGAGGAATCGTTCCATCATGGAAATGGTTCGTTGCATGCTCACAGGAGCTAGACTTGAGCAACTATATTGGGCAGAAAGTCTGTCACCACAGCGGTATATCTGTTGAATAGGGCACCCACAAAGGCCCTACAAGGAATGACTCCACAGGAAGCATGGAGTGGTAGGAAACCCTCCATTTCTCATCTACGCATTTTTGGATGTAAAGCTTTCATGCACATACCAAAAGAGAAAAGGAAGAAGCTAGATGAGAAGACATTGAAGTGTATTCTTCTTGGCTATGATGAGCACTCTAAGGGTTATCGTTTGATTGATCCCTTGACCAAGAAGATTCACATTAGTAGAGATGTAGTTTTTGATGAGGCTTTCACATCAGCAAACACATCAGATGTATACCTAGACCTTGTGGAAACTCAGGTTGTTAAATCTCCTTCATCAAAGGTTGGAGGTTCTTCTGGATCTTCTTCAACACCTAAGAAGAAGAATCCAAAGTGGTATACAAATACAATCAAAGACTCTAAGCTATCTACTCCACCAGATTTGACTTTGGATAGGCCTCGTACTCGCAGCATGGCTCGACAGGAGAAAGCTGCAACAGAGAATACTGGGGTTGATGATCTGTGTCAATCTTTTGAAGAACTTTCTGTAGATCCAGCGAGAGATACAGAAGATATGGATATTGATAGTGATAAGGTGTTTATGTCTTCCATAGACGATCTTGAACCTGCATCAGTACAAGTTGCTCTCGGTGAGCCTCAGTGGAAGGCTGCTATGGATGCAGAGTATAAGTCTTTGATGAAAAACAAAACTTGGAAGCTTGTCGATCTGCCGCACGGAAAGAAGCCCATTGGCTGCAAATGGGTGTATAAAGTCAAGTACAAAGCAGATGGGACAATTGATAAGCATAAGGCCCGTCTTGTTGCAAAGGGCTATGCTCAAAAGGAAGGCATTGACTACGAGGAAACTTTTGCACCTACTGCTCGGATGACAACAATTCGAGTTATTTGTGCTATGGCAGCACAGTTTGGGTGGAAAGTTCATCGAGATGGATGTCAAAAGTGCCTTTCCGAATGGTGATCTCCAAGAAGAAGTCTATATGACTCAGCCGGAAGGATTTGCAGTGGAAGGCCAACAGCAGAAAGTTTGCAAATTGGTCAAATCCTTATATGGCCTGAAACAAGCTCCTCGAGCTTGGTATATAAAAATGGACAATCACCTCCTACAACATGGTTTTAAGAGATGTCCAGTCAGATGCAAACCTCTATTTCAAGAAACAGGGTTCCGAGATAGTGTTGCTTGTACTCTATGTTGATGATCCGCTCATTACAGGGAGTTCGAAAACTATGATCTCTATTGTCAAAAGAGACTTGTGTCAATATTTTGAGATGTCAGATCTCGGACTTCTCCATTACTGTCTTGGTCCGGAATTCAGCCAGAAGGAGCACTCCATCAAAGTGTCTCAAAAAAAATATGCCAAGACATTGTTGGAAAAATATCGCATGATTGATTGCAAGCCAATGGCAACTCCGATGGAGACTGGACTTCGATTATCGCGATATGATGATTCACCTCGGGTAGATGGTACTCTCTATCGACGAGTTGATTGGGAGTCTCATATATCTGACCAATACTAGGCAAGATCTCGTATTTGCTGTCAACTATCTTTCGAGGTTCATGCAGGAGCCTAAGACCACTCATTGGAAAGCAGCAAAACGTGTTCTTCACTATGTCCGTGGCACAATGGAATATGGCCTAGAATACAAGAGGAACAACAAATTCTTCTTGCAAGGATACACGGACTCCGACTATGCCGGATCATTTGATGATCGCAAGTCAACTTCAGGATATATTTTTCATCTAGGATCCGGTCCTGTCTCTTGGCACGACAAGAAGCAACAGGTGGTTGCTATTTCATCAACGAGAGGCAGAGTATCGCGCCGCACGTGAAGCTGTGTGCGAAGTGATATGGTTGCGTCGCATTCTGACAAGTATGGGTCATCCATCCAAATCTCCAATACACTTGTTTTGCGACAATCAGGGTGTTCTGAACCTAGTCAAGAATCCAGTCCATCATGAAAGAACAAAACACATTGACACACAATGTCATTTCATTCGAGATGAAGTTTCGAAGCACCGAATTCAGCTTCGACACATTCCCACCGATGCTCAAGTTGCAGACATTTTCACTAAGGCACTTGCACGTGTCAAATTTGAATTGTTTCGCAGCTCTCTTTGTATTGCAAAATGATGTAATCGGGGGGATGTTAGTATAGCTAGTAGTTCTATCATTACCAAAATAATGTAATAAGGGGGGATGTTAGCATATTTTATATTTTAGCATATAGTTATTACATTATTATTGGGCGTATCTGTTTATTTGAACGTCCCATTATTAATAGTGTGTTGCAGTTGATTAGTTCCTGATTCCCTGGACTAATCCTGGCACCATTTTGTATTATTTAAGCATCATATGTTTAATGAATGATTTGTTGTTTTACTCTAACACGAATTGTGGCCACTGGTCAAGGCGGGGGAGGTTGTGAAGGGTGTTGTGGAGGTTGTGACGTTGATGGAACATCTCCTGTAGCTACAGCGAGTGTAGCCATGTTTGGGTATCTTTTGTTCCGTGTTACGATGCTTATCATCCCTATGTATCCTTGCATGGGGCAGTTTTGTGTCACCTCATTCACTTGTAAAGTCTTGCCTACGCGTCATGGGCGGGCAGGGGGTCTTTGAAGACTTCCATCTGTTGGTTGCTCAGCGCTACGGGATTATCTACCATGAGCGTTTTGTTGTCTATCAAGTCCTACACTAAGTTTTTGAATTTCCAACAAGTGAAGATGTCGTGTCCTTTCTGTCAGTGAAATATACAATATAAATCTTCCCTATAGCCCTTGGGTTTTGGCGCATTGGGGTCTATGGGTCGACTTTCCAACAAGTTTATCAGGTTTGCTGCAAATAAGCGGTCAAACAAGGAGTCTCTAGACTTCGTGAATTATGTGAATTGTCGCCTAGGGTGACACTACTAATTTTGCTCTTGTTTATGATTTTTCTTTTCATAGTTATCAAGAGGAACTGCCTAATAATTAGCTTTTGGGGGCTGTGTCATTTGTGCAGGCTTTGGTATAGTTATGGCAACCTGATTGACCACGACGGGTTTCAGTTGTGTGGGCCCAGTTTTAGCATTTTTTGTCCACTCTTCAATTATCCAGGCTTGCGCCAGGGCTTCTTCGAGGGTGGCATATTGCTGCAGCTGCAATAACATGGAGATCGACCTTATGCAACTCTTTGAAAACATTTGAGTCATGTCGGCCATGGGAGGGAGGTAAGGTAGCTTTGAAAGCAATGTCCTCCACCAATTCCCATAAGCAGCCATGGTCTCATCATCATAATGCTTAAGGCCATATAGGTCGCTTAAGGATACCTTATTCTTGGTGTTGAAGGCAAAACATTCAAGGAACGCGTCCACTAGCTGGTCTAGATTGTTGATGTTATGCTTCGGTAGCTAGGTAAACCAATCCGAGGCAGGGCCTGTGAACGTGGTTATAAAAGTTCTCAGAAGCAATGCATCATTGTCCTGAATGCCAAAGCATTGACTTAGGAACCTTGTTATGTGCTCTTGGGCATCCTCATCCCCTCTAAAAATTGCCAATTGAGGCATTTTGAAGTGGTCAGGGTATGGGGGTGCCGAAACTGAAGGATGCACAGGGTGACTGCGGAGTTGGCGTAAGGTGGGCTTTTGGGGCCCTGAAGTCTTGGTCTCCATAGACTCTAAGTGCTCTAGCAGTGCTTTATATGCATCAGAGGATTTTATTTCCTCTTCTTTGGTTTGTTCCCATTGTGAATTAGGAGGAACTTGACGCCTATGGAGGGGTATCCGGACATCACCCCCTGCCTTGGTAGGGCATTTCAGCCCGCTCTTCTTCTCGCTCAAATTCCTCATAGGCTTCTTGAGGAATTTTTAGGTGTGACCTATAAACATGGACAGGCGCCTAAGGAAGGCGCCCATCATTGGTTCTAGGGGTGGCCTCCCGCTCAGGTCTAGGAGGTCTTGGAGGCAATGCTTGATAAGGTCGTGGCGACCTGTCTCGTACTAAGGGGTTGTGCTTCTCATAAATTTATGTCCTATGCATGCGAGGGGTTGGAATCCTCTCATACGTAGTATTTTGGTGCAACTCATCTGTCTGGTGCTAAATGCGCTCTTTGTTACGATGATACAATTGTTCTAACTGCTGTTGATCTTGCCTAAGCTACGTGATTTGCGCTTGGTAGGTGACCTGTTTGGCAAATGCCAAGTCGATTTGTTCCATCATCCTAGGTCTAGGAGGCCTAGATGCCTCCCCTACATATCTATCTCGGTCTTGGTGATCTGAGATCTCTATGGGTTGCTTTTTGTTGTCGAGGTTAGCAACATTCACCCGAGGATCTGGCCTCAGTAGGTGATCTTGATAATTAGCAGTTGCTAAGGTGCATTGCTCCCACGTGATGTATTGCTCTTGAGGAATATACTAGTTTTCCTCGTGCTCCCTTTCGTCCATGTGAAAGGGACGAGCGGAGTTGGCTCACCCTATCTGAAGAGCCTTGCACTCTAGATTTGGCCTATTAGTTCTAATAGTAATGAGGGGTGGAGGGGGGATGATATAATCGCGTGCCCCCTCCTTATGAACCCTATGCTGCTCTAGCGCTTCATCGTGCAATGGCCACTCATAATGAGTGTCTAAGGGAGCCTTCCCATGTGTGTACTCCTCCTAAGAGGGTCTGTGTTGAACGGGAGTGCCCCTTAAAGGGGTGCCTCTATAGTCCTTTTCTGTAGTGGCATAGTGTGGACTATGTTGTGGGTCAAGTCGCCAAGGTGGTATAACCAAGTCCTTGGGGCTGTAACGGAGGCGACTTGTGCCTCCTTGTATACTTTTCATAGCTTCTGCCCGTGATTGGGCTTGGCTACGGGTATACACCATGGTGGTGGTTTTTCTAAAAAAACACATATATTTTTATTTCCTTTACAATTTTTTATGCTATACCAAACAAAATGGGACCACACAAACAAAGAAATGATTATCTTGTTTACAGATTAAATGTGTGTCCTAGACCTGGTTCAGTGTGTTTGATTTTTGTTATGTAAATCTTGTAAAGAGAAATTTGTTATACATGCACAATGAGGGCTCTTGTATCTCCAAAATGGTCACCCCTTCAATATACCATTGCCAGGCCGTTATATCGAACCTCTTAATATACCCGCCCTTACGTGAGGAAAACTATTGGTATGCGAGAGAAAAACAGTAAGTGGAACATAGACGATACGAAAGGGGGATCACTCTATTTTTGACACCTACCATAGAAGACTTATCCTCATGCACGGGGAATAACCCCCACTACACTTGGTCAGCTTTCGTCAGGATTTATGTCTAGCAACAGTCGCGATCAAGGTATATGTATGCAAAATCCAAGCCAAGGTGGTGATGAAATCCACCGTTGGTCTTGATCAAGTGTTGGGGTATTAAGACCAACTCCTTGATGTTAACTTTATTAGGTGGTGTGTGTGGTTCCTTTTAATCATGTAAAGAAAGAAAACATACAACAAAAGATGATTTTCACTAATGCAATGCTTTAAAGTATGTTTTATCTTTCAGAGACAATTAGTAGCAAAAAGGAAATCACAAAACCTAACTAGAACTGAAACCTATAATGAGGACTTGCCAATTGTGCAAGTATCATGCAAGAAAACAAAAAAAAATGCACTCCTAATCAAGTTCCTTCCATTTAATTTACTCTATGTTTTTATTTTTTATTTTATCGCAAGAAAGGAAAACAAACTACTTAATCTTTCTATGCAAGTGTCTGAAAACAAAGCAAAGAAAATAAAAAATTGCAGAAACAGAAAGTAGAAAAATATAGAGGATGTCTAGAAGGCCTATCTCTTCTCTGTCTAAACCAGATGCCTCTGAGTTTCTACTCAGAAAATGCACAGAGCTCTAATCATCCTGGGGTGGGACGAATAGCATGTCTGCATTCGTCACAAGGTGGGACGAATGCGTATTCATCCAGGGGTGGCACGAGTAGCAGTCCAGTGCCCGAATGAATAACACCTGCAAAGAAAAACCACAAAATTTGGATCAAAAAATTGATCTTAATAGCAAGGGATAGGGTCCCACCATGATCGCCATTGAAATCGAATGCAGAAGGACAACGTACCAATGTGATGCAAACAAAAATGGATACAGATGCTAAGTCCTACGAATGCGAAGAGCAATGCATGAAGGGAATGATGTATAAACAAGATGTGAGCAAAACAAAGTAGGGCCTCTTTTATTAATGTTTGCTTTTAATCTGATTATAATACGTCCTCCCTCTAGGGCTCAGAACATTTGATACAGTTCATTACATCAATGGATGATACGCTTCAAGTGTCTTCCGCATGCCCACATTCGAAATGGGCAGGCCAAAGTTGCCGCCACTTGTGTCCATGTGTTCGTCATTCCTTACTACTCCTCTGGTGTTCCTGGCAGTGAGATCCTACAAAAAAAAAAAATAGCAAATAGTTAATAGCATATGCGGATATAGGAAAACATGCAATCCCCAAAGCCTCCGGCTAGTCAATATATAAAAGAATGAAATGATGGTCAGAACATGTCATAATGAATTCAAACTTTTATAGAGGCATGGGGACATCATCAGGGACACATTGCAAAAAGAATAGTCAAGAAATCATGCACAGGTTTCTAATTGCTCCGGGGTGGGACGCTGGGGACTGTCACAAAAAGTGCAAAAGTGACCTTGCAAATGTCCTTCCCAGAGACCTCCAAAAATCTTGCAAACTTGGGGTTAGACTAAAAGGGGCATTTTGAGATGAACCATAAGGTCATATTTAGCAGATTCTGCCCAGATTGTCCTGTATCTGAAGGTGCTCCCTGTAGGTTAGTAAACACATAAAATGATAAAAACAAGGTCAAATCATGTCAGAAAGCAATGAAACTTGGACAACAGCATAAGTACATCAGATACAACATAATGCAAAAATAATAGTAAAGAAATCATGCATAGATTTCTAATCGCTCCGGGGTGGGGCGATTAGGACTACAACAGTGCGGGGGGCACCCGGGGGCAAGACGCCCATCGTTTGGGACCTAGTTTTGGCACCAATCCAAGTGGGATGGGTCCAAAACCTCCTAGGGGGTTGTGTCAACGATTTTGGTGTGGGATTGTGGCCGATTGCTTGGGTTTTGGATCCGGATTGCGTTCCTAGTGTTCACCCGATAACCTCTTCCAAAAGAGAAATTAGGGATGTAGGAAGCACAAAGAGGAATGGGGGTACAATTTGGCAGCACTTCATTGCTCCAAATGCTCTAGCCCTGTTCTCCTTTGGGTGGAGGAGGCTCACATTTTTATAGACCTAAGGGTCTCCTTTGAATGCGCATGCGAAGGCACCACTTGGCTCACCATGCCTCTTGGAGGGAGGGAAGATTCCTCCATGATTTAGAGCCTCCATGATCAGGGCATGCTTGACTGAAGTCTCTCTCTCTGATTTGAAACCGTTCCTTACAATTGCATGCCTTGAAGGTGAAGTTGGGTGGTGGATCTGGGCTGCCATTTGTCAAGGCTTGACTTTTTGCCAGTCAAACCTGCTAATCGTCCCACCCTGGAGCGATTGCTGCTAATCATCATGGGGTGGGGTGAATATGATTCTAATCGTCCCAGGGTGGGATGAGTAGGGAGCAAAGTGCTTAGAAGGTGCCAAATTGACCTCCGACCTACCCGAATTTATTTAGGAGTGGTTAGGACCACTGTTTAACCTCTGGAGGCTGCCCTAGGGGGTATGTATGCCAATTCGGTCAGTGCTTGTAGTCACATAATCGGATTGGTGCTGTTTTGGTTTCTATAGATTCAATACAATCAAGATATCTTTATTGGAGCATCACGGAAATATGCATCACCTTGACATTGAAGGATAAGAGTTCTTAGGTGTAACCTAAGCTGTAGTAGAGATTAATCATCAGAAGTTTGAGAAGCTTCCTACAATAGATAGAGAAGATTTTCATCTTCAAGTGCAAGAAGAAGACATAGAGCTTTCATCAACTAGGGATTGATTTAAGTTGCAATCTATTATTAAAGTTTAAAGTCTTTGAGAGAGACCTTGATAGAGATAGATAGATTAAGGTTATTTGTTCTAGAATTTAATTCAAAATAGAGGTAGTCTATGATAAGATTTAAGGTCTTGAAGATAAACCTTGACATATTTGATTCAGGTCTTGAAGGTAAACCTTGACATAGTAGATTTAGGTCTTGAAGGTAAACCTTGATAGAGAAATATTTAGGTCTTGAAGATAGACCTTAACAATTGGCTTGACATTGATAGCCATGTAAAAGTTTTAGTAAATAAGTTTTCATAGATTGAGAATATTTCGGGTCATTTAGAGATCTTGATAGTACAAATTCAAGAGGAAGAGATACTCTTCAAATAAAGAGCTCCATAATGAAGATGTCAAGCCCTTATTAGTGAAAGAGAAGAGGCCATATACAAGCCCATTATTAAGAAAGAGAAGGCTTGAATATAGGTATTATATGTAGGTTAAGGAAAATGTTGGAAATTTGAGTTAATTTGAGGCATTTTATGTTGTCATTGATGTCACATGGATCACATTTGGTTTTGGTGGCCAAAATATTTCATAAATAAGCATTTATGATATTTTGGAAAGCATGGCTATTTACAAGGTTTTTATGAAAACCAAGGCAGGAAAAATAAAAGGTTTTATTTAAACCATGGTGGGCTTATGTGGAAAGGGATTTTCTTAAAAGCCAAGGTGGAATTTTGTTTCATCGAAAAAGGACCTCCGATGATGAAGATATTAAAGTTTAAAGTTTAAGTTTAAATTAATGGAGGCTCGACCTATGTGCAATTAATGGAGGTTGGCATATATATACATGTAAAGGTTTCAATTTATTTCGGAAAGTGGGCATATTATATATCGTCGAAAATCTTATTTTGAGGGCTATTTGACTAACTTATTTAGAAGGAGAAATAAGGTGTGTGTAAAGATATATTTCTTATTTTTCAAAGGGGTTCCAAAAGTGAAGTTTGCCTTGTTCTTTTTCAAGAGGATTAATTCTTTCATGAGGTGACAAGGTATGCAATATTGTGATTTATTTTATTTTATGGTATAAGTAGTTTTGGGAATGAAAAGGTTATGCAATGTTTTTATTTATTTTATTTTATGGTACAAGTGGTTTTAGGAGAGATAAGGAAGTTGTGCAATTAAAGGCCTTGGTGATAATTATTGGAAAGTGGAGTAATGTTGATTATTTTATGATCTACTAACCCTTGTGAAGATTGGCAAAATAATTTTATGATTGTGGCAGATTTATAAAGAGGTTTTTTCATCTTCATAAAAGGTATGGGCACATTCTTCTATTGATTATTTATGGTGGTTGATTTTTGAAATATCATTGGAGGGAAAAGGATTGTTTGTGGTTTCCTTTTCGAAAGTGGTTGGTTGAATGCTTCAAGGTTTTCTAAATTGAGAGTTGTGTTTAAACCTTGTTTGATAAGCATAGTTGTTGAAGCCCATTGGTTGTGAAAGAAATTGAGTTAGAAAAGAATATGAGTATCATTGTTATGTGAGATTTGTGGTTGAGCATTGTTGGAAACATTTGAGTTGGTTGATACATACTTGGACTAGGGTTGTGTGAGAGAGAGTTGTCCCTTGTGGTGATTGGTTGAGTTGAGTTGATTGAGCCTAGTCAAGTGATATGTGAAGTGATTGTTCAAGTCCTATGAAATAAACTATACCATTATTATAATTTGGGTTGAGAGTAATATTAGAACATATTGAGTCTCTAACAATTCTATTTATGCTTCTATAAGATTGACTTGAGTTGAGTTGAGATTTATTTGAATTAAGTTGAGTTGAGATTGAGATTAGGACATATTGAGTATCTAAAAATTCTCTTTATGCTTCTATGAGTTTATTTGAGTTGAGCTAAGTTGAGATTGATATTAGAACATATTGAGTCTCTAACAATTCTTTTTATGCTTCTATGAGTTGATTTGAGTTGAGTTGAGTTGAGATTGAGACTAGAACATATTGAGTCTCTAAAAATTCTCTTTATGATTCTATGAGTTGAGTTGAGTTAAGATCATTGTGGATCGTTGTTGCCATCCATTGAAGAGTACATTGCCATTCATTGTTGAGTTCATATTTGAGCTTTGTCTTGATAGATTTGTGGATGAGATTTGAATGCTACTTGAGCATGATTGATTGGGCCTTTGAGAAGGCATTTGTGGACAGTTTTGAGAAAGCTTTGTGGACAATTTTGTGGATAGATTTATGGACAAAGTTTAGAGAATATTTGGGCAAGTTCTTGGTGAGCTTGCTAGAGCAGAATTGGGCAAGTTCTTGGTGAGCTTGCTAGAGCAGATTTGGGCAAGTTCTTGGTGAGCTTGCTTGAGAATATTTGGACAAGTTCTGTGTGAGCTTGTTATTCATATTTGGACAGGTTCTGTGTGAGCTTGTTATTAAGCATTGGATAAGTTATGTGTGAGCTTTGTTGAGCAAGTTGCAGCAAAAGTATTGTCATTGTTGTCAACACAGTCAGATAGATCAGTTGATGAAGTATACAGGAGTTAAGAGGTTCTTCAGAGTATGTACAGTGATTATCCAAAAAATTTGAAGTGACCCATATGCTAAAAATGCTAAAAATCAAAAGAAAATCACAAGGAAGAAAACTGTCGCGATATCGCGACATGTTGAGAAGGAAGAAAATTGTCACGATATCGCGACATGTTGGAAGGAAGAAAACTGTCGCGATATCGCGACATGTTGAGAAGAAAGAAAACTGTCACGATATCGCGACATGTTGAGAAGAAAGAAAACTATCGCGATATCGCGACATGTTGGAAGAAAGAAAACTATCGCGATATCGTGACATGTTGAGAAGCAAGCAAAACTGTCACGATATCGCGACATGTTCGGAGAGAAAGCGCAAGCAAGCAAAAATGTCACGATTTCGCGACATGTTCGAAGAGAAAGCACAAGCAAGCAAAACTATCGCGATTTCGTGACATATTGCAAGAGAGAAAGCGCAAGCAAGAAAAAGTGTCACGATTTCGCGACATATTGAAAGAGAAAAAGGCAAGTAGAAAAAGTGTCACGATTTCGCGACATATTGCAAGAGAGATAGTACGAAAGAAAAAGGTGTCGCGATTTCGCGACATGTTTCATTTTCACGGGCCAAAGCAAAGAGAAAGAGGAGAGAGAAAAAGGTGTCGCGATTTCGCGACATGTTTCATTTTCGCGGGCCAAAGCAAAGAGAAAGAGGAGAGAGAAAAAGGTGTCGCGATTTCGTGACATGTTTCATTTTCGCGGGCCAAAGCAAAGAGAAAGAGGAGAGAGAAAAAGGTGTCGCGATATCGTGACATGTAGCATTTTCGCGGTCCAAAGCGAAGATGAAGGCAGAAAAGGAAAAGTGTCACGATATCGTGACATGTCGCATTTTCACGACTTGAAAAGTGCAGGAAGACAAAAAAGGAAAAGTGTCACGATTTCACGACATGTCGCATTTTCGCGACTTGAAAAGTGCAGGAAGACAAAAAAGGAAAAGTGTCACGATTTCGTGACATGTCGCATTTTCGCGACTTGAAAAGTGCAGGAAGACAGAAAAGGAAAAGTGTCACGATTTCGCGACATGTCGCATTTTCGCGACTTGAAAAGAGCAGAAAGGCCGAGAAGAAAAAGTGTCGCGATATCGCGACATGTCGGGTTTTCATGACCCGAAGGCAAGAGAAAGAGCTAAGGAGAAAAAGTGTCGTGATATCGCGACATGTCGGGTTTTCGTGACCCGAAGGCAAGAAAAAGAGCTAAGGAGAAAAAGTGTCGCGATATCGCGACATGTCGGGTTTCGCGACCCGAAGGCAAGAGAAAGAGCTAAGAAGAAAAAGTGTCGCGATATCGTGACATGTCGCGTTTTCACGACCCGAAGGCAAGAGAAAGAGCAAAGGAGAAAAAGTGTCGCGATATCGCGACATGTCACATTTTCGTGACTAACGAAGGAGAGAGAAAGGAAGAAGGCAAAAGTGTCACGATATCGCGACATGTATTTTCGTGGGTACATGCCAAGAAAAGCAGCAAGGAGGCAAAAGTGTCACGATATCGTGACATGTGTTTTCGTGGGTACAAGCCGAGAAGAGGACAAAGAGACAGAAGTGTCACGATTTCGCGACAGGTCACTTCGACACGAGCTAAGAAGAGAAACCAGTCGAAAGAAGATATGTGATAGTTAACTAAAGTCGGTACGACAGTTACAGGTGCAGTTATAGAAGAAGTCGATACGACAGTTATAGGTACAGTTAACTGAAGTCGGTACGACAGTTACAGGTGCAGTTATAGAGAAATATCATACAACTAAAATAAGAATAGTAAACTAAAGTCAGTTCGATAGTTACAGCAGTTACGGGTTGCATGCGTAAATATGGAAGTTAAAAATAGAGTCAAAACTTTGTTATAAAAGGAGGTCTACGTGGAGAATTAAAGATATGTTAAAACAGAGTGAAAGCGCTTGGGATTAACACGAGGCGGATTTAATCTTGCGAAGAGAGCAAGAGGAGAGCGAGAGAGGTGTGCGGTATGTGAAGCACGAGGAGAGTGCGCTGGAGCCGAGCGAGCACAGTGTGTGTTGTGTGAAGAGTAAGAAATGTTGAGAAAGCAATAGACCAGTCAGGGTCTTGTAAAAGTGAAGGCATCTTTATGTCAATCTTCTAGTTTCAGAACAGAAGTCCAAGTTGGTGCTTGGCATCAGGGGTTGGTGCTCCTTCCAGTTGGTGCTGGTAAATCAGGGGTTGGTGCTCCTTTCTGTTGGTGCAGATAAACCAGGGGTTGGTGCTCCTTCCAGTGGGTGCTGGTAAATTGATTGTAAAATTGGTATTTTGCAAAGACTAGATTTGGACGGGAGTCCAAGCAGTCATTTTTGAGGAGTAGCCAAATTGGTGAACCTCGTTACATCGTGTGTTGTGGAATGCTCTCTTGTTATACTTGCTTTATCTGATTTTAAGTTTTCATTGTTTCGGCATTAAGAGTTGTAGATTTGAATTTAAATAGCTACACTGATTCACCCCCCCTCTCAGTGTCATTGTGAGACTATCAATTGGTATCAGAGCCAAGTTCCCTTATCAGGCTAAATCAGCTAGGGTTGATCTTGGATTAGTACGCAATGGGTAAGAAGAATAGATCCTCCTCAAATAAGGCATCTCAGTCAGTTTCAATTTCTGTGGAAGAGAAAATTGAACCAAAAAAAATAGAAGTGAATTCTAAAGTATGTGATGAAAACCTTGAGCCTGAAGTAGATCTAGAAGGTGAGTTGATCACTGCACTTGAAGAATTGGGTATAGAAAAGAAAAAGAACAAAAGACTATCCAAGAAGTTGGAAGAATATGGGGATAATATTGAAGATCTCTTCTTACAAATTCAGAAAGCCAAGAAAATAGAAGAAGCCTTGAAGTCACGCCTGGATGATAAAGGCGATGTATGTAGCAAACGTGAAGAGGAATCTAACAAAGTTATTAGTGATCTAAAGCTACAAGTAGAAGAGTCCAAAAGGATTGAAGAAACTCTCAGGTCACAGATCAATGAGAAAGAGATTGTCTGCTGCAAACAAGAAGAGGAGATTATTTCATTGAGGAAACAACTAGAAGAGGCCAATACAAATCTCAAATTTGAGAAGAGCACAGAGTTGCTAGATAAAATGATAAGGCAACAAAGAAGCCCAATGGTTAAGCTTGGTCTTGGATGTGAAGCTGAACAACCTTCATCTTCTAAGTCTGCAGAGAAGAAGAAGTCCACTGCTGAAGGATCAAAGCAAGAAAAGCTTGAAGCTGAATCTTCAAAAGGAAGAAAATCTCAAAGGAGATCTACAACAAAGCAACCACAACAAAAGAGGTTCTATCACTCTCACTCTATTCATAATAATGCTTTTAATGGCTATTGTTTTAGATGCAACCATTATGGTCACAAGGCAATTTATTGTGGATTGAATAATAGATCAAAGAGTTATGCTGGTAGAAATACATCTGTTATTCCGGTTGAACACCATGTGCAATGTTTTAAATGTAATGGTCATGGGCACATAGCAAGGTTTTGTCCAAGAATTTTTGTGTCTAATCTAAGGCAAGACAGTAGATTTCATCAGACACAAAGAATGCAACACAGACAGGGAAGAAATCATGTGCATCAAAGAAAGGAAAATAATCATCCATCAAGGATGCACAAGAGACAACCACCCAGTAGAAATGGTTTTTCACCTTTGATGGATTATGCAGTAGAATGTTATAACTGTCATAATTTTGGGCACACTACAAGAAATTGTCGAAGTACATTTGCATCTAATCAATTTCAGGGAAGAAAATTTCAACCAAATGGAATGAGACAAAATAGAAGATTTCTCGAAAAACATGCACAAGCTACTGAAAAAGAAAAGTCAAAACAAGAGCCCAAAACTGTAATCAAACCAGAGTGGAGAAAGAAAGAAGAAAGGGAATCGTATCTCCTTGGACTGAAGGAGACTACTCCGCTATTGCACTAAGCAACTCCATGTAGCACATCCTCAGGGGGAGCAATCTTGAAGTTTCATTTTAATGCTCCTATGTATTTGTTTGGTTATCTGAGGATGAAAGGCAAGTAGTCAGGGAAGTTGTCGTATAGTTGTCGAAGTGTGTTTTCAGTTCATGTAGTTGTTTTTGGAAGTGCCGTGAAGGGTGGTGATTAAATTGAGAGTTGTCATTATTGGAAGTATTGCTATATGTCATTGTTGTACTATTGATGGTTCTTACTGCCACTGTCCAAAGTTAAGGATTATAACAGTTCAGATAATTTGGTTAGTGAGAGAATGTTGCCCTAGCCGCATATATGTGTTTTCGATAAAAGCAGTGTGTATTTGAACTACACATTGACGTGAAGATTGTTAGATCTATTATGACGCTGTGGTGAAAAATATTGAAGTTTGATTATTGATTCATGTTTAGCTCATCAAGATGAGCAACTTTGCTTTGTGAATCATACCTATCCGAGGTCCAGAAGTATGAGTTTGAGTAAGGTGCACTATAGTTGGCTATGAAGTGTTTGACAAAATGTTGTCTCTTGATTCGAACAGTTGAAAGTAAGGTGTGACCAGCGGTGACTGTAGAAAACATAGACCAAGTTGAAAATGTAAAAAGGGATTTGGTTGGTGTTGTAGTACAGTGTTTGATGCTTGCACAAAGTTGGCAGCAAAATTGCAGTGTCGATACAGTGTTGGACAAAAGTTGGTACAAGTGTGAGTCACTTGACAATTTTTTTGACAGATGTGAAATCAGCATTTTTGAATGGGAAGCTTGAAGAAGAGGTTTTCGATGCAGCAGCTGATAGGCATTATCTGAGATAGAACATGCAGCACAGGTCGACGTGTCATGGAAGCATAAGCTGGCAGGTGCTGGTTTTGAAGCCTGTAACATTCCCAATCTACAGATAAAATAGAATCCATGTTGTGAGTACGTCTCAATTCATCTACCAATATCGATGGAGGACTATGGTAAAGATCTTCATGATCGTTATGAAAATTACTGCCAAAGAGTAGGTGGAAAGCGTGAGGTTCTTAACCAAAAATACATCACATCGTTTGGTATAAGAGAGCATCAATTTTCTCTAAAGAAGTAGTTGTTATCAAAGAGATGCCAGAGTCAAAGCAAACAGTGGTACTAGCACCCAGTTGGTCAAGAGTGCCAAGTGGCACATGCAAGGCAGAGACGTTGAGAAAATAGCAACGAGTTATAAGCATAGTGGTTGAAGCCCATTGGTTGTGAAAGAACTTGAGTTAGAAAAGAACGTGAGTATCATTGTTATGTGATATTTGTGGTTGAGCATTGTTGGAAATGATTGAGTTGGTTGATACATACTTGGACTAGGGTTGTGTGAGAGAGAGTTGTCCCTTGTGATGATTGGTTGAGTTGATTTGATTGAGCCTAGTCAAGTTATGTGTGAAGTGATTTTTAAAGTTCTATGAAATAAATTATTCCATCATTCTATGTTGAGTTGAGATTGAGGTTAGAACATTTTAAAGTCTCTAACAAATCTCTTTATGCTTCTGTGAAGTGGATTTGATTTGAGATTGCCATTCATTGTTGAGTTCATTTTGAGTACTACTTGAGCATGATTGATTGAGCCTTTGAGAAGGCCTTTGGGAAATATTTGAGGACAGTGTTGGGATAGATTTCTAGAGCAGATTTGGGCAAGTTCTTGGTGAGCTTACTAGAGTAGATTCGGACAAGTTCTGTGTGAGCTTGTTATTCAGCATTGGACAAGTTCTATGTGAGCTTGTTAAGCAGGTTCTGTGTGAGCCTATTGACAGAGTACAGAGGACAGAGTCTCAATGGATAGAGATCCAGCAACCAACACAGTTGAAGATAGATCTGAGTGAGGATTCTTCAAGTGGAGAGAGGTCCACCAGTTAGTAGCGGGTACCTTCATAATAAGTTGGGAGTGGTCATGCTTCCCAAGCATTGACTAGCAATCAGGACCACATTCTCAGGGGGAGCAATTATATATTTCATTATCTTTTTGCTCATGTTTGTAATTTTTGCTATCTGTAATAATTTGTGCCTGAGAATGTTGTGCATGGACTCAAGGGGAGTCTGGAGCAGCCCTTTGGTATTATTGTCAAAGGGGGAGAAGAATTACAGGAATTACAGGAGATTGCATGAGTGTTGCCAACAATTCCAAAGGGGGAGATTGTTGAGCAAGTTGCAGCAAAAGTATTGTCATTGTTGTCAACATAGTCAGACAGATCAGTTGATGAAGTATACAAGAGTTAAGAGGTTCTTCAGAGTATGTACAGTGATTATCCAGAAAATTTGAAGTGACCCATATGCTAAAAATGCTAAAAATCAAAAGAAAATCACAAGGAAGAAAACTGTCGCGATATCGCGACATGTTGAGAAAGAAAGAAAAACTGTCGCGATATCGCGACATGTTGGAAGAGAAGAAAGAAAAACCGTCGCGATATCGCGACATGTTGAGAAGAAAGAAAAATTATCGCGATATCGCGACATGTTGAGAAGAAAGAAAAACTGTCGCGATATCGCGACATGTTGAGAAGAAAGAGAAACTGTCGCGATATCACGACATGTTTGGAGAGAAAGCGCAAGCAAGAAAAACTGTCGCGATATCGCGACATGTTCGGAGAGAAAGCGCAAGCAAGCAAAACTGTCACGATTTCATGACATGTTCGAAGAGAAAGCACAAGCAAGCAAAATTGTCGTGATTTCGTGACATGTTGCAAGAGAGAGCGCAAGCAAGAAAAAGTGTCACGATTTCGTGACATATTGGAAGAGAAAGAGGCAAGTAGAAAAAGTGTCACGATTTCGTGACATATTGCAAGAAAGATTGTACGAAAGAAAAAGTGTCACGATTTCGCGACATGTTTCATTTTCGCAGGCCAAAGAAAAGAGAAAGAGGAGAGAGAAAAAGGTGTCGCGATTTCGCGACATGTTTCATTTTCACGGGCCAAAGCAAAGAGGGAAGAAAAGTGTCTTACATGTTTCATTTTTGCGGGCCAAAGCAAAGAGAAAGAGGAGAGAGAAAAAGGTGTCACGATTTTGCGACATGTTTCATTTTCGCGGGCCAAAGCAAAGAGAAAGAGGAGAGAGAAAAAGGTGTCGCGATTTCGTGACATGTTTCATTTTCACGGGCCAAAGCAAAGAGAAAGAGGAGAGAGAAAAAGGTGTCGCGATTTCGTGACATGTTGCATTTTCGCGGTCCAAAGCGAAGAGAAAATGCAAGGAGGAAAAAGTGTCGCGATATCGCGACATGTAGCATTTTCGCGGTCCAAAGCGAAGATGAAGGCAGAAAAGGAAAAGTGTCACGATTTCGCGACATGTCGCATTTTCACGACTTGAAAAGTGCAGGAAGACAGAAAAGGAAAAGTGTCACGATTTCGCGACATGTCGCATTTTTGCGACTTGAAAAGTGCAGGAAGACAGAAAAGGAAAAGTGTCACGATTTCGTGACATGTCGCATTTTCGCGACTTGAAAAGTGCAGGAAGACAGAAAAGGAAAAGTGTCACGATTTCACGACATGTCGCATTTTCGCGACTTGAAAAGAGCAGAAAGGTCGAGAAGAAAAAGTGTCGCGATATCGCGACATGTCGGGTTTTTGCGACCCGAAGGCAAGAGAAAGAGCTAAGGAGAAAAAGTGTCGCGATATCGCGACATGTCGGGTTTTCGCGACCCGAAGGCAAGAAAAAGAGCTAAGGAGAAAAAGTGTCACGATATCGTGACATGTCGGGTTTTCGCGACCCGAAGGCAAGAGAAAGAGCTAAGGAGAAAAAGTGTCGCGATATCGCGACATGTCACGTTTTCGCGACCCAAAGGCAAGAGAAAGAGCAAAGGAGAAAAAGTGTCGCGATATCGTGACATGTCGCATTTTCGCGACTAACGAAGGAGAGAGAAAGGAAGAAGGCAAAAGTGTCGCGATATCACAACATGTATTTTCGTGGGTACATGCCAAGAAAAACAGTGAGAAGGCAAAGTGTTGTGATATCGCGACATGTTGTATTTTTGCGGGTACATGCCAAGAAAAGCAACAAGGAGGCAAAAGTGTCACGATATCGTGACATGTTGTGTTTTCGCGGGTACAAGCCGAGAAGAGGACAAAGAGACAAAAGTGTCACGATTTCGTGATAGGTCACTTCGATGTGAGCTAAGAAGAGAAACCAGCCGAAAGAAGATATGTGACAGTTAACTGAAGTCGGTACGACAGTTATAGGTGCAGTTACAGAAGAAGTCGATACGACAGTTACAGGTGCAGTTAATGAAAGTCGATACGACAGTTACAGGTGCAGTTACAGAGAAATATCATACAGCTAAAATAAGAATAGTAAACTAAAGTCAGTTCGATAGTTACAGCAGTTACGGGTTGCATGCGTAAATATGGAAGTTAAAAATAGAGTCAAAACTTTGTTATAAAAGGAGGTCTACGTGGAGAATTAAAGATATGTTAAAACAAAGTGAAAGCGCTTGGGATTAACGCGAGGTGGATTTAATCTTGCAAAGAGAGCAAGAGGAGAGCGAGAGAGGTGTGCGGTATGTGAAGCATGAGGAGAGTGTGCTGGAGCCGAGCGAGCACAGTGTGTGTTGTGTGAAGAGTAAGAAATGTTGAGAAAGCAATAGACCAGTCAGGGTCTTGTAAAAGTGAAGGCATCTTTATGTCAATCTTCTAGTTTCAGAACAGAAGTCCAAGTTGGTGCTTGTTGGTGCTGGTAAATCAGGGGTTGGTGCTCCTTTCTGTTGGTGCAGATAAACCAGGGGTTGGTGCTCCTTCCAGTGGGTGTTGGTAAATTGATTGTAAAATTGGTATTTTGCAAAGACTGGATTTGGACGGGAGTCCAAGCAGTCATTTTTGAGGAGTAGCCAAATTGGTGAACCTCGTTACATCGTGTGTTGTGGAATGCTCTCTTGTTATACTTGCTTTATCTGATTTTAAGTTTTCATTGTTTCGGCATTAAGAGTTGTAGATTTGAATTTAAATAGCTACACTGATTCACCCCCCCTCTCAGTGTCATTGTGAGACTATCAAGATTGTTATTCAGCATTGGACAAGTTCTATGTGAGCTTGTTAAGCAAGTTCTATGTGAGCCTATTGAGCAGGTTCTTAGTGAGCCTATTAACAGAGCTTTGGAGGTGATAGAGTATAGTGGACAGAGTCTCAGTGGATAGAGATCCAGCAATCAGCACTGAAAACAGATTTGAGTGAGGAGTCTTCAAGTGGAGAGAGGTCCACAAGTCAGTGCAGTAGAGAGACAAAGTCTTCTAGAAGATCATATAGCCAAAGCAGAAGGGGAAAGAGTTCTCCTGTGGAAGAGATCCACGAACACATCTCCTTTGGACATAGATCCATAAACATTGTAATTGGAAATGATTCCCAAAGAGATTGATTGAGAAAGTTTTAATAAAATATTTTCTCCATGGAGTACCTCACATTGGGGAAACCACATTAAATCTTGTGTCTTAATTGTGTGTGGTGACTTGTGCTCTTGCTTACTACTGCTATCTAAGTTATTAATGCACACTGCTATATTTGGTTATTGCAATTAAGGACATTAATTGATATTGGTTTGGAAAGAAAGTAAAAAGTGGTCTTATACTGTTCACCCCCCTCTCAGTATAAGCTTGTGTTCTTTAGAAAAGAGGTCGAGTTATAGAGGACATCATAATATTCAAGGAAATAGGCTATTAAAGAAAGGCCTTGATAAAAGTTTCAGAGAATCAAGATTTTGGTAGCCATATAGAGTTTTGGAGAAGAGAAAGATTAAGTGCAAAGATTAATATTCAAGTACAGTAAAGAGGTAGAGCAAGCATAAGCATTCAAAATTCAGAGGTAAATTCAAGAGACATTAATAAGAGAGAAGCTTATACCATCTTCTAAAAAAGAGAAAGAATCCATCCAACTCTTGGCAATGAAAGTAGCCAAAGCATTCATGTGATTAGAAGCTATAGAAAAAGAATAGTCTAGAAGTGAAGCAACAAGCGAAGAAAGAGAAGTTGAGATACACAGGTTTGAAACAATGGCTAGTAATAGTGAAGGGTTAGTGAAAAGAGAAGCAAAGCAACTCTATAAAGAGCATTTGAAAAAATAGTTTGTAACAACATTTAAGAGCATTTGAAATAGCAGTTTGGGAGCTCTTGTAATAGAGGTTTAAAATTCTATAACAACAACAACAAAGTGGTTTTCGTACAATAGCAAAATAGTGCATCAAAGCCTTGAAACTAAGCTAAGAGGCTAAATACAATAGCGCCCAATTTTCAACACTAAATGTCAAAGCAAAAGACGTCTGAATGCCAATGCTAAAGGCACTTGAACATAAGAGAAAGAGTTAGCACCCTGCATTGTTTTAAATTTGTTTACAAACTCATTAAAAGCATGAGAAGAAATAAACTTTGGAAATTGGTGACACACAACAACAAGGAACAATGGTTTGATTTGGAATGCATTAGAAAAGTGATGCATCTTGGTTTGCATGAAGTGTCAATTCGTAATGACAATGGAAAGGTGATAATTGAGCCATTTGAGCGCATATTCCAACTAAAGCACCTAAGTGTTATAACATCTTATTGGTAAAACAATACTACATAAGTTAACCTAATTTGTAACGCCCTTCTTACATGCCATATTCTAAAATGGTTCACTCTTGGAGACACGAGGCAACCTACACAAGATCTATAAGATATTTTGCCTACATTGAAGTGAGCATTCAAAACCCAAGCAGAACATAAACTTAAGCGCACAAGTTGACAAAGGTATATTTTTTGAATTTCTAAGGTTTCCATACAGTTTCATTTAATTAGGAGCTATAAGGTTTTTTTATAAGGTTATAATCAAATTAGAATTAAGTGGAGAGATAAGAAGTATTTATAAGGTTTTATAAAGTAGAAAATTATTTAATTAGAGTTTTTAAGTTTTGAATTCGGAGTGATAATTTAGATTAGTGATAAAAGCAATTATTTTTTCTGAAATTATTTTTGGAGTTATATGTTTTTAATTTGAAGCTTTATTTAATAGTTTTTTGAGAAATCAAAGCTTATTGATTTTTTTTGTAAATTAATTAAGTTGGGAGTCAAAAGGTTTACAACTTCAAACCGAGGAAATTAATTTTGCAAAATTCATAATTTCTAAGTTTCTAAATATTAGGGAGATATAAGGAATTCTACTTCATAAATTTTTTCTAATTTAGAAACTTTGATTTATTTAAAACTGGGGAGACATGAGGTTGTCAACTTCAAAGGAACATGGCAAAGAAAAAATAAATGATAAGAAAAATGATAAAAAATTAGAAATACAAAAACATGAATTGTCAAAAATAATTGAAGAAGAAAACTTATGTTTTTAAGAAGAACAAATATACATTCAATATGACTCACTAGAAGAGACTAAGGAAATGTTGCAAAATTTAAAATATTGTACTCAATACATGATAGCAAAAATTTAAGGACAAAAGGGGAAGAAAGTAGAGAGGGGAGGGCTCTGGTCCCTCCCCTGCTCCCCCTCCCATGGCTCCTGGTTCCTGCCCAGCCCCTGGCTCAACCCAGGTCATCCCTCTTGGGGAGTGGTTGTTTGCAGATGATCTCTTGGGGGGAGATCCTTCTCCACTATCTGCGCCCCTCCCGACCGGATAGGGTTTCCTTGGTTGTTTTTTTAGACTGGTGCTTCCCAGGGATCCCTGTTTGGTTGGGGATCCCTTCCCTTTTTCCCTCAGGCTTCCCCCTGGGGTTTTTTGTAGGTTATTCGCGTGGATCTGGTCCCCTGCGTTTCTCGGTGCGGTGGAGGTGATGATTTAGGGTTTGGATAGCTTCCCCCTTTTTCTTGTGAATCCTCGACGGGCTCTATGCTTGGACGAGATTCTTGGTCCCTCGGCGGGCTCTGTGCTTGGACGAGATTCTTGGTCCCTGCTGCTGGGATCCTCTTTTGTTTTCCCGAGGCGGGTTCCTTGTGGTGCAACTCTCTGGTCACTTCTTGATGGGCTGGATCCTCTCTGTGCTGGCTGTCATCTTCCTGCAGGATGGCTCTCGCTGAACTGAATGTTTTACCGGTGGGCGGGATGGTTTCTCCACAGGGCGGGATCCACCAAATCTGTCGGTTTTCCTGTGAGGCGGGATCCTTTCTTTTCTGCTAGTTTCCCGGTTGGCGGGATTTCCCTGTTGCTTCCCGCTATGCGGGACTGTTTGTGGTGGTTTTGACTGCTTCTCGCGAGGCGGGATTTTATTGTAACGGTTTTTCTGTGCTTCCTGTTGGGCGGGATCTTCTCGATGGTGGTTTTTGGCTACTCCCCGCTGGGCGGGATCTCCAAAACTACTTTCTTTCTTATTTGTTTATTTCCTGCTAAGAGGGATTGTTTCATGCTTACTATTACCGCTGGGCGAGATTTCTGTTTTGGTGTTCAGTTTCAAGGGATTGATGCCCTAGACCCATTGCTTATGTAATCAGGTTTTGGGATCCTTGTTAAAACCCGCTATAAATACAAACACTTATAACTATCAAAAAAAAAAAATTTAAGGACAAAAGGATACATCAATGAAGGAAAAAATAATCTTACAATCAGTCATGAGAGAAGCCAAAGATGAAAAAAATTCAATGCTTGGAAATTATCTAAGTTCAAAACTTGATGAAGCAGTTGACGACTCTAAAGATGTTTTCACATTACCTAATGATATAGGAAAGATAATTTATATGACATTACTTTCTAAGGCAAGAATATAAAACAAGATGAAATGACTAAAGATATGAAGAATAAGTTTGTTGACATTACCAGTGAAGCAAGAAAAGGAGAATTTTTAATACTTCAATACTGCATACAAAGTATTCTTAATGATGCTAATGATTGTTATGAAAAAATTGTTACTATAACTGTTAGTTTATGGAAAAACAATCTACAAGGTAATAATCACTCCAAATGTTGCCAAAGTAAGAAAATAAGGAAAGGTTGAAGAATTAGGGAACAAACCAATGATGAAAGATATTTGTTGTGATACAAATGATTTAAGGCCTATGATGGCAAATGAATGTTGTGATACCATAGAATTAAAATCAATGACTACTAATGCATCTTATGATACTAGTGTTCTTCAACAATATATAAAAGAAAATTGTGATTCAAGCTTTGATACTTTCGACTTGGAATTCATAACAAAGACAAAGGAACTTGATAGAAGAATAGATATTGCATGTGATTCAAATACTATAGTTCATGAAGACAAAAAGTGTACAAACAATGTGTGTGACAAAGAACATTGTAATGAAAAATTTAAACATTTAGAAAACAAATGTGAACATTATGGTAGGCATGGACATAAGATAGAAAGATATTGAAATTTTCGTTGTTGCAAAATTTGTGGAGGTACTAATCATTCTCAAAAATATTGTTGGTACAAAGAAAATAATATTTTTGAATGGATATACACAATGACAAGAAAAGCTCTTAATGGATTTCCTCAAAAATATTTCTCAAAATTTAGATATGAGCACAAGAAAGGTATGAACTTCTTCAACAACAAATTTAGAAGAAAAATAGTAGCAATGCCAAAGTTAGAACTCAAAGTCATGCAAGAATGTGAACCTGATGAAGAGAGCAAAGCAAGGTCAGGTATTAGGATCGATTGAAGGACGAAGACCATAATTGAAGAATAAAGTCTTCAATAACCAAATAATGTAATAAATGGGGGTGATGGATAATATTATATTATTTTCTACATGATAATGTACCCTCATGGTACATCTTGTAAATATTAGATTAGGATTGTGTCTTAGATTAGTGTGTGAGTAAATATGTTATGTAATGCAATAATGTGCAAGAAATGCATAAGCGTCGTGTGTGCAAGTGTCAAGTGTGTAGATGTGCACAAGTGTCTCATATGTAAGTGTCCATAAGTGTTCTTAGATCAGTAAGTGTTATGTGAAAAGTCATGTCTAGGTGTGCATACAAGATAGAGTCATGTGTATGCAAGTGTTAAGTAGATAATCCAAGAGTCATGAGACTTGGTATATGGAAAGGAAGAGTCAAGCATACAAAGAGTCATCCTACTATGTCTATATATTACTCCATAGAGGACATCATTTATATCACCTACATTGTCTACATAGTGAGTGTAGAAAGCATAGGATAACCGCCCTCTTAGGTCTAAACTGCCCTCTTAGGTCTAAGAGGATGACTTAGGCAATCCTAAGAGGGCAATTTAAAACCACCCTCTTAGGGTCTCAATGAACAAAAAAAATTATAAAGACCACAATAAAAGCCTAGGTTGCATTTTGGTTGAGCATTTCACAACGTGCATCAACGAAGGTAGAGCTAGCTAGGGCTTTGAGCAACATTTAGGTTGAGCATTTTTGCAATGCGTGATGGAGGTAGAGCTAGCTAGGGCTTTGAGTAGTATTTCATTTGAGAATTTTGTAGTGTGTGATGGAGGTAGAGCTAAGGCTTTAAGCAACATTTCGATTGAGCATTTTGCAATGCACAACGAAAATAGATCTAGGGCTTTGAGTAAAATTTTGGTTGAGCATTTCATAATGCATGATGGAGGTAGAGCTAGGGATTTGAGCAGAATTTCATAGCACGTGATAGAGGCAGAGCTAGGGCTTTTGCAGCATTGTTTACTATTTTTTGTTTTAAAGAAATCATTCACTAGTTTAGGTTTGAGGATTTCTTCTTCTTAGGGTTTTTCATATTCATATTTTTATATTAAAACCCACAACGTTTTATTTTAAAATAAATCATTCACTGGTTTAGGTTTGAGGATTTCTTCTTCTTAGGGTTTTTCATATTCATATTTTTATATTAAAACCCACAGTGGCTTCTTGTTTCTTGTTATTATTGAAAAGGAGAATTACTGTGTATTTGGCACCTTGAATGAATATGGTTATGAGTTTTTCTATGTTGGTCTACTAAAAATTATGAACATGCCTATTTTTTGTGCTTTGGTGCTCTCCATTTCCTCACAACTTCATACACGTTCAATATGTGTATCATTTATGATGAGGCACACATGCTTTACACTCCAGGATTGTAATATTGACTCATTTTAAAGCTACATGCAAGGTCACATAATCGACTCGTGTTAGACAACAATAAAGAGAAATTATTAGGCAACAGGGTACAAGCTCAAGTTCCAAAGCTTTTTTTTCCTTCCCTTTCAAATAAAGTTTTATTGCTTTCCTTTATTCTACTTCTTCCTAAAATGGTTGTGGGATAAGCAGTTCATTTGCATCGATGAGGAAACCCTTTTCAACTTTATCCTAGTATGTACGAGTTTAGGGTTTTGAATATGTCCCCTCAACATTCTATTTTAAAAGAAATCATTCACTAGTTTAGGTTTGAGGATTTCTTCTTCTTAGGATTTTTCATATTCATATTTTTATATTAAAACCCACAGTGTTCTGTTTTAAAAGAAATCATTCACTGGTTTAGGTTTGAGGATTTCTTCTTCTTAGGGTTTTTCATATTTATATTTTTATATAAAAAATTTGCCATCAATGTGAGGTTGTTCATCTATTTAGCCAATTCTTGTGTGTCATCTTCTAGACAATTAAAATTTTGAATTTTGTGAAAAAATGAGATCATCAAAATTGGCCACCCCTATAAAATCTTCCTACTTGGCCTAATTCTTGGTTTAGTTCCTCTTTCTAAGCCTCTATTTTTTAAATAAATATGTCCCATTTTGGCCTATCCCTTAAAAACATCGAGATCTTCATGAATTCATGGTGGCATTCAAAGACTGTACCATCTTGGGCCTTAACCTTTTGCTCATGCACCTCTTCATATTATTCTTTGAACTACTAGAGAATGGGATATATTTTGGCCAATCTATCATTTGTTTGCTCTATCAATATCTTCATACTTTCTACTAAACTATAATAGAGTTAATGCTCTTGAAGGTTTGGTCGAGGCTTTTTAGCTCACTTTGTAGTTTATCATACACTTGTTCTTTCTATTCTTGTCAAAAAAGCAAAAAAACCAACTATTTAAAAAACAACTACTTTTTCAACCTTGGGAACCACTTTTGGAAGGGCTAATAGTTTCTCCTTGAGCTATCTTATTTTTACTTGTAATTGTTGCTTTTTTGTTCTCATTTTTTTTACATAATTTTTTTTTGTGGGTCATGCTCCATCATGTGGACTCTTGCTTGTGCTCTTAGAATCATATCTATACTTGAGGGTGATTGATGTTTGAAAGCAATTCAGCTGTATTATGGCTTGTTTAGTGATTTTACATACATTTTTATATTGTCTGCCTTGACAAAACTCCTTTCATTAGTATTGTCAAAGTTATTCTTGCTCACATGTTTCATATTTTGCTTACCTTTCAACTGGCATTTAGAGACATCTGCATTTGCAACAACAACTATTTTCTACTAAATAGACTTAGGCCTAGATAAATAACTGGGAAAATCAGCCTCTTCAACTCCATTCTTGTTAACCAAACTCATATGACCTTGAATAGGATGTTCAGGATGCTTACCGTCTTGCTCATTTGGAAAATTCTTTATTTGTAGAACTAGTAGGACCTGAAAGAAATATGTAAATATAGTTTCATCCACTTGATTGATAAAACATGGACCACTCTTTTCACTAGAGTTGAAACTTGGTTGCTCTAGAAAACTTGAACATGTGTTATCAAAAAGGTTGAAAAAGGTTTCTCCATGCTTTCAAATACATGTTGAAAAGCCTATAATGAGATCTACCTTTTAGAGGAAGTTCCCATGTAGTTTGAATTATTGTCTAGCAACATAGAAAACTCAGATGCTTTACTTGTTTTGGTTGTAAAACACTCACACCTCTTGGCTTCACCTCATGCTGAATTGAGTCACCTCCATTGCAACCAAAATCAGACAAGGAAGGCACTAGTAATTTTGGACTACTTTGTAGAATCTGTGTGAGAGTCCAGCGTCGATCACATCTCTTGAAAAACAACTCCTCCCTATGGCCCACATATGATATTTTCCTTTTAAGGTTTAAAGAAGGGTCTTTGTTGTTATTTATAGGATTTCCATTTTCAATGGTGCCAACAAAACATGAAGCACTGCAAGCACAATTATCAGTAGGGGTCCCTTTCTTAATACTTTCAAATAAGTAGTTCATTTGCATTGACGAGGAAACCCTTTTCAACTTTATCCTGGTATGTACGAGTTTAGGGTTTTGAATATGTCCCCTCAACGTTATGTTTTAAAAGAAATCATTCACTGGTTTAGGTTTGAGGATTTCTTCTTCTTAGGGTTTTTCATATTCATATTTTTATATTAAAAAAGATTCTAAATTTGAAATGTAAATCTTATTAACATAAAATTGAAACATGTATAAACTATATGCGAAGTGGCTTCTTAGATTTAACAGTGAAAAAATTAGATGGCATTAATGTTTCAAACTATGTTAAGATAGTTTCCATTTATAAATAAATTAAATTATATATATATATATATATATATATATATATATATTATTTTTAATACATTAAAAATATATTAGTTATAATAATTTTATTTATTATATTTAAAATTTATAAAGTACAGTGTGCTCCATGTTTAGCAGAGGGACAGAGGGATTGGAATGAAAAGCATACTTGCATGGCAATTAGAAATTATTTTAAAATAAAAGTCCATGTTAAGTTTCCAATGATACTTGTAGGGCATTAAGGCGGTTATCTTTAAATAAAATCCCATATTAACTTTTTAAACTTGTCAAACTTGTGTTAGGGTTTAATGACAAGCATGTTTGCTGCTATTTGATATTCTGGTAATTATTGTTTTCTAGCAAAAAGAAAATCAAATGATTTTAGTTTTTAAAGTTTTAAAAATAATATAAATTATAAATTATTATTTTTCAATGAGTTTACACATGTTTTTATGAGGAGTCCTGGTCCCCTCATACTGAGTGGGGTTTTAACCTTGAACCTCTCAAACATAGGCCAAAGCCCTTACCACTATAGTAAGCTTGCAACTATATAAATTGTAAATTATTTTAATTATTGTGGTTGAGATTAATTATTAAGTTATTTTTTAAAATATGTTGTTTAAGGCTTCTTGGTTTGAATTCATAGGGTAAAATTTCTAGAAAGGATTGATGACTAAAATTTTACTAGATTCTTTTAGAATACTAGAATCCTTCTGAGCACTTCAAATTGGGATATCTTATTCCTGCTAGGTGAAACATTGGTTCATCTCATTCTTTGTTATTGTCTAGTAAACATAGAGATAAAATATTCATTGATAGGCCCTAGTTCATGTCCAAGCATCATACAAATCTTGTTGAGATATCTAGATTTGGAATATTCCATGGGATTGCTTCATGAAGAAGATTGTTACCTCTTTTCTTGAGGTTAACTTAATCAATCTTTGGTAGGGTACTATTCTATAGTAGAACACCTTTAAAAAAAATGCTTTTACAATATATTTGGAATGAAGCTAAAGAAATGGAGAGATGGCTCTTCCTTCAACCTACTCTGATACCACTAATAATGCTTAAAGCTTCAATGATTTACATTATGAAATGAAGGATATTTAAATACAACAAATGCCCATTTTTGACATAACAAAACTTGACTAATCTTACAACTATCTTTTGCCTTTAGTGGATCTTACATACCATGTGTTGAGTGGTTACTCAACTTACATTCATATTATCTATGATATAGTAATTTCTAACAATAGTGCGAGTGTGATAGCATTGTCAATTCTATTACCTCCCAATGCTTTTGACCCATCATACACCAAAACTAAGATTTTTTAACTCTTTATATCCTTCAATTTATCTGCCATTAACGGGTTCAATCATGCCAATATAGTATGCCACCTTAGCTAAGCTTAATTGGTAATTTAAATCTTAAAATTGCTTATCATATTCCCTCTCCTAAGTTGCATATCAAGATTGCCTAAACTTACCTTCAATTAGATCCATCAACTTCATGCAACCATGCCACCTCTTCAACTTTCCATTCTTAGTAGATCCTTTGGAGGATCTTACATGGGAACCATGGATACCTATAAATCCATCCCTTGGGTTGATCATTAGATCAACAATTTCTAGTAGCAAAACTCTGCCAAAATCTTTTTAGGATCATAGTCTCTCAAGAACCAAAACTGTGTCAAAATCTCTCTAGAATTATAGGCATTTTATCATCTTGCATGGTAAAATATTATCATACTTTTATAAGCATTTAATATTATTCTCTATAAGCTCTCTTCAAGTAGTCTTGTAGGTACCTAAGCACCTAAGCAAGTCTTAAAGGCAATCATATCTCCAAGCAATCATCTAGCAATCTCCAAAGATTCATTAAGTCTTTAAGCATTAAGGACCATAAACAAGCAACAAAGAAGCTTTTGACAAGCTCCCAATGAGGGGGGAAATAACCTGTTATCTTGGGTTGTGCTATTTTCCCTTCATATTTGCTTATCGGATCTTTTGTATTTTGTATTTTAGCATTTATCTTGCTTCATTTTAGCTAATCTTGCATCTCACATTTGTATTTAGCTAGTATTTTCTATTTTTATCAATTAATCTTCATTTCAAGCAAATATCTCTCTATTTTTCTATCATTTAACAGGTCTATATACTCCTAAGTTAAAGACCATCATAATCATCTAATCATATTTTTCTAATCTCAAAACCAATAATGCCACCAAATTATAGGTTGGTGGAACTATTGCTCTTTGTTTTACATAGAGAACAAGTGTTGACACTAAGTGATATCATCAGTGGCGCTTATGCAACACAATGACACTTTTATCATCTTAGCCATTTATTTTAGGCTTTCTATAATTTTATTTTAGGCTTGATTGTTGTATCAAGGAAGTCTAATCTCCTTTGTTGGCTCAAACATGCCATCTACACTGACTCTATCAATTGCTATTTATTTTACAAATTTTGATGATAACACCATCAACATGCAATAGCATTGGCGACACTTCTACAATCAAACAACACTTCTATCACTATGAAATAAATAGGTCTTTCTAATCTTGATATCTATACTTTTAGTATTTAGTACTTAGATTATGCTTGTTGTTTGCTTGGACTAGTTTTTATTTTTTGTTTATTATTAAAATAAACAAAAGGGAAAATAATGAACTAATTTAGTGTTAATTGTATAGGGGATACATCATAGTCTAGTCTTTTTAGCTTTAGCAATGAAATAAAAATTGTATGTAGCTTGCATTTTAGTCTCTATTTTTTGTATATCTCTTGTACCCTTGCTCCTCAAAAGAAAAGAAAAATCATTATTTTATTTCATAAATAAAAATTAAAAAAAATATTTTAGTTGTAGGCCTTGTATTTTCCATTTTGTATGTGCACTTAGAGCTAGATAAAGTCTAGGCTTAGCTAAAGAGGTGTCATAGGAGAAACATATTTTTTTTTGAACTGTAGGTGTTCTTTAATCAACCCAACAAACTAGAATTTAGCTCACAACATCCCCTAGTCTCGAGGTGGTAAGAGTAAGAGACATGGTGGATCTCCTAAGAGGACCTTTGCAATCCTTTCCCCCATTTATCATAGCATGACTAACATACTATCCTTCTCCATTTATTTATAAGCACTTGATATTCCTCTTAAACTAATTCTCCACAAGAGCCTTGAAGTCCTTGGGCTTACCAAAGGATTCACCTTTGGTACAAATTGTGTACAACCAAACATACTAGGATAAATCATTAATAAAGGTGTGGAAGTACTTATTATTGGAATGAAATGGTGCCCCCATGGTCCCATGGACTCTGATGATGCTTTCCCAAAATACACCCCTCACAAAAACTACTAGGAGGATAAATAGAAGGAATACCACCAAACAACTAATGTTGATTTATCTATCAAGTGGAATTAGCTTAACTGGTTAGATTCCTTAATATTTAAGGAGGAGATCATGGTTCAAATCTTGCTAACTGATACATGGATAATATTCAATCCTTGTTGTAATACCACTATGTAGTGATGATGTAATACGGGTGGGCCCATTTCAATCCCATATAACCAATTAAAAAAAACTAATGTTGATTTATGTGCCAAAGTCAATGTGTCATTGCTTGCTAGTTTCATCTAAGCATACCACCATAACCATTAAGTATTTCTTCTTGGAGGAAGAGGAAGAAGAAGGGTATTCTCTAAGTGTTGGATAATATTACATTATTTACTACATGCTAATGTACCCTCATGGTACATCTTGTAAATATTAGATTAGGGTTGTGTCTTAGATTAGTGTATGAGTAAATATGTTATGTAATGTAATATTGTGCAGGAAATGCATGAGTGTCATGTGTGCAAGTATCAGGTGTGTAGATGTGCACAAGTGTCTCATATGTAAGTGTGCACAAGTGTTCTTAGATTAGAAAGTGTTATGTGAAGAGTCATGTCTACGTGTGCATACAAGATAGAGTCATGTATGCAAGTATCAAGTAGAGAATCCAAGAGTCACGAGACTTGACATATGAAAAGGAAGATTCATGCATACAAAGAGTAATCCTACTATGGCTGTATATTACTCCATAGAGAACATCATCTATATCACCTACATTGTCTACATAGTGAGCATAGAAAGCATTGTCATTGTATGATATTTTTAAGATACATTTGTAAGAGAAAGATGAGTAATAAAGTTAGCATACATTTGAGCAAGTAATATTGTAAGTTGTTCTACATGATTTATACATGTATGATTCAGGTTATTACATTCATATTGTTGTTTATTATTGAATGTTAGTTGATTTATTATAAGACTTTATTTACATATTAGTTAGCTTATATTATTCTATTTACATCAATATATTTGATCTTGTGAGAATTATCTTGTCATTTTACATTAAGATTAAGGTTTCAAAAGCCAACGGTGGTATCAGAGCCATAATTTAGCCATTTTATATCGAGATAAACCATGATCATAAGTGCACTTAAGGACTAGCAAAATTTGAGGGCTGAAGAAATCACCCAAAGTTAAAAATAACCAACTAAAAAGATTGCTAGAAAATTATAGAAGAAATAGTGGAAGAAGAAATAATATTGAAGCAGAGAAGAATGAAGATAAAATCTAGGCTTTTTCTACAGTTGTAGAACAACTAGTGAAGACTAGGTCTCAACTAAGGTTTTTCCACTAGGTTTAAGAATAACCAATGAAGACGAGGACTCATATTTAGGTGAATCAACTTGAAGATAGTTGATTTTTTTTTTTTAAAGCGAAAAAACCCTTGCGGAGCCACATTGGTCCGAGAGACCATGAACAGGGGGTTCTACACTGTCAAAGTCACCCGAGAGTCGCACCCGACCCTGCCCGCACCAACATTATCAATTGGATTTTGGATACCCAATTTGTCTTTTTGGTAGGGTGGAGATTTGAACCTGGGACATCCCTTGGAGGATTGCCCTCTCCTCTCCAACTCACCTACAACACCTGGGTAAGATAGTTGATTAACCCTAACATTGATAAGAGGTTTTTAGGGATAAATAAATTCTTGACAACTAATTTCTATCAAAACTCAGAAGAAATTAGAAGGATTCAATACAATCAAGCTATCTTGATTGGAGCATCAAGGAAATATGAGTCACCTTTACATTGAAGGATAAGAGTTCTTAGGTGCAACCTAAGACAAAGCTATAGTAGAGATTAATCATCAGAAGTGTGAGAAGCTTCCTACAATATATAGATAAGACTTTCATCTTCAAGTGCGAGAAGAAGGCATAGAGCTTTCATCAAGCAGGGATTGATTTAAGTTGCAATATATTATTAAAGTTTAAAGTCTTTGAGAGAGACCTTGACAGAGATAGATAGATTAAGGTTATTTGTTTTGGAATTTAATTCAAAATAGAGGCAGTCTATGATAAGATTTTAGGTCTTGAAGACAAACCTTGACATAGTTGATTCAGGTCTTGAAGGTAAACCTTGACATAGTAGATTTAGGTCTTGAAGGTAAACCTTGATAGAGAAATATTTAGGTCTTGAAGATAGACCTTAAAAATTGGCTTGACATTGATAGCCATGTAAAAGTTTTAGTAAATAAGTTTTCATAGATTGAGAACATTTCAGGTCATTTAGAGACCTTGACAATACAAATTCAAGAGGAAGAGATACTCTTCAAAGAAAGAGCTCCATAATGAAGATTTGAGACCCTTATTAGTGAAAGAGAAGAGGTCATATACAAGCCCTTTATTAAGAAAGAGGAGGCTTGAATATAGATAAGATATGTAGGTTAAGGAAAAGAGGTTGAGTTATAGAGGACAACATAATATTCAAGGAAAGAGGCTATTAAAGAAAGGCCTTGATAAAAGTTTTAGAGAATCAAGATTTTGGTAGCCATATAGTATTTTCGAGAAGAGAAATGTTACGTGCAAATATTAATATTCAAGTACAATAAAGAGGTAGAGCAAGCATAAGCATTCAACATTTAGAGGCAAATTCAAGAGATATTAACAATAGAGAAGCTTATACCATCTTCTGAAAAAGAGAAAGGATCCATATGACTCTTGGCAATGAAAGTAGCCAAATAATTCATGTGATTAGAAGCTATAGATAAAGAATAGTCTAGAAGCGAAGCAAAAATCGAATAAAGAGAAGCTGAGATACACAGGTTTGAAACAATGGCTAGTAATAGTGAAAAGAGAAGCAAAACGACTCTATAAAGGTTATTTGAAATAATGGTTTGTAACAACGTTTAAGAGCATTTGAAATAGCAGTTTGAAAGCTCTTGTAATAGGGGTTTAAAATTCTATAACAACAACAACAATAAAGCGATTTTAGTACAATAGCAAAATAGTGCATCAAAGCCTCTAAACTAAGCTAAGAGGCTAAGTACAATAGCACCCAATTTGCAACACTAAATGTCAAAGCAAAATATTTCTGAATACCAATGCTAAAGGCACTTGAACATAAGAGAAAGAGTTAGCACCCTACGTTGTTTTAAATTTATTTACAAACTCATTAAAAACACGAGAAGAAACAAATCTTGGAACTTGGTGACACACAACAACAAGGAAAATTGCTTTGATTTGGAATGCATTAGAAAAGTGAAGCATCTTGGTTTGCATGAAGTGTCAATTCATAATGAGAATGGAAGGTGATAATTAAAATGTTTGAGTGCATATTCCAACTCAAGCATCTAAGTGTTATAACATCTTATTGGCAGAACAATACTACATAAGGTAACCTAATTTGTAACGCCCTTCTTACATGCCATATTCTAAAATGGTTCACTCTTGGAGACACGAGGCAACCTACAAAAGATCTATAAGATCTTTTTCCTACAATGAAGTGAGCATTCAAAACCTAATTTGTAGCAGAATGCAGACTTAAGCGCACAAGTTGAAAAAGATATATTTTTTAAATTTCTAAGGTTTTCATACAGTTTCATTTAATTAGGAGCTTTAAGGTTTTTTATAAGGTTATAATCAAATTAGAATTAAGTGGAGAGATAAGAAGTATTTATAAGGTTTTATAAAGTAGAAAATTATTTAATTAGAGTTTTTAAGTTTTGAATTAGGAGTGATAAGTTAGATTAGTGATAAAAGCAATTGTTTTTTCTGAAATTATTTTTGGAGTTATATGTTTTTAATTTGAAACTTTATTTAATAGTTTTTTGAGAAATCAAAGCTTATTGAATTTTGTAAATTAATTAAGTTGGGAGTCAAAAGGTTTACAACTTCAAACTTAGGAAATTAATTTTGTAAAATCCATATTTTCTTAGTTTCTAAATATTAGGAAGATATAAGGAATTATACTTCATAAAGTTTTTGTAATTTAGAAACTTTAATTTATTTAAAACTAGGGAGACATGAGGTTGTCAACTTCAAATTAACATGGCAAAGAAAAAATAAATGATAAGAAAAATGATAAAAAAATAGAAATACAAAAACATGAGTTGTCAAAAATAATTGAAGAAGAAAACTTATGTTTTCAAGAAGAACAAATATACATTCAAGATGACTCACTAGAAGAGACTAAGGAAATATTGCAAAATTTAAAATATTGTACTCAATACATGATAGCAAAAATTGAAGGACAAAAGGATACATCAATGAAGGAAAAAATAATCTTACAATCAGTCATGAGAAAAGCCAAAGATGAAAAAAATTCAATGCTTGGAAATTATCTAAGTTCAAAACTTGATGAAGCAGTTGACGTCTCGAAAGATTTTTTCACATTACCTAATGATATAGGAAAGATAATGTATATGACATTAATTTCTAAGGCAAGAATAGAAAACAAGATGAAATGACTAAAGACTTGAAGAGTAAGTTTGTTGACATTACCAGTGAAGCAAGAAAAGGAGAATTTTTAATACTTCAACACTGCATGCAAAGTATTCTTAATGATGCTAATGATTGTAATGAAAAAATTGTTACTATACCTATTAGTCTATGGAAAACAATCTACAAGGTAATAATCACTCCAAATGTTTCCAAAGTAAGAAAATAAGGAAAGGTTGAATAATTAGGGAACAAACCAATGATAAAAGATGTTTGTTGTGATACAAATGATTTAAGGCCTATGATGGAAAATGAATGTTGTGATACCATAGAATTAAAATCAATGACTACTAATGCATCTTATGATAATAGTGATCTTCAACAATATATAAAAGAAAATTGTGATTCAAGCTTTGATACTTTTGATTTGGAATTCATAACAAAGACAGAGGAACTTGATCCAAGAATAGATGTTGCATGTGATTCAAAGACTATAGTTCATGAAGACAAAAAGTGTACAAACAGTGTGTGTGAGAAAGAACATTGTAATGAAGAATTTAAACATTTAGAAAACAAATGTGAAAATTATGGCAGGCATGGACACAAGATAGAAAGATGTTGGAATTTTTTGTTGTTGCAAAATTTGTGGAGGTACTAATCATTCTTCTTCAACAACAAATTTAGAAGAAAGGTATGAACTTCTTCAACAACAAATTTAGAAGAAAAATAGTAGCAATGCCAAAGTTAGAAATCAAAGTCAAGTAAGAATATGAACCTGATGAAGAGAGCAAAGCAAGGTCAGGTATTATGATTGATTGAAGGACGAAGACCATAATTGAAGACTAAAGTCTTTAATAACCAAATAATGTAATAAATAGGGGTGTTGGATAATATTATATTATTTGTTACATGATAATGTACCTTCATGGTACATCTTGTAAATATTAGATTAGAGTTGTGTCTTAGATTAGTGTGTGAGTAAATATGTAATGTAATGTAATAATGTGCAGGAAATGCATAAATGTCGTGTGTGCAAGTGTCAGGTGTGTAGATGTGCACAAGTTTCTCATATGTAAGTGTGCAAAAGTGTTCTTAGATCAGGAAGTGTTATGTGAAGAGTCATGTCTAGGTGTGCATACAAGATAGAGTCATGTGTATGCAAGTGTTAAGTAGAGAATCCAAGAGTCACGAGACTTGGTATATGGAAAGAAAGAGTCAATCATACAAAGAGTCAAGCATACAAAGAGTCATCCTACTATGGCTATATATTACTCCATAGAGGACATCTTTTATATCACCTACATTGTCTACATAGTGAGCTTAGAAAACATTGTCATTGTATGAGAGTTTTATGATACATTTGTAAGAGAAAGAGGAGTAATAAAGTTTACATATATTTAAGCAACTATTATTATAAGTTGTGCTACCACTACACCAAAAAAAGGCTTTAACGACAGCTAAAGTAAGGTAGTTTTTTACGACGTTAAAGAACCGGATTAATAGATCCTAAAGAAGTAGTTAAAAATTACCCTCTTAGGATAATCACCCTCTTAGGTCTAAACTGCCCTCTTAGGTATAAGAGGATGGCTTAGGCAATCCTAAGAGGGTAGTTTAAAACCACCCTCGTAGGGTCTCAATGAACAAATTTTTTTATAAAGATCGCAAGAAAATCCCAGGTCGCATTTTGGTTAAGCATTTCGCAACGTGCATCAACAAAGGTAGAGCTAGCTAGGGCTTCAAGCAAAATTTAGGTTGAGCATTTTTGCAGCGTGCGATGGAGGTAGAGCTAGCTAGGGTATTGAGTAGTATTTAATTTGAGAATTTTTTAGTGCACAATGGAGGTAGAGCTAAGGCTTTGAGCAACATTTCGATTGAGCATTTTGTAGTGCGCAACGAAGGTAGATATAGGGCTTTGAATAGCATTTCGGTTGAGCATTTAACAGTGCATGATGGAGGTAGAGCTAGGGATTTGAGCACATTTCATAGTGAACAATAGAGGGAGAGCGAGGGCTTTGATAAATATTTTTATAGTATCGTTTCTTGTTTCCTATTTTAAAAGAAATCATTCACTAGTTTAGGTTTGAGGATTTCTTCTTCTTAGGGTTTTTCATATTCATATTTTTATATTAAAACCCACAAAGTTTTATTTTAAAAGAAATAATTCACTAGTTTAGGTTTGAGGATTTCTTCTTCTTAGGGTTTTTCATATTCATATTTTTATATTAAAATCCATAGTGGCTTCCTATTTCTTGTTATTATTGAAAAGGAGAATTACTGTGTATTTGGTACCTTGAATGAATATGGTTATGAGTTTTTCTGTGTTGGTCTACTAAAAATTATGAACATATATTTTTTTGGTGCTTTGGTGCTCTTCATTTCCTCACAACTTCATACACGTTCAATCTGTGTATCGTTTATGATGAGGCACACATGCTTTACACTCCAGGATTGTAATATTGACTCATTTTAAAGCTACATGCAAGGTCACATAACCGATCGTGTTAGACAACAATAAAGAGAAATTATTAGGCAACAGGGTACAAGCTCAAGCTCCAAAGCTTTTTTTCCCTTCCCTTTCAAATAAAGTTTTATTGTTTTCTTTTATTCTACTTCTTCCTAAAATGGTTGTGGGATAAGCAGTTCATTTGCGTCAACGAGGAAACTCTTTTCAACTTTATCCTAGTATGTACGAGTTTAGGGTTTTGAATATATCCCCTCACATTATATTTAAAAGAAATCATTCACTAATTTAGATTTGAGGATTTCTTCTTCTTAGGGTTTTTCATATTCATATTTTTATATTAAAACCCACAACGTTCTGTTTTAAAAGAAATCATTCACTGGTTTAGGTTTCCTGATTTTTTCTTCTTAGGGTTTTTCATATTTATATTTTTATATAAAAAATTTACCATCAATGTGAGGTTGTTCATCTATTTAGCCAATATTGTGTCATCTTCTAGATAGTTAAAATTTTGAATTATGTGATAAAATGAGATCATCAAAATTGACCACTCCTATAAAATCTTCCTACTTGACCTAATTCTTGGTTTCATTCTTCTTTCTAAGCCTCTATTTTTAAAATAAATATGTCCCATTTTGGCCTGTCCCTTAAAAACATCGAGACCTTCATGAATTCATGGTGGCATTCAAAGACTGTACCATCTTGGGACTTAATCTTTTGCTCATGCACCTCTTCATATTATTCTTTGAACTACTGGATAATTGGATATATTTTGGCCAATCTATCATTTGTTTGCTCTATCAATATCTTCATAATTTCTACTGAACTATAATAGATTTATTGCTCTTGAAGGTTTGGTCGAGGATTTTTAGCTCACTCTACAGTTTATCATACACTTGTTCTTTCTATTCTTGTCAGAAAAGAAAAAAACTAACTATTTAAGAAACAACTACTTTTCAACCTTAGGAACCACTTTTAGAAGGGCTAATAGTTTCTCATCAAGCTATCTTATTTTTACTTGTAATTGTTGCTTTTTTGTTCTCGTTTTTTTTTACATATTTTTTTTTTGTGGGTCATGCTCCATCATGTGGACTCTTGCTTGTGCTCTCAAATTCATCTCTATACTTGAGGGTGACTAATGTTTGAAAGTAGTTCAGTTGTATTATGCTAAAGTGCTTATGGGTGGCTTGTTTAGTGATTTTACATACATTGTTATATTGTCTGCCTCAACCAAACTCCTTTCATTAGTACTGTCAAAGTTCTTCTTGCTCACATGTTTTACATTTTGCTTACCTTTCAACTACCATTTAGAGACACCTGCATTTGCAACAACAACTATTTTCTACTCAATAGACTCGGGCCTAGATAAATAATAGGAAACATCAGCCTCTTCAACTACATTCTTGTTAACCAAACTCATATGGCCTTGAATAGGATGTTCATGATGCTTACCATCCAACTCATTTGGAAAATATAGTTTCATCCACTTGATTTATAAGACATGGAACACTCTCACTAGATTTGAAACTTGGTTGCTCTAGCAAACTTGAACATGTGTTATAAAAAAGGTTGAAAAAGGTTTATCCATGATTTCAAATACATGTTGAAAATCCTATAATGAGATTTAAATTTTAGAGAAAGTTCCCATGTAGTTTGAATTATTGTCTAGCAACATAGAAAAATCATATGCTTTACTTGTTTTGGTTGTAAAACACTCACATCTCTTGGTTTCACCTCATGCTAAATTGAGTCATCTCCATTGCAACCAAAATTAGACAAGGAAGGCACTAGTAATTTTGACTACTTTGTATAATCTGTGTGAGAGGCCGACGTCGATCACATCTCTTGACAAACAACTCCTCTTTATGCCCCACATATGATATTTTCCTTTTAAGGTTTAAAGAAGGGCCTTTGTTGTTATTTATAGGATTTCAATTTTCAATGGCACCAACAAAACATGAAGCACTGCAAGCACAATTATCAGTAGGGGCCCCTTTCTTAATACTTTCAAATAAGTAGTTCATTTGCATCAACGAGGAAACCCTTTTCAACTTTATCCTAGTATGTACAAGTTTAGGGTTTTGAATATGTCCCCTCAACATTCTGTTTTAAAAGAAATCATTCATTGGTTTAGGTTTGAGGATTTCTTCTTCTTAGGGTTTTTCATATTCATATTTTTATATTAAAAAAGATTCTAAATCTGAAATGTAAATCTTATTAACATCAAATCAAAACATGTATAAACTATATGCGAAGTGGCTTCTTAGATTTATTAAGGCAACCACACAGTGAGAAAATTAGATGGCATTAATGTTTCAAAATATGTTAAGATAGCTTCCATTTATAAATAAATTAATATATATATATATATATATATATATATATATATATATATATATATATATATATATTTAATACATTAAAAATATATTAGTTATAATAATTTTATTTATTATATTTAAAAATTATAAAGTAAAGTGTGCTCCATGTTTAGCAGAGGGATTGGAATGAAAAGCATACTTACATGGCAATTAGCAATTATTTTAAAATAAAAGTCCATGTTAAGTTTCCAATGATACTTGTAGGGCATTGAGGCAGTTATTTTTAAATAAAAGCCCATATTAAATTTTTAAACTTGTCAAGCGTGTGTTAGGGTTTAATGACAAGCATGTTTGCTACTATCTGATATTCTGGTAATTATTGTTTTCTAGTAAAAAGAAAATCAAATATTTTAGTTTTTAAAGTTTTTAAAATAATATAAATTATTAATTATTAATTTTCAATGAATTTACACATGTTTTTATGAGGGGTATTGGTCCCCTCATACTGAGTGGGGTTTGAACCTTGAACCTCTCAAACATAGGCCAAAGCCCTTACCACTACAGTAAGCTTGCAACTATATAAATTATAAATTATTTTAATTGTAGTGGTTGAGATTAATTATTAAGTTATTTTTTAAAATATGTTGTTTAAGGCTTCTTGGTTTGAATTCATAGGGTAAAATTTCTAGAAAGGATTGATGACTAAATTTTTACTATATTCTTTTAGAATACTAGAATCCTTCTGAGCACTTAAATTGGAATATCTTATTCCTGCTAGGTTGAACGTTGGTTCATCTCATTCTTTGTTATTGTCTAGTAAACATAGAGATAAAATATTCATTGATAGGCCCTAGTTCATGTCCAAGAATCATCCAAATCTTGTTGAGATGTCTAGATTTGGAATCTTCCATGGGATTGCTTCATGAAGAAGTTTGTTACCTCTTTTCTTGAGGTTAACTTAATCAATCTTTGGTAGGGTACTATTCTATAGTAGAACACCTTTAGACAAAATGCTTTTACAATATACTTGGAATGAAGCTAAAGAAATGGAGAGATGGCTCTTCCTTCAACCTACTCTGATACCACTAATAATGCTTAAAGCTTCAATGATTTACATTATGAAATGAAGGATATTTAAATACAACAAATGCCATTTTTGACATAACAAACCTTGACTGATATTACATACCATGTGTTGAGTGGTTACTCAACTTACATTCATATTATCTACGATATAGTAATTTATAACAATAGTGCTAGTGTGATAGCATTGTCAATGCAATTACCTCCCAATGCTTTTGACCCATCATACACCAAAACTAAGATTTTTAATTCTTTATCTCCTTCAATTTATCTGCAATTAATGAGTCCAATCATGCCAATCTAGTATGCCACCTTAGCTAAGATTAATTGGTAATTTAAATCTTAAAATTTGCTTATCATATTCCCTCTCCTCAGTTGCATATCAAGATTACCTAAACTTACCTTCAATTAGATCCATCAACTTCATGCAACCATGCCACCTCTTCAACTTGCCATTCTTAGCAGATCCTTTGGAGGATCTTCCTTGGGAGACATGGATGCCTATAAATCCATCCCTTGGGTTAATCATTAGAACAACAATTTCTAGTAGCAAAAATCTGCCAAAATATTTTTAGGATCATAGTCTCTCAAGAACCAAATCTCTATCAAAATATCTCTAGAATTATAGGCATTTTATCATATTGCATGGGAAAATTTTATCAAAATCTCATCATACTTTTATAAGCATTTAATATTGTTCTCTATAAGCTCTCTTCAAGTAGTCTTGTAGGTACCTAAGCACCTAAGCAAGTCTTAAAGGCAATCATATCTCCAAGCAATCTCCAAATATTAATTAAGTCTTTAAGCATTAAGGACCATCAACAAGCAACAAACAAGCTTTTGACAAGATCCCAATGAGGGGGGAAACAACCTGTTATCTTGGGTTGTGCTATTTTCCCTTCATCTTTGCTTATCGAATCTTTTTTATTTTGTATTTTAGCATTTATCTTGCTTCATTTTAGCTAATATTGCATCTCGCATTTGTATTTATCTAGTATTTTCTATTTTTATCAGTTAATATTCATTTCAAGCAAATATATCTCTATTTTTATATCATTTAATAGGTTTATATACCCCAAAGTTAGAGACCATCATAGTCATCTAATCATATTGTTCTAATCTCAAAACCAATAATGCCACCAAATTATAGGTTGGTGGCACTATTGCTCCTTGTTTTACATAGAGCATAAGTGTTGGCACTAAGTGATATCATCAATGGTACTTGTGCGACACAATGGCACTTTTGTCATCTTAACCATTTATTTTAGGCTTTCTATCATTTTATTTTAGGTTTTTTGTTTAGGATTGATTGTTGTATCGAGGAAGTCTAATATCCTTTGTTGGATCAGACATGCCCTCTACACTGACTCTATCAATTGCTATTTATTTTACAAATTTTTATGATAACACCATCAACAGGCAATAACATTGGTGACACTTCTACAATCAGACAACACTTCTACCACTATGGAAGAAATAGGTCTTTCTACTCTTTATATCTATACTTTTAGTATTTAGTACTTTGATTATGTTTGTTGTTTGCTTTGACTAGGTTTTATTTTTTGTTTATTATTAAAATAAACAAAAGGGAAAATAATGAACTAATTTAGTGTTAATTGTATAGGGGATATATCATAGTCTAGTATTTTTAGCTTTAGCAATGAAATAAAAAGTGTACGTAGCTTGCATTTTAGTCTCTATTTTTTGTATATCTCTTGTACCCTTGCTCCTCAAGAGAAAAGAAAATTCATTATTTTATTTCATCAATAAAAATTAAAAAAAAAAATTTAGTTGCAGGCCTTGTATTTTGCATTTTGTATGTGCACTTAGAGCTAGATAAAGGCTAGGCTTAGCTAAAGAGGTGTCATAGGAGAAACATAGTTTTTTTTGAACTGTAGGTGTTCTTTAATCAACCCAACAAACTAGACTTTAGCTCACAACATCCCCTAGTCTTGAGGTGGTAAGAGGAAGAGACATGGTGGATCTCCTAAGAGGACCTTTGCAATCCTTTCTCCCTTTAATATAGCATGAATACTATACTCTCCTTCTCCATTTATTTATAAGCACTTGATCTTCCTCTCAAACTAATTCTCCACAAGAGCCTTGAAGTCCTTGGGCTTACCAAAGGATTCACCTTTGGTAAAAATTATGTACAACCAAACATACTAGGATAAATCATTAATATATGTGTGGAAGTACTTATTATTGGAATGAAATGGTGCCCCCATGGTCCCATGGACTCTGATGATGCTTTCCCAAAATACACCCCTCACAAACACTACTAGGAGGATAAATAGAAGGAATACCAACAAACAACTAATGTTGATTTATCTATCAAGTGGAATTAGCTTAACCGATTAGATTCCTTAATATTTAAGGAGGAGATCAAGGTTCAAATCTTGCTAACTGATACATGGATAATATTCAAACCTTGTTGTAATACCACTATTTAGTGATAATGTAATACGGGTGGGCCCATTTCAATCCCATATAACCAATTAAAAAAAACTAATGTTGATTTATGTGCCATAGTCAATGTGTCATTGCTTGCTAGTGTCATCTACTCATATCACCATAGCCATTAAGTCTTTCTTCTTGGAGGAAGAGGAAGAAGAAGGGTACTATCTAAGTGTTGGAGAATATTACATTATTTGCTACACGCTAATGTACCCTCATGGTACATATTGTAAATATTAGATTAGGGATGTGTCTTAGATTAGTGTATGAGTAAATATGTTATGTAATGTAATAATGTGCAGGAAATGCATGAGTATCATATGTGAAAGTATCAGGTGTGTAGATGTGCGCAAGTGTGTCATGTTTAAGTGTGCACAAGTGTTCTTAGATTAGAAAATGTTATGTGAAGAGTCATGTCTAGGTGTGCATACAATATAGAGTCGTGTATGCAAGTGTCAGGTAGAGAAGCCAAGAGTCATGAGACTTGGCATATGGAAAGGAAGAGTCAAGCATACAAAGAGTCATCCTACTATGGCTATATATTACTCCATAGAGAACATCATCTATATTACCTACATTGTCTACATTGTCTACATAGTGAGCATAGAAAGTATTGTCATTGTATGAGAGTTTTATGATACATTTGTAAGAGAAAGAGGAGTAATAAAGTTTACATACATTTGAGCAACTAATATTGTAAGTTGTTCTACATGATTTATACATGTATGATTCGGGTTATTACATTCATATTGTTGTTTCTTATTGAATGCTAGTTGATTTATTATAAGCCTTCATTTACATATTAGTTAGTTCATATTATTCTATTTACATCAATATATTTGATCTTGTGAGAATTATCTTGTGATTTTACATTAAGATTAAGCTTTAAAAAGCCAATGGTGGTATCAAAACCACAATATAGCCATTTGAAATTGAGAGAAACCATGATCATAAGTGCACCCAAGGATTAGCAAAAGTTTAGGGCTAAAGAAATTGCCCAAAGTTAAAAATAACAAGCTAAAAAGATTGCTGGAAAATTATAGAAGAAATTGTAGAAGAAGAAAGAAGATTGAAGCAGAGAAGAATGAAGATAAAAGCTAGGGTTTTTCTACAGTTGTAGAACAACTAGTGAAGACTAGGTCTCAACTAGGGTTTTTCCACTAGGTTTAAGAATAACCAATGAAGACGATGACTCATATTTGGGTGAATCAACTTGAATATAGTTGATTATTTAGGGCCATCGCCAACCCTAACAATGATAAGAGTTTTTTAAGGACAAATAAATTCTTGACAACTGATTTCTATCAACACTCAAAAGAAAGTTGAAGGATTCAATACAATCAAGCTATCTTGATTGGAGCATCAAGGAAATATGCGTCACCTTGACATTGAAGGATTGAGTTCTTAGGTGCAACCTAAGACAAAGCTGTAGTAGAGATTAATTATCAGAAATTTGAGAACCTTCCTACAATAGATAGAGAAGACTTTCATCTTCAAGTGCGAGAATAAGGCATAGAGCTTTCATCAAGCAGGGATTGATTTAAGTTGCAATCTATTATTAAAGTTTGAAGTCTTTGAGAGAGACCTTGACAAAGATAGATAGATTAAGGTAATTTTTTCTAGAATTTAATTAAAAATAGAGGCAATCTATGATAAGATTTTAGGTCTTGAAGATAAACCTTGACATAGTTGATTCAGGTCTTGAAGATAAACCTTGACATAGTAGATTTAGGTCTTGAAGGTAAACCTTGATAGAGAAAGATTTAGGTCTTGAAGATAGACCTTAAAAATTGGCTTGAAATTGATAGCCATGTAAAAGTTTTAATAAATAAGTTTTCATAGATTGAGAAGATTTCAAGTCATTTAGAGACCTTGACAGTACAAATTCAAGAGGAAGAGATACTCTTCAAAGAAATAGCTCCATAATGAAGATGTGAGGCCCTTATTAGTGAAAGAGAAGAGGCCATATACAAGCCCTTTATTAATAAAGTGGAGTCTTGAATATAGATAATATGTTTAGGTTAAGGAACAGAGGCCGAGTTATAGAGGACATCATAATATTCAAGGAAAGAGGCTATTAAAGAAAGACCTTGATAAAAGTTTCAAAGAATCAAGATTTTTTTAGCCATATAGAGTTTTGGAGAAGAGAGAGATTAAGTGCAAATATTAATATTCAAGTACAGTAAAGAGGTAGAGCAAGCATAAGCATTCAACATTCAGAGGTAAATTCAAGAGATATTAACAAGAAAGAAGCTTATACCATCTTCCGAAAAAGAGAAAGGATCCATCTGAATCTTGGCAATGAAATTAGCCAAAGCATTCATGTGATTAGAAGCTATAGATAAAGAATAGGCTAGAAGCGAAGCAACAAGCGAAGAAAGAGAAGCTGAGATACACATGTTTGAAACAATGGCTAGTAATAGTGAAGGGTTAGTGAAAAGTGAAGCAAAGCGAATCTATAAAGAGCATGAAACAATGGTTTGTAACAACGTTTAAGAGAATTTGAAATAGCAGTTTGGGAGCTCTTGTAATAGAGGTTTAAAAGTCTATAACAAAAAAAACAACAAATTTGTTTTAGTACAATAGCAAAATAGTGCATCAAAGCCTTGAAACTAAGCTAAGAGGCTAAATACAATAGCGCTAAATTTTCAACACTGAATTTCAAAGCAAAATATGTCTGAATGCCAATGCTAAAGGCACTTAAACATAAGAGTAAGAGTTAGCACCTTGCATTGTTTTGAATTTGTTTACAAACTCATTAAAAGCATGAGAAGAAACAAACCTTGGAACTTGGTGACACACAACAACAAGGAACAATGGTTTGATTTGGAATGCATTATAAAAGTGAAGTATCTTGGTTTGCATGAAGTGTCAATTCATAATGACAATGGAAAGGTGATAATTGAAACGTTTGAGTGCATATTCCAACTCAAGAACCTAAGTGTTATAACATATTATTGGTAGAACAATACTACATAAGCTAACCTAATTTGTAACGTCCTTCTTACATGCCATATTCTAAAATGGTTCACTCTTGGAGACACGAGGTAACCTACACAAGATCTATAAGATATTTTGCCTACAATGAAGTGAGCATTCAAAACCTAATTTATAGCAGAATGCCGACTTAAGCACACAAGTTGACAAAGGTATATTTTTTGAATTTATAAGGTTTTCATACAGTTTGATTTAATTAGGAGCTATAAGGTTTTTTATAAGGTTATAATCAAATTAGAATTAAGTGGAGAGATAAGAAGTATTTATAAGGTTTTATAAAGTAGAAAATTATTTAATTAGAGTTTTTAAGTTTTGAATTAGGAGTGATAAGTTAGGTTAGTGATAAAATCAATTGTTTTTTCAGAAATTATTTTTGGAGTTATATGTTTGTAATTTGAAGCTTTATTTAATAGTTTTTGAGAAATCAAAGCTTATTGAATTTTTGTAAATTAATTAAGTTGGGAGTCAAAAGGTTTACAACTTCAAACTTAGGAAATTAATTTTGCAAAATTCATATTTTCTTAGTTTCTAAATATTAGGGAGATATAAGGAATTCTACTTCATAGTTTTTCTAATTTAGAAAATTTGATTTATTTAAAATTGGGGAGACATGAGGTTGTAAACTTCAAAGGAACATGACACAAAAAAATAAATGATAAGAAAAATGATAAAAAAATAGAAATACAAAAACATGAGTTGTCAAAAATAATTGAAGAAGAAAACTTATGTTTTCAAGAACAAATATACATTCAAGATGACTCACTAGAAGAGACTAAGGAAATGTTATAAAATTTAAAATATTGTACTCAATACATGATAGCAAAAATTGAAGGACAAAAGGATACATCAATGAAGGAAAAAATAATCTTACAATCAATCATGAGAGAAGCCAAAGATGAAAAAAATTCAATGCTTGGAAATTATCTAAGTTCAAAACTTGATGAAGCAGTTGAAGACTCTAAAGATGTTTTCACATTACCTAATGATATAGGAAAGATAATGTATATGACATTACTTTCTAAGGCAAGAATAGAAAACAAGATGAAATGACTAAAGATTTGAAGAATAAGTTTGTTGACATTACCAGTGTAGCAAGAAAAGAAGAATTTTTAATACTTCAACACTGCATGCAAAGTATTCTTAATGATGCTAATGATTGTTATGAAATTTTTTTTACTCTACCTGTTAGTCTATCTAAAACAATCTGCAAGGTAATAATCACTCCAAATGTTGCCAAAGTAAGAAAATAAGGAAAGGTTGAAGAATTAGGGAACAAAACGATGATGAAAGATGTTTGTTGTGATACAAATTATTTAAGGCCTATGATGGCAATGAATGTTGTGATACCATATAATTAAAATCAATGACTACTAATGCATCTTATGATACTAGTGATCTTCAACAATATATAAAAGAAAATTATGATTCAAGATTTGATACTTTCGACTTGGAATTCATAACAAAGACAAAGGAACTTGATCCAAGAATAGATGTTGCATGTGATTCAAATAATATAGTTCATGAAGACAAAAAGTGTACAAATAGTGTGTGTGACAAAGAACATTGTAATGAAGACTTCAAACATTTAGAAAACAAATGTGAATATTGTGGCAAACATGGACATAAGATAGAAAGATGTTGGAATTTTCATTGTTGCAAAATTTGTGGAGGTACTAATCATTCTCAAAAACATTGTTGGTACAAAGAAAATAATATTTTTGAATGGATATACACAATGACAGGAAAAGCTCTTAATAAATTTTCTCAAATTTTTTTCTTAAAAGTTAGACATGAGCACAAGAAAGGTATGAACTTCTTCAACAACAAATTTAGAAGAAAAATAGTAGCAATGCCAAAGTTAGAACTCAAAGTCAAGCAAGAATATGAACCTGGTGAAGAGAGCAAAGCAAGGTCAAGTATTAGGACCGATTGAAGGATGAATACCATAATTGAAGACTAAAGTCTTCAATAACCAAATATTGTAATAAATGGGGTGTTGGAAAATATTATATTATTTGCTTGCTAGTTGATTTATGTACCAAAGTCAATGTGTCATTTCTTGCTAGTGTCATCTACTCATACCACCATAACCATTAAGTATTTCTTCTTGGAGGAAGAGGAAGAAGAAGGGTATTCTCTATGTTTTGGAGAATATTACATTATTTGCTACATGCTAATGTGCCCTCATGGTACATCTTGTAAATATTTGATTAGGGTTGTGTCTTAGATTAGTGTGTGAGTAAATATGCTATGTAAGTGTCATGTGTGCAAGTGTCAGGTGTGTAGATGTGCACAAGTGTCTCATATGTAAGTGTGCATAAGTGTTCTTAGATTAGGAAGTGTTATGTGAAGAGTCATGTCTAGGTGTGCATACAAGATAGAGTCATGTGTATGAAAGTGTCAAGTAGAGAATCCAAGAGTCACGAGACTTGGTATATGGAAAGGAAGATTCAAGCATACAAAGAGTCATCCTACTATGGCTATATATTACTGCATAGAGGACATCATTTATATCACCTACATTGTCTACATAGTGAGCGTATAAAGCATTGTCATTTTATGAGAGTTTTACGATACATTTGTAAGAGAAAGAGGAGTAATAAAGTTTACATACATTTTATAAACTAATATTATAAGTTGTGCTACCACTACACCAAAAAAGGGCTTTAACGACAGCTAAAGTAAGGTAGTTTTTTACAATGATAAAAAACCACCTTAATAGATCCTAAAAGAGTGGTTAAAAATTGCCCTCTTAGGATAACCACCCTCTTAGGGTCACCCTAATAGGGTGGTTATAAACTACCCTCTTAGGGTCACCTAAGAGGGCGGTTATAACCGTCCTTTTAGGTCTAAACTACCCTCTTAGGTCTAAGAGGATGACTTAGGCAATCCTAAGAGGGCAGTGTAAATCCACCCTCTTAGGGTCTTAATGAACAAAAAAATTTATAAATACCGCAAGAAAAGCCCAGGTCGCATTTTGGTTGAGAATTTTGCAACGTGCACCAATGAAGGTAGAGATAGCTAGGCCTTCGAGCAACATTTAGGTTGAGCATTTTTGCAGTGCATGATGGAGGTAGAGCTAGCTAGGGATTTGAGTAGTATTTCATTCAATAATTTTGTAGTGCACAATGGAGTTAGAGCTAAGGCTTTGAGCAGAATTTCGGTTGAGCATTTTGCAGTGCACAATGGAGGTAGATCTAGGGCTTTGAGTAGCATTTCGGTTGAGAATTTCATAGTGCATGATGGAGGTAGAGCTAGGGATTTGAGCAACATTTCACAATGCATGATAGAGGCAGAGCTAGGGCTTTTGAGCAAGATTTCTTCTTCTTAGGGATTTTCATATTCATATTTTTATATTAAAACCTACAATGTTTTATTTTAAAAGAAATATATCACTAGTTTAGGTTTGAGGATTTCTTCTTCTTAGGGTTTTTCATATTCATATTTTTATATTAAAACCCACAGTGGCTTCCTATTTCTTGTTATTATTGAAAAGTAGAATTACTGTGTATTTGGCACCTTGAATAAATATGGTCATGAGTTTTTCTCTTTTGGTCTTCTAAAAATTATAAACATGCATTTTTTTTGTGCTTTGGTGCTCTCCATTTTCTCACAACTTCATACACATTCAATCTGTGTATCGTTTATGATGAGGCACACATGCTTTACACTCCAGGATTGTAATATTGACTCATTTTAAAGCTACATGCAAGGTCGCATAACCGAATGTGTTAGACAACAATAAAGAGAAATTATTAGGCAATAGGGTACAAGCTCAAGCTCTAAAGATTTTTTTTCCCTTCCCTTTCAAATAAAATTTTATTTCTTTCTTTTATTCTACTTCTTCCTAAAATTGTTGTGGGATAAGTAGTTCATTTGCATCGATGAGGAAACCCTTTTCAACTTTATCCTAGTATGTACAAGTTTAGGGTTTTGAATATATCCCCTAGCATTCTATTTTAAAAGAAATCATTCACTAGTTTATGTTTGAGGATTTCTTCTTATTAGGGTTTTTCATATTCATATATTATATTAAAACCCACAATGTTCTGTTTTAAAATAAATCATTCACTGGTTTAGGTTTGTGGTTTTCTTCTTCTTAGGGTTTTTCATATTTATATTTTTATATAAAAAATTTGCCATCGATGTGAGGTTGTTCATCTATTTAGCCAATTCTTGTATCATCTTCTAGAAAATTAAAATTTTGAATTTTGTGTAAAAATGAGATCATCAAAATTGACCACTCCTATAAAATATTCCTACTTGGCCTAATTCTTGGTTTAGTTCTTCTTTCTAAGCCTTTGATTTTTAAATAAATATGTTCCATTTTGGCAAGTCCCTTAAAAACATTGAGACCTTCATGAATTCATGGTGGCATTCAAAGACTGTACCATCTTGGGACTTAACCTTTTGCTCATGCACCTCTTCATATTATTATTTAAACTACTAGAGAATGGGATATATTTTGGCTAATCTATCATTTGTTTGCCTCTCTCAATCTCTTCATACTTTCTACTGAACTATAATAGAGTTAATATTGTTGAAGGTTTGGTCAAGGCTTTTTAGCTCACTCTGCAGTTTATCATACTCTTGTTCTTTATGTTCTTGTCAAAAAATCAAAAAACTAACTATTTAAGAAACAACTACTTTTTCAACCTTGGGAACCACTTTTGGAAGGGCTGATAGTTTCTCCTCAAGCTATCTTATTTTTACTTGTAATTTTTGCTTTTCTATTCTCATTTTTTTTACATAATTTGTTTTTGTGGGTCACGCTCCATCATGTGGACTCTTGCTTGTGCTCTCAAATTCATCTCTATACTTGAGGGTTACTGATGTTTGAAAGCAGTTTATCTGTATTATGCTAAAGTGCTTATGGTTGGCTTATTTAGTGATTTTACATACATTGTTATATTGTCTGCCTCAACCAAACTCCTTTCATTAGTACTGTCAAAGTTCTTCTTGCTAACATGTTTCACTTTTTTCTTACCTTTCAATTGCCATTTAGAGACATCTACATTTGCAACAACAACTAGTTTCTACTCAATATATGTAGGCCTAGATATATAACTGGAAACATCAGTCTCTTCAACTTCATTCTTGTTAATTAAACTCATATGGCCTTGAATAGGATGTTCAGGATGCTTACCATCTAGCTCATTTGGAAAATTATTTATTAGTAGAACTAGTAGGACCTGAAAGAAATCTGTAAATGTAGTTTCATCCACTTGATTGATAAAACATGGACCACTCTTTTCACTAGAGTTGAAACTTGGTTGCTCTAGCAAACTTGAACATGTGTTATCAAAAAGGTTGAAAAATGTTTCTCCATGATTTCAAATACATGTTGAAAAGCCTATAATGAGATTTTCCTTTTAGAGGAAGTTCCCATGTAGTTCATATGGGAGAGCAATCCCAATGGAAGTTAAAAACCAGTTATGGACACTCATTACGGTAACTTTCTAGCCAATGCAGTTCATAGTGTCCATTTTTGAATACTTATATAAATGTTGCATCTAATAAGATACTGGTTTGATGCAACAAAAATATATCGTTTCAGACACATTGAAGAAATGGGTCTTGGCGACCATGGACAAGCAATGGCATGAACATAAGCATCGACTTGTGAAAAACCACTATGATAAGTATGATAATGATGAAGATAGAATTGCTAATCCCCCACCTCGTGTATCACAAAAATATTGAGAAGCCTTTGTGAATGGCAGGAGCAACATTGACTTTAAGGCAAGTACCAACCAATCTACTATGGTAGTTCATATCATTGTTATGTTCATGTGAATTTTGTTGACCTTGCTCTCCCTAATGAATTTATATATTGGTTTCTTCATTGCATTGTAGGTGGTGAGGCAAAGGAACAAATAAAATAGATCTCACCAATCCATCATGCACACTTGCAATCGAACAAGATATGCTCGACTGGAGCATGAAATGGTATTCTATCATACTCATCCATTATATGTGATAAACATAGCTATATTGTTTTGTCGTATGACTTATCCCCATGTCTCTCCAACTATATATCTTGTAGAGGAAGAGCCAACCAAATGTGAAAACTCCACTACCAAGGGCAACTATGTGGATGGTAGCTCATACAAAGAAGGATGGGGCTCTTGTTTCACTAGAAGTTGTGAAGACAATCATAAGTGACATTCCCTTGGAAATAGCAATACGTTGAACTTCAAACCATTGTTATATCAATTTTTTTTTAACATGTTACTAGTTAACTATGCATGTGATGTTGCCAAAAAAAATTGGATGATGAAATATCATCTATGAGCTCCATAAATCAATCTATTAAGGATGATGCCCTCACCAAGGTTTTAGGACCCAAAATACTAGGTTGGGTTTGGGGTGTCGACAAAGGAGTATCACCAACTACTCTATTTGCTAGTGAGGGTTACATACAAAATTTGCACCAGATGCAAGCTCATATGGTAGAGAAAGAGAAAAAGTGGGAAGAGAAGCTTGCAAAGAATAAAAAAAATATGGAAGAGAAGCTTGTAGAGAAAGATAAAAATATTGAAGAGATTTTGACATGGATTGCACTGATAGAGGTGTGTCAGTTTTTTCATGATTTCATATTTGAAATGTTTACATGTTGCACCCCTAAAGTTGTAATGATCCCTTGCATATAATTCCATAGGCAACATCACTACATGCTACACCTACAAGTGGACACAATATTGGTGGTGGTGATCAAGGCATAGGAAGCTGCTCAATACCTTCTAGGCCAGAGTCATCAATGGTATGACTATTATTTCAAATATAAAATGGTTGACTTAGTTTGTATTGTATGCTATGCAGTGAATTTATCTAGGTTGTTGATTTTCCATGTAGGGACTGAAAATGACATCGATCACTCAAATTGAGAGAAGGGAATGCTACTTGACTCAGATCCATAATGATAACATAGTGGTCGAAGGCACGGTGATCAGTACTGACCCTGAAGACCTTATACATGGTCAATGTTTGGGTGAAGGTTATTGGAAAGTCAATGTGCACATCACCCATAAAGAGGAAACAATATTGTATAGAAGGAATAATGAGATGGACACAATGAAGGATGTTGTGGGCTCCTTCATTGCCTGGCCTAAATCAAACATTGTTTACAAATAATGGGAAGCCAAGCTAGGAGTGAGGTGAGTAGGTATCTTGAGCATGAGGTTGGCCAGTCAGGATACCCTCTCACCTCATCTCTGATGGTTGGGGTGGGTAGGGATGTTTAGACATCTGCCCATTATATGGAGGGCTCAGGTTGTCCATTCACCTATATTTGTAAATAAGAATTGCACTTGAAATAAGAATTTTTTATATATATATATTCATATTGTTTTATCTCTTAGTCACTTCTTGAGCTCCTTGGGTTCTTTTTGCCCTAGTACTTAAATATTCTAACCGGATGTGGTCTTTGAATTTCATTTACCTCCTTTGGTCACTCTTGGACATAATATAATTTCTTTATTTCTTGCTTTTGTACATGTAAGAGGTGCAATAGATCATTGTTGTTCATAAATAATAACTTGGTTTTCATCCAACAATCTAAGAGAAAATATTCCATATATTATTCAAAATAAATTATGTAATGCTAAGCTTCAAGATCCAATTTGTCAATATTTTTATGGCAGCCTTGGTAGCTATAGATTGCATGCATTTAAACCAAAATTTCCTTATTATACAAGCTCAAGTTCTTTACTTGTCCACTTTATGCTTCTAAAAGGAATAGGTTTCCCATTTTGCATAAGAAATGCCCTTATGCTTGTACTTGAAGGATCATATTGAACCACAAAGAAGAGGGAAAAAGAATCTACAAGTGTTAAAATTGAGTTGGATATTATTATTTTTTCATGAGTTCAATGTAACCTCCATTACCTCTATCTAATGAATTTGATCTTTTTTTTAAAGATCAATAAGAGGGGTTGCAAGCCATCCAAAGCCTCTTACAAACTTCCTATTGAAACTACATGGACACATGAATACCCTCAACTGGTATAATCGTATTCACGTGCAAGTTTTGTGCAGATGGTAGTTAATTATTTGTTTCATTATGAGTAGTGTCTGGCATGCATTTGTGAAGACAAGGTTGCTCTTGTATAATCACTGACAAGTGGAACTCAAATGGACACAAGAGTAAAAAATGATAATGTACCTCCAAGAAGATCTTAATTCAATCCATCAACAACTATATTTGTACTACCTTCTTATATTTGATGCTTAGGTGGAACTATTGCAGGTATATTGACCTCTTTTGATGACATTCATTTTAGAATTTGCTTTCTATCTACAAGAATTGCAAGGGTCTATAATCAATATGTATGATTCTCTCATTGCTCAAAATATAATGTTTTCACTAACAACATGCTTGGGACATGGCATGGAGTTCTTTGTCCTATGTAGGATACCTTCAGAATATATCATTGAATATCTCACTTGGTAGGCAACAAGATGCTTAAGTTGAGCAAGGAATGTACCTCCAAGAAGATCTTAATTCAAGCCATCAACAACTAGATTTGTACTACCTTCTTATATTTGATGCTTAGGTGGAACTATTGTAGGTATATTGACCTCTTTTGATGATGATGGTGGACCCCTTTTAATTCATAAGAGGGTATGCAACTCTGTTTTACAATGATTGATAGTGTAATTCCTTAAACTTTGTTAATTGTGAGGATTTGATCCTTCCTCATGCTGGAAATAACAAGTTTCACTACCAGTGCACCTATGCCCCTTTGGTATGGTAGGTTAAGTTGAATCTTTAGAATAGAGCTTGATGCATACACAGTGGTGGGTTTGGGCCATAATACAGGGTGGACCACAAGTTGTACTACCAATGCATCTATGCCCTTTGGGCTATAGAAGGTTAAGTAAAACCTTTAGGGTAGAGCTTGAAGCATACATGGTGGTGTACTTGGGCTGTAATATAGTGTGGACCACAATTGTAAGTTCAATCTATACCTCCAATTCCCATGGTTACACATAGGCACCGATGTGGATCTTCAATATTGCATGGGATATAGCAGTAAGTTCAACCCCTATTGCCTATAGTTCCATGGCCACTTTGAGGTGCTCGAAGCCCATGGGAATAGCCTTGGTTTACTTTTCCCACTGCTTACTCCCAACCTGTTGGGTACCTTGCAATAACCCTTGCAACAAACATTCAATTTCTATTTTATGATGAGAGGGATGATGATAGGGCTCAATATTTGCATTTGCTGATCTTGGTTGGATATAATTGAAATGCTCAACATTTAATTTAGGAGGTCACACTATTGGAAATTCCTTAAATAAATCTTGTTTGTTAATAGTCATATATATTTCCTTTGAGCGTGTTGAATTGATTGTTTATCATGCAACTATTATTGCTAAAGTGCTCTTCTAAATCATCTTCTCCATTCTATATGATAGTTGTAAGAAATTTAAGAATTGGGTGCTTAATGATTCTGCATCTTAACCATCATGGTGCAAGGTTGAGTTAATCAAGCCATTTTTCTAGGCATGCATTTGGCACCATGTCCAAAAATATTGGATAGAAGCCTTCAAGCATTCATTGAAAAAATGAAATATGTGCCAAAATTTTTAGTGATATGTGATTGGCTACCAGGGTAGACCAAATTTTGATAGTGACCCTAGGTGATCCTATGATGATATAGCTCAACTTCCTCCTTCCTTGTGCCAAATACTTTTTGAATCTCATTTTATTTCTAATTTTTTATTAGCTTCTTAGGACTACCATCGTTTTCTCTACCACCATTACCTTGTCAATCTTGATTGGCAATGGTACTCTTCTCATCATGTTGTGAGGGGAATGATTGCAAAATGTCTAGCTTTTAGATGATGTGGGCTGCTCTCTTTTTTGTTATTTGAGGATGATGGTTGCTCCCAGGTCTTGTAGTTGCCTGTAAAGGCCAGTTACTCTTCTTTCATCTTTGCCTGGATTGGGCTTCTCCTCCTAGAAAAATGTTGTTGGTTATTGAATAAGGCACGAGGTTATATTTCCCCTTCATATTTTGAAGTCCTACACAATGAGGGGAGGGGACACAAAGGAAGTAGTAAATTAAGTTATATTGCTAGATTTCCTGCTATTTGATTTAAGTTTTTGATGCCATTTATATGATTGTAAATGCTTTACCATGCTTCATTCTACTGCTTTTTGACTCTTATGCCAACTATATTTCTCTTTGACTATACCATGTGTTACTCCTTGTTAATCCCATAGTAGTATGCTAGTTTTAAATAATATCCTCTTTTAAATTTATTTCTAGTTTGAAATTATAGAATTTATCTGTCCTCAAGTTGAGACCTCAGTTGGCCATGTAATCTTGTGTGAGTCTACCTTTTAATTGCCTGCACATGGTCATGTATGGAAAACTACTACAATATGTGAATGTGGTTGTCTTATTATCTCCTATAATATGCTTTTATAGGTGAAGAAATCTAGAATTGAAAATCTTGACATGTGATTTTTCATTTTAGACTTTGCTTTCTATCTACAGGAATTGCAAGGATGCCTCAGCAGAAACAACAAACCATTGTTGAGTGCTATGTTGTTTCAGCTGAGGCATCATTTATATATTTTTTTAGGTTGAGACCCTAAGAGGGTGGTTATAAACCGTCCTCTTAGGCTTGAGGTCTTAACCCTAAGAGGGTGATTTTTATCCACCCTCTTAGACCTAAGAGAGTAGTTTTAACCGCTCTCATATACTTAAGAGGGCACCTTTTTGAGGCATTTTTTAGCCATCCTCGCATGTCGTGAAATTTTTACGACACCCTCATAGACGAAAACTAAATAACTGCCTTTAAAGACCTTTAAGGGTGGTTTAAAACCATTGTTAAAGCCTATTTTTGGTGTAGTGTACATGCTTTGTACATGTATGATTCAGGTTATTACATTCATAATGTTGTTTATTATTGAATGTTAGTTGATTTATTATAAGCCTTGATTTACATATTAGTTGGCTCATATTATTTTGTTTATATCAATATATTTGATCTTGTGAGAATGATCCAATGAGTTTTCATTATTATTAAGGATTCAAAAGCCAACACTAATCTTGTACATCTAATTGAACTCATGAAAATATCTTGATACAATTTTCTTAAAGAAATCATCAATACCTTTAATCACCCATCGATTTGACCAAAACTCAACCTTCTTATTCGTATAAGTGACACAATGAATGGAAAGGAGATTGAGGCCCACATCTAGAACATGGAGAACTTCATCAAATGAGGAAGAACCAATTACCATTTCACCACATCCAACTACTTGTAAAGAGGGGTTATCACCAATGACCATATGCTCTATAGAATGTTGTCCATGTAGTCATGCAAGAAATGGTGACACTTAGTCATGTTGAGTTACCCCTGAATCTACAATTCACTCTTTGAAGGAAGTGAATATCCAATATGCTAAGTGAAAAACTACATGTAAATGTAAGGTTTCGCCATCATGGTCATCCTCACCTTGAGCAAAGAAGAGAGCATTATCACCCCTCTTTTTGCATCTCTTCAAGCTTCTTAATTCAAAATCAACAAAACTCTACCTTGTGTCCTTTGTTCTTGTAAAATTTTAAAATTGACTTCTTTAAAGTTTTCTTGGATTTCTTGAACTAACTAATGTACTCATCAATAGTCTAAAAACTATCAATGTCCAAAAGGGTAAGCTCTACCTCCAATATATTGATTTATGAAGAATTAATGTAACGACACATCTATTGAGATTTATTTATTAGTTGCTTTGGATTTGATATGTTGTTGATGTGATTATCATATATTTTATCAACATGTAGGGAAATCACACCATGGGCTTTGTCCTTATTGTTAGATTTTGAGGATATATGCAGTGGAGAGATCTAACACAGGTCCCAATGAAATACAAGAAATATGAAAGAAAGTGGAACAACAATATGACTGAAATATACTATAAATAGAAATGATAAAAATACAATGCAATATGGAGGAAATGGTCACTCCACTAATATGAGCTAAAGAGCTACATTGTACTCCATACAGGAGTACTACTACCAAGAGCTTGACATGAGCTTGATGTATGATTGATATATAATTGATATATAATCTACCACTATGAGGCCCTTTATATAGGAAGATAGATTCCTTGGCCAACACTCTACCTAGTTGTACAAGGGGACACCTTGCACATTGCCACTTGTGCATTTATTACATTGCTTGAAGTAACTAGATAACTTCCCCCTAAAGTAATCTCCTATCCTAACTATGTACCTAAGGTGGTACATTTACATGACCCAAATGATGTAATATACTCTAACATCTAAGGGTATTGAAGATTTCAATCTTCAATATGGATCTTGTTTTAGTATTCTTAGATGTCTAAATGTATGCTTCTTGCATTGGTTCTTCTTCTTCTTGAGAATGATCTTCAACTTGATGTGGTTGTTCTTTAGTTGCTTTAGTCTTCATGTTATAGCTTCTTGTCCTTTCCAATCCTCTATTCTTTGACATCATATATCTTTGATGAACTAGTGATCTCATGATTTGGCATGTCTGAAGTGGATCAAAATTGCTCCATATTTTCTCCTTTGGATTCTTGTATGACCTGTCTCTCTGACCTTCATAAGTATCAAACTTGAGCTCATTGTCAGTAGATGCTTCTGGAGTAAAATTTTGAAAATAGCAATCTATTTTGTGTAGTAATATTTCTTCATGGCTTTTATAGTACTTGTATTTATAGTAGCAAAAGAAAGATGAGTGATTTTTCCCTTCATAGTATTTGCATGGATGGAAATTCCAACAATTGATATTTTCATGACCGTATTGATTGCAATAGGTGCACAATAGAGATATTATGGCTGCTTTGTAATCTATCTTAGGGATATCATGTTTATCTATATCCTTGACTAGATCCTTAAACCATATGTGCACGATTGAAGCTATTTCATTTTTACTCCTTTTTATGATGTCCTCTTGATCTACCTTTTCTTCTCCCTTTCGAATGTGATCTTTTGAGTTTTCATAGTTATCATTAGTTTCATTAGAAGAATCTAATTTTCGTAGCTAAGTGCTTCAGAACTTATTTTCCATATTGTTGATTCTTCTTTTTCTTTTTCATTTTCCATTGTATTACTAATCATGCTTTTAATCCATACTGGTATTTTTCTCATTCTACTTCTAAGTGTATTGCTTAATGTGTTGGTAGTCATATTTATAGTATATGAGCCTGATGGAACTTTAGGTTTTGTAGGCTTCCTTATATCTCCCTAGTTAAGAGATGTGAATTAGTAGAGTCCTTATAGACTTTTATAGAGACCTTATGATTCCTAAATGGATTGAGTACTTGATAATATTTGATGAATGCTATTATTATCAAGTTTTGTAGAATGCCTTATGTCTCCCTAGTGATTTTGGAAATGCTATATGATAGATAAAGTGCTTTTGAGAATAATAGTTCAATTTTGAGTTGATTTTGTAAAGTTTTGTGAATAGCAAAAATCAACTTCTTTTACACCTTATTACTCCTATTGAACTTTAAGCACTTTCTAATTTGATGAGGTTTTAATAGTTGGATTTCTTTTGTCCCTTTAATGTGTTTTGAGACAAGTATACCAATTAATTTCCAACTCTTGATTTTCCTTAATAAACCTCCTTTTATAGCCTTTAATAATTTGATATTAATGTTTCTAAATTCCAATTACCTACTTTGATGTAGTATTCCTTATAACTCCCTAATATGGAATATTAGAAAACAATGAAATTTGCAATAATAGAAATTTTGATTTCCAAGTAGAATTCCTTATTTCTCCTATGTTTTAATATTGCAAATATTAGGCTATTTAATATGTGTTTCTCCCTTTTATATTGCTTTCAAATATGGTTGATTTCCTTTAATATTTCAACCTTATGTTATACCTTATAACTCCCTGTTAATGAAAGTAAATTTAATAAAGTAGAGACCTTACCTTTAATGTTGTATTCTCTACGTATTCATCACAGATTTCGAATGTATATGATAATCCTCTTTAATACCTTTTCCTTGAGCGCTTATAGCGAATGGTGTACATTGATTCTCCCTTGGCTTCAACGTTTGGATGGTGGAGCTTCAACCTTGGACTTTTTGACCTCCTTTGAATATCTTGACCAAATATTTTAATGCTCTTCACCTCTCTTCCATGTTGTAATTTTGGCTACTTCGAATGCTATGATTGCTATGAATGTTGTGACTGCTATGAATGCTTTGAATGCTATGAATGTTGACCTCCTTGGTCTTTGGCACCTTTTAATAGAAGAGGAATCTTGAAATGTGTGACAAGTGTCACGATAGTTATCTGTGAGCACTTGAGGGATCTTCTGCTAGGTAATAGATGGACGTTACAGTCTTGGATGGGTGCACCAACCTATAATATTTTCTTGGTCAAGCTTGTAATGGATGGGCGCTTGTTAGTGTTTCCTCCTAGGTGACAAGTGTCACCTTCCCTTCGTGCATGGGATTTCTATGTAATGCCTCTTCAATGTATCATTCCAATACCCTTATTAACCATGCAACATGACCAACTCTTCCTTTGTTCACTTGATATGAGTTGGTTCTAGCTAGAGTAGATAGCAGCACCTTTGGAGTCTTGGAGCTAGGATTCGGCAATGATCTTGAAGACCTTGAGCAATGCTATGGGGGAGTTTGAAGTACTCCAATGATGCTTCCTTGGATGTACATCCAATGTAATATTTTGTGCCTTCTTTTTCAACCTGTTATGAAATCCTTTTTTAGATAATGTTGCCCTTGAATATAATGCTCCTCCTTTCTTTGTATTGTGCTTTGTTTACTTGTAGGTTTGGCTGTCCAAATCGTAGAAGATGTGAGCCTTTTGAGTGGCTCTATTCCCTTGCATGGAGTGTGCTATTATACGACTACCTTGGGTTGTTTTACCCTGAGAATATTGTGCCTTTGAGGCACTTAAAACCTTACCCTTTTTCCTACGTATGGTAGATTAGAAATGTAAAAAACTTTGTATATAAAATACCTTTTTTGCACCTCCTTTTTGCAATCTAATTTTTTCTAGTTTTATGACAGCTTCCTTGTAGGTAATGGTAGATTTTGAGGTTGTCTCCTTGATTAGACACCTCTCTGCTTTTGCTTGGATATTTTTCTAATGAACCCAAGCTTGTAACCACGTAGATAGAAGCTTCTTTTTGTAGAAGTAATTTCTGCACCTTTTTTTATAAATAGCCTTTAGTGCACTTTGAATCTTGAGACTCACCAAGTCTCGATTTGAAGCTTCTATTGCTGATTTTAATGGTGGCTTTCTTCTCCACTCCTTGGAGGAATATGATCTGATTTTGGTGGCTTCTTTGGGCCATGAAATGCTGTAGGTTCTATGCACCAAATAGTGTCTCTAGACACTTTGATTAATCTATTAGTTTTTGTGCTCTTGATCCTTAACAATCAACAAACACAAACTAACCTTTTTTAGAGTAACTAGTTAGAGATCAACTAGTATAGTGCCAATGCACTTTTTAATGGTAACAATAATCTCACCTTATTGCTCCAATAAATAAACTCTCAAAATAATTTCAAATGCACTTAATAATCTCTACAACTTTTAAGAGTAATCTGTAATGAACCCTTAATAAGTATTCTATAAATTTTCACTACAATCAATATTGTAGGATATAGTCTTCTTGCTTTCTAGATAGCAAATAGGTAGATGATAATTTTATTTCTTTTAAAAATATCCAACTCCTATTTAATGTGCAAATAATCCTTAAAATGAATTCTCCCTTTTTGCACTTTCTTGAAGACTATAATGCAATCTATTCTTCTACAACTTTTAATCTGAATATGGTGCCTTAATGGAATTTGATAATGATCTAATTTGAGGTTAATCAGTGAACCAATTGCACCCAAGTTGCTTACCTTTTTTATGGCTTTTATAGATGATGATCTTGGTGTTTTTAATTCACCAAGTTGTTGCTTTGTAGTGAATGGATACACAACTTCTTTGTTGGCTATCCCGAATAGCTTTCTTCACCAATATAGCCTTAAACTTTCTATCTTGAGCCTTGGATTTGGTGGCTTGATCCTTCTAGTGATCTTCTTCTTTCTGTTGTAGATTCAGAGAACTCCTTTCTTTGAACTGTGCCTCCTTACTATGAGAGGTAATCTCTAAATCTCCTAGATTTGGTAGGCTTCTTCTATCTAAATATTCTTGTCGAATTTTAACTTCAAATAGGATCTTCTTCTTCTCAAGATTTTGATTTTCTTGAGGTCTTCACTGGATTCTTCTTCTAGGATTTGGAACTCCTTGCCAAATTCTTCTTCTCTTGGGCTTGTTGTCGGATGGCAACAATTATCCCAAGTCCTTCACTATCAGGAGCTTCTCCTTGGTAGTGGATTTCTCCAATGAGTTCTCCTAGGAACTCTTCTGATGATGCTTCTATGAGCTCTGCAACAAGGCTCTCCAAGCCTTCTTCTTTTTCTTCCTTGAGACCTCTCCAAGGTCTTCTATCTTGCAACTTCTCTGGTCTTCCAACTAAGACCTTTTCTTCAACCTTCTACTTCTGGAAGTGTTGGTGATGAGATCTTCTTCAAGGATCTCTAATTCTACTACTTCTGGATTTGAACAGGACTCTCCTAGTCCTTCTCTTTCTTCCAGGAATGGAAGTTCTTCAATGAGATATTCTCCTGATCTCTTCAACTTCTTCTGAGAGAAGTCTTTAATCATTAAAGGAGATCACCAATCTCCTATTTCTTGGACTCTTCTCTGGAGTCTTATTTAGGAACTCCTTTTTTGGAGTATTCTTTTGAATCAGGAATTTATCTTCTAAATCAAGAATTCTTCTCTAAATTTTTTGAAGAATTAAGGCTTCTATGGCCTTCTTCTTGATCAAGGCTTCTATGGCCTTTTTTGCTTCAAGGCTTCTCTAGCCTTTTCTTCTTCAAGGCTTCTCTAGCCTTTTCTTCTTCTAGGCTTCTCTAGCATTTTCTTCTTCTAGGCTTCTTTGGCCTATTCTTCTTCTGCACTCTGTAGGTATTAATATTGAATGGAGATCACCAATCTCCTATCTCCTCCTATGACTCAACTTCTAGAGTCTCTTCTTCCTTGAGTCTTCTATAAGGCTATTGTGGCCTTTTCTTTACTTCTGTAATTTGCAGGATTGCAACTCTTGTAATGAGACCTTTCTCGAGGTCTTTGAAATATTCAGTCTTCTCCTTGTTGTTGCAAGTGCTGGAATGATTCTAAGAAGATATTCTTCCTAACTCTCTTGTAGGAAGCTTCCCAACCTTTTTTTGAATCTCCTTTTCCTGCAACAAGTTGTTAGAAACTAGAATGGAAGAACTTATAAATCTGGAGATAATAATCTTCACTAGTTGATTTGTCAAACTAGTGGCTTGAATGTTGAGTCCTAGTCTTCACGAGTTTTTCTGCAACTCTGTGGAAAGACTCTAGCCAAATATAATCTCAGGATTTTCTGCAACTGAGATTTATTTCAGTCCTCACTTTCCTAATCCTGTTGACTACTATGGATTTTTCTATCAATTAATCCTAATGGCAGCTTTTGCATGCAGTGGCACTCAATGGTAGATCCAGTTTGTAAATATGCAGGCCAACAGTAGTAATGGTGACTCTCCCTATTCCTCTTGACCTACTGGACTTCTCTTATAATGGATGTAGGTCCTCCTATCTCGATTAATCGTGGCTCTGATACCACTATTAGCTTTTGAGGATATATGCAGTGGAGAGATCTAACACAGGTCCCAATGAAATACAAGAAATATGAAAGAAAGTGGAACAACAATATGACTGAAATATACTATAAATAGAAATGACGAAAATACAATGCAATATGGAGGAAATGGTCACTCCACTAATATGAGCTAAAGAGCTACATTGTACTCCATACAAGAGTACTACTACCAAAAGCTTGATATGAGCTTGATGTATGCTTGATATATGATTGATATCTAATCTACCACTATGAGGCCCTTTATATAGGAAGATAGATTCCTTGGCCAACACTCTACCTAGTTGTACAAGGGGACACCTTGCACATTGGCACATGCCACTTGGGCATTTATTACATTGCTTGAAGTAACTAGATAACTTCCCCCTAAAGTAATCTCCTATCCTAACTATGTACCTAAGGTGGTACATTTACATGACCCAAATGATGTAATATACTCTAAATCTAACACTTTTTCTTGTATAATTGCTTTCTCATCAAAATCAATGCTTTTAAGGTCCTCATTCACATCTTTGAGGAGTCACTTATTCCAAAGCAAGACTTTAATATTGATTTTCTAGGTGGCATAGTTAGGTCCATTGAGCAAGGCACATGTTGATCCATGGAATCTCTATAAAAATACAATCTCTTATGTGCGTTTGTGATAAAAATCATAATGCCAATGCAAAGAGCTCAAAAAATCATATGATTTTAAAAAGAGTTCAAAATTTTTTTATATGCAAAAGTTATGGCCCTTGAAAGTTTATCCCAACAGTTGTAAAACAAATGCGACCATAACCTTTCAAACCATACAAAAAGTTAAAGAAAATTAAGCAAATAGGATGATGTCATGTGTTGCTAACTAGATGACCAAGGGACCCAGGTGTTGTAGGTGAGTTGGAGAGGAGAGGGCAATCCTCCAAGGGAGGTCCTAGGTTCGAATCTCCACCCTACAAAAAAGTTGAATTGGGTACCCAAAATCCAATTGATAATGTTGGTGTAGGCAGGGCCGAGCGCGACTCCTGAGTGACTTTGATGGTGTAGAACCCCCTGGTCATGGTCTCTTAGACCAAGGTGACCTCACAAGGGGTTTTTCGCTTTAAAAAAAAAACTAGATGACCAAGGGGGTGCTAACTATGTGCTGGCTAGTTTGCCAACTAGGTAGTGCTTCAACAAACCATTTGTTGTCAAGTTTTATTGAATTGGAAAAGGGGGTCCCACTCAAATGTAAACCATGTAGGTCATTGGACAGGGCATTGATGAATCATAGGCTACTATGTGTTGTCTTTCTATCGTAAGAAATATTATGTTGTGATAAGTCTATATTGATTGTATGTACTACTTAGCAAATAACAAATCTAATTATGCAAAGTGGTTTTGATTGATTGGCAAGTCCTAATTATATAGGAAAAAATTGGCATTTCTTCCTCCTTAAGGACATCACATTGACCACAGAGTCTGAATGGGTTTCCAAGTAAGCCATCAAGAATGCAACCAAGTTAAGGATCCAAAGTAGGGACTTGAACTTGGATCATTTTGTGTATGCCCAACCAACCAACCAACAGGATATTTGAGCCTATGAAGAAAGATGAGGATATGCTAATACAAGTCATTGAGCATACAGTGGGTAACTATCCTTACCATCCATATAGTGTTGAGCACAACCCTCATAGTGCTATCCACAATGCCATGTCTTCACCAGAAAGGAGTGCACATGGGTTGAACGTGCAACATTATATCACATGCAACCATATTAGTAAGCCACCTTTAATATGGAAAAATGTGCACCTTCCAAATGAGGGGAGTAAACAGATAAAGCACGGGATGCTTGCACCTACACATTGCCATGCAAAATAAGGTTTGTCCACCTTTCCAATTTCCATGTAAGGCCCAATGAATGAGACCTAAAATTAGTTCATTCTCCAACCCAACACCCTCTAAAATGTACATAAACCATTTTACCAAGGCTCACGGTCGCAACCATGACAATGCAGTCATATCTCCACTCCATGTGCATAATTCCAATATGATAAAATGTTGTTGGAATATTTTAACAACTTTGTCAAGTGATTTAGATATATTTGCGTTGCACAAAAGTATGTGCATCACTCCTTTGGCATATGGGGGTTGCCAACTAATATTTAGCCTCTTATTTTCTCCTTTTGATAATCATGCATACTATCCTCTCAATTGTGTTGCATTGATACCCAAGAATCCAAAATACAAAAGACAATGGATTTTTAAAAAAAAATTGTAAAATATAAGTGAGGGTTTTAAATATCCTCAAAAAATTCAATCCAACAACTAGGGCATCCATTTGGTCAAAAAAGGAACAAATTGGATTGAATGTCAAGATAAGGAAGAGGAACACGCAGGTCAATATATCTTCTAGAACAACGAAATTTTTGTAGTATAGTGAGATACTCGTGATCCAAGTCCACTTAGGGTTTTGGTGGACAACCCTAAAAACTACCAACAAACAAAGATTTGACAAACTACTTCCACAACCACATTGCTTTTAGAATTGTCATAGAAAATATTATCAAAAGCTTATGGTCAAGTAATGGAGATTCACATCCACTTTAATACCATGTTGGATTTATCAATACTTTTAAAAAATGAATGTAATCAACACATTACCAAGAAAAGGAGCAACACATAGAAAGATTAAAAAACACATGAAGGTTATCCGCTAACACCAAAATAATATTACTAAAGTAAATAATAACGCTACAAATGCTAAAGAAATAGTTGGTCTCAAGGGGTATAAATACCCAATTACATGTGACCTTTAGGTCAAGGTTAAAGAATCGACCTTAAGGTTTATTAATAAAATATTATAATAAACCCATCCATACAAAGGTGTACAAAGACCTAAAGCTATACATTAAGTATAATACAAAAGTCGGTTGTAGCCTCAAGTGAAGCTCAAAACCACATATTTCAACACATTATTCTCTTTTATTGAGATAAATATACTAGAGGACATAACCTTCCAATAGATGAATTTCATAGATATTCATAATGACCTTCACCAAACAATAGTCCTTATAGAGTCATGGAAAAGGCTTCTTTTATAGGAGGGTTTGGCTTCAAATAGTATTTGCAATACTTGTGAGGAGCACTATTGAGTGATAATTTTACCCTATTGCAAAATCACACTCACAAGATTTTGTTAGAAAAACCCTCTCTTGCAAAGAAATTAAAATTTCTCCAAGGTTCCTTTTACTTAATGTGTGCTTGTATGCTTGTGAAAATGTGTCAAAATAAGTGCTTAGAATACCTTAGTGATTTGCAAGTAATTGTTAACAAGGGGCTTGTGGTTAAAGTGATTTGCCATGCTTTATATCAATTAAAGGGCTTGATTTCCCTTATGTGCAGAAATAAATGATGAATGAGTGCTTGAAATTGATCCTAATTCATTTTATCTCTGATTTTGTCAAAGTGATTTACCCATGAATCCATGTTAGCAGATTCCTTTTATCTTCAATTAAAATGTTTTGTTAGTAGGTGTTATGGAAAACCACTTCTTTTTTTTTAACCTTAATGTGAGATTGGAATTAATAATTCCCTCCCATGAATGCAAATTGATTTTATCTTGGCCCTTAGTTGATAAAAGAAGTGTTGATTCCTTTTATTCTTGGCTTTAAATGATCTGCAAATAAATGAAAACCCTGTGGAGTGAATAAAAATGCTATGGAACCTTAAAATGAATGCTTTAATTACAAAATGTCCAAATAATTTAATGTATTAGCATTAAATAACAAAATTACTTGGATGTCTAAATACTTCAAAACCCTTAATTTTAATGCAGAAAATTATCAACTCGTTAGGATTTTGAGTGCTTGATAGAAAAATAAAATGAAATGAAAGATAAAAAAAAATAACAAAAGCTAGGGTTAGAGATTTAAAAAAAAAAATATGGAATATGGACCAGAATATGAAAAATGACCAAAGAAAAACTATTGAAAACTAATCCGGCCTATGCTGCAGAAAATGTTAGATCCTGAACATTAAACAAAATCGGGTTAGACCTGCATCCACACAATCCAAATCCGGTTAAGTGCAAGAGCCTAAGGAATAAAACATGCATTAAAACATACCAATGATGCTACCATATCTATGCATAAAACCTCTATTATGTTCAAAACCTCTTTGTTTTTGCATACAAGGTGAGACCAAATGTCGGCATCAGTTTGGAGCCTTCCAATCCTTCTTCCTGTGCTTCTGCTCCAAAAAAATCCAGCCCTTCTCCTTTGCTTGCATAGCTTTTTAAAACTTTCCAACAATAAAAGAAACTCTTTGTTTCCCTCTTCCTCTTGTTTGGTTGGAATTCCTTCTACGATGTGGCATGTGGCAAACAATATCTTCATATTCTCATAACACTATTACCAAGTGGCACTTACATTTTAATGTTACACTTTGACTCATCATTTCTATTGGTAACGTTTTTTTTCTTTTAGAGTGCTGCCACTTTTTTTCTTTTCTTAGCATTTTAACATTACTCTTTGAATCCTTTATCTCTTTCCCAAACTTGTAACTGCAACATAATCATTTCTATTGGCAACATTTTATTTTATTTTAGAGTGTTACCGTTTTTTTTCTTTTTTAGTAGTAGCCTGGTCCAACGGTGTTTTTCGCCCCGTCCCTCTTGAATCGAATCTTCTCGTTCCGCTCTAATCGGGATCATGACCACTCCAAATTCAATTACGGGTGATCTTTCTGTTGGGTTCGACATCGAACTAGCTAGAATCTCTGCCATGATTGGGAGTTCGGTGCCTCTAGGTAGTTGGAAGGAGAAGTGTAGCCTAGAGGCACTAAATAGTTAGGTGTCGAGAGAATTCGAGCTATGGAAGGATTTGCTTTCGGGTCCTTCCGTCGCAATAAAAAACACACATTAAACTTTCCAAAACAAAAACATTAACAAAATTAAATTAAAACATTTCCCAAAAAAAACACACTGATGGCTTTATTTTGATTTATATATATATATTGTTTGTTTTATTTTTTATTTATTTTTCATGATAATTATTATTTATTTATTTATTTAATCTTTTCTCTTTTTATTTTTATTTTTATAATTTATTATTTTGTTTTTATTAATTTTCTCTTTTTTCTTTATTTAAATTTGTTTTAATTAATTTCAAATGTTTGAATTGATTTAATTGAAACCATTAAAATTAACCAAAACATTATAAATTTAACCAACACACTAGATAAAAACGACAACTAGGCCTATTAACCTAATCAAAACACTAAACAATCTGAAATAAAATAAAAAGAGGCACTAACCAACAAACCACCTGCATTGCAACCTCATGGGTAGGGACCTATAAAATTATCACTCACAAAAACGCAAAATTCCCAAAAACTCAAAATTTAAGGTGGCTCCCCAAATTTGAGGCAAGTTGTGCAATGGTCACAACAAGCACCCTGATCCCCTTCTTGCAAAAGAGAGAGGGTGAATTCTATAAGCCCAAAGCCACACTCCAAAAGGGTTAAAAAAAGCCCCTAGTTTGGCTTTCATTTCTTTTATATGTGTGTGACTATTGTTCTAACTTATCTTGTTTTTTTTTTTCTATTTCTTATTATAACTTAGTTAAGTCTTCTATGGTTGGTATGAACTTGATATGTTGGAGTTTTCATTAGACTTTATTGTTTCTATTCTATGGAACTTAGTTATATTGCTCGTCCTTCAAGGTGAATTGTTGATGTCCCCTTTGAGACACAAGTTCCTTTTTCAATAAATAAACATAATTAAAAATCCTCGTTACATTTGTGAGTTATCTTCTCATTATTTTCAATCTTTATTTTGATAATATACTAACTAGATTGTTAGTGGTTCTATAGATTAAACAAATTTTTGAACAAACTTTTATGGTAGATATTGTCTTTCAATTAGTCATTCTCATCTAATATCCACAAATTCTTTGACTATGGTTTAACTTTGGTACTAATTGTTGACAACATTATAACCTTCTTATTGACTCTCATAGAAGCTTTTCCAACAAGAAAGCATTTGCATCGTGTTAGCAAGGTGAGCCCAAAATATCACAGGTCCCAATTTCATAATAGTGTAATCATAAGACAATAGTGTTGGTAGGAAACCTTCGAGCATGCTGGACGAGCAGGAGGCACGCCTGGATGTTTCCGATCAGCAAATAGTCACACTCCAATAATAACTTCAATATTAACAAAATAATAAAATTTATTGACAATCCAAAATCTCTTAATACAAACTTGTTACATAGCATGGAGCTTGTCTCCAATATATAACCTAATATAAAAACTCTTCAATACTTTTGACTTTTGCTCTCCTCAAACTCATGGGAGATGCAACCTTTCACATGCCTTTCATTATGACAAAGTCTCTCATGATTACATAACCTCCTACTTCTAATCTTGACACATTTCACATGACTCTTCACTTCCACACATAACACCTATCACCTATCACTCGTGACTCTTCACTTGCACACTTACACCTTTCACTCATAACCTTAGTTATCAAACTTGTCGAAATTTTTAAATAAAGTTCGAAACTCGCCGAATTTAAAACCTTGATGAATTTATCCGCCAAATGAAACTTAAATTCGATAGGAAAAAAAATGAGACTGAGGAGAAGAATATTAAAAATGTCGGGCCCATCCCTACGACTGTCATAAAATTTCTACACTCCAATAATTAATTCCTATCACGCACCCACGCCATTGTCAATAAATAACACCCTCTCCAATGGATGATTTATCCAACAAAATAATCGTTGCATTATTCGACAGTCCATGGCCATGCTCTTAGAGGCAGGCACCCACTCAATCAGTATCAGCAATCAGCGTCAAATTTTTCTTTGTGTCCTTGTTCCTTGTCTTTCTTCCTAGGGTTCGCCCACTAAAAGCATATTGAGCCTAAAAATTATCTCTGAAAGAAAAATAGTTGAGCCCTCTCCAGCGCTAGGGTTTCATAAGGGGGAAAAAACGCATTTGGCAGTCGTGGTGATGAAAGACGGAGGGGATATTTTCATGGTGGTGATCCTTTTGATTGTGGCTGAGGTATTGGTGGCGAGTGAGAGCAGCAACAATTTAATGGTGCAACCTCTAAATCCAGAGATGGGGAACATAGTCCCTGCAATACCGGTTCAATCGAAAATAGAAGCATGCCCGTTAGATCTAACGGAGGAACTGTTCAGGGAGAGAAGACCCCTTCTTCTCCGCTCGAGTGGAAGGGGTCTTCTCTCCCACGGTCTTCCTCTCCTCGGCCTTCTTCTTGGCGGGTTCTTCTCTGCCTTTGGCGCCATTTTCATCGAACAATGCAAGAAAACGTCGAGAACAACAAATTCCTCAAACTCTGCTAGACAGGGATGTGATGTTTTTGTGAGTGTAAATCATTTGGTTTTATAAAGCGCAACCATCGTATTTATCATTAGCGGAGGGCCACGTCGCGGATCATGCTCTTGCGAAATCCTAGCCCTCCATGGCATATTCCGATCGACGTTTCCTATTCATTGTTTGAGCTCGGAGCGGATCAATAAAAGTAATTGAGAATTTGCCGTCGAGTTTTAAAAACATTTAACTATAAAAGTTTAAATTATAATTTAAATTTTAAAGATATTTAAATATAAAAGTTTAAATTATAATTTAAATTATTATAATTATAAATTAGTAATTTTACATTTTTATTATTTTAATAATTATTTAATTATAAGTAAATTTTATTACATGTGTAATTAATTTTAAAATAGCACTAACAAAGAAAAGGGTGGCCATCCTGCTATTTTGAATCGGAAGGAACAAATTTATTTTTTCTAATCAAGTTAAATGGAAATGGTGAAACATGTTATAATATACAAAAATGATATATGTACATTTATAATATATCGAATTTTATTTCGAATTTTTGAACATGTCAAATTTATTTCGAATTTCAAAGGTGTCGAATTCGAATATGAACTCGAACTTGATAACTAAGCTCATAACTCACTTAATTACATGACACAAACACACTTTAAAACTTCACATAAACTCACACTCCTAATCTAAATATTTGCAATGGTACTCAAATAATGTAATACCGCCAACACATCATTCATAACATAGGTAACTTGTAAGGGATCAAGTCACACTTTAGAACTTAACATAAACTCACACTCCTAATCTTAAATGTTTGCAATGACACTCAAATAATGTAATACCACCAACAACCCGTTCATAACATAGGTAACTTGTAAGGGATCAAGTCACACTTTAGAACCGTTAGGATCCCATCCTAACGTTACTTTGTAATTCTCATTATTATGTAATAACCCACTTCCAACGTGGGGGGATTCTATTATAATGTTATTTTGTAATTCCTCGTAATGTATGTGGCAAATAAGGCACCTAGCCAAGTGGTGCCATCGCATGTAACTGTTATCAAGATTGTAACCGATGGTGCCATTGCATATAACCGTTATCAAGATTGTAACCGATGTTTGGTAGAAGATTCTAGCTCGAGTGGCATTTCACATGTAAGCCAAGTGGCATTTTGCATGTAAGCCAACTCTTGAGCCTTTAGGTAGGATTGCATGTAGCTTTCTCTTTAAAAGGCATGAAGCCATATACGAATGTATCTTTTTGCAAGCTAATGAAATATTGAAGGAGGTTGCCCCCTCGAAGAGGCCTACGATTCTGAGTTATTTGTGAGATTGTTTCAATTCTGCAATTACTTTCTGCATAGTGTTATTCTGTTATTGCATGTATTTTAGTTATCTTTTAGTATTGTGTGTGTGTGAGCTTTATTTCAATAGTAGGTTCCTTACAAGTGGTATCAGAGCTTTCCAGGGTCGAGTTTTGCTACGACTATGACAATTCTTGCTCAACCATTTTCACTTGTTAAGGTATAATTTTCCTGTGTGTTTTCATTCTATCTTCCTTTATTCAAAAGCCAAAAAAAAATTGCAAAAACCCAAAAAAATACAGTCTTTTTTTTTTTGTAGTTGAGTAGGCTAGAAACCCTGTATCGAGGGTTTTAAAATATCGTGAAGGAGCTGTCATTATTGGCTAAGCTAGATAGCCCATAAAGCATATAGTGAAGTGAGGGGCGATCAGACTCCAATACCCAGGCCTCAAACAACACTCGCGCATGAAATTGAGCTCCCACGCATCTTCGGGTGTATCGGGAGACCATTCTAGGGTGAACAAAATTTTATCCAGTAGGAAGCTTTTCGGCCTTGTATCATCCATAGTCCACGGGACACAACATCTCGGACGATTACCCTCTCGTACTGTCAGAGAGGCAGATAGTGTGCTCAAGGGTATGTGTGGAATCCTCCTTGAGTAGTGGCCTAAAATATTGGTTCAAGCACTATTGTTCGTCACTACGGTATAACAGAGGGCCTATGGGTGTTACATACTCCTCTACCTAGTATACCCTGGTTTTGTTAAAAAACTTCAACCTACAAAATACTCATCCCTGTTCTGCTGAACCTACTTTCACGATCCCCAAAAGTGAGCATACGGAGAAAGACTTCCCTATCATAGAAGAACGCACTTTTCATGCACCAACAGTGAGGACCGAGTCTGCAAGTGTCTGAAATATTCCAGTACTAGTCGGGTTGGTGACAGTAACAGCCAGGTCAGTAATAGTAACAGTAGCAGTCAGCTGTAACAATCAGAAAATACAGGTGATTAGGGTTAGAAACAGAACTCTCAGTGTTAGTAACTGCAATATAGGTGACAAGATAGTGACAGGCTGGTCAGTTGACAGAGCGCACAGATCAGAGACAGTTGATCCAGTTTCCAACTTTGAACTATAGCCCCAAATAAAAAAAAAAAGTATTTTGCTACTTTTTGATTCTGCACTCAAAAAATAAAAAATCGTGCAAATCGGAGCTATAATGAAGAAGTTATAGTGGTTTTATCTTTACTCTATTTTGAGTATTTTTAAAATAAAAAATGGGGAAAAATAGCCCTAAAATAGTCATAAAAAGCCCTAGACACCCCCAAAAATCCTCAAATTTGTTCTGTTATCTTAGTTAGCCCCTCCTGCACCTCTCACAGAATTTTCGAGTCTTAGCTCCCTTTTTTCTCAAAATTCCTCAAATTTGTCATTTTCCACGACTCCTCTTTGGCCAAATATTCCACAAATACAAAATTTGATCCCGAAAACAATTTTTTTGAGTCCTAGCCCATTGTGTTCAACTCGTCGCACTGATCATTTTGATATATCACACCCAAGCACTTTTTTGGCCTCCTTACTAAAAATAGTAACCCCTGAAACCCACACTTCTATTTTTAGTAATTTAGTTACAAAGGTTCAAGACTATCCAAAATGGCTAGTGGCACTCGAGGACAACAGAAAGAGGTAGATTCGATCACCTCACTAATTGCAAACTTTGAAAGCACCCTTGCTGACATGAAACAATCAAGTCAAGATATGATGACAAAGCTTCAAAATCTTAGAACTGATCATGCTAACTCCAGAGACCGCCTAGAAGAAAAACTTGCAGAAGTTGAGTCCAAATTGGTCGGTGGTCCCAACAAGACTGAGCACCATACTGAACACTCGTATTATAATAGAGGTAAAGGAAGGACACCAGATGACTCTCATTTTCCCTATGATCGTGATTCTACCTATAAGATGCCCAAATTAGACTTTCCTAAGTTCAATGGAAAGGATGTGGATGGGTGGTTATGTCGTGTTGCTCAATACTTTAGCCTCCATGATGTACCCATATGGCACCGAGTTCAAATGGCTTCTTTCAAATTGGAATCTGAAGCTTTGCAGTGGTACCAATGGTTGCAAAAAACTCACCCTAATCCTTCGTGGGAAGAATTTGAGTCTCAATTACTCACTCGCTTTGGCCCTAGTGAGTATGATGATTTTACAGGATAGTTGACAAAGTTGAAACAAACTTCGACAGTTAGAGATTATCAAATACAATTTGAGAAATTGGCCAACAAAACCATGGGAATGAATGAAGCATTCTTTATGAGTTGTTTTGTTAGTGGTTTGAGGGAGGATCTCCAAGCTGAGGTCACTATGTTCAAACCACAATCCATGATGGAGGCTATCAAGTTGGCTCGTTTGGCCGAATCCAAATTTGCAGCTCAAAGGTGGATATCTAAATTTCCATAGGCTAAAACCTCTTTTACTCCTAGATTCCAAAATCAGAATGAACAAAAACCTGTTGCAACCACTGCTGCACCCAAACGTCTAACCACTATTGAAATGGATGCGCGACGCGCCCAGGGGTTGTGTTACAATTGTGATGAAAAGTTTTCTCGTGGGCATAGGTGCACCCAAAAGAAGTTGTTCCTCATAGATGTTGATGAGCCTGACACCAATGACCATAGTGATGATGACACATAATCAGTTGAGGAACCATCCAATACAGTGACAGACAACCAAGATGAACCACAGGCTGAGATTTCTGTTCATGCTCTTGCTGGCATTACTACTCCCCAAACCATGAAAGTTGTGGGGTATTTCAAGGGCCTACGTCTTACCATCTTGATTGATTCTAGCAGTACACATAATTTTATTGATCCCCACATTGCCCAACAGGCAAATTGTTACGTACATTCATGTAATTCCTTTGAGGTGATGGTAGCAAATGGTGGGACCTTACCTTGCAAAGGTAAATGTCATAATGTTAAGGTCAATATTGGGGACTATGAGCTCAAACAGGATATGTTTGCACTTCAACTAGGGGGATGTGATATCGTGTTGGGAGCACAATGGTTGGGCACATTGGGAGTCATCTCTTGGCACTTTGCTGAAATTTGGATGCAATTTTCATAGAATGGACAGTCCTACACTCTCCATGGCTTAAAATCAGGGCCTTCACAGATTATCAGCTCCAGTCGGATGGAGAAGTTGTTAAAAAAATCATCTCGGGGTGTCATAGCTCAGATTTTTGCGATCCAACCTCATCCTTCAGAGGTGGATGTTGTTCCTGAAGATTTGCAACTCATTTTGACCAAGCACAACTCTGTTTTCATTGAACCAACAGAATTACCGCCTCACCACTCTCATGACCATGCTATTCCCTTGTTACCTGGCAATGCACCGCCCAACATTCGACCGTACCGGTACCCTCATGCTCTTAAGTCAAAAATCAAGAAGTTAGTACAAGAATTGTTACAAGCCGGTGTCATTCGACCAAGCAACAGTCCTTACTCTTCTCCAGTTTTATTGGTGCGCAAGAAAGATGGGTCCTGGTGGTTGTGTATCGATTACCGAGAGCTCAATAAATTCACCATCAAGGATAAGTTTCCTATTCCGATGGTGGATGAATTACTGGATGAACTTCATGGGACTATGTATTTTTCCAAACTTGACCTTCGCTCGGGGTACCATCAAATCCGGCTCAAGGATGAGGATATTCCCAAGACTGCTTTTCGTACTCATGAAGGTCACTATGAGTTTTTGGTAATGCCATTCGACTTGACTAATGCCCCTTCCACTTTCCAAAGCCTCATGAACAACATTTTTCATCCATTCCTTCGAAAGTTCATCCTAGTCTTCTTTGATGACATTCTGGTGTATAGTCGCTCATGGGAAGAGCATCTTATTCATGTGAATCAGACTCTCCAACTGTTGGCACAACATCAACTCTATGCTAAGTGTTCCAAGTGTTCTTTTGGGTTGACAAAAGTGGAATATTTGGGACACATTATCACTAAGGAGGGCATCAAAGTTGACCCTAAGAAGATCGAAGCGGTTCAGGAATGGTCGAAACCTCACACTCTAAAAGGTCTTAGGGGATTTTTAGGGCTTACAGGTTATTACCGTAAATTTATTTGTAACTATGGTAAAATTGTAGCTCCTCTCACTTCCATGTTGAAGGACTCTTTTACTTGGATGGGACCCGTTGAACAGGCTTTCCTAGAATTGAAGCATGCTATGACCACTACGCCTATTTTGGCCATGCCAAATTTCTCCAAACCGTTTGTCATTGAAAGCGACGCTTCAGGTCGTGGTATTGGTGTAGTGTTGATGCAAGAAGGGAGACCCTTGGCCTTCACTAGTAAAGCTCTCTCCAGTCGTAATTTGGGAAAATCCACTTATGCCAAGGAGATGATGGTAATTTTACATGCAGTAACCCATTGGCGACCGTATCTCATCGGGCGTCATTTCTCCATTAAAACAAACCATCAAAGTCTCAAATACTTTTTGGAGCAACGGGTTGCCACCCCTGAACAACAAAAATGGGTCTCTAAACTCATGGGCTATGATTATGATATCACCTATAAGAAGGGCAAGGAGAATGTTGTGGCCGATGCTCTCTCTCGTCAATTTGAGGCTCTCAGTATGTTGTGTGCCATTTCATTGTCGGTTCCCCACCGGGGCCCCTACACACTGAGCCTACTTCATGTCCAGGCTACACTTGGGATGGCCAGGATTTGCATTACCACCAACACCTTGTTGTTCCCCACAAGTCCCCACTACGGGAACTTCTCATGAAAGAACTGCATGCTGCCCCATCTGCTGGCCATTCAAGATTTCTCAAAACATATGAACGACTTAAGCGCACTTTTTTTGGAAGGGTATGAAAAAGGACATTCAAGATTTTGTGGCAGCTTGTGATACCTGTCAACGGATGAAAGGTGAAACGGTGCGTTCTCCAGGCACTCTTCAACCCTTGCCCATTCCTGACCAGGTTTGGACGGATATTTCTATGGATTTTATTGAAGGATTACCTAAGTCTGGAGGCAAATCTGTTATCTTCGTGGTAGTGGATCGTCTTTCGAAATATGCTCACTTTTGTTCCCTATCCCATCCTTACACAACATCCATCGTTGCCCAAATTTTCCTTGATTCTATCTTTCGCCTTCATGGTCTGCCCTCCTCCATCGTGTCCGATCGTGACCCAACCTTTACTAGTCACTTCTGGCAAGAATTGTTTAAGTTGCAGGGAACTCAGCTCAAAATGAGTTCAGCTTATCATCCGCAAACGGATGGCCAGACGAAGATTGTCAACAAATGTTTGGAAACCTACCTTCGTTGCTTTACCTCGGATCATCCTACGCACTGGGCGAAATGGCTTCCCTTGGCCGAGTGGTGGTACAACACTTCCTATCACACCGCAACCAAGGTTACCCCTTTTGAGGTAGTTTATGGGTGCCCTCCACCCATGCCTTCCTCCTACATTCCAAGTAGCTCCAAGGTCCATGCAGTCGACACTACTCTCAGTCAGCATGTTGATGTCCTCCGTCAATTGAAGATGAATTTGGATGCGGCCCAAAATCGGATGCGCCAATAGGCTGACCAACACCGTTATGAGCGCAGTTTTGATGTGGGTGATATGGTTTTCCTTCGCTTGCAATCGTACAAACAGTTGTCCCTCCAGCTTCGTAGATGCCAGAAACTTGCCACGAAATACTATGGGCCCTACCAGGTGTTACAGCGGATTGGTGCCACAACCTATAAGTTGGCCCTTCCACCTACATCCAAGCTCCATCCTGTTTTTCATGTTTCCTCTCTCAAAAAGGTGGTGGGCAATCAGGTACAAGTTCAATCTGCACTTCCAAAGTTAGATGAAGAAGGTTCTATCTTGCTTGAACCCGAATAGTTGTTGGATCGTCAGACTCGCACTCTCCGCAACCGCACCATTACTGAAGTCCTTGTTTAGTGGCATGGACTCCAACTAGAAGATGCTACATGGGAGTCTCTCCATCAGCTCCAGAACCAGTTTCCTCACCTTCAGCTTTGAGGACAAAGCTTTTTGAAGGGGAAGGACATGTTAGGATCCCATCCTAACGTTACTTTGTAATTCTCATTATTATGTAATAACCCACTTCCAACGTGGGGGGATTCTATTATAATGTTATTTTGTAATTCCTCGTAATGTATGTGGCAAATAAGGCACCTAGCCAAGTGGTGCCATCACATGTAACCGTTATCAAGATTGTAACCGATGGTGCCATTGCATATAACCGTTATCAAGATTGTAACCAATGTTTGGTAGAAGATTCTAGCTCGAGTGGCATTTCGCATGTAAGCCAACTCTTGAGCCTTTAGGTAGGATTGCATGTAGCTTTCTCTTTAAAAGGCATGAAGCCATATACGAATGTATCTTTTTGCAAGCTAATGAAATATTGAAGGAGGTTGCCCCCTCGAAGAGGCCTACGATTCTGAGTTATTTGTGAGATTGTTTCAATTCTACAATTACTTTATGCATAGTGTTATTCTATTATTGCATGTATTTCAGTTATCTTTTAGTATTGTGTGTGTGAGCTTTATTTCAATAGTAGGTTCCTTACAAGAACTTGACATAAACTCAAATACTAATCTAAATATTTGCAATGGTACTCAAAAAATGTAATACTGCCAACACATTGTTCGTAACATAGGTAACTTGTAAGGGATCAAGTTGGTTTGCATGAACCACATGAATTGTTTAAGAATAAATGATGTAATAACAATTTGTAGATGTATTTAAGGGTACTTTGATTTTGCTCATGTGTGAATAGTTAGATGGGTAAAGCAGTTGCACATCATTGCCATTCGCTTGCAAGACTAATGTACACCATATCATCTTGTAGAGAATCAATAATGAACATATATTCAATCAAGTCATTTAAAAGATTGCATTGAAGACTTGTTCGAATGACATTGATTCATACCTTGATTTAGCATTGATTGTGTGTGTTGTATTGCATAATTGGTTGTGTATGTGAGTGATCTTCTATTGTTGTATTCAATAATTTGTTGGCTTTTAAGCATAACTATCTCAAAATATCATAGGTCCCAATATAAATAAGCCATAATATTATAAATAGAAATATCAATAATCAAAAGTAGAATTATATATGTGAGCAATCAAATATATATCTAGGTCAATATAATAATGAAATAACATTCACTTATATTATCAAATATGAATGTAAATAACCAAAATCATTCATGTATATGCATGAAGAATACTTACAATAAAAATTGCTCAAAAATCTATATACAAGCTTTATTATCAAAGTTTGCTATGTGATGATCGCTACAGATTGTTTTCCCTTTACATTGTATGGAGCTTTGTCTCCATAATATAGACATAATAATGTGACTCTTCAATACTTGTCTACTCCTCACATATCTAGGAGATGCAACCTATCCTATTATTGACCTTTTGCTTCTCATCTTGCCACTTGTATACTAGATTCTTCACTCTCTTCTTATATGCATACTTGACTCTGACACTTGCACACTTCTACATGACTCTTACTCTCCTACATGCACTCCTAATACAAGACACTTGCACACATCCTCACTTTAAATATTTGCACACTTACATACGTAACACTTTGCACATGCTTTCAATACACACTTGCACTCTTTCTTACATAACACATACATTTCTTGCACATTGCACTCTTACATGACATTGGTGCATATCCTACACATTGCACTCTTACATGACATTGGTGGATATCTTACACATTGCACTCTTACATAAAAGGAAAATATAAATCACTCATCTAAACTATAGACACAAACCCTAATCTATTAGATATTTATATTTTTACTGTAAAGCTACCATGGGAGTATATACATGTACCAAATAATGTAAAATTCTCCAACATAATCATCTTGTACAGAGATTCAGTTCAATCAAGCCATTTCAAAGATTGCATTAAAGGCTTGTTTGGAATGACACTGATTCATTCCTTGATTTATCATTGATTGTGTACTGTGTTGCACTTATGTATGTGAGTGATCTATTGTTATCTTCATTTCTATTACATAGAATTTTGTTGCGTTGTTTTATTGTGTTATACGATACTGTATTACATCACTTGAAAATTTATGAATATTCTTTAACTTTCTATGTGTCGAGAGTGCATCTATATGGCATAGTCCCCAGCTAGCAAGCCAACCATATAGATCTTTACATGGATATATCAAATCCAAATTTTGTGGACAATTGGAAACAAGAACAGATATCATATATGGATTTGATGTTTTGTGATTATGGAAGTTGAAGCTTGCAAAGAACAGAAATGATAAGTTAGGTGGAGGGAGTATACCCAAAAATAAAATAGAAGGTAACACAGAATTCAAGTTGTTAGGATGGTTAAGACCTGCAATGAACAAAAAAGAAGTAGATAAGCAGGAGGGAACCCTAAAAACTAAAAGGTAACATAGAATTCAAGGCATTTTGGATGGTCTGTATTCCAACACAATTCATTAATGATGACCGGCTAATAATTAGCTTATGTTTAACACCAAGCTGGAAATCTTTTGCAGACTGTTTTGAAAATATTGAAATGCTGAAAACTAAATTTTGAGCAGAAGGTACATCCAATTACCAATGAACATTTTCCACAAAATCAAAATTTTTGAATGTTATGAAGATTTCTCTTCAAAGTAAACGATGCCAAAATGGTAGATTACCATTTCCTTTAAATATTTTCTATAGCTTTCTAAAAATTAAGCAAAATTAAAAAAAAAAAAATACTACCAAAATTTGGGGAAGGATTTCAAGAATAAACTGGAACATAAAGGTAGTTGAAATATCTCCACATTGCAAAGGATAAACTTATAACCTTCAGAGACCCTTGCTAAACTTGTATCTGATGAGTTTATAAGAACACAATCTGCCATGAAGTGGAAAAATGGTAAAAACTAAATTATAACCAACTAGGCAGTTTGCAGTGTAATAGTTCATTCTATAAACACTAAAGGACTATGATTGAACCCTACTACCATAGCTGTGGTTTCTGCATATAATTGTAGTAGGTATGTTAAATTTTTTATTTTGTTTACTGCATTGGTTTCTCTTTCAGTAAATGACTAGTACCAAAAGTTCTTGCTTGCATATCAAAATAATATCACTATATAAGATTTGTGGCAGGATTATTGGCATTCCAATCTCCCAGTGGTAAATGATATTCTTCTGTTACCTGGCTGATTTCTACCAATACAAAACTAAGGTGGCAGATTTTTTTTAGTAACCAAAATGGAACTCCACCATGAAACCTGCAGTGGGAGAACTCACAAGTTAACATGGAAAGATAAATTCATTTAGAATCTAGTGGAAGGGAAATAAGTGCATTTATCAGTGAAATAGGGTATTACCTAAATTGTGTTCCATATTGAAATCAGAAATTGTTTATTAAGACAAAGATACAAAAGTATCTTATCAATGATTGAATATAAGTCTCCAAAGTGTTTCTACTGGGGAAATTTTGGCTAATAGACATGTGGTCAAGAATTGCAACCTTTCTTCATGGGACATCAATGACAGATAAACTTATTACAAAGAATCCAAAACACCCCACATGTGTTTCCTAAGGAAAGCAGAAGAAGCAGCAGCTCTTCTCCTTGAATGGCTCGCAGCAAATATTATTTGACAGAAAGAATGATAATCAGTCAAATAAAACAGAAATTTGATGGAAGCTTTTACTCAAATAAAACAGAAATTTGATGGAAGCTTTTACTCAAATAAAACAGGATTTATCCACAAAATGGGAAATAAGAGAAAGTTGCTAAATATTAAAATCCTTGTGGAAAGTTATATCAAGTTTCATTTGCTGAAGAATATCATTGCCTAAAAATACAGCAGCTTAAATTGAGCAGGAGGAAAATGCAAGCCAGTTATAGAAAAGGATTCAAGGAACTGCAGAGAAACTTTCTCGGCCAACATCCCTGACAAAAAGGACAAATTGAATTAATTGCACCAAAAAAAAAGGGATCATCCAGAAATAGAGAACCTTTGAAGAGATGGTTAAAAGTAGAACTACTTTGATAGCCATCCCCTGATGGTTCCCAGTACTACCAAGACTCACATGAAGAACACTTCAGAAGGCTGGTTCAAGTTCAACTCCTAGACAAGATGCAGATGGACGTCTAGCAAGAATTGTATGGGTTTTTTAATTTCTACTTATGCTAGCAGGCTAGGTATGTCCACTAAATAGAAGCAGAATTACAAGCCCCAAATAAGGTAGCATACTACTGAAAATAACAATTATATATGAATTACACTACTAATCATATATATGCTCAAAAACAAATTGGCTATCATTCATCGAATGATGCACCATCTTCTGGCAGATAATTGAAAATTCACTCTGTTGGATATGTAAAACCAGATAGATCATGTCATAAGACATAAAATAAAACAAACAGGCTGATAAGATTTATAGCATCAGACTTTTATGCCAGGAAGAATTCAAAAAAAGGCATCACATGAAGGCATAGAGAAGGAAAAAGAAGTTAATCATCTAACAGCTCAAATTATCATCTGGACTAGGTGATGAACATACGTCTGCTCATGTTGTGACAAAGTAGAATGATAAGGAAACAATCAGTGAAAAGACCCTAACAACCAACCACGTGTGAATTCATATTGGTGTGGCCTCTCAGTTGAAAGATCCTAACAACCAAGGGGTTTCGTTTATGGCAGCTGGCCAAATTTTAAATCAGGAACAAACATTATAATTTCCTTAGTTTTCATGTGAATTTCAAGTCAAAATGGTTTGTACGATTTTTCTGAATTGTGTAACCTGGAAGGCATAGGAAGTAAACCAAAGTTGCATAAGACAATGTGAAGCACCCTGAACTTGGTTTCTATCTAGGGCAAAAGATGGACTGGGGGTAATGTTGGACCTGAGTAATTCATGTACCCCCCCCCCCCCAAAAAAAAAGTGCAGTCCCTGAACAAAAGGATAAAAGAAGAGTTTTTCTCCATTTTAACAAGGGTAGCCATTCCATCACTTGTATAGAACAGTATCGGCGTCAAGCCATATTGACAGAGTGATAAGTTATTCTCAAGACTTCTTGAAATAGTAATAGAAACGTAAGGAACGATTCATGTCAGTAAAAGCTTCTCGAACACCGAGGGCAGCAACTGCACAAGCTTCTACTTCTGCAGAAATAAGACAACTTTGGGGCCAAGCATCCAGATAAAAAATTTACTGGTTTTCTTTTTCCAATAGACAATATTGTATGACTTTTCTCTTCTTACATTTAGCTAGTCAATTTTCAGTTTTTATATCAAATACTAAGGAAGTACTTGTAGTTCGCACATACATTTTGAATTGTAAAATGTAAATTGAACTCAGCTTTTATCAGAACGCTTGACAAGGCTGGTTGATTCTACTCCATAATGTATAATTTATGCTTAAAATAGTCGATTGATAAAAATCTTGAAGAAAACAAAAACATCTATCACATAAGAAAATTACAACAGCAACCAATTATATTAAACAAATTAATATGCTTCTGACATCAGTTTACTCGAATGCTAACATGGGCTGCTGCAGGATTGAAATAATATCCTGCTGCCTCTTTTCAACTAAGTTAGAAAACAACGTTGTAATGTATGATGGAAATGCCTCTCCGTTCCATATGAAATACACAGCTCCCTCACATGTACAGGTTACAGCAATCTTAACTATCATACATATTCAAATATGTTCGCTGTGAAATCAATATCCTATGGTTATGACCTCCAACAGAGGTTTCTGTAGGATTTAAAAACTCATCAAAATAAGCAGAGGCAACAAAAAAAGATCCTCTGAGCGATAACAGATATAAACCATTCATTTATCATAACCAAACACTCTGTAAAGCAAACCTCTTTCCAATTTCAACCCAAAAAGAAAAACTGCCCTTTGTAAAGAAGACTCTACCTTAAACTTGCTTTGCAAAATCTATCCTCCTCATTTCCAACGCCAAGATAAACAGCAAAAATCTGGTTTTGTAAGACTGCAAGCAAAAACAGCAATGCAGAGAAGAGGAAAAAGCAAGATCGGATTGATCAGAACCCGCAAACCTTAAATCCCATTCCAAATTCCTTCCCCTTATGCAGTAATAGTCCGATCATTGTCTGCAAGCCTTGAATTTGCGAAAAACAAAGCAACTCCATCAATATAAAATTTCAAATACTGCATAATCAAGGCCAGGAAATCAATCAGCCATCTAAATTCGCATCTGGCTCATGGGCCACCTTAAGTTTTAGCACATCTTCAATGGCACAGGGGGCACCTTCTCAGGCCATTTTCGTTGCAGTTAGGGCACCTTATGAGCTCATCGTCATCAGTGTAATACTTACAGCTTCCATGACAAGTGAGGCATGGAACAAATCTCAAATCCCCACACCCATCACATACCCTGACACAAGTTTGAACTGGAAAACCCTCAAAATACTTCTCCAATTCTCCTTCTTCATGAAGCTGTATCACCCTGTCTGCCCCACCAATGCACTCCCCTCTCACAAAAAGCATGGGCACGTTGATCCTCTGACTCTCCATCAACCTCTGCAGCTCCTCCTTATACTCTGCATGCAAAGACACATCCCTCTCATCAACAAAGATCCTGAACCCCTGAAGAATCAGCCTAACGTAACAGCAGTCCTCATAGGTCTTCCTGATCGCCCTGAGGCTGGTAAAGTACAAAACCACCCTATCCTCCCCACCGGGGGGAGCCCTCAGGGAACCTATAGGCTGGTTTTCGGAATCCGGTTTTCTAAACGGGGATTTATTAATGGGCCGAGGGAAGCTATTGCAGCGAAACCTGCTGCTCCCTCTGCTGCAAGCAGAAACAGGGGTTTCAACCTCATTTAGGGCTCCAGAAGCCGCGGAACCCTCCTTGCCCGTAGAAACATTCCCCAACGCTTCCCTGAATCCGGAGACGATGTCAGGATCGAAAAGGGCATCCGAATTATCGTCCTGGAAGTGCATCCACAGCGGTTTCCTTGCATTTTCCAGGGTAAAAGCAGCCTCCTTTGCCTGCAATCCATGCACGGTGTTGCCATACCCGTCAACCTGCACATACCCACTTAGCTCATTCTCTTCCTCAAGGCCTTCCATGAGTTCCCACGTATTAATCGTCTCCAGTTCTCCTTCTTCTTCCTCCTCCTCTTCTTGTTCTTCTTCTGGGTCTTCTGGTTCTGTCTGTTGCCGGTGATGGGCATTGGGATTTTCCTGCTTGTGGTAATCTGACAAAAGGGTGTTCACTTCCGACCATGTCTTGGCCGCCACATTAGACGATCGCTCAAAATTCTGCCTATAACGATCGTAAAACCCTTCTGGGTACTCCTGCTTTCTGGGAAAGTAATCCTCTGCGTAGTCCTCCTGGTTCATGTTCACGTGCGGATTGTCATACGCCGGAGATCTCAAGGACCCGAGACGGTGGTAATCGTGATCAAAGGTCTCTTCCTCGGCGGGAGTGGAGAAGCAGCGTGGCAGGGGTCGAATCCCGTGCTCGCCACCTCGTCTGCGCAATTCGTCCTTCGAGTTGGTACAGCCCATGGGCAAGACTCGATTTTGCCGTCTTTGCTAAGCCAATTTTGTTCTTTTATCTATAATTGCGTTCCCACAATCATGACGCTGACGATTATGATTGACAACTAACTAACCAGCAGAAGGGAGGCCGCTCTCCGCGGGGCTTGATCTCCCGACCTACTTTGCATTTGATCCCCCTATGTCTCTTATGGGTGGGTGGTGGGTTATTTTACATTTGGTGTTTCCTCTTCTCCGTCGCCCATGCTGCCTTTTTCGCCTCTCGGGGCGGCTGCTGTTATTATTCTCCTCCTTTTCTGTGACATTACACGTACAAAGGCGATGCCTTTCGTGCTCAAGCGTAGGTGGCAAGGGTATCATCGTCCCCTGAGGCCTCTCTCATCTATCTCTCCTCGTGATCATGGGGAGAGGGTCAAAACCATCAGGCAGGAGAGGAGGGCTGGTTGGTAATGGGTTCAATCAAATACCCCATACGTATCAAGCTGGTCACCTAAGGAAATTTCAAAGGTCACATGGGGACGATGTCAGGTCTGACCACCCCAGATAGATAACTGTCTTCCTTCTCCCCCACTATGAATTTATTTTTAGATATTATATAAACATATGGGACTGACTGACAATAAATACAGGATCATAATTCTTAACCTCTTGGTTGGTGTTCTTATTTACTACTCTGCCAGTTTATTTAAATTCTTGAACTTTTCATAATTAATATTTTCGTTCACTGCTCTATTGAAACCCTGTAATTTTATTCTCTTATTATTAATGGATTTTCCCCAAGACATTTGAGGCATATGCCATCACATTTGTGGATACGAACTCAGATTGGAATGTTTCAAAATCTGGACTTTTAGGTTTAGATTTTCTTGAACACGTTTCACGCTTGCAGTGTATGTTTATCGTAGTATAAACATATTGTCGTGTTATAGGTGCTCCAAACTTATTATGTCAGAAAAATCACTGAAAGTTAATGGTAATTGGGAAGGGCATTTGAATTACTACAAACTTCCCCAGGATGTGAGAGGTAGTTTTTCGAATGCACATCAATACATAAATACAGATATATTGTTCTTGTCAGGACACGGATTTTTTTTTTGAGATTGAAGTTTTATTTTTTATTTTTGAATTTGAATTTGAATAGTTTAAGAAATTTTCAAGATTATTTCAATTTCCGTCATGATTTTTAGTATTTTCATCCCAATTTTAGCCATGATTTTTAAGTAAGGTCAATTTTGGACCTTTTAAAGAAGAATCAAACCATTGTGGTTTGTATCGTAAGTTTTAAAAAATAGTGATATATTGTTTAATATATATATATTTTTTATTTGGATAGTATGAGTAATCTATATTTAAAAAAATACTGATAGTTTAATATGGTTTTTTTTTTAATTTGGATAGTGTGAGTAACTTATAAGGGTTAAACATTTCTCTCCCAATCATGGCCTCTCGTAAGGTGGAGAGCTAAGCTTATCAATAGAAGATTAACACATACCTACATGCACTTCGTGGTTTAAACCTTGGACCTCCCAAAGAAGAGTCAAACCCCAATTGTCGATTGCCTGCCCTTGTTCGATCCGTGGAAAGTTGGAGTCTTGTCAACTTTGTTTTAACCAATGAGCTAGGGGGGTTTTGTTTTAACCAATGAGCTAGGGGGTTATAGTGACAACATTTAAGTCTCATCCGATAAAAGTTGTTACTGATTTCTTTATGTATAAAAAAATAAAAAATATTTAATATTAAGTTATAATAAAATTAAATATTACAATTAAAATCGAGGAAGAAAATTGTGTAACAGTGAATTGTTGTTTGCAAAGGTAGGAGTTTGATCTCAATCCTCTGAGTGAGTGCCAGATTGATGACGATGATACGAATCTCAAATGATCGGTGGTCCTCCTCAAGCTGGATCAACAAGAGATGGAATAGGTTTGGTGGATGAAGCCCCTATAACCAATATTAAAAAAAATTGTTGTTATAATTCTATAGTAAATACATAAATATTGATATATTATTTAATATGGAGCTTATGGATATGGTTTAATTGATTTAAAAGAAAATATTTAATAGTTTTTTAAATAAAAGTATTTAATATTATGAAATTAATATATTTAATTTCTGGATTTTCAAGGAAAAAACTCAAGTTTGAACCCCTGTGCGTCTGGCGGTCCCCATCTCACGCCGGGTTACCATGTACCGAGACGGTGGAAGTCCTGGGAGCCTTCGTAGATAGTTTGAACCCTACCAGCTGAAAATCGTGATTGTAACCATTGCTTCTATATACCAAAAAAAAAAAAATCTATAATATGACAAATACATAAATATTGATATATTGTTGGATGGATACAATTTAATTGATTTAAAATAAAATATTTAATAGTTTTTTAATTAAGGTTAGTGTGAGAAACTCTTATGACTGAGGCTTAGGGTTGGGCATCCCCATACCAACCATGACCTCTGATAAGGGTGAGAGTTGAGCTTAATAGTAGGGGTTAAACACACAGCCATACAAACACCCACCCACTCACACGCTCGCCCCCATGTCGTGTTTTGAACCTTGGACTTTAATTTTTTATTTTAATAAAAATAATCTTCAAATATAATTTATTAAAAAACTTATTTATTATTAAATAATAATAAAATTAAATACTTATTTATTTATTTGGTTATTGTGAGAAACCTTTATGACCGACGCACGGGGCTCAACAGTCTCCTCCCAACCATGACCCCTCGTAAAGTCGAGAGCTATAATTATCAATAGAGAATTTAACACAAAGCCACCACACACCCACCCCCTCACACACAGTCTCCTCCCAACCATGACCTCTCGTAAAGCTGAGAGCTATACTTATCAATAGAGAATTTAACACAAAGCCACCACACACCCACCCCCTCACACACTCACCCACTGCGGTTTGAACCTTGGACTAATAAAATTAAATATTACACAAATTTTATTTTATTTTAATTTTTAATAGTGAATTGTTGGTATATCTCTAACATGGTAAAGAGTGAATAATCTTTAGACCCATAAGGGATACTATAGTAGCAAGTCTTTAGGTTTTCATCTAAGAGACCCAAGTTCAAACTTGGTATGAGGGGACCAAAATCCTTTATAAAAGATTTAAATTTTTTGTCTGATAAGAACAATGTAGTGGTTAAAGCTTTGGTCCCTCTTTGGGGATGTTTAAGGTTTAAACCATGACGCACCTTAGTAGTGATCAATTTTTTGCCAATTGGTTGCCCCAGAGGGTCGGGGTCTTGTTGCTTTGTCTAACCCATCGAACTAGGGTTTATAGTAACGACACCTCTATATATTAAAAAAAAATGAGTGATATTTTAAATGGTCTATTGACATTAAAAATGTAGTCCCTATTGAGGCCTGAATTGGTATGTCTTTAAGTTCTCATCAAAGAGATCCAAGTTAAAAAAAAAATCACTTACACCTACCCTATGGTTTGAACTTGGGTCTCTTTGATGAGAACTTAAAGACATCAATTCATGCCTCAATAGGGACTACATTTTTTAATGTCAATAGACCATTTAAAAGATCATCCATTTTTTTTTTGTTTTTTAATATATAAGGGTACTGCTACTAAAAAAAATGAAAGGTTAATTTTTTTTAATATGGATATAAGAATACTAAAGGCATCGTCGAGTGTTGAAGAAACTCAAATCCTTGACCTCTTTGCAACAAACATCCCATTCACCACTCTACAAACACCTTAAGTCCCGATGAATGTTTTTATATAAAGCTTATTAAATTATGAATATCACAAGTGAACAATGATTGCAATATGTTATCTTAAGAATTATATGAGAGAAACCAAGAAAAAAATACCCCTCCTATAATTGATACAACTAAGGAAATTTTTTCTCTTAAAGATGTAAAGGATGGTATAAAGAAAATAGCAATAGGTAAAGCTTAATATATATATGGTTTGCACGCTAAAAGTAAGTGTGAGGTTGATATTTTAGTACTACACATCTAAAATATTTTTAATGATATCATTAAAGGAGGCTTTCAATTGGAATGGATAACCAACCTAATTATACCATTTTATAAAAATCAACAATCTTTCAAATTACCGCACCATCATGATTAATTCTCTTTTTGCAAAATTGTTTGGCAGCATAATAGAAAGCAGAATCAATTAATGGGTAAAATATCGAGGAGGGTAATAGGGCAAGTAAGGTTTAGACCAAAGTACTCAACAATAGATCACTACATTACTTTAAGGCACATAATATAGAGAATATGGAACAATAAAGGAGAAGTTTATTGTTGTTTTATAGATTTTAATAAAGCTTTTGATGTAGTACATAAAGGTAAATTATGAAAACAAATGGAAGAAATTGGCATACTAACCAACTAGAACAATTGTACATAGACTTTATGAGCAAGTGGTGGCAAAAATTAGAATTCCAAAAGGACTATCAAAGTGTTTGGGGAGTGATATTAGGGTGAAACAAGGTTGTTTTTTTCACCTACTTTATTTGACCTTTACATTGACAAATTGGAGGAATGGGTAGAAAGGACAGGAGGAAAGAAAATACAATTGGCTAATTATGTAGTGAAAATTTTTCTCTATGCCAATGACCACATCTTGCTTGACAAGATACTTGAAAGTTCAAAAGAACATCTAAAAACCTTAGTGCTCTTTTTGTAAAGGTGGGATGTAGGTAAACATTAGTAAGACTAAAATTATGGTATTCTCTACTTTGAGAGAGCAAAAACAACCATATATTTTATTTGAAGGAAATTCTTTAGAGGTAGGAACATAATACAAATATCTTGGGTTAGATTATGAAATAAATACAAGCAAGATGAAGGACACTCTACTCATTGCTAAATAGGGGCAAAAAATTAGAGTTGTTGGATTGGAAAACCATTAAGGTCCTTTTTGGGTTATTAATTTTTCCAATGGTGTTATATGGGTGTGAGGAGTGGGTTAGTAATACATTAAATTTTAAATAGAGACAAATAGAAAGAAATCAAAAGCAACTAATTACAAATAATTTCATAATGCGAAGGTGCTGTCATTTTACTTAATAATAGGTGGGCGAACAATTTTGTCACATGGGGTTTTGACCCCTCTCACCATGCGGTTTGGATTTTGCTCGAAGTTGGTGGTCTTTCCTTCGATATTATTAATATTTACACCTCTAATGAGGTCCAAGATAGATGTGCACTGTGGAGATGGTGTGCTTTGTCCTTACCTACCACAGTCTGGCTGATGTGTGGTGATTTCAATATGGTCGAGAAGCCTTATGATAAAATGGGTCAGCTTCCCAATAGGTGGGCCTCGGGAGAACGACATGCTTGGTATTTTATGAAAAATAAACTAGGGGTCTTTGATCCCAATGGTTGTTTCTCTGGAGGTAAGTTTCCCGAGCATTTGTGGTTCACATGGTCTAATTTTCAGTCAGGCCCCACAAGAGTTTTAAAAAGGTTGGACAGGGCTATGTTGTCAAACCAGCGCGAGTATTCTTTTTCTCGTCGGCTCCCTTCAGTCCCTTTTGTTGAAAACATTCCTGGTATGGTCTCGTCCGATCATTCCCCCATAATGTTCTCTTTTCATGTTTCCTCCACCCATCAATGGCCTACTCATGCTCAATTTTTTCTTAACACTTCTTTCTTCCAACATGAAACTACTGTTTGTCACATCCAAAGTATTTGGAACATTGTACCCAAACCCAATGGAGATTCAGGATGGATTGAGTGGTGGAATGATACCATTTTTTGTACCACTGCTCTGCTTAGAAGCCTGGGGAAGAAGGTGGCGCAGTTGCATCATCGCTCTAATACTGCTATGCGTAATGAGCTTGCACATGTCTCCTTCCGTATTGAGGCCTCTCCTTTTGACTCCGCCATCCAAGCCCATGTCGCTCAGCTCCGACATGAGCTCAAAGTTGCTGAAGTGTACGAGGCCAAAGGGATTCATATTAAAGCCAGACTGCATTGGCTCAAAGTGGGTGACCGCGTTTCTAAAGAGTTTTTACAGAGGCTCCGACCTCCGCGTCACTCCACTCAATTCAAAGATTTAGTGGTTAATGGGGTTCGCACCGCCTCTTTTCCTGAGATAGCAGTCGAAATTACACGACATTATTCTCATGTTTTTTTTGCTCATACGTACACCCTAAACGATAATTAGCCCTTCAATATTGCAAAGAGGTTATCCCAACTTGCCTCTCCCCAGCGCAGCAGAATGAATGTGAACGACCCCTATTAGAGCAGAATATTGCATATGCCCTATTTTAAATGGTAGACGTGAAGGCCCTAGGGTTTGATGGCTTCCAATGCGAATTTTACAAAACTTGTTGGGAAGCCTTGTAGTTTGGCTCCTTAGGTGCTATTATCAATAAGGGCAATATTAAGTTTATCCCAAAGCCTAGGGATCCAAAAATTATTACAAATTTGAGGCCAATAACTTTGTTTAATGTCAACTGCAAGATCATTGCCAAAGCACTTGCTTTGTGGATTAGGCCCTTACTTCCCTCTATTGTGAGGCCTGAGCAAACTGGATTTATCTAGAATCGGTATATTTTGGACAACGTTCTCGCTGTTTGGGAAGGGATGGAATGAGCTTGTAGGTCCAGTCAACAGGTCCTCTTCCTCACGCTTGACTTTGAAAAGGCTTATGATCGAATTGAGTGGGTTTTTATTCTTTTCATGTCGAAAGCTCTTGGCTTTGGTCCTCAGTTGATTTCCTCTATTAAAATATATTTTTAGCATGCATCAATTGTGCTTTCTCTCAACACGTTTCAAACTGATGCTATTGGCTTGCATAGGTCAGTAAGGTAGGGTTGTCCTTTGGCCCCCTTGCTATTCATTTTAGCAGCATAAAAATTTGGTTATCTTTTGACTCATCGTGCTTCTCTTAGGATGCTTCGGGGTATTTTCCTTCCTGGGAATGCTGGTCAACTCATTAACGACCAATTTGCTGATGATTCCTTCCTTACTTTGAATGAGGATGAACAATCCCTTTCTGAAGCTCTTTCTTGTCTTGATATTTTTTGCAAAGCCTCTGGGTCTAATATATAATGGAGGAAAACCTCAAGTTACAGGCAATCCCTACAACCTCTTCCCCATTGGCTTCAACATGTGCAGTGGTGTTGGATTCTGCCTGGAGAAGTCTTCAAATTCTTGGGCATTCCTTTTGTCTTTCAAGGCTCTCCATCCCAATTATGATCTTATGTCATCAGTAAAGTAGAAAACAAGCTGGAATATTGGAATGCTAAGAAGCTGTCTCTTGCTGAAAAATTTCAAATTTGCTTGAAAGTGTTGGCTTCCACGCATGTTTATTACTCGTTTTGTTGGGTCCCTTCCCAGGCTTGTTACAAACGGCTTGAAAAATTACTACGGGATTATCTATGGTCTAGTGGGTTTGAGTGGAAGGGATTTCACAAAGTGGCTTGGGATATTTGTTGTCTCCCATGGCAAGTAGGGGGTATGGGTTTGCTAGACTGTAAGCGTCAAGGGTTAGCCCTCTGTGCTAAATGGATTGTGCAGGCTCTCAAAGGACCTGAAGCATGGAAATTTTTTATCAGACATTGCATCTTGGCTGGGCTTCCCCTCAATCATCGAGCCTGGGAAAGAATGGGTTTGCCCTCTCTTATGTTGGCCCCAGTTTTCATTAAAATCCTTGGCTTCTTTATCATCAAAAGCATATGGAAGGCCTAGAAAAAATTAAACCCTTGTATTATTTAGAAGGGGGTCCATTCACATAAAGGCATTTCTATTAACATTTTCAATGTCTAGTGGTCCCTTGTATTCAAGCTTCAGGGTAAGCCATTGGGCCAAGTTCCCTAGGTCCATGCCCAAAAATTTTTTAAGCGAGGTATTGCCGCCATTGCAAATTTTTACTCCAGAGAAAACAGAGACTGCATTCCTTGGAAATATTTTAAAAGGATATTTCACTTGTCTAATGCTAACAAGGCTACATATGATGCTGTTATGAACAATACACCTTTCTCCTTATGGCAAAAATTAGGTGTCAGATCCCAAAAACCCTAGTGGAAATATTAGGCCTGGTATAAGAGCACTTCCTTGCTCAGCTACAAAGCCAAGCAAGGATATTACTGGCTTACGCCAACTGCACCCACGGTGCCCAAACTCAATGTCAAATGAAACCTTCTCTCATCACCATCTAGGTGGAAAACCAAATTTCATTTAGCCTGGCCATTTTATCTGGAGCCAAAAAAAGCTTTTTTTTGTCTGGAGCTTACTGTATCATGGTTTACCCCTTGGTCGCAGACTTTCTTATATGGGGGTGCCTGAGCCTCGATGCCTATTTTATCAAGAACCCGAGTCTTGTATGCATATTTTTTGGGCATGTAGACGGGCCAGTCTGGCTTGGATTTGGGTGGGTTCTTTCTTTGCCCCGTTTATGTCCCTGCAACTTTCCTGACATCATGTACTTCTAGGTGACCCCATTTAGTTTTCTCTCCCGTTGAGGGAAGTGTGGCAAATATTCAGGTTCAACCTTCTATTTCACATTTGGAAATCTAGAAACAAGATTCTTTTCAAGCAGGTTGATCCGTCTCATGATTTTTTATTTGCTGACAAGCTTGAAGTTTTTCATGATGTGTGGTTTCAGATTTGTGACCAGGTTAAAAAGGTGGCTATGGAGCTAGACCATTTGCAAGCTTTACTGAATTACTAGGGCGACGCCCCTTGTGTTGTCAATAGAGAGGCCCCTGATCGTTCACCTCCTCACCCAGCCAGATCCCATTCATTTCGATGCCCTAATCGTGCATGATGTCAGCCTCCTTGGAGCAAATACCGTGACTATGGAGGTCCATTGCAATAGCTGAATATGTACACGTCCCAACATTCTACGTCTATGATCACTTCATAATCTACGCCTGTGCCTAATGATGGTTGGGGGCTTCAGGTAGCCATGGGCATATTTCTAGTTGGTCCCGTCCTTCTTCTCCAATTACTCATGCTTCAAGTTGGGATGAGGAGCACTTTGATGGGTGGGGGGAACCACCCACTTCAAATGGATAAGGCCCTGTCTGCCATAGGCCCCCTTCTTTAAAAAACCGTTATGGATGTAGATTGTTTCTAGTTTGTTGTTGATGGTCGTGGTGCCCGTATGATGCAGTTTATTTTTCTTTATCCGCTATTAGGATAAGTTAGTGACATTCGGGGTGTGATTTTTTTTCTCCACCCACATTTTTTTTTGGCTGTAAAGGACTATTATTTTTATAATTAAAATATACTTTCATCAAAAAAAGAAAAACATCATTCCCATATGAGATTTTAGTTGCTGAAATAAAGACTTTTCCACTAGAAGTAGAAGTTATGATAAGGCTTTTGGAGTATCTAAAGAAAATACAAAGAATGGAAGATAACAAGTTGCCAAACAGGTAATCAAAGAAACATTGAATAGAAGAAAAGAGACATGGATGAAACAAAACAATCAATAGATGGACAAATGAAGCATTAAATTTCATGAGGTCCCAAACTCTAACAAAGAAATTAAACATTATGTGAGGGAAAAATTCAAAATTTTAAAAATTTAGGAAAGAAAAAATGGTTATACATCAATGAGTTCAACCCAAACTATGAATAGAACTAAAAGAAGTACATAGATGCAAATATTAAATTGAAGGAAAAAATGCTTATAGCCCAACTAAGAAATAGTTCACACCATCTCAAATGCAAAACTGGGAGATTGAAAATTCTTCAAGAGGTATGGTCAAAAGGAATATGTCTTTTGTACAACCAAAGTAAAGGAGACCAAAAAACATTTTGTCATGAAATGTGAAGCTTACAAGGACATTATGATTGCATATGAGGACACCCTAAAAATAAACTCACTAATAAATTTTCCTGAATAATTGAGTATAGAAACAATAGGGAAACTTCTTATGAAAATCAACAACAAATAACACACTTCAAAAGATGATAAGAGGATGTTGAGCTTTTTGACTTTGTTCAAAAACTGTATTTCTTGGATGTTGTTAAACTTTGGAACTTTGAATAGAAGGTCTAAGGTTTGAATTCAAAGGATATAAGGTTGTACACCATACTCCATCTTGTATTAAAGCTCTTCGTCCCACAAACTATGTTGGTCTCATAGATGTAATTAAAATCCATTCATTTTAACAATGTAGATGAATAGAATGTGTAATCAATTTTACTTTTTTATTCATAAATAATAACTAGATCTATAAATGATAGTTTGGATTATTGCATTGTATACTACTTAACTCATAATATTCGTTTAAAGAAATATTATATTATATTTAGAGAAAAATGCAAGAACAACATAACAACTAAAATTTTTGACTTAAAATCAATTGTATTAGCTCAAATGGCTAGATTCCTCAACTTTCAAAAAGGAGACCATAGTGGTATGTCGTTGGACTCTCATCTAAGATACTCAAGTTCGAATTAAGTGGAGAGTACCCTAATTACACTTTAAATTACTTTATAAAGATAATAGGTAGTTTGGATTATTGCATTGTATACTGCTTAATTCATAATATTCATTTAAAGAAATATTATATTATATTTAGGGAAAAAATACAAGAACAACATAACAACTAAAAGTTTGACTTAAAATCAAATAGTATTAACTCAAATGGCTAAATTCCTCAACTTTAAAAAAGGAAACCCTGGTGGTATGTTGTTTGACTCTCATCTGGGAGTTCGAATCAAGGGGAGAGTGCCCCCAATTACACTTTAAATTACTTAAAAAATAAGAAGAAAAAAAAACGACCAAGATTCGAATATTGTTAAAAGATACATGCACACTTGCCAAGCTTGTTATAATACCATTATATGGTCATGATGTGATACAAGTGAGACTTGTTTCAATATCATATAACTCCAATATTAAAAAAATATTGATGTTGTTTCACACTTATATATTCTACCCTAATTTTAAACTATGTGATTTAAATTCTTGCCAATACATGCATAGTTGTTAAGTTGTTGGAATACCACTATATAGCCAAAAGTAATACCAATGGTACTGTTTTAATCTCATATAATGCACTAAAAACTCCTAAAAAACTACTAAAATATAAGTAAAGTAATATAGGTGGAGTTAGTTTCAATCTCATATAACTTTTAAAAAAAACTATAAAATAATGTAATTTTACATCTATATATTATACCCTATTTTTAACCTATAAGATTTAAATATTTGATATTGATAAAGTCATTCATTTATTTAATTACTAAGGATTGTTTGACGAAGGTTTAAATTATTGCCAAGTAATAGTTGTTGAGTTGTTAGAATATCACTGGTAATATTGGTGGAACCTTTTTAATTGTATATAATCTATTAATAAAAATTATATTTAAGTATTTAAATATTATAAATTTTTTCTATTAATTTTAATAAAATGAAAGTTTATATAGGGGCATTGCAATGGTAAAAGTTATTGAATTTTCTTAATAGAGACTTAAGTTTAATTCAGGGAAGGATGGTCATTGATATGCCTTCTTTTCAACCTATAATGATAAAAACTTATACTTAAATATATAAATAAAAGAATTCTAATCACAAGAAATGAAACCCCCTCTTACTATACCTATGAAAAATATGACCTCAATTATACCACTATTGTACTTCAAATTACTTTAATATATAAAAAAAAAAAAAGTTAGAATTACACTTCAGATCTAAAAAAAATAAAGATTCATATTTTTCTTAAATTATACAAGAAACTTAATTGACAAAGGAAACAAAAGGAAACAACCAGAGGAAGGACTTGTATAAAAGAAGGGGAAAGTGTGTGAAGGGTGGGTGTGTGGTGGCTTTGTGTTAAGTTCCTTATTGATAATTATAGCTCTCAACCAAAAAAAAAAAAAAAAAAAAAAAATATATATATATATATATATATATATATATATATATATATGTTCAACCTTCTACGCTGATCATAATAACTTTCTCACAATAACCAAATAAAAAAAAAAATATTTGTGTAGTCTTTAAAGTTGGTTATGTAAATATACGTTGACCATAATAAGTTTCTCACCATAACCAAATAAAAAAAACAAAAATTTGTGTAGTCTTTAAAGTTGGTTATCTAAATATTTTAGAACTTTATCTACCTCAGTCAAAAATTAGAGTAAGAAAATAACGTTATAAAGTTTAATAATTTCTATGGTTAATCGATGTTGGATTTAACAATTATTATTAAATTTAAAAAAATAAATAAAGATTAAATGGTGATAGTTTAATTGGTTAAATTCTTTAAGATTTAACGAGGAGACCTATGTTTAAATTTAGTCAAACGATGTTGGATTTAACAATTATTATTAAATTAAAAAATAAATAAATAAATATTAAATGGTGATAGTTTAATTGGTTAAATAAAAAATAATATCCAAATACTAATAAAACCTGATCTAATCTTATATAACTAATTTAAAAAAATCTTTAACAGAAAAAACATGACCTAATAAACTAAAGAAGTATTAAAATAGAAACTAGAGTAAAGACTAATTTTTTTTTTCCATTTGTTTTTAAATAGATCCCTTGGTAAAGGAAGGAGAGTAAAGAGGCCCAAGTTTAGTTTTTAGTAAGATGTATTAAGGTAAATAAAGCTTTGTTATGCATGTTTGGTTTGATTAAGAAAGTGGTTTATAAATATTAATAATTAACAATAAATGATCACATCTTAAATTTAGAAAAAAATTTATAAATCTCAAATTAAAAAAATTTTAAATTTTTGTATTCCAACTTATAAATAGGTATACTTTTGAAATTTAAAGAATTAAGTATTTAAATTAAGAAAAACTTGCTAGCAGATAAAGGGTTTACATTCTTGCATGTTAAAATTAAAATAAGAATTTGTGTTTAGATGAATTAACACTAAAAATTAAATTTTGATAAGATTATTTATATTTCCGGGAGGTCCAAAGTTCAAAACCTGGCATGGGTGATGTGTGAGGGGTGGGTGTGTGGTGGCTTTGTGTTAAATTCCCTATTGATAAGTATAGCTCTTGACTTTATGAGGGGTCATGGTTGGGAGGAGATTGCTCAGTCCTATACGTCGGTCATAGGGGTTTCTCACAATAACAAAAAAAAGAAAAAGATTATTTATATTTTATTTTAAATTCATTTCTTTAAATTATACTTTTCATAATTGATAATGTAATGTTTGTTTTTTTGATCTATTGATAATTAAAAAAATATAGATAACAATGAAGTATGACATAGATTATTAAATGATGAAGGTATAATATGATATACCATTTAAATTGAATACAATATTTTTCCTTGTTAAGCATCCATGAAATTTTTTTAATATTCAATTGATTTGAAAAGTATTACATGTAAACACATTGACCAAAACATTGTCACATGTGAACAACACATTGAATGAATTAGTTATTCGAGTCACATTGAAATATTGTCACATCTAACTTGCTTGGTTATGGTGTATGGACCATAATGAATGGGCTAAAGCTTGTAGTTGGGAGACTAGCTTTCAAGCTAAACTTGGTATACCCTATTTTTAACGTGGAGCTACTCTAACCCTATTTTCCTTCACTTCTTGACACTTTTGATGTGGAAAAACATTTTCAAAGCACTAAGCGCAATCCTGACTCTATAACATATTTTTTTATAGATCAAATTAGTAACACAAGAGTGCAACAAACTTGGTAACAACGAATTCCTTCATTTCTAGTGGTCAAGTGTGTGAAATGTGTAGATAAAAAAATAAAAATGAAGAACACATAGAATCAAACAAGCAATTTAACCCTATGTTTTGCAATAAATTTTGATTTGATTTTTTTAATCTCTCTTATATATATATTGTGAGGTTTGTGTGTTATGAATGTGCTAATCTGAATTATGCAAGGTGAAATCTATGGCTGGTTGGCAAATGAGATTCTCCCTGATGATGAAATCCAAAAAGTTTGCTCATGGGTGTCTACGGTTACTAAGGGCAGAGATTTGATGGATGGAGATGAAGTCCACCATCGTCAATTCTCAAACAATGGTTAGTGATGAAATCCAACTCATTGTTGTTTATTGTGAAACATGCATAGTGTGTGATTCATTTTAATATTTTATGTTCTCTACTGTGTTCATACAATGTTAAAAATAACCTATTTCATAGGTCTAAATCAGAAGCCAAAAACAATAATACCAAGTTCCTCAAAAGAACTTAGGGTACACCGCTTAAGTCCCACTCTGAATCATCAAGTGATTCCAACAGTGGAGGGTTCACCTAGTTCTTCCACCTTGAATCACCAAATGTGGGAGTATACTTGAATATTATGATCTTGTTCTAGTTTAGACAAGTAAAAAATAGAAATTTTTAACCCTATTATGCAGCTATTTTATGCTTTTGTAATTTCACATGAAAACAACCTACAAAATATTGAATAAAACACACCATAAAACAATGTAAATCTAAATCTAAACTACAACAAATGCATAGATGCAACTCTAAATTTATATGCAACCTATATGAGAAATGTAAAATGCCTAAGATGAAAATGATAATGTAATTTGCTTTGAACAAAAAGTGAATGTTTTTTTTACTATAAAAAAAAACAAGAAATTGAAAGCAGAAAAGAGTTAGTGTTTGAAATCGACTTACCAGGAAGCCTACGTTTTTCTTCCCCACTTTTTGAAATGCACCTAGAGCCACTGGAACGCTGTAGGGCATTCCATGAACACTGTAGGGCATCCCTCGAGCACCGCAAGCATCTGTGTGACCTTAGATCAAGTTCTATAATTCCAAAAACCCTAGTTTTTGCAAAAAGCGTGCGATCAAATTTTTGAAAACCTGCATAACAGAAACATAAATAGGAACCCTTCGGGGGTCCCACTGTGATCGCCATTTTATAAATTGAAATCGAGCAACACCAATACATAGATAAAAGCAAATGCACCAAAAAGCACAGTACAACTCCACATAAATGCACAAAAATGAATAATATTTATTATTATCAATAAATATTTGAGTTATACAAATGAATATGCCCCAATATGGGGTTTTACAATGCTTTTTGATATGAATAATACAAATGGTAGGGTTTTTGAAGCCCTAGTTCATTGAAATAGTTGGTGTCTTCTTCGCTCGTCTTTGATCCAAACAAGGTTGTGGGTGAGCTTGTGTATCCTTGGTGGTCTAACCTAGCTTCAATAGCTTCTAGAAAGATGATCCTTGTACCTGCAAATAGAAAACAACAAAAAAAGATTAGAAGCACCTACGAGGGCTCCACTATGTGAGGCCCTCATAAAGATAAAACAACTAAAACCCTAGATGTTATAATATAATATTGTAATTAGGATACAAGAATATAAATGATAAAAATAAAATTGTTTACCTTGTCACTTGAGATGTCTGCTTCTACTTCTATCATTGATGGTCACGTGGGATGGGTGACAATGAAAATAAGCGATGGGTGGTGACAAAAACATGTGATGCAAATGACGACGGTGAGGGGTGAATAATGATGCAGAAGGGCTAGGGTTCTATGATAGAATTCAAATTTGAGGTCTTGATTCATAAAAATTAATCACTTTTTATAATCTACCCTTAAACATGTTAGGGTTTCAATGACACAAAATGGGTAGTCAAGATTAAAACATGAGGAAGGGTGGAGATTAATTTTGGGTAAGTGGTATGGATTAAGGTGGATGGATGGATGAGATTAAAATGTGGTGGATGGCTAGGATTAATTTATATAAATACATATATTTATTAAATATATATATATAATATATAAAATATTAATATTTAAATATATATTAAACAAATACACACACACACACACACATATATATATAATTGATGGTTGTGATTGGAGGACACGGATGAATGACAAGTGGCTATATTTTGGTGTCTACACATATAGAAGGAGATGCTTATAGAGTATCTTCTTTGTTTTAGAATTACTTATCTAGGAGAATTCAGGTTCACAATGCCAACGTAAATCTTTTGATGCTTGTGCTCTATGTAAACCTTCAAAAACTCTTTGTATCTACCGTCTTTCAATGATACAATCTTGTTACCAAAAACAAAAAACCCAGTTTCCTTCTTCTTCCCCATAAGAGTTTAAAGAAAACCTAGAGATAATTCAATCAAGGAACAAACTCACAACTACCCGCAATACCATTTCATTAAGTTTGTTTTAATTTGAAATAATTGCAAGGTCATTTAATAATTGCCATTGTTTTCATTTATTTTAATGTTCAACCCATTAGTTTCCTTCCTTATTATTAATAGGTATTTTTTATTAATATACATTAGATATTCCTTCCATAGTCCAACATAAAGCACATTACTATTGCAAACATTGTATCAAATAAAATATAAATGCAAAAATGATATATCAAAATGCAAAGGCATAAACTAGGGCTAAATGTAGATATCATGTGTTAGACCTTTTTGACTATTTTAGACATCAGTTTTCTACCCATTTGCGAGGATACTTATTCCTGCAATCACACAAATCCATTGGCAACATAATAATATTCAATAAAACAAATAACTAATCACCATATAGTCATTTATTCTATCATTTAAACAAAATATAAATTCATAAGTCCATCATATGAAAAAGTGTGTCAAGGGAGGGTCATGACAACTTCCAATTAATTGATGATAGATATCGTCTAATACTAGAGGTGTCTCATCATATATAGATATTTACAATCCTTGCTCCATAGGAGTATCTTTGGATTTACAAATTTTCATCTTGTATTTTTAAGTAATAATTTTGCATACTTTGTGTGTGTTATTGTGATATTATTTTTATTTTGACAAACTTCCAAACCAAGACAATAATGAAGAAGCCCCAATTTTTTTTTTTTTTAAATCCTTTTCTAGATCCATTTTAACTTCATCTATCAAAATTTTAGAGCTTCTTATGATTACTATATCATCAACATATACTATAAGTATTATTCTATCATGTCCAACCTTTTTTATATAGAGTTTTGGATCTAATAAACTTCTTTTAAGATTATGCTATAATAAATGATTATTAATCTTTATATACCATGCTCTTGGTGCTTGCTTTAATACATATAAGAATTTTTTTAGTTTGTAAACGTTTTGTTCTTGTCTTTTGATCACAAATCCTTCTAGTTGTGACATATATACTTTTTCTTCAAAATCATCATTACGAAAGGCACTTTTTCTATCCATTTGATGAAGTTTCTATCCAAGATGTGATTCTAAAGCACAAATTGTTTGAATAGTAGTCATTCTTGTTGTTGGTGTAAAATTTTCTTCATAATCAAATCCTTATGTTTGAGTATATATTTTTGCAACTAATCGAGCTTTGTATTTGTCAAGTGAACCATTTGCTTTATATTTGATCTTGTAGATCCATTTACATCCTACTATTGTCTTTCCTTGAGGTAAATCAACCAAATTCTATGTTTTATTTTTTATTAATGTTGCATATTCTGATTCCATGACTACCTTCCATTCTATATGACTTAAATCATTTAGAGTAGTTGTAGGTTCTAGTATAGAACTTATCAATCCCCTATTTATTCTTGTTAAACTACGAGTTTGAGATCTTGTAGTAGTGAGATCTAGCATTTGCTCTAGTTTTGAGTCCTTAAGTGTATCTCTAAGCCATATTGGTTCTTTCCTTTGAAGTGTTGTAGTAGTCTCTAAGTTCTCAATTCATTCATCATATATGTCTAATTTTGAGTCTTCACTTGATGAGTATTCTTCTTAAAAATATAGAATTGTCCCTGAATCAACCTTATGTTCTTTGATAACTTTTTTGTTTCACTAGTTAAATACTACATCTTTGCTTATGTAAATATTTCTTGTTGGTGGATCAATTATTTTGTAACCTATTAAATCATCATCATAACCAATAAATGTTCCACAGAGTTTTATCATCTAGTTTAGTTCTTCTTTTCTTTGGGATATGCATGTATACCTTACATCCAATAATTCTCAACCATTCTATTATTGGTTTTTGTCCTCATCATACCTCTTTAGAAGTAACATTTTGTAGTATCCTTGTAGGTGATCTATTTTTTAAGTATATAGTTGTTTTAACTGCTTATGCCCAATATTGACGATTAAGATGGGCTTCTTTTAGCATACCGTGAACCATTTTTATAATTAATCTATTTCTTCTTTCTACAATACCATTTTGTTGTGGTGAATATGATGTGGTAAGTTGTTTTTCGATGTCGTTGATTTCGAAAAACAAGTTAAATTCTTTTGAAAAAAATCACCTCCTTTATTTGAACAAAGATTCTTGATTGATTTTCTTGTTTCTTTTTCCACTAGTAGTTTGAATTGTTTGAAATAACTAAATGATTCATACTTGAATTTCATAAAATACACCCATATATTTTAGGAGTAATCATCAACAAATAGTTGAAATTATCTATGTCGAATACTAGTAATGTTCCATGGACCACATAAATTTGTATATATTAATTCTAATGATTCTTGAGTTCTATGTTGACAAAGTTCAAAAGATATTCTATGTTGATTCCCTGTTAGACATTCTATATGGATTATAGATTCCCATGAGATTTTAGGTAAACCTTAACCATTTGATGTTTACTCACTTTAGTTAAATAAGATGCACTTATGTGTCCTCGCCTTTTATGTCAAAGTTCTATTGTTTTTGAAATCCTTGCTGATAGAGCCATATTTTATGATGTATCTAGAGTAAACAAACTATTTTAAAAAATCCAGAAGCTATATCTCTTTCTTGTTTGATAATAAAACATTTTTTGGTTTTTATAGTTTTAATCCATTAGTTGAGATAATGAAAGAAGATTAGTAGTTAATCCAAGTACATGTAGTACATTGTTAATTATTATTTTTTCATTTGATAGATCAATTACGACATCTCTTACTCCTTTGACCTTATAAGTCATACTATCTACTATGAAAACTAGTTTTTTTTTTTAATTGGTTGAAAAGGGGATTTGAAAGGATCCCCAAACATTTTATAAAAGAACAACATAAAAGAGACCATCTCCAAATATGAACTCCAGGAGACAAACAAGGAATAACAACACTAGGGAGATGATCTCCACAGGGAGATGATCTTCAAAGGACCAACAATAAAATGATCAAACATGAAACACGTGAGATTTTCCCACAAAAATGGAGCATAATTTGAACCAATTTTTTTTTTTATTTGTGGAAAATATCCCAAAAGGGATGCCACTTTAGGGTAAGACCCAAGGAGGCAGGGGTATCCATTCCGTCAAAAATAATTTGAAGCAATTTGAAATCCACTTCCCGTTTTAAATTAAAATAGGAAACCTCGATAGGAGGAGAAACTCCACTAGGAAAAGCTGAAAGAGGGAGATGGTCTCCGCAGGGAGACGATATTCGAAGGACCAAAAACCAAAATGTTCAAATTTGAAACACGAGAGATTCTTGCTAAAAAATGGAACACAATTTGAAACAATTTGAGACACTTCCTGCTCAAATTGAAACAAGATTTCTCATCGGGAGGAGCAACTTCCACCTAGGACAACTTGCCCAGGGAAATCACAACCATAAAGTAAATTTTAAGAAAAATAGTTGCAACTTAAAAAGATTTAAAAAAGGTTTTTCCACCTAGGGGAACATTCACCAACAGGCTATAACTGGAAAAAATCCTCGAAAATGGATCTGCAGCAACCAGAGATCACAGTAGGCCATAATATCTCACTGTAAAGGAGGCAGAATATATAAGCTAACTATGGGAAAGTCTAGAGAATACAACCACCATGGTGACCCATGAATTAAGTGAGAACCAAACACAGGGGCTGCCTTCAAGGGCCCAATTTCTGCAACAAGTGTGAAAGCACAAGGTCTCCTTCTAAAGACCTAAAAGAAAATTGTAGAGATGGTCTTTCAGACAACCACCAGTATCAGATCGATGCTCAACCTCACCAGAGTCTTCTTAGAGATGAATCCTTAGAAACCATCTACCACATTTGCACAAGAAAGCATAGGATCCTGACCCAATACCACAAAAATAGACTGGAAATATAGGTACCATCAAAAAATATTGAAGTGGACAAAAATACCATTGAAGACCTGATCATAAGCAACTAAGAGGGTCACTCATCTAAAGATGCAAAACATGTGGCTCCCCCCCAAAGGCCAATAAAAACATATATAAGGATCCTTGGGCAACTGAAACAAGGTAAACAAGACACCAAACCCTCTTTCAAAAGCCACAACACTCTCCCAAGTTGAGCCAACTTAAATCCAACCAACATCAAAGGGTACTAGGGGAAGAATATTTAGGGCAATCCAAACAGGCTGCAACATTCATGTTTGAGATGGGAAAACCCTTCTTGAGAGGCTCCAAGAAGATCTTGTGAGAGTTATAAATGCATATGGCCCAAGAATATTTCAGGAAAATCTTCTTGACCGAATAATCATAGAAGTAGCCACCAAGGTGACCCAGGGAAGTTCCTAGGAGAAAGCAAAAAACTCCAAACTAGAGCAAAGGAGGGAGCAAAAAATTTGAATTAAGGGTATCCCACTCATATGGGAGGTTGCCTAATCCATCAACATTGTCCTAAAAATAGAAGGTCTCAAAAAATTACTAGGCGACCCATGAAAGGTCCTAGAAATGCACCAAGCCCTAGGAGCAAGAAGAAACCCTCAAAATCAAGGTAAAGAAGGGAGCATGAATATTTGAATTGGGGACCTCCAACCTAGATGGGAGGTTACCTACTCCATAAACATCATCCCAAGAAGAGAAGGTCCTAAAAACTCACCAGGCACTAGGAGCAAATCCGGAACCAAGGTAGAAGGGGGAGCAGGAAATTTGAAACATGGACCTCTTGCCCAAAGTAGGAGGTATCGCACAACTAGTTTTTCATATTTCTCTTGAAAAGTGTTAAACCATTGTTTATTTCCAGTCATATGCCTACTTGCTCTAGAATCAATATACCAATAATCCATGGTAAGTTCCTTTGAAGTTGAAATCCTTGTCTCAAAAGTTTAAATGATAACTCAAATAAGAAATTTAATTTTTCTAGACCTTTGATGTAGTAATCCTTTTAACTCCCCAAGTTAAATTTGCAAAATTTCAAAACTTCTTATAATTTCAAAATTTCTCAAAATTTAAAGAAATTCAATAAAATATTTAATAACTTCACAAACTTGAAAAAATAAATCTTCAAAGTTTAATTCTTCAAATCTCAAATCTTAGAAAATCAAATAAACCTTAAATCCTACTTGAAATAGAAAACCTTATCACTCCATGCTTTAAAAAACTCAAAAATTTAAAAGTTAAAATATTAAATTCAAATTATAATAGAAAACCTTATATCTCCTAATAATAATAAAATCATTAAAAATTTTACAACTTCTTCATAAAAATCTTATCCTATTTAAACCAATCCTTTCTAATTAACTTATTACTCCAATTAATTAAAGTACCTAAACTTAAGTCATTAATTCTTCATTAAGGTAATATAGCTTACCTTATTTACCACCTTGTGGACTTGCTTTTATAATATTCCTTGCACGATTGCTTATTCAACCTTATTGGGACGTGATAATGTCTCTGAAGTCTGCTATCTTAATATTCCAACTAAGCCTTTAAATAGACTTTTAAAAATGTGTTTGGCTCAATATTAATTCCATGGTAGTAAGTAAATTAAATATTAGCAATGAACATTTCAAATATCATTACTTGAGAATGAAATAAAATGTTGGCTTCTCTTCAACTCTTGAGTTGTTGGTCTCAAAGACTTTTGATTTTCTAACCCTTGAGTTCCTTAGATATGTTGCTTCTAAAAGACTTTTGCTTTGGAACAATGAGCGTTGCTCGCTTGGTTTCTGGTTCTACATTCTTCGCTATGAAGCAAATGTTGCTTTGATATCCTAGTCTCTAGGTCTTTGTTTTCTATGAAGATATTGCACTCCTGGTCTTTGGTTATTCATGTTTTATAAAGGTGTTTCACTCCTAGTCTTTGGATCTTCATGTTCTATGAAGACGTTGCTCTCTTGGTCTACAGCTCTTCACATTCTTTGAAGACATTGCTCTCCTGGTCTTTAGTTCTTCACATTTTATGAAGAGGGGGTTGCTATTTTGGTCTTTGGTTCTTCATATTCTATGAAGATATTGCTCTCCTAATAGTGGATGAGTCTATTACTACATGTGTATCCAATAATATCTTGCAAGAGTTCTTACTCAAGTCATCGTCCAAATAACATTTCAAATAGTGCTCTAATTATTATTGTAGAGTGTGCTCTATTCCACTTCCAAAACTTACTATGGATGGCACTTACCTTATTTTTGTTGGTGATGCTTTAGATAACACTTACACCTTATCTCTACTAGTGGCTCTTACCTTCTGTCCATTCTTCTTCTGCTAGTGCTTAGCTTTTGTTTGTTTTTCCTCTACCATCGCTTATCTTTTATACATTCTTCCTCGACTAGAATTTACTTTCTATCTATTCTCCCTTTGCTACCACTTAGCACTTAGGACAATGATTTGAATACCTATCCTTTTTTCTCTAGTGGTGTTAAGAACAATGCTTGAATACTTGTCTTGCTTTCTCTAGTGACCTTAGGACAATGCTTGAATACTTGACCAGTCTTCCACTTATGTCTGTCATAATAGTGATATTTACCTTCTTAGAATGATAACACTTCTTGATAGCTTTCTTGCTTATCTTAATGGCTCCTTGAATGAATTATTATACTTCAATGAATCAAAGTCCAAAATTGAAATATATGTATTATTTCTAGTTAGCCTTGATTTTTATGGTTATTTTATTAACTAGAACTCTTCTCTATGCCTCTATATACTTTATCTTTGGAGGCTTCTTCTCTATACTTCTCAGTACTATACTATCTATTCAAGGAAGCTTACAATGCTTCTCAATATCTGTAGGAGCTTTGATGCTTCTCAATATACTAGAATCTATCTCCAATATTTGAAAACTTTCTCCACTATCTTAGGTCGCACTTAAGAACAAAATATGATTCTCCTTCTTTCTAGAGAATCCAAAATCAATATTAGGGTGACTATGAATGTCCCCTCAATCTCTACTCAATTAGAGCTTCAAAAATAGAGTCCAAGTCTTCACTACTTTCAAAGTGGATAGACTCTAATATAATTATAAAAAATAGATAAAATTAAATGATGGTCGTGGTGGTTCTAATACCATTGTTGGCTTTTAAGCCTTACTATCTCAAAATATCACAAGTCCCTAAATAATAAGAATCTTATAAAATGAATATCATTACAAAATAATATCAATGCAAACAAATCTCATATAAAAATGAATCAACATAAAAATATTATTGAAGGCAAATACTCATAATATTATTGACGAGTCATATATTCATGAGATTTGCTCTACATTCAGATACATGTCATGGAGCTTTGTCTCCATAATATAACTTTACAAGATAACTCTTCAAATTCTTGACTATTACTTTTCATATGATATTTGGATTCTTATCTTACCACTTGCATACAAGACTCTTAATCTTCTAGCATACCTACTTACATGACACATGTACATATCCTACACATCCTAATTTATCAAATAATGTAATATTATCTAACAAAGGTGTCATGGCAAAAAATGGTTACTAAAATATAGAGATATAAAATTCATCCACCATTCTCAAACATCAATATCATCATTTCCAGTGAAAATTGGCAACTCCATAACCTTAAACCCCCTAAAATACTAAAAGCAACTAGTTTTTTGGGAAAAAAATCTAGGGTTTTCCAAAAAAATAAATTTCCCTTATTCCTTGCTGTCAAAAAATAATTCTATATAAGTTTCAAGCTTACTGCAGTGGTAAGGGCTTTAGCATCTCTTTGAGAGGTCCAAGGTTTGCTCAATATGAGGGAACCATGACCCCTTATAAAAACCTGTGTAAACTTATTGGAAAAACAAATAATTCTATAGATTTTCGTCAAAAACAAATTATACTGCAACTGGTTTGCTTTAATTTGACTAACAAAGATATGTATAATTTAATTTTTATGAGTTAAAAAAAATCCTCATTAGAAAAATATGTTGGTTAATATTGAAAAATATATTTTAAATACAAATGTTTAAAATATAAATTTTAATATTTATCTCTTGATACATTCTTGTATAATATTATTTACAAACTAGTTCGCAAGGACAACATAATGGTAAGGGCTTTGGGTTGTCAATGTACCCAAAATGGGATAGGTTAGTTGGTAGTGCCCAAGTATTTTTTGGTTGATTGCTTCGATTCAATTCCTTGGAGGATTAAGGTCCCATTGATTTTATCTTACCCAATGGAATAGGTTTGATAGTGGTGGTGCTCGAGTTCGATCTGGTGTCCTATCCTTAATTCCTTGGAGGGTCGAGGTCTCATTAATTTCATCTTACCCAAGACGAAAAAATATATTTTAAATACAAATATTTAAAATATAAATTTTAATCTTTATCCCTTGTTGCATTCTTGTATAAATGATTTACAAACTAGTTTACAAGGACAACATAATGGTAATGGCTTTGGGTTGTATTTAGGAAGACCTAGGTTCAAACCACAACATACCTAGAAGGGGATAGGTTGGTTGGTAGTATCCAAGTGTTTATCGGTTGATTGCCCCGATTCGATTCCCTAGAGGGTTGAGGTCCCATTGATTTTATCTTATCTAATGGTCTAGGGTTTATATGATTTTATCTTACCCAATAGACTAGGGTTTATAGTGGTGGCACCCAAGTTCGATCTAGTATCCTATCCTTAATTCCTTGGAGGGTCAAGGTCTCATTAAATTTATCTAACCCAAAAAACTAGGTTTATAGTGGTGTTGATTAAATATCTGCCTAAAATATAAAACATGCGTTTGTGCGCCCTAGACACAACCAACATTGAAATGTCAAAGAAAAGAAATGTCTTTTGGGATAATTTCTAGAGCGGGATGGCTCCCTTACTAATCCTACATCGATTTAAGTCTAGAGTTGCAGGAAAGAAATTGGAAATAATGGAAAGAAATGGGAAATATAGCCATAGGACGAAGATGTAGGATTGGGGACAGACTAGGAGCAGGAATTCTAACCAAGTGTTAAAGAAACATAGAATAGAAAGGAGGCAAAATAATTCACTTACAGTTTCACGAAGACAACTTCCAGAATTGCATTTCAGTACTCACTTCTTCATCAGTAGTGCTCAAATCCATATGCAGAATTTGACCTTAGCGACAAATAACAGTCGTGAATATAAAATTGAAATGCTTGAAAAGAAACAAATCACACATAAAAAATTATTGCAAGAATCAGAATCCAAACTCCTTTTATTTACGTAGAAAACTTGAATAGTTTTTCTGTAAAGTGTCTATCCTTTTTTTTTACATTGAAAATATCTAGTATTTATAGAGGTTTTCATCTTTGTCTATTTAATACACAAAGGAAAAAATATTTACAGTTCAGGAACCTTCGTAAGGAAATTCCTTCTTGAAACTCTTAAAAATCTTCCTTTCATGCCAATGATCTAGTATTTAAGGATAAACTCCCTGGAAATCAGCAAATTCAAGCGTCGGTACACGAAAAACTACAAAAATGGTCGATGACTTGGTACATCCATTACGCCTTGGAAATTTTCCCTTGTTAAAAATGTCTTGGGACTCATGAAAATCACCCTATGATTTTAATATTGCAGCACTTCTGGTGTGAAATCAACAATGGTAGTCACTCTTCGCCTCAATCATTAAATTCTCATCATTCGTCCAACCCGAGTGCCTTTGAAAAATCTCCGTTGATGCTTAAAATCAAATTCGCCCAAAACAGAGCAATGAGAAATTTTTTTTCCCTTACCTTTCATTATCTTCTCCTTATTTGCGCTTCCTAGTGGAGAGGGCACCCACAAAGCGACAATATTCATAATTTCATTTGATCTGCAACTTTAAATTGTGCCTTTCATTGCTCATTATAATTTTGTTTGGGAGAGAAGTGAAAATGCTTCATTCAACCATTGGATCACCTTTTGCAATTATTACATCATTGCATTTAATGTACAACTCCCAAATTTACTCAAATTGAAATTCTCTACGTTGCATACATCTCACAATCGTGGTAGTAGTCAACCTAGAAGAAATCTGGGAAAAAATAGCTTATTATAATTCTTTGAACCATCTTCGTATCATTTCACCCCTGGAAGAGGCAATTGAGAGCTTCTCCTTTCTCCCAGGGTGAAAGTGATTCACATAAGATGTCTCTCTTCTTAAAAAATACGTTTACCCCCCAAAGAGGAAAAGGCACTGTTGCCTTTCACCCTGGGCAAACATAGCTTCAATTCCTCTTTTGATACTTGTTCGAAGTGAAAATAAATTCTTGACTCAACTCGTGGGGCCATATTCATGTAGCTCCTCCCTTGGGAGGGGTGAATGGGACTTTTGCCCCTCACCTGGGGTGAGAGCGCTACCACATTTACTTCTCTCAATGCACACTGAAGTGGGGTCCACACCTTGTGTTTAATATATGTGTTCACTCGAAGGGAGGGTGAAAGGTATGTTCACCCCTATCTTGGGGTGAACAAAACGTTGATATTTCAACATGTTGACGAGGCGCGCCATATTTAAAACTTGATGATGTTCACCCCAAAGTGGGGAAAATGATGCTTTCGCCCCAACTTTGGGGCGAACACACTTCTTTATATTATCGTTGTGCTTCAACCTCAAGCCCACCTCAAAATTAGTCACTTGAATGTATTTTTGACCCAATGAGGGGCGAAAGGAAATTTCACCACTCATTTGGGGCGAAAGTGCTTTTCCAAAAATTAACATGTTTTATTCTATTTTAAAATCTACATTCGTCCCGAAGTGGAGTGAATGCGTCTGTCACCTCATTTTTGGGGTGAACACACTTTTGCTCTTCCCACTGCTCGACAACACGATTTTTGAATAAATGAAGACGTCTTCGCCCCGAGGGAGGGTGATAGGGGTTTTCGTTCTTCATTTGGGTGAAAAGGTTGTTATACCCCTTTTACCCTGAACTTTTAAGTATTGTTTGTCTTGACATCGTTAGGTGATATTTACTGATTTTTCACACCATTCTCCATAGAAAGTTTGCCTTGTAGCACTCATTCTTTCCAAGCATAAAATTTATGAAAATTTAAAAAGAAGCTTAACACACAAAAACTGTAACACATTATACTGGCCAAAATACTGCAACATAGATTTAATATATTTTGCCACTTTTACAATCAATAATATTCAACAAAATTCCATCAAAATTTTAATGTGGCATAATGTCAAAATTACCAATATTTTTGGCGGATCTTGGGGTATCCAAATCGCATGGATGCAAGCGATCCTAGGTATTTATCCATTGGGATCTTTAGTGGTCCTTCTTATCGACTTCCTTGGCTAATGCTTCTGATTTGGACGTCTTTTCCTGCACCTGTTCAATTGCTGCCTTCTCAACCATCACTTTCTCTGCTGCTGCTTGTTTTGCTGATGCATGTTCCTCCTGCTCCTTTAAAATTTTACATGTGATTTCATAAACTGTAATTGCTTCAGCCCAAGCATGTGTGGTGAACAAGCAAGGAACACTAAGCGATTCATAAATATATCATAGATTCTAGGTATCCTCTAGGCTAAGGCACTTAGATCATTGAGCTAACTCAAATAAGAACAAATCCATGTGGATGAACTTCTTCATGAGTGGCAACACTTGTTCTTCCGTGATCGACTCTTCCCACTTGTCAATTTTTGATGTATCCTCTACAAAATTCTTCTAGGATGCTTCTAACTATTTCTTTGGTAGTGGCTCACCCAATTCATTCATAAAACTTGGGAAAATCATATCATCAAGAGCATCAAAATGGATCATCAAAACAATATGCTCCCACTCAATTACGTTAAGGAGCTTTCTACCTTCTCTCACCAAATCCAACCTGTGGAAGTAACTGCACAATGTGACTTTGGCGGTAGACCAAGCTCGATCAATTTAACTCATGGGGCGAATGCACATATTATACTGAGCCAAGGCTCAAATTTTTACAACCATTTCCAAATGAGGCTTCAGCATCTCCTCAATACTATCTACTACTTGCTGGCTCAATTGAATATGTATTCGAGCCTCAAAGAGATACTATAGAACCTTAACTACTTTTATCGCCAAATTCTCACAAATTTGAGCCAACCGAAGGTGGGCCTCAATTTTGTTTTGAGAAAATCCTGTAGCCTGTGTGGCATTTTTTGGCAGTTGGTTCTGTATGGACTCAAGTTGTGCCTTCAATGCCTGCGCCTGCTGCTCTGTCGCATATTTTGATTTTTGATGAGCCCCTAATTTTTGATGCCATTGTTCAACCTCCATCACCATATTCTCCTACTGCACTCTACTGGCTACCAAAGCATCTTCAAGTTCAATAATCTTTGTTTTTGCATCATAAAATCTCTTCTTATAATACTCGTTGTGCAAATAAACTAAGCTCATATCGACTTGGATATTCCCCAATTTTTTAGTAGGATTAATATTCGTTAGGTCCTCCATCACAATCTCATAAGTGTAATTGCTTGGTGTCATTTCTCCTTATGGTTTTTGGACCAGGGGAATTATCTTAGTAGTGTGAGCCTCCATAGCAACCAAATAGAAGGTGACTTTCTTGAGCGGCCTAGCTAGAGCAAGTGCCTCCTTTCTCCTGCAACTCTTCAACCACTGCGAAGAACTGAGATAAGCGCAATTAATATTTTCTATGTTTGGCTACTTAGGAATCACCTCAATTTTGGGTAGTGCCTGCATCTCCAAAAATGACGTGAAAGGAAGAATAACTTGTGCACGATCTAGCTCAAAGGAAGTGGAGGAGATGAAAATGAGACTAGGTCAAAGGAAGTGGAGGAGATGAAAATGAGAGAGGAACCAAAACAATAGAATGGATGAAAGATCCAGGCTCAGCTGCAGTTACACTCACTCTTGGATGATCTTGTGTACTCACAACTATAGTGGAAGTAGGGATATAAATGGAAGGTGAAGGGCACAAAAATGGATTTGGACCTGATGCAAATGAACTAAAAGAAAGGGAGGCCCAAGAGAGGGGAAGAGAATAAGTAGAAGTAGTGATTGGTGGGTGCGAGGTAGGGAGAAAAATAGAAATGAAAAGCATACCAAATGGAAGAGCGATGGACATAGAGACTGAAGAAAATGAACTGACAACACTACCTGCTCTTTAGTAAAAGAATAGGGAAGAGGAGACGTACCTTCGGACATGGGTGTTGTGTGATCTGGTGATAGAGGCAGTTGTGTAACAGGTTCCTCTTATTGATTTTTTGCTTCCTCCTCAGGTCTACGATCTCCACCTATTGGTCCAATGATTTCTTGTGAATTAATGGAAACTCTTGGGCAATGCTAACCTGAGTAGTTGATGCTAGCGAAGGAGGATTTACTACAATCGTAGCAACTATAACTGCACTTGTGGAAAATACAATAGTGGATAAGGAAACAACGCTAGTTCTTGGCCTCTTTACAACCTTTGGAAAAGGAAGCACCTCTACAACACTTTGCTTCTTCAAAGGAGGCATCTCGTCTATACCTTTCTTTGCCCGTTGCGACCTCCTTCTAGATATAAGTTGCTGCTCTTCTTCCTCATGTGTCGCCTCCTCAGTTACTAGGCGCTCTTCTTTAGCCATGCTTCCTTCACTGTCAGACTTGAAAACTTTGAGGTATGATCTTGGTGAAAATGATGGGTTGGTAGACGTTAAAAAATTTGCCATACGCCTCCAAAAATACCTCATCCATCTTCAATCTATAGGCTAATGTAATTTTTCCCCTATGGACCTGCATAATCCACTAGTTCATGATTTTATCTTTAGACCATGTGGGTTGCTGTTCTTTTACCTGACCAAATAATTCCAATAGAGGAATGTGATATTTGTGCACTGCGGGGTTATATTCGACCTCTTGATCATAGAAGTCATGCCATGGTGGGAGTGACATCATGGCTTCAACGTGCCACTCTAGATCGTATCCATCAAAATTATTGTGATTTTCTTGAATATCAGGCTGTGGGCAACAATGAAAATGCTTAGCCTTGATTATTTTCAAAAATTTACCCAATGGGTCATATCTCCATCTTTGCGGTAGTTCTACCAGACCCAGGTCTTGGAGAGCCTTCGCGAGTAGCCTATTCTGGCCAACATGGCTCACTTATATACTGCCAAATTTAAAAGGTATGGTGCAAGTCATCCTATTACCATGCCTTGCTCCGTATACATCATTCACATAATCATTCTCATGCACCACCTCCATTGCAAAGACATGCTCAGTGGCAAAATACAGAAGTAGGAATGGCTTCCCCGTGAAGCCATAAATTCTCACAACCACACCTTGAGTTAGCAAAAAGATGTCACCCTTTTCGGCTGTGACCACCTCTTCTTTCATTACCTTTGACACTCTTTCACTCTTACCACAAATCAAATCAACTAAGGGCCCCAAAAATAAGCGGTTAAAACTATATAATGACTCCCATCTTGACAGAGTGGGAGTCCACATATAAACTAGCAAAATCTCATTCTCCTCATCAACTTGTTTGACTACAATAAACAAAAAATGTTTATGTAAATGAAAGAAGAAATACCAGACGAGGAAGGATGTATGCTTGAATGAAGTCTCTTCTTTGGTATTCAAATTTTCCAACTGAATATGTATTTTTTGATATATGAAATCAGCCCAGTCAAAATAAATCGGGTTGGTATCTGCCCTCACCGTTGTTAGAGCGTAGAACTCCACATGGAATATACACTGTGTAAGTACCGCCTGCCACTTGTGAACTATAGAATATGTAGGAAGGCCTGCAATCCATGCCAACATCGAAAATAAGTCTGGGCTCTTGAATTTTGATAAAGGATTTGGTAGATTCGACAATTGCCCTAGATGCAAATATTTAATTAATTACACCTCCATGAACTGGTGCATTGTCATGATGGAAACATATCTATCTTCCTGTACGTTGATGTGCAACTTCTTGAAAATCATGTCAGAAGGGGGTTTTAACCCACATGCAAAAACTTCCCTTACTATGTTAAATGAGATGGAGAAAAGCACGTCCCCATTCGTATTATGAACTACCATGGTAGCCAGGTTATAAAATCTAGTAATCAATTTTACCAGCTCTAGGTAAGCATGTACAAGCATACATAAATACCAAAATAACTACGCATAGAATGACACATTCAAGGGGCTCTCTGACATTAATCCTTGCTTAACTATGAATTCCACATCTTGCTAAAGTTTCACCATGCCCTTATTAGTGATTACACAGTCTCCGATCTTTGCCATGGTGTAAGAGTATGGGTCCAAATCTACATTTTCATTTCTATGGGATTTCTTAGATTTAATCCTGCCTTCCACTCTCTTCTTCGACTGCTTGGGCTCTACGATATCTTTCACTTTTTTGTTTTTCTTACCCATTATAATAATTATGGCAACCCTGAAGGCGCTCTACAACTTCTGCAACAAAAAGCTCGAAAATGCACTGGAAAAAAAATTTAAAATTTGAGCAAGTTTACCAATTCTTCTCTTTATAGGTGGAGTTCTCAACCACCAAAGTAAATGTGGCACTTCGTCTTGACGAATTTGGGAGGGTGCATGCCTTGTTTCTCTCGAATGGCACTATTCTCTATACTTCATTGACAACTAACTTTTATTCACCATAAAATTATTTTTGAAAATTGTTCTCTTATTTTTGCATTATACTATCAAACAACATGCCCTGGCTTCTGACAATTGCTTCAAAAAAATAAATCTGCCACTTGGGAACCAATGAGCATCCCTGTTTTTGACATTGTGAGATTTCGGCTCCTAAGAAGGCCAAAACGTCTCCCAACGCAAATTTGGGTGCATGTTTTGAATTAAATACTTCGAAAATGCATCTTAATGTCCATGATTTTTTTTCAAAATTCACTACGTATCGACGGGAAAAATCACCTTGAGAGGGCACTCAAAAAATATGAGAAAAATTTGTTTGGTGCTGAAAAATTATCACATGCCCAAAAAAGTAATGGAGGGGCAAAAGCACTTCGGTGGCACACTTGATATCTTCTTATCTTGTTCTAGATTCAATCTGTTTGATTTAATTCCATGGCAAACCCTCCTTTTAAAACAATCTTATGTTTTTCTTTTTCGCCCCATATTTAGAAAAAGTGCCTTTGAAATATTTTTTAACTTGAGCTTTTTGATTTTCTTTTTCTTCTTTTTTTTTTTGTTTTATTTTTGTGCCATATTAAGAAAATAAAATCAATTTAAAAAAACTTTAATCTTTGCTTTTTCCCAAAGCTTTTAATAATAGAGCTATGAACGAAAACTCTTGCTTTTCTTCCCCCCTTTTCTTTTTACTTCGCTCCACTTCTAATTTCATCGAAACCTCTTATATGTATTTGTTTAAAACGTCAGAGTGCACCCTCATGATTTTAGAATGTTTTCATATCACTTTGATTTAGTGAGGAGCGAACAAATGAGAGTTCTAAAATTTGAGGCGAAAGAGCTTCGAACTATTTCCTTTGATCGAAAGGCACAAGAGCCATAATTAATGCCTTAAAATTTTCCATGATATGCTTTCACCCCAACAAGGGGCGACTGGGAGTTTCGCCCCTCCTTTGGGGTGAAATACCTTTTGGCTTTTCCACCCAGATGACTTGACGTCTTTCATATTGGTTCTCCTCTTTTTTAAAAAATGTGTTTGCCCCATAGAGAGGTGAATGGGGTTTTTGCCCCTGGCTTGGGGTAAAAACGCTTTTCTATTTGTTGCACTCCACAATTTTGAAATCATGTCCCACACACTTTTATATGTCGTGCTTTGATTTCAATTAAGACATTTACCTCTCCATTATTATACTTTCGATAGATGCCCCTAGAAATTTTCCCTAAAATATTTTTCCTTTTAACTCGAAGACTTGCAAAGTAAAGCAACTTTTTAACTTCGGAGCTTTCAAACCTGTTAAAAACTTTTCAATACAACAATTAATTCTGCACAAAACTTGTAATATGTCCTTAGGGAAATTTTTTGGGGTGAAATTGATTTTCAAAGAGAGAAAAAGCATTTTTCAAAGCAAAGTTTTCTTTGAGTAAAGCTTGGCATCTTCTAGTAGAGTCCACCTTGTACTTTTTTTCACTTTTTTTTATACTTTATAAAGCAATAAAATACTTGTAAATAAATTATGTACATTATTTACACACTTGTACCTCTTGATTACATCATTGAAAATAGGCCTTCAGATGAAGACCATTAACTAGAATCGAAATATCCCAACCATCCATATCTTTAAGATGATACACATTCGCTAAATTTACTGCGAAAACCTGAAATTGACCTTCCTAGATCACGTTAAACTTGTGGTGCTTCCCTGGCTTGGATTTGTTCTCATTCCACTTGAGGACTAGATCTCCCACCTAAAACTTGCGTTCTGTTGTCCTTTTGCCAAAACACTTTTGCGTTATTTTTGCATTTTTAGTAAAAGCCTCATACACCTTTTCTCTTTCCTCTTTTAGCTACAGCAGTTGAACCAAACTTGCACTCATGGAATGAAATTCACCATCTTCATCTTGGAACAACTGCAATGTTTGGAGGACAGGAAGCTCGATGTGAGTGGCTAAAGCCACCTCTTTCCCATACATCAAGGAGTAAGGAGAAGCTTTAATGGAATTCTTTACTAATATGCGATTTGCCATAGAGACTAGTTTAACAATAGGTTCCAACTTCTTTTATTATTTCCCAACATCCTTTTCAAGATTCAAAGCAAGTTTTTGTTTGTGGATTCAGCCAGACCGTTTCCCTGTGGGTAATAATTAGAATAAGTCTTAAGATAGATTCCATACCTACTTGCAAATTTGGTGATATTTGCCCCAATAAATGGAGTCTTGTTATCTGTTACAATGGCGTTTGGTACACCAAAATGAGTAATCAGTCCTTCGAGGAAGGAGATGATTGTAGCCCAGTATGCTTTCTTGGTTGGAATAGCTTCTGTCCACCTTGTAAAATAATTGATCGTTGTTAATATATATTTGTGCTCGATGGAGGAATGAGGATCGATAATACCAATGAAATCCAGGTCCCACTGCTAAAATGAAGCTTCTACCTAGATCAGATGTAGAGGCAAAGATGCTTTCTTATTCCTGCCAACATACCATTGATAGTTATCACAACTTTGGCTCACCTTGTGTGCATATATAAAAAGGATAGGCCAAAAATACCCAGCTCAAATGATCTTCAAGACCATAGGCCTTCCTACATAATGTCCGTCGAATAAGCCAAAGTGGAACTCCAAGATTTTTTGCTTTTCTGACTCCTTCACACATCTGAGGAGTACTCTATCTATATTTTTATAAAATATCCCGCTTGGCAACATGACATACCTAAGTGCCTATAGTCTAAAAATTTACCATTATGAAGCATCAAGATATGATTGGCATTTTCTAGATGTAAAGAATTAGACAAGGTCATCTATCCAGTCACGGTCACCTGTAGCTCGATTCACAAAATTACTTTTATCGATAACCTCATCTTGTACTGGAGTTAGTGATCCAGACGCTGCGCTTTTGGCCAATTATTGACAAAGAGCCTATCCACGAACCAACTTAGTTGACCAGATATCCACATCGTATTCCTCAATATTTGAGAACCAACTTGCTCTCTTGTCGCCTAATTCTCCTTGAAGAATAAAATTTTTGAAGTTTGGATGAATGACGTAGATGACTATCTTGCTCTATGAAACAAAATGCCAAAATTTCTTTAGGGATTTCATAACTACATACACCTACTTCTCTATGAAATTATAATTTTCTTGGTGTGGTGAAATAACTTGACTCAAGAAAACGATTGGCTTTTCATCTCCACCCTCTTGCTTATGTGTGATAACAATGATGTAAATCTCCTGCTCGCCTATCGCATAAAGGATGAAATCTTTTGAATAATCTAGATTAATCAATACTAGCACTTGGGTAATTCTCTCCTTGATCTCTTGAAATGCCTATCTTCTTACTTTCGTCCACTTGAAGTTTACATTCTTCTTGAGGACTCAGTCATTGGCTTCACTTCCTGAGCAAAATTAGTAATGAATTTTTGAATAAAGTTGATCTTACCAAAGAATGACTGCAGATCTTTCTTGTTAACTCACAACAGAAATTTCAAAAGTATCTCAGATATTATAGGATCAATCACCAGTTCTTCTTATGAAATCACATGTCCCAAGAGTTTACCCTCTTTGAGAGCAAAAATGGATTTCTTTGGGTTGATAGAAATTTCAAATTCTCGACACTTTTCGAACACCTGTCTTAAATGAGAGACGTGCTCTTCCTTGCGATGTGAGAAAACAATCATGTCATCAAGGTAAATTACAATAATCTGATTTAAAAACTCATCAAAAATGACATCCATAGCTCTTTGAAAGGTAGCACTAGCATTCAAAAGATCGAATGGCATTCTTTGATAGGTAAAGGTGCCCCACTTTGTAGTAAATATCATCTTGTGTTGGTCCTCGTCTTTCACCCAAATCTGGTTGTAGCTTGAGAAATTGTCAAGCAACAAAAACCTCTACGCTTCGAAGACAACATGGAGGATTTGATAAATTTATGGCAAGAGATAGTAATCTTTTAATGATGCTTGGTTCAAATTACGATACACATGCAAATATCTCCATTTTTCTTTCAAAAAGGAACCAATTTCACCATCCATTTTGAGTGCTTAATAGGATACATTATCTTTACCTCCAAAATCTTCAACAATTATGCTTTCATAAGCACTTCAATTTTAGGATTGACAAGTCACTATTTTTGCTGAAAAGGCTTCACCTCTTCATGCAATTCAATGGTGTGTTAGATCATGTTCTTTTCATATCCTTTCAAATCATGGTAGCTCCAAGCAACGATGTCTAGAAATTGATAACCCAGATATTTAATATCCTTGAGCTCCTCTGAAGTACAGTCTGTTCCAATTTTAATGAAATTATAAGACCCCAAAAACATTTTATTATACTCCTTTGCATACACATTGATATTATGTTTCTCTGCCCTATCATTTTGATCGAACAAGCTCTCAAGCAAAATTAGTCCCCTAGGAATGTGATTGTTCTTCAGCTGAATCATTCCTTCCATTTCCTCCTCAACGAGTATTCTATATTTTGCACTTGTAGGTTCCTTAATCAAAAAGTTAACTATCTATTCATCACTGTCAAAAACTTGTCAATACATGTTTTTATCAGGTTCTGAAAGTCTATAAATTACTCTCATAGTCTTCGATCTCCTAACCACTTGTTCTACAGGAGAAAAATTTACACTAAGGGAATCCAAGATGTCTATGTGTTTGTTCTGCTCTTGTGAAATTGCTTATATATTTAGGGCTATAAAATACTCAAAAAAATCCCATATCTTGTTGCAGTAGGCTTTCAAATAATGTTGCTTTGATATGCACTTGTTTCTAGTTTGGTTGACAATGAGCTCAAAATCTCTAAAAATTTGTAACTGTTTGATTCCCAACTTCTCTACCTTCTTTAGACCAAGGTGTAATGCTTCATATTCAGTGACGTTATTGGTGCAGTTCCAAGTTAACTGATATGAGTAGGTTTTCTACAACCCCGAAGGAGAAATAAGAACAATCCCAGCTCCTACATCGTTCTTGCATCTTGCACCATATAAATACAACTTCTATAGCTAATCAAAAACATGATCCGGGGAGTCAGAAGCTCCTTATTTAGACTACTAAGGTTTGGTTATGGTGTAACAACCAATATTGGTTTCCACCATTGCATTGAAATCCAGCAACGAGAACTCATCTTCCAAGCGGAGCTCACCAAGAGCTTCCTCCATCAAGTCCACTTATTCAATTTCTTCTGTCATCATGTTGATTACACTAGTGGGCTTTTCTTCTTCTTCCAGTTTTTCTATATGAAAAGTGGATGAATTTTCATTATAAATATGGATTCTTCTTACCTTAAAAGGAATCTCCAAATGTGAATAATCCAAGGAAAGATATCCTCCAAGATTTACTATGAACTCCCTCGAAAGACACATGCTGAAATATGGTTCTAAGTCTACTACCACTACTTCTTGAATAATAGTGATCTATGGCATGCTGTGTAGAATGATAGAAATGTCTTTGATCACACCCACTATCTTGAATGGAGTCCCATACAACTGCAAGACACCTGTATTGCTCCTTGTGTACTCCATCCCCATGATTTCACATACTGCCTTTAGCATAACAATAGTCATAGCACCAGAGTCAATCATACAATTATGTACGATCCACCCTTCCATTCTAAGGGACAAATAGAATGGATGTGGTCTATTCTTACCAGTGGAAGAGGTTGGCTATGTTTGCGCTAGAACCATTTGGGCGGGGCTTTTATTTTTATCCTTCACATATTTGAGAGACTATTGCAATAGGTCAACCTATCCAGGTAACTGTAGTGAATCGTATAAACTCACTTTCACAGGGATTTTCTTCATTTCCTCAACAATATTATAGTCAGAAGTACTATGGACCTTTTCTTCTCCAACCAACTCATACTTGTTCTGATAATGTTGAGTCTTGCACCATTAAATACAACTTCCACAGCTGATCAGAAACATGATCTGGGGAGTCAGAAGCTCCTTATTTAGACTGCTAAGGTTTGGTTATGGTGTAACAACCAATATTGGTTTCCACCATTGCATTGAAATCCAGCACTGAGAACTCATATTCCAAGTGGAGCTCACCAAGAGCTTCCTCCATCAAGTCCACTTATTCAATTTATTCTGTCATCATGTTGATTACACTAGTGGGCTTTTCTTCTTCTTAAAATTTTTCTATATGAAAAGTGGATGAATTTTCATTATAAATATGGATTCTTCTTACCTTAAAAGGAATCTCCAAATGTGAATAATCCAAGGAAAGATATCCTCCAAGATTTACTATGAAATCCCTCAAAATGCACATGCTGAAATATGGTTCTAAGTATACTACCACTACTTCTTGAATAACAGTGATATATGGCATGCTGTGCAGAATGATAGAAATGTCTTTGATCACACCCACTATCTTGAATGGAGTCCCATACAACTGTAAGACACCTGGACTGCTCCTTGTGTACTCCATCCCCATGATTTCACATACTGCCTTTAGCATGACAGTGGTCATAGCACCAGAGTCAATCATACAATTATGTATGATCCACCCTTCCATTCTAAGGGACAAATAGAATGGATGTGGTCTATTCTTACCAGTGGAAGAGGTTGGCTATGTTTGCGCTAGCATCGTTTGGGCGGGAATTTTATTTTTATCCTTCACATATTTGAGAGACTCTTGCAATAGGTCAACCTATCTAGGTAACTATAGTGAATCGTATAAACTCACTTTCACAGGGATTTTCTTCATTTCCTCAACAATATTGTAGTCAGAAGTACTACGGACCTTTTCTTCTCCAACCAACTCATACTTGTTCTGATAATGTTGAGTAGCTTCTATCCTCTATCTCTTGGTCAATGATGGATACTTGAGGCACTCCTTGGCTTGTTCTTTTGCCTTAGCTTGTCCTTGAGCGACTGCAGGTTGTGACATTGATAATTTTGTCTACAATTTATCTTGAGTTCATGTAGGTAACATGTATTTCAACAGTACAACATATTGCAGTTTAGACGCTACACCAGGTACTTTTGCTTACGATTGTGTCTTTTCACCTTGTACCTTCTATTCCACAGGAACATTCAATGGCTCCATTTCTACTGGATCAATAGTCATTGGTTTATTTCTAGCTCTCGTAAGAACTAAAACTTGCTCTAAGAATGAGACCATAAAATTATGATCAACTTCCATTATCATATTTACCTGTCCATCGACAATTTTTTTTGCTAATGTTTGTACATAGTTCAAATGAACCATACAGGAATATTCACCATGAGGATCGTTATAGGTGGAGCACCAATATGCTCTCTCCAATGTACTAGCTTCTTCATTTGCCAACACAGTTGTGTTCCTCTCAGGACCTTTTCTAGTAGATGGTTGTTCTCTAGTAATTAGTGGTGTTTGAAACCTTCTTGACCAAAAATTTGCTTTAGCTTACTTTTTCTTGATGGATGTGATCTCATTTGACATTGTCCTTACTATTGAATTGAGTGACTGCATCTCCTATAATATCTTCATGTAGGTGTTGGGATTTGAAGGTGCAGGAGGTGCCAACAAAGATAAAGGTTTTGGCAAAGCTGGTAGTGCTAGGAATGGAACTGGGGTTGGTAAATATGAAATAACTAGTGCAGGTAATTATGGAATAATCGAGGTAGGAAGTTGTGGAACTGAGATTGGAGCAATTTATGGTGAACCTGAGCTCCATGAATGAACAAGGTACATAGAAGGCATAGGTTGCAAAAATATACTAGAATAAAAATGCTACAAAAGATTAGGGAGAATGGGTATTGTTACCTTCGAGGGAAGCTTTCCTATGGTGATCAAATCTACTTTGGCCTTTTACGCCTGCATGTACAAATTTGGGAAAGTATTGACATTGTCTTATTGGACAACCATACCAATGTCTGAGTTGAAGGCTCGAAGATAGTAAAACACAACTTGCTCATGCATGGGCCGAAGACCATCAGGAACTCTCTGTCAGCTTTAGATGAATTTGATGTTAAAATCCACTATTTCCTCCTGTGGATATTGTTGGATGTTTATAAATTGGTGCAACAAGAAAATTGGATCAACCTGCTCATGAAAGTTCTTCATTAGCAATTATGCTAACTGGTCCCATGTGGTGATAGTAGTGGGTGGTAAGGAGCGATACCAATATAGCAACTTCCATATAAGAGACAACACAAGTAAAATTACCATAATATCTTCATCTACGATGTTGTGAATTATCACCAAAGAAGCCACGGGTTGGATATGCTCATAAGCGGTCTTTCCAGTTCCATAATAGGTAGGCAAAGCTTTTAGTGCTGCTTGAGGGACTGGATTTTGTGCTTGTAGATTCAAAGCTCTTGAGCTATTCCATACTAGGAACTACCGTGGTGGTTGTGGCTACTGTGGGGTAGATTTTGAGCCATATGGATTGGTGTGTGTGGTTGAGCTACAGGAACACTAGTAGTAGTACTAGCTAGACTTGCAGGAGCAAAAAAAACACCAGCTAACTATGAATATGTTACAGTTGATGTATGAGATAAGGTGACCAGTTGGGGATGTTCCCTTAATATTTGGGTGTCAAGTTCAAAGAATTCGATGAGATTTTCAAGATTTTTGGCCTTCAATCTTGTGATCATGCAGTACATCTTTCGCTGACTTCATGTTTGGAGGCTTCTGGATATAGCTAAGTTTCCAAATGTTCTAAATTAAAAATAAGAAGGTGAACATCAAACCTCAATACTGTTGAAAATGGAACTTTTGAGGTCCCACCAGGCATGCCAAAAAATGCTGGTCAAATATCTGCCTAAAATACAAAACATGCGTTTGTGCACCCTAGACACGACCGACATTGAAAGGTCGAAGGAAAGAAATGTCCTTTGGGCTAATCTCTAGAGAGGGTTGGCTCCCTTACTAATCCTACATCGATTTAAGTCTAGAGTTGCAGGAAAGAAATTGGAAATAACGTAAAGAAATGGGAAATATAGCCATAGGACGAAGATGTAGGATTGGGGACAGACTAGGAGCAGGAATTCTAACCAAGTGTTAAAGCAACATAGAATAAAAAGGAGGCAAAAAAATTCACTTATAGTTTCACAGAGATAACTTCCAAAATCGCATTTTAGTACTCACTCCTTCATCAACAGTGTTCAAATCCAGATGCAGACATGAACTTAGTAGAAGATAACAATCGTGAATATAAAATAGAAATGCTTGAATAGAAAGAAATCACACATATGAATAGTTTTTCTAAAGAGTGTCTATCCTTCTTTTTTACATTGAAAATGTCTAGTATTTATAGAGGTTTTCACCTTTGTCTATTTAATACACAAAGGATAAAATGTTTATAGATCATGAACCTTTGTGAGGAAATTCCTTCTTGAAACTCTTAAAAATATTCTTTCCATAAAAATGATCCAAAATTTAAGGAGAAACTCTTTGGAAATCAACAAATTCGAGCGTCGATGCACGAAAAACTACAAAAATGGTCGATGACTTGGTACATCCATTACGCCTTGGAAATTTTCCCTTGTTCAGAATGTCTTGGGACTCATGAAAATCACCCCATAATTTTAATCTTATAGCGATTCTAGTGTGAAATCAACAATGGTAGTCACTCTTCGCCTCAATCATTAAATTTCCATCATTTGTTCGACCTGAGCGCCTTTGAAAAATCTTCGTTGATGCTTAAAATTGAATTTGCCCAAAATAGAGCAATGAGTGAAAGTGTTTCCCTTACCTTTCTTCGTCTTCTCCTTATTCATGCTTCCTTGTGGAGAGGGCATCCACAAAGTGACAATATTTGTAATTTTGTTTGATCTACAGCTTTAAATTGCACCTTTCATTGCTCCTTATAATTTTTCCTGGGAGAGAAACAAAAATGCTTCATTCAACCATTGGATCACCTTTTGCGATTCTTACATCATTGTGCTTAATGTACAACCCCCAAATTTACTCAAATTAAAATTCTCTATGTTGAATTCATCTCCTCGTCATGGCAGTAGTCAACTGGAAGAATTATGGATGAAAATAGCTTATTATAATTCTTTGAACCATCTCTGTATCGTTTCACCCCTAGAAGAAGCGATTGAGAGCTTCTTCTTTCTCCTAGGGTGAAAGCACCTCACATAAGATGTCTCGATCCAAAAATAGGTGAAAGGCACTATCGCATTTCACACTGGGTGAACGTAGCTTCGATTCCTCTTTTGATACTCGCATGAAGCAAAAATAAATTCTTGATGTAACTCATGAGGCCATATTTATGTAGCTTCACCATCGAGAGGGGTGAATGGGACTTTCACCACTCACCTAGGATGAAAACATTACCACCTTTACTTCTCTCAAGGTACATTGAGGTGGGTTCCACACCCTATGTTTAATATATGCGTTCACCTGAAGGGAGGGTGAAAGGAATGTTCGTCCCTCTCTTGGGGTGAACGAAACATTGACCTTTCAATGCTTTGATTGGGCTCACCATATTTAAAACTTGATGACGTTCACCCCAAAGTGGGACGAACAATGCTTTAATCCCAAATTTGGGGTGAATGCACTTCTTTATATTGTCATCGCGCTTCAACCTCATGCCCACCTCGAACTTAGTCACTCGAATGTATTTTCGCCCCAATGAGGGGCGAAAGGGACTTTCACCCCTCATTTGGGGTGAAAGAGTTTTTGCTCAACGTAGCACGTTTTCTTCTCTTTTAAATCCACATTCACCCCGAAGTGGAGCGAATGCATTTGTTGCATCTTCCCACTGCTCAAAAACATGATTTTTGAATAAATAAAGACATCTTCGCCCTGGGGAGGGCGATAGGGGTTTTCGTTCTTCATTCGTACGAAAAGGCTGTTATGCCCCTTTTACCCTAAAATTTTAAGCGTTGTTTGTCTTGACGTCATCATGTGATATTTACTAATTTTTCACACCATTCTCCATAGACAATTTGCCTTGTAGCACTCATTATTCCCAAACATAATTTATGAAAATTTAAAAAGAAGCTTAACACACAAAAACTGTAACACATTATAATGGCCAAAATACTACAACATAGATTTAATATATTTTGCTGCTTTTACAATCAATAATATTCAACAAAATTCCATCAAAATTTTAATGTGGCATAATGTCAAAATTGCCAACAAGTGGTAGCTGTAGCGACCCCGGAACGCACGCACCAACCCCCTTTTTAACCCTACTTGCAATGTTATTTAAAAACCCAAGATGAAATGGAAAGACAAGAAGAAAAAGCATATAACACGAAATAACAAAGATGGATCTCTTTATTGATATTGAAGCTCGGTTACATGTCGGTCCCTCTTAGGGATACCCATTTTGATACTATAAATTACAAATAGGCAAAGAGTGCCCCTTCCACGAAGAGGTGGTGCGCTTATAAAAGCTTCCCGGTTCCGCACACGAAAATGTATGAGGGCTTACAGATGCCTCCTTCTCCAGGTCTATTTCCTAGAGGGATCCCTTTTGCTCTCGTATGTTGCAAACTTCATCCGATGTACCTATGGCCCTACAAGCAATGAAACAACAACACACGTTTAGGTGTCCGAGATTGCCTCCCTGGATGAGGTTGTTAGTAATCAAAGAATGTAATAGAAATATGATGAAACTATGCCATGAAATCATGTAAATCTATGCTAATGATATGAAAACATAAAGAAGCAGAATAAAAGATGCTATGTCTAAAACCTAAGCTAAGCCCACGGGCCACTGTCCAAGACAACGGCCGCTAAGGTAAACCTTGCTCTCTTTGCCCCAAAGCTATGGGTCAAATCCTGTACTTGATGTTGAAATAATAGGTGTTATGCTCTTCAATCCGTCAGTGCTTCATCGTACACGTGATCTCAAAGAGAACTCTCCAAGTCTCGAAAGCTCTCCTCAAAAATATGTCTTGATGATAGCTGATTAAAAGATAAATATTCTCTTGGTGCTCTTAGGCTTGCACCTTTTATAGTGTGAAACCCTAGGTCTATGTCCAAGCCCTAGAAATGAATTTCTCATGCGTAGTGCAAGTTAGCATGAGAAGATTTTGTCCATTGTCTATGTTTGAAGGCCAGTTAACTAAAATCTAACTGCCCACTTGAGTCTTCTATGCGAACTGGTCATTAGCATGAGAAGATTTTGTCCTTTGTTTATGCTTGGAGGTCAGTTAACTTAAGTCTAAATGCAAACTCAAGTCTCCTATGTGAATTGGTCATGAAAAGGAATGCAAAGTTACTCCCGCTCACCTTTATTGCATGCATACTACCACTTCCACTTGTGATTAGGCCTGTTTTTCGATAAACTACTTCTTATGGCTTAGCCACTATCATCTATAGTGGCTAAGATCTGGCCACTATCATCTGTAGTGGCTAAGGTCTGGCCGCTCTAGGCTTGAGCGGCTAAGATCTGGCCGCTCTTGGCTTGAGCGGCTAGGCTTGGATGGCTTGAAAAGGCCCCAAATGAGTGGTGAGAACCACTGTTGATGCTTGGAAAGTCCAAGATTATGTCTTATGATCTTATGAGTGTGTCTATGTGAGCAGCTCCCCTAAGCATGACATGATTTAGGTGTCTATAGATGCCCCTTTTTGTGACACTGTGTGGAAAACACAACGCTGAGCAAAAACGTAGACTGATCTGTTTGTAGGGTGTATGGTGATCAATGGTCTGATCAATGCCGGATGGCCCAATCATGCAAGATGGCATGCATCCCTTGAATCATTGCCTCAATGTTCGGAGGACTTAGCTCAGTGGCTTTTGCATGTTAAATTGCACTCATTCCTCAAACTCAATCGGGTAGCTTCAACTGCTACAACAATTTCGATCGGTAGGAGAGCTACAATTGAAGATGTCATGTCTGCTTACGTTCCCAACAAACAAGGGAAATTTGTGATTGTTGTATGCAATGATTCATAGGATGAACATGATTTTGCTATGATCGAGTGATATTTTGTTGATTTTGATTATGATTATGTTGAAGTTTTGAACTACTTCCTCACACAATGAATTGGTGAAGAAATGACAATGAATGAAGCGACAAGTCGCTTGACCAATATGACTAATCTGGTTCCTTTCTAGCATTTGTTGCTTTTAATGGGCAATCCCACATCCAAGTGTGATTCCAATTGTTTATGATAATCATCCATCCCTATCCCGAGGAGCGGTCCGACTATCAATAGCCTTCTTAGGGAGTTAGGATGAGTGATTCTATTTATGTCTAGATTGTATCACTTTGACTTAATATTTTTGATGTCATAGGGGAATTAGAATGATCCTTTCACACCCATGGAGCAATCCGACCATCTTGGTCTTCTTCGGGATTGAAGGGTGGCACATCGTAATTCCAAAATGAGTTGTTTTTGCCCCAAGTGGCCTTATGGTTATCTACTCATCTCACCAAAATACATGGAGTGCAAATCGTTGCAATCATCGAGTGGATAGAGTAGGTAACTGGATACGAGGCCTACTTGAGATTGTGATTTTATGTGATTTTTTTGTTATTTTGAACATTCTGATGATCTAAAACCACCAAAGTGTGTTTATTTGTTATTTTTGTGGGATCCCTCAAGGAGAAAATCCCTTATTTTGATCTATGGATCTCGCGATGTTAGGTCCAACGGCTTCTGAGTTCCTACTTATGGCCATTGTCACCTTGAGCGGCCAAGAAGTTTGGGCCATTGACGTCAGTAATGGCCAAGGCATAATTAAGGAAATATAAAAATTTGCATTTTCTAGGGTTTGACCTTTCACTTTCACTATTTGAAGATTCATTTTGGGAGCTCTGGTGTGATGACGATGGTTGCGACTTTGAAACTTGTTGGTGTTGAGGACATGGTTGCATAGGGTGAGACATCAGCTATTGGAGGAGCTGAAGCTTCTTGGGTATTTCTCTCTTCAAAACCCTAGCTCTCTTTTCTTTTGTCTATGTAAAACTGAACCTCACTAAGTAATGGGTAAAATGAACCTCACTAAACCTGTTGGCAATGAACAAACTCCATAATTAGGCTTAGGTTCCCCTTTGCTATGGTGGGTTAGTCCCCAATTTTGCTTTCTATTAGTGGCTTCAGCCTAGGGTTTTTGAAATTTTTCAGTTATTCACTTGTTGCTACTATTTTGGGCATTTTGAACTTAGCTTAGTTTTGATGCTTGGGTGGGAAATTTTGCTTTCCATTTTGTTTGTTTTCCCTCCCTATGTATTTTTTTAAATTATTTTGTTATTTTTGTAATTTTTTTTATTTTTTGGCCAAGGGTTCATGGGTTTGTCGTGTCGCCCTTGTCCGTAGTGGCAAGCTTGAATCCCAATGGTAAAAAATTTGACCATTGGGTCTTGGCTGCTGCTGCCTCTAATGACTAGGTTTTGGTCATTGTAGGCAACAATGGCTAAACCCTTAGCCTTGTTTTTTGCATTTTTGTTGATTTTTATGAATTTTTTTTGGAATTTTTGAATTTTGATTTGTTTGATTAGGTGCAATATTATCCTTTTTTTCTTAGACTTAGAATAGTCCATACTCTTTTGCACCATTTTTATGTTTATTGTGAATTATGCCTTAGATGCACTGTAGTTATGTTTTGTCTTTCTTCTTCTTTGCTTAGATCCTTACTGCTCGAGCTCGGGACTCGAAGCTCCTGCTTGACTTACTTCCTAGCTTTGATGATATGGACTAGGCATGGTTCAAAGCCCGTGGGTTGTAGTATGTCATCAGGCTACCTTATATCATGGTAGATCAGGCTTACCTTATGGCTTTGGCCCATCACTGGGACCCATGGACTAATACCTTCCACCTCTCGATCGATGAGATGACCATTATGTCGGAGGATGTATATAGGATCTTTCGGATTCCATTCGATGGGGTGGCCATTGTCTCTTCGACCACTAATGATCAGGTGGTTGTCTTCACTTGGGTGTTTAGAGAGCACTCTATGGATGCTCTCAAGGACACCAAGTCCGGAGGAGTGTCCATCAGTCACTGGCATGGGGAGGGCATCTTTATGGTGAGGCATGTCGTATTGCTGATGGTGATCAACAATGTTCTTATCCTGAATTGCTCAGGTTTGAGGTTCTCATGGAACCTTCTGGCGATGGTGCAGGATCTATTGGATAGCGAGGAGCCTATCATCTATGCATGGGGTAGATCACTATTGGCTCAGTGCTATGATGAGTTGTACCACATCCATCGATGAGGACGTGTCAGCATTACCTATAGCTTGCTCCTACAGGTTTGGGGATGGGAGCACATTATGGTAGATCACCCTAAGGGGCTCTTAGATGAGATTATAATGATTGATGCTCGAACATAGTGCTATGCTGCTAGATGGGCTCGAGAGCATGAGGAGCGTAAGAGCCACACTTTTGCAGGGGAGCTGTCCCACTACATTGATGCTTTCACTAGATTTTTGGTCAGAGATGTCATGTGGTGGCCTTACTATGAGTGTCCTACTTGGGATGATCCAGCTAGCTTTACTTCTAGGACACGATATGAGCGATGGCTCGTTGGCCATAAGATTACCATCTGGGAGTATTTCTTCTACTCTCGGGTTCTTTGTCAGTACAGAGTGCGGAAGGATGTGCCCTTGATACCATTCTTGTATATGCACCTCATAGTAGAGAAGGACCTACCTCCATGATAGATTATAGAGCTTTTAGATGAGGAGGATGCCCTAGTTATTGACCCTATAGTGGTTGGGGGAGTTATAGAGGCCTACACTCAGTGGTGGGGTGATCGGATGTGGCATGGCATCGATAGCCTAGGGTGTGAGGATGATGGTGGGGTGATGGTGCAGATCTGATAGGATGTAGAGTCTGAGCCAGGACCGAGGTATGGGGCTAGCCAGTAGAGCAGGTGGTAGTGGAGGATCCTGATGTTCTTGAGGAGGAGGAGGAGTTAGAGCTCGAGGAGAGAGACTCTCCTTTGAGAGCATAACTACATGAGGTCGAGGCTGAGCTTCAGGCCACTAAGATCTAGGTACAATGGTGAGATGCTACCATTGAGCAGCTCTCAACATAGATACAGGCTCTATAGGCTACTATTGGGGGTGGCGATGTCAGGATGCAGTTTGTTGTTCCTCCTTCTACACCATAGGAGGCTCCAATGGTAGGTTTAGGAGTAGATGTGGGACATCTCTAGTCTTTGTTGGATGAGCATGAGGCATGGATCCGAGGACTTGTGGATCATGTTACCCTTCTTCAGATGCAGCTCAAGAGGCATGGGATTGTCCCTAAGGATCCAATAGGTGTGGGTGGTTCGTAGGTCAGTGGGTGCTCCACCTTGGGGTAGTCTTCCACCCATCCTAGCTAGAGGACCTAGACTCGGATAGAGAGACCGATAGGCTCGCATCATTCGACTCATGACACCACCATAGGGGGAGGTGGCACTAGAGGAGGTGATGTAGGGGGCTTAGGCCCAGTATTTGATTGATGCTCTACTTGGTCCTTGATCCATTTTTGAGGTCGATTGACCTATATGACTATAGCCCATGGGCATTTTTGTATATCCATTGGACTTGACACACATACTTTTATGATAGCTTTGCATTATGACTTATTATGTGTATCATTTATTGCTCATGTTTTTGTTGTTATTTTATTTTATGATATGATGCGATGATGGTATTATGATGATTTGATGAATATGTTAGATGATAGATGATATTGAAGATGCTTAGATGGATGTGTAGATGCTTATATGATTTGATGATATGATGCGATGTATTTTGATGATGAATGATGAATTTATGATTGTATGCAAATGGATATTGCCTATATGTTTTATGATGTGGTTTATGGATGATTAATGACTTGTTTTTGTGAATGTGATGTTATTGCTAAATGCATGTTTTAACTTTGCTTTAATTTTATGCATCTAACTTATGTGATGGAATGGTATAAATGAACCTGTATGCTCTAATCACTTAAAACATATGGAATGCATATGACATTGACAATCTTAATGGGTGATACCATAGAAAGTAAAAAAATAATCATGAATTTAAATAATCACTCTTATCATAAGAATTGATTAAGTATTCATATATGAGATGTAATGGTGTGTAATGTATTTTCTTAATAAGTTTCTGTAAATTAAAATATATAAAGTAGTCAGTGGTCGTCTATATACTATTTCTAATATATATGTGGTATCTGTCCTACTATGTTGATACCCCCTAATTTATAGAATCTTATAAAGAATGTGATGGTGTGAATGATGTTATGATTTGTTGCTATGTAAGAATTTTTGGGGCTTTTCGGAGATTCAAACACTCTAGTTACCCTATCAACATCTGTCTACTTACCACTTAGACTTTTGAAAAGTAAGGCTTTTACCATGGACCTAGTTTTTCATGATCTCTGTGTGTGCATGTGATTGTATATTTTGAGATAGAATTCAAGCATTTCCTCCGATGTCAGGCGGGATTCTTTCAGCCCATTGCTAAGATCAGGGATCCTCAAGTGTTCATCTCATCCTTATGTTGGACTTAGTTGGACTATACCACTAGGCAATATTGGGTTACCTAAGCTAGCTCATCCACATTCAAACATTGGTCTACACAAATGCATGAAGCAATTGTAATAGACATATCATCATGCATAAGGATTTCTCCTTCCAATTTTGTACAATGTTGAGAATTCCAGGGATTCAAGCTTTATTCCCTTCTTTTTGGCTTCTTTTTGGCTTTGGATATTTGCTCATATGTAGTGATGAAAATCACTTTTTATTTTGATTGATTTTTTTCTTTGAGCTGGGATTTTTGTAGTGATGATAATCACTGTTTATTTTGCTCATATGTAGTGATGAAAATCACTGTTTATTTTTTATTGATTTTTTTGAGCTATGATTTTTTTTTGAATTTTGAATATATGATTTGTGTATCGGATTATTGCTTTGAAATCTTGACTGTATGCTTGGCCTTTTGAATATGTACTTTGCTTTGGGATTTTTCTTATTTTGATTTAAGCAAGGGATTTGGATAGGGTAAAGCTTGTCCTTTTGCCAATTCTCAGCACCTTTAAACCGGTTGCATAGGGGGATAAGCAAGGAAAATCCTTTTCACTTAAGGTAACCTAGACCACTTTGCAACTTTCATATTTTCCTTGTACCAGCTAGGATTTTAGTGTTTCAATTAGTGATGGGATCTTGAATATCCAAGGCATTATCATAGCTAGACCTTACCTTCTACTAATCAAAGTTGTTTTCCTCAAAATTTGATAAGATCACTAGGTGTGGTTGATTAACCAAAAAACCTTAGTATATTATGTATAGCAACAAATAATGGTTGTGTTGAAAAACACAATTACACACTTGTGTTAATGGAGGTATGGATTTGAATGATTTGTGTGACAAACTGTGGTATCACTTTTAAGGCTCTCATGACATATACAATTGTAGTGGATATGAAAATGCAATGCAATGATGTGGATGCAAGATGTGAGATGCAATTGTTTTTGTATTTTTGATTTTATGTTGTTTTTGTATTTTTGATTAATTTGACCAAAGGGCTTATTATGCCTTTGGGGCTTTTGGTATTGATTTTGACCAAGCGGTTTGAATTACCCTTGGAGCTTTTGAATTGATTTGCCTGTTATTTGACAATGTTTGAATTACCCTTGGAGCCTTTGATGATTTTAGTTTTGACCAAGCGGTTTGAATTACCCTTGGAGCCTTTTGAATTGATGTTTGACCAAGCGGTATGAATTACCCTTGGAGCCTTTTGATTTGAATTACCTTGATTTTATTTAATGGATTACCTGTTATGCCATTGAATCCTTATTTGATTGATTTTGACCAAGCGTGTGAATGATACCCTTGGAGCCTTTGAATTGGTTTTGACCAAGTGGTTTGAATTACCCTTGGAGCCTTTGAATTGATGTTTGACCAAGTGGTATGAATTACCCTTGGAGCCTTTGATTGATTTTGACCAATTGATTTGGAGTTTTTGGATTACCCTTGGAGCCTTTGATTGTATTTTTGAAATTTTATGTTTTTATGATTTGTTTGTGTTTTATGACATATTTGAATGTTTTTGAATTTTATGAAATATTTGAATGTTTTTGTAATTATTTGAATGTTTTTGTGTTTTATGTGTAAAATGCCTTTAAGTGAATGATATTGAGAGGTTCAGGCTCTTCAACACCATCTAATGATATAAGGTGATATGCTCCAGGCCCAACTCTCTATGAAATCATGTATGGACCTATCCAGTTTACCATGAACTTATCTCGTAGATGCGATGATAGATTCGAATTCTGCTAGTTTTCTTTGAGCACTAGATCTCCAACCTTGAATTCCCTTAAGTGGACTTTACTATTGTAAGCTCATGCAAGGTGATCTTGGTAAATGTGAAGATGCTCTAAAGCATTGACTCGACGTTCATCAAGAAGCATCAACTGATCAAGGTGGCCTTGCCACGTGACTTCATCATCTATGAAGTCCTTTAATGCTATGCGTAGAGTCAAAATTTCTAACTCTAGTGGCATGATGGCCTCAGTGCCATATACTAGTGAAAATGGTGTTGCCCTAGTGGGCATCCGTATACTAGTCCTGTATGCCCATAGTGCAAGAGGCAACTGCATGTGCCAATCCTTGTGATTTTCTTGCACTGTCTTCCTCAAAATGGAGACTATTGTTTTGTTTGAGGCTTCTGCTTGCCCGTTTGCTTGTGGATAATAAGGCATTGAAAAATATGTTGAATATGGTATTTTTTCATTAAAGCATGCACATTTTTGTTCTTGAAATATGGCCCATTATCCGATATTATCTTAGAAGGGACCCCAAAATGACTTATGATATTATGGAGTATAAACTCCGCAATCCTTGGTCCAGTTGTTGATGTTAAGGGGATCACTTCTACCCATTTAGTGAAGTATTCTATGGCCGTTATGATGAATGTGTGTCGGCCTGAGGATGGGGGTGAGATCTTCCCAATCAAGTCTAGTCCCCATTGCGAGAATGGCCATGCTTCCTGGATGGGCTGCAAAGCTTGCGATGGTAAGTGCGTTAGATTTGCATGATGTTGGCACTTACTACATTTCTTGACATACTCACAGTAGTCCTTTTCCATTGTGGGCCAATAGTAACCCATTCTCAATATGCGCTTAATGATGGCCATGCCACTGAAATGGCCTCCACATGTACCATCGTGAGCTTGCAAAATTGCCCAAGATGCTTCCTGGGGCTCAAGACAATGGAGTAATACTCCATCATATCCTCGTCTGTAGAGGATTTCTCCTAGCAAGATGTATCTTGTTGCTCTCTATTTGAATGTTCACCTTTTAGTATGCGACAAACCTTGAGGTACTATTCCAAGCTTCAGGAAGTCCCGTAGTTGGGAAAGCCAATCTTGATAAGCCACGACTTCTATAGAAAAGATAACTTGCTCTTCCTGTATTTTTGAGCTAGTGAACATGGATTGAGGAACAACTCTATGGTGTATGGTTGCACCACACTCCATAGGTCCTTGGGAGATCAAAGACCCCCAAGGTGCTATTTGCAAGAAATCTCTAGCTACGAAGGACCAATCCTGATTTGGCTCGATGTTGATCATGTTGATTGATTCTTGATTGTCAAAAGCTTCATGACGTATTGTTGAGTGCGAAAGCACTTTCACATGAATGGTTGTAAAATCAGTAGATGGATTCTGAGGGATTAAGGATCCCAAAGAGGCCATGGTGTCTACAAATCTATTCGACGTATGAGGGATTGCCTCGATGTCGTACCATTCCAGCCGGGCTAGGTAGGTGTCAACAAGTTCCTTGTAAGTCTTCAGGAGTGGGCACCTACATTGGAATAGTCCTTTGACCTGGTTTACTATGAGCAAGGAGTCACCAAAGATATTCAATATTTTAATGCCCATTGCTATGGTTGTTTGGAGTCCTAGGATCAATGCTTCATATTCTGTATTGTTGTTTGTGCATGGGAAGTCTAGTTTGAATGATAAGGGTAATGGAGCACCCTATGGTGTGATAAAGACAATCCTTGCTCCACCTCCTTGTTCACACTTCGAACCATCGAAGAACAATGACATGTCTCTTTCTTTCTTAGGTTCTTCGAGCTCTGGAGGATCTGATAATGCAAAGACCACATCATCAGGCAATTCTATGGTGAGAGGCTTGTTATCCTGAAGAGGCACCTCTGCTAATTGATCTGCTATGACTTGTCCCTTGATGGAATTTTGGCTTATGAACTCTAGATCAAATTCTATCAATAGCATGATCCACTTTGTGGTACGTGTATTGTGATATGTCTTGCTCATCATGTACTGCAAAGGATTTTGTTTTGATATGACGTAGGTCGTATGGCTCAACATGTAGTGTCACAACTTTCGAGTTGCAAAGACCACTGCTAAACACAACTTTTTGACATACGCATATCCTAGCTCATAACTCACCAAGGTGCGACTAATGTAATATATGGCTTGCTCTTTGTCTTGTGCATTCTTTTGGGCTAACATGGTGCCCAATGCAAAATTAGTAGCTGATATATATAGTAAAAATGGTATGTCTGGCCTTGGTGGAGCCAATACTGGTGGTGTTGCTAGATAAGTTTTGATCTCTGCAAAGGCTTGATGGCATTCTTCATCCCAATGAAAGGGGACTTCCTTGCATAGCAACCGATTCATAGGTCTACATTTGTCTGATAATTGTATGATGAATATTTTGATGGATGCTATCTTGCCTTGTAGGCTCCTCAACTCCCTAATGTTGGTAGGGGCGGCCATTTCCAGTATAGCCTTTACCTTTGTAGGATCTACTTCAATGCCTCTCTTGGATACGATGAATCCCAAAATCTTGCCAGAAGTTATGCCAAATACGCACTTCTTAGGATTCAATCAGACATTATGTTCTATGAGGTGATCAAAGACTTGTCTAAGGACTTCGGCATGCTCTTGCCACAATAGGGACTTGGCTAGTAAGTCATCCATGTAATATTCCAAGATCTTATGCATATAGTCATGGAATATGTATGTCATGGCCCACTGATATGTGGCACCAACATTTTTGAGACCGAATGGCATCACTTTGTAATAGAATGTTCCCCATGGAGTAATGAAAGTAGTTTTATGTTGATCTTCGGGCTTAATCTGGATCTGGTTGTATCCAAAAAAACCATCCATTAGGGAGAGCATTTCATGACCTACGGTTGCATCTACAAGAGCATCTATGTTTGGCAATGGGAATGAATCCTTTGGTGTTGCCCTATTTAAATCTCTAAAATCCATGTAGATATGGACTCTTCCATCAGGTTTCCCTATGGGTACCATGTTTGACACCCACTCAGGGTAGTCTATAGGAACTATGAATACTGCATCCAGTAGTTTTTGCAATTCGTTCTTCACCATCAAAGCGATGGTTGGATGCATTTTCCTTAGTTTTTGCTTGATTGGCTTCTTCATGGGATCCAATGAAAGGTTGTGAATGACTAACTTTGGATCTATCCCTGGCATGTCTTTGTAAGTCCAAGCAAAAATATTTGGCCTCTCTTTGAGGAGAGGAATTAGGATGGCTTGTTCCTCTGGAGATAGACTTTCTCCGAACTTGACTTTCCTTGGTTGGGTAGGATCATCATTGATGTCCACCTCGAAAGTCACTTCTATAGCCATATGTGACCCATCCTCTAGCTGATGAGGCATGGGTATCAAATGAATGTCATCGATGGGATTTATAGGACCTAGTGACTCAGGTTCCAAACCAACATGGAAGACGTCATATGCACAACCTGATGCAAAATGGAATGGTTGTAACATCTCTTCATTGGGGAAGAGGTCTTCCGGCTCTATGGGTGAATTAGCATGATCCCAATCAATAGCCTCTACATCAAGATGCAATGATTTGGTAGGATCTACTGGATTATGAAGTGGAGTGGTCAAATCAATGGAGATCATGTTGATGGATGGGATGAAATCTCCAGGACCACATGGGTGCAATCTTGTCTCAGGGTTTCCCTTCCATACTCATGATGAGGTTCTGGAGGAATGGGAATTTTTGGATCTGGCCCATGAGTAGGGTGGACAATAGGATCATTGGGCTCTAATCGCTCTCTGAATGTAGGTGGAGGGGGATTGACCATCCGATGAATGGCAGCTAGGTCAATAGGTCTCCCCAAAAATTAGATATGAGGGTCTATGGCATGGAGTGCCACCTCTCTCTCTACTAGCTCGTTGACTTGCCGCAAGTGGTGAGGTCCAAGATAAGCCATCTCGGTCTCATCCTCAAAGTCATCATCACTTATCCAGAAATTATTAGCATTGGTATGCGGTCCTAAGACAAGGGGCTCATGTCTTGGCCCCAAGTAGGCCATCTCTATTTCATCTTCATATTCTTCATCACTTATGAAGAATCCATTTGCATTTGTCTCTTGCCCCAAAGTTAGGGGTTGATGGCTTAGGCCTAAGTAGGCTCTTTCTGTTGAGTCTTCTGATTCATAGTCACTTTCATCTGATGTATATCCACTCTCATCATGGATGGACCATGTGAATATTTGTAAATAGCGAGGCCCCTGATAGGCTAAGCCAAGTTGCACCTCATCATCACTTGCTTCATATCCATTCTCCTCATCCCATGAGTTGTACCCTATTGGGGTGGAATCAATTGAGGTGTTTGGATGATAAGTTTTTGGAGGTGGTATGTTTACCGTGGCCACTTGTCTATTGCTCAAATTTGCTATTCTTAGGGGGTGATAAGGAATGAAATCAATGTCTTCTCCTAACCCTATGCTTAATATTTCCAATGCTACTACAAGAGAGTCATCTCGACCTCCGCTATAATAGCCTAAGCCAAATATGTCAGAGGGAAGCTGATATAGTGGCTCGTATGGCTGCCTGTGCCCCTGCTCATATATGCCAAGGCCATAGCCATGCCAATGGCAATGCTCAAAGTAGCTTAGAGCAAACTCAGGGTTAGAGAGGTAATGAACATTGATCATGAATAATTTATCACTATCCTCTTCTATATCTGAAGACTTATGAGCGCAGTCCAGGCGACATAGACAAAATTGGTTTGGTTGGGAGGGATTCCAAGTGGAACCACTATTCCTACTGGTGGCCTCAAGTCCTTAGGCCTTCCTATGTCTTGTGCAGACTCAATGATAGGCGTAAAGGTGATGTTCTACACAAGGTACTCCCCTATGCCTGTGCTTGCCAAGTGTATTGATGCATGCGATGTGGATGACCCTACGGATGATACTGGTGAAGCAGGGTGATAATCACTATCTTCATCTTGATCTTGAAGATCTTCCTCTTCCATAGGACTTGGCATTTTAGCAATGGCTATAGTTGGCACTTCCTTGGGCCTTTCTTCCTTAACTAAGGGTGCCTTTAGCTTCTGATTATCTTTTGGTTTTGACGTTGATGGTACTTTAGAAGCATTGACTATCTTGAGTGCACCAGGAGGTGTTGATGTGCATGGGTCTTTTCTTACCCCTTTGTCTTCGTTATCCACTTGTGTGGTTGGGGATGAAGGTGCCACGTATAGGTGAGTAGAAGGGATTATAAATTCTCCTAGAATGTCCACCTGATTGACGTATTTAAAAGGCTCTTCATCGGCTATAACCACATAGACTTTGTTCTCATGCACATACTTGACACACTGGTGCAAGATCGAAGGCACACACTTCATGGCCCTTATCCAAGGGTGCCCTAAGAGGATGTTGTACTGCATAGCTCCTTCCAAGACATGACACATCATGGGGATGGTCTTGTGCCCCACCTTGATGGGTAGGACTATCATTCCCATAGTATTGCATAAAGCATCATTAAAAGCTCTCAATGTGTAAGCTCCTGGAATGATATTTGACTTGGGGATTTTGAGGTGCTCTATTGCAGTTGTTGTGATGATGTTTATCGATGAACCTGTATCGACCAAAACCCTCTTGAAAGGTAAGTCATTGATTATCACTACAATGTTTAGCGGAGGGTCTAGTAAGGCAGCAAGAACTATCTTAATCTCATGATCATAGAATCAGATTATAGGTTCCTGGCATTCTTGTACTTGTCCCACAAAGTGAGTGAATGCATTTACATCTTGCGGTTGGAGCTCAATTGTTCTTAAAATCTCCATTAGAGTCTCCCTATGCTTTGGGGACTATTGTATGAGCTCATAGATGGATAACTTAGCTGGAGTCATCTGTAGGTTTTGCTCCAATCTACTTTGAATAGTTACCATAGGTCTCGTTGGTGGACCTAGAAGGTTGTCTTGCCTTTGCCTAGGAGTAGCTGGGATGTTCATGGGAGCTACAGGCGGTTGCGGTTGACCATACCACCTAGTCCTTGTTGCTATGTTAACAATCTCAACCATCCCAATGCATCCATGGGTAGGTATGTCAGCTCGAACCTGATTGACTTGGGCCCCTTGCTCTCGAGGGGCCTCATGATTGGGCAATGGGTTTCTGTATATGCCCATGTCTCTATTATCGAGAGCTAGTGGGTTGTCAACTTTGAGTTCTCCCACCTCAATCATGTTTTGCACTTGATGCTTAAACCCGATGCAAGCCTCAATGTCATGCCCTGGTATCCTGTGATAAGGGTAAAATTGATCTTCCCTATATCCTTTTGGCTTAGGATGGTTGGGATCTATAAGAGGTATATCAAGAAATCTGATCCTCCTGGCCTCACTCAACTGATTAAATATTGATTGCATTGATTCTGTCAGAGGCATGAAATAATGAGGTGGCTTGCATTCTCGGTTTCTTCCCTGATTGTTCTTTTGGTCGTAGTTGGCTGGTGGGGGATGTGCTTGATAGTTCTAGGGTTGTTGTGCACCCCCATCCTTGGGTGTAGCCAATACGACTTGATTGACTGGAGCAGGGTTGCCCTGCTTCTACTTATACTTGTCATTCTTACCATTCTTGTTCCACTCCTTTTTGTTTTGGAGTTTAATGGTTCCCTCATCTACTTTTATTTCTTCGATGAGCTTGGCTTGTGCCAAAGCTTCCTCAAATGAAGGATACTACTGAAGTTGTAGCAAGAGGGAGATATGTTTAGAACAACTTTTGGTGAACATGCGAATGATCTCTTCTATGGGAATGGAGAATGATAATTTTGCCATGACTTTTCTCCATCTATTCCCATAATCCATTATCGGCTCATCATCATACTGTTTCAAGTTGGCCAGGTCTGAAAGGTTCACCTTCTTCTTAGCACCAAAGGAGAAATGCTTTAAGAATGCATTTACTAGTTGTTCAAAGTTGGTTATGCTATGCTTAGGTAGTTGGTTGAACCATTGAGTGGCAACACCTAAAAATGTCATTATGAATGTTCTTAGCATGAGAGCATCATTGTCTTCAAGATGAAAATAGGCATTGATAAAATTGGTGACATGCTCTTGTGCATCCTCTTCACCCTTAAAATTTTCTAACCTAGGCATCTCAAAGTGCTTAGGATATGGAGGGCTAGGGATTGATGGGCACAATGGTTGGTTGTGTATTTTTCTCAATGTTGGTGAGTTCCTAACTGCCTCTTGTTTCTCAAAGGTTTTCATATTTTTAGCAAGCTCTTGAAATACCTTTGATGCACAAATTTCCTCCTCTTGTAAGCCTATTCATATTGGCAATGGAGGTAACTCTCTATCCATTTGATTTGTTCCATTTTCCTCCCTCCTATGAGGGGACTCAGGATTATGATCTTGGTTTGTTATGTTTGCCCTTCCCCCATTAGTTGGATTTCATTCATGATTTGGTGGGGGATTTCATTGTGGGCTATCTTGTCTAGTGCGCCTCTCCTTAGGTGAGTCAACATATCTTGTTCTTTGGTGGTCACCACCATTTGTCTATAAATTGTTAAGAGCTAGCCACTCAACTTGCTCTCTTAAACGCTGCTCATGTTGGCGCAAGAGTCTTTCTCTTTGTTTCTCTTGTTTGAGAGCTTCCACTAGCTCTCGCTCCTTACGTAATGCATTTTCTAACCACCTCATTCGGTCAGTTTGTGCTATCATAGAAGACTCATGTTTATCTAACTCTGTTCTTGTTGTCTTGACTCATAGATTCCTCGAGGAGGTTTCTATTGTATCTGTACTCTTGCTAGCTAATGTGACTTGTTCAGTGTACTATTGAGTATCCCTATGATCAGACTCCATGCATCTACTATGGGGTCACTCTGAGGTACCCCTAGACTGGGATATGTGTTTAGAAGTCATAGTTCATGAGCTTCTAGATGCAGAGTTCTCAGTAGCTATAGTTCTTTGAGTTGGTCGTGTAGGAAATCGATCCAACCCATCTAGTTGTCTTGTTTTCCATGGCTGGTCCCATGGGGTGCCATTCACTCCTATGAGGTCATAGTCTATGGGAATATTTCCTTTTGTGTGAAGGGTTTCTTCTATTTGATTCCCATGACTAGATGTAGCTCTAGTTTCCTGCCCTTTAGTAGGTAGACCTATTTCATATGTTTCTTGTGAGTCTTGAGGTGTTGCAATTCTTGTTTGCCTTCTTGATGAAGAGGGCTTTGTGGTAACATGTTTTCTCCATGTGGATGGAGATGTAGCAGTCTCATCATCCCTATGTGAAGAATGAGTCTTAGAACCTTCTTTATGTCCATGTGAGGAGGAAGCCCTTGAAGCTTCCTCACGTCTTTGAGATGTTTCTGTGTGTTTAGAGGAGGCCCTTGAGGTCTCCTCATGTCTCCTTGATGAGGATGGTTGTGAAGCCTCTTTTTGTTTATGTGACTTTGTTCCATGATGTGGTTCCTTACTTGGGGTTTCTCGAGGAGATCCCCCAAGGGTTGAATTATCACCCCTTAGGCTCGTGGAGCTACGTCTCATGGTCTTATGGGTAGGTCATTCAATGTTACTATGACTCCGCCTATGGGTATGAGTTGCTTCTGTCTCTCCCTCGGTATCAGACCGAGGGTGCTTACTTCTTGTTTTGACCATGTTGTCTTATGAATTGATCTTTTGAGTTGCAATTTAGGAATAACCACACAATACCAAACAAATGTTTATCTTGATTACCGATTTGAGTGTGCCCTAAACTATTTGGTGTGTTTTGATGTGTTGTTCTTTCGATTTCTTTGCTCTTGTTCTTGGATTAAGAATGAGAAGACTCATCCATAGTGACAATCAAGTACACTCATGCCAAACATGATTTTCTCAAAAGAAGCTAGGGTACACCATTGAAGACCCAATGGAGGGTTCGCCTAGCTCTTCCACTCTGAACCAATGATTGTTCCAATAGTGGGAGATAGTTTGAACACAAGTAACTTAGTGTCACTATAAGTAAGTTTCTCAATCCATTTCTAGGAAGCTCTAGGGGGTAAACTAGTGGAAGGAGATGAATTCCAATGTCACTGGACTGAATTGAAGGTTGGTGATGAAATCCAACTCTCCAATGTTTAAATGAGATGTGCGTGTGTGGTGTTCATTTTAAGCTTGCATAACATAAAGTGCATCATATAGCAGCAATGAATCTTTCCTATATGCCTAAGTGCAAAAATACATTTCAATATTCAGAAATATGCATGAACTACTATGATTTGTATGAGCACACTTTATTTCATGCAACTATGGCCTCTAGTAGGGCCTCAAAGCAAGCAAACAACATACAATGTCTAGCACGTTGGATTCTAGGGTGAAATTTTTAGGCATAAGCCATTGTTCCTAGCAATGCCTAGTGGAAAATTTAAAAGAAGATCTAAGATATGTGAAATGCTTAATTCTTTCTTCTTTTATTCTTTCAATTTCCAAACATAAATGTGCTTTAAGTTCTCTATTTTAGACACACATAAGTAGATATAAAGTTATAAAATATTATAGAAGCTATACCAACCTTTGATCCAACTTAGAGAGTCGATGTTTTGACCTCTACTGCACTCTAGTTCTGGCCATTGTTGACTAGAGCAGCTGGTTCTTGGCCATTGTAGCTCAGAGTGGCTAAGCTCTATTGGCCGTTGTAGCTCAGAGCGGCTAGTTTTTGGCCATTGTAGCTCAGAGCGGCTAGACCTACACACAAAATTAAGTTAGTATTCTAGTAGAAAATGAAAAATTAGTGGTGGTCCCACCATGATCACCATCTGTAGCGACCCCGAGAATGCACGCACCAGCCCCTTTTTAACCCTACTTGCAATGTTATTAAAAAACCCAAGATGAAATGGAAAGACAAGAAGAAAAAGCATATAACATGAAATAACAAAGATGGATCTCTTTATTGATATTGAAGCTCGGTTACATGTCGGTCCCTCTTAGGGATACCCATTTTGATACTATAAGTTACAAATAGGTAAAGAGTGCCCCTTTCATGAAGAGGTGGTGCGCTTATAAAAGCTTCCTGATTTCGCACATGAAAATGTATGAGGGCTTATAGATGCCTCCTTCTCTAGGTCTATTTCCTAGAGGGATCCCTTTTGCTCTCGTATGTTGCAAACTTCGTTCGATGTACCTGTGGCCCTACAAGCAATGAAACAACAACACACGTTTAGGTGTCCGAGATTGCCTCCTCGGATGAGGTTGTTAGTAATAAAAGAATGTAATAGAAATATGATGAAACTATGCCATGAAATCATGTAAATCTATGCTAATGATATGAAAACATAAAGAAATAGAATAAAATATGCTATGTCTAAAACCTAAGCTAAGCCTACGGGCCACTGTCCAAGATAGTGGCCGCTAAGGTAAACCTTGCTCTCTTTGCCCCAAAGCTATGGGTCAAAGCCTATATCTGATGTTGAAATAATAGGTGTTATGCTCTTCAATCCATCAAGGCTTCATCGTACATATGATCTCAAAGAGAACTCTCCAAGTCTCGAAAGCTCTCCTCAAAAATATGTCTCTCTGATATGATAAAAGATAAGATATCTCCTGGTGCTCTTAGGCTTGCACCTTTTATAGTGTGAAACCCTAGGTCTATGTCCAAGCCCTAGGAATGAATTTCTCATGCGTAGTGCAAGTTAGCATGAGAAGCTTTTGTCCATTGTCTATGTTTGAAGGCCAGTTAACTGAAATCTAACTGCCCACTTGAGTCTTCTATGCGAACTGGTCGTTAGCATGAGAAGCTTTTGTCCTTTGTTTATGCTTGGAGGTCAGTTAACTAAAGTCTAAATGCAAACTCAAGTCTCCTATGTGAACTGGTCATGAAAAGGAATGCAAAGTTACTCCCGCTCACCTTTATTGCATGCAGACTACCACTTCCACCTGTGATTAGGCCTGTTTGTCGGCAAACTGCTTCTTATGGCTTAGCCACTATCATCTGCAGTGGCTAAGATCTGGCCGCTGTCGTCTATAGTGGCTAAGGTCTGGCCGCTCTAGGCTTGAGCGGACTTTTTGGTCCTAATGCCCTTTTTTGAAAAGCTTAATAGCGAGAGTGGCCTAGAACCTCTTTGCTTTGTAGAAAGAATGCTTTTAAATAAAACTCCTTAGATGCCAATCAATAAAAATAATGATGTATAAATCATTTAAAAAAAAAATAGTAAAATAAGTTGTAAGTTAATTGTAGTGATAAGGATTTTGCATTTTTAAAAGGTTTAAAGTTCAAACCCCATTTAATACAAGGTAATTGATATTTTCATAAAAATTTGTGTAAACTCATTGAAAAAAAGAAATAGTAAAATGTTTTTAGTAAGACCATATTACCTAATATGATTCAAATGTAATGTCCACCTAGATAGGTCGATTAGTTGCACTTGAGCAATTGTTAGCTGAGAATTTTTGTTAGATTTGTTTAAAGGTGAGTGTTTTAAAATGGGTCCCATCCATATTACATCATCACCACATAGTGGTATTACAACAAAGCTGGGATATTATTCATATATCACTTGGTAAGATATGAACCTTGGTATCTTCCTTAAATGTTGAGGAATCTAACCAGTTGAGCTAATGTCACTTGATTAAAATGTACGTTTACATAGGTTTTTATGAGGGGTCTCAATCCCCTCTTACCGAGGTTTGAACACGGATCTCCTAGATGAAAACCCAAAGACTTTCTTAGGTGGCCGATAGTGCTGTCCCATCCAAGTATACCACTATCTAGAGGGAGCCACAAGAGATTTTTTTGTGTCCCCCTTCTCATCACAGAGGTTTGAATCGTAGACCTCCCATTCAACGGGGCCAGACTTGCCTTATCTACTTGCACTACAAAGATAGAATTTATATAAGACAATGATTATATAAGATGTTATTTATCTTTTATATGTTTATTCAACCAAATTTATAGTTTATAACTCTAAATAATAAAAAATTATAAAAGAAAGAGCAATAATGTTTAGTAGGTAATTTTTGAATTCTTCAATTTTTAAGAAATATCCTTTCAAGTAGTGTTATGAGGGCAAAATAGAATATTAAGGGCAAGAGGAGATTACCAGAAGAGAAGATTACCAACACGATTTTATTAGGAACCCATCCTAACACTTGATGTAATAGTCTTTGTGGAATGTGGGTAGTACCCATGTTAATATTTTGTAATGATTTATTATAGTTTTGGATTAAGAAGCATCTATGCAAAATGATGCCCTTCTATGTAACCATTTTTCAAGAATGTAACAGACTATAGGTAGAAGATTCTAGCCCGGGTGGCATTTTGCATGTAAGCCAACCTTGGGAATTAGGTGCTAGAGGAATTTATTTAAATTGCAAGGGGCAGTATTATATGTATCTTTTTGTATAATTGAATGAAGTATTGAATGAGGTTTCTCCCCTTGAAGAGGCTTGTGATTCAATGTTATTGTGAGATTGTTCATTTTCTGCAATTTGCTTTTGTATTGTGCATTTTATTTCCAAGTGTGTTATGAGCATATATGTTTATTTTTCAATATTTGTATGAGAGTGTTAATTTTAATAGTAGGTTCCTAGCAAGTGGTATCAGAGTGCTTTCCAAGGCTGTGTTCTACTATGACTGCAATGGTTTCTACTAATTCAACTGTTAGGTATACGATTTTTGTGTTCACTTTTGTTTGCCAGTTTTCCTAATCAATATATATATATATACAATTTTTTGACAGTAGTTGAGTAGGTTAGAAACCTTGTGTTGAGGGTTTTAAAATATCATGAACGAGCTATCATTATTGGCTAAGCTAGATAGCGTATACAACATCTAGTGAAGTGAGGGATGATCAAGCTCCAATACCCAAGCCTCAGATAACACTCATGCATGGATTTGAGCTCCCATGTATTTTTTGGTATATCAAGAGACCATATAGGATTAAGCAAAATTTTATTCCTAGGAAGCTTTTTCGGCCTTGTATTGTCCATAGTGCATAGGACACAACATCCCAGAAGACTACCCTCCCGTACTATTATAGAGGTAGATAGTGTGCTCAAGGGTATGTGTGGAATCCTCATTGAGTAGTGGCCTAAAATATTGGTCCAATCACTATTGTACATCACTAAGATATAACAAATATTCTATGGGTATTACATACACCTTTGCCTAGTGTACCCTACTTCTATTTAAACCTACAAAAAATTTTGTTCTCCAAAACAGGAAGAACATAGATAACCAAAAAAGTGAAATAATAGATCATATAGACAAAAGAAAGAACATAGATAACCAAAACAGGAAGAAATGATGGGTTCTCATGGGCACTCCCATGATATCATATCACATAAATTGATACAATTGATCAATGATTGGGGGATATTTGTAGATTATACGTGTAGGCCCAAAATGGCCACATCCTTAGAAATTTTTTGAAACTATTTTCTAAGGCATGAAGGTGCTCCCAATCGCTTAGAACATAGTGTATTTCCAAGCGGCCTAGCACAAGATGCTCCCAACCACTCAAAACATAGTGTATTTCCAAGCGACCCAGCACAAGGTGTTCTACGCCACTCAACACTTAGTATTTTTTGTAGCAACATAAGCTAAGAGGCGCCATGCTGCTCAATACTTAATTTATTTTGCAGCAACCCAACATAGATGTTCCACACTGCTATCAACTCAAGTCAAATTTGATGTCAGTATTCTCCAAAGAGTGGATTAGCACACATTATCCCATCCTGCACACTAAAGTGACTAAGTTTTGAGGTGTTTCGTGCTATTGAGTTGCACATTTATTTTAAAGTGGATCAGAAAAAATGTTCCATACCGTTGGTCAATGCCTGAAAAGAAGCACAAGGCAACGACACAGTGCAAACCAATATTTTACACTCTTTCTTGAGCAACTTGGTGACATGCTCTATTCCATGGTCAAAATGGGTCAAAAATTGAGGAGCGGATATCGAGGAGCGGATTACAACATATGCTCTATGTCACGGATGTGAAAGGAAGTTAAGCACTTTGAAGAACTAAGCAAACAACATGACAACATGCTTTATTTCGCTCAAAGCATAGTGTATTTTCAGATGTGCTCCACATCGTTGGCCAAAGTAGTCAAAGCTAATATCAGTGTTCTTTAAAGAGTGGCCTGGTGACATGTTCTACACTGCTCGTCTGCAAAGCATTGCTAAGCTTTAATCATAGCCATTCATGTATGAATCAATGATTGAGATCATGCTGACATATTCTCAGATATGCAAAAGTAGATTCTTGGAAAACAAGAATCAGTTGGTTTGAGCGGGAAGGCAAAGCGTCCATGGAGCCAAGAACCAAGAACCTGGATAGTTGTGGATCTATGGAAATATAAAGTTTACAAGAAATATAGATGACTTAGATATTATTTCTAACGGCCTAGAGTCTAAATGCCATTATAGAACAAGCAAATTGCAGAGCTAATATGCCATGGCATGCGACATCGAGTGGATTTCTCGAACCTTGAAGGTGAATGAAATGTTACGACCATAGTATTTTGCTAATCTGGTATGGTCTAATCCTTTTAATGTTCCACATTTTTTCTTTCATTGTAAAAACTATATATAGAGGTCGAACCCTCAATTTTTAGGGTTGGCTCTAGAGTGTTTGCTTGCCCTACTGTGTAACATCTTTTAAAAATTAATGGAAGAAGCATTACTTGGATTTTTTACTCAAGAACTGTCATCTTTGATATATTTATTGAGAGGTTCAAGCTATGACTCGTATTTCTACTAATGCCATTATGGTTAGTTCATTCCACTGATATTGGATTACTAGTAGTAAAGCAATTGAAATTTGCTTGCAAGAGGTTTATTTCTATCAAGTATAGATACTGATCTATTCTACTAAATTGAATTGTTAGTATTGTGGATATTGAAATTAATTCTTGGAGTATATCTTTGCTTTGTATTTCTTGTATGAAAATTACTCTGTTTTGAATGCTGCTAATCTTAAGTGTGGGACACTGGAAATAAGTTATTGTAAGATTTTCCCTGTGGATGCCTATGAAATTAGCTCTATCTGGCCACTATTTTACTCATATTTCCTTAACCCTAATCCATTTTCTAACCCTTTATTTTAAAATAATTATTGATCTTAATTGAGTCAATACTCTGTCAATTAACAAGGAACCAGCCTACTCTGAAGGTTGGGCTAGAGTAATTTTTAGTCCATCCAATGTTGAGTTCTAAGTTGTGACTAGAGGGTGCAAGTCTAATAAAAAATTTAGAAGATAGACAGTTGTAGTATCAAGTTTGTTTGATGTAAATTTATATCCCAACAGTTTTGGCATGCTTGGTGGGATCCATTTACAAGAGTGCTTGGTGGGATCCATTTACAAGAAGCACTAGAAACCATATTATTATTTATTATTTGTGTCTTTTCCTGAAGGAATCAAGATCTGGTGAATTGTCTTGACCTTGTTAAACGATGAGCAAAAAATTCACCTGGCAACTTCTTAGTCTGTAAAAATAGAATTTTATCCCTATAGCTTGTAGTTTTTTCATGAATAATAGGTCATCCGCAAGGAATAAACCAAGATCCTTTTCCACTACGAGCTCCCTTTTAGAGGATCTACTGTCATAAGAGATTTAAATGAAGATTTTAATTTATACGAAACTCCTCCTGAGATACATCCTGCAGTACCCCCAAGGTCACCTCCAACAGGTAATACACCTAGGAACATGACCCAAAACTAAAATAAAAATGCAACTTCGAATAAGCCCTTATAAAAGTATCCTAGATGGAATACAGCTGGTCCCCTTATATTGGCCCATATGCATGATATTCCCTAGGCTGTATCTAAGGCCATTCCCACATATGATGGATATGGTAAAACTGCATATGAACATTACCAAGATATTCTAAATTTGGTAGCGATCCACAACATAAATAATGAGGATGTTATTATCAAATTCCTAGCCCCATCCTTTAGAGTAAATATTCTACATTGGTTTAGGACTCTAGAAGACAATACCATAACCTCATGGGTAGCATTAGTAGAACCCTTTGTGGAAGAGTTCAATGAATCTACTAATTATTTCTCCCTCAATCAATTCACATCCATACAAAAGCATCAGTAACAAACTATTTTAGACTTCAACTTGAGGTTTAGTAGGACTTGGAAGAGGATTCCTCCTAAAGATAGACCCGCTTCAACCCTCACTTTCATGTATTATATCAAAGCCCTTGGATTATATTTAGGTCTAAAAACCCAACAAGCTAGAGTATATACCTTTCCAAATGTCTACAATGCAGCTATCCATGCTAAAAATTTCCTCATCAATGTGGGAAGATTACCCCAAAAACTATGTTGCCCTAAAATTTGGAATCCCCTAATACCCAAGGCAACTGCATCATCTTATATGCACCCTCCTCCTTTGTCATCCCCACTTTTATAGATGATCCCTATTCCTCACTCAAAGGTATCACCTGTTGCAATTCCTTTCCTACTACTTCCTTCTCAGATATCCCAAGAATCCTTTGTGCTCCTTGATATTCAAAATTATTTGAAAAATCTTAGCAACAAGATGAATTCGATGGAAAAAAGAGAGATAGAGAGATATCAACAAAGAAGATTTCCTTATGTCAACAATGATCAAATACCTAGTCCCAAAAATAGCACTAGGGTCAGAGTAAATGTTATGCAAGAAGATCCAAAATGTTCTTCTGAAACAAGTCTGGTGAATGTATGGTGTCTGGTGTGCAATGATCCCCATGACTCAAAATTATGTGTTATGTACCAACACCATGTACAATAGGCTATGGAGAAGGCAAATAGAAATCATAAAGGAAGAGTGAATATGATCTAGTAACTAGATCAGATCATGGTTGGAAAAGATCTTGATAAGGATGAAAAAATTTCTGTCATGACAAGGTTAGGCAAGAAAACATTGTAGGTTGATCCAAAAAATATGGGCCAACTCTAGGTCCCCTCTCAAAAGAAGAAGAACCCACCTACTCAAAGCAAAAAGACATTTCCTATCCCCATGCCAATGAAAAGAGGGACATGGTCCCTAAAGGCAAGATAAGGAGGTCAGTTTTCCCAAAATGTTTGACAAAGAAAATGAGGGGGAAAGGATGAGATCCAAGAATGAAGCCCAAAGAGGCTTAGATTTCCCTCCATAACTAAGAGGCAAAGAATTGAGGCCACATAAAAGTATAAGAAAAAATATGGTGAGCCAGATAGAAGGTTTGAGAGACCCACCTCTGCCAAGTTAGAGTATAATATTATGGAGTAAATGAAGAGAATACCCTCCAAGGATAGCCTATATGATACTCTCTTCATTTTTGGCCAAATACACATGCTAAAATCTTATCTAAACAAATATCCACAAGAAAAGTAGGTCACCACAATCCTCAATATGCTCTCTAGGAAAGACAATATGTCCCCTGCTACTTTGAAGAACAAGCCCCATACCTTTTACATTTCTTTGAGGATGGAGGAGTGGATTATCCACAACTACATGATCGACTTAAGGGCTTCCACCATAGTTATACCCAGAGCAGTCTACGAAGAGATGTAAATAGAATATACCAGATCCTACCCTAGAGTTCTATAGTTAACGAAACACTAGTGAAGATAGTGGGGGTTTTTGGTCCGACTTTTATACACACCCTATGAAGAATGAGCATAAAACTCTGATAACACTTATACGGGATAAATCCCACTCACTTTAGGATCTAGCTGGTTATCCAAGGTGTGAGTTACAGAGTCGGGTCGAATGTCAATTCACTCTTTTCCGCTTCTGGAATAGTTTTCAATATGGACTGTCTGTTACCTTACAACGGGCTCACTGAACTTGTTCAGTAATGTTCAGAAGTTGTCACTTGTTGACAATCAGATTTAAAATTAATTCTTTGATCTAGCTCTTATGGGTCAACAGATTTAAATAAAAGACAAATTTAAAAGAAAATAAAAATGGATCATTTCACGGTAAAACAAAGAGGGTAGGGTAAGGCAGAAAGAGAAGTTTATCAAACTTAGCTGTAAAACAAAACTACCAATTTTATTTATACTATCAACTTCACAATAGAATAAATCAAAGAAGAAAGTGTCCAGCTTTCTAAGATCACTTTCTACTAAGAGCATAAGGCAGAGATGGAACAGATCTAACAGAAAATTATAAACCGAAGGGAAGTCGGTTAAAATTGATATCTTTCACCGGCAGCCTAGCTCACACAGTGAGGACAGAGCAATTAGAACAGACCTGAACCTCAAATCTATAATTTTCCCTAGCATACAATAGAACAAATGAAGCCCAACAACATATTTAATCTTGATAACACAGATTTACAGCATATATTTAACAAACTTTAAAGAAACGGATAACAAAAGAAGATGAACTTATCACAATCTGCAAAAGATTAGGCTCCTGGCCATGCTATCACAGAAAACAAAAGCACATCAACTCCAAGTCCAAAAATAAAGTATTTAACAAGATTTGCAAGAAATTGCTTCAATAGCCTTTTATTTCTAAGTCTTCGCCTCCTACGATTACATTGAGAAGAAGTATTTATAGACTCAGGACAGACCCTGATCTTTTTAGAAATATCTTCTTCTCAAACCGTAAATCTTATCATCTTAAACCCTAGTACCCGGGTTTTACAATATAAGTCCTTTTAAAACAAAGTTTGGATAAAACTTAACCATTCTGCAAATCAGTGCAGTCACTTGCCATAAATGGAGAAAACAAAATTCGAATGCCACTTGCATTCACCCGCAACTGTGAGTAAATGCCCTCATTAATTCCCTCAAAAATTTGGATGAGTCACCACTTCTCTGACATTTCATCTCCGCAGAGCCATCCCTGAGTTGAAAATCTCTGCAAGCTATTAATTCTGCCATAAATTATCATTAAATGCATCCATCGGCAAATTTCGGTAACTGAGTGTAGATATTTCCATTTTTCGGCCAATTCCCGACATACTCCATTAAATGGGCAGCTGCTTAATCACCGTAAAGCCTCTTTGCGGCCAGATCTAAAAAAAATTGGATGAAACAACAATTCCCGGCATCTCTCATTTCAATATGGCCGTCTTTGATTAATTTGCACTTGACTTTGTCTTTATGGCCATTTCTCCGTTATCATGTAAGTGCCAGATGGCTTCCTGCATGAAAGAACAAAAGATGGATTAGTATTTTAAAAATATTAAATCAAAACTTTAATTATTAAATCAGATTAAAACCCTAATGTTCACTTGTGTGTCGGCTCTATTTATCTGATACGTGGCTTGCTTCGAGTTGACACGTGTCGCAAAATCATGACACGTGTCCATTTCTAGCTGTCTTTCATTCTGCTCTGTTTTCCTGTCTCTGCCGTGAAAACGCGACATGTCGCGATTTCGCGACATGTCGCGAAATCGCGACGTTCCCCAGCGTCTTGCAGCTTTTCTTCCTCATGGCCACGAAAACGCGACATGTCGCGATTTCGTGACATGTCACGAAATCGCGACCACTTCTGCCCTTAAGTGCTTCTTCTGGCTGCTTTGTCTTGGCAGCCTTTCCTTTCCACCGTTGAAACCTTACCTTGCTTGCTCCTTTCATTTCTGGTTTGGACCCGTCGCGATTTCGCGACATGTCGCGAAATCGCGACGGTCCGTACCTTAAGCTCCGCTCGCTCTTGGCGTGTCGCGATTTCGTGACATCCAAGCCTTGCTTCATTTCTTTGCTCCTAACTTTTCATTTTTTTGTTTCTGCCCTGGCGCTTCCTTCTCTGACTGTGTCGCGATTTCGCGACACCTTTTGGTCTCGGGCCCTTACATTAATTGGTCATCTCGATTTGTGACACCCTTCACTCCTTCTGCCTTTCCATCGTCGTGTCGCGATTTCGTGACACTTTCATGCCTTAAATTTTATTTAACTTGCTCTCTTTGACTTGACATGTCGCGATTTCGTGACATGTCGCGAAATCGCTACCCTTCAAGCCTTGTGCCTTTCTCCTTTACTTACGAAATGTCACGAAATCGCGACCTCCCTCATGCCTTAAGTCTTTTTCTCTCCCGACCGAAAAGGACATGTCAGGATTTCGCGACATGTCACGAAATCATGACCTTTCGTGCACTTAGTTCTTTTTCCTTCTGATTGCGACATGTCGCGAAATCGCGACGTTCCGTACGATCTTGCTTTCTCTCTCCAGACTTGTAGCGATTTCGCGACATTTCCAAAAATGGAAAGTGTCGCGATATCGTGACATTTCCAAAAATGGAAGTGTCACGATTTCGCTACGTTTTCATGACTTGGCGGATTTTTTCGAAACCTGTCACGATTTCGTGACATTTCCAAAAATGGAAGTGTCGCGATTTCGCTACTTTGCCAAAAATGGAAAGTTTTGATTTTCAATGAATTTATCTATCTGGAATCTGCATTTTTTCATACCGGTGAAAGATTTCCTTTAATCAGCAATGATTCTAACATGTGAAAAATGAACTCTGGAATAAATCAAAGCCAGATGCAAATAAAAGCACAACTTGAAAAAGGAGGCAAGCAAATTTGGAATTAAAACCTGAAAAATATCAAGAGGGTCCTTACTGCAAAATGAAAGCTCAAAGTTTTCAAAGGATGGAAATTCATTTTTCAGTGGGGGTGTGTTGCTTCTCAACAAATGGCGATATCTACGGGTAAAATAGTAGCATTATTTTAGAACCCAGGACTCTAGTTTCAAAACAACATAGACCATGTATCTTGCCTTGCCACAGATATTCTTCAAAATAAATTGACTACTAACTGATAGTTGTTAAAATTTCCCAAGGACATACTAGGTTGAATCATTTAAGGAAGATTTCTGATGTGCAATTACAAGCGTATAAAACTTTCTTCAAGAATGACTGGCCCTTCGAATGTTGAACTCTGGATTGATCAGCTTTTCTAGATTGTAAAAAGGGGAAACCGAGTAGAGCTCTGTTTACTAGTTTAGCCTTTCACAGCCCCGACAGAGTTACCCTTTAGATTTACACGACCCAAATTTACAACTGTAAGGTAGAATCTACAACTTGGTAGAAGAAAAACATCTTTTGAAGTCTTGGCTACCTCTTTCATTATATAACTCTTTTTCTTTTTTTCTTTTTATCTTTTTATATATAATATATTGGAAATAACAGAGTGCCAATTTCATGCTGCCTGCTCAACTTTCATCTCTTTCTTTTGAAATACATCAACATCTGAAAAGCCTTAGAAAGAATAACAATTTTCTTTTAATATTTCATCAATCTGGAACTGCTTCAGCCTGGGCACTGATAGCCTCTGTGGATACTCAAATAATTACATGAATCATAGTCCCCTCTTATAACCAACTTTTCTTGGATTCCCTGGGAGTTTCTCCAACCAAACAACATAGCAGTTTCTTTATAATTAAAACAACTGTGGCAAGCAAGACACAAAATCCAATCATCCTTCCACTGTTGTTCTGACTAAAAAAATAGTTCCACTATTCAGTTCAAATAGACTATCTCACAATTATGATAATGAACACTGGATTCTGGACTCAGAATGAAACAATTTTTAGAAGGCTGACTTTTTCATTGATGCTCAGGCAAAGGTTAAAGAACAGAATTCTAAAAGCTAGAGAACTTTGTACAGACTTCCAAGGATAGACACAGGCCTTTAAGAACAAAATAAAAATAAAACTGTACAGACTTTAACATAAAACTGTACAGGCACCAAAGGAAATGAAATAAAATAAGACTGCAGAGCTATTTACAAAGGAAATAAAATAAAACTGCACAAGCAGCAAAGAAAATAAAACTGCAAGGTTATTTACAAAGAAAATAAAATAAAACTGTACAAGCAGCAAAGGAAATAAAATACAGGGTTATTTACAAAGGAAATAAAATACAGAACTTCAAAATAGACTAAAACTGCACAGACAATTAGGATTAAACAAAACAAAAGAACACTGCACAGACAACTAGGATTAAAAACAAACTAAAATAAACAACACTGAAACTATATTGAAAGTAAGCTAAGATAAAATAAAACTGCAGAGCTATTTACAATGTATACACATGTTACAACTTCTTTGTGACTCATTCAAATGATACATTGGATGGAATAGCCGAGAAATAATGTTTTAAGTATTGACCATTAACGGGGAGGTCCAAAAATTACCATCAAGGTCTTGTAAACGGAATGCATTATTACCCAGAATCTCAGCAATCTGGTACGGGCCTATCCACAGTGGCTGCAACTTTGTATGCTTACCCTTCTTTTCATGGGCCTTGTCCCATAGAAGCACCAGGTCTGCCAGTCTGAAAGCTTTCACTTTGGCCCTCTTGTCAAACCAGCGCTTGACGGTTTCTTGGTGCCGACTGAAGTGCTCCAGGGCTTGGAGTCTTTCATCCTGCAAATTAGTTAGATCTAAAACACGGGCCTCTGCATCAGCCTTGATCCTCAAAATAGTCTAAGACAAATTGGTAAGTAGGTAATTTCGGAGAGATGGGAACAATTGGTCGGGTACCATACAACAAAGCAAAAGGGGAAGTTTTAAGAGCCACTTTATATTTTATCCGGTCAGCCCAAAGTGCATATTTCAATAATGTATGCCACTGCTCGGGTTTGTCTGCTGCATATTTCTTAATGGCATTCATTAAATTCTTATTTGTGGACTCAGCTAGTCCATTGCCTTGGGGATAATAGTTGGATGAAAATCTGATAACTATCCCCATCTGGTATGCCCATTCTGCAAACTCCAAAGATTGGAAGGCTGGTCCATTATCACACACCAAATTCAGAGGAACCCCAAACCTGGTTATGACATTTGACTCTAGAAATTCAATCACTTCATGAGCTGTACTTCTTGTGGTGGTTGCTGCTTCGACCCATCTTGTGCAATGAATCGTGAGTCTGTTAGAACATACTTATGCCCCCACTGAAGAATTTGGATTAATCACTCCCACAAAATCAAGTCCCCATTGCATAAAAGGTTTATTTATTACAACAAGTTGCAATGGTAGAGCCCGGTTGGCCTCTTTGGCTGCAAAATTTTGGCACTGATGGCAGGTTCTCACATGCTGATGGGCATCTTTAAATAGTGTAGGCCAATAATAGCCTGCTCTCAATATTTTATGCACAGTAGCAGATCCTGATGAATGCCCCCGCCCCTAACTTTTCATGAAAACTGGACATGACTTCATTGACTTCACTCCGAGAAATGCATCTCAAGAAAATGCCAGAGATAATTTTCTCTGTACAAATTACCTGCTTTGAGGAGATAATGAGCAGCTTTCAGTTTTAATGCTCTCCTTTGGGTTCTATTCAAGTGAGACGGGCAAACTCCAAATTGCAGCAAATGAATAATATCTCCATACCAGCCATCAGATTCAGAATTTAACTGATTAACTTCTTCCCGTACAGGTATTTCGGCAATGTGTCGGGACAAACCAAGTCCTCTGATCAATTTTGCAGGCCGAATCTCTAAGTCATATTCTTGCAGCCTTGTAACCCAATTACCTCTTAGTTCACCCAACTCATTCTGACTTAATAGGTACTTAACAGCTGGGTCGGGAACTATAGCATGAATTCTGCTTCTTAGTATGTAGTGCCTGAACTGCTTAACTGCTCTCACCAAGGCATAAGCTTGTTTGTCTAAACGAGAATATTTCAGCTCAGCCCCTTTTAAATTGGTACTCTTGAAAGCAATTGGATGTTCCCCAGTTTCTCTCCGTTGGGTCGAAACTGCAGCAAGTGTGTGTTCAGAAGAAAAGGTGTACAGATAAAAATCTGCACTCGAAATCTGGGCTTACCGTAACCGGTGCTTGTTTGATGGTCTGTCTTGATTTCTTGGAAGGCTGTTTTAGCTTCGTGGTCCGGAAAATCCGAGCAGCTTGCTTTAGCATGTCATTCATTGGCTTGACTATCTCTGCAAAACCGGAGATGAACTTCCTGACAAAGTTAATTTTTCCAAAGAAGGACCTCAACTCTTTCTTGGAGTTGGGAAATGGTATGCCGGATATGGCTTCAACTCTGTCCGGATCCATGGAGATGCCATATTTTGTGACCAAGTGCCCAAGGAGCTTTCCTTCCGTTACACCAAAAATGCACTTCTTCGGATTCAAAGAAATGTCGAACTCCCTGCATTTGTTAAACACAGACTCCAAGTGTTTTACATGGTCAAACCGAGATTTAGAGAAGACTGTTAAATCATCCATGTAAACAACAATGCATTTACCCATAAGGCCCTTGAAGGCATGATCCATTGCTCATTGAAATGTAGCTCCGACATTTATTAATCCAAATGGCATCCTCTTGTAAGCAAAAGTTCCCCACTTAGTTGTGAAAGCAGTTTTCATTCTGTCTTCCTTCTCAACCAATATCTGATTATACCCCGAGAAACCATCCAGGAAAGACATCATCTCCGAACCATTGACAATCTGTAACACCTCATCCATAGAAGGCAGAGGATAATTATCTTTCTCGGATGCCTTGTTCAAATTTCTAAAATCCACACACAAGCGGATCTCTCCATTTTTCTTTCTGACCGGCACCAGATTGGCCACCCAAGTAGAATGCCCGATGGGAAAAATAATGGCGGCACTCAATAGTTTTTCTACCTCTTTTCGGATGAGGGGCTCTAACGAGCATTGACATGCCTCTGCTTTTTCTGGAAAGGTTTGCAGAATTCTTTTAAAGGTATAATGTGAGTGTAAACTTTCGGATCAAATACCTTTAAGTCTTTGTATGACCAGGCCATGACATCCTTGGACCTGTGAAGAAAATCAATCATACTTCTTTTTATTTTTGGATCACAGTTCTTAGCCAACTTGATGTGCCTGGGATCTTCTTCGGTCCCTATGTTCAGGTTTTCAATCTCACCGTCTGTGGCACCCACATAATCCTCAGAATTCACCTTTTGCTTGATTTTGTCAACATCAAAGAGCCGCTCCAACTCCACCATCCCTTTTGGAATTCTATTGTCTTTCAACCTCATTATTCCCCTGTCATCATCTAACTGTTCCAGCAGGGTATCCCTTTGGCCCTCATCGATTATAGCATTTTCAAATGTGTTAGTACTCTGCAAAAAGTTCACAATCTGTTGATCATCAGAGAAAACCTGAAAACTATCTATATTGTTTGGGACTGAAGGACAAGGGACTAACTCAATTGAAAACTTGTTCCATTTAAATTCTTCCAGTGGTTTTAAACTTGCGGGTGAAGAAGCCAAGACATCTGCATGTGAATTCCGCTCTCTGGGTATGTGTGTCAGATTAAAAGCATCAAAGTCTTCTACAAGATCCCAAGCCCGATGTTTGTATCCTTTTAAATAAGATGCTTTACACTGGAATTTACCCTTGACTTGATTTGCCACCAATTTCGAATCAGTAAAAACTTGAATATTTCTTGCTCCTTTGTCCAAAGCAAATTTCAAACCTAATACCAGAGCTTCATACTCGCTAAATTATTTGTACAAGGGAACTCGTAGGCGGTAAGACATAAAATATGTCCGACTTTCGAGCCCTTTAAGGACTCGCCCTATTCCATAACCCTGTTTAGATCTAGCCCCATCCACATGAAGTGTCCAGACTTCATTACTATGAACAGGATGGGCTTTATTAAACTTCTCATTTTGCCCCGTTGTTAAATTGTAAACTCCAATATCTACCTCTGCAATATTTATAGTCTCATTCTCTGCATTGTACTCAGTAATTGTATGCTTGTACCTGGGTTCTCTTTCAACCCGTAATTGATTTGCCACTCCTTTCCATGGCAACCACATGTGTGAAAAATCTATTGCCAAGTATCCGTTCAGAGATCTCGACCAATCCCTACTCAAAAGCATCCCGTACCCCACGGGGATATCCACAACCTGAATTTCAATTTTATGTTGAGCCCTTGGCTCAGATGCTAATTGGATATGAATATTTTGAAGCTCTCCAACTACTTTAACCTCTGATTTGTCCAATTGGACAACTCTCCTTTCAGACTTCATTGGGGTCAGACCCAACTGCTGACAAATGGCCAAAGGCATAACATTAGCAGATGCACCCGAATCTACCAAACAATTGTGTAAGTTCTTCCCAAAAATATGAACAGTCAGTAAAAAAGGGGGAACTTCAGTTTTTTCTTTGTACATGGCTACATTCGCATTTGCCATTTTCTTTCCTTTGTCCACAGGTTTAGTAGCAGGGCCAGAGTATGTTTTTATAAGGTTGTCCCTCTGCTCTGAAATTTGGGCCAACTCATGTAGAGTAATGTTGGCCTTGATCTTTTTCATATCCTCCACTATGTTATATCCCTTGTTAAGTGGAGGGACAAAAGCATCTGGTCCCCTCAGATTTCCTCCCTTGGGTGGAGATGGATTGTTGCTTGGAGAGGGATCTGGGGGAACATTGTGAGAGTTGTCCGGAGGGGTTGATGTAGTATTAGGCTCCGGATTCCTGTTTCTCAGGTTGTAGTTATCTCTTCTGTACTGTTGGAAAGCCTGCACCTCATCCATAGGCATTTCAACTACATTCTCAGATTCATCCGGGAAAGTGAAAGAATCCAAGACCATAGCCGCACTGTGGCTGGATGAACTTGGGCCATCAACAGTTCTTTGATTTTCAGGAGAGATCAAATCCCTAGACAAAGCTTCAAATGCATTACAAAATTCCAAACAATCTAACTCCCCATGTTGGGAAGTGGCATGTATTCTGCACCAGTTAGGCAGAGCTAAATCACAAATATTCACATCATGGCCTTTACCTTTGTAATCTTTATTAGGTTCATATGGGGGCCGGTTGAATCTGTTCGGTTGATATGAATACCTGTTTGAGTTGTCCCCAGTAGAAACTTGCCTTTTAAAACTCAAAAAATCATTGGCCAGCTTCCGAACTATCTTTGAGACTTCTTCAACTCTTGCGTTGTCAGCCTCTTTGCCCGGGTTCTGTACATTCTCAACAGGTGCTACAACCAATGGATTTGCTGATGGTAGAGTCTGACAAACTGGCAACATCATCTGATGTGGTATGGGATTGAACACAGGGGCAGCTTGTGTGACCAGAGGAATTTGCTGAGCATTTAAAGGTTGGGGTCCCAACTGTCTTTCCAGAATCAAAGCTTCTTTATAAGCTTCTATCAAATTAGTAACAGTGGGATCTCTCTTCAAGAAGATAGAGGTCATTGGATCCAGAGAGTTTCTAAAGATCTCTAATGCTAGGTCCGCATTTGGTACATAATACCCAGTAAGTCTACCATAAGCTTTCTGGAATCTAACATTATAAGATCTGATAGATTCACTTAATTCTCTTTTGATACCAGAAAACTATTGGTACAATATACTAGGATCTATCACTTCACCGAACTGTGACACAAAAACTTTTTCTAAGTCATTCCAACTGGTGATAGAATCATTAGTAAGATTTAGAAACCAGTCATAAGCTCCCTCCTGGAGAGTGAACGGGAACAGTCTGCAGGCAACATCTTCATGCTGTACATTTAATAATTTCAAAGCATTCTTGAATGCAACCAAATGTTCTTCTCAGCTTCTTGTCCCATCATGTTTATATCTGGGGAGATATCTTTCCGGATTTCTAGGCAGGTCATGGGCTATACCCGGAATATTCAAAGCAGTGGAACCCAACCAATTTGCCATTACTACTTGGTTGACAGTGATATTCTGAGTTGTGGTTGGGGTAACTATCAGCGGTGATAAAACTGTTTGAGACAGAGACTTGGCCCTTCTGAGGCTACTTCTTCTCGAAGTTTCTAATTCAGGCACAAGGAGCTCTCCGACTCTGGGGTGGGACCTTGTTACCCTGTATGTAGAATCCAACTTTTCACAAGCACTTACAAACTTACAATCCTTAACAGAGTACTTGAACTTGAGGTCTTCTTTTTGGGCAATTTTAAAATATTGTACTGACAACTTACAATACTGACCGGAGTTCACTGGGCCCTCCTTCTAGCGCCATTTTTAAATGTTGGTCCGACTTTTATACACACCCTGTGAAGAATGAGCATAAAACTCTGATAACACTTATACGGGATAAATCCCACTCACTTTAGGATCTAGCTGGTTATCCAAGGTGCGAGTTACGTAGTCGGGTCGAATGTCAATTCACTCTTTTTCGCTTCTGAATAGTTTTCAATATGGACTGTCTGTTACCTTACAACGGGCTCATCGAACTTGTTCAGTAATGTCTAGAAGTTGTCACTTGTTGACAATCCGATTTAAAATTAATTCTTTGATCTAGCTCTTATGGGTCAACAGATTTAAATAAAAGACAAATTTAAAAGAAAATAAAAATGGATCATTTCACGGTAAAACAAAGAGGGTAGGGTAAGGCAGAAAGAGAAGTTTATCAAACTTAGCTGTAAAACAAAACTACCAATTTTATTTATACTATCAGCTTCACAACAGAACAAATCAAAGAAGAAAGTGTCCAGTTTTCTAAGATCACTTTCTACTAAGAGCATAAGGCAGAGATGGAACAGATCTAACAGAAAATTATAAACCGAAGGGAAGTCGGTTAAAATTGATATCTTTCACCGGCAACCTAGCTCGCACAATGAGGACAGAGCAATTAGAACAGACCTGAACCTCAAATCTATAATTTTCCCTAGCATACAATAGAACAAATGAAGCCCAACAACATATTTAATCTTGATAACACAGATTTACAACATATATTTAATAAACTTTAAAGAAACGGATAACAAAAGAAGATGAACTTATCACAATCTGCAAAAGATTAGGCTCCCGGCCATGCTATCACGAAAAACAAAAGCACATCAACTCCAAGTCCAGAAATAAAGTATTTAACAAGATTTGCAAGAAATTGCTTCAATAGCCTTTTATTTCTAAGTCTCCGCCTCCTACGATTACATTGAGAAGAAGTATTTATAGACTCAGGACAGACCCTGATCTTTTTAGAAATATCTTCTTCTCAAACCGTAAATCTTATCATCTTAAACCCTAGTAACCGGGTTTTACAATATAAGTCCTTTTAAAACAAAGTTCGGATAAAACTTAACCATTCTGCAAATCAGTTCAGAGTCACTTGCCATAAATGGAGAAAATAGAATTCGAATGCCACTTGCATTCACCCGCAACTGTGAGTAAATGCCCTCATTAATTCCCTCGAAAATTTGGATGAGTCACCACTTTCCTGACATTTCATCTCCGCAGAGCCATCCCTGAGTTGAAAATCTCTGCAAGCTATTAATTCTGCCATAAATTTTCATTAAATGCATCCATCGACAAATTTCGGTAACTGAGTGTAGATATTTTCATTTTTCGGCCAATTCCCGACATACTCCATTAAATGGGCAGTCGCTTAGTCACCGTAAAGTCTCTTTGCGGCCAGATCTAAAAAATTTGGATGAAACAGCAATTCTCGGCATCTCTCATTTCAATATGGTGGTCTTTGATTAATTTGCACTTGACTTTGTCTTTATGGCCATTTCTCCGTTATCATGTAAGTGCCAGATGGCTTCCTGCATGAAAGAACAAAAGATGGATTAGTATTTTAAAAATATTAAATCAAAACTTTAATTATTAAATCAGATTAAAACCCTAATGTTCACTTGCATGTCGGCTCTATTTATCTGATATGTGGCCTGCTTCGAGTTGACATGTGTCGCAAAATCGTGAGACGTGTCCATTTCCAGCTGTCTTTCATTCTGCTCTATTTTCCTGTCTCGCCACGAAAACGCGACATGTCGCGATTTCGCGACATGTCGCGAAATCGCGACGTTCCCCAGCGTCTTGCAGCTTTTCTTCCTCATGGCCGCGAAAATGCGACATGTCGCGAAATCGCGACCACTTCTGCCCTTAAGTGCTTCTTCTGGCTGCTTTGTCTTGGCAGCCTTTCCTTTCCACCGTTGAAACCTTACCTTGCTTGCTCCTTTCATTTTTGGTTTGGACCCGTCGCGATTTCGCGACATGTCACGAAATCGCGACGGTCCGTACCTTAAGCTCCGCCCGCCCTTGGCGTGTCGCGATTTCGCGACATCCAAGCCTTGCTTCATTTCTTTGCTCCTAACTTTTCATTTTGTTGTTTTTGCCCTAGCGCTTCCTTCTCTGACTGTGTCGCGATTTCGCGACGTCGCGATTTCGCGACACCTTTTGGTCTCGGGCCCCTTCTGTAATTGCGTCGCGAAATCGCGACGTCGCGATTTCGCGACACCCTTCGCTCCTTCTGCCTTTCCACTGCGTCGTGTCGCGATTTCGCGACACTTTCATGCCTTAGTCGATTTTCATTTAATTCCTCTTGCTCGCTTCTGCTTCCTTTGCTTCGACTTGGACCTGTCACGATTTCGCGACATGTCACGAAATCGCTACCCTTTCAGCGCCTTTGTGCCTTTTCTCCTTCACGTGCCGCGAAAATGCGACATGTCGCGATTTCATGACATGTCACGAAATCGCGACCTCCCTCATGCCTTAGTCTTTTTTTCTTCCTCGTAGCAAGTTCGATTTAGCGAAATCGCGACGCTTTCATGCCTTGTTCCCTTTTGCTCCTTCCTGTCGCGATTTCGCGAATAAAGTCGCGATTTCGTGACATGGACGCGTTTCGGCTTAGTTATTTTTCTCTTCCGAAAATGTGACATGTCGCGATTTCGCGACATGTCGCAAAATCACGCCGTTTCGTACGCACATGCTTTCTCTCTCCAAACTCGTCGCGATTCGCGACGTTTTTCTGCTTTTTCCAAATGTGTCGGATATCGCGAGTTTCTGCCTTGTGCTCGCTCAACCCGTCGCGATTTCGTGACACTTCCAAAATGGAGTGTCGCGATCGTGACATTTCCAAAATGGAAGTGTCGCGATTTCGGCGCGCTGCTTTCTCTCTGACTTGTAGCGATTTCTGCTTTATTCAAAAGGAAGTGTCGCGATATCGCGACATTTCCAAAAATGGAAGTGTCACGATTTCGCTACGTTTTTCTGACTTGGCGGATTTTTCTGAAACCTGTCGCGATTTCGCGACATTTCCAAAAATGGAAGTGTCGCGATTTCGCTACTTTGCCAAAAATGGAAAGTTTTGATTTTCAATGAATTTATCTATCTGGAATCTGCATTTTTTCATACCGGTGAAAGATTTCCTTTAATCAGCAATGATTCTAACATGTGAAAAATGAACTCTGGAATAAATCAAAGCTAGATGCAAATAAAAGCACAACTTAAAAAGGAGGCAAGCAAATTTGGAATTAAAACCTGAAAAATATCAAGAGGGTCCTTACTGCAAAAATGAAAGCTCAAAATTTTCAAAGGATGGAAATTCATTTTTCAGTGGGGGTGTGTTGCTTCTCAACAGGGGTAATGAAATATGTTCTGATGAGGCTGCATAGAGCTCCAGAGGTAACCATCATGCAAGAAATAGTGGTGGTGGATCTAGAGCCTTACTTTGGTTTATGCCTTTCAAGAGATTTCACTGCCAAATTGGGAGGATGCATGTGTATGGATTATTCTAGCATGGTGATCCTTTTTAAGGGGAAGAGGATAAGAATAACACCAGAGAAGCTTATGTCTTATTATATAAAAAAAATCAAAGAAGACATGTATAATATCACTCCTCTAGACGAATTTGAACTAGTAGATAGTTTTGAAGAGTTAGATATTGAAGATGAACTACCTTTCAAAGAATATTATAGTCAATTTGGGATAGGTATGGGCACATATAGTATTTCCACAAAGATAGAAAAAATAATCCCTGTTATATATAATCAGTCCCTGAGATAAATAGAAACCTGGACCATGCACTTTGATGGTGCAAGATGCAAAAATGATGTTGGTGCTGGTGTACTATTGTAGTCCCAATCAAAAGAGGCAACGAGTGTCACGTATAGGCTAACATGATCATGCACTAACAATGCTACAAAATACAAGGATTTATGTCTTGGGCTAATGTAGGCTGAGAGCATGGGCATAAAGATATTGAATATATTCGATGATTCTGAACTAATTTTCAATTAGGTAAGAGAGAGGTGTAGTAGCAAACACCACTACCTGAAGGTATATAGAAATAGGGTATGGGATTTAATAGAATCCTTTGATGCCCTAAATATTAATTTTATTCATAGAAGATAGAACACCTTGGATGATTCCTTGGTAGTGAGGGAAGCTAATTTCAACCCTTCTGCAGATATGGGAGTTACAAAATATAGGAATCAAAATGATTTTCAGGCCTGCAATACCAAACAAGCAGATTTTGTGGTAGGTTTTTGAAAGTGACGAATAGATCATTAATTTCCTAGTTAGAGAAGCCTATATATCAATCATTCAAGAGGAAAATATAGAAGAGATAGACCAACAAGATGTCATCCAACTAAAGAAAAATCATATACCTAGAGGGTTGGTCACTCTAGAAAGCTTGTTTGACAATGAAGATAGAAAAAGAATTAAATCCATGGAAATAAATGAAAATATCTACAAAGAAATTGAAATCAAAAAGGAAAAGAAACTCAAAGTTGGAGTTTGATGTTCTCTAGAAGAAGAGGATATCAAAGCTCTATGTCTGAAATACCAACACATTGTAGATTGGTCTGTAGACACCAAATTATAGCCACTAATCCTCCATTATAACCATTCCACCACCCACTTGTCCACCATACACCTTTCCCCCCAATTATTTGGACCAATTCCACCTTTACCGCAATTTCCTAGCCTAATGGGGATTATTTTAATATTATTTAATATTTAATATTATATTATAATATATTTATTATAAATATATATTTATAAACTCAATTAACCACAACCGTCCGATCCATTCTAATCTCCACCGTCCATATTCATTAATCCATGCCACATTCAAAAAGTAATCTCAACCTTAGGATCTGATTTAATCTTAGCCACACGATTAAAAGTGTAAGGCTAAAACCCTAAGAAAACCCTAGATTGGATTATAAATAAGGGCATTTGCAAATGCTTAAACCCTGGAACCTAGAGATAAGACATTGCACCCTGGAGGAATTATTGGCGAAGCCCTAGCATAGAATCCTAGAAATATGAAGCCCTAGCTCATCGATAAGACTTCTACTGTTCCAACCATCCCCCTTTAATCCTCCCTCATCGTCGCAGGCCTCATCCATCCACTACATTTTTCACCATCCCTCGGATCTGCTTCTATAGATTCTGACCTAACTCGCAAGTGCCATTTCGAGCTTGCGAGGCTCATTGCAAAGCCTACGAAGCGCTCGCCAGAGCTTGCTACATATTGCAGGCACCCTCTAGAGCCTGTTACATTCTATAGGTGCACACTAGAGCCTAAGAAGATCACATATGAGCCTGCCAAGTACGCATTCGAGCCTATCGCAACACAAAAATGCAAACCAGAACCTGCTGCACCACGCCATCTGCAACAACAAAATGAAAGCAAGGTATATCTCATTTGAATGTATTTTATCTCATAATTTGTTGATCTGGCATACTTTCAGACTTCATTTTTAACTAGGGTTTTATTTATGTTTGAGGGTATCACATCGTGGAGCCCTCATAGGTATTACTAACCCTCTTGTTCTATTTTTATGTATGCAGATCTACAAGTTCTACACATTGTTGAATAGCTATTGAAGCTAGAGTGGCCCCACACTGGATACTCGAAGCCCACTCAACGTGTTGGAAGCAAGGACACATCAAATCTAAAGACACTTTTTTGTTATTGCTAGGGTTTAGGAGAACCCTTGTGCCATTGTAAATCATTATATCAAATACTCACATTGAGTATTGATTGTAACAAATGAGTTCATTGGCTCCCCCCATTTATTGAATAAATCTGTTCATTTTGTGCAATCTTTGTATTTCCTTGTGTTATTTGATTTCCTGCTATTATTTAAGTATCGTGTTCTTGTCTTCACAAATGGCGATCACGGTGGGACTTGCAACACAAAAATGCGAATCAGAACCTGCTGCACCACACCATCTGCAACAATGAAATGAAAGCAAGGTATATCTCATTTGAATGTATTTTATCTCATAATTTGTTGATTTGGCATACTTTCAGACTTCATTTTAAACTAGAGTTTTATTTATGTTTGAGGGTATCACATCGTGGAGCCCTCATAGGTATTACTAACCCTCTTGTTCTATTTTTATGTATGCAAATCTACAAGTTCTACACATTGTTGAACAGCTGTTGAAGCTGGAGTGGCCCCACACTGGATACTCGAAGCCCACTCAACCTGTTGGAAGCAAGGACACATCAAATCTGAAGATACTTTTTTGTTATTGTTAGGGTTTAGGAGAACCCTTGTGCCATTGTAAATCATTGTATCAAATACTTACATTGAGTACTGATTGTAACAAAGGAGTTCATTGGCTCCCCCCATTTATTGAATAAATCTATTCATTTTGTGCAATCTTTGTATTTCCTTGTGTTATTTGATTTCTTGATATTATTTAAGTATCATGTTCTTGTCTTCACAAATGGCGATCACGGTGGGACCCCACAAGGGTTTCATTATTTAATACATCTACCTTGCTAACTTAATTTTATTTTTATTTGTTACAAGAATTTGCAGAAGTGTAGAGATCATCGATTTTGTCGCTAGGGTTTCTGAAGCAATCTGCAATATTTTTAGAGATTATGCAGACGTTCGAGAGCATTCGATAGTGTCTGTAGACAACCATAGGTGCTATTATATAACTACACAAGTGCTTCGCTGTACCTATGTAGATGCCTAACTACGTCTAACAGTAATTTGGAGCAAAGCTGAGGCTTCCAAGTAAGTTTCATAACCTTAGGTTGCCATTTAGTGATTTATGTATTCTGTTTCTAGCTGCTATTTTTCACTGTTTATGGGTTTAATACTAAGTAATATGGGAAAGAATCGGTAGCAAGTTGCATCTAGGGTTTGTGTGTGTTTCATTATATCAAATTCATTTCTTGTCCTAAAATTTGTAGATCTAGGTGATTGTTTGCATTTTTAAGTGCATATGAAATAGAAAAGCATCCTAGATCTTGCATTTTAGGGTTAAAGATGAAGAACACAAGCTTATACTGAGAGGGGGGGGGTGAATAGTATAAGAACTCTTTTTACTTTTTCCTTTATACTTCAAAATAGTAAAGCAATATACTCAAAGCAATATCAAAGCAATGCACAATATCATCCACAAAGTGACACCAATTTTAACATGGTTCACCCAGAATGGTCAGGCTACGTCCACAAAACTTTTCTCTAAAAGTTATCTCAAAGTTCTTTGGGAATCCTTCCCAATTAGAATGTTTATGAGCCTCGGCCCAAAGGAGATACCTTCCCCTAATCAGAATTTATGAACCTCTCGCTCAAAGGAGATACCTTCCCCTCTCGCTCCGGAAATGATCCCTCAGAAGATCAATTGCCTCTACCTCTTGCCGACATGTGGAACTCCTTTCCACCGAAGACCTCCTGTCCTCAATGCTTAGCCTAAGAGACCTCTACCTTCTATGATCACGTCCATAGCATCTCAGCAACCTGTACCAAACACAGTCAGTCGGTCTAGTACAAGTCTTCCTATGTCTGTCAGATCTATCCAACTCTTGAACAAATCAATCCTCTACATACAAGCCTTCTCAAAGACTTGCCAAATATGTCCTCAGGTTCTTCTCATAGAACCAATGCACCTCTGTCCTCAAGTTCTCTGATATAACTAACAAACTCAGCTCACAAGTCCCCATCGAAACCTGTCCAAAACTGCTCACAAGTCCCCATCGAAACCTGTCCAAAACTGCTCACAAGTCCCCACTAGAACCTGTCCAAAAACTACTCACAAGTCCCCACTAGAACCTGTCCAAAAACTGCTCACAAGTCCCCACCGGAACCTGTCCAAAAACTCCTCACAAGTCCCCACCGGAACCTGTCCAAAAACTGCTCACAAGTTCCCACCGGAACTTGTCCAAAAACTCAGCAAGCTCACCAAGAAAAACTTTCTTAGTAGGAAATCACAAAGTGAATTGTTAGAGATCCAATGTGATTTGTCAAACTCATAGAAGCATAAAGAGAATTGTTAGAGACTCAATATGTTCTATACTCAAATCCCAATCTCAAAACTCAACTCAAATTAACTGAGCTCAATCTCAATCTCAAATCTGAAAACTCAACTCAATATCTGAAAAATCAATCTCAAGAGAATAAGATAGAATAAAGTTTGCATTTATCAAGAATATGAAACACAACCCAACAATTGCCAACCATGCAAGATCTCATATAACAATGATACTCATGTTCTTTCCACAACCAAATAACTTTTCTCAACCAATCAATCTTTCACAACCAAATACTCTTTCACAACCAAATAGGGCTTCAACAACAATGCTTATCAACAAGGCTTAATCAAACAACACCATTCAACTCAACATCAACCTTGAAGCATTCAACCAATCATCACAAGAAAAGGAAACAAGTAGAAATCCTTTTCCCTCCAAAGATATTTGAACAAAATAGCCACCAACACAATATCACCAAATGCAAAGAATAACTTGCTCAAATCAACTCAATGGAGTAAGCCCAATATCATGAATCAAGTAAAGCAATAACTTGATCAAACAACCTCTATGGAAGCAACTCAACCATCAAAATCAAAACAACCAACCAAGGGTTCCACCAACTCAATGCAAGTAGCTAGACTCACAAATATAAACCCTAGTGCACAAAGCTTCCACTATCTCAAACCAGAAATTATGCATTCACCAAAAACTCTCCTTAAGGATAACAATGCATAAGTAGTCTTCAACAAACTAGAAAATAGGATTTACACCTAGCCAAAGGATACCTAGTAGAATACCTTTTCACTCCAACCTTATTTCAGAAAACATACACCAATCATACTCATAAGAAGAATATGCCCATACCTTATTGGAGTAGAAGATAATTGAACCTTCAAGCTGTCACCACACACAACTCTCAAACTTCCAACCAAGTTAGGGTTAGAATAAAAAGAAATGAGCAATAATATAAACTTCCTTTATTACACTTTTTAGCTCCACTTCTTTAAACACAACCACCATAACATGCCAATAAATCAACAATCACAAACTCACACCTTATACCTCCATTTTTAATTTTAGCATAGCAAAGAATAATCTTAAAAATACATCCAAAGAAATATGCCCTTATTTCTCCTAAGCTTTTATTCAATGCTAATCACAAAAGCCAAAACTCATAAAATTTAATCACACCTTATAAATCGCTGTCCAAGAAACTTTGAATTTCGTGGCATAAAGACGTTTTAATAAAAACGTGTGTTACTCTAGCAAAGCACCCCCGCGAGACTCGAAATGGTGACCTCCGCCAATGCAACGCCCAACAGTAGCCTTCGCTGCCACTAGCCCACACGGGCTACGAAGTTCACAAGTGAACTTCCCTCCACTTCACCCTCAAAAAGACTTTTGAAGACTTTTCAACCGCACGTGCTTCTAAGTCTTCCTTTGATCGCAGGGAATACAGAGCACAAACATCGCAAATTGCATTTAAGGAATTTCTAATTAATTAACCTTCCAACCTTAGGAGTTGGTTTCTCGAGGTCCAGAGGTCAAATTCAATGCAGTGAGACAACAAATCGAAGTAGCAATAATAAATATTTTATTATAACCTTCACCCTTCTTATTACGCATGCAGCACCCTTCAAAAACAACTTACAATTATTTATATAGGGGGAAGGGAGGTAGTGTGGAGATAAGGGAAAGAGAGGATAGGAGGGACGTGAAGCGAGGAAGAAGGAGAGATAAGGGATAAAGGAATCTAAGAGAAAAAATAGGGAGGAAAGGGATGTGAGGGAATAGGGATGGAGGGATAAGGAAAGTTAGAGAGGAAATAGGGAAGCAAGGAGAGAATGACAGAAAGGAAAAAAATAAAAATCATGCCGACAAACACCCTTGCCGAAAAATACATGATGTGTTCATACTTAGGCCAGAAATCAGGATATTTCTGAGCCACTTAGACCTAACCCTTTTCACACTTGCAACATTCTCCCCCTTAACAAATCTTAACCTAGATACTTAGGAATTAGGGGTAATTCCAACACCTTGTCGTCGGCGGAAATAAAGACCATTTCGAAATTAATCAAAAGTCTTTTCAAAAAAAGGTTTTAAAAACCTTAATTAATTAAATAATTAATTAATTAAAACCTTGAAGGGTTTTAAATAATAATTAAATAAATAATACAAAGAACCTCCATTGGTTTTAATAAAAACCTTTTAACTTGGTTTTAATAAAAACCCTATCCAACTTGGTTTTAATAAAAACCGGTTTGGTTTTAATGAAAAACCCTTGCCAATGGAATCTCTCCGGATTCTCTTAAAAATATTCTCTTGGAATATTCCACCTTTGAAGCCAACACATCCTCTTAACATTAATGCCATTTCCTTTTGACATCAATGACAACTCATAGACAAGAAGCTAGGATCTCAAACCCAAAATTGCCAACAATCTCCCCCTTTGTCATTGATGGCAAACCATGCTTCTCAACAACATAGAAACTCAACATAAACAGCTCCCCCTGTCTTGAGGCTCTCCCCCTTACTCAAATATCTCCCCCTTTGTCATCAATGACAAAGTGTCATATTTGGGGCTCAGGACTAAGAATGAGCCTCTTAGCTTAATCCCTCCCCCACCTCCTTTTGAGGTGTTTAATTTCGGGGTGGGAGTAAAACTCCCATTAGGCACTGATCATCATCAGCATCTATAACTTCCTTGCCGAGCCTTCTCTTGAACTCTTTGTCCATATTCCTGTTCCTATCACTATTCTTGTTCTTGTTCTCATCCCTGTTCTTGTCCATGCCTTGATCCTTGGACCTGATCATGCCACTGTTCCTGTTCCTGTATTCTAGAATTTTAGCTCTACACTGTCTGATTTTGTGACCTTCATTGTTGCACTTGAAACACTTGACGATGTTGTTTCTATGAGGTAAACCTGATCTTTGAATCCACCAGTTCTGACCAAACCTATTCTGGCCAAACCTGTTCTGACCAAACCTGTTCTGACCAAACCTATTCTGGCCAAACCTGTTCTGACCAAACTTGTTTGTGTTATTTTCCTTGCAATAAACTGCCTTGTGCCCAAACTGTTGACAAGAGTAGCAATACCCTTGAAAGTAACTAGCACTTCTAAAACTATCATTTACCTCCTTTACTTGAGCCATGCAATGTGAAGCCATGTGACCAAACCTGTGACAAGCAAAACATTTGCCTTGAAACTTTCCTTTAATTGACCTCTTAGGTTTTGAAAACTTCTTCTCATTCTGAATTTTGTTTTCTGTTTCTGTGCATCTATCATTCAAGGACTCCTTTTCTGAAATACTTTCCTCATTAGAACTCTCTTCCTTTTGGAGTCTCTTACTAGACTCTCCAACTTGTTCCTTGTGTGGCTTAACAAAACCAAGGCCTGTTTTATCTGTTGTCTTTCTTTGACCTTTGATGAGTGACTTAACCTTTTTGGAGCTATCTTGAAACTTGTAAAGCTTATCCTTGTACTTTTTAGTTTCCTCTTTCAAAGAAGCCATTTTCTATTCTAACTCACTATACTCAAGAACCTTAGACTCTAACTCATCCTTGAGTTCTTGTGTCTTAGCCATAGAGAAGTCAAGACTTTCTATAATATCATCTCTCTCCATACAACATTCATCTAACTTATCCTTGAGTCTAGCATTCTTCTTTCTTTCCTTTTTCAAAGCACTCAGAGCACTAATAAGTTCACCTTCAAGATCTACTTCACCTTCCTCTATATCTTCCTCTATTTGTTTGCTTTTTGAATTATCAAAGCCTTTTTCAGATTTCTTATCACTAGAGGTGCTACCCTTTTCAAAAAGCATACATGCATCTTCCTTATAGTTTTCTAAAGCATCCTCATACATACTAGAAACCAAATCATTATTTGTGCAATCATCCTCAAGGTGACCAAAATTTCCACATCTAAGACATTTCATGATAATGAATCTATGTTTCGGTTCTTCCTCTTTTTCTGATATGAACAACATCTCATTTTCATTATCATTTGAAGAACTTTCACTATCACTACTAGAACACTTACTTGCTTTGTCTAGGTAGAAACTCCTTTTGTGCTTGTGAGAATACCTCTTTCCTTGATTGTTGTGCTCATATTTGTTTTTCCTGTGATGCTTGTGCTTTTCAGAATCCTTGCTCTTAGAATCCTATTTATCTTCATCACTTTCATTCTTGGGAATAGTACAGTCAGTAGCATAATGACCAAACTTTCCACAATTGAAACATATTATATTTTTCATACTTTTGTGCTTTCTAGAGAACTTGCCTTTCTTGTTGTAATATGCCTCTTCATCACTAGAAGACTCATCACTATCTTGAAGCTATTTACCCTTGGAATTCTTGGTAGCCTTGAAAGCTGCCTCTTTCTTGACATCAATATTCACTTGAGTTCTCAACTCAAATGCTGCAAGTATACTATGGAGCTCATCCTTTTTCAACTTATCCAAATCTTTAGCTTCCTCAATAGTAGAAATATTTTCACTAAATCTATTAGGAAGAGATCTTAAAATCTTATCACAAACATCATTTTCAGCAAGCTCAAGACCTAATTCTTTCATGGAGTTAACAACCTCATCCATACGAAGCATGTAGTCACTAATATTTTCATCATCATTCATCTTGAGTTGTTCAAACATACCTTTGAAGTGTCTCAACTTGGCCTTTATGACATTTGTATCACCTGTATGAACCACCTTCAACTGTTTCCACATTTCACTAGTTGTCTTGCAGTGAATCACTTTGGTGAGATCTACTTTCTGTAAGCCTTTCAAGATTGCATTCATTGCTTTTGAATTGTTGTGATGTAGGAGCCTTTCTTCTTTAGTATTAGGACCATGTTCAAGAATAGTGTACTCATCTTCAATCACTTCCCAAACCTCATTCCCAAGTGCCATTAGATGAACCTTCATCCTTGCACTCCAAAGACCAAAATCTGACCCATCAACAATAGGTGCTGCATTGCCACTTGAATGATCCATTATGTTCTTTACTAGCTTTTCCTTCAAGCTGTTAAACTTTTCGAAGGCACCTGCTCTGATACTAATTGAAGAACACAAGCTTATACTGAGAGGGGGGGTGAACAGTATAAGACCTCTATTTACTTTTTCCTTTATACTTCAAAACAATAAAGCAATATACCTAAAGCAATATCAAAGCAATGCACAATATCATCCACAAAGTGACACCAATTTTAACGTGGTTCACCCAGAATGGCTGGGCTACATCTACAAAACTTTTCTCTAAAAGTTATCTCAAAGTTCTTTGGGAATCCTTCCCAATTACAATTTTTATGAGCCTCAGCCCAAAGGAGATACCTTCCCCCAATCATAATTTATGAGCCTCTACTCAAAGGAGATACCTTTCCCTCTGCTCTGGAAATGATCCCTCAGAAGATCAACTACCTCTACCTCTTGCCAACACGTGGAACTCCTTTCCATCGAAGACCTCCTATCCTCAATGCTTAGCCTAAGAGACCTCTACCTTCTATGATCACATCCACAATAGATCAACAACCTGTACCAAACATAGTCAGTCGGTCTAGTACAAGTCTTCCTCTGTCTGTCAGATCTGTCCAACTATTGAACAAATCAATCCTCTGCATACAAGCCTTCTCAAAGACTTGCCAAATTTGTCCTCAGGTTCTTCTCATAAAATTAGTACACCTCTATCCTCAAGTTCTCTGATAGAACTAACAAACTCAGCTCACAAGTCCTCTGCTAGGACCTGTCCAAATCTGCTCACAAGTCCCCATCGAAACCTGTCCAAAATTGCTCACAAGTCCCCACCGAAACCTGTCCAAAACTGCTCACAAGTCCCCACCGGAACCTGTCCAAAAACTGCTCACAAGTCCCCATCGGAACCTGTCCAAAAACTACTCATAAGTCCCCACTGGAACCTGTCCAAAAACTACTCACAAGTCCCCACTGGAACCTGTCCAAAACGCTTTCACAAAGTCCCCACCTGGAAACTCGTCCAAAAACTCAGCAAGCTCACCAAGAAAAACTTTCTTAGTAGGAAATCACAAAGTGAATTGTTAGAGACCCAATGTGATTTTTCAAACTCATAGAAGCATAAAGAGAATTGTTAGAGACTCAATATGTTCTATAATAAAATCCCAATCTCAAAACTCAACTCAAATCAACTCAGCTCAATCTCAATCTCAAATCTAAAAACTCAACTCAATATCTGAAAACTCAATCTCAGAAGAATAAGATAGAATGAAGTTTGCATTTATCAAGAACATGAAACACAACCCAACAATTGCCAACCATGCAAGATCTCATATAACAATGATACTCATGTTCTTTCCACAACCAAATAACTTTTCTCAACCAATCAATCTTTCACAACCAAATAGGGCTTCAACAACAATGCTTATCAACAAGGCTTAATCAAACAACACCATTCAACTCAACATCAACCTTGAAGCATTCAACCAATCATCACAAGAAAAGGAAACAAGTAGAAATCCTTTTCCCTCCAAAGATATTTGAACAAAATAGCCACCAACACAATATCACCAAATGCAAAGAATAACTTGCTCAAATCAACTCAATGGAGTAAGCCCAATATCATGAATCAAGTAAAGCAATAACTTGATCAAACAACCTCTATGGAACCAACTCAACCATCAAACTCAAAATAGCCAACCAAGGGTTCCACCAACTCAATGCAAGTAGCTAGACTCACAAATATAAACCCTAGTGCACAAAGCTTCCACTATCTCAAACCAAAAATTATGCATTCACCAAAAACTCTCCTTAAGGATAACAATCCATAAGTAGTCTTCAACAAACCAGAAAATAGGATTTACACCTAGCCAAAGGATACCTAGTAGAATACCTTTTCACTCCAACATTATTTCAGAAAACATACACCAATCATACTCATAAGAAGAATGTGCCCATACCTTATTGGAGTAGAAGATAATTGAACCTTCAAGCTATCACCACACACAACTCTCAAACTTCCAACCAAGTTAGGGTTAGAATAAAAATAAATGAGCAATAATATAAACTTCCTTTATTACACCTTTTAGCTCCACTTCTTTAAACACAACCACCATAACATGCCAATAAATCAACAATCACAAACTCACACCTTATACCTCCATTTTTAATTTTAGCATAGCAAAGAATAATCTTAAAAATACATCCAAAGAAATATGCCCTTATTTCTCCTAAGTTTTTATTCAATGCTAATCACAAAAGCCAAAACTCATAAAATTTAATCACACCTTATAAATCGCTGTCCAAGAAACTCCAAATTTCATGGCATAAAGACGTTTTAATAAAAACATGTGTTACTCTAGCAAAGCACCCCCACGAGACTCAAAACGGTGACCTCCGCCAATGCAACGCCCAACAGTAGCCTTCGCTGCCACTAGCCCACGCGGGCTACGAAGTTCACAAGTGAACTTCCCTCCACTTCACCCTCGAAAAAACTCCCGAAGACTTTTCAACCGCACGTGCTTCTAAGTCTTCCTTCGATCGCAGTGAATACAGAGCACAAACACCGCAAATTGCATTCGAGGAATTTCTAATTAATTAACCTTCCAACCTTAGGAGTTGGAGAATAAATAGTCTCTTCGAAGACACTTTGACGTCGGCGGAAATAAAGACCATTTCGAAATTAATCAAAAGTCTTTTCAAAAAAGGGTTTAAAAACCCTTAATTAATTAAATAATTAATTAATTAAAACCTTGAAGGGTTTTAAATAATAATTAAATAAATAATACAGAGAACCTCCATTGGTTTTAATAAAAACCTTTTAACCTGGTTTTAATAAAAACCCTATCCAACTTGGTTTTAATAAAAACCGATTTGGTTTTAATGAAAAACCCTTGCCAATGGAATCTCTCCGAATTCTCTTAAAAATATTCTCTTGGAATATTCCACCTTTGAAGCCAACACATCCTCTTAACATTAATTCCATTTCCTTTTGACATCAATGACAACTCATAGACGAGAATCTAGGATCTCAAACCCAAAATTGCCAACAAAAGATCACTTTAATTTTACATATCTAAATAGGAACAACATCTTGACACATAAATTAATCCTACCCTAGGCTAGCCCCTTTGGCAAAGAGGTGGATGAACCCTCTAATTGCTCTTGTGATTTTAATCATTTGTAGGTAGGGGGTTTTGAGTGGTGTACTCCACTCTCTTTAGGTGAAATTTGCATCTTTGTGTTGGATTCTGATTTAGATTAGTGAAGTTAGTAATATTTAATATTGTTTACACATCATAGAGAATGATAAATCTAATAAAATAAATCACACACACTTGCATGATTCACATTTTAAATAGTAGTGGTTGGATTTCTTCACCAACCATTGGTTGAGATTTGGTGACGGTGGCCGTAATTTCCATCCACCAATATCCGCCCTAGAAACCATAGGACTACCCCCGAGAAAACTTGTTGGAGGTCATTACCAACAAGAATCTCGTTGCCCTGGCCAGCCTTAGTTTTTACCTTTGTTTTTCATTAAACAAGATTAAGTTACATCAAACCACACAAGCCAACAATTCTAAAAGGAACTTCACATTAATGAAAGAAAATAATTAATGAACAAGGTAAGCCACACATGGTAAAACCTAAGATTGGTTGTTTTATTTCCTTTAAATTTTGGAAAAGTTGTTAATTTGTGTGATTTAGATAATCTTTGAATCTTTGGTTCAACTACTTTATGGTGCTAACACTTGTTATTTTGTTGCAGCGACATCCTGTTGAGATGCGCCTTCTTCGGGCTAATCCAGGAATTGCTTGTATTACTTAAATGTTGATGCAATAGTAATATGTTGTTCGATCTCTGACATGGTATCAGAGCTGAAAGCATGATCTCCTCCGCCACTCTCATTTCTTTGAAATGATCTTGTAGTAGGCGAGGTGGAGCTCTCAAACATTTTTTTCTCGACGGTTATGCAGACAATAAAATTGCAGCCAAGTTTTTCTACAGTTCTCTTGAAACGACGGGTCGTGGGTTCAACGAGAAGAGGAGAACGAAGATTTAATTTTTTTTTTTAAGTTTACGCTGCAGATCATTTTTTTTGCAGTAAAGAATCAAAAATCATTGGTTTGGTGACTCTATGCTCGAGCTCTGTGATAGAACTCCCTGTGTTCCGTGTGAGCTCCGTGCTCGAGCTCCGTGATAGAACCGAGCTCCGTGATAGACTTGAGCTCTGTGATAGGGTCTAAATAAAAAAAATTAAAGAAAATTTTTATTTGCCCTATCGCCACCAGTGAGCCACCCTGCCACCACCATCACGCCACCCTCGTGCCACCCCGTTGCCCCTTGTGCTCAGCCTGAGCCTCGCACCCGAGCTCCGCTCGAGCTCCGCCTAGGGCGGCTGTGCAGTGTCCGGGCGTCGTTCTCATGCCTTAAGTAGGAGGGCATCGGGCTATAGACCCAGATCAGCCCACGGGATCACTGGCTAGTGAGCCATGTGGTAGGGTTCTGGGAACCCTCAGGTCACGGGTTCGAGTCCCGTCGACCATGCCCCCCCTTTGCAAGGTAAAAAAATCAATTTTTTAAAAGTTTTTTTTTTCATTATTTTTTTATCTTAGTTAAAAATTAATAAAATTATTTTTTTTACATAGTTAAAGGTTATTTTTTTAACTAAAGGGTAATCTTTATTTTACTATGTTAATTAAAGTAAATATATTTTTTTAACTTTGATTATAAAAGAATTTTGAAATTGCTTTTTACATGAGATTTTTTAAGGGGGGGGAATGGAAGTGATTTTTTTTTCTCTCAAAATTTGAAGGGAAAGCATTTTTACTTGGCACAACTTGTAATAGGTGCATTTTCGGTGGTGACCGACACCTAGGGTTAATTTTTTATGCTTTAATGTTGTATGGATGCTCTCATTTTTCAGCATTTACTTCTAAAAGCATAAAGCATAAACATACAAAATAAACCCATTTTTTTTTGCAAAGTCACATTCAGCAGAGAGATACAGAAAGTGCCAGTTTTCTTGTACTATTGTTTCACTCCATTCACTACCCCAATCACTCTCGTGTTTAGGCTTAAATCCAGATGAACGTTCGGATATCCAAAGTGTTTAGGGGAAGTTATGCCCCATGCATGCGGATTGAAGACTTTCTAAGGTCGGTGCCATCAACGAGGTGATTCCCTTTCAGTACCGCCTAAGTACCACGTATCGTATAATCATTAAAATTACCTATAGTCTCCCTCACGTAAGGGCGGGTAATTTTTTTGGTTTTTCAAAATACCTATAGTCTCCCTCACGTAAGGGCAGGTATTTTGTATGGTATAACGGCCTGGCATTAAGGTATATCAAAGGGGCGACCATTTTGGTGTTATAAGGAACCTTCATAATGTCTACAAAACTAATGACTGATTCTCATCAGTTGTTAAAAGGTCCAAACTATACACCATGGAAAAACAAAATGAAGGCAATCCTAGAGATGGATGATCTTTGGGATGTTGTTTCTGGAGCAACAATAAGACCTTCATCTGTAACTAGAGCCACAACTCTCACTATCGATCAGAAATATTTTGATAAGACAGATAAAAAGGCAAAGGTGCTCATTTTGCTTGCTGTCTCTGATGAAGTTCAACCCCATATTGTTGATTGTCAAAATAGTAAAGAGGCATGGGATGCCCTTAACACTATTTATGAAGGAAAGAATGATTCCACCATTCTATTTCTTCAATCTCAATTACACAATCTAAGCATGAAACAGGGAGAAACCGTTGAACTCTTTCTATGCAAAGTATCTGAGTTGAAAGGAAAGTTGAATTCTTTGGCAGCACCAGTTGATGATAAGCTCCTTACCTCAGTGGTATTGAGAGCATTACCTAATTCTTTTCAAGTATTGATCACCTCACTTCAGGTATCACAAAGGAAAGTTACCTTTGTTGAGTTGGTAAATTTGCTACAAGAAGAGGAAGCACGCCAACTACAACGAGATGATTCTTCTAACACTGCCCTATATACCAACAGGAAGGGGCAAAATAAGAAGAAGGGTAATTTTCAGAAGGGAGGTAGTTCTCAAAAGGATTCAAAAGGGAAACAAACTCAACCTCAATAGAAAAAGAGATATTGCAAGATCTGTGACAAAGAAGGTCATGATACAAATAGATGTTGGCATAAAAATAAACAATCAAAACAAAAAGGCTAGAACAAACCACAAAAGAACAAACAACAACAAGTGAATGTTGTTGTTGAAGAATCTGACATGGATTCTGAGAGAGCACACAAAGTGCTCATGACTACCATAGTATCCAAACAGATGGATCCTATTTGGTATGTCGATTCTGGAGCCAGTAAGCACATGACTAGTGACAAATCATGGTTTGAGTCTTTTGAGGCCAAAGAGGGCAAACCGGTCACTATTGCCGATGATAAAACCTACAAGGTTCAGGGAGAAGGAACAATTTATGTTACTCTTCCTGATGGCAAGTGCCAGATTGAGAAGGTTCTCTATGTTCCAGGATTGGCGAACAACTTGTTGTCAGTCACACAAATTCTGGACAAAAATATGATTGTTAACTTTAGTGTTGAGGGGGGCAAGAAGTGTTGTTCTATCACCAGGAGGGGTAAGAACATTGCAACCGCTTCATATAAGCATGGCTTATTTGCCCTAGATACTATCTCTTCTCCAGATGTAGCCATGATTGTCTCTACAAAGGAGGCAACTTCCCTATGGCACAAGAGATATGGACATATGAGTTCTGGTTACTTACTTGAGTTAAGTAAGTATGAAATGGTAAAGGGTCTTCCTTCCCTTTCTACCACATTGCCAGTTTGCTCTGACTGCTTGGCAGGAAAGCAACATAGAGTACCTTTTGAAAGGAGCTCTACAAGAGCAAAGAAACCTCTAGAGTTGGTTCACACCGATCTGTGTGGTCCTTTGACACCCAATAGTTGTGGGGGCAAGAGGTATTTTTAGTTATTCGTGGATGATTACTCATGAAATATGTGGGTATTCTTTCTTCAACTAAAATCTGAAGCATTTGGCTTCTTTCAACAATTCAAGAAATCTGTTGAAAAGGAGTCAGGGACTTCTATCAAGACCCTCCACTCAGATCGAGGGGGGGAGTTCACCTCTAAATAATTCTCTAAGTTCTTGAAAGAAAATGGGATCACACGACAGTTGACTACTGCTTATACTCCTCAGCAAAATGGAGTTGCTGAAAGGAGGAACCGTTCCATCATGGAAATGGTTCGTTGCATGCTCACAGGAGCTAGAATTGGGCAACAATATTGGGCAGAAGCAGTCACCACATCAGTATATCTATTGAATAGGGCACCAACTAAGGCCCTACAAGGAATGACTCCACAGGAAGCATGGAGTGGCAGAAAACCCTCCATCTCTCATCTACGCATTTTTGGTTGTAAAGCATTCATGCATATACCAAAAGAAAAGATGAAGAAACTAGATGAGAAAACATTGAAGTGCATTCTTCTTGGGTATGATGAACACTCTAAGGGTTATCGATTGATTGATCCCTTAACCAAGAAGATACACATTAGTAGAGATGTAGTTTTTGATGAGGCTTTCACATCAGATGTATACCTAGACCTTGTGGAAACTAAGGTTGAGAAATCTCCTTCATCAAAAGTTGGAGGTCCTTCTTCATCTTCTTCAACACCTCAGAAGAAGAATCCAAAGTGGTATACAAATACAATCAGAGATTCTAAGCTATCCACTCCACCAGATTTGACATTGGATAGGCCTCGTACTCGCAGCATGGCTCGACAGGAGAAAGCTACAATAGAGAATACTGGGGTTGATGATCTATGTCAATATTTTGAGGAACTTTCTATAGATCCAGAGAGAGATACAAAAGATATGGATATTGATGATGACAGGGTGTTTATGTCCTCAATAGATGTTCTTGAACCTGCATCAGTGCAATATGCTCTTGGTGAGCCTCAGTGGAAGGCCGCTATGGATGCAGAGTATAAGTCTCTGATGAAAAACAAAACTTGGAAGCTTGTCGATCTGCCATACGAAAAGAAGCCCATAGGCTGCAAATGGGTGTATAAAGTTAAGTATAAGGTAGATGGGACAATAGATAAGCATAAAGCCTGACTTGTTGCAAAGGGCTATGCTCAAAGAGAAGGCATTGACTACGAGGAAAATTTTGCACCTATTGCTCGGATGACAACCATTCGAGTTCTTTGTGCTATGGCAACACAGTATGGGTGGAAAGTGCACCAAATGGATGTCAAGAGTGCTTTTCTAAATGGTGATCTCCAAGAGGAAGTCTACATGACTCAACCGAAAGGATTTGAAGTGGAAGGCCAACAACAAAAAGTTTGCAAATTGGTCAAATCCTTATATGGTTTGAAATAGGCCCCTCGGGCTTGGTACATAAAAATGGATAATCACCTACTACAGCATGGATTTAAGAGATGTCCATCAGATGCAAACCTCTATTTCAAGAAGCAAGGCTCTGAAATAGTGTTGCTTGTACTCTATGTTGATGATCTACTCATAACAGGGAGTTCATAAACAATGATCTCTACTGTCAAAAAGGATTTGAGCAAATATTTTGAAATGATAGATCTCGGACTTCTCCATTACTATCTTGGTCTAGAAGTGAACCAGAAGGAGCACTACATCAAAGTGTCTCAGAAAAAATATGCCAAGACACTACTAGAAAAATATCGCATGACTGACTGCAAGCCGATGGCAACACCAATGGAAATAGGTCTTCAATTATCGTGATATGACAAATCACCTCAGGTAGATGCTACTCTCTATCGTCAGTTGATTGGGAGTCTCATATATCTGACCAACACTAGGCCATATATCGTATTTGCTATCAACTATCTTTCGAGGTTCATGCAGGAACCTAAGACTACACACTAGAAAGTAGCAAAGCGAGTTCTTCACTATGTCCGTGGCACAATGGAATATGGCCTAGAATACAAGAGGAACAACAAATTCTTCTTACAGGGATACATGGACTCTGACTATGCCGGATCATATGATGATCGTAAATCAACTTTAGGATATTTGTTTCATCTTGGATCTGGTCCTGTCTCTTGGCACAACAAGAAGCAATAGGTGGTTGCTATCTCATCAATAGAGGCAGAATATCGCGCCGCACGTGAAGTTGTGTGTGAAGTGATATGGTTGCATCGCATCTTGACAAGTATGGGTCTTCCATAAAAATATCCAATACACTTGTTCTACGACAACATGGGTGTTTTGAATCTTGTTAAGAATCCAGTACATCATGAGAAAACCAAGCACATTGATACACAATGCCACTTTATTCGAGACGAAGTACCAAAACACCGAATTCAGCTTCAGTACATCTCCACCAATGCTCAAGTTGCAGACATATTCACTAAGGCACTTGCACGTGTCAAATTTGAATTGTTTCGTAATTCTCTATGTATTTCAAAATAATGGGGGGATGTTAGCATAGCTAGAAGTTATTCAATTACCCAAATAATGTAATAAGGGGGGATGTTAGCGATATATTACATTATAGGTGTATTTAGTTAGTTGTTAATTATTATTAGCAACTTGTTATTTTGTTGCAGCGGCATCCTGTTGAGATGCGCCTTCTTCGGGCTAATCCAGGAATTGCTTGTATTACTTAAATGTTGATGCAATAGTAATATGTTGTTCGATCTCTGACAAACACAATAACAAAAGAAATAATAAACCAAAGTAGTTTAATGGAAAATAGTTCCCATGAGCCCGCTACTTTGGTAGCCCCATCCAATATGGTTCAGACTACTTTGTCTGGATCATCCCATCCACCCCACTCTCAAGTAGAGACACATTCACACAATGTGGAGATAGCCACCACCTACATAGACATGGATAGAGTGCAGGCCCTTTACAAGGCTTCTAACTATGTCTTAGAGCCCCTTAGCCAAGAGGGTTTTGAAGAATCTGAATTGGCTACCACCTACCTTGCCCAAGGATATCCTAATTCGAGTTATGAATATGGTATACCTTCCTCCATGAGCCAACCACCACAAAGCCCAAGTGTTCCAAACACTTATCTCACATCCACCTATACCAACCCCTTGTATGAGGAGTATGTCAATGCTGCCTCACAAGTCCCTAGCCTCCAAGTTGTAACATCAAACACAACTTGCACCATACCCATGTCCTCTCATCCATTATCATCCACACCTCCATCATCCCACTTAGCCAACATGACCATATCATCCACACCTCCATCATCTCACTTAGCCAACATGACCATGTCATCCACACCTCCATCATCTCACTTAGCCAACATGACCATGACTAATCATCCATCATCATCAAATCATCCATCATCTCATCCAACCACAACCCCATCATTTGACACATGGTCAAATAAGGAACTTACGGATACATTAGGGCTCATCAACAAATTGCTTTCACAATGAACAAAAGGAAAATAGTCAGCTTACATAGACCCTATGACCCAAGGAGTTCCAAATCAACCTCCGCTCACCAATCAAAATTCAGCATGGGTCCCTCAATATTCCATAGTGTCCATCCCCAATCCACCACCACTCCACACATCCACCATACCAATCAACATCGCCACTAACCAACAACACAATCCATTTCTCCATCATCATCTTCATCAATCATCACCATATTTCAACCATCAATATTCTCCACATACCCAACCCAATCCATTCCACAACACCATGTTGGTCACACCCCAACATCTACCATCCAGCCCATCAACCAACCATCACATAATCCAAGGTCCTCATATTCCAGCAGAAGATCTTAGATTCCAGGCAATGCAAAAGCAAATCGATCAGTTGATGCAAAACTCACTAGGGATAATGAGCCAAAAGCTCACATTAAGCCAACTGATCCATCAACCAATCCATCCATCGGTACCATCACCGCCATATCCGATAGATTTTACGATACCAAAATTTGACAAGTTTAGGGGAACCGAGGATCCTAAGGAGCATGTGAGTTCATTTGTCCACGTATGTTTTTGGATTAGCGATGATAATGCTCTTATGCTCTGAATATTTCCTCAAACATTAGGGGGAGATGCCATTGAATGGTACAATCAATTGCCCACACATAGTATTTATACTTTTGATCAATTGATAGATCTATTCTTGGAATGCTTCACCCTTAATATTAAAAAGAAGGTGTCCTTATCGGATATATATTATTTGAAACAATGGGATGAGGAACCTATCTATGATTTTGGAAACCGTTGGAGGGCAGTTATAACAAAGTTGCCATTCTCCCTCCCAATGGAAGAAATTATCAAACTTTTTACCAAGAGTTGCTTAAAACCCATCTCTTGGATGCTTCAGCTCAATACTTATAGAACATTTGAGGAGGCTTTAGCACAAGCTAGTGTCATTGAGGAGATAAAAATCCAAGAGGGTGTCATTAAGCCTAAGAAGAAAGAATGGCAAAATAGGGGCCAATACCAAAATAATCAATCTGGCCAAACCAAATCCACACAAGCCTCAATGGCTAACACAACTAATCAAGTCAATCAAGTGGTCATGAGCCAACCCGTAATGGCTCAAAAACTAGTGCAAAAATAAATTTCCTATCATGCGGTCCCATCAGTAACCCAAGCACCAACGATACAAAACACAGTGCCAACTATGGAACAACCTACCCGCCGCCAATTCAATCGACCCCAATGTCAATACACTCCCTTAGCGGAATCATATTCATCCATATTTCGAAGGTTGTATGAGACCAAAAAATTAGCCTTATCGGACATTAGGCCCGATGATCCCACCAAAAGACCTAAAAGTTATAGAGAGCACTTGTTTTGCCCATACCATCGGCAAAATGGGCATGATATCAATTCCTGCCATGTGTTCAAAAACATAGTGCAAGACCTCATAGACTTAGGGGCCATTAACGTGGATAACCCCTTAGCTCCACAAAATCAAAATTTGGGCATATATCAGACACCTCTACCTAACCATGGGGAGGTCCAACATAATATAGGAGGTAACAATCAACAACCACCTCCTAATCAAGTAAATCATGTCCAACAATACCAAAAATTTGTAGGAGCAGTCCATGTGGTCACTAGAGGGCAAAGGCAAAATCAAAAAAATGCTCAACAACCTTCAAACCCACCGCCCATACAAACATCACCAAATCCATCTCCGCCAATCAATCTATCCAACCCATCTAATCCACCCATCCTTCATCCAATAAGGCCAGTGGTAACCTTAACCAACCGGTTAACCACTAGTTTGAAAATGGCATCAACCAAGCTTTCTGTGTATGAGCTTATCCAACAATCCCCTAGGCATAGAGAAGCTTTAATGGAAATACTCAAGTCAATTGAGTTAGAATCCCAAGACTCTAATGCCTTCAACAACTTTGTAGGGAGTGTTAGAACGTGCATGGAGCCATCAATTACCTTCTATGACTTTGAGGTAAAATCAATGAGTTCAGAATCAGTAGACCCTCCATTGCACATAATGGCATTAATAGACAGAAATCCATTCAAAAGAGTATTAATTGATATCGGCTCATCAATCAATATCATTACTACCGCTGCCCTTATCCACCTCAAATTACCTCCATCCCACATTTCCAAATCATCATTCACCCTCAAAGCATTTAACGATGCTTTGTGTACCATAGTTGGCACTATTGTTTTACCTATAGAAGTAGGGGCCAGAACATTGCACACCATGTTTCACATCTTGGAAGGAGCCATGGCATATAATATACTCCTTGGTAGACCTTGGATGAGGGAAATGAAATGTGTTCCTTCAATTCTCCACCAATGCTTGAAATATGTTCATGATGGACAAGTCCATTGCATCCCCGCGGATGTTGAACCTTTTAAGTATTGTAATTTCATTTCAAATCCTTATGAATCCATGTTACCTTCCACCCATATATTCTTGGCACCATCATCAAATCCACCCACATCATCTTTTAATCCGCCTTCTTCTAATCCATCTCCATCTTCTTCTAAGGCTCCCATCATAGAGGAACTACCCATCACATCACCTCCTCAAACATCCATTTCTTCTTGTACATGTGGTCATAGTAAGTCTACTGTTAGCACATCATACATCACATCTACCCCTTCTTCAACAACCACTTCTTCTATTTCATCATTATCCCATCCTCCATCTTCTAATTCCACACCGTCATCCAATCCCACTCCATCAGCCGATGTGTCACAAGTCAAACTCTCAGATTGTGATATATTTAACTCGCCACCATCCACAACCAATCCAGAGCCACCTGAGCCTTCACCATCCACCTCATCAACCCAAGTCAAAGTCCACATCACTAATTCGAGCATTGGTGAGTACGTGGTCCAAGACATCACCATTACACCCCTAGCCATTCCCACAACTAAGGATTTTGGACGTCCCCGAGACCGTTCTTTATCCATAGGTGCTATTTACGACATGAGTGCCACTCCAAATAACATTAAATTTGTTTATGGAGGGTTGGATTGCTCAACTGGGGCAAACCCACCCAAAGAACCACATGAGCCTAGGCATGCCAACATACCTAACATAGAGGAGTTTCCAGCTCAATACTTTAATATGTTCCATTGGCAAGGTCAAGGTCTAGGTTCCCATGAGCAAGGGATGCATGATATCTTAGAGGTCCCATATAGAGGTGCCCATGATCATTCTGGTTTAGGCTATACCCCATTGTCTTCCACCACTTCTCTTGAGCAAGCCTTTAAAAATCTTACACTCAATGATGAAGATCACCCCATCCACCCACTACCCTCAACATCTTCTCTTGAACAAGCCCTTCAAGAACTTTGCATGGATGAAGTAAACAAAGATGATCCCATCAACTTCTCCTATCCTATCTTTGATTTTGATGATGAAAGTTATGAAGAATTTGAGGTCATGTCAAATGCTTCTGATGATTCTAAAGAGGAGTCACAACCCATTGTCCCCATCACCCAATAGGAAGAGTTTTACCTTCGAATGTTCCCCATCCATCATCCCATATTCTGCTTGCTTCTTCCACAAGAATAAGATGATCCACCTGGTAATATTCCTTGAGCCACCCATATAAGCCAAGAATTGTAACATATGTACATATTTCAAAAAAAAAAATAAAAGAAACATATACAATTAATGTTCTTATTTAAAGGAATTTAGAGGAGAAAAAAAAAAAAAAATCATTCACATAGGCATTCCCACATTGCATACATTCCATTTGCATTTAGGCATTTGACATGCATTTTTTATTTTTGCATTCATGCATTGTTGCATTCGCATACATTAAATCATACATATTCCATTGCACTATACAACTTCCATTTGCATATCACCACTCCATTGCATTAGGCATATACATTTGCATCCATCCCATCCTATGTTCAAAGATCTGGCATAGTAATGATGATATGGCCATAAACAAAAAGTCAAGTTATAAAATTGGGGGTACCTAGTTTGAAACAATCATGCAACTTTGGAAAAATACATAAGCAAACAATACCATATGACAAAATCACAAAGCTCAGGTTTTCAGTCACTCAGCCATTTCTAGTGTAACAAGCAACCTCCAAATGGATGTCTGATTTTCTTTAGGACCAAAACACACTTTACATACTAATAAAGTCTTGAGCATTGCCGATTGATTTCGAATACAATCCTGAACCAACCACATTTCTCACATCTTAAGAACATTATGAGATAGGGGGGCTAGTACCATCCTTGGGTAGTACCTCGAGGTGAAAATGGAGATATCCCTCGCTTGTCCCATCATGCAACATAGTCCAAAGCAAAAATAGTGGTTTTCACCACTACCAAAATTCCTCCAAACATAAACATAAAAACATAGAGTAGTAAGGATAGGGTCAAAATTCTCATCACACTTCGGTTGAGAATCCAATTCCCCAAAGCTCTATACAAAATCAACAAATCAAATTCCAAACACCCTTGATCCCTAAAGTTATAAGGATCATACTACATGTCCCTAACAAGGATGGGTAGTCATCCCCAAGGCCTAAAAGATCAATCCCATTGGACTATGGAGTGAATCTCCATCGAGGCTATAGACGCTTGACTGGCAGTGGAGTAAGCTCATGCGAGGCGACATGTCTCTCCTCCAAAAATGGAGACCTCTGAACGCACATAAGGACAGGCTAGTCTCAGGTCATCTCCATAATAGGTCATGCCTAACTTACTCATAATGGGTTAATGAATCTCACATGCACACACATTGGTGCTTGATTGGATAGGGTCATTGTCATACTCAAGACTTGGTAATTGAACCTCACTCGCACACACATTTGGTCCTAAAGAAAGTTAGACAACCTTAGTGAGTTTGGTTGATGACACTAGTATGTTTGAGTCTTTGAAAACCTTTCAGTCTTTCATATCAACATCCATATCTTCTTCCATATCAACATCCATATCTTCTTCCATATCAACATCCATATCTTCTTCCATGTCTTCATTAAAAGTCAAGTGGCACAAACGCCAACAAATTTGGTACCCCCGATTGCCAAACAATGGACAACAAAAATGGCCAATAAATTTTTTGAACTATAAAAAGATCATTCGAACACTATGCATTCCTTTCATATAGTTCACATTCATTATACATTTACTAGAATTAATCATCCATAACACATGTAATTTAGCTTGCATTAATCATCCATATAAACATTATGCATACACATCATGATTAGCCTACATTAAGCATACATAAAACATTCAACACAAATTGCATAAAACATAAAAGCATTCACACAAAAGATAACACAAATATATAAAATGCCATGTATATATATATAAATCGCATATACAATGAATGCCAAAGAGGCTACAAGGGAGCACCAAGGCTCATATATACAAAATAGTGCATCTAAGCACTAAGCTAATGTCCATGAGAGGACCCATGAGACCTAGTAGGAGCCCTCGACCTAGTACTCTGCCTAGACTCAATATGCCTAGATGGCTCAACCATAGAAGAAGAAGGAGGATCCGAAAATGTAATATGGTTTTGCATACACACATCCTCCAAGGAATGTGCATATGCCTCACTAGCCCGAAGATGTCGTAAGTCCATCTGATGCCGACGCTCCTTCGCCAACATCTCTGCCTGAAGCCGTGTGATCGTAGCCTGATCACTAGCCACAGCTGTCGCCCGCTCCACCTCCAGTCAGAGCTATAGTAGCCTGTGACTCCCTATGAGTCTCGAGCATAACCTCACGCTCCTCATGAAGCTGCTCCAACTCCACCCACAACCTAGCCACCTTAGAGATCTCATCCATCCCCTCATCATCATCCTCCCTCTCCTCCTCGGCCAACCCCATATCCGGAGCCTATTGAGCCGATCCCCTTGATCATCTCTAACCCATCAATCGTTGAGCCCTCATCCTCTTCGGAGTCACCCTCGACCCCATAGCTATCACCTCATCACCCGCCATATTTGGTACCCATACTGGTTGGGCACCAAACCACTCCACATACTTTGGAGTCACCCCGACATCATCTACATCGGGGATCTCCATCTCCTCATCATCCTCAATCACCACTCGCCATGGCTCCACACATGGCAACATCCCCTCATCTCGTCGGTGTCGATACAACACCGGCTCATCTGGCACACCCTGAGGCAAGCCGAATTGCCTCAACACCCACGAGTACTGGAAGTACTCCACCTCCTCATCCCTCCACCCAACCAACCACCAAGCCTGCCTCACCCGACGTAGCTGCTCCCTATCACCATCCCATCGGGCTCCTCACCATGGCCTCCATACCACATCAGATCACATCAACCCCGACCACATATCCCGGTACCACTGACCAGTGTGCACCTCCCGACTCGGCTGAACCTCCTCCACCATTGCCCAATGCCTAGCATAAGGCTCCCCCATCTGCCATGACTCACATGGCAACCCCTCGAGCCGAGCTACCGCAAAGTGCTCCCATGCCCAACACTGAAGGAGGAAGCTACACCCAATCCCCTTCCTCTCCCTCTGAATCACCTCATACAACTCTCGATACAACTGCATCAATAAGGCAAGCGCCCATGCATACTCCTGGGGATCCCTCAGCAGATCACCCACCAACCCCAATAGGTTCCATGGGAACCTACAACCAGTGCTATTGGGTAACACTATGTTCGCTAACACGAACATGATCAAGGCTAGGAGCGCATCCAACTCCTTCGCCTTGTACATGCTCAAATAGCATATACCCCCATCTCCCATCCGGGCCTCCCACCATCGATCCCCGAACATCCTCTCCATATCGGCCTTCTTGTCCCGACCAACCACCACCTTTTCCCCTTCTACCTATACCTTGAGAATGTGGTATACATCCTCAAGTGTAATGGTAGCCTCCCTAGTCGACAGCTGGAATGTCCCCCTATTTGGGTCCCATATCTCTATCAAATCCGAGAGATACCCCTCATTGGCCCTCACCACATCTAGCCTCACCATGCCCTCCAGGCCCACCTTCCCCAAAAACTCCCAGTCATCAGCCGTCAGCTTCTTCCTCATCCCAAGAATAAGAGGAGAAAACCAATGTCGAGGCTCTATGTCCCTCAACTACAACAACAAACAATTTCATTAATACCATTGAAAAATATATATATATTATAAAAACAAAAAAATGCACAAGAGATAAAGTGTTTTTAAATATTATCGGGGCAAATGGTGCCTCAGCTCTGCCAACCGCATTCAATCCCTCCGTCACCATAGCTTTCGCGCAGTTTCTGACTTGCCTCACTAAGCTCTCACACCCACTCCACTCCTCAGACGTAACTTCTCAAAGTCCAAAATGCACAAGTGAGCCTCATGATTCACTTAGAAAGCTATTTATAGCTTTCCTTAGTGCATTCAGGTGCAGGTCTATGCCTGCAAATTTTCAGGCTCGCTTGGGCACTGCTGGCACACCCAAGCACACCTATGCACCCGTGGGACACCACAGGTGCAGCCGTGCGCTTGGCGACAAAATGGCACAAAGAAAAAATCAATAAAAATAGTAGCATACCTCCTCCAAATTTCACCAAATTTCATCCACACATCATGCACATCATAAAATCAGGTTTTGTGAAAACAAAAATCGTTTTGCGTGCATAATTTTCAAGAACAAATCAAATATTCAAAATCCACAAATCAAGGCACAAAAGGCAGCAAAACAATCCAAATTTTCACAAAACTCACATCTGATCATTCTACATCATATTCTGCATCATCTCACACAATTTTGCAAAAATTGGAGTTCATTCGATCAATAAATCGCTCAGTTATGTGCAAAATGAACAACTCAAAGAAGCACAAGCTGCAAATCATACATCAACTAACCCCACATTTTGTGAAAGCGTAACCACCATCCATCAAGCATTCTTCCATCAACATATTTCATTTTCATCAATCATCTCATCCACAATATGTCCAGTATTCAAGCGAACCTCGTATCTAGTAGGTTATTCTATAAACTTGGCGATTGCAATGATATCAATCCATGCAAATTCGGTAAGATGAATAATCTACAATAAGGACACTTGACCATGATCAAATTCAATTATCTCATCATCAAAGATCACAATCATATTTGGCACCTCAAATTTGGAATACAACCTTGCCAAGAACAATTTGCTAAAAGGAAGTCATTGATGTCCTCTTCCATGGGGCATGAAAATATGGATAACCAAAATCTCAAACACTCATTCACTTGACAACAGTCATAATACAGGACACCGATAAGCTTGATTGGTTCCATCATGGAATTGGCAAAGAAATTTCCATAGTCAATACCCAACCCCTGCATTGACTTAGTCAGCTTGCATCTTCATATCTTGCATACTCAATGACGCCATTACGACAGCTTATTCAACAACATCGAATCAACCCAAAGTATGGGGCAACCACATTACATTATGATTCTCCCATGACGGGATACATCTCACATGATCATAAACATCTACACTGGACAAATCCCCCTCTCAACCGTTGGGGCAAAAATGGTATAACATTTTACATCATTCATATCATCCACATTTTGCATGGTCTTATACACCAACCCCTTTTCCACCATTGGGGCAAAAATGGTATCACATCTGCATTTCACATCATTCATTCATCAATTGCACAAATACACCACATCATTAATTGCACAAAATTTTCAATTGGCTTGTGAGATACATTCGTAACTCATTCTCCAATTGAGGGGGTAAGCTACAAAATTCCAAAAATTCTTTATTCTTTTGTCTTCAACATTAGTGTTCAAATCCAATGATAGAGAGAAGTTGCTTCTATGCCCATAGCCCAAGCAGGTGTCTTGTATTTTTGCACCATATTATGTTTCACACAACATGGTACAAAAAGGGGCATATGTAGACACCAAATTACAACCACTAATCCTCCATCCTAACCATTCCACCACCCACTTGTCCACCATACACCTTTCCCACCAATTATTATCTGCCCAATTCCCCCTTTCTCGCCATTTCCTAGCCTAATTGGGATTATTTTAATATTATTTTATATTATTTTGTATTTAATATAATATTTTATATTATATTATAATATATTTATTATAAAATATATATTTATAAACTCAATTAACCACAACCGTCCGATCCATTCTAATCTCCACCGTCCATATTCATTAATCCATGCCACATTCAAAAAGTAATCTCAACCTTAGGATCTAATTTAATCTTAGCCACACGATCAAAAGTGTAAGGCTAAAACCCTAAGAAAACCCTAGGTTGGATTATAAATAAGGGCATTTGCAAATGCTCAAACCCTGGAACCTGGAGATTAGACATTGCACCCTAGAGGAATTATTGGTGAAGCCCTAGCATAGAATCCTAGAAATCTGAAGCCCTAGCTCACCGATAAGACTTTTGTTGTTCCAGTTGTCCCCCATTCATCCTCCATCACCATCGCAGCCCCCATCCATCCACCGCATTCGTCGCCACCCCCTAGATCTGCTTCTGCAGATTTTGCCCTAACTCGTAGGTGCCATTCCAAGCTTGCGAGGCTCACTGCAGAGCTTGCGAAGCGCTCGCTAGAGCTTGCTGCATACTGTAGGCGCCCTCTAGAGCCTGCTACATTTCGTAGGTGCACACTAGAGCCTGTGAAGCTCACGTCCGAGCCTTCCAAGTGCGCGTTCGAGCCTGCCACAACACAAAAACGTGAATCAGAACCTGTCTGCACCATGCCATCTGCAACAACAAAATGAAAGCAAGGTATATCTCATTTGAATGTATTTTATCTCATAATTTGTTGATCCGGCATACTTTATGACTTCATTGTTAACTAGGGTTTTATTGATGTCTGAGGGTCTCACACTATGGAGCCCTCATAGGTATTACTAACCCCCTTGTTCTATTTTTATGTATGCAGATCTGCAAGTTCTACACATTGTTGAATGACTGTTGAAGCTGGAGTGGCCCCACACTGGATACTCGAAGCCCACTCAACCTGTTGGAAGCAAGGACACACCAAATATGAAGACACTTTATTGTTATTGCTAGGGTTTTGGAGAATCCTAGTGCCATTGTAAATCATTGTATCAAATACTCACATTGAGTACTGATTGTAACAAAGGAGTTCATTGGCTCCCCCCCCTTTATTGAATAAATCTGTTCATTTTGTGCAATCTTTGTATTTCCTTGTGTTATTTGATTTCCTGCTATTATTTAAGTGTCGTGTTCTTGTCTTCACATGGTCATATGAAGATGTTAATGTATATGACAAGGTCATCCAACATACAATTGAGCTAGAACCAAATGCAAAACCCTTAAAGTAGAAATAGAGGCCTGTGAATCCTAGAATCAAAGCAATAATGAAGGATGAATTGTTGAAGCTACTGAAGGTCAATATCATCTATCCAATCAAGCATTCAACCTAGGTAGCTAACTTAGTCCAAGTAAGAAATAATAATGGTGAAATCCGTTTGTGTGTAAATTTCAGAAACCTCAATCAAGCGTAATTGAAGGACCACTATCCTCTCCCATAGATCGATCAAATATTGCAGATTATAGTGGGAGTAGAGAGGTTATAACTATTATATGACTTCTTTTGCCACAACCAAATTTGGGTGAAAGATGAGGACTAGTTCAAAATAACATTAATCCTCAAATGTGGCACTTTTGCCTATCAGATAATACCTTTTCGTTTGTCCAACGCAGGAGCCACATTTCAAAGAGCAATGGATTATGCCTTTGGAGATATGATCAACAAAGTTATTTTAATCTACTTGGATGATATGACTATATTTTCCCATGATAAGCAGGACCACCTGACACATCTAGAGCAAGTATTTTAGAAGTGCAAGGAATTTGGCATCACTTTTAATCCCAAGAAGTCATTTTTTGTAGTTCACAAAGAAAAGTTGTTAGGCCATGTGGTATCTAAAGAAGGTATGACCATTTATCCAGATATAAAAAAATATATCCTTGCTCTTCCACTACCCATGAACAAGAAAGCTTTGCAGTCCTTTTGTCAGATAAATTTTGTCATAAAATTCATCTCTGATTTTGCTTAGAAGGTGAAACCTATCTTAGATCTGTTGAAGAAGAATGCAGATTTCAAATGGATTGAAGTGAGAAAGAAATATTTTGAAATCATCAAGCAATCCATTGCTACATCTGTGATTCTAGTAAATACTGACTTCAACAAAGATTTCAATATGTATGCTTATGGAGTTGAAGAGAGTTATGCATCAGTGCTCACACATAAGAATGATGAAGGAGAAGAACATCCCATTTTATGTTGGATCCAGACTCTCCATGAATATCAGGTCAACTATAATTTTATTAAGAAATAAGTATTTATAGTGATGAAGTCATTGAAAAATTTAGGCAATACTTGGTTCAAAGCAAAACCTTGGTTTATGTGGTTCACCTAGATGTTAGAAGTTTCATTTTACAAGGTGAACTAGTGGAAAAATGAGCTAGTTGGATTACTGAGATCCTGGAATATGATGTAGAAATTCATTCCACCAACCTGTTCAGAGGTAGAGCATTATGCAAAAGTTTGATAGAAGCAGTAGTTATAGCATAAGTGACATCCTATCAGTCAACAACAAAGGATCAGACTGAAGAACTGTAGTTCAGATAATCAGATAGGGTTGATCATATGACCAAATGTATTCATACTAGAGTGTGTCCTAATATTAATCCATAATAGAGGAGGAGATATAGGCTTCAAGCCTTGAAATATTTCCTATTACCAAAATGCCTATACAAGAGAAACCTTTATGGAGTCCTCTTAAGATGCTTAAAAGATGATAAAAAATAAAAGGTCATAGAGGAGTTCCATGGGGGATTATCTGGAGGGCATTTCTTAGGAAATGTTAAAACTTTAGAGATAATTAGAGTAGGTTATTACTGGCCTACCATATTTTTTGACACTTTCAAATTTACAAGAGCCTGTGATGAATGTTAGCGATATGTGGGAAGAACTAGGAATGCATCATTCCCTCTCAAGCTAATTTAGGTTGAAGAACCTTTTTAGCAGTGGGGATTAGACTTCGTAGGAGTTATTAATACAAATTACTCAGTAGGGCATAAGTACATTCTGACTACCATAGACTACCTCACTAGATGGGTAGAAGCCATCCCCACAAAGAAATCACACCAGGAGGTGGTAATAGACTTCATGGAAAGCTTGATCACAAGGTTTTGTGTCCCAGAATCTTTAGTGAGTGACAATGTACTAGCATTCATAGGGGCTAAATACATTGCGTTTACCAACAAATATGGTATCACTATAAAAAATACCTCTAACTACTACCCCTAAGGGAATGGATTAGCAAAATCAACTAACAAAAATCTGCTAAGAATCTTGAGAAGATCATTAGAGGGTGACATGAAAAGCTGGCATCTTCTATTAGAAAAAGCTCTATGGGTAGATAGGATAACCAACAAAAAATCCATTAAGACCTCTCCTTACACCTTGGTATATGATAATGGAGTTGTATTACCTATTCACTTGGAAATTCCAACCCTCAAGTTGGTAGACACAGAAGATAACTCTGAGCAAAATCTAGTTGAAACTAGGTTGAAACATTTGTTGTAGCTAGAAGAGAAAAGAACTTAGGCATATGAGGATTTCTAAAAGTACTCATTTGATATCAAGGTATGGTTTGACAAGAAGGCTAGGTTTAGAGAATTCAAAGTTGAAGATTCTATCCTCAAGTGGAACGTGGAAAGAGCCAAACTGGGGCACCATCAAAAGTTTGATTTCTTCTAGGATGGTCCTTTCAAAATAGTAGAGGTTAAGAAGACCAATGTTTTCCAGCTTGAAGATATTTAAGGAAACATGCAGTCAATCTCAGTCAATGGTTTTCATATTAAACTCTATTTCGATTGAGATATAAGTTCATTGTAACATATGTACATATTTTTTATTATAATGTTCTTTTCCTTTGTTCAAATTTTTCATTACAAGAAAAAAATTATTTCAAAGTTACAAGTTGTAAAATAAACTAAGGGTGACAAAAATACAACATGTGTTCCATACCTCTCTTAAATAAGCTAAGGTGGTAGTGGATATCAACATGTGCTCCATACCACTGAAGTTCACGACCATTCTAGAGTGGAAATTAGACACTTGCGCTATGTCACTCTTCAATGAATGAAAGACCCATGAGTTGCGACATGAGTTTCCCACATATCTCTAAGGGAAATAAATACAATGAAAGGTACTGCAAGTTTAGCGAAGCACTTCACACCATAACCAATTAGTGATCGACATAACATATTCGACCACAAATATGCATACGTTTGAATTGAAAAGCATGCAAACGAATAGTTTCTCGCATCGATTGCATTAATGGTAGAAGGTATATATGCGATAACATTTAAAAGTGGTTCAAAGAACAAAGCCCATTAATTTAGTAAAAGTGACACCTACTCAGTATAAAGAGCAAAGGAGTAGTAAAGCACAATTTGCAAATACCCGAGAGGAAGAACACTATGAGAATTTTCACAAAAAATGGCCTTTGAAGAGACCCAGAAAGCAGAGCCACCAACAAATGAAGATCTGAAAAATTACATTGACAAAGCAGAAGCAGTGGTTGACACAAAACTGGTTCTCACACAAATCACTAAGTTGAGGAAGAGCATCAGTGACAAATATCGAAGAGGCAAAACCTTGACAGTCCAAGGTACTTGTGTTGTTCGCTCTTTCTTGTCTTTTTATATCTATGATTCAATTCATCCTTGTCCCAAGTTAATAGTAGTCATTGTAAAGTTCTATGAACCTAGGGAAAAGCAGTAAAAATAGCTAAGGGAAAAGTCTTGTTTAACATCACTGCCAAATATTATCACAACCTTTTCACTCTAGGAGTAGAACCACCCGTTAGACCTAGAATTTTTAGTGTAACTGAGAAAGCTAATTATTATTCCCTACAAAAGCGTACCCATGAGGGGGTAAATTTTAGGAAGTGGATTTATAGCTAATTCAAAATCATTAAACCCAAGAGAGGATTGCCCAATACCCCAATTCCAATTGAACAGTTCACCAACCCAGAGATTTTCTCTATGCTAGCTTGTTTAGAGGGTTTGGATTTTGACTAGTTTGTAAGGGATTGACAAATAGCTACTGTGTAATACATTTGAATGAGAGAATGTATAAACCTAGAGTAGAGAAAGAGGGTATCAAGGTCATTTAATTTGACTGGAAAACCTTACCAAATGAATGCATGAGAAGTTGGTAAGGATGAATATGGATTTAGAAGTACCTTCTTTCTACCACTCTTCAAATTTGGTCTCGATGTTCTATGCTACTATAAGGCACATGACACCCTAGATTTTGGTGAAATATAAAAATGACAAGGGAGACCTTATTCTTGTGTATTATTGGATTGATCATTTGAGGAGCACATAGTCTATTTACAGGTTTAATATATAATTTCTAGGGCCAACTTTGAAAATTATGTATAGGAAATGCCCTAGGTTACCATCTCTGACCAAAGAATTGTTAAGAGTGCTAGGCATCGAATAAGGGGACTGGTACATTCTCATAGAGGGAATTCTCATCAAACTTTATGGCTTCACTAGTAATACTTTTAGAATATTTGAGGTAAGCATATTTCATTAACATGAATTACGGCTCAGGTAAGAAGAGAAGATGTTTGTTGACTTACTCCCATAATGTCAATGATATAATGATTGTCAAAAAGGATCAGGGTGAACAAATAACTCAATAGTTGGATAGGCTGGGCCTGTTTTACATCCCATAGAGGTGGAGATATGACCTCGATGACAAATTCCTAAAGAGAAACATTACCCTTAATGGAGAGAAAGCCCACAAGTTTGAAAAGACTTCAAGGCCTCATTTTGAACATGGGAGGAATAACAAAGAAAATGCCCCATTGGATTGGAATGTTGTAAAAATGGAACAACTTCCCCTATGGTTAGACTTATATGAGTAGGTAGTTAATTTTGATTCTAATAACAATGAAATCCATCAGTTGAAGGAGTCTAATATTAAAGAGCTTGAAACTAAGAAGTAGGGGGATAAAGGCAAAATTATAGACTGGTGGAGAATGAGAGTAAAAACTGGCATAGATAAATCCATATTCAGGCAAGTAATAGATGATTTTTTTGAGCAATCTGACAAGCATATTAAAACATGAAAAGCTAAAGACCCTAAGAATCTAGTACTAATTTATAAGAAGACTCAAGCAGAGACAGAATATCCTTCCACACCTTCACAAGAGGAAAATTAGGAGGCATGGACTAACACTCAATTAGTTACTATTGAAGCTTCTAAAACATTTGATCCCTCAACATAACAACTAGATAAATATCATGTAGGGGCCCATCTAATGAGTAAAATGCATTATTATGACGATAGGGCAGTAAACATAGAAGTCATTCAAAAAGTTAGTAGGACCCAAAACCTAGCCCTGGATGGAGAGCCTCTTGAGGCTGATATAGATTGGAATAAAAATGATGAAGACTTTGTGTTCACACCTATGAGTTTCACTACCACAACCATAGCTAAGTTGAACCCTAATATAGAATATGTATTGCAGGAGGGGCCATCTGAAGAGGATATAGAGAGTGATAAACCTATAATGTTTCAAGTTTTCAAGAGAAAGACCAAAGATGCACTCGAATGGACCCAGAAGTAGGTTTACAAGAAACTAAAAGTGGATAAGGGGAAGAGTGTTGAAAAGACCTCTGTTTTAGTTGTAGGTAAGTTGGTACAACAAATGCAACACCAAAGTGTAGAGGTGATTCCAAAACATCCTATATATATAGGTGAAGGTATGATTACTATTCCTTCTTCTCCTTATCCTTCTCCTCATCTTTTCCCAAATAAATCTCCTCCTCTTCTCAAGAAAATATCAAAATAAATGTGCCCTCTCTCCCTCATTATTCACCATCTATCTCAATAGCTAATACATAGGGCCAGACCAATCCATCTCCTCCACATTCATCCAAAGTACTAGTCACATCATCCCTGATTGTTCCACCTTTGCCATCACAATCCCCAGTATCATATGAAATATAGGTTGTTTCATCCATACCTACTCATATTTCCTTAGGTTTTATTTTAGTTCCCATGTCTTTCCCTATTGCAACCACAAAAATAACCAAATATTCAACTTTGGTCACTACCACTCCACTACCATTAGCTTCTAAGTCTGCCCTTCCATATCTCATAGCTTCTCCTCCTCCTACAAGTTATCCCATGTTGGCTTCCTTGTGAAAGGAAAATTATTTTTCTCAAAAGATTTAGGATTTCTATGTAGAGAAGTTGTCCAAGCCTTCAAAAAGAATGGCTACAAAGAGGAGCACAATGTCTGCTGATCCAGTCACAAGGCATAAAGCATCCAGATATATTATCCCTTTGGTAAGTAATCTTGAAGTAGATATGACTGTGCAATATTATCGTCTAGTGGAGTATACTGAAGACATTGATTAAATACCAGTTGAAGATGAGTTGGTCATAGAAAAATCTCAACTAGAGAATTTCTATGTCAAGATTGATATCTACAAGGAGAAATTTGGAAAGCTACAACAAAAAATAGAGAAGTTGGAGAAGATTATCAGCAACCAAAAATAGGTAGAAAAGGTTATCCGAAATGAAGTTAAAAGTTGGAAAAGTAAATATCAGGAAGTCACTAAGCTCAAAGATCAAGTTGAGGAGTAGAAAAAGAAAAATGAAGAATAGGCTAAGGAAATACAAGACTTGAAGCATCGACTTCAGATTGCAAAGACCAAGTCCTCAGGCTTCTCAATAGCAGGAGTGAAAAAGGTAAGAAAAGATCTTTGTTCTGGAGTCTTGGAGAAATACTCTGAATTATAGTCCATAATAGATTATATGGATGATGTTAGCCATTTTCTACAAAATACTAAAGAAGACCTAGACAAGTTCACTCAAGAGCTGCAGCCCATGGTTATTCCAGTAGAATAAATCTATAAACTATCTGATAGTAGGCTTAGTGAGACTACTAAACTAATCCCCAACAAGGAATGGAACATTTCTAGATTGGTTTCCAGAGTTGTAGTAAAGAAGAATAGATTGATTCAGAAGGCTTGGTTGTTACATGATAAAGTGGAAAACATAATTCGAGATATGGTGGATATCAACCAAGAAATGACTCAATACAACTTTTGAGGACTCTAGATTGAGAATAATACTCTATTATCAAAAGAGGAGATCAAGAAGAGTGTAGCTTCAAGCATTCAAGATGAATCTGAGGTAGATTCTTGGAAGGAGCCAATCGATCAAGAAAAATTATCTCAGATGATAATTCATTTAACCAGACTCAAAGATTTGATGGAGGACCTGGTGAACAAGGGAAGCTTCGCAAACTATAAGGATATCGTCAAGTTGGAGTTTATTCATAAGTAGCTTAAGGATACTTCTAACCCTTCTAAGGTAGTTTGGAGCCAAGCTTTGCAGACTTTTAAATTGATGATTCAATTGTTTGGGATCGATGTTGAGAAAAAAATAAGCAACAAGGCTCACCAGGAGAGGAGGCTGACCAAGACCAGGAAGACAATGATGAGGAAGAAGCTCAACAAGAAGGGGAAGAACTAGATAGGATTGCTGAAGACCCTCAAGAGGCACAAGTGTAGAGTTTCCCATTTTAATTTTTTTTGTATTCATGTAAAAGTATTGTATTTTTATTTTTTATCCTGACACTGTTTGAAGATAATAATAAAAGTATGAGTCCAAAGAGCAGAAAATGAAGTTTTCATGAGATTATTTTGATCATTTTTGATTGGTCTTATAAGGGAGAGCATAGCCCTGATTTTCTTGACATGAAGCAATTTTTAGTCAGAGGGAATGGTGGATATCATTGTTTCTAGTATGATATCCATATGAACCATTATCCTCTAGGTGGCTTCACAAAGTTTTTAGAGGGTAATGGTCATATAGAAATTATTCTATGAATCATTTCTCAAATATTTTTATTTTTTGACTCCTGATGCCCAATGGATAAGACTCTAAGTTCATTGAATTTGCAAGAAAATCCACCAAGGAGGTGTCAAAATGTAGACCCAAAATGGCCACATCCTTAGAAATTTTTTGAAAATATTTTCTAAGGTATGAAGATTCTCCCAGTCGCTTAGAACATAGTGTATTTCCAAGCGGCCTAGCACAAGGTGTTCTATGCCACTCAACACATTATTTTTTGTATCAGTATAATCTAAGAGGCACCACATCACTCAATACTTAGTTCATTTTATAGTGGCCTAACATAGATGTTCTACACCACTGTCAACTTGGGTTAAAGCTGATATCAACGTTCTCCAAAGAGCGAATTAGCACACATTGTCCCATATCGTGCACTAAAGTGACTAAGTTTTGAGGTGTTCCACGTCAGTGAGTTCCATGTTTATTTTGAAGTGGAGTAGAACATATGTTCTACACCATTGGTAAAAAAGGTCAAAATGCCCTAAAAGAAGCATAAGGTAATGACACAATTCAAAACATCTTACACTCTTTCTTGAGTGGCCTAGCTATGTGCTCTATTTTGCAGTCAACTTGGGTCAAAAATTGAGGAACATATATCAAGGAGTGGATTACAACATATGCTATATTTCGTGGATGCGAAAGCAAGTTAAGCAGTTTATGTTAGAATAATATTATATCCTAAGTTGTTACTAGGATAATTTGTGGTTGAGATTAGCTCAGTTAGTTATGATCCAATGGATCAGATTGTAAGCACTTGCTATTTAAGCAAGGTAATTTCAAGTGAATAACATCAAGTATTCCATTTTCTAACATGGTATCAGAACAGGCTTTCCCTACCCTATGAGCCTGAGGAGCTTTTCCTCATAGGGGGATTTACTTTATGGAAATCCTTCCCTCTTTTTTCTCCTTCCTATTTAAAAAAAAAAAATTTACCGAGGGAGTATGCTCTCCATATTTTGATGGATTATAAACCAGATGGTTTAAAAAAAAATTTGGGAGGTCATTTTTAAGTTTTTTTCAAGTGTCCAAGGAATATGGTTGCTGTAATTTTTTTTTTAAGTTGTTCATGACTTCGACTGATCCAGATCATGGGTATCCTATTTGAAAACATGGGGGCTTTCACCTATTTTTAGAAATGATTTTTCCTCCTTGTTTTGGATCGAGCCCATCCAGGAGCATGGGGGATTTCACCTCTTTCACCAAGGTGTTCTCGTCAATCTGTTCATCTCTGCCATGACACTCATGATGATGATGGTGTTAATGGTGATGGTGTGTAAATGTTTTGTTGCCATTTTACTTCTAACCTAGAGTGGATTCAATTTTTGCAAAGCACTATGAGATCATAGAAAATGGGGCGGAGGAGCTTCATTCATGGGTGAAAATGGCATTTAGGAGAATGGCACGAAGGTTGTAGAAATTAGTGTGGAGAAGGTGGACAGTTGCCAATCAGATCTATAAAACCTTGATTTTGGTGATTTTCTAGTAGTATGATTTTTTTGGGCGACCATGGCGTAAGAAAATGAAGTGTTTTTTCTGAGACATTGTTTAAGATGTACATGGAGGTGCAACTCCTATTTACTACAACATCAACAATTATATATTGAAGAACGGGATTATGAAGATTGATTATTACGTAACTTGTTGTGATCTTGATGTCTCACCCAACTGTCAACACAACTCGTCTTTATAGCCATTGGAAGTGCATAGTGAAGATCAAGATTATATCGGTAGTTGAGGAGGCCACTTGCTTGCAGTAATAGGTTATATTAATTCTAGTTCAAGTTTCATAGGGATCAATGAGCAATGAAATTGAAGCATTTTCCACCATAGTCTCTATCCATAGCAACGGTTGTTTTATGGGACGCGTTGTCAATAATTTACCTGCTACCAAAGTCTAGACATTGGAGCTAACATAACTATTGCTTACTGGTACTCGCTGGATTTGATCTATTTATTAAGTAATAATGGTGTAGGAAATCAAAGACCAAAATCTATATGTTCAGTATGGTTTTGGGCCCAATAATTTTTCTCTTTTCGTGTTTCACCGAGATAAGAGTCATTTTTTTATAAAAGACATCCATGTCTTAATTGATTTACTGGTGACAATCTACGTGATATCTGTATTTTGCCCCCACTATGAATTGGAATGTTGCTATTCGAGGCTTGTCAATGATAAAAGAATACCCTGATCATGTGGATAAAATTTTTAGTTTTGTGGTGTTGCACACTTAGTGGAAGTAAGCTCCGATTGGCAATGGGATTGTCATGTTTTTTTTCAGATGCTTCGTGCTATTGGAAGCGTTAAATGCACATAAGAGCAACAATGTATTCATGATGTAATGTGCAAGTGTATTTTATTTTAGTCGTCCATGGAGGGCTACATCATTGACATAGCTGATAGGAATTTGAGATACTCTGCATTTCCACGCTGATGGAATTCCTTGGGCTACGTGTGAAGCAGAAGTATGAGACTATTCTGTGATGGTGATAAGAGAATATGATGTTGAGGGGTGTGAAGGATCATCATGCTGTCCAGATACGTACTACTTGTAGATCGAGGATGAGCCATAGGTGGTGGTGAAGAAGAGTTTGACCATAAAAATTATTGCTGCCCTACCTAAATGGAGTATTGCTGACAATGTGTTTTTTTCCACATTTGATGATACGTCTGTGTGGTGATGTAATGGGTGTAGGTCCAATTGTTTAAATTTGAATTTAGAGGGGCTATATAAATGATGAATATGAGCTATCCAAAAACTATGAATATGGAGAATTCTGTGATGGATGATTTTGTTCAGGCCAGTAGCAGATGTTCATCCACAACGACGTTGGCGTTGAGCTCGATGTGGAGTTGCTGGTCCTCACGCAAATTTCCCTTTAAATTATAAAATTCTTTTGACCATGAAATTTATGCTATTTATATGCTAGTCCCATACAAAACATAAGCTATGGGAAAAAGAAACTTAAATTTTATTTCATGGGTGGGGTAATTTTCATAAAAAGGCAAAGGGGGCATGGATATTTTAATATAATTTAACCTTTTTAGTGGTAAGAAAATAGTCAAAAATGGAAAGGGGAATAATGTTTTTGCATGGGGCACAAATTTAAAAATAAATAAAATTTGGAAGGGCCCTATCAATCTCCTGCAAGATATTATTTTTTAAAAATCAAGCTTTATTCCAATATTTTGGAATATGTTTATTATGATGGACAAAGAAGAAGGCTATTGTTTCTCCTATAGATAAAGACACAATTGAAACCCGATTATAGGGGTATTTATAGTCATCGAAAAGTTTTTTTTGAGCCGAACAAGATGGGGCAGTCCATTTTCAGTTTTGAAACTATTTTCTACACTTTTTTGTGTCTCAAAATATTATATCATGGAGTGCATTCTCGGTTGAACCCAAAACTCCTAGACATTTAATAATGTTATCATAGTATCTAGTCATATCCTCTATATCACTTAGCGGTTGCAGCAGCTGGTTACCCATGCATTCCGGTAGGATGAGGAGGTCACCATAAGGACACATTCAAGAACTACATTGGTGCCCTTTCTTTTTCATATTCCCTTGAAGTAAGTTGTTTGTCCACTCTTTTTGGACCTTGTTATCAGCCCATTGTGTTCATATATATGGAAATCACTAATTATTCTTGTGGAGTCAATTTCAACATCTCTTGCGATTCTTGTGGTTCTTTCCACACTATCTTCACAATCTTCTTTTTGTGAGACACTTTGGTTTCAAGGGATTTTTTCTTTAGTGACCTTTTCTTCTGGCTCAAAACCTTCATCTATATCACAAGCACAAGTCTGGGAGTATGGTTTCATTCATTTTGATGATGAGTCTCTACTTTTTTGAGACATCTTATGGATCCTTTGCAGGCTTCTTGATGGAAGTTGTCCTAGGGGGGTTGAAGAGGACATCTTCCTTCCTCTCCATCCTCCATGCACATATTTCTTCTTCTTATTCTTCTATTATGGTAGGTGGTTTTATCCCTTGTGGTTTTTTCTTCATCTCTCTAGCAGAGTTTTCTTATGCATATATTGTACATGAGTACCTTATCAGGCCTTGTTTTCAGGACTCATACTTGTGGATATACCACTTATTTTGGTTTGTTATTTTTCACTACCTCCTAGTACCACTTAAGGGGGGTGTTAGAATAATATTATATCCTAAGTTATTACTAGGATAATTTATGTGGTTGAGATTAACTCAGTTAGTTATGATCCAATGGATCAAATTGTAAGCACTTGTTATTTAAGCAAGGTACTTTCAAGTGAATAACATCAAGTATTCTATTTTCTAATAGTTTGAAGAACTAAGCGAGCAGCCTGGCGACATGCTCCATTTTGCTCAAAGTATACTGTATTTTTGGATGTGCTCTATGTCATTGACCAAAGTAATCAAAGTTGACATTAGTGTTCTTCAAAGAGCGTCCTGGTGATATGTTCTATGTCACTCATCTTTAGAGCATTGCTAAAGTTTAATCGTATCCATCCGCGTATGAATCAATGGTTGAGATCATGCTGACATCTTCTCAGATATACAAAAATAGATTCTTGGCAAACAAGAACCAATTGGTTTGAATGGGCAGGTGAAGTGTCCATGGAGCCAAGAACCAAGAACCTGGGCAGTTGCAGATCTATGGCAAGATGAAATCTGCAAGAAATGTAGACGACTTAGATCTTATTTCTAACAGCCTAGAGTCTAACTACCATTACAGAAAAAATAAGTTGCAGAGTCGAGCTGCCATGGCATGCAACATCGAGTGGATTTATAGGACCTTGAAGGCAAATGAAACGATACCACCATAGTATTCTACTGATCTGGCATGATCTAATCCTTGTAATGTTCCACCTTTTTTATTTCATTGTAAAAACTATATATAGAGATTGAATCCTTGATTTTTAGGGTTGGCTCTAGAGTTTTTGCTAGCCCTACTGTGTAACATATTTTGCAAATTAATGGAAGGTGCATTATTTGGATATTTGACTCAATAAATATCATATTATATATCTTTATTGAGAGGTTCAAGCCGTGAATTGTATTTTTGCTAATACCATTATGGTTAGTTCATTCCACTAATATTGGATTACTAGTTGTAAAGCAATTGAAATATTTTCATAGTTAGATCTGTGCTTGCAACAAGTTTATTTTTGTAAATTCTAGATACTGATCTATTCTACTAAATTGGTTTTTAGTATTGTGGATATTGAAATTACTTGGAGTATATATTTGCTTTGTGTTTTTTGTATGAAGATTACTCTATTTTGGGTGTTGTTAATCTTAAGTGTGAGACACTACAAATAATTTATTGTAAGGTTTTCCCTATGGATGCCTATGCTATTAGCTCTATCTGGCCATTTTTTTACTCATATTTCCTTAACCCTAATCCATTTTCTAACCCTATCTCTTAAAACAATTAATGAGCTTAATTGATTCAACACTCTATCAGTTGACAAGGAACCAACATACTCTGGATGTTGGGCTAGAGCAATATTTAGTCCATCCAATGTTGAGTTCTAAGCTATGACTAGCAAGTGTAAACCTAATCAAAAAGTTGAAATATAGAAAGTTGTAGTATCAAGTTTTCTTGATGTCAATTCGGATCCCAACAATACCTAATCTCCAATTACAATTATATATCAAGTTAACCCAAGAGGACATAACTTGTCTTAGAGGTTAAATTATAATTATAAGGTTAATCATAGTAATGGTTTAATTTATCCCCTTAGGGGTGTATACATCCTCTAGTATTACATATAGAATGTTCATAGGATTACATAGAGAATGCCTATAGGCTTACATTGCACATGCCTATATGCTTACATCAAGAGTACGTATAGGCTTACATCACCACTATCAACCTTGGGAAATAAAGTTAAATTACTGATATTTGAACATCTAGATCATAGAACTAAGAGAATATTTTAGATCTTATTATATATAAAAGGTAGAGGAATTCAAACAAATATCTTATTTTATATTAATTTCTCTCATCTATGAGAGAAATTTTTAATAATGAGCAAGCAATATTATTATTTATAATCTTAATAAAAATCTATGATTTACAAGTTGCAAGCTTACTACAGCGGTAAGGGCCTTGGCCTCTCTTTGCAAGGTCAAAGGTTCAAACCCCACTCAATATGAGAGTATTGGGACCCTTCATAAAAATCTGCGTAAACTCATTAATAAAACCTATAATTTACAACTCAAAGTAAAGTAAAATAATATATACAATATATATTTGGTTCTAAATAATCCATATATAGTGCATGATATCATTTATACTCTACATTTACTTGCAATATCATGTTAATATGTCTATAATGAGAGTTGGAGAAGAGAAGATGAGTTGTGTAGAGGGGGAAAACTGCCCTACCATGTACAATTATCAACTAGATCCACTAGGAATCGAGGTGATCGTGGGGGTGTGTTATAACTCTACACAAAATAAAAAATGGGTTCACCAGGAATGGTTTTAGGACTCTCTCCAAGTTTGGGGTGGAAATTTTTAATGTGTGATTTAAGAAAACACCTATGTTTGGCCTTTCTATTCTAAACTATGGAAATGAAAGAATAATGCAAAGCACATAATATGCAAGAAGACATTGACTAACCCTAATATGATTTTATGATTCAATGATATCTAAACATAGGTTGCAAGAAATAGAATCTTTCTTTGAGCAACAGATCAAGGGAATGCACAAACAATACTAAACCCTAGATGCAAAACTATATACCATTTTATTTTAAATGCCTAGAAAGCAATCAAATATTTTTTTATTTTTACTTATAACTTAGGTTTTGAACAAGAATAACAAAAACAAATAACACATATCCTAAAGGTTTTACTTAGGGCACTTATCTAGTCCAATGTTTAATCTAATCTTTGTATTATCTCTAGAATATCCCACAACTTCAAATCTGCAAAATAACTTCACAAAACTCTAGAAAATATAGTTAGCAATTGGGGGTATGCATAGGCTATTGTAAGACTAAGCTTGGATGTGCAGTAGTCAAGGCACCTAGGTCCTTTTAGCTGATCGTTTGTAATAAAATGAGCTTTGAAATTTGGAATAAATACAAAAAAATATGATAGCATGGAATAGTAAATGAAATGCAAATAGAATGGGAACAATGCTTGAACAAGAATGCAACTTTGAAATCTAGGGTTTTGGGAACAAGTGATTGCTCCCAAGCTAATGCAATATGAAATGCAAGCAAAAACAATGATAATAGTAAAAAAAATGCAAATAAAGATGAAACAATATGTAAAGGGTACACAAATTACAACCCTAGGATTTGGGAATGAAAAACCATATCAAAATCCAACTAGACCAAATCTGCACTATGTAAATTATCGAACATGGATTCGGTAACAGGTAGAAAAATGAGCACTAAACACATGATAGATAAAAATAGGGTTTTCACCAAATTTGTACCCTATAGCAGATAGGGAACATATTTGCACAAAGGATTTTAAAACCTAAAACAAAGACCAAATATGCAACAAAATGTGAACTAAGATGAATAAATGAACTAACAAATGCAAAGAAACAACCTGGTGATCTTGTGGGAGAAGCAAGAGCAAAGGTGGAATATCTTTACTCCTCCATGAAGAAAAGTTGTCATAAAGGCATTCTCCTCTTGCAAATCACAAGAACACACCAAAAATAGAACACAAAAGCACCAAGAGTACCAGAATATTGCATAAGAGACCAAAAAAAATCTTATTTTACATGAACTTTGATAGCTTCATTATGGGAGGAATAGGGGTGAAAAAGAGAATTCGATCCCTTTATTATAGAGTTTTTGGAGGGCTTAGAGGAGGGAAAAATAAATTTAACCTTGATTAAGCTAACACCCCAAAAAAGGTTGGCTTAAAATTTTGGTTTTTCAATAAAAATCCTAAATTTGTTGAATCCGCACCCCATAATTTATTGAGCATGGATTCGGTCAAGGTTAAGAAAAGTAAGACAAAACCTAAGAAAAATGGGCCTGATATGGAATAACAATTGCAAGCACGAGGAGAATATGACAAACCCAAAAACTTAGTTGTATTCCATTGATAACATACGCCTATAAATAGGCATTACATGACATATTTTGGATAAGGGTGCATTTAATGATAATGACACCTTAATCCTTACAAAAACTAACATTTATTAATTCACACACCTAATTCCCTATCATTCCTCCCCACTGAAGAAGCATTGGTCCCCAATGCATACAAATTATGGAAGAGAAAGAAGGAAAACAACCAGGAGTATCAGTTACAACCAAAAATGTACTCTTGTTATAGACCAAAATGACAACTTTTTACATGGCTACATGAAACCAAACTATGACAGTGGCATTGAATTGGGCTCGAAAAACACTCTCTATTGACTGTAAACACTGCTATGCCGGTGGACAACTAACATTTGGTCCCTCGAAATGGTAGAGAAATCAGCTACTAATATCGAAGAAAAATACCTTGAAATATGTGCCAAAGATGCCAGTTGGAAATTGTGGATGCATTAAATTTTTGGTTTTGAATGTTGGGCCACGTGCATTAATGAAATGCATTGAATGAAAATGACCACAAAAATGCATTTAATGAAAGGCAATGACATGGAAATGCATTTAATGAAAGTGACATTGAAATGCATTTAATGAAAGTAGTGCAAAAATGCATTTAATAAAAGTTGTGTGGTTTAATGAATGCATTAATGAATGTGGTTTAATGAATGCATTAATGAATGCGGTCTAATGAATGCATTAAATGGATTAAATTGTAGTGGAATAAATTAAATTAAATTAAAACTAATTTAATTTAATTTAATTTATTTAATGGTTGTTTTGATGGTTGGGCCACATTAATGAAAGGTGGATGCGAGAAAAATAAAAAATGGGTAATGAATGCATTAATGAAAATGGACATGCATTAATAATGTGTTTTAATGATGGAAAAAAATTAAATTAAATTAAAAATTTAATTTAATTTAATTTATGGAAATGTGGCGGTAATGATCTTTGTAATGGCCAACGGTCGAAAACAAGCTGAAAATGGCTGAGAAAGGTAGTAAATGTGCATAAAGCATCGAAAAATATAGATTTGGTATGGTTGTGGCCATGGATGAGGCAAAAACCAACGGACGTGGTCGCAACCAAAATCACACAAATTAGAAATGCCGTGAAAGAAAAGACCGCAGCGGTGGAACAATAAGGGGGCATCATACAGTGGGTGAAGGTCATGGCAAAAACTGTGATGGAAACGACCAAAATGAGGAGCGATATTGGAAGACGTCAAAGCAGGCTGAAGACTACCTGAAAATATCATAAACATTAGATCAGGAAGAATGCTCCCTAAAAATTGTAATTAGGCTAAAAAATAACCAAAACATTGTAGAGGGCTACTGAAAATAGGAAGCAACAAAATGATGCCAAATAATGACAAATCAAGGTCATTGAAAATGAGTTGCAAAGCCACAAAGGCTGGAAATGGGAAAGCATAGGCAACTAATAAAAATTCAAAAATAGGAGATCAAAACTCCTCAACTATAGAGATGTTGGATCAAGGTGTGAAAGGCATGGAAGTGCTAGAAATTGCATGAATGGTGGCCAAAAATTGGATACCAATATTTGAGAGAGGAACCACTGGTCGAGAAAGGGATAATGGAGAGGCTGAGGATGCACTGGGAGACCATGAAGTGTAGCAGGCATGATGACAATGGCAAATATGGCAGCTTTGTCTTCAATTGCATCAGCTTCGAGTGAGCTAAGATATACAATGGTTGGGAAGGTATGATCTACATTAGGAGCTTTAAAGCTCAGATCAACTTCAATAGCAATGTAAGCCACATGGTATAATAACAAGACACTAGGAATTTGACCCAGAGATCCTGGTTCGAATCCAGGTGTGGCTGTAGCTTCTTCAATGTCTGGATCAAGAATGAAATCCTGATTTCCTTCAATAAGATCTTTAGCAGCAGGGAGATATTTAGCAGTAGTGGTAGAAAGCATTTATATCTAATTTTTTTGGAGTTTGGTAGTGATCTCATGAGGTGCAACAATGATATATTTAGTGAGACATTCAATAGGTAGCTGATTCATGACTGCAAGAACATCTTGTAGTTTTATGGTGAGGATGGCAAGTTGGGCAGAGACCTCATCACACGAGAGAGTTGTACTCGACATCATGTTGTCAAAGATGGAAATAGATGATGTGATTTGAATGAGCACAAAACAAATGAAGAACAAATGAATACCCAAAAATCAGAGGTTTTGGATTTGCCAAAGGTGCATGACCAAGGTGGGGAAAAACCACAAACAGATTGGAAATAAACTATTTAACCGATAAAAGTTCTTGAAATAGAGAAATATATTCCAGGAATTTGACTACGAAGGTATTCTCATTCTCCATATAAATCAATCTCAGCCTAGGGGAAGAGGATACTAGCCTTGATTCTATAATCAACTCTGATACCAAATGATATGGAATAACAATCGCAAGCACAAGGAAAATATGACAAACCCAAAAACTTAGTTGTATTCCATTGATAACATACACCTATAAATAGGTATTACATGACATATTTTGGATAAGGGTGCATTTAATGATAATGACACCTTAATCCTTACAATAACTAACATTTATTAATTCACACACCTAATTCCATATTAGGGACAAACTTGCTTCTAGTAAGTTTGAGATCCTTCCAAAGGAACCTAAGGAAAAATGACTCATTTGGGTGGGTCAATTTTTTGTGTCTAAATATTACCCCCTCTTTGAAGCAAAAAATGGCCTAATAAATGTGCCAAAGAAATATGTAGACACCTATGGGCAAAAAAGATGACAAACATAAGGAAAAAGGGGTGGTCCATTTAAAAGAAAGGGGTGGTACAAAAATGCTATTATTTTGAACACTTTGAACATTTTGCATGCAAATCGAGGCATTAGGGATATTAATGCGTCGTAGGCCAGGGTACCCCCTCAAGTTTCAGAAGGAATGTAAAATTACTAAGAAAACTTAAAATGGCAGACTTAGAAGAAAAGAGAGTAGCAAATGATGAAAAATACATAAAAAGGAGAGAAAGAGGAGAGAGAAAAGAAAAAAGAAGGAACAAAAAGCAAAAGGGGTGAACATCCTAATTCATTTTTACTACCAATAAAACAAAAGAGAGCTCTAGAGAAAATGAGAGAATGATGCGTTTGACACACTTAGCGGTAGTTGTGAGGGGTAAGGTCGGCACAACAACTGATCGAGCTCGAGTAAGAGCCAAAATACTAGCTAGAATTTATATTTTAGTTCATTTTTAACATTTTTAAAGAATTTTTTATGGTTTCAAGTGAAATTCACTATGCAGGACGTAGACATAGATCTGACAATCACCCGTGGATCCAATTGGCCCTAGCAGTGATTGAATTTGTGCCTTGTATCGTAGAAGGCATGAATTCATGAATCTATGCCCTAGAGGATATGGGGTATGGATTTAGAGAAGAAAGAATATAGATGAAGAAAAGAGAAAAATTAAGAGAAAAAAAGAAGGAAAGAAGGGATTAGGTTCTCTTAGTGTGAAAATTGCATTAGCATGCTTATGTTGATATTTTTATGATTATGTGATGAAATTAATTTTTGTGTTTTTATTTTTTTATTGCAGCATGATGTCCTTGAGAGTAAGGAATGGTGGTCGAGTACCCTCAAGGAGGCACTGCAGGAGCTCACACCAATAGAGAGATGCACACTAGGGGTAGTGGAGCTTCTACATTTGGCAAAAATACCCAAGGTGGAGGCTAACAGAGCACTATTGACAATGTTAGTAGAGCGGTGGTATCCAAAATTATACATGTTCTAGTTATTGATGGGAGAGATGACTATAAATCTAAAGGATGTATAGCACATCTTGAGGATCCCCATCAAGGGGAGGATAGTTTACAAGGCATAGGTGCCTCAAATGATAACATAGATATTGATGGGTGACCTATCATATGAGATCTGCAAGAGCATATTCTACATCAATGATATGCCATGGAAACACATGATTGGGGCATTAATGACCATGCTTTGTAAGGTGGTAGTGGAATTTATAGTGTGCCATACAAGTCAGAAACACCTATAATGTTTGCTGGTGGGAGTAGTGACAGAGATGTGAGACCAAATATGGTTTGCATGAGGGTCTTATGTATTGGCACATTTGTATAGGATATTGTACAACATCGTGTATAAATAACATACAATATTAGTATGCATGAATTTTCTCTAGGTGTGGTGATGGAAACACATATCCATCAGGAGGCTAGAGGCACTACTAGAACCACTATACAACCTAGAGTAGCCAGTAGGATATAGGTGGTCCCAATACCTTGAGGAAGACGGGTCATATATGAGCTATGAGATCACCAGGTCATATGGTGACCATGATATCTACACCTTGGATGGGATGAGGATGTGAAGGAGTTGGATTAGGTTAGGAGGATTTTATGGGTCTGGGTCTTCACAAAGAAGAACAAACTAGAGCTCTATCAGTTTGATTGAGTGTAGCAATAGTTCAAGATTCTCCAAGAGATACTAGACCTGGGGGATTATTGGTATAGGAGGGTGAGGTAAGATCTATTAGGAGTTAGAGGGGACCTTGATTTATCTAGGTTAATGGAGGAGGATCTAGATGATCCCCTCTACATCAATCCTAGAGTAGACAATATCAGGGTAGCCCTTGGATATAGGAAATGGTATAGGGGTATTTTATCCCCAAGGATCTTCGCATTGATGCTAGTGCAAAGGTGCCAAGTAATAGGTCAACAAGTGTAGTTGACACTCTGATAGGCTAACCAAAATACAATAGAGCAATGAGAGTAGATGCCAAAATATCTTAGGTAGGTGAAGGTATAGGTCAGGGTAGAGGTGGTGATAACCACGAGGACCACCATCACTCTCTTTAGGTCAGATGCGAGGAGGATAGTTGGAGGTATCCCTATAGTGACACAAGTAATACTGATTGGTATAGTAGGTTAGGGAGACCCAATGAGGGTGGTGGAGGGGCTAGTAGATAGGTTAGTCATCACGTAGGGAGATATAAATACTCTTTATGCATAATTAAGCTAGGTCATGATAGAGTGAGATGTAGCAAGGGTCGAGGTGAGTCACCTTAGAGGGAAGACAGATGGACTAGAGCAAAAGTTTCAATGGGCTCGGGTTGATGGGATGGCTATTATGATGAGTAGCTAGTCAAGTGAGGAGATCCACCTTCTATAAGAGTAGCTACAAAGGGTAGAGGAGAGATGGGATGTAGCGGTATGGAGAGAGACCTTCTACTAGGCTCTATAATTTTAGGTGATACCATTGGATCAAAGGGTGCTTCCACCAGCCTCTCTTTATTTGTAGAGTCATTTGTGATATTGATAATATATAGCTATGTATTCTATGAACATACCCTTACTAGGATCACCACCAATAGGAAAAGTGAATGAGGTAGGCTCATAGAACTAGGACTGGGATTGGGGTGAAATACCAATTTTAGATTATGGCATGCATCCCTAGGGAGGGTTGAGTGCATCAAGCTTGAACTATGGTGCACTAACCCAATTGACATATATTATTTACCATCAACTAATATCATGCTATAGTTTTTATTATTATGTTATGGTGTGAAAGTGTGTGTGCATTATGTTAATTTTTGTTAAGTGATTTGTTGTGTGGTAATGAAAAACATAATGAATGCAATAAATGCAACTAAATGAATGAATGACAATAATATAATGAATACAAACATATAAGTGCAAACCTAAATGAAATGCATAGATGAACAAATAGAAAGAATAAGAACAAAAAATGATGAAGAAGAAGAAATAGATGAAAACAAAGCTCCAAAAGGCTAAGAAAAAGAAGAGAAAAGGAGCAGAACCTTGTAAGGATGTATGCTTGCAAATGACTGAGATGGAGGCTACCCCTCATAAGTGTCCATGAAGATATCCTATAAAGGGGTTATACTCATAAAAATATGGAAAAGTGTGGAGCAACACCCACTATGGGTGTAGTGCTCACTAATATGGAAAGAAAGAAAGATATATATCTACTAGGATGTATGCTTGCAAATGGTTGAATGGAGGCTACCCCTAGCTCATGACCATGAAGCTATATTGTACGGGATTAATTTTTTTATTGATTTTATAAAATAAGTACTATCTTATAGGGGTGTGGTGTGTGCAACAAGGTTTATGGACAAAGCCAATAAATAAAAACAAGTGGTGAGTGTGTGCATCCATATTGAAATTTCAATGGTTAAGAGTTGTGCGTAAGATAGACAGTGATAATATGAACACCACAAGTGATATTCATGTGGTATCTATCCTATCCCACGAGGGCTACTTAACCATAAAAAATCAAGAAGGAAGAAGTGTGAAAGAAAGAATGAGCAGATAAAAGAATATATATATGTTTATCTTGATGAAAGGAAGAAAGGAAAACATACGAAGGACAAGGATATACAAAGGAAGAACTATATCCCTTGACTTGGAGAGATATAAGCAATAAAATTTTTTAAGGTCAAGTAATATAAGAGAGGAAGAAAAAAGAAGAAAAGAAGATGGGATGGGCGAATGCAGTGATGAAAATGCACGAAAATGGATCCTAGGTTGGGGATCTGCTAGGCATCATAACCCTAGTGTGAGTGCAATTCATGTGAGGTACAACCTAACTAGGTGTTATCACTTGCCATGGTCATGAAATCCCTAATAATTTATATGATCAAGTAGTCATGCAAGTATGAACAAGCAACAATGCAATTGTAAGGCAAGTAAAAACATAAATGGAATAGAACGTTAGGAAAAACATGCAAAAATATAATAAGCAGTCATGTAGTATGAATCAAGAAAACCGGATGCAATATGCGAACTAAACGAGATGAAGATACAAAGTCATTTATTTATTTATTTTATATTAGTGCTTTAAGGTCTTAAATTCGGCACAAATTCTAATTGTGCCACTTATATTAACAAACAAGATGGTAGTGAAAGGAGTTGACCCATCAAATAAAGGGCTATTATGAAGGATACCTTCATTCTCATCACAAAGTAGATCATCCACAACATATCCTCTGGGAGTTGCTACATGAAATTCATTGCAAAATATAACCGTATCATCCTATTTGATTAAAGGGGGATATATTTCCAACTTTGCAAGAGGAATATGATCTAGTTGAGATTGAGAAGTCTCAACATGCACAACACAAGGGATAGACCCATCAAAAAATAAAATTTTCTAGAGGATATCCTCATGAGCTATGTCACAAGGGGTATCCATTTTAGTGTACTCCTCTAGGGTTGCAACTAACTTAGGATGCACCAAAATTACCATATTACAAAAAATAATATCCGAGGGATAAGGCGATTCCTCATCCTTATTACCCCACTCCAAACCTTGATGATCTAAATATTCAACATAAGTAACAAGGTGATCATCTTTATTAAAGGGTAAAGGTTAGTTTTTGTTAGGGATGTAGCCTACACCACATCACCTAGGCCAAAGCTCAGCTTCCAAAGGCTCTTGAACACCTTTCTATCATGGCCCCAAAATTTTACCTACATATCCCATACTAGATAGGATCTATTTAGGTAGTGGTTGATCATTGGGTAGATAAAAATGGACAAATAAATGCTCTACGAGAAGAGGGTTACTACCATTAATTCTACAAAGATAAAGGTACACATGCCAATGTGTACAAATTCCACTTTCTTATAGGGTAAATCCATAGTCCTTAGTGAAGGTGGTAGCCTAGCAATATTCAAAAGAGACTACAATAAAATGATTAACTTGATCTCATGATGAGAAATTGATGAGTGGTTCCTCATTCACATTTATATTTTCAAGTTGCTTAGTTATGTGAGATGAGGAGATTAATGGACACACATTGACATCAGGTTGAGCTTGCTCAACCATTGAACAATATTGGAATGGATGAGGGTCGTCTAAAATATGTAGACACCTAAAACACATAATGTTGAAGAGGTTGTTCGTATGGACACCTTTTTAGGCCATATGACTCACCTTGGGCCTTCCCAAGACCTAATAGTGGTTCTAACCACTCAAATAGGGTAATTTTACCCTTTACAACCTAGGTCGTTGTCCCCCTTATTAGTCATTGGACCCAATGATGGCCCCCAGATTGAGTCATACCCCTTAAGAACAGCCTCACCTGTAACAAACTTGGGCTCCCTGAGTTGAGACAAATTAGTTATAGGGCAACTTACATGTAGCAATTAACCATAATGAAGCTTTTAGGAGTGACATTTGGGATGCCTAATCTTAACCGAATCTTGATATTAGCTTCCCTTGCAAGCTAAGATGGCCAATTGGGAAATCTATAAAAGGATCCCAAGCCTTCATTCAAATGATCTAAAATTATCTACGATGAAGTGTTATCAAATTATCTACTAGAGAGATCAATATCTCATAAGCATAAAGGTGATGCCCACATTTCATCATGAAGCTTGCATTCACATCCATGAAGTGCATTGGATATTGAAGAGTAAATCTCACCATTATTCACCATAAATCCTTTCGAATTCAAACCCATTTCCATATTTAAGTCATTCCTCACACACGCACCAAGAGTGTTAGCCCATTTGACAATAAAATTGAACATCACCTCACATTGAGCATGAAGAAAAATCCCTCTGTTCAACAGCCATTATGCCCAACAATGGCCCGTAGGTGGAGCCATCAGAACCAATGATGGCTAATAGAGCTAACCATTTTAGAAAATGATGACCTTGTTGTGACATCCAATTTTCTATATTTTCTTAGCTAGATAAGTTTTAGCAACTTTCAATTTGATTTCTAACACAATTTAGCATACTTTCATTCAATTTTACATGCATTTATTTACTGTTTTAAGCATGTTCTTTACATTTGCATTATATCAAAATGGGCCTCATCTTGAGAGGTTCCACATTTGCTACTAATTTCTTGTAAGTGCTTATGTGTGCAGATATTAGGTTTCCACAGGAGCAAATCATCATAAAGATTCTTAAATTTTGGCATCATCAAGCGAAGATCGCTAAGAAACGCTCCATAATCAGTTTTGGGAGATTACAAAGATCTTGTGAAGAAACCTATCATTTGTTTAATTGATGTAGTTCATTTTAAATTGGTTAATCCCTAAGAGGAATATTTTGTAACCTCTTGTAAAGAAAATTTTCAAATATGAATAAATAAGGGCACCATTTATTTTATCTCTTTTGCTTTATATTGGTTACATGATGTTATCTTGTCAATTTGATTTCATAATTATTTAGGTGTTAGATATTTTGTACATCTTACAATGGAGATCATGGTGGTACTCTTCCCACAATCTCATAATTTATCGCTAATTTTATCCATTTCTTGATTTTTTTATCTTGCAGGTACCATTGTTTTGAACCAGAACGGCTCACAGGTGTAGCCATCCTACCCTCTAATGGCCAGCAGAGCTATCAATCTACCCTATGATGATCTTAGAGCAAAGTCAAAAAATCAACTTCGTAACATCTTCATCGAATATTGGCTACACCTGTGAGTATCTCTATGCTAGAATTTACTAATTTTTATAGAAAAGTTAGATTTCAAGCTTTGGTAGAGGAATTTAGTGAAATTACCAATTTTTAAACTCTTTGCCTATGAATGATATTGGGAACAAAAACCTCTACTACTAGCCACCCCAGGGTATAGATACCTCTTTGGTTGATTTTTCTTGTGTTTGACAACCTCTGCTAAGACCGTTTTACACAATGATGACCCCTATTTAAATGGATTGTTAGGGTTTGCTTGCATGATGCCTATCTAAATGCTGAAATCATTTAGGGCTTACATTTGAAATTTTCTAAAATTAAAATATTTTTATTACAATTTGGAAATTTGAAATATTCTTTCATGCATTAGTGAAAAATCATAGATTGCTTTATGTTACATTTTAATTTTGCATGAGATAAAATGCACCCACACATCACGTATCAAATTTAAAATCAATGAGGTGGAATTCACACCCACCCACTGGTCAAGACTAACAACGGTGGAATTCATCACCACATTGTTGGCTTGTATTATGGATCTTTGTACCCCATTTTGGCCAAATCCAACTCCAAGAATTGTCATAGCCAAGAAAAATAGAACATACTCTTCTTCAAAATGTGTATTGTTAACCATGACGAACTAGGTGAGGACTGGTAGGACCTGTGCTCCCTCATTGAATTTGGGATTCATCTACAAATTTTGGTGGGTTTCATAGTCTGGACTTCATCACCAAGCTAGTGTGTGAGAGTATACAGGTGAAAACCCTTTAACTTGAGTATTACATCAACAATATCAAAAACTCAAACAAGAGAAAGGTAAGAAAAACAATGAATCATAACACATATGATAGTTTTAGGAAACACAAAGAATTCTTAAAAGATATAATCATTTGTATGCTTTTTTTGTTTTCTTATTGAATGTCTAATAAAGATAAAATGGTCACAACACGAAGCCATGTCCAGTTACAAAATGAGTCTACCAGTAATGCACATGAAGGCTTAGAATGCCTTTGATACAACCCACATGATTTACTTTTACCTTAAAAATATTCTAATAGCCATCGCAAATACAATTCCATGCACATGGGATCCGAGCATTGATATACCCCCATTAGGAGGACTTCTATAGGACCTCCTTGTGACCAGGATGAGGATATTATCAGACCTCATTCATCACACATTTCTTCTATATTAGATCCATCAATTGAGGTGCCCAGTAGAGGGGTTGCACGCATTCGTGTACCCAATCGATCTACAAACCCTTTAGAGTTTGGTGTAGAGTACATGCCCTTGCTTAGTCGATATGGGGGAGATACTCCTCTTGATTTCCCTTGGTTGAGTCATAAGCTAAACCACCTAGATAAGTATGGCCCTATTGCAACTCGTAGAGCCCCTTCATATGCTCATTATCATTATGAGGATGGGTGTGATGAAGATATAGTTTGTCCTATCCATATGTGTGAAGAGTGTTCTACTCAAACACAAAACACTCTGATGCCATCCTTACATGAGGACATCACCCCTAGGGTCGAGCACAGACTAAACATTTATTCGATTGATCAAGGTAAGAGGGTTTCCATACCCACTACACAAACTAAAATAGCTAAAACCCCTCATATCGAGATGAGAAGTCATAGGCCACATATAGTGGATCACACATATCGGTTTTCTAGGCCTACAAATAGTTAGAGATAGCAATTGATCCAATACCAATTGGATTATTTGTGTGATGAGTGAGAATTATTAGATCAGGAACACGTAGAACAATAGAGGTTACATCATCAATGATTGTATGAACATAGACTGCATGAGGAAATAATCCTAGAAGAAATATTGTGTGAAGAGTGATCTCATAGGGTAACTCAAGAATAAATACCCATGCCTAGTACTTATCAACAACAACTCACCATGAGGTGCATTGTGTATCATCAAGAGTTGCCTCCTAGGTAGACAAATAACCATCCTCTTCACACCTCTATGCATCATTCTCAGAAAATATAGCACTAAGTGCCAAATCCATCAAAGTATGAGGTCTATGAAGAGATGAAAGTAGATGATCAAGACCAAAAATATCCTGAGTCATCTTGTGAGGATATGGAAAATGATGAAAATATACCACCTCGATCGGAAAAAAACCTTCCACCTCCTACTCCAAAAAAATATCTTTGGGAAAATGATATCATCTCATAACATGTATACAAAGTTCTCACAGAGTGTATCCAATTGCTTGAGAAGTAGGGATCATGTTATCAAAAACCCACATTGCACAAATTGTATAATCAACCCCTTGATCCATTAGTTCCTTCTATAAATTACCTAGAGCATTTCAAAATGCCTAAGCTAGAAAAATTTAGAGGGGACAATGATGCAGGGAGCACATCACAAGTTTCATGAACTTGTGTTTTCAAATTCAATATAATGATACTTTGTTGTTGCAAATATTTATGATAACACTCTTTGGTGCAACATTAGAGTGGTATAACCAACTACCTTGACACACCATATCTAGCTTTGAACAACTAGCAAATGCCTTCCTTGAACACTTATCATTTGGAATAAAGAAGAAGGTAAACCTAACTGACTTGTCAAACCTATGACAATATGATGATGAGCCAATTATGAATTATGGAAATAGGTGGTGTAAGATAATGTCAAAACTACTATTCACCGTTCCTATCTCAAAACTAACTTGAATGTTTACCAAGAGTTTCTTGAAATATATATCACTTTTATTACAATTGCAACAATATCAAACATTTGAAGAGGCTTTGGTACAAGCCAAAGTTATCAAGGACATCAAGGTCCAAGAGGGAGACATAAAGCTCCATAAGAAAGAGTGGAACAAAAATCCCCGTAATAACAATCATCAAACAAAATTAGCCTCGGTTAATCAAATTGTTTTACATATTTATAAATAAGAAAAAGTACCTTAGTAGCCTAACTATCAGGCTCAACCCTCTCCAATGCAAAACAATAATTTAGTAGAATCAGGCACAAAAATGACAACACCGTACACCTTGCACTTACATGCCATTACCTGAATCTTTGGCATCACTTTTCAACCGATTATGTGAGGCCAAGGCTATTACCTAAGCCTGATACCCTCGATCCTAATCACCCAAAACCTATGGGTCATAGGGAGGACCTATATTGCATGTATCATCGATAGCATGGCCATGACATCCAATATTGCTATTCATTTAAAAACCTAGCATAGAATATGCTTGATAAAAATCTTTAGATCAACAACCCTCTTGCTATCGACAATCAACAAATCAACATATTTAAATATCCCTTACCCAAACATGAGGTCAAGGAAGATCAAATAGAGCATGTGAATGAGGTGCATATAGCCCCGATTAATGAGGGTTTTATCAACATGATCAATATCACGACGAGGAGCAGGAAATACCCTAATCGACTTGCATTTGAGAATCCAATCAATGCTCATCCTAAATTACAATACTTATAAAAATTAAGCCCCATCCAACCATAAAAGGACCCTATGATCACTTTTTGCAAGCAATATATTAGGCAAACCTCTATTAACAAACCTTATCTTCCATTACATATTATAGCTAGTGTAAATCAAACTTTGTATAAGCGAGTTTTAATTGATACTAGTTCATCTATTAATATCATCATTACCACCACACTAAAATATCTCAACCTTCCACCTTCACACGTCACTACATCCACGTTTACCTTATGAGCTTTTAATGATGCCTTATCCCCTACTATTGGTACAATAGTCCTACCTATTTAGGTTGGAATAAATATTATGCCTACATTGTGCCACATTTTAGAGGGTGAAAGATAGTACAATATACTATTGGGAAGGCCTTGGATGAGAGATATGGAATGCATCCCATCCATAGTACATCAACACCTCAAATTTATACACCAAGGTCAAATACATGTGGTGTACACCGATAAAAACCCTTCAAGTATTATAAAGCAATCAATGAACTGCAAGAACCTCCTTTGCCATGTAGTCTCCTAGATATCCATTTATATGACATCATAAAGCATTCGACTCTATCATTATGACCATCCATTAAACCATCATCACCTATTTTATTTTCATTATCGCTAATGGTTCCTCCCAATACCCTATCTACATCATCAAAATCCACCATATATTCTCATCAATAGAACACAAGATATCATCAACCCTATGGATGAAGAGGAAACCGTAGTTGTTATAACCAGATCAGGACCCCCTATATTATCGACATCCCTCATACCTCATGCTTCAGCTCAACTAACTAGTATCGAGCTAGGTGAGCATAGAACGCAAAATGGGACATTCATGCCTATTATCAAGTTATTAAAATACCTAGGTCATCCTCCCATCAAATCTTCATTTATAGGTACCATTCCTGATTCGTTACCTAATAGTGGGAGATGAGATTCTTGTAAATAGCCTCCTACGTAGATAAATGAGGTATGAATACCTCATCTCGATGAATTTGTTGGAATGATCAATTTGGTGACATAGAATACGAGTCCTAAAACTCCATCTATCATTGCTGTGACAATGCAATCCATTAAATTGCCTATCTAAAGTGACCAAGTACCACCATCGATATTACAACACATTCTATATTGCCTAGATAAGATAGATACACAAATTGGTCATCAAAATAATTCTTTGAAAAAAATCATGCACCAGCTCATGAACATGGAGCTACAGAATCAAATCACATATGAAGCCAAACCACATATTTTACAACCACAAGGAAAACCCCAACAAGATCAAGCGCAGAGTCAGCCACGACGATCATTCCATATTTATATACCACTACTCAAACCTATGACATTGATATTTAATCGATTATGCGATGTGAAGACCATCACTTTACCTAAAATTTGCATCCCATATCCATACCGTAAGAAGCCTAAAGGATATAGATAATATTTACATTATCTATACCATCAATGAGATGGTCATGATATTCAATCATGTTATGACTTCAGGAACAAAATACAAGATATGCTTGAGAAGAATCAACTTTGAATTGATAACCTTATCACTATCAAAAACCAACAAGTGAGCATAGTTAATGATCCATTACCTATGCAAAAAAATAATAAGAGCAACCTAAATAGATGACTGAGATACATGTAGCTCAGCCACCTCATCAAATTTGGCCACTATGTCCTCTTTGCTTAAAAAACTATTTGTGTATTTGGACTTCGAAAATCGAGTCCATGTCAACCATATTTCAGAAGCTGTGAGAAACAAAAGCAATCATCTTACTATACATACCCCATTTCAACCTAAGTAGGCCTAGGCCTAAAGGTTATAGGGATTACCACTCTTGCATTTATCACTAGATAAAGGGTCACGACATCGATAATTGTTATGCTTTTATACACGTAGTCCAAGCCCATTATTGATAAGAAGGATTTATTCACAAGTGGATCACTCATATTAACCCATAAGGACATTGAAAGTGCACAAAATTCCATGCCACAATAGGAGGAGTCCGTTTCTATCACTCCTCCTAGCCAAGTCAATCACACTGCATTAGGAAAAATGTATACTGGGGGTCTTCAAGGAGTCACACCTTCCCTACCATCCACATCACAAATGATGAAGCAAATTGGGGAATATGAAGGTATTGTACCTTCATAACTTTCATAAATCGTCACATATGCTGGGGGTGCATAAGGTATCACACCTTCACCCTAAAATCGTAAAACACAAAAATAATAAAAAAAATTATCAAAATTCCAAATAAATTAGAAAACATTAAAACACAAAAACAATTCAAAACATTAAAATACAAAAATATTTACATTATGATATCATGCATTTCATTATATTCACTCATTAGTTGCGTTGCATTAGATATATTCATCCATTGCACTTGCATTAGGATATGTCATGTTTACATTCTTATGAATGACACCATGTTTGTATGTCAATCATGAATCCACATATCCTTATCATACATATTTTCCTTGTGAGTAACTATTTTTTTCAACATAACTTATGAGTTGCTATATGGTGCATGCTAGGTTTTTCAGTAATTTAGCCATCCCTAGTTATATTTTTAGATTTTTTAGAAAGCTATCTTGGTTTTTAGAAGGTAAGGTCTAGTTTTGATAGTACCTTGCATATATCAAAATCCCAACATAATTCTACACATTAACAATATGAGTTTGAACAAGGAAATATGACACTACAAAGTGGTCCTTGTCACCTTAAGTGAAAGGTTTTCCTTGCTCATATTATTATGCACATGGTCTAGAATGTTGAGCATTGAAAAAAGGACAATCTCCCCCTACCCAAACAATCCCTTGATCATATAAAAAATGAGCAAATTACCAAAGCAATACAAAATAAACAATGATTTTCATCACTAAGAAAATTCCTTGCTAAAAAATAAAACAAAAATGCAAAATAAACAATGGTTTTCACCACTAAGCATGAGCAAGTATCCCAAGAAATTAAAATAAAATAATGGGTAATGATCTTGAATCCCTAGAATATTCAATATTCAAAATCCATGGAGTGATCTTCATTACAACAATGGGTTAATAAAACCCACCTAGCAATGGAGCAGCCTTACACGTGATGATATATCTATCACATTAGTGACCTTCTATTATACATACCAATGTTAGCTTATGGATGAGCTAGATTTAGGTGACTTGTATTGCTTAGTAGTATAGTCTAACTGAATTCAAACTCAGGGTCATGATGACCATAGGGTGAACCTCATTACAACAATGGGTTGCATGAACCCGTTTGGCAATGAGGTAGTCTCATGCCTCATCTAATATATTCACTTTGCACACATAGGGATAGTGAATATTTGGGTCTTCTTAATAGGATTGTATCTTTCAGGAGTCTTGTGTGGTCATTACACAACTTTTGATCAATCAAATAAGGTTTTTGAGTCTCATGGAAAACCTCAAAAATCCCCTAATAGCAACAAATCATCTCATCAAACAATAACAATTTTTCTTATGAGCTTTTGTTTATTAAGGGGTGATCATAAAATAGGATAGATACCGAATGCATATCAACAATGATATTTAGATGGCCACTGACTATTTTTGGCACACCTTTTTAGTTTGTAGAATATTATAGGGAAAGCCCCTACGTCTCACATCATTTCATCTCACATATGCATGTATACATGGTTAATTCTTATGATAAAGATTAACATTTTTATTCATGATTTTTATACATTATGTGGTGTCTACCATTAGTTTTTTAAACATATATTAGATTCATTTATTATGTTTTAAGTGATTAAATAATATAGGTACATTTGCATTAGACCATCCACATAAAATTAATGCATTACATCCACCATATCATATAACAAAAATTAAATGCATAATCAATTAAACAAATCAAAACATGCTTTTGACATTTAGTACTGCATCCATATAAGTATACATAGTAGTACATCCACACATCTAGATCACAGAATCTAATCATACATCAATCATCTAACTACTGCATATCATTAGTACATTGCATATATAGAATAATGCATCATCACATAGGCATGACATCCATAAATGCATCCATGAACATAAATCAAAACCATAACACATAATGATCCATAAAAGGATGTCATATATATATGTGAATAGTACAATACATCATGGTAAAAAATTACCTATAGGCTACAAATGTGTAGGTCCTCAGACCTTACACTTAAAATGATAAGTACATGATATAACATCAAGCAGGGTTTACATCCCTAGAGTCACCTCCAACCTCAACCCCATCTCTGCTAGGCTGTTTGTAACCACTGGATACTAATCTCTCTAGGAGAGCTGATGACCTATGATTAGGTCACACTAAAGACTATCCAGACTCACTGCACCAACTCCTATGAGATACTCCTATGGCAGACCATGTAGGTAGAGTACTGCTAAGTATAGCAACCTGCCTACACCCGAAGAGCATCCTACTTAGTTGTCCTAGCATCCATCTATGTTGTCTTGACCATCATTTGTGTGTACAGAGTGTCCCTTTCTATCGTAACCTAGTCAATAGCAGTATGACCTATCACCACCTAGGCCTTGAGAAGATATCTCTCCTCAGCATACCCCCATCATAACTATTGTCCTATGCTCAACTGACTCTAAGCAATAGTGAGATATGTATTCCACTTTGTTAACCACCCCTGAGAAGTCTATAGCTATGCTTGTACAACCTGTAATTATACTCATAGATGTGCCACCTAATTTGATGGTGAATTCTCCTTGCCCTCCTCCTCAACTTGGGATCATCTATCTGTCTTGTAGCCTGCTTCCACTCACTCTCTATCCTACGATATACTCATTGCTCATCATAATCACCACCCTCCTTCACTACCACTACTGTAGGTCTACCTATAGGACCACCACCATGCCATAGTTGAGTGACCCATTAGGTGTCATACTCTATGTTGGTCGTCGAGTCCTCCAAACCTATATTTTCCACTATAGGCTCTACCTGCTCAATTAGTCCCTCCGCTAGAGGTAACTCAAATGGTGTCTCGTCATTACAATGATGATAGAGTATTGGCTCCTCTAGCACATCCTAAGCAATCCTAAACTATCAAGTCACCTGATAGTAATGAAAGTACTCTCTCTTAGTCCCATGACACCTAATGATCCATCTATTGTACCTCACCCTAGCTAGGTACCTCATCACCATAGGTCAATCAAAGAAATCTAAGTAAGATCTCCATATAACCTGATCATATTGTAGTCCCTCTAGAGACCCTATGTAATGGGCCAGAATGCATCCATGTGGCTTACTCTAGCCAACCTCCCCATCTCATAGCCACCATGCTGCATAGTCAATATCATCATCCCCAGATCTGCTTAGGGTACTGATAATCCAATGGGTCAATCTACCTGGATGTACTTCCAGCTCCAGACTTGGAGTATTAGACTACACCCCAATCCCACTCATTGTCAATGTTGTATCTCATACTGAAGAACACAAGCTTGTACTAAGAGGGGGGTGAACAATATAAGATATAAATTTTACTTTTATTTCCAAAGTAGTATTATCCCATATTAAAAATTGCAATAATAAAACAATACACATATAATCACACACATAAGAGACACAGATTTAACGTGGTTCACCCAATGTGGGCTATGTTAACGGAGAAAATATTTCTTATAAATTTTCTCAACAAATCTCTTGGAAAAAATTCCCTATTACAATGTTTATGGGAACCAACCCAAAGGAGACATCAATCCCCTATGCTCAAGTTCATGGACACCACTCTATAAAAGACACCAATCCCCTCTACTATGGTTTTGTGGAAACCACTCCATAGGAGACATCAATTCTCTTTGCTTATGGTTTTGTAGAAACCACTCCATAGGAGACACCAATCCCCTTTGCTTATGGTTTTGTGGACATCACTCCACAAGAGACACCAATCCCATCTACTTCTATTTTTGTGGACACCACTCCATAGGAGACACCAATCCCCTTTGCTTTTGATTTTATGGAAACCACTCCACAGGAGACACCAATCCCCTTTGCTTCTAGTTTTATGGACCTCTATTCACAAGAGACATCAATCCCATTTTATCTAGTTTGTAGACCTCTATCCATAGGAGATACCAATCCTCGTTGCTCTAGTTCATGGACCTCTATCCACAGGAGACACCAATCTACTTTGATCTAGTTCATGGACCTCTATCCATAGGAGACACTAATCCTATTTGATCTGGTTTGTGGACCTCTATCCATAATAGACACTAATCCCATTTGCTCTAGTTCATGGACCTCTATCTATAGGAGACATCAATCCGCTTTGCCTTGGTTTGTAGACCTCTATCCACAGGTGACACCAATCCCCTTTGCTTTGATTCATGGACCTCCATCCACAAGAGACACAAATCCTCTTTGCTCTAGTCAAATATTCTCTAAGACTACTCAAAAGGCTTGCTTAAATATACTCCAAGCCTACTCACAAGGCTTGCTCAAATCTGCTCTAAGCCTACTCACAAGGCTTGCTCGAATATGCTCCAAGCCTACTCACAAGGCTTGCTCAAATCTGCTTCAATCCTACTCATAAGGCTTGCTCAAATATTCTCACAAAATCTGCTCAAATCTTCTCATAATCTTGCTCAAATCTACCTCAAACAAACTTGCTCAAATATACTCTACAATCCTACTCAAATAATTGCTCAAACCTGCTCATAGATCCTGCTCAAATCTGCCTCAAACCTTCTCAGAAATCAGCTCACAAACCTGCTCAATTATGCCTTAATAACCTGCTCAAATCTACCTCAATAATGCTCACAAAAATTGCTCAAACATTCCTAATTCTTACATAGAAAAAATTGCATATATCTTTCCCAAAAGTGCTTTCTTTGACTAAAGTAATTCAAATATATTCTATCCAAAATTATTTTTCTTCATGGACACATAGAGAATGATATGCATTGCAAAAACTCAATATGTTCTCACATTCATTAAGTCCATCATTTTCACATTTCTCACATTCATATCATTCAAAAGGATACTATAGTCTAGAACTTGATAGTTGACTTTATTATGTACTTCCAAAATTAATCAAAACCAATGCACATACTTGCTTCAAAAAACTGGTCTATAGCCCTTACAAATTAATTTCCAACATCACTCAAAAATAATGCATAGATTTGCTTCACAATATTGGTCTATAACCCTTGCAAGTTCATTCCCAATATGACTCAAATTTAATGCACCAATTTGTTCCCAAACCCTTGCTAGTATATTTTCAAATTCATTCAACAATAATGCACAACTTTGTTCTCAAACCCTAGCACATATATTTTCAATTTCTTTCAACAATAATTCATGATTACTTCCAACTTCAATCAAACACTAATGCACATCAAACCAATCCTTATACCTCCACTCTCATGACAACAAATATTACTTTCTTCAAACAAAACTTTCTTGAGAAGGGAATTAAATCAACATACCTTTAAATCTGCCACAATGATGATGAGCCTTCAAAAACTTGTCTCAAAATAATTTTCCTTTCTTTTGCCACTTCAAAAATAGGTTAGCAAATCTCCTTTTCTAACACTCTCAAAGTAAAGCCTTATCAAGAACTTTACAACCCCTTTTTATAATATGCCAAATACAAAATAACATAAATCACAATTACACCTTATTTCTCCTTTCTATGAAAAGCCAAATACAATACAATCAAAAATCACAATTACACCTTATTTCTCCTTTCTATGAAAAGCCAAATACAATACAATCAAAAATCACAATTACACCTTATTTCTCCTTTCTTTTGCATATCAAAATAATACTTTGAAAACACAACAATATCCCCTTAATTTCCTTTTTGAACTTTTCAAAATAAAACTCTATATCATAAATCCTTATTGCTCCCCTTTATAATATTTGCAAAATAAAGACTTTATAGCATACACCCTTATAACTCCTATTTGCAAAAATAAAAGACTTTATAACATGCACCCTTATGACTCCTATTTGCAAAAATAAAATATTTTATACCATATACCCTTATACCTCCTATTTGCCAAAATAAAAATATTTATACCATACACCCTTATAACTCCTTTTCAAAAATGATTAAAACATTTATAAATACCTCATAAAAATTTTGTTGGCCTGGGGTAGACTTTTGGCATGTGGCAGAATATGAGAACTCTTTGTCAAAATTTGGAGACAGACAGGAAGAAATTGGAACTTGATCCCTTCAATGTGAATTTACAAGAGAAAATTGTAGCTCTAGAAGGTGAAATCAGAAATTTGGAGAATTACATAGGCAAAGGAGCTAGATTGAGAAGCAATTTGCAGTGGATGAAGGAGGGTGATACCCCGACACAATTTTTCTTCAACCATATTCGAAGTAAAAATGCTACTGAGAAAGTTCTTGCTCTACAGAAAGAAGATGGCACTCATATTGAAGATGAAACTAAAATTAGGGACCTTTTTGAGAGACATTTCAAACATATTTTTGCTACCTATGAAGATTCCATTTTTGTATAGCATGCTCGAGAGCTGGTCAGAGAATGTGTGCCTAAGAAGATTGCCAGCTATGAGAATGATCGTTTATCTTCTGATTTTTCTAAAGAGGAGCTCTTCAATGCTCTCTCTAAAATGAAAAATGGTAAGTCACCTGGCCTTGATGGTTTACCAACTAAGTTTTACAAATATATGTGGGATTGTATTGGAGATGATTATACTAAGTTGATTAAAGAAGTTTTTTATGGAGCTGGTTTCTCACCATGGTTAAATCAAGGGGTCATTAGGTTGATTTCTAAAGGAAACAATAAAGATAAGATTGGTGGCTGGTGTCCAATTACTCTCTTGAATATATCTTACAAAATTTTAGCTAAAGCTCTTGCTTTGAGAATGAAAAATATTGCTTCTAGAATTGTGGGAGAGGAGGAAACTGGTTTTGTAAAATGCTGATTTATCCTTGATACAGTTTTATCCATTTGGGAAGCTATGGAATGGGTTGAGGAGACTAGACAATAGACTCTTTTTTAAAATTGATTTTGATAAGGCTTATGATAGGGTGGAATGGAATTTCATTTTTAATATGTTGAAAATGCTTGGATTCAATGGTGTTGTGGTTTAGAAAATCAAAATGCTATTCTCTTCAGCTTCAGCCAAGGTAGTGTTTAATGGTAAATTATCTGAGGATATCCAGTTGAAATCCATTAGATAGGGCTACCATTTGGCTCCTTTGCTCTTCATTCTCTTTGCTGATGCTTTGGGCTACATACTGGAACACATAAGGATGGTTGGATGTATTAGAGGGATCTCTCTTCCTAAGGGATATTTGTTGAACAATCACTCTACTGATGATTCATTTCTTACTGTACAACTATATAAGAATTCAGTTTTAGGTATGTAGGATTGTCTTCAGTAGTTCTGTCTTGCCTCTGGTGTAGTTGTTAGTGAAGCAAAGTCTGATTTCTGGCTTGTTGGAGCTATCTCTCTTCCTAGAGGAATTAGTGTTGGATGGAGGAGAATCGGGTATGGAGAGATTGTAAGGTACCTAGGCATTCCATTTGGCAAAAGTGTTTTTATTAAGTCCATGTGGGACTGGTGCATGGAAAAATTTGAGAAGAAGATTCAGATATGGAAGCACAAGATGATATCCTTTGTTGGAAAGCAAATTGTGGTAAGCAAAATTCTTCAGGCTTACCATATGTATTATTCATCTTGTTGGTTTCCCAATTCCACTCAATATAAGAAGCTAGAGACTTGCATTAGGAATTTTTATGGTCCAATATGGATGGTACTAGGAGGGTTCCTATTATAGCATGGAAATATTGTACTATTCCTAAGGTAGGTGGAGGTCTTGGCCTATTAGACATTCAGCTTCAAGGTAAGATTCTTACTTCTAAGTGGATCATCAGATGCTTAGACGATGATATTGGATGGTAACGTATGCTCAAGTACAGGATAAAAAATTGTGTGAATCTTGATGGCTTCCATGGGTAGTTTAGCTTTGAGGATATTGTGGGACATCCTAAAATTTTTAAAATCAGAGGATGCATTTTGATTAAAATAATCTAGGAAGCCTAGAAAGTGGTGGTTAAAGGGCTTAATGGGACTATTTGGAGAATAGAAGAGGACGAATGCTCTCTTCCAAGGCAATTTAACTTTGGAAGAAAAATGGGATTTATACTTAAGATATTCCCAATCTTCAGTGTAAAATATTTAGTAAGAAAGGAATTATTAGATGGGCTGATATTTGGGATGAGAATTTTGGTCAAGGGATTCTGTGGTAGCAACTGCTTGTTAAGTTTAAACTGAAGCCTTTAGATAAATTTAAGGTGCAACAAATTCAAGACCTTTAGCCATCTGAGTAACTTTATTAGCTTACAAATGGTCTTCTTGGTCCTATCTGGAGAGACTGGAGATGACTTTATGGTCAGCCAATTTGGTGCTTCAAATTGGCTAAGATTTACCATTTGATGACTCTTATTCCCTTAGGGGATGTTTTGAATTCTATATGGGGTATTACTTGTCCTTTCAAGAAATGGAGGAAACATTTGGTAGGAGTATGGAGGTTCCGAGTCTCTATGCAGTTAAAGGTGTTTGCTTGGCTGGTCATTATGCAGGGCCTGCAAAGTAAGGTTAGGCTTTCTAAATGGCTACTTTCTTCAGATAAATGCTCCATTTGTGCATTAAACATATTTTCTAGTATTGCCTAAGAGAAAGGAAGGTGTGGAAAGAGGCAAAGTGGATATATAGTTTTGTGATTCAAGAGCAACTTAGGTGGAAGGTGATTTTGTTTGGAGACCAGCCCAATTGTGCGGCTTTCAAAAGGATTTTTTGGTATACTATTAGAATATCTATTTTCTTCATCTTATGGAAGGATAGATGTAATTTGGTCTTCAATAATGAAGACTCTATTGTTGCTCTCACTGTAATTAGGGCCCATACTTTAATTATTGAGCAATTGAAAATTTTCAAGTCTGATATCTTGAAAGATTACCTTAGAATTGACAAGGGGCTTAGAGCGGATTGCTTACTACTTTTGCACAAGCTGATGTAAGTTTGGAAGGCTTGTTTCTTGCCTGTTGTTGATGTACCTTATTGACTATTCGTTAATATGATGTATTTTTTCAATAATAAAAAAAATTGTTGGCACTGGGGTGAATTGACCCTCTGACCTTTAGTGCCCAAATGTAACTCATGATCACTTGAAATAACCAAGCGGATGGAACTTCAAATGTGCATCAACATTTTTGTCTTCTTCATCATGCTTCTAAAAAAAAATCAAATCAAAACTAGCACCGACGAGCTTCGAACCACACACCTCCTCTCACGTAGTGACTTAGCACAAGTCCAACCACCACCTGGGCTACCCTGGTGGATGACATCAAGGGGCAGATAAAAACATTAAGTTTACTTCCTTCTCTACTACCAAGACTTTCACTGTACTCTTCCTCCTATTCACTATTGTTCACACTCCCTGCATCAGATCACTCTTCGAATTGCGCACACATATCTTTCGACATTGAACTATCACAAAATGAATTATTATCACTCATATATATATGGATTTTGGACTTTATGAGGAAACATCGGTGCTTATTAACTTTGCTTGTGGGTTTATGACATTTGCGCCTCTCCCTTAGATGTCGACGCTCATTTGAAATATTCAATATTTTATTGCCTTCATAAAATTTTGGCACCTCCTACTTTTTTAACCTTTTATATTATAATATTTCAAATATTATAATATTAATTCTTAACCTTTGTCTTTTTCTAATCAAACCTTTTTATTTTTCTTATTCATTTGACCCATGTAACTTTAAACTCTTGTCCATCTCTTTAATCCTTTGTCCCTTGCAACTTTAAACTCTCTTAATAATATTTAAATTTAAAATTTAAATATTATAACCCTTTGCTTGAATATTTTCTTTGCTTTGCTTTCACAACCATGGGGAATATTTTTGCCTTGACAACCATTGCACCTTTGACATCAAAATATTTCTGCCTCATGTATCCTTTGACATCAATGACAACAATATGCTCAATATTTCCAACACATACAACTCATCATATAGGTGTGCTAAGAGAGTTCTACTCCATGCCATAATGATAGGATGCTCTAGATTGCACTCCAATAGGTCCTGCAACATGTTTAGGAGGTTCCAAGGGAACCTTGCTCATGAGGAGTCTAGCAACAACACATTGAATATGACATGCATTGCCACTACCTGGAAATGAGATAATATGCATGCATTATACCACCTATTGACTAGGACCTTGTCATGATCTATATCTACCAAAGCCTCATTTGCCCTAGTACCAAATATCCATTGTAGATCCCTCAGGCACTCCCAAACATGAGTAGAGGTAATGACTAATACCTTAATGGGGATCCTATAAATTTGATAGACATCCTCTAATGTCATCATCATTTCATCTATCGAGAGATGAAGAGTATTGGTCTTGCTATCCCATCGATGATCTAGGACCATAAGATAGGATTTGATCCGACATCATAGTTGGTAGGCACACAACCTATCTAAGGTCAATCACCTCAAACCATGCCCAATCATTGACGTCAATCTCTTTTCACTGTAAATCTATGAATAGGTTAGGCTTCCTATCCCGAGCTATCAAATTATGACACCCAATAGCCCACAAGTAAAAAAAACTCAATAAAAATCCAAAAACATCAAAAAACTCAATCAAAATCCAAAAAAAAATCAAAAATAAAAATATTCTCCTAAATTTGGAGGTCGCTCTGGGCCGTGATGGCCACTATGTGTTGCCGTCGAACCCAGTTATGGCCACCTCCAATGGTAAAATTTTTGACTGTTGGAATTTAATCGTGGCCACCATTTCCCATGACAGACCCCTTCCCACCAAGGGGAGCCGATCTTGCTAGGTATGGCATCGCAATGGCACCTAATTGGGGTACGCCCCCATCCTACAAATGCTAAAAATTAACCTAACATACCCTTAAGCTAACCTAAGCTACATTACTAACTAGGATGAGGTTCATTACTTACAATTTAATGAGGATCATTTAACTCATTACTTAGTGAGGTTCATTTTACTTTGCATAATTTACAACCTTAGGAGCTCTGGCTCCACTGCTCATCAAAGCCTCTCCTTGGTCCATCATGGTCCTCTAGTGCAGGTTTGGTAGTATTTCACATAAATATCTCTCTCCTCCACCTCACAAATGATTTTTCTCTCACTGTCAGCTATAAAAATGATAATAAAAATTACCAAAAATACTTTTATATCTTCCAGATTTGGTATCCATTCTCTTGAAGGGTGGTCGCATTTTGGCACAGTCGTTATACCCTATGACGACTCCAAAATTTGTAGATCACCACCAATGTTGATGAGGTCAAAAAATACCTCATTTTTACACTATATTTGACTACCACTGTAGCACCCTAAAATTCACGTAGTAACCCTTAGCAAATAATTAAAATTACTTTAGTAATAATTCAAATTCAAATTTTAACCCCGAACCACTCGTTAAACCGCTTTCCTTGTTTTTCGCATCATTTTTAGGATTTTTTGTGACCGTTGGACGATATCATTGCCGATCAGACGATATCGCCTCAGATCGAAAAAATTCGTTTGGAGTAGAACGTCCAGATGATTTTGTCCCAAAACTGATTTTTCATAATTAGCTTCTGTTTCAACGATGTCTCTAACCTAGGCAAAAGCATTTTTGTGCGGTTAGAGACTTCCCCTATTGGAGATCTCCCAGATTAGGATGATCTCCAACCTCCCAACCTCCTTCATATGCCTATTTAATCTTGGGCCCTCCCCTTGACATTCCCCCGGCTGAATTTTTTTGTACTTCGAGTTTTATTTGCCTTAGAATGTCTTAGACTACTGTTTGCCTTTGTCCCTTTTCGAATTTTCTTGCAAGAACTTTGTCATTCTTCAATCGGAGCAATCTTAGATCATCGCAGATGATCGGACAATCACGGCCCAATTCGAGACGATTTCGCACTCTACAGACGATTTCGACTGCAGTCAACATTGGGGGCAATTAGTGCCCAAAGTTTGCACTTTTCTCTTCTTGTCTGCTGTTTCATTCTGCATTTAGATTAGTTTATTGTTATTTTTTGCTATTCTGCATTTTGGAGTTCATCCATATAGCTTAAGTGTATGATAAGATCATAATTTTTCATTAGAATACTATAATTCACTTGAATTTCTATTCATAATTATCATTTTAGTATCTATATTGTCATTTTACACCGTTTTCCTTTGTTAGTATTGCTACATTTTCTGTGTTCTGTGTCTATTTCTCTGATTGCAGGTCTTTAACAAATTTGTCTGACGAATTCGTCAAATCTTAGATGATCCTGTCTGATTTCAGACGATCTTGTCAGATCAGAGGCGATCTTGACTACTTCAAAAAATCAGAACCTCCATCAGACATCCGGATTAGGTATGAATTTTTTCTAATCTAGTATATTTCATGTATTCTCTGTTTATTTTTTTTTCTGTATTCATTTAAATCTACATTTCATATAGAACAGTTTAGATTTATTTGGCCAAACCTAGGATTTGAATGATTAAAGATAAAATTGAACACATCAAACACATTCCCAACCTAGGCGTGGAGACTGCCACTAAACGTTTCCTGGTGAACCCCACCATCCGTCAAAAAATCACCTTAATACCCCTCCCCCGAGAGGCGAGACCTTCAAAGGGCCTCTCAGTCCGAGGTACCGTCCCATCCTTCTTGCATCCCCCTTTCGGGCGTGGATCCTTTAGCCTGAAGGTAAGGGTGCAAAAAATTTGGAACGATACATTTTGGTGAACCCGACGTGAAAACTAAAAACCTTTTGAAAACAAAAAAATATAAATATGTATGTATACAAAAAAAAAAAATAACAAAATCATCATTTCAAGTTTGTATGTTTAGATTCAATTTTAAATAGTAGATATTAAATATTACTTTTAAAAGTATTAAAGAAACCATGAGTTTTTACTCAAATCAATATGAGCCCATCAGTAATGTTGGAAGAATTCAGCCAAATACATTTGTTGATTATGACCAACCTCATCCCTATTCAACACCACCTCCATCACACTTTTCTCATTTTTCATCCTTACCCCAACAGGACAATCCCTTTTCCAATCCTCTTCATAATGATATTATCTATTCTCCTATATATCCATATTATGTCTATCAATCCACATACAATCCTCCTCCACCCTTTCAATATTATTCTTTCAATACAACACATCCATTTCAACAAGAATATACTTATTCTTCTAATTCTACCATGCACTCACCTCATACTTCACAATCTTCCTATCATCATTCAACCCATAATAAAGAAAAAAGAGGTGAGAAACCATTAGGTCCTTTTATGACTGAATTCTTAAGGCTTGTATCAAAAACCTCTCGAAAACCTTCATCACGTAAATTTACTAAGCTTAATCAACCAATGGATATAATTCTCAAGTATTTACTTGACACAAATATTATTGAACTTCCTTCCATAAGACAACCTGATACCACAACAGATTGGTTTAAACCTGAGCTACATTGTGAATATCATAGAGTGGATGGACATATGACACAAAAATGTAAAGATTTAAGATGTGCAATTCAAGATTTGATTGATGAGGTTCTTTTTAATATAAAGGAATTCCAATCTACAACTGATTATAAATCTCCAGTAAACAATCAAACTCCTACACAACAAATACCAATAATCAATCAAGACATGGGGATCTCCCAAGAACCCCTATTCAATTATCAAAAAGAAGAAACCAATCAAATATTGCATGTTAATGTGTCCCATCATGATGATATTATTAATATTGTAACAAAAACTACAAATGAGCAACCTCAAGTTCAATCAACTCAATCTGATATTCAAGATATGGATTCCTCATTTGACCAACCTTCAAAACTATCTTTGGCTCTAGAGAATGATCCAAAATGGAATGTAAGCATAGAAAGCTTATCTTTAAAATCAAAATCTCAATTTGAAGTCCACTTTGATAGCCAACAACAAGTGATTAACCCTCAAGCAAAAATATCCCTTTTAGAAGTATTACAAAGTTCTCATAAGGAAACGTTGTTCAAAATACCTAGCCAACAATTTGTTCCTCATGATATATTCCCTAAGGACATAATTAATTGTGTAAAACCTCTTGAGGTTAATCATATTTCATTCTATGATGAGGATATTCCTTCCTCTACTCCACAAGAAGACTCATCTCTTTACATTACAGGATCTAGTAAAGAAATACCTGTTAAAATTATTATGGTAGATAATGGCTCCTCTCTTAATTTATGCACTTATCAATTATTCCAAAAACTCAAAACAAAGGAAGAAGATCTTAATGAATCAAATGCTATTATAACATCTTTTAACAATGAAATTCAAGAAGCTCAAGGTACTATAATTTTTCCCCTCAATATTGGATCCAAGATCTTGGATACTCTGTTTTATGGGGCATATTGCCCTTCATATTACAACCTACTTCTCAGAAGTCCTTGGATTCATACGATATGGGTTGTCCCTTCCACTCTTCACCAATGTTTGAAGTTTGAAATTGCAAATAAAATGGTTACCATACATGGTGACCCAACACCATTTGAAGAATATTTAATGGTTGAAACATCAAGTTCTATATATTCTCTATTATCACAATTATCTTCTATCCACCACTTTTCTTCATCCATATATGATCATCCTTGTTTATCAAATAACATCCATGCATATCTTTCACATATGCTCCCTCCATCTTATCAAGACTTGCAAGATAGTGATAAGAATGAAGAACTTTCTTATCCTTCTTACATTTTATTTTGTAACATGATCAATTTTACACATATAAAAGTCAAATCTTTTGCTACATTATTCTACATTATAACAAATCTTTTGTTATCGCTACCTTTTATTCATCACCTTTTGTTCTTACCTTCACCTCAACCGAATTATCCTTCAAAACCTCCTTTGATTTTGAATCAACCTTAGACATGCTATACTCAAATAACCTTGTATAATGTATATTGATCATCTTGTATATACCACCAATTCCATCATAAAAAAATTAAAATCAAAATACTAAAACATCAAAATCTTCAATAACATCTTTTTTTTATACCTGTCAATTCTTGGAGTTTGCAGTTATATTTTCAATTATTTTGGATAAATTAGCATTTATTTGGAATCCCACACTTTCACATTCACATGAATAAATATCTTGCTTTTATTTGGTATGATTATTAATCTCTCTTACATCAAAGTCCACTTGACATTAAATAAATTTTTGAGCATAGAGAACTGATCTTGTTATTTACTTGAACCACGTATATCTTTTCACATTAAAATGATTTCATTGCAAATTCGATATGATGCTACATAGTAGAACTAGTTTCCTGAGCAAAAAGTTTCCCCTGCTATCCTATCATGCACATGGTCTAGAATCTTTGAGAATTGACAAAAGAACAAGCTCACCCCTATCCAGAATAAAAATCCCTTGCTCTACAGCTAATCCGAGGAAGTATCCCTAATATAGGAAGAAAAGAAAAAGGTTATTTTTCATCACAGCAATATTTTAGCATTATCTCAAATATCAAGCAAAAATACAAAAGTACAAAAAAAAAAAAAGAAAGCAAAGAAAGCGAAACAAGCAAAAGCAAAAGCAATAAAATCCCTTCCCCTACCCATTGAAAAGAAAAGAAGGGTTGATGAGCTTGAATCCCTGGAATTCTCAATTATTCAAAAACTGTGAGGTAAGCCCCATAACAGGTGGTTTGTGGCCAACCTGCTTGGCCTTGGGTAACTCCTAGCGTGGTGATATGTCTGTTACATTAGCGACCTTCTTTTGTACAGACCTATGTCTGCTTATGGATTAGCTAGCTCTTGATAACCCGAATTACATAGTAGTCTGGTACGGTTATATGCATCTAAATCATGGTTAATGAACACTTATTTGGTTAATTCAAATCACTTGTATCAACTTATCTTGCTCATAATTGGTAAATGAACAATACAATCGCACACACATTTGTATTTGAGAGATTTTGTATCATTATGATAAATCAAGATTGGTAATGAACTCACATTTGCACATGAGGATTCCTTATAAATCTACATTTCTCTTTGAGATAATTTAAAATATCTCTGTAACTCTTTTCGAAATAATTTTTCAAAATTTTTGTTTTGTATCAAAGCAATTACATACATCTTCTCACAAAATCTCAAAAATAATTTTAAACAAAAGTTTTCATATTATTATTTTTCTGTTTATCAAAGGTCAAAAATGCATCTTGCAATAAAACCAACAATCTACTTTCTTCTTTGGATTTCGCAATGATGGTATAAGTTTATACCTATAATTCTATGCCTAGTGCAAACCATCATTCTAATTTTCTTTTCCATTTATTTTAAAACAAAATTCATCAAAACATGTGACTTGCATCATTATATTACACAATTATGCTTTACAAACAAACAAACACTTATTCTATTTCATGTCATTATGTCAAACTTCAATTTTGCAATGATGGTATAATTCCTAGGGAATTATTCAAAAATTTTGTCACACTTAGGAATTTATGCCTAGAAAAAATTATTTTTAAAAAAATATTTCATGCATAATATTTTCATGGAAATCTGAAAACAAATCACCATCATCATCATCATTTGTATCATCACAACAAAGCCTTAAGACAGTCTCTTAAGCACTCTTTTACTTTTAGCAATATTTCTATACTAGGATTAGCTTGACGACCTAGCGAGCGACGACTCCATGAAATGGTCATAAATAGTGACAATGTCCTTTGAAATTATTGTTAAAAGTCCCTTTTATTTTTATCAAATTATCCCACAAACAACCAATTTGTTTACATCAAATTATTTCATTTAAATTTTAAAAGCATGACATTCAAACCATAATATTTCCAAATGACATAATTACATGAATCATCAAATCAATCACATCAAAACATTAAAGCATCATACAAACACATAAGACAAGTCATATGATCAAAAATATCTCATCTATATATATATCAACAATATATACATCATCTCAAAACTAGATTGGTATTCCATAATCTGTACCTCGACATACTCAATCCTCTATCAAAAATAATAAACACTATGTATCAATATGTGTAATGCAGTCTATAGTAGCTAGCCTCAAGAACCTCTCGAGCTCTCAGCCTCATCTCCTCCCTCGCCCTAAGGTGGATGAGGTGGCCCCATCGTAGTACGTGTGGTGCTATGAGTCCTAGACTCTAATCGTGATGATGTCCTTGATGACCTCATCACAACAGGCTTCGTAATGTGGGTCGACAGCGGTAACCTCTGCTCCTTTGGCACCATATGGTGGTATAGCATTTGATAGAATGTGATCTAGGTAATAGCCTGTGCTAGGTCTCGAGTGCTCACCCCTTCACTCCATTCTCTGAGGCGTGCGACCTCATATATGAGCTGTGTTGCCTCCTCTTGATGTCGTGTAGCCTCATCCTGCAAGGACTACACCTGAGCCTGGAGACAAACAATCTTTGCTCGAAGAGTAGCCATCTCATTACTCTCTCCTGCCTTGACACCCTTTCCCTTATCGGGCGATGGTGGCCTCTCACTCCATGGAGAAGGGGGTCTCTCCTCCCTCCTCTCCTGCTATCGTAGCCTCTATTGAGCCTGTGGCCTCCTCTGCTCTCTCCTACCGTGACCCTGTGCCACCTCAATGTCCGCTTGGTGTCGCCTCCCCATTCAACGCACAACTGCATGAATCAAACCCTGAGCCCTTGTCATATGAGGAGGGCGAATTCCTACGTACCAGGCATCATAGTCATTAGCAACCCCAACATAATCACCATCCACTGGCTGGATGGGGGCATCGTTCGCGTCCTCACTCTAGAAGCGCTGCATATCTAGGAGCTCCGCTGACTGTAGTGTTATCCCGAATGGTCGAGGAAAACTCGTAGTCCCTGAGAGATGGGATCCCCTGCTGTAGACCGAACTACCTCAAAACTTGGTCATAGCGGTGGAGCTCCACCTCTCTCCTCTCCATCCTCAACCAATAGGTTTGCCTAACATGAGCCAGCTCCTGTCCTTCCTCGGCCCACCCTGGATGATCTCTCCAAGGCCTCTAGGTGATCTGGTCGGAGACAAGGTCGTCAAGTAGTCTCCGGGACATTGGTAGATCTATCCGCCACTGTGACCCTCTTTGGAGCCACCAGTAGAAAACTCGGGGCCTCTCCCCATAAATCCCTATCAGTGGGAGCCCTACCAGCCTTCGCACCGCGATGTGCTCCTAGCACTAAACCTGCAGTAGTGATGTCATGACCAGACATCGACCGCCCTTGTATATGACCCCATGCAAGATCCTATACAATCAACATAGTACAAAGCTCCCCTAAGCAAACCTGTACCCGTGGTCTCTCATGTCGTAGACCACATTTGTCAGTAGCCATGGTAGTCTGCATCCACTCTGATGGCATAGTAGTAGACCACCTACCACCCCAGCCAAAACTTGTGTCAATCTAGATGCCCCAGGCATCTGGCGTAGCGAATCGATGTTCACTTCGCCCTTCTCCAGGGCGAAGCTCGGATCTCCGCACAATCGCATCATCACGTGGCCTTGATTGGCCATGGGAGTTATTAGTCGTCCTTGTATGGGGATCCTTAAAATCCTCCATACATCCTTCAATGTGGGAGTCATCTCCCCTGTCGATAACCAAAAATAAGAACCCGGATACCACCTCTCTGCTAGGGTTGTCAATAGCCCCATATATGTAGAAACCTATGGCATATCTGCCACATGCTGCAAGCCGACTTGAGCCAACTGATCTTGCTCTACCTGAGATAGAGTAGCCAAGTCATCCCTCAGCCTCCCGTATTTCCATTCCCGGCTCTTTAGTAATCCTCTCTGCAACATAAACAACAAAACAATAAAAATCATTAATAAAATAGTGATTAAAAATGCAAGTAAAACAAGTGTAATTTCATACAAATGATGATATCGTCCACTATTGGACGATATCGTCTAAAATTTGAGCAAATTCATCTCCAATTTTGCAAGAGGGAATCATCCCTTATTGTATGCAATCGTCTCCATATCGTCGATTTTGCCCTTGGACAAAATCAGCGATATTGAGACGATTTCCATGACATTGAGATGATTTCGTCCCGATGACGTCGACGGCCCAAAAATGGCCGCGATTCTCAACAATCATTCAAAATTAATCTAAAAAGCATGAAATTTAAAATTAAAGCATTCTAAATTAAGTTTGGACCCTTACCCGTAGCCTACGCTGGACCTCTGTCGATCTGTGTGCTGTCTTGACCATCTTGTCTACAGAGCTCTAGAAACCAAGAAAATGAACAGTAACAATGAATTAGGGTTTTACCCTATTTTTTTTAATTTTCTTCAAAAACACTTAACAACATTTTAAAATTTTGCTTTTTCACATTTTTACCTCAAACGTTCGATTTGGGTAAAAACACGGAGGGGGCACCATAGTAAGCTGTCGTATGATTTGACCTAGAATCGTCGCCTAAAAATGGGAATAATTTTTGCTTTCTCGTAGATCGAGAAGAACTCATATTTAACACATTTTCTTTAGAAAATTTGCTAAAGAGGGGGCAAAATGTAGCACCCTAAAATTGGCATAGTAACCCTTAGAAAATAATAAAAATTTCTTTAGTAATAATTCAAATTCAAATTTTAACCCCGAACCGCCTGTTAAATCGCTTTCCTTGTTTTTCGTGTCATTTTTAGGATTTATTGTGACCGTTGGACGATATCGTCGTCGATCAGACGATATTGCCTTAGATCGGACGAATTCGTCTGGAGCAGAAAGTCTAGACGATTTCGTCTCAAAACTAATTTTTCATAATTAGCTTCTATTTCAACGACGTCTCTAACCTGGGTAAAAGCGTGTCTATGCGGTTAGAGACTTCCCCTATTGGAGATCTCCCAAATTAGGATGATCTCCAACCTCCCAACCTCCTTCATATGCCTATTTAATCTTAGGCCCTCCCCTTGACATTCCCTTGGCTGAATTTTTTTGTACTTCGAGTTTTATTTGCCTTAGAATGTCTTAGACTACTGTTTGCCTTTGTCCCTTTTTGGATTTTCTTGCAGGAACTTTGTCATTCTTCAGCCGGAGCAAGCTCAGATCGTCGCAGATGATCCTGTACGATCTCGAACGATCATGCCCCAATTCGAGATGATTTCGTACTCTACAGATGATTTCGACTGCAGTCAACATTGGGGGCAATTAGTGCCCAGAGTTTGCACTTTTCTCTTCTCGTCTACTGTTTCATTCTGCATTTAGATCAGTTTATTGTTATTTTTTGCTATTCTGCATTTTGGAGTTCACCCATATAGCTTAAGTGCATGATAAGATCATAATTTGTCATTAGAATACTATAATTCACTTGAATTTCTATTCATAATTATCATTTTAGTATCTATATTGTCATTTTACACCGTTTTCCTCTGTTAGTATTGCTGCATTTTTTGTGTTCTGTGTCTATTTCTCTAATTGTAGGTCTTTGATGAATTCGTCTGACGAATTCATCAGATCCCAGATGATCCTGTCTAATTTCAGACGATCTTGTCAGATCAAAGGCGATCTTGACTGCTTCAAAAAATCAAAACCTCCATCAGACATCCGGATCAGGTATGACTTTTTTCTAATCTAGTATATTTCCTATATTCTCTGTTTAATTCTGTTTCTATATTCATTTAAATCTGCATTTCATATAGAACAGTTTAGATTCATTTGGCCAAACCTAGGATTTGAATGATTAAAGATAAAATTGAACACATCAAACACATTCCCAACCTAGGCGTGGAGACTACCACTAAACATTTCCTGGTGAACCCCACCATCCATTGAAAAATCACCTTAATACCCCTCCCCCGAGAGGCGGGACCTTCAAAGGGCCTCTCAGTCCAAGGTACCGTCCCATCCTTCTCGCATCCCCCTTTCGGGCGTGGATCCTTTAGCCTGAAGGTAAGGGTGCGAAAAATTTGGAACGATACAACCACATTACTAAAAATGACAAAGTTAAATGCCAAATAGTTTATTAGAATATATATTTGTTAAGTGTTTGCATGATTTTATGTTTGGAACATTATACCCCTATTTTGACTATTTTCAACATTTTATGCACTATTTCAGTTGATTAAGTAGAAAATAAAAACTATAGTAAAATTACATTGTGATGGCATGAACAAATTCCTCTTATCAAAAACTACAACTTTGTTTTTTGAAGCAAGTCAATCTGAGTTGTAGATAAAAAGTTATGAATGTTTCATCATGTTCATGCCTTGGTCTTTTCTGGAGTTGTTAACAGGTACAAATCTACATTAATGGTGACATTGGTAAATATACTGGGAATGATCCAAAGTGCGTTAAGGTACCAAATTCATACCAATGGTACTTCATAGTACAAAGAACACATTACCCAAATTTTAAGGCATATGGACAAGTAATCAGGAAGTTATGGGGCATGCAAAATGACAGTTTCACACTTTTTGACAGCTAGAAATTTTGGTGAAAATCTATGTTAGAGGCCAACTTTACAGTGATGCTGGAAGCAACTCCTGAATATTTAAGAGCTAAAAATTGAACCAAGTATAGTTAATACAACCAAGAACACATGGATACAATTTGATATACATTGGAGTTATGAGGAACAATTTATGAGCACTCCAAAAGGGTAGTTGGGCATGTTTTAACAGCTGAAAAAATAGGATTTTCCATACAAATTCTAAAAAGTTGACATTGAATGGCAAGGCATGGAATTCACACATGGAGAAGGATAAAAGCTATTGCAATCAGTTCTTGAGAGATAACCCACCTGAGAAAAGCAGCTAAGATAACTTGAAGACCACATAGTCAGTCAATCCGAAGATCTTCAGATTGAGCAGACATCTTCGGATTGACATAAGGCAGTTTCTTCGGATTGAGCCAGTTATCTTTGGATTGACAGCAAAAAGTAATTTTTGACTTTTTGATTATTTTTTGATGATGGAAAAATGGAAAGAAGGTTGAGAAGGTTAAGGGAAAATATCCCCCAGCTATCTTTGCCGTCTTTGCCATCCAAAAGCCACCATTCATGGGAAAAGATCAATTGATCCTCTTCTAGGATAAAACCAAGAAATGCTACAACATAATATGAATTGATATGCAAGATAGAAATAGTATATTTTCTATTTGTAAATAAATACTATGCATCTATAAGAGGATAGCTCCCATGTCGGTTGAGCTTAAGGAGAATAAGTAATAGAAAAATAGACAGTTTTCAACTTTGTAACAGTCTATAGCAATAGAACTATAATGCCATTTTTAGAGTAATAAATTACAGTTTTTTTGTCAGATTTTGTTCTAATTTTAAATTAGTTAAGGAGTTTTTTTCACCTCCTTCTAGATCAGGAAGTATGGGCCCACTTTCAGATCTAGAAGGAGGGATTTTATGGCAGGTTTTAATCTGTAATTTTGTTGCAGTAGAATTAATAGATTGCTTGCCAGATTTCATTTTCTTGTTTTTATTTTGTATTATGTGATTGATGTTTTCTATTATGTTTGTGTATAACATTTATGTGTGTGTCAACTGACAAATTAGATTAAACATTTATTTCTTGTTTCCTTTGCTTTCCATGTTCTATTATTTTTATGTTTCAATAGCTTTCAATTTCTAGTAGATTTCATTTTGCTGTCAATTTCTATAGCAGAAGCTTGATGACCTTTTGGGGCAGGGCATTGACAGGTGTTTCATTTCCAAGCATCACTTCCATTCTGCAAGAGTAAACTAGGTTTCAATTTTGGAAGTGTAATTTAGGATTTCATTTCAGCAACATTTCAATTTAGCAATTTCAATTATGTTATTTCAATTCTGCAAAAGTAGATTAGATTTCAATTCAGCAATTTCAATTCATGCAATTGTAGTTAACTTTAATTTTTTAAACTTAGAATTAGTTTTTATTTCTTGCAAGTTTTCTTTCTGCATATTAGGTTTAGTGTGACACCAAAAGGCTAAACCAAATTTGTTTCACCCAATAATTGCTTGAAATCTAAATGCTTGAATTGTACTCTGCCCTAACCTTCTATCGTAGATAGCCTTGGACACCACCCCATTGATAAATCATTGAGATTAAATGATGAGATTAACGACACTCATCAAATGTACCCCAATATAACCTCTAAATTGTAATAAATACACATATTTTTGTTAGCATGTTGAGCTTTAAATTGTACATCTAATAACATCTAATGGTCTGCTTCATCAAAAATTACAACAATAATAAAAAATTAAATAATTTTTTTTTCAAATGTGCCTTGTACCTAGTTATTTACTCTATACACTTGGTGGTTGTAGCGACTTGCTATCCATGCAATCTGGAATCCATTTCTTTCTTCTATGAATCAAATCATTCATCGATAAAAATATCTTCACTTCAATCCCCAACATGACCATGCGATCGGACTGCTCCATAGGAATAAGGTGTCCATTTATTTCTTATATGAAATTTCATCCAATCATCAAACATAGTGATTCACATCAAGATTAAATTGAATTAATATCATCTTGATTCCCTAAGAAAGCCATGTGGCTAGACTACTCCATGGGATAGAGATGTAGAATTATTAATAATGGTTGAAATCACAACTTTAACAGGAATTTATCTTTACATTGGTTATCATCTTGAACCGCTCAAATAAGTCATCTTGGTCAAGTGAATCATCACTTTCATCACTTGCCATTTTATCATTGACTCATCACTTGAGGGCATAGTCATAATCAAAGTATTCATAATCTAAATCAACAATTAAACACTTAATCATGCTAATTGTGTTCATCCAAGAATCATTGCTAAAAACTATCATAAGATTCCTTAAATTTTAGGTCAAAAGAAAAATGATAAACTAAACCTTGGTATTCTTGAAACATGATGTTTGTAGACCTTAGTATTTACTCCATGGCTGAAAAGTTTACCAAAATATTAAGTCCACAAAACTGTTGAAGGTAATGATTTGAAGATGCATGCTCTTTCCATGATTGGGGTATCTAAAGTTGGTCAAATAAATGAACATAAATCAACCTATAATGTGACATTAGGTTGTCTATTTTTCTTACTTTTGTGCTTTCACACAACACATCTCTAAATGGGGTATCTCTAGATACCTAAAATACATCATGTTGAAGAGGCTACTCATATGGATACCTTTTCAGGCCATATGACTCACCTTGGGCCTTCCCAAGACCTAACAATGGTTCTAACCACTCAAATAAGGCAATTTGACCCTTTACAGTCTTGGTCGATGTCCCTATTAGAAACTTCCTGGTGGTCACTAGACTCGATGACAACCCCCAAATCGAGCTGTGCCCGTCAAGGATGATCTCACTTGTAACAAAATCAGGCTCCTCAAGCTGAGCCAAATCGGTTACAGGGTAACTTGCACATAGAAATTAATCATAAGGAAGCTTCCACAAGAGATGTTTGGTATGCCTAATATTAATCGAATATTGATCTTGGCTTCCCTTACAAGCTAATATGGCCAATTAGGAAATCTATAAGAAGAGCCCAAGCCTTCATTCAAATTATCTAAAATTATCTATGATGAAATGTTGTCAAATTGTCTTCTAGAGAGATCAATCTCTCATAAGAATCAAGGTTTTACCCACATTTCATCATGAAGCTTGCATTCACATCCATGAAGTACATTAGATATTGAAGAGCAAGTCTCACCATTATTCACCATCAATCCTTTCGATTTCATGCCCATTTCAACCTTTAAGTCATTCCTCATGAATGTACCAAGAATGCCAACCCATTTGACAGTCAAATTGAATGTCACTCGCATCGAGCACCAAGAAAAAACCCTCTGTTCAATGGCTGCTATGCCCAAAAATGGCCCGTAGGTAGAGCCGTCGGACCCAATTATGGCTAATAGATCAAATCATTTTAGCCAATGAAGACCTTATGGTGACATTCAATTTTCTATCTTTCTTAGTAAGATCAGTTTTAGCAGCTTTCAATTTGATTTCTAACACAGTTTAGCATACTTTCATTCAATTTTACATGCATTTATTTACTATTTTAAGCATGTTCTTTACATTTGTATTATCTCAAAATGGGCCTCATATTGAGAGGTTCCACATTTGCTACTAATTGCTTGTAATTTCTTATGTGTGCAGATCTCAGGTTTCCACAGGAGCAAATCATCATAAAGATTCTTAAATTTTGGAATCATCAAGCAAAGGTCGTTAAGAAACCCTCCATAATAATTTTTGGAAAATTACAAAGATCTTGTGAAGACACCTATCATTTGGTTAATTGATGTAATTCATATCAAATTGGTTAATCCCTAAGAGGGATATTTTGTAACCTCTTGTAAAGACAATTTTCAAATATGAATAAATAAGGGCACCATTTATTTTATCTCTTTTGCTTTATATTGGTTACATGATGTTATCTTATCCATTTGATTTCATAATTCTTTAGGTGTTAGATCTTTTGTACATCTTACAAAATGGTGACAAGTTGATTCTTGAATGTGAATTTCAAACATTGATGAAAAGTAGAAGGGACCACCTTCATCACATGAACCCAAGTCTATCCAAGAAGAAGATTAAAATATGTGGGGTAAGACACCACATAGAACAAGGTATCTATGATCTTGGCTCCAACCCTAAGGAGGAGGGATATAACACTGCCGACATCTTAGGACTTGTTTTTGAAAGCTTTGACGATGATATCAAATTTAGTTAAATCCTCTTCTTTTAATCCAAAATTTTAGAAAAATTTATAGGTGTATAAATTGATGGAAGACCCATTATCAATCAAAATCCGCTTGATAAATATATTCCCAATAAATGTGGTGATATAGAGGGAAGAATCCACTTGTAATTCTAAGGAAGAAATATCGTCATCCAAAAATGTGATATGATGTATCCCAAGAGAACCTAAAACATTATCTATAGAATTAGGAAAAATGTCTTGAGGAACAAATCATTGTTTTAGAAGTTTCAACAAAGGTTCCCTATGAATAAGAGAAGTTTGCAAAAGCTCTAAGAGGGATATCTTAGCTAGGGTACTAGCTAATTGTTGTTGAATGTCAAAGGAGACTTTAGGTTATGGCTTCAACACTAAATATGGGGTTTCTAACCTTGTGCTCATTTTTTTGTTATTCTTCAAAATTAAGGTGGGTTTTGAAGGTGGGTTGGATGAAGAACTCATCTCCTACTAATAATGTTGATTTGGTTGATCTTGAGCCTATTATATTGTAGTTATTGCTATCATACTGACCATATTTTACAAGGAGGTAGCACATTATAATATGACACTTTATTAGCTACCTATTTCCCATGCTTAGGTAGGAGGTCTTGGAAGATCCTCATGTCTTTATTAGTTGTGGGTGCTTGTTGAGTAGGAGGTTGATTGTTTGTTGGAGGTTTGGATTGAGAACCTTCCAAAATAATATGACCTTCATCAATTAAGTCCTAAACCATATGTTTCAACCTCTTAAATGAATTTTTCATGTGCCCCTCCACTCTATGATACTCAGAATGTTGACCAGGCTTATACCAATCATTCGTGGTATCGGGCTGCCTTATTGGAGGTAAGTCAATCATATTAGCTTTTAAAATTTGATGTAGGGCCACATTCATAGGCATGTTGAGTATTGTAAATTTCTTGGTGGAGGGTTTTGAGGCTAGAAAAACACAATATTTTATAGGGTGTTAACAACATTGTTAATAGGTCTATTATCTATTAGCCCATCACCAACTACATGTTTGTTCTTATATTGTGTTTTCATGATCCTATATTTTTTTTTATCTTAAGCTAACCTCTTCGAATAATTGCTTGCTATACCCTTCTTTATAGATCTATTTCTTGATAAAAATATATGATAGTTGTTTCCAATTCATAAGATATTTGCTCTTGCAAATTTTTAATAAATATCTCAAGCATGTCTTGAGGAGGTAAGGTATATCTCAAGCATCCAACTAGACTCCTCCAACAAGACAAAAAATTTGAAAAACTCTCATCTTTTCCTTGTTTCAACATATAATTATCTTTCATGGTCACATTCTTTTCAACATAAGCTCTGAATTATTGAACAAACAATTTAGTTGTCTCTTCAAAATTCCTTAAATAATGATTAGGAATTTGATAATACCACTCTAACACCATACCAAACGTCTTTAGTAACAACATGTCATCATGGCATGTTGTCCTAAATATTATCAAATGCTCAATTGGGTATTTCATTCCCTTATAGAGAGGTAAAATCAGCATTGGAAAATGCGTAGGATAGAGCCTAAAGGTAACAACAGGGTCTAAGGGTTGATTGCACAATTCTCTATAGTTGTAGGTAAAACTAGGAGGTTGAATTATATCCACTCTTGAAACCAATTATTTCACTGTTAGAATAATAAAACAACATTATCATTTATTTTATAATCATATATACAATCGAAAAGGCTATGAATAGACTATAACAAATCTGCTAATAAATTATAGTTGCTAAGCTAACAATATTCTAACAAATTAACAAATAATATTTAAAGCTAACATTAGATTATCTTTAGCAAGAATAACAACTAGGAAATACAAATAAAATATAATGTAATAATATACTATAGCCTAGCCTAACATCCCCTCCTTATTACATTATTCGATGTACATAGATAATTGTGAAACAACTCGAATTTGACACGTGCAAGTGCCTTAGTGAAGATGTTTGCAACATGTTCATCGATGGGAATGTATTGGAGCTGAATATTGTGCTTTGGAACTTCATCTCGAATAAAGTGATATTGTATGTCAATATGCTTGGTGCATTCATGGAACACTCGATTCTTGACAAGTTTCAAAACACCTTGGTTATCATAATTCAAGTGTATTGGAAGATTATTTGGAAGACCCATACTTGAAAGAATGCAATGTAACCATATCACCTCACACACTACTCCTTGTGCTACATGATATTCTACCTCTATAGATGAAAGTGCAACAACTTGCTACTTCTTGTTGTTCCAAGAGACAGGACTAGATCCAAGATGAAATATGTATCCTAATATTGATTTTCTATCATCTATAGATCCAAAATAATCTAAGTCTGTGTATCCTTGCAATAAGAACTTATCATTCTTATTGTAATCTAGGCCATATTTTGGTGTGCCACAGACATAGTGAAGAACTTGCTTTACTATTTTCCAATGATTGACCTTAGGTTCTGCATGAACCTCGAAAGATAGCTTACAACAAAGCTAATATCTAACCTGGTATTCATCAGATATATGAGACTCCCAATCAACTATTGATAGAGAGTTCCATATACCTGAAGAGATATTTCATATCGAGATAGTTGTAGCCCTATTTCCATGGGAGTTGCTTTTGGCTTACAATATATCATTCAATATTTTTCAATTAATGCCTTGGCATACTTTATTTGTGTAACCTTGATGTGTTTTTTTTTCTACATAATTTCTAAGCCAAGATAATAATGGAGAAGTCGTAGATATATCATTTTAAATGACTTTTTCAAGTTATCCTCCACTGCTGTAATCATCTCTTCTGAACCACCAGTGATGATCATATCCTCTACATAGAGTACAAGGATCACTATTTCATAACCAACTTTCTTGAAATAGATAACATAAGGGAAATGTTTCTATAGAAGGATCATATTTAGATTCTGAGATGGCACACAAGGTGCTCATGACTCAAACAAATTCCAAATAAAAAAATAATTTTTGGTATATTGATTTTGGTGCCAGCAAACACATGACTAGTGACAAAAGGTGGTTTGACTCATTTGAGGAAAAATAAGGCAAACCGGTAATAATTACCAATGATAAGACCTATCAAGTCCAAGGATAAGGCAATGTTTTAGTAACTCTTCTCGATGGAAAATGCCAAATTGAGAAGGTCCTATATGTACCAGGATTAGCCAACAACTTGTTGTTCATGCCTCAAATTCTAGATAAACATATGGTGGTTGACTTCAAAGTTGTTAATGGATAAAAATATTGCTACATTACCAAGAAAGATAAATATATCACAATGGCTTTCTACAAACATGGCTTGTTTTTATTAGATTCTATTTGTATTAGATTCTATCTATACTCCTCATGTTGCCATGGTTTCCAACTCAAAAGAAGCTACTTCCTTATGGCACAAACGGTATGGGCATCTAAGTTTAGGCTATCTACTCAAATTGAGTAAGCATGAGATGGTGTTAGGTCTGCCAAAACTTTCCCATACTTTACCTATTTTCTTGAATTGCTTAGCAATAAAGCAACATTGAGTATCCTTTGAATTGAGCTCTTCAAGAACCAAAATACCATTGGAGTTGATACACACTGATCTATGCAGACCAATGCCAAAAAATTATGATGGAAATAAGTACTTTCAGTTGTTTATTGATGACTACTCATGAAATATGTGGGTTTTATTTCTACAACTAAATACGATGAAGAACACAAGCTTATACTAAGAGGGGGTGAATAGTATAGTGCCCACTTTTTACTTTCTTTCCAAACCAATATCAATTAGTGTCCTTAATTGCAATAACAAAATATAGTAGTGTGCATTAATGACATAGATAGCAATAGTAAACAAGTGCATAAATCACCACACACAATTGAGACACAAGATTTAATGTGGTTCCCCCAATGTGGGGTACTCCACAAGATAATATCCTTATAATATTTCACACAAAAATAAGGATCCTTATCCCAATATAAATGATTACTTTGATATGCTCAAAGCTAGGCAATACACTGATCTACTCAGGTAGGTAATCTAATGATCTGCTTCAGCAAGCTCAATAAGAACTTGCCCAAAACTACTCTAGCAAGCTCACTAAGAACTTGCCCAAAATATGCTCTAGCAAGCTCACTAAGAACTTTCCCAAAACTACTTCAGCAAGCTCACCAAGAACTTGCCCAAAATTTGCTCTAGCAAGCTCACTAAGAACTTGCCCAAAACTACTTCAACAAGCTCACCAAGAACTTGCCCAAAACTGCTCTAGCAAGCTCACTAAGAACTTACCCAAAATATTCTCAACAAGCTCACCAAGAACTTGCTCAAAATCTACTCAACAAGTTCACCAAGAACTTGCTCAAAATATGCTCAACAAGCTCACCAAGAACTTGCTCAAAATATTCTCAACAAGCTCACTAAGAACTTGCTCAAAACTGCTCAACAAGATCACTAAGAACTTGCTCAAAATTTTCTCATCAAGCTCACCAAGAACTTGCTCAAAATATGCTCAACAAGCTCACTAAGAACTTGCTCAAAATTTGCTCAACAAGCTCACCAAGAACTTGCTCAAATGTTGTCCCAAATTTGTCCACAAATCTATCCCAAAAGTCTTCTCAAAGGCTCAATCAATCATCCACAAAAAATTCTACAAATATGTCCCAAAAGCCTTCTCAAAGGCTCAACCAATCATGCTCAAGTATCACTCCAATCTCATTCACAAATCTATAAATGCAAGGCTCAATGATGAAATCAATAATGAAAGCCAATTCACTCCACAATGGATGACAACAATGATCCACAATGATCCACAATGATCTCAACTCAAATCAATCTCAACTCAACTCAAGTATTATAAAAGCATAAAGAGAATTGTTAGAGACTCAATATGTTCTAATCTCAAAGCTCAATATCAACTCAAATTAGAATTATAGAATAGATTTTTTCGTGGAACTTGAATAATCACATCACTCAATCACTTGACTAGGCTCAATAAACTCAACTCAACCAATCACCACAAGTGACAAATATTTCTCACAAAAAATTAGTATAAGCATGTATCAACCAACTCAAATATTTCCAACAATGCTCAACCACAAATCTCACATAACAATGATACTCATGTTCTTTTCTAACTCAGGTTCTTTGCATAACCAATGGGCTTCAATGACTATGCTTATAAAACAAGGTTTAAACACAACTCTCAAACCATAAAACCTTGAAGCATTCAACCAACCACTTTTGAAAAGGAAACCACAATTAATCCTTTTCTCTCCAATGATATTTCAGAAATCAACCACCATAACAAAGTCAATGGAGAATATTGCTCATACCTTTTGATGCCTTATTCAATGTCCACTAAATGTGCCACACTCAACAAAATTCTTTTTCAACTTTCAACAATGGTTATATATCATGATTAATATCACAACAATAATATCCAAATAACAACTTATCACTCCTACTCAATAAGATACAACATGTCCCCTCATAAAAGAATTAATCACCTTTGAAAAAAAAACAAAACAACCTTCACTTTTGAAACCATTTAAAAATATAAATATCTCTTTACATACACCTTATTGCTGCCTCTAAGCAATTTAATAAAATAGCCCTTGAAACAAGCTTTCCAATGATATATAATATGATATACTTTCAAAAGGAGAAACATCAGAAATATCTCTTTTTCTAAACATGCATCACAACCCTTATTCCTCCTAGGGCAACTTTAGAAAAATAAAATATATTAAAAAAATTATTAACTTGCTTCTGTCCCTAACGGGATTCGATCTCGTGACGTCTCCTTGCTCAGCGCTTTAACCACAACCAATATATCGTTGGCCCACACATCCTCATGTGTCCAAAGGGACATGACCAAAAACTTATACTATAAACTCTTGCACCCTTCGAAAAACTTAACAGCGCTTTGAGTGCTTTAACAAAGCAAATTAACCACGACGGGACTCCATCACAGGACCTCCTACGTAACACACAACACAAAAACTTCTAGGCCAAAGATTCCTATGCATCTTGATAAACTCCGCAAATGATTTTTCAATAGACTAAAGTCACACTTCTCTCTTTTTTCGCAATTCGTTCCCCAATCGAAGGCATTCAAAAAATAAGCGTTGGGATCATAAAGTCTAAGATTTTGTTGGCATATATATATGCCTTTCCTCTTTATTTATATGTCGATACTATAAATTAATATAGTCTTTCCTCCTTTCTTTAGTCGGCGCTAAAATTAATATATTTAATTTTATAATTAAAATTTAAATTTTAAATAATTTAAAATTTAAACTAAATATTTAAAAATAAATATCTCCATCATTGGGGCACATTTTTCGACGAAATGAAAAGCTACTATGGGTTTTAAGAAAATCCATTTCAAATATACCATCTATATTTTTAAATAAAACATTTTATTTTGCATGCCTTGGTTTTTCACAAAAACCCTATATATATCTATGATCTCCAAATTATCATAAATGTTTATTTATGAAATGCTTTGGCCACCAAAACTCAATGTGATCAATGTGACATCAATGACAACATAAAATAACTCAAATTGCTAAAAATCTCCCCCTTTGTCATTGATGGCAACACCTCTAATGCAAAAACCACAATCACTGCAAAAAAACCATCTCTGAGAATCAAAGCTGCTCCCATTGAGTCAATACTCTCTATGGAGGCTGCTCCCCCTAACTCAATGCTCTCTTTGGAGGCTGATACCCCTAACTCAATGCTCTCCCCCTTACTCAAATCTCTCCCCCTTTGACATCAATGGAAAAAGGGACACCTATGGGGCTAAAGGATATGACTCTTTAAGCTTAGCCCCCTCACCACCTTCTCTCTTGAGGTGATTAATTTTGGAATGGGAGTACTTTTACTCCCATATTACATTGTTTCTTTCCTCTGTCAACTTCCTTCCATATTTTTTTGATATCCTTCTCTTGATTAATTACTTGATCTTCTTGTCTTGAACCTGTTTGACCTTCTTTTCTTGAACCTGTTTGACCTTCTTGTCTTGAACTTGTTTGGAATTGAGTCCTACACCATTTTGCAATATGTCCAAAGTTATTGCAATTAAAACACTTGATATTTTAGCCTTTGGATGGTGCCCATATCCTGAATTCTTTCTTGAAATAATTTCCATATCCATTCCATTCCTAAACCCTGTATTGTGAAGTATTGTTTTCATGACCATTATGACCATGACTTCTGATTTGTGTAGCTCTAAAACCAAAACCATGTTGCTCATTTTATTTGCATTGATAATATCTATGACAAATCATATTGCATAAGAAGCAATGTCCTTGAAAACCATACCTTCTTCCTTTGAAGTTTCTTCTAGCAAAATCAAACTTCTTTGATCCATGGATCCTACAGTGTATAGCCCTATGTCCAAATCCATTACAAGAAAAACAATGTCCTTGAAAAGCCCTTTGTTCATGCCTTGGTTCGTCATACCTTTCTTGACAATTATTCTTATGATCATTTTCAACTTGTGCATTGCATCCTTTAACCTTATTTGTAGTATTTAAATCCTCTTTCGTAGTTTCTTCCTTGCTTTCATATTTTAGAACTTCCTTTCCTTTTGAGTGTGACTTTTCTTGGAAATAATATACAACTTTAAAATAAGTTTCCACTCATTTTTGAACCTTTTCATCTAATGTGTCATGTCTTGCCATTATTACCCTTAGTTCTTCATTCATCCTTTCCTCTATCCTTTTTACATTTTGAAGCTCATCTCTTAGATCACTGATTGTTTGAAGTTTTTCTTCTTTGATTTTACATATGTTTGAATCTTGTTTTCAAGATTCCTGATTTCTTGTTTTAGCTTTTTGATTTCTATTTTTTGTTTTCTTGGATCATCCTCTTATTTTTCTATTACCAAAAGTGAGACTTATTCATATTCACTATCACTGAGATCATTATTATCTTCTATAGCAAACAAAATCTCATGATTTATTTGACCATGCATGTTTCCTTGATGTGTCATCTCATCTTCACTATCACTGAAACCATTGCAATATCCTGATATGTGATCTCTTTGACCACACACAAAGCATTGTTCTCTTTCACCTTCTATTCCAAGCAATAGATGTTCTTCCTTTTCATCATTTGACTTGTTTCTATCACTGTGATCTAAGATATCACTTGCTTCTGCAATGTAGTAAGTTTTCTTTGTCTTATGAAAAATTTTCTTCTTCTCATACCTATTTTGCTTGAATCTCTCATCTTTGTCATGCTTATGATTTCCATCTTATTTTCTTCTGTGACCCTATTTTTCATCATCACTATTTTATTCATGTGGAAACTGTTGCAAGTGTGAATAGGGTTTCATTGTAAGTGGCTTAGAAAAATCTTTTTCTAAGTCCTAAGTGTGAAAACACTTCTGTTTTGTCGGCAAGAGTTGTCGGCAAATTCCTTCTATCCTATTCTCCCTAACTCCCCTCCTAACTCCTCTCCTATATTCCCTCCTCTATCTTCTCCTTATCCCTCCATTTCCCCCATTATTCCTTCTTCCTCCTTATCCCTCCAACTCCCTTTCCCCTTATTCCTCCAACTTCCCTTCGTCGACTTCTTCCCTTTCACCTACATATATATTCACAATATTTTGCAATGTAATAAGGTTGGAGAGTGCAATTTAATTATTAATTTGTCCGTTGCATTATTTAGTTTTTTTTTGTTTGTTTGCACCCGTTTGATCTCGATCTATCACTGGTATCAGAGCCAGTCATTCGGGCATGGTTCTCGAGGTGAAGTGAGGTCAGAACGGGCATGGTTCCCTAGGTAGGTCGAGGCGTCGCCAACAGGGCTCGGATCTCGAGGCAGATCACGAGCAAGTTTGGGCACGGATCCCGAGGCAGATCGAGCATGGATCCCAAGGTGACACGTGGCAGCAGACAGCAGGCTCGACACGAATTCCGAGGTGACACGTGGCGACGAGCGAGGTGCTGACTGGACATCACACGGATCGAGGCAACTGACGTGGTGGCACGTAGATCGAAGTAGCTGAGGTGGCAGTTGACGTGGCAACGGATCGAGGTGGCAGCTGACGTGGTGGAAGGTTCTCGGATCGAGGCATAAAATTTTGCCACATGGCGGTCGATGTGGCGAGTTGTCATTGGCTGTGTTGGCGGTAAAACACGGCGACTGTGACTGCCCGAAGGCAGTCGATTATTCTTGTGCGTTTTTGGGTTGATAAACCCCCTTGCGGCTCCCACACAGCGCATGTGGGATAAATCACCGCAATTTTTTTTTTTTAAAATATTTGCCCGTCGTGCTTTAATATTTTCCCGGTGCCTTTGAGACCCGTCCGAGGGACGTAGCCCAGCGGACAAGGCGGTCCGCTAGCGGGGGGACGGCCCGGGATCGAATCCCGTCGAAAGCATAAATAAAGTTTTTTTTTAACTTTTGCCGCCTGAAACGAAGGTAAAAGGGATTTCATTCCCTTTGATTTCAACTCAGCCGCGTGGTGCAGCGGCCAAGTCTCCCGCTTGTTGACCGGGAGATCGCGGGTTCGATTTCGCCCGCTTGAAAAGGTAAATTTTTTGTTTAAATTTTTTTTTAAGGTTTTAAATTTTTATTTAAGTTTTTAAATTATTTAATAAATTTAAATTATATTTTGTTTAAAATTATCTTTTTAATAAGTTATTTAAAAGGTAATTTAAAAAAATATAAAAATTTATTAAATTTTTTTTAAAGACTTTATAAAAATTTTAAAAACCAAGTTTGATGAGCATTTGAAAAAGGAGAAATAATGTGCCCTTGAAATGTTAGATGATCCGGTAAGTGGGGTGCTATAATGCACTTCTCTCGATATTGAGAAGAGAGACACCGGAATCCTTTGATGAAAGGGTTCGACGAACAAGTCTCCATACAATTTTTTCTTAGCTGGAAAATCAGGTGATTGATCATCTGAGGAAACCGGATTCAGGGTACGAGGGAGATTCTGAAGACAACATCTTCGGACAAAGGATTGAAGAGTCCGAGACTGTGGAAGTTGTACCAGAGGACCAAGCAAGTGCCAGTTATACACCTGGTGTACGGGTAGCAGAATCAAGTGAGAGCTATTCACCACGCTCTCCTGAACCAGAAGAAGCAGAAGAAGAAGACGAAGAAGAAGAAAGAAGAAGAAGAAGAAGATCCAGAGGAAGTGGATCTTGAAGAACCTGAGGTTATAGTCATTAGAAGCAGTTCCGAAGAAGAACCTGAATGTTCTAAAAAGGCGAGATTTGATTTGAATCATTAATCTCTTTGTACTACTTTATATTGCCTGTTTGCTTCAAATAAAGTTTGTTTTTTGAAATGGCGTCCAATACTAGTCTGCCGATTCCTGAATTTAATGGAGGAGATTATGAGTATTGGTCTATTAAAATGAAAACTCTTTTGATAGGAAAAGGTTTATGGGATGTAGTCGAAGAGGGCTATACTGAACCTACTGCTGCTGAATGGGCAACTTTCTCTAATGCTGATAAAAAGGCTAGAAAAGAAGCACATAAGAACAATGCTTTCGCCCTTTATCACATACATGCTGCCCTAGATAAAAGTATCTTCCCTAGGGTTGCCTCTTATGTAATTGCACAAGATGCCTGGAATGCCCTAAAAGAAAGTTATAGAGGTAGTGACCAAGTAAAACAGGTAAAGTCGCAAACATTGAAACGAGATTTTGAAAATCTCAGGATGCAAGAAAATGAAAAAGTGGGAGATTAACTGCGTGCGAGTGAAAGCCGTAGTTGATAAAATGGTCACACTAGGGGAAGATATTAAGCCAGAGGTTATGGTGAAGAAAGTGTTGAGAACACTTCTTCCTAAATGGAATTCTGTTGCAATAATTATTGAAGAATCCAAAGATTTAACCTCGTTGTCTTTTGATGCCCTAACTGGTTCACTTCTCTCACATGAAGAGAGGTTACAGGAAACTCCTACCACCAGTTATGGAGGAGATGATAAAGCTTTTGCCACACATGAAGGAAGAGGTAGAGGCCGTGGTAGAGGACAACAAAGAGGCAGAGGCAGGAATAATCAAAGAGGAGGAACTCCTAACAGAGGAGGATCATCCAACAGAGGAGGAAATCAGAATAGAGGAGGACAACAAAAAAATAGAGGGAAACAATCTGGCAAAGGAAAAGGAGGAGATAAATCAAAACAAGTTTGCTACAATTGTGGCAAACCTGGCCATTATGCTCGAGATTGTTGGTCAAAGTCTTCGCAAGGAAGCAACAGCAACCAGAGCAGTCAGTTTGGAAATTTTGGAGAAGAGGAAGAGTCCACAAATCTCTTTCTTTCTTATGGCCCAGACAGAGCAAAATATGAATGATACATGGATTTTGGACACTGGGTGTTCAAATCACATGAGTGGCAAAGAAGAACTCTTTGCTACTTTAGACTCCTCATACAAATCCAGCATCCGATTGGGAGATGACAAGTCATTGGCAGTTGAAGGCATTGGAGCCATGGAGGTTCCAACGAAAGAAGGCATCAAGCAAGTAAGTGATATCTATTACACACCTCATCTTCAACACAATATTTTAAGTGTTGGTCAAATGCTTGAAAAGAATTACAAGTTGATTTTTGATGAGGGTAAATGCACCATTTTTGATAAGAACAATAGTAATAGAATCATTACACAAGTGCCAATGTCAAAGAATAGATTATTCCCTTTAAAGTTTGGCCAGCCAGGAGGAAATAAGTTAGCAAATGTTGCTATTACCAATCCAAGTGTCCTATGGCACTTGAGATATGGTCATTTGAATTCAGCAAGTTTGAAAATGCTAACTTCACAAGCAATGGTAACCTGGACTTCCCAAAATTCAAGATAGGAAGGAAGTCTCGTGAAGGGTGTGCCTTGGGCAAGCATGCCAGATCAAAATTTCCTCATGGACAAGCATGGTGGGCCAGCTATCCACTCCAGTTAGTGCATTCAGACATCTATGGTCCGATGCAGACCAAGAGTCTAGGTAACCACTCTTACTTCCTACTTTTTATTGATGATTGCACAAGAATGTGTTGGATATATTTTTTGAAGCATAAGGATGAAGCATTTGCATGCTTTGTTGATTTTAAAGCAAAAGTTGAAAGTGAGAGTGGATATTCTGTAAAATGTCTTAGATCAGATAAAGGAGGAGAATACTCCTCTAATCGGTTTTTGAATTTTTGTAAACATCATGGCATCAAGAGGCAGTTCACAACTGCCTACACTCCACAACAAAATGGTGTAGCAGAAAGGAAGAATCGCACCATTGTGGAGATGGCAAGATCAATGCTTCAGACAAAGCATTTGAGTAATGCATATTGGGGAGATGCAACAAGGACTAGTGTTCACATCTTGAACAGAAGTCCTACTTCAAGTTTGAAAGGGAAGACACCTTACCAAGCCTGGTATGGTAAGAAACCAAATGTGAAGTATTTCAGAGTATTTGGTTCATTGGCATATGCTCACATTCCTGATGAGCTAAGAAAGAAGCTTGATCCAAAGAGTCAAGCATGCATTTTTGTAGGATATTGTGAAAACACAAAGGGTTATAGACTCTACAATCCTACAACTCGAAAGATAGTGATTTCAAGGGATGTGATTTTTGATGAAGGGGGAGAGTGGGGTAAGCCCCAAATATTCAGTGATGTTGAAGCCACTGATATAGTTGCTCAGCAGGTGCAACCACAGATACCACAAAAAGGAAAGCAGTCTCCTCCCACACATCCTCCAAGTCCATCTTCTGAATCAACTTCTTCACCAAGTCCTTCTCCACAACGATCAGTAAGTTCCTCACCAATGGACATTGATTTTCCATCCAAAGGTAAGAGAACTCTACAGTATCATCCATCATCTCAGATGTTGGATAAAATTTTTCCAAGAAGATACACTAGGAGTCAAGCTAGTGAAATGGAATCTGTTTTACACAGATTAGAAAGTATGCACTTGTATGGTGATGATGAATCCCAGCAGGAACCTAGGGGAGATCAAGTTAACTATGCTTTGTTAACTAGTGCACAGCTTGAACCTTCTAGTTATGAGAAGGCATGTACTCAAAAGATTTGGCAAGATGCCATGAAAGAGGAGATAACCTCTATAAAAAACAACGACACTTGGGAGCTCATGAAGCTTCCTAAAGGAAAGAAATGTGTTGGCTGTAAATGGATCTTTAAGACCAAGTTTAATGCTGATGGAAGCATTGAGAAGCACAAGGCAAGATTAGTAGCAAAGGGTTTTACTCAAAAATATGGAATTGATTATGAAGAGACTTTTGCTCCTGTAGCCAGACAGGAGACTATCAGAATAGTTCTTGCCTTAGCTGCACACAAAGGATGGAAAGTCCAACACATGGATGTAAAGAGTGCATTTCTCAATGGTTACTTGACAGAAGAAGTGTACGTTGAGCAACCACAGGGATTTGAAGAGCAAGGTAAGGAACACCTTGTTTATAGATTGAAGAAGGCACTCTATGGTCTTAAACAAGCACCAAGAGCTTGGTACTCACGCATTGATGGGTACTTCAAAGATTATGGGTTCACCAGGAGCAAAAATGAACCCACACTCTACTACCTAAAGCAAGGTAATGACATCCTCATAGTGTGCTTGTATGTGGATGATCTCATTTTTATGGGTAGTAATGAAAAAATGAATATGGAGTTCAAACACTCCATGATGACGCAGTTTGAGATGAAGGATCTTGGCTTAATGCACTACTACCTTGGAATGGAGGTTCATCAGTCGGATACAGGGATCTTCATCTGTCAACATAAGTATGCTGAGGATATGATCAAGAAGTTTGCTATGGAGCATTGCAAACCAGTTGCAACTCCAGTTGGACATGGGATCCAATTAAGCAAAAATGATGGAGCACCAAAAGTTGATGTGACCACTTTTCGAAGCATGGTTGGGAGTTTGATGTTTCTCGCCAACACCGGACCAGATATTCGAGTATGTTGTATCTCTTGTTTCTAGATTTATGTCTAACCCATCTGAGTTGCATTTGCAGGCAGCTAAAAGAATTTTGAGATATGTGAAGGGTACATTGGATTTTGGAATCCAATACCATAAATGTAACACTATCAAGCTTGTAGGCTTCAGTGATAGTGATTGGGGTAGCAATATTGATGACAGGAAGTCAACATCAGGAAACTGTTTTAGTCTTGGATCAGGACTAATAACTTGGAGTTCCAAAAAGCAGACAATAGTAGCGCTATCTTCAACAAAGTTGAGTATATAGCGGTTACTTATGCAAGTACTCAAGCCTTGTGGCTAAGGAAAGTACTAGAAGAGATTGGAGAACAACAAAGTGGTCCGACCGGAATCTCATCGCGACAACATCGGTGCCATTCAATTGGCATATAATCCTATCCACCATAGCCGAACGAAGCATTTTGATATGAAGTACCACTTCATCAGAGATATGGTGGAACATGAAATTGTTGAGCTTCAATACTGTCACACTTTGGAGAACGTCGCGGACATCTTCACCAAGGCGATGACTAAAGCTCAATTTGTAAAGCTGAGAGACTGTGTGGTCAGTTCTCTCAACTTTAAGGGGGAGAATGTTGCAAGTGTGAATAGGGTTTCGTTGTAAGTGGCTTAGAAAAATCTTTTTCTAAGTCCTAAGTGTGAAAACACTTCTGTTTTGTCGGCAAGAGTTGTCGGCAAATTCCTTCTATCCTATTCTCCCTAACTCCCCTCCTAACTCCTCTCCTATATTCCCTCCTCTATCTTCTCCTTATCCCTCCATTTCCCCCGTTATTCCTTCTTCCTCCTTATCCCTCCAACTCCCCTTCCCCTTATTCCTCCAACTTCCCTTCGCCGACTTCTTCCCTTTCACCTACATATATATTCACAATATTTTGCAATGTAATAAGGTTGGAGAGTGCAATTTAATTTTAATTTGTCCCCTGCATTATTTATTTATTTTTGTTTGTTTGCACCCATTTGATCTCGATCTATCAGACACTTGTGTGCATAGTGACCAAAATCACCACACTTGTAGCATTTGACTTTCTTCATATCCCTAAAATTTCTTAAGTCCTTTTTCATTTTGATGAAGTTAGCTTCCTCATAATTATCTGAATCTCTATCTACCTATGGAAATTTCCCTTTCTTTTTCTCTGAAGCCTTGAATGCAATCTCTTTTATTGGAACCTAATTGTAAAGTTGGGATTGAATGTTAAGTATCGTGGCTTGATTCCTTCCCTCGTAGATTATGCTAAGAGTGTAAATTTGGGATTGAATGTTAAGTATCATGGCTTGATTCCTTCCCTCATAGATTATGCACAATGTATCACATGTACTTTTTGCGTGCTCTTTTTCAAAAATATGCGATTGAACTTCATAAATAGTATCAGGAATTATGATCATCAGTGCTCTTGCATTAGCATCATCATATGCTTCTTTTTTATCATCGACTATAGTGGGGCGATTGAATTTTCTAGTCACAACATCCCACATATTTTCAACCTACAGTATTGCTCTTATCTTTGTTTTCCATGGAGCAAAATTCAAACCTTTGAGAAGCTATGAATATGATAAGTATGCTTTAGCAATGACCATTGTGAGGGTTCCTTATAACACCAAATGGTCCCCATTTCTTTATACCGCTAAAACAATACTAAAAGGGATCCATTTCTATCTTTCACACCTGCTTAAAAAGCCTTCCACATATGTAGGGTGCCAATTCCCTTAAATGCTTGGAAGAATTTTTGTTGGAGGATTTATGCCAAGCAATTTAAGTGAATGGGGTAATAATGGAGTGAATATCAAACAAATTGGCTTTTCTTATTTCTCCCCGATGATTTATAGAGAACAATAGCTTAGACATTATTGTTATAGATATATTAGGTATTAGATATAGTAGCTCAAAACATGATAACATCACCTATAAGTATGGGCTAGAAGTATCATAAATATCAAACATTACTTTGTGAAATAAATTGCACCAAATAGGTATAAATTTAGGGTTTTATTGCTGCCAAAATGTAAATATGTTAATGCATAAAACATAATATTAAATACATTTTACAACTTTTATCATGCCCAAAAATTTATGTTTTTGGAAGGTGTCAGATTCAACTGAAAATACACCTTTTACAATGCCAATTAGGTGTCGGATTCCACAAAAAATGCTTTGCAATACATTTTGATTTACAAAATGATATTCATAGCTTTTTCCCTTGTTTTGGGTTTTATTTGCAAAAAACAACAAAATTTTGTGTTGTCGCCCCTTTGTGTTTTTGTTTTGCAAAAGAACAAGGTTTGTGCAAAGTTTTTGTAGCCCCTTTATGAAGTTTGCAAAAAAATCAATGTCAATGTGGTTTGATTTTTATTTTGCAAATAACTTTGTTGCCTTCTTTGTTTTGTTTTTGATGTAAAGCAAATAAGTGTCCTTCCACCTTATATAAAAAATGCACCTTAATTTTTAATTAAAAAAATTAATTTAAATAAAATAATTAATTGTATTAATCTAATTAGTTGAATAATTAATCAAAAATAACTAATTAATTAATTAATTTAGAAAAATATAATAAAAAAATTATTAAATTTATTAATTTCAATAAAGAAAAAACACATAATGTTAAAATAAAAAGATGGGGTTTTAAACCTAGGGGGTGCTCTGACTCCATCAGTTAAACATATAGTCAATCCGGCTTTGCCAGTCAAACACGGCTTGAGGTCAACCAAACACATGCATCATTTAGCATGCATAGTCATAATTAGCAGTATCCATCAAGTGGAGTCCTTTTTGTGAGAATCTCATCGAGTATAAACATGCGTGTTCGCGCATATATGGAGCACTTCGACCCCTCACAATCAATGTGGGATTATTCTCGCAGAATAGTTTTGACATCGTTTGTTGAAACAAACTGCTCTCACTGGGTATGGTTCAAGAGGGGATTTTATCTGAGGGATGAGATTGGATAACAATAAAACCTTAGGTATCTAGTTAATTTTTTTATTTCACTTTGTTTTGCTTCTGCCTATTGAATCTGTGCAGTGCCTCCACTACAATTTTCAAGTGGATTTAGCTATGAGGTTTTAGATCTATCCTTAATGAGCATTGATATCTCCACTACATCTATCTTAGATCTGTACAATCCATTGTGATGCACGTGATCTCTACAATAATTTTTTTTTAGTTGAAGAGCAAAATAGAGATGTCATTGTGTTCTACCTGCACGCATCGATTGGGATCTATACACATCATATCTAGGGTAGTGATGTTGGGGTCTACGCATGTGAGATCCAAGGTAGTGCATGGGCTCTGTAGTGCATGGGCAGGCTCGATGATTATGGTCAACTTAGGCCTTTGTTGCAAATATTTTTAATACTCCCTCATCTATAGGGTTGTTCATGGTTGCATGGGCCTATGTAGATATCGCTAAGGATCAGAGGCTACTCTTGGCCCTAGCTACAATTTATTACTACAAGGAGGCCAAACGAGCCTTTGTGCCCTTTTTATTTTAATTTCAATTTGCATGCGTGGGAGCGATAGTAGGCTGCAGTATTTTTTTTCAAAATTTTTAAATTGAAACATGAAGTTAGCATAATAGAGTAACAAGAACAGAACAACGTGATGGCTTCAATAAAACATATATATTTCTACCTCCTATGCCAAGTTGTAGGCTCACCAAAATGAGCACACAATCAGTTGGCAAGGGTAAGACCAAATAAATAATCCATGACTGTCATGCTCTGATACCAATGTTAGAATAATCATACAATATTATCATTGATTTCATAATCATATATACAATCTGAAAGGCTATGAATAGCCTGTAACAAATATGCTAACAAATTATAGCTGCTAAGCTAACAATAGTTGAACAAACTAACAACTAATATTCTAAGCTAACATTAGATTATCTGTTAGCAAGAATAATAGCTAGGAAATACAAATCAAATACAATGTATTAATATACAATAGCTGGGTCCGAGGTGTAGACCAATTGGTTCATCCAAACCCCATAAGGGGGCGAAGGTCCAAAGTTCAAATCTCGGGCCTCGCTGAACTGAACGCTTGTCCCTTTCTTGGTGCTTTCAGTGGCATAAAAGGTTTAAAATGATTGTGGCATGGTGGTTATAGAGGCGGACTATGCGAATATTTGTGTGGCAGATTCTGGGGCGGATAGTGTAGAATACTGTGGCGGCTATAAAAAGCTGGACAGCCTGTCTGGATTCATGGCGGCTACCAATTCCACCATGTAAATTCAAAAAAAAAAATATACAATAGCCTAGCCTAATATTCACCACATTTTTAAACTTTGTATTTTAAGATTGTTGTTGTGCAATGCTCCTAGGTTCCCTAGGGGAGGGGTATAGGTAGGTTGTTGAAAGGGAACTTGGCCAATGTTGGAGGTATTGACACTATTATGATATGGATTGTGATATGTGGTATCTTAATATGGAGGATAACTGACATTTGGTGGAATAGAAGCATGAATGTTGAGATGAGTAGAATGAGGAGGAAATTGAACATAATATTGAGTGGCACTACTAGTTGGAAGAACTTGTGAAATTCTTCCAACATTGGTGGTCATAGTAGTAGCATATGTTGGTTGATGAGAAGGATTAACATGATGTGAATATTCAAACAAGGGGTTGTTATGAACATTCCTAGGAGAGATGGTAGGAGGAGGAGGCATCCCACCTTTTTTGGGTTGGGCTTCCTCTACCATAGCCTTAACCAAAGCCTCCTTATGGAGCTTCATAAAACCCCATAGATGATCAAATGATGTAAAAGTGAAGCCACCATTAGGCCCCTCATAGGGATCATAGTTAGTATTAGTTTCCACATGTTCTTGCTCTTCTACATCAAGATTAGGATTCTCCCTATCAATTTGATCATCTTCTTGAGGTATTTTATTAGATTCTGAGCACCTTTACTAAAACCTAAGGAATGAATTCATTAGGAGAAACAAAAGGATAGAGAAAAAAACCAAGGAAAGACACACAAGAAGATTCTTAAGATGTTTTTAAATATTTTATATTCTAAACAAATAAAATTAGCGGTATTATTTAAATTTTTAGTAGAAAAGCAAAGGAAGAGGCTTCTTATCTTGGCCACTAAGATATGTGTTCATGTTGGGTTCACCAAGGATGTAGAGGGGAAAAACTATCCTGTCACATATGATTCTTTGCTAGATCCGTTGGGAGTCGAGGTGATCACAGGTGTGTGTTATAAATCTACACTCATAATAAAGAAACATGTTAACTAAGAATGGTTTTAGGACTCACTCCAAGTTCAAGATGGAAATGTTAAATGTGTGATTTAAGCAAATACCTATGTTTAGCCTTTCTATGATATACTATGGGAATGAAAGAATAATTCAAAGCACATAAGATGTAAGAAGACAATGACTAACCCTAATATGATTATTTTATTAAATGATATCTAACCCTAGGTTGCAAAAAATAGAATCTTTATTTGATCAAGAGACAAAGGTAATCCATAAAAAGGACTAAACTCTAGATGCAATACAATATGCCCTTTTCAAATGCCTAGAAAGCAATCAATGTTTTTTTTAATTTTTACTTATAACTTAGGTTTTGAAAAGAATAAAAAAATAAACAGCACAACCTAAAGGTTTTACTTAGGGCACTTATCTGATCCAATGTTTGATCCAAGATTTGTATTGCATACAAAATATCCCATAGCTTCAAATCTGCAAAACAACTTCACAAAAACTCTAGAAAATATAGTCAGTGTTTGGGGGCCATTTTAGGCCATTGTAAGATTGAGCTTGGAGGTACAACAGTCAAGGCCCCTAGGTCCTTTTAGCTAACCATTCGTAATAAAATGAGCTTTGAACTTTAGAACAAACACAGTGAAATATGATAGCATATAACACTAAATGAAATGCAAATAGAATGGGCACAATGCTTGAACAAGAATACAACTTTTAAATCTAAGGTTTTGGAAAGAAGTGATTGCCCCCAAGATAATGCAATATAAAATGTAAGTAAAAAAAATGATAATAGTCAGAAAAGAATGCAAACAGAGATGAAATAGTATGCAGAGATCATGCAAATCAAAACCCTAGTATTTGGGGATGAAAACCCATCCCAAAATCTAACTAGATTGAATCTGCACTCTGTAAATTATTGAGTACAGATTTGATAAAAAAAAAGAGAAATGAGCGTAGAACACATGACAGGCAAAAAAAAGGTTTTTGTCAAACCTACACCCTATAGCAAACAGGGCATAGATTTGCACAAAGGGTTTTAAAACCCAAAATAAGGACCAAGTATGCAATAGAACACAAACTAAGATGAATAAATAAACTAATGAATGCAAAGAAACAACCTGGTGATCTCGTGGAAGAAGCAAGAGCAAAGGTGGAAGACCTTTCCTCCTTCAAGAAGATAAGTTATCATCAAGGCTTTCTCCTCTTGCAGATCACAAGAACACACCAACAATAGAACACAAAAGCACCAAGAGCACCAGAAGATTGCACAAGAGACCAAAAGAATTCTTATTTTGCATGAACTTTGATAGCTTGATTGTAGGAGGAACAAGGACAAAAAAGGGAATCCAATCCCTTTATTTATAGAGGTTTTGGAGGGCTAAGAAGTGGAAAAATAAAAGTTAATCTTGATTAAGTCGATGCCCCAAAAAGGGTCAGCTTAAAATTTAGATTTTACAAGAAAAACCCTAAAATTAATGAATTTGCACCCCATAATTTATGGGACGTAGATTCGATCAAGGTTAATAAAAGCAAGATAAAACACAAGAAAAAGGGACCAAACTTGCTCCTAGCAAGCTCGAGAGCCTTCCAAAGGAACCTAAGGAAAAATGACTCATTTAGGTGAGTCAATTTTTCATATCTACAGGTTGTAATTATCATGTTTATATGTGAAAAACCTAAATTTATAGCCTATAGATTATACAATTTTATTTTTAATAATATATTTACCAAGCATATTTTTTGGTCAATGACATTTACAATATTTAAACCTATTGTTCATATTTAATAAATTCATGTATGTAAAGGAACTACACCTACATATTTGTAATTTAATATTTGTGATATTATTAGAGCCTATGGTGAAGAGGACATGTTGGAAATTCTGTAATTTAACCTTTATGATATTTTGGATGAGCCAATAGAACCACATTATGAGGAGTAAGTATCACAATTCTAAAAGTAAATTTTTAGTTTTAATCCAAATAAAAATGATATTTTAATACACAAGTTCCTTTCTCCTTTTTACTTATTTTATCTTACATTTTTGCAACTCTCTAAGAGTTAGAGCTAGAAACTTAGATTTTGAAGGTATATTTTCAAATATATACCTTGTAAAACTATTAAATTTCCTCAATAAATACATCTTGAACAAATTTAATCAGTTATTAAAAATATAGTAAATATTTTATGAATCCAATTGGTGTCTCTTGTGGAGTGGTGTCCACAAAACCATAAGCAAAGGGGATTGGTGTCTCCTATGGAGTGGTGTCCACAAAAATAAAAGCAAAGGGAATTGGTGTCTCCTATGGAGTGGTGTTCACAAAACTAGAGTAGAGGGGATTGGTGTCTCTTGTGGAGTGGTGTCCACGACTTGAGCATAGGGGATTGGTTTCTCCTTTGGGTTGGTGCCCATAAACATTGTAATAGGGATTTTTTTCCCAAGATATTTGTTGAGAAAATTTATAACAAATATTTTCTCCGTTGACATAGCCCACATTGGGTGAACCATGTTAAATATGTGTCTCTTATGTGTGTCATGATATGTGCATTGTTTCATTATTGTAATTGTTAATATGGGATAATACTGCTTTGGAAAGAAAAGTAAAAGTTTTATTTTATATTTTTCACCCCCATCTCAGTACAAGCTTGTGTTCTTTAGTATGAGATACAACATCGACACTAAGTGGTATTGGGGCGTAGTCTACTACTCCAAGTCTGGGGCTAGAAGCACATCCAGGTAGATTGACCCATTGGATTATTGGTACCCTAAGCAGATATAGGGGATGATGATATTGACTATGCAATACGATGGCTACGAGATGAGGAGGTTGGCAAGAGTCAGCCACATGGAGGTATTCTGGCGCATTACACGAGGTCTCTATAGGGACTACAATATGATCAGGTTATATATAGATCTTACTTAGATTTCTTTGATTGGCCCATGATTATGAGGTACTTGGCTAGGGTGAGGTACAACAAATGGCTCATTGGGTGCCATGGGACTAAGAGAGAGTACTTCCATTACTATCAGGTGACTCAATAGTTTAGGATTGCTCAAGATGTGCTGGAGGAGCCATTCCTCTATCGTCATTGCAACAACGACACACCGTTTGAGTTACCTCTAGTGGAGGGACTATTTGAGGAGGCAAAGCCTGTAGTGGAAAATATAGGTTTGGAGGACTCGAGGACCAATAAAAAGGCTTTATAAGACACTAAAATAAATGAATAAAGAGGATCCAATAGAAGGAAAAAATACAGATGACAATGTTCAAGTTTATGGTTTCATTTAGAAGGAAAAGCTTAAGAAGCAAGGATTCAAGGAGAAGCAAGAAGTAATTATGACATGGGAACAAGTTGAAGAACCAACAAAAGACTCAAAAGTTGAATTTATAATAACAACAAAAAAGTCCAAGGAAGCTATGTCAGAAGTGCACAAGGACACACCAAACGAAGGGCACAACAAAGAAGAGCGTGAAAAATAATTTCAAGTAAAGAAATAAATTGTTGAAGAATTTCAAGATAACTTTTGAGTCTTTTGTTGGTTCTTCAACTTGTTCCCATGTCATAATTGCTTCTTGCTTCTCATTGCATCCTTGCTTCTTAAGCTTTTCCTTCTAAATGAAACCATAAACTTGAACATTGGCATCTGTATTTTTTCCCTCTATTATATCATCTTTATTCATTTCTTTTAATGTCTTGTATGGATCCAATTGACTCAAGAATGCAGGCTCCATTTCATTCCAAGTGTAACTATAATTATTTTCCTTAAAAAAACTTATCCACCAAAAATAAGTGTCCTCTCTTAAAATTTTGTAAAGGTTGTTGGCTTTTAAGCCTTACTATTTCAAAATACTATAGATACCCAAATAACAAGAATCATATGAATGAATATTTTATTACAGAATAATATCAATGCAAACAAATCTCATATAATATGAATCAACATAACAATATTATTGAAGGAAAATACTCACAATATTATTCATGAGTAAAAAATACATTCTTGAGATTTGTTGTACGTCTAGTTACATTTCATAAAGCTTTGTATCCATAATATATCTTTACAAGATAACTCTTCAAATTATTGATTATTGCTTTCCATATGATCTTTGGATTCTTATCTTTCCACTTGCATACAAGACTCTTAGTCTTCTAGCATACCTACTTACATGACACATGTACATATCCTGCACATCCTAATTTATCAAATAATATAATATTCTCTAACACCCCCTGTATTACATTATTTGATGTGAACTTATCTTGATGTACATATATTATTATGGAATATATAAAACTTGTTTTGACCAAGTGCTTTTGTAAAAATATTTGCAATCTTTTTTTTTTGGTAATTAAGGTACAAATTCATTACAACCGGGTTTTACAGGTTGAACCATAACCTATTACAACAACAACACAAAGCTGAATCGGAACAAGGCCTCAATAGGGACAATCTGGCCTTAGCCCCCTACTAAGGTTACACCGCAAACAAAGAGCAACACCCTTACAAAAGATGACCCACACCTCAAAACACAGGTGAACGACACTTTCGCCTCCTAAAATATTTGCAATCTAATATTTAATAGAAACATGTTTCAACTAGATATAATGATTTTAAACATGATCCCTAAAAAAATGGCATTGAGCTTCAATGTGTTTTTTTCTTTCATGAATAAATTGATATTTGATTAAATTAAGTACTTCTTGATTATCACAATTTTCTTATTGTAGGAGTTCTTATTATTCCCATATATGATAATATGTACTATAACCAAATTGTTTCACAAAATTTATCTTTTGTTGCACGATATTCTGCTTCTAAATATGAGAGTGCTACTGCATGTTTTTTACTACACCAAGAAATAAGTCTAAAACCAAGATAGAATACATATCCTAATGTAGATTTTTGATCATCTATAGATCCAACATAATCAAAATCTAAATATCCCTATAGACAAAAAATTCATCTTTTTTATATGTTAGTCCATATTTTGTAGCCTTGTTAATATATTATAGTATTCTTTTTGTGGATTTCCAATAACTTTCTTTAGGTTCTTGCATAAATCTTGAAATATAATTTATAACAAAAACTATATATGATATGGTATTTTTTAAATATATAAGACTTCCAATTAATTGATGAAAGATAGTTGTTGAGACTAGGTCTCATCATATATAGACAATTGCAATCCTTGCTTCATAGGAGTATCTTTAGGTTTATACTTTTTCATTTTGTATTTTTCAAGTAATAATTTTGCATACTTTGTCTATGTTATTATGATATTATTTTCATTTTGAAAACTTTCCAAACCAAGACAAAAATAAAGGAGCCCAAAATATATCATTTCAAAATCCTTTTCTAGATCCCTTTTTAACTTCGTCCATTATAATTTTAGAGCTTTCTATGATTACTATATCATAGACATATACTATAAGTATTATTCTATCATGTCCAACCTTTATTGTATAGATATTTGGATCTAATAAACTTATTTTAAAATTATTTTGTAATTAATATTTATATACCATGCTCTTAGTGCTTGCTTTAGACCATATAAGAATTTGTTTAGTTTGTAGACCTTTTTTTCTTGCCCTTTGATCATAAATCCTTCTAGTTGTGACATATATACCTCTTATTTAGGATCATCATTAAAAAAGGCACTTTTTACATCCATTTGATGAAGTTTCCATTCAAGATATGATGTTAAAGCACAAATTGTTTGAATAGTAGTCATTCTTGTTGTTGGTGCAAAAGTTTCTTCATAATCAATTCCTTTTGTTTGATTATATCCTTTTGCAATTAATCAAGATTTTTATTTTTGAGGTGAACCATCTACTTTATATTTGTTCTTGTAGATCCATTTACATCCTACTATTATCTTTCCTTGAGGTAAATCAACTAGATTCCATGTTTTATTTTTCATTAATGTTACATATTTTGATTCCATGGTTACCTTCCATTCTAGATGACTTAAAGCATTTAGAGTAGTTGTAGGTTCTACTATAGAACTTATCAATCCCATATTTATTCTTATTAAACTATGATTTTTAGGTCTTGTAGCAGTGAGATTTGGTATTTACTTTAGTTTTGAGTCCTTAAGTGTATCTCTAAGCCATATTAATTTTTTCCTTTGAAGTGTTGTAGTAGTCTCTAAGTTCTCAATTCATTCATCATATATGTTTGATTCTAAGTATTCAATTTATGAGTCTTCTAAAAAATTTATAATTATCCCTGAATAAACCTTGTGTTCTATAATAACATTTTTTGCTTCCTTTTTCAAATACTACATCTCTACTTATGTATATTTTCTTTGTTGTTGGATAAATTATTTTGTAACTTGTTAAATCATCATCATAACCAATAAATATTCCACACATAGTTTTGTCATCTAGTTTAGTTTTTATTTGATTTGGATATGCATGTATTCCTCACATCAAAATATTCTCAACTATTCTACTATTGGTTTTTGTCTTAACCATACCTCTTCAAGAGTAACATTTTTTAGTATCCTTGTAAGTGATCTATTTTGTAGGTATACAATTATTTTAACTACTTCTGCCCAATATTGATGATCAAGATGGGCTTCTTTTAGCATACAACAAACCATTTCCATAATTGATCTATTTATTCTTTCTACAATACCATTTTTTATGTTGAATATGTTGTGGTAGGTTGTATTTTAGGTTGTTGGTTTCTAAAAACAAGTTACATTCTTTTGACAAAAATTCACCTCCTCTATCTGAATGAAGATTGTTGATTATTTTTTTCTTTTTCCACTAGTAGTTGGAATTGTTTGAAACAACTAAATTCTTCAAATTTGAATTTCATAAAATACACTCACATTTTTTTAAAAGTAATCATCAAAAAATAGTTTAAAATACCTTGTCCTCCAATACTAGTAATGTTCATTGGACCACATAAATTTGTATATATTAATTTCAATGATTCTTGAGCTCTATGTTGATTGAGTTCAAAAGGTATTCTATGTTGTTTCTCTGCTAGACATTCTAGATAGATTGTAGATTCTCATGAGAATTTAGGTAAACCTTTAACCATTTGATGTTTACTCATCTCATTTACTGAAGATGCACTTATGTGTCCTAAAATTTTATGCTAAATTTATCTTATTTATGAAATCCCTATTGATAGAGCCATATTTGATAATGTATATAGAGTAAAAAAACTATTTTTATAAGAGCTAAAAGCTATAACTCTTTCTTGTTTGGTAATAGGATCTTTTTTTATTGTTAATCATTTTGAAATCAACTACTAGTTTTTGATCCATTAGTTGAGATGCTAAAAGAAGGTTAGTAGTTAATCTAGGTATAAATAGTACATTGCTAATTAATTTTTCTCATTTGATAGATCAATTAAGACATCTCCTACTCCTTTGACCTCATAAGTCATACTATCTGCTATGACAACTAATTTTTCATTTTTCTCTTGAAAAGTGTTAAACCTTTTTTATTTCCAATCATATGCTTACTTGCTCTTATACTAATAATCCATGGTAAGTTTATTTTAAGTTGAAATCATTACATATCCAAAGTTTAAATAATAACTCAAACAAGAAATTTAAAATCCTTTTAACTCCCTAGGTTAAATTTGTAAAATTTTAAAATTTCTTCTAATTTCAAATTTTCTCAAATTTTAAAGAACTTCAAGAAATATTTATAACTTCACAAACTCGAAAAAATAAATCTTCAAAGTTTAATTCTTCAAATCTCAAATCTTAGAAAATCAAATAAACCTTAAATCCTACTTGAAGTAGACAACCTTATCACTCCATGCTTTAAAAAACTCAAAATTTTAAAATCTTGAAATATTAAATTCAAACTATAGTAGAAAATATTACATCTTCTAATAATAATTAAATCATTAAAAAACTTATAACTTCTTTATAAAAATATTATAATAATTAAATCACTCCTTTCTAATTAACTTATTACTCCATTTAATAAAGTACCTAAACTTAGGTCTTTACTTCTTTGTTGAGGAAATATAACTAACCTTATTTACCACCTTGTTGACTTACCTTTTCAATCTTCGTTGCATGCTTGTTTATTCAACCTTTTTGGGATGTGATAACGACTTTGAAGTTTTCTATATTAATATTCCAATTGAGGCTTTAAATAGTCTTTTAAAAACCTGTCTAGCTCAACATTAATTCCACTTGTTAATCTACATGGTAGTCAATAAATTGAATGTTAGCGATGAACATTTCAAATACCATTACTTGAGAATGCAATGAAATGCTAGCTTCTCAATGAAATGTTGGCTTCTCTTTGAATCTTTCTTCTCAAAGACTTTCACTTTTCTAACCCTTGAGTATCCAAATTTTCTTTGATATGTTGCTTCTCAAAGACTTTTGCTTCATAATAGTGAATGTTGCTCTCCTGGTCTTTGGTTCTACGTTCTTTGTTGTGAAGCAAATATTATTTTTCTCTCCTCGTATTAGCTATTTACGTTCTATGAAGATATTATGCTTCTGGTATCTGGCTCTTCATGTTATTTTAAGACATTGCTCTCTTGGTCTCTCGCTCTTCATGTTTTGTGAAGATGTTGCTCTCCTAGTATCTAGTTATTCACCTTTTGTGAAGAAGATATTGCTCTTTTGGTATTTGGTTCTTCATATTCTATGAAGACATTGCTCTCTTGATAGTGGATAAGCCTATGATTGCTTGTGTATCCAATGATATCTTGAAATATTTCTTATTCAATTCATCATCCTAATAGTATTTCAAATAGCGCTCAGATTGCTGCTATAGAGGGCATTGTATTCCACTTCTAGAACTTACTATGGATGAAACTTACCTTCCTTTCATTGGTAGTGCTTTAGATGGAACTTACACCTTTCCTCTACTAGTGGCTCTTACCTTTTGTCCATTCTTCTTCTCTTTGTCTTACCTTTTGTCCATTATTATTTTGCTTAACTTTTGTTCGTTCTTCCTCTACTAGTGCTTGCATTCTATCCACTCTTCCTTTGCTAGCATTTAGTGCTTAGGATAAGGATTTGAATACCTATATTTTTCTTTTGTGGTGTTGAGGATATCACTTGATTACATGTCCTACTTTCTTTGGTGGCCTTAGGATAGTACTTGAATACTTGACTAATATTTTGTTGGTGTCTCTCAAAATAGTTCTCTTTAACTTCTTAGAATGATAGCACTTCTTGATAGTTTTCTTACTTATCTTAATGGTTCCTTGAAAGCCTTCATATACTTCACTTAATCAAAGGATAAAACTAAAAATATATGTATTATTTCTAGTTAGACTTTATTTTTTTGGTTATATGATTAACCAAAACTCTTCTCTATGCCTTTATATACTTTATATCTGGAGACTTCTTCTATATACTTCTCAGTACTATACTTATCTATATGATAAATATTATAATGCTTATCAATCTCTATAGGAAGCTTTGATGCTTCTCAATTTTCTAGAATCTATCTCCAATATCTAAAAACTTTCTCCAATGTCTTAGATCACATCTAAGAACAAGATATGATTCTCATCCTTTCTAAAGAGTCCAAAACCAATATCAGAGAGGCTATGAATGTCCCCTCAATAAAATCAATAAGACCTTCAAAAATAGAGTCTAAGTTTTCACTAATTTCAAAATGAACATGCTCTAATATAACTCTATACAAAATGGATAGAGTTAAATGATGGTGGTGGTGGCTTTGATACCACTATTGGATTTTAAGCCTTACTATCTCAAAATATCACAAGTCCCCAAATAACAAGAATCATATAAAATAAATATTTCATTACAGAATAATATCAATGCAAACAAATCTCATATAATATGAATCAACATAACAATATTATTAAATGAAATACTCACAATATTATTCATGAGTTAAATAAACATTCTTGAGATTTGCTCTACATTCAGATATATTTCATGGAGCTTTATCTCCATAATATAGATTTACAAGATAAATCTTAAAATTCTCAACTATTACTTTCCATATGATCTTTGGATTCTTATATTGCCACTTGCATACAAGACTCTTAGTCTTCTAGCATACCTATTTACATGACACATGTACATATCCTGCACATCCTAATTTATCAAATAATATAATAATCTCTAACAAAGATGGCATGGCAAAAAATAGTTACTAAAATATAGAGATCTAAACTTCATCCACCATTCTCGAACATTAATTTCATCATTTCCAATGAAAATTGGCAACTCCGTGACCTTAACCCCCCAAAAAATACTAAAGAAACTAGTGTTGTGGAGAAAAAACTAAGGTTTTTCCAAAAAATAAAAATTTCCTCTATTCCTTACTATCAATAAATAATTTTGTATAGGGTAACAAAGATCAGAAAATCTGAATATTGAAGGAGCGTGGAAGGTTGGAGGCTAAAGGAGTGTGGATGGATGAATGATGAGTTGATATTTGTAGTATCTATGTTGAAAGAGCATGGAAGGTTGGGTTGGCTGAAGAAGTGTGGAAGGCTAGGTTAGTTGAAGGAGCTACAATAAAAGGCTAGGATGTTGGGTGGAAGGTTGGGATGGCTAAAGAAATATGGAAGGTCGATAAGGTTGAAGGAGCGTGGAAGGTTGGGTCGGCTAAAGGAGCTGCAACAGAAGTTTGGAATGTTGAATGGAAGGCTAGGAAGGTTGAAGGAGCGTGGAAGGCTGGCCTTTGTTGGGTGGAAGGCTTATTTGAGACCAAATTAGCTGAGGGAACCACAACAATAGGTTGGGTTGTTGAGTGTAGTGCAACAATAGGTCGGGTTATTGGGTGGAAGGTTGGGTCAACTAAAACCCCCTATTTTTAGCTTTGTTGTGCATGTGGGTTTGTAACCCATAGGTATTAAGGTGATTTTTCCCTTATATTTACAATAGAAAATGTGTGAAGGATTATGTTTTTTTCTAAAAAATATCTCATCTTTTAGGAGCCATATATTCACAAAAGATTATCCGATTTAGTTGATTCTTGGACCAAATTGTGTGGAATTTGAATAGCTTTAAAATGAGTGGTCATATGCAAAACTTTGAGCAATATTGAGGGATATTTGACCCTGTGAAGTCAACCATTTGAAACAAGAGTAGTGATGATTTTTCAAGTTGCAAAAAATGAAATTACAAATATTTGTCAGCAAGGGTTTAAATGATGAAAAGAGCAATGAAGAGCTAGGACTTCAATGAGAAAGGAAATTAGTAATCTAGATTTGGTAATACAAACTATGATAGTGCAACATTTTGGAAATATTACTCTACTAAGATGCAAAGCATAGATAGTAGAGGTGAAGTTTTGGCATTGTGAAGGCTACTATAGGAAAATTTCAAGAAAGATGCTAAATTATGGAATAATTGTATTCATATAGAAAATTGAAAAGATCCAAAAAATGAAAATAAAAAATTTAGACATTTAATGTAAAATGATGTAGGTTTCTAGCTATAACATCTCAATTAAGATGATAAGTGTATTTGTTTATTAAATCTCAAGCTCTAAAGAAGAGAGTTGTAATTTATCAAGGGTAAGGGACCCGAGTACAACCCCTTATTATCCAACAAAAAATAAATAATTTTGTATAAGTCATAAGCTTATTGTAGTGGTAATGGCTTTCTCCTCTTTTTGAGACGTTCAAGGTTCAAATCCCCTAAACCCTAAACCCATTAGCTAGTTGGAAGGAAAGTCATATTTGAAAGCTCTAATGGGAAGTCAAAATGCCCTAGTTGGAAGTATGTAGGCCCAAGTTGGAGATAAGCAGAAGAGAGAATACATGGCAAGTTCAATCCAGGTAGCAAATGTTACACCAGAAGTAAGTATCAAGGATGAGATGATTGAGCATTATATAATGGTTCTTAATAGTAGAGGTTTAACATGTAAGTTCCATTGATTGTGATTAAGGTTTTTGGAGATTCAAAATTGGATTAAGTGGAAGTGAGGATTAAATTAAAATTACTCTCTAAGTTTTCTTCCTAAATATTTTTCCTCGTCATCTTTTTCAATTAAAAAATTAGGAATAAAATAATGGTTGGTGGCTCATGGTTTAGGGGAAGAGATACACTTTATTTGAGACCATGGAAAACAAAATTATATTTAGAAAAAAACTATTTAAAAGCTTCTAGTATGGGTTAGGCTTTTTGGACTTCCATATTAGCTTATAAATAAATATGTTTTGAAGAATATTGGAAATACCCTAGGGGAATTCATCAAGGAAGGACTAACTACTAAGGAGCAAAAGCATGTTATATATACTCGAATATGTGTTGCTATGGATATTTTAAAACCTTTGCCACAATCCATTAAGAATAAATCTAAATCAAGAGAATGAAATCAACAAGTAGATTATGAAAATATTATGTTTTGTTACCACAATTGTAATGAGAGTGGACATATGACAAGAGTTTGCAAAGTGAAAACTATAAAAAAAAGAGAAAAAAAATTCTAGCGATGAGATAAACTTCAAGGTGAAACAATGGAATCATACAATAATAGAAGCTAGATAATATTAAGGATATTCCACTTCGAAAGAAGAGACAAAGAAACGATATCTCCAATATCATTTGGTAAGTTCAAAAAGAATTAAAGGTGCAAAAGAAGATGTGGAGAGAAATCCTAAAACAAAGACAACAAAAGAGGTGAGTTTATTATAGGTAAATCTTCATTTTACTCAAGTAGTATAAAATCCTCTTCAGGTAATAAAAGTGAAAGGGGTGAAGATGTTATCCCTTGCACAAGGGTTCAAGAGTGGAATAATAAAGAAATGAGGATGGAGGACACCCATAACAATTTAGGTTTTTTAAGGTATAATTAGAAGGTAATTGTGATAGAAGAGCATCCTAGCACTTTAGGGTTTCTAGGGCAACATAGAGAAGATTGTGTTTTTGAGGTTATTATTTGCACTTCAGATCCTTCAAAATGAGGTAAACCTAAAGATGATAAGTCTTACTATGAGCAGTGTGAGAAGATTGAAGAGATTGATGAAAATGAAAGTATTGTTGGGAATGAAAAAAGAGAGGAAAACCCAAGAAGCAAAAACAAAGAGGAAAAAACTAGAGGAATATTGATATGAGAAAACAAAAGCAAAAATTACAAGTGCTAACAAAAAGTGAGGCTAAACCCACAAATAAAAACAAAAAATAACAATGAAAATAATATTTTGAAATATTAGGGGAATGAATAAGAACCCTAAAAAAAAGTATTAAGAAATTGTGAGGTTGTTATAGACAAGATATTTATAGATATAGAAGTTGGACAACAAATATTTTAGCCATTCATGGTGTTGAATTTCATATTAACATAATTTAAATTTAGGAAGACCTATGATATAAAAGGAGTTGATTATGAAAACTTAGCAATTTGAGGAAGATGGAGAATATCATTGATAAGATGGAGAATATCATTGATAGAAAGGTAAAGTTAGGTATGTTTTAATTAACTTATTACAAATGTAATGAGAGCAATGTAATATTTTGTTTTTGTAATGGGAGTGGCCCCAATAAAAGCCACACATAACTTATTAAAAAGAATAAAAAATAAATTAAATGATTCATAGAACCGATGTAACAAGCAAAGGTAAGAGGCAAAGGTATTATTGTATATATATATATATATATATATATATATATATATATATATATATATATATATCCATTACATTTGATCGCTAAATATGTTTTAAATAATTTTTTTCAAATTAAATATATATATAAATAAAAGGGAGTTGGTTACAATCACATTATTTTTAGTAATTGCCAAGTGCAAGTTCAAACCACGGGGTTGCCCTCAACAAGCTTATACCACTTTGTTATTTTATAACCCGGTGTGAAGAGGACCACCAATCAGGATTCGTATCATCGTTGTCGGTCTGGTGCACTCGGGATTTGTATCGTCGTTGTCGGTCTAGCATGCACTCGGAGGATTAGAAGCAGGCAACTACTTTGCAACAAGTATACCCTCAACTAGACAAGCAATTACTAATCCACCTAACCCATATATATATATATATGAATGATAAACCCTTCCTACTGACGCATAGGGCTAAACAGTCTCCTCCCAACCATGATCTCTCGTGAGACTAAAAACTACTCTTATCAATTAACACAACCCCACACAATTTGAATTTTTTTAAAAATTATATTAAGTAAAAGAACTATAAAACTTATGAAATAAGTTATACAATTATTTGAATAACTCATAAAACTTATATTGTTAGGATATTATTTGGATTGTTTGCTACATGTTCATCAAGATACAAAATTAAATTTAGTTATATAAATTCAAACTTCATTAAACATTGCAAACTTTTATCTATTTAATAGAAATAATTCAAAATATTATAAACATCGATTAAATTGGATATATCGAACTCCGTTTTGCTAGATTGCCTGCGTCTTTTAATAAATTATAAACTAACTTTATATGGTTAATGAATAAAGCTTATCTAATGATAATGTAATTCATGTTCTTATCATTTAATTGCCATGCGGATTTTAATTTAGTGGCCAGAAAAGTAAGGCTTATAAAGCTATATTTGAATCAAGTATGGACCATGAACAGGGATAAAGTTGAACAAAAGTAAAATATGTTATCTGTGCATTCGCACGGAATCACGTATAGCTAAATAATTGCACAATCATCAACTTTTGTGTAGACGATTGTCTTAAAGGATAGCAAACCAGCGTGAGAAGTCACAATAAAATCAGATGCTAACTTTTTCAAAGAATGGAAAGGAATAATTAAAACTTTAAAACTAGGCAATTATGTACAGAACTTATTTTTGGTCCTAATGCCCTTTTTTGAAAAGCTTAATTGCCACACTGGCCCGGAACCTCTTTGCTTTCTAGAAAGAATGCTTTTAAATAAAACTCTTTAGGTGCCAATCAATAAAAATAAATGATGTATAATGTATAAGTTATATTAAAAAGAAATAATAAAATGTCCTTGCTAAGGCCATATTGTTTAATATGATTTAAGGGTAATGTTCATTGGACATTTTTTTTTGGTAAATAAAAGTCTTCATTAATTACCGGGTTTTGCAGGTTAACCTAAAACCTATTACAATATTTAGCCTTCTACTGAGATTGTAAATCCTAGTCATCCTTGAAACTTTCTTACCAGAACTTGTGTTGAATCCCCTACAACACCTTACTAACAAGGCACACCCATACCTAAACATAACTGTAAACATTACTTACATTGACAGGAAATTAAAGTTTGGAACTTTGCACTTGTGAAACCTGTTGCTTGCCCATTTCCTATTCTCTGTCGGAATCTTCCAAGGCTTACACCCTGTTACCTTCATTTCCAATTTGGTATGATTTAGAGGGAAACCCCATAGTTATTACTAGCTCCATGGAGAAAGAACACCCATTCATATTTCTCCTTAACGGGTAGGTTTCTTTTCATGACTAATAATGTTTTCCACTTCATGTGGCACACCTTGTGTCCATGTCACCAAACTACCAACATCAACACCTATGTTGGCTAATTTTTCAGCTAACCTGTTGGCCTCACGGTACACGTGACGAGCCCTCCTGTTCTGTCTTTCCGCAAAAAGGATCCTCACTTCATGGATGACTCCCTCGATTCTCCATGGAGGTTTTTTTCCATTGGTTAACAAGTTGATGATGTTCATAGAATCACCTTCAATCATCAAGTTACCTTGAGTTGCTTGGGCTACTTGCAACCCTCTCCAAAGGGCTCTAGCTTCTGCTTCGTTATTAGTTCTGATTCCCAATGGTTCAGCGAAGGCCTTGACCAGATTTCCTTGGTCCCTGATTATTCCTCCAGCTCCAGCTCTTCTTGAGTTCTCCTTGTCTACACAATCAAAATTTAGTTTAAACCAACCCTGGGGGGTGGCTCCCAAGAAATCTCATTTCTAGGATTGGGCAAAGGAATGGAAGGTTTGTCCTCAATACCTAAGGCCCGAGCTAATTGTTTTTCTTGGGGAGGAATTGAGTGGTTCTCATCCACTAAGGTGCTAAGGTTTTCTTTCACAAAGACAATAATCCTGTTGAGGATGGTTTTTTGGTTGTGAATGGTATCCTTAAAGGCTCTATGGTTCCTTTCTAGCCAAATCTACCAGAGAAAATGATGCCAACAAATTTTCCATAGGTACTTAAGTTTTAGGCTAACAAAGGGTTGAGGCCATTGATGGAACACTTCGGATATAAGAGCAGGCTTAACCCACAAGATCCTAAAGGCTTGGAAAATTTCATCCAGGATGGACTCCGCTATCGGACACTCCAGAAACAAGTGTTGGGTTGTCTCCCACCCTGCCTTGCACATGTAGCAACGGTTAGCAATAACCATACCTTTGGATAACATATTGTCCATAGTGAGGATTTTTCCTTGAATCACCAACCATGAAAAAAAGGATATTTTAGGAATTAAGCCTTTGATCCAAACCAAACTCGGTTGAAATTGTTGATCTTCCACATTGAGAAGCAAATTATGGGCAGACTTAAGCGTGAAGTCACCACTTTCGAGTCTCAGCCCCAAACAATGTGATCTTCATCCTCTCCAAAGGGAATAATTTTTTGAGTTAAAATGTTATAAAGCTCTTCAGACTCCACTTCAAAACCTTGTACTCTGATGTGTTTCCACCTGTTGATATTTATATCTTGCCACATATAATTTGCAACCTTCTTCCCAATATGTTGCTCCATATGCTCTTGAATCCTAGCCAAACGAGGATTTTGGGATAACTCCTCAGCTCTCACCCACCGATCCTTCCAAAAGTCTATTGTTTTCCCATTTCCTAGAATCCATCTAAGACCTTTCTTGACAAGATCCCTGCTCGTGAGGATTGCCTTCCAAAAAGTAGACCCCCTTCTTGCTAAGTTGTCATTAAGGAAGTTCACACCTTGGAGGTATTTCCTCCTAACTATGGCAATCCATTCATTATCGACCTTAGTCAATAACCACCATGTTTGTTTGGCTAACACAGTTGTATTGAGATGAGAAACTCTCCTCAATCCTAACCCCCCATCAGCTTTAGGTTTGCAAACCTTGTTCCAACCTACTAAATGGATCCTTTTCTTATCCTCAGTCCCTGGCTAGAGAAATTTTTTTTGAAGCTGCTCAATTTTGTGATACACCTTGCTGGGAGCTCTGAAGACTGATAGGAAGTAAACGGGTATACTTTGAAGTGAAGCCATAGTTAAAACTGCTTTGCCTGCTTGAGATAACAGATGTCCTTTCCAACCTACTAGCTTTTTTTGGATCCTCTCCAGAACTATGTTCCACATTGATCCTTCAGGTTTCCCCATAAACAGGGGAAGACCTAAATAGGAGGTGGGAAGGGATGCAATCTGACATTCCATGATCCATGCTATGTTGTTTTGCCTAGGAATAGGGGTATTGATGAAATAAAGTTTGCTCTTATCAAAATTCACTTTCTGTCCAACCGCTTCTTCATACATTATGAGAATATTTTTAATCCTTCTTACCTCAACCACAGAAGCCAAATTCAGTAGCAATGTATCATCAACAAATTGCTTGTGTCATCGGGGTAGTTAGCGATGTGGCCTTGATACCTGATATGAGTCCAGCTACCGCTGTTGCCTTAATGGTTCTTCCCAAGGCCTCAGCTACAATGATGAACAACATAGGACTTATGGGATCTCCTTGTCTTAGACCACATTTACTTTGAAAAAAACCTGCAGTAGACCCATTAACCAAAACTAAAAAACAAGGCTTAGAAATACACTCTCTTATTAACTTGACCCATTTCATGTTGAAGCCAAATTTTAATAAAAATGCCTCTAGGAATTCCCAATTTATCCTGTCATAAGCTTTTTCATGTCTAACTTTAAAGCCATGACTACTTTTTTGGTCTGAGCGGCTGTATGAAGAGCCTCATGAATAGTAATAACTCCATCTAAGATTGATCTTCCTTGTATAGAACTTTCTTGACTTGGATCAATGATAACCGGTAGAACTTTCTTCAAACGGTTGGCTAAAACTTTGGACATAATTTTATAGGATATATTACACAGGCTAACCGGCCTAAAGTCGACCATAGTCTTGGGGTTGGGGCCTTTAGGGATCAAAGCAATGAAAGTTGAATTGAAACACTTTGGAATATGATTTGAACTTTGGAACTCCTTGATTACAGTAATAACTTCTGCTCCAACAATATCCCAACAAACTTGGAAAAACCACAATGAAAACCCATCGGGCCCAGGAGCTTTGTCAGGATCCATGTTAAACAAAGCCTCCTTGATCTCTTCATCTGAAAAATCTACTGTAAGAGACTTGTTAATCGTTTCATCAATGAGTTATGGAATGAATTGAAGGAGAGAGTCATTTGCTTGGGTATTATAGGCCCGTTCTTCACCCAATAATGAATTGAAAAATTAACAGCCTCGTCCTTGATATCCTAAATGTTTTGAGTTGAGGATCCATCCACCTTAGTTAAATTTCTAATATTATTGTTGCTTCTATTGCTCAATGTCCATTGGATATTAATTATTGGTAAAAATAAGCCATTTGATTTTCAATTATCTTGTATATTGACAAAATATTTGTTTAGCATTGTCACCGCCATTATTAAGAAGAATTATATCACCATCAAAGATACTCACGCTTCTTTTTAATAATAGTAGTACTTTTTGAAGAAGAAGTTTAGTTATGGACTAATACAAAATCATAATGGATGACAACATTCCTTTTTTTATGTCAATTATTTTACATTTAAATTGTTTTGTCAGTGATATCAAGGATTAGAGGAGATTAAAAAATAAATAAATAAATTAAAAAAACTTAGTTTTTTTACCAAAGCCTTAATTTCTTTTGGATTTTTTGGGGTTGAGATCATGGAGTTACCAATTTTTACTAGAAAGGATGACATTGATGCTCAAGAATGGTGGATGAAGTTTAGATCTCTATATTCTAGTGACCATTTTTGGACTTGCAAACTTTTCTATCTTTTAAAAGAGGAAGCTCATGATTGGTGGACAAGTATTGCTAAGGAAAGGAATTATAGTTTCACTTGGGATGAAATGGAGCATGCATTCTTGAGTTAGTGGAACCCATATAAAAATATAGTTAGCTTTAGAAATAACTAAAAGAAATGAATAAAGAAGATATAATAGAAGGAAAAAATACAAATGATAATGTGCAAGTTCATGGTTGCATTCAAAAGAAAAATCTTAAGAAACCAGAAGCAATTATGGTAAGGGAACAAGTTGAAGAACCATTAGAAAACTTGAAATTTGAATTTATAGTAGTAGCAACAATAGAGTCCATAAAAGAAGCAACAACAAATTCAAAGGAAGCCTTGTCATAAGTGGACAAGGATGCATCGAAAGAAAGGTATAAGAGAGAAGATTGTGAAGAATTTAAAATAAAAAACAAATTGTTGAAGAATCAAAGGAAACCGAATGTTAGGTTAAGGTTGTAGCATATTTCCACCCACACCACCCTGAGCGACAATAATCTTGGAGGTATGGTTTAAGGCATCAATATTTTAGATCTACATGGAGTCAAAAAGACATCAAGTATGGTAATATTTAGAAATAAAAGCATAATGTTTCTAGATTTCAAAGGGGTGCAATAACATCAGGGAACAACAAGACCAACCATTCAAAATATTAGAGCAGAGCAGTAGAAGCATGGATCCAATAGAGCAATTATGGATATTCAAGTGGCACAATGGCAACTTGGCATCATCAAAGACCATCATTAATCAATATTTTACTTGGATGGATGAATGAACAATAGAAAAAGCATAATATTTCTAGATTTCAAAGGGGTGCAACAACATTAGAGAACAACAGGACCAACCGTTAAAAATATCAAAACAGAGCAACAAAAGCATGGAGTCAATAGAGCAGTTATGGATATTCAAGTGGCACAATGGCAAATTAGCATCATCAAAGACCATCACTAATCAATATTTTACTTGGATGGATGGATAAAAAATATTGAAAATTATCAATAAAAATGATGTTGAATATTTGTATTTACAAAAAAATTAAATATCCAAAAAAATGAATATAAAAATTCAAACTTTTTGTCAAATAAGATGTAGATATCTAGTTATAGCATATTAATTTAGATGAGAATCAAATATGTTTGTACACTCTCAAGCTTTATAGAAGAGACTTGTGATTTATCAAGGGTGGGGGACCCAAGTACAACCCCTCTTTCTCAAACAAAAATGAAAAACTCCAAATGATAAAAAAATAACAATAGGTAGTCGATTTCTATCTATCTATAAACTATAATAACTAGAAAATATTTTACAAGTCAAATGAACTGAACATTTAAAAATTTAAATAAAAGGTCTAAAGTACAAATATGGAAGGGATAAGGTTATACCCTACAACATTTAAGACCTTGAAATTTTATATTATAAGTTTAAGGTAAAAATTCAAAAGGAATAAAGATTGCACTTCATATTTTAGTAATGAATCTTAATGGATATACATTTATCAAATAAGTGAAATGCATTGCTGACATGATTTATAACTTTGTACTCTTAAAAAATATTTTAATTTACTTTTAATTTATATAATATTTAAAATTATTAAATTATAAAATAACATTAGTTCATTAAAAATCAACAATGAATTGATACAGCTAGGGTAAATTTTCTCAAAAAACAACTCATCTTTCAGGAGCCATATCTTTGCATAGAGTTGTCCAATTTAAATGATTTTTGTATCATTTTGTATGGAAATTGAAGCACTTTGAAATGTGTGGTCACACAAAATAATCCAACTAGTATTGAGGGAGATATGACCATGTGAAGACAACACGTCGAAACAAGGGTAATATTAGGGTAAAGTTTTTTAGAAAAACATCTCATCTTTCAAGAGTCATATCTTTGTGAAAGATTGTCTGATTCAAATGATTCTTAGATCAATTTGTGAAAAAATTAAGATCTTTACAATGAGTGATCATATGAAGGAATCCAATCATTATTGAGGGAGATACGATCCTATGAAGTTAGCCATCCAGAATAGGCAATGATAATTTCTCAAGTTACGAGAAACAAAATTGCAAATATCTATCAACTAGGGTTTGGATGATGCGAGAAGCAATGGAGGGCTAGGGCATAAAAAAGGTAGGATATTTTGTTTAGACATGGAAATTTTTAGCTAAGTTTCATTTATTATTTCATTATCTTAGAAGTTTTGCATGCAAATTATTATAGGTTTATTTCCAATAATACAATTGCTATAGGATATACTGGTTAATTTTAGTAGATTTCAAGTTATAATTTCCTTCCCTTGCATCTATTTATAACTAAATCCTCAAAGTATTACCTATTAGTAGAGGTTATAGAGGACCTCATAGAGTATAGATCCTTATTACTAAAATATAAGGTAGTCATTAGTAAATTTAATGGATCTTGACCAAGGGCTTTGGCTCTAAGAAAATGGATTGATAGGAGTTGGGAATCTCCATGAAGGAGTCTATCCTTTTTTCCCAAAGGTTTACTCTTAGTAATTTTCTATTCCAAGGAATAAAGAGATAGAATTCTAAAAGGGGGTCCTTGGTTTATGGGAAGAGTAAGACTCTTCCTTACTTTTTGGTATGAAGGTTTTGCACTTGAAAACATAATTCCTAGTACGTGTTTAGGTCTGTATGTATGGGTTGTCCATTAAATTCTAGAAAATGGATATCTTCAAGGTAATAGGCAACACTTTGGAAGAAATTTTTGAGATTTTAGAAACTACAAAAGATGATTTCTTGACTATTTATATATAAATATTGGTCATATTGATATTCGTAAACCTTTACAAGAATTAATCATTTTTACGTATGGGGGTAATTTATGGCCCCAAACCATGGATTATAAAACTATAACTTTCAAATGTAGAAGATATCATGAGGTAGGGCATATTAAGAGATCATGCCCTAAGAAGAGTCCAATAGAAACATATGAAGAAAACCACAAGAGAAACTTACAAATAGATATGAATAAGAATGGTTTTTAACTTCCAAAAAATAGGTCTAGACATATGAAAGTAATAAATAGTGGAGACTAGTAAGGATATTGAAATAATTACCAATTATTTTGAGGTTTTAGCCTATGAAGAAAAATAAAATTAGAGCTTAGAGGACATGGTACAATAAGATCAAAATATTAACAAGGAACTATCTACTCAGTATGATCCTGGTTTAGGGATGAACATTCTTGTTGAACCTAAGGAATGTGCCTCATTATATTTAGAAGACTCTCTTGAAGTTCCATGCACCATTCAAGAGAAGGAAATTAGTAGAAAAAAAAGTGTTAGATGTTAATACTTCTACCATTAAGAATAAAGTACCATAAAATGAGTAGGATAAGTCAAAAGCTCCCTTAGCAGAGCCAAGAGAGGATAAATCTAATGAAAAGGAAAGTTGTGAAAGAATATTGAGGAACATAATAATAAGACCTACTCCCAATACTAGTAAGGCAAAAAGATAAAAACCTTCAAATTATGAAGCAAGAGCCAAGGAAGAAAAAAAAAACATAGAGACAGGAACACAATCTAAGTTGGTTGAACTTATATTTACTAAACAACAAATTGATATTGGTAATTTGTACGTGGAGCCAACGGTTCCTAGTGAGACATGATCACCATATCAAGGAATATAAGGGGTGCTAATACCACCTCAAATTAAATATGTATCAAGGACCTTTGTTTGAGTAATAAGTCTAATATTATTTGTATCCATGAAACTAAAATGACAAAGGAAGAAGTTTCCAAAACTATGAAAGTAATATAGGCAAGATGTGAATGGGTTGCTATGGAGTCAGAAGGAGCAACATGGGGAATTGTAACATGTTGGAATATAATTAGAACCTCCTATGAAACCATTCATAAAACTAGGCATTGTATAACCTCATTAGTCACATGTTACTTTGTAGATATTCATTTCATCCTTATCAATGTCTATGGACCTACAACTTAGTCAAGTAGATTAGAAGTTTAGAGTGGGATTAAAGCCTTTACAATTCATGATCATAGTTTATTTTAATGCCATAACCAAGTTGGATGAAAAATTTGGGAAAATTAGGAAAATAATCCAAAGTATGAGATATTTATCAGTTTTTATTCAAAATAATAGTCTATGGGAGATTATGAAAATGATAACTATTCTTGGACGAACAAAAATACAAGCAAAAATATAATAGAAGAAAAATTAGATAGATGCATACTCTCAAATCATTGACTAGATGAATACACTTGTGCTAAAATTTAAACCTTGGCAAGGATTGGTTTAAATCACTGGCCAATAAGAGTTAAAAAGTTGGTGAGTAAATTCAACAAAGATCATATTTTAAATATGATCATATTTGGGGAAAGGTTTTTCGAGCTCTGGCGATTTGGCGTTTTGGCGGGAAACTCTCAGCGCAGGCTACGGGCGATGCTATTGGATCGGTGGGGTGAAGGTTAATCCAGGACATCAGGTGGCTTCCTGCTCTGTTTTGTATTTGCGGATCTAAAGGATCGTGTGCAGTTCCAGGTGGGCCCAATGGGGTCCCCTCCAATCCCTCTCTCTGGGAGAAAGGGCTCTTATGTAGAAATGCTCAAAGAAACTCCCTCGTCTTCTAACGGTGAAGTGCAGAGAAACAACCTGAATATGATGCTTAATAATGTTGGTAGGGGTTCCACAGCACATCGTGTCAACGGATGTCTCCCTCAATCCACTTCGAGGCCTAAGATTGTAATCGAACCAAAGCTGGTGGAAGATACAATTCTATACAAAGCCGATCATGATTTGATTTGCAAATTCATGGGTATCCGACCTACCCTGAATTTCTTGCACACTTGGGTCCGACAGAACTGGGAGCCCCATGGTGAGTACTCCCTGTGGTTTATTAGCAATGGGTATTTCATCGTTAGATTTTCTTCTTTAGCTGATAGGAACATAGCGTTTGAATCCAAAAAAAGAAACCATGGTCCGGCGGGGCTATTTGTTCAACCCTGGAGAGTGGGTTTTGATCCTCGCATTGAACCCACGGCTGTCCCGGTCTGGATTCGGCTGTATGCTCTCCTAATGGAGTTTTGGGGGGAGCAGGTCTTGGAAATGATAGGTAACTCTCTGGGTAGATACCTGGGTGTCTCCAAGGATACTATTGAAGGTAACTCGGGTGTCTATGCTAGAATCTGTGTGGAAATGGATATCAGCCAGCCTCTACCAGCAGAGGTGGAACTGGAACTGGCCGGAGTTTCCTGGATCCAACAGTTAGACTATGAGGCTTTGCCTTTCCGATGCAGAGTCTGCCACAAGCATGGGCATTTGGCCCGGTTCTGCCCAACTCTCCTGGACTCCAAAACGGAAGCCCAGCATAGTATGCCAAACCGCTCCAAAGAGAATAAGGCCAGCTCTGCCAAAGAAACATCCAATTCGCCTCAAGCTAATGAGGGTCAGAAAGATGGCTTTGAACAATTCAAGAGAAGGAGAAAGCAAAAGAAAACTGGTAAGGAGCAATTTCAATCCAATCCAGCCAACATATACGAAATTTTTAAGTCTCTAGCAGATCAGGAGGACCAGGATATGGAAGGTGTGGATGGGAATATTGAGGCCCTTAACCCTCAAACTCATGTTTCTCCTTCATCTTCTCCTGTCTTAGACCAGGTGCTTGAGCCAATTGAGGTATTGCCACCAGAAATTGCAGGGGCAATGACAGTGCAACCCCTAGAGTCGCCAGTAATTAAAGATGTTAGCATGGGAATTGCTAAAAAAAATCAAGAAAGGCCAGCCCTGGGTATCTCTCAGGTAGAAAAGAGATCCAAAAACAACAACACTCAAGGAGCGGGCGAGAAAGTCAAACAAGGACTTGATTGCAGCTCAAGGAGATAAACTGATCAATGGAGGATCGGTGAGGACTATTGATTCTTACTGCTCTCAAGGTTTTCAATGATCATTCAATATTGGAACATTAGGGGTTTAAAAAGTAGAACCCATCAATCTGATGTTCAAAGACTCTTAGAAAAATGTAAAACAGACTTTTTGCTTATTCAGGAGACAAAAATGTCTTTAGATATTATGAGTAAAACAATTAATAGAATCTGGCGGGGTGCTGGTCATATGGCTGTGGCTGCCCAAGGTGCTTTAGGGGGGATTTTTACTCTTTGGAACCCTCTGGAATGGACTGCATTAGAACATATAGCTTGGAGAGGTGTTCTCACATCTCATTTCAAAAATAACTTCACAGCAGAACATGTTTTAATCACCAACTTTTATGGGGCCCAAGACCTTGATGGCCAGAGGCTCCAATGGAGAGCTGTTCAAAACATGAGGTCATCCAGGGAATGTTTTGACTGGATTATTGCAGGGGATTTTAATGCAAAATTATCTGCTCGTGACCAGGAAGGTGGCACCCCAATTTTGGATCCTGGGGACCGGCTTCTGATTGCCCAAGTTCAGGCCTTTCAATTAGTGGACGTTCAAGGCCCTGGACCCTTTTTTACTTGGACAAATAAGAGGAAGGAGCCACACAGCAGGAAGGTCAAGTTAGATCACTTTCTGGTCTCGGAGGAGGCTTTTGTAAAATGGACTTCTAAGTTCCAGATTTTGGAAGGCCCTATTTCTGATCATTTTCCCATTTTGCTGGAGGGAGGGACTTCGGTAGGGCAGCATCATAGGCCTTTTAAATTTGAGAATTTTTGGTTACAAAAGGAGGACCTTCGACAAAAAATTCCAAAATGGTGGGCAGAAGGCCATCCACCTTTTGGGACAACAATGTTCAAATTGCATAAATAGCTCCACTTTGTCAAACTTCAACTAAAACAATGGAGGAAAGAAAATAAGTCGGATTTCCAGACCCAAAGGGCCCCCTTGGTGGCCAGATGGGAGGAGGTACATAAACTCTTTAGGGAAGGATCAATTACTGAGCAACTCAAATCTGAAGATGATGCACTACGTAAAGCGGTTGAGGCCATTGACAACCAAGAGGAGATATACTGGAAACAAAGGGCAAGAAATACTTGGTTATTAGAAGGGGACAGAAATACCAAATTTTTCCATCGGTCAGCTTGCGCTAGGCGTCAGATGAATAGCATGGAAGTCCTTAAAGATGAGAATGGACATGCCTTCGATACTCTTCCCGGTATGCACTCCCACTCAATTGATTACTTTTCTAAACTTTTTAAGGAAAGTATGGAGCAGGATGTTGAGGCTCAGAATGAAGTTCTTAATGTTATTCCTTCTATTATCTCTGAAGAAGACAATCAGGCCCTGCTTAGACCCATTGAAAGTGATGAATTGAGAAACGTGGTCTTTGGTATGAATACTGGAAAATCTCCTGGTCCAGATGGCTTTCCTATTGAGTTTTTTCAGGCCTTTTGGGACACTTTGGGGGAGGATGTTTTGGCTGTCATCACCAGAGGAATCCAGATCCAATAAAAGAATGCTCAGGGCGATCAATCACACCTTCATCTCTTTAATTCCAAAAGGGGAGGAGGGGACTCATATCTCTGATTTCAGGCCTATAGCTTTATGCAATGTGATTTATAAAATCATCACTAAGATAATGGCTGAGTGGCTCAAACCCCTTCTTCATAATATCATTTCTTCAGAACAAGGGGGATTCGTTGAAGGAAGACAAATATTGGATGGGGTGGTTCTTGCTCAGGAGGCTATCCACTCAATGCAAACTTCGGGCAATAAAGGAATGTTCATTAAACTGGATATGTCCAAGGCTTATGACCGGGTGGAGTGGAGCTTCTTGTCGAAAATGATGGCAGCTTTTGTCTTCTCCCAGGATTGGATTGATTGGGTTATGAGCTGTGTTTCTACACCCTCTTATTCTATTCTCATTAAGGGTCTACCCTCGCATCCTTTTGGTGCCACTCATGGTCTTCGCAAAGGAGACCCTTGCTCTCCCTATCTTTTACTCATTTTGGTTGAGGGATTAGGCAGACTGTTCTTGAGGAGAAGACAACAAGGCCTGCTAACTGGTATCAAGGTTGGGGAGGAAACTTTGACTCACTTGCAATTTGTGGATGATACTGGACTGGTTGGTGTGGCCAGTCTTAGGGAAGCTAGAGGAATTAGAGATACTCTGAATGTCTACCTTAGGGCTTCAAATCAGGTCCTCAATGACAGGAAGTCCAAAGTTGTCTTTTTCAATCTTGATGAACGGCTGCAGGAGAGGGCTATTGAGATCCTGGGTTTCACTTGAACTTCTCTTCCAATAGTTTACCTGGGCGTTCCCCTGCATTTCAGAAAATTAAAAATAGATATCTGGAAGAATCTGTTGGAAGGCATCAAAGATCGAATGAATCACTGGTCACATAAATGGTTAAGCTATGGGGGTAGGTTAACCTTTCTGCAGTCAGTTATACAGGCTTTGCCAATCTATAAATTCTCTATCCTGGCTGCCCCTCATACCATCTGGAAAGAGTTGGACAAAATGGCTAGAAGATTTTTATGGGAAGGTGCAAAAGGGAAGAAAAAATGGGCTTTGGTTGGGTGGGATAAAGTTTCCCAGCCTAAGGACAACGGAGGGCTGGGCCTGAGAAGTTCCAAGCTTAATAACAGAGCCTTGGCTGGAAAACTGTACTGGAGGTGGATTTCCCAGCCAACCTCCCTCTTCAGCAGAATCCTTTCTAGCAAATATTTGGGGCATGTTCTTCCCAATGAGGTGGGCCGCTTTCCCCTGGAAGGCACTGGTTCCTTAGTGTGGCAGACTCTTAAGCTTGGATCTCAGATTGTCAAAGACCAATTATTTTGGAAAGTGGGGAGAGGGGATAAGGCACATTTTTGGACTGATTCTTGGGACCAGCATCCGCCCATCATTGCCATGTTTCCTGAGCTTCAACCAATCAAGGCTGCCTTAGAAGCCCAGGGCTGGATACTTATTGATAACTATTTTCACACCAGCCAATTGGGGGAGTATAAATTCAAAAAGTTTAAGAGGTGGCAGGAGTGGCCAATTTCTATCCCTCCGGAGCTGGCGCCCATCTTGCACAAAATCTTGTCAGAAATGTTCCTCACAGGGAGGGATGAGGATGATGAATTAGATTGGGGCTATGGGAGCCTTGGGGTCTATTCAGTGAAGGCTGGATATGAAAAGATCCTCCCTGAGCCTCCCCTACACTCATTTTCGGTTCAGGATTGGAGAAGGATTTGGCATTCTAAGGGCTGGCCGAAAGTGAATTTCTTTGCCTGGCAGCTTATGCACAATGGAATTCTTACTTTTGACAATCTAAGAAGTAGGGGAATCAGTGGCCCCTCTCAATGTGCATTATGCCAAAAACATGAGGAATCTGCTGATCACCTGATGTTTGAGTGTCCTTTTACTCATCAGATTTGGGAGCGCTGGTTCTCCCAATTTAAATTCCAGGCTAATGGTGTTTTAAATCATGCCAATATTTTGGAAAAGTGGAAAAGAGGCAAATTCAAATCTACAGCCCTCAGAATTGGCTGGGAGTTAGGCTTTCTCTTCATTTGGTGGCAAGTTTGGCTGGAGAGAAATGCCCGGATCTTCAGAGATACTTTCTCCTCGATAGACGGTGTTTGGCAGGTCATTTGGAGTAAAGTCACTGAAACTGTTGCCATCAATGTTAAAGAAGAGATTCAGGCTGATCTTGGGCATCTAGAAGAGGGGGTTGAGGGACAAGAGGGGCATGGTAGAGTATGCTGGATACCTCCCCCAGTAGGCTGGGTAAAGATCAATACTGATGGAGCTACAAAAGGCAACCCGGGTAGTGCGGGTATTGGTGTTGTCTGTCGAGATCATTCTGGTACGATGCTTTTTTGGGAGCTGCAGGGCTTGGGCCGAGCCACCAATAATGAAGCTAAAGCCATAGCCATCAAATCAGCTTCTATATGGGCTGTTAAGCAGGGTTACCGGAGGGTAATTCTTGAATCAGACTCTCAAGTCTTGATCGACACTCTTGATTACTTACAGAATTTCTCTTTGAAAGCTTGGAGACTACGAATTTTGTTATCCCAAATCAAGGAGTTATGGAAGGAATTAGATGATGTGATCCCTATTTATGTCAGTAGAAATTTGAACACGGTTGCTGACTTCCTTGCGAAGATGGGGGCTGAGAAATAGGCAGGGGTACAGCTGCACAGTGATATGCCCCTGATTGATGAAGAGATTTGGTGTGGTCTGGAACGATCCCTGCATCAATGAGCACAAAAATGGCTAAGGTTGGTTTTTGTCGTGATATCACGACTTGTTGCACCGTCGCGGCCCCTGATGAGCAGGTGTTGCGATTTCGCGACCTATTTTGCTGTTGCAGTCGTTGGATGGAAGTCGTCGCGATTTCGTGACGTTTTTGGAAAAAGTGCGTTAAGGGGAGAAATTGTCGCGATATCGCGACATTTTTGGTGATAATATGCCCAAGGAAAATTTCGTCGCGATATCGTGACATTTCTGCTGATTGGGCTCTCGGGGGAGAAACCGTCGCGATTTCGCGACATTTTTGTAGCAATGGCACTAAGAGGAAAAGTCGTCGCGATATCGCGACACTTTTGAAGTTCGGGCATCAAGGTGAGAATCTGTCGCGATTTCGCGACCTTTTTGAGGAAAGGATGCCCAAGGAAAGAATCTATCGCGATATCGCGACACTTTTGGTGAAAAGGTGCCCAAGGGAAAATTCGTCGTGATTTTGCGACACTTCTGCCGAATGGGATCTCGGGGGAAAAAATCGTCGCGATTCGTGACAGTTTGGCAGCAATAGCACTAAGAGGCAAAGTTGTCGCGATATCGCGACACTTTTGAAGTGCGGGCTTCAAGGTGAGAATCTGTCGTGATTTTGCGACATTTTTGAGGAAAGGATGCTCAAGGGAAAACTCGTGTTTTCGCGACAGTTTTGGAGAACAAGCTTCAGGAGGGAAAATCGTCGCGATATCGCGACTCGTTTGAGAAAAGGGCACCGCGGGGAGAACACGTCGTGATTTCATGACACCTTTGTTGAAGGGTTGCCCAAAGGTCTTCTCGTCGTGAAATCACGACACTTCCGACCAACTGGAGCCATGAGGAAAAAACATCGCGATATCGCGACACTTTTGCAATGTTGGTGTCAAAGGGAGACCTTGTCGCGATTTCGCGACAATTCTAGAGATCAGGTGCCTTCTGGCTTTCTCGTCATGATTTCGCGATGATTCTGGCGTCTGGGAGCTTTAGGGTTGTGCCGTCGCGATCTCGCGACTCCTTTTGGGTTTTGCGGCCTCGACGTTGTTTTTCCGCGATTTCGCGACATGTCGCGATTTCGTGACATGTCGCGTTTTCGCAACTTGTTGCTGGGGTGCGACCGTTGTTAGGTTTGGTGTTGCGATTTCGTGACATGTCGCGTTTTCACGACATGTCACGTTTTTGCGGCCTGTTGTCTTCTGGCTTCTTTGCTTTCGGTTGGGATGTCTTCTCTCCCACTTGTAACTGTTATTTGTTTTAATACAAGTTTTTTTCATTTTTTTCAAAAAAAAAAAAATATGATCATATTTGAGAAGACCACCCTCAATTTGTTGATATGATAAAACAGATGTGAAATTATTTAGGAAATGATAGATTGTATATACCCCAAAAATTAAATCAATGACATCTAGACTAAAATATGGAAAAAGAACACTTTTGAGAAGAAAGAATAATTTAAAGAGAAACTTTCAAAATTCCAAAAAATTGAGCACAATAATCCAATCTCAAAGCAAAGGGATTTGCGTAGTGAATATCATAATATTTAGAGTAAGGAAGATAAATTTTGGAGACTAAAATCAAGACAGACTTGGTTAGAAGGGGATAACAATACAAAGTTTCTTCATAGGATGGCAATAGTATAGAGATAAACATTTAGAATTAGTATAAATAAATATATATAAGGGGTTTGGATTGAATATTAGATCAAAATCAGAAAAGAGGCAAGGCATTTTACCATAATATTCTAGGATCAACGGAGATTGAAGTTCTTAATGATAAATTACTACAATAGAAATTTGATGGAGCCTATTACACTAGAATAATTTCATTCAACTCTTTTATTTTTTGATAAGGATAAATCCCTAGGTTCACATAGACTTTCTACAACATTCTATCAGCATAACTAGGAAATAGTGAAGGAATATTTATTGGTAGTAGTGGAACAATCTAGGATAAAATAGTATATTCCTTATAAAATAAATGTAACATATCTTACTCTGATTACAAAAAATAAGGATGCAAAATTGTTTGATTCATTTAGGCCCATAAGCCTATGTAATATGGCATATAAGGTAATCTTCAAAGTGATAGAAAATTGGTTAAGATCACTATTAGACAAAAGTATTTCAGAAGAGCAAGGAGAATTTGTGAAAGACAACCAGATTTCAGATTGGATCATAGTAGCTTATGAAATAATGCATTCAACAACTTCTAGAAAAGAGAAAGCAATGATATTAAAATTGATATGAATAAAGTCTATGATAGGGTTAAATGAAATTTTCTTTTTGCAGTATTAGAAAATTTTATATTTGAAAAGAAATGGATTAGAGGGATTAAAGCTTGTGTCTCTACATTATCAAATTTAGTGTTGGTCAATGAGCTAGTAACATAATCATTTGAAGCCAAGAGGGGTGTTAGATAGGAATATCCTCTATCACCATATCTATTCATTATTATGTTAGAGGTATTGTAAAATAACTTGAAGAAGGCATACAAATATGGGCTACTAAGTGGAATTAAGGTTAGTAATAAAATCAACATCATCATCGATTGATAGTTCATAAATGATACAACCTTTTTTGGGAGGGCAAGGAAAAATAAGGCCATAACTTTGAATAACTTATTAAAGGAATTTGAAAGAGAATCACAAAAGAAATTTAATTGGATAAAATCTAAAATTTACTTTCTAAACACTTCAACTAGAATCAAAGCAGGGATATACAGGTTACTTCAAATGGAGGAGGTAAATTTACTAGCAACATATCTAGAGATGCCCTTATATGAAGGGAGAATAAGGATAGAATTGTGAAATCTAGTTATAAGTAAATTTTAAAATAAACCACCGACATAGAAAGGTATATGGTTATCATTAGCAAGAAGACTGCAACTAATTAAATTAATCTTATAGGCCTTTCCAACATATAATGCATCCTTGTATATTATGCAAAAATTGATGGAAAAAAGTTTAATGTATATTATGCGATCATTTTTGTGGTCAAGATTACATGATAAAATGAAAATTTCTTTGGTGAAATGGAGCAAGGAGTGTGATGATAAATTTAATGGGATGTAAACTTAGCTCTAAGGGTAAAAGTAATTTGAATACTATACAAAGAGAGTCAAAGATAATGGGTAAAAATTCTTCTAAGTATGTTGAGCTTAATAACCCAAGCTTAATGTTTACTGCATTCTCACTACCATATGGTTTTGCACAATGGAAAAATTTAAAAAAATCAATTGATCTAGTTATTAAATGTCTAATATGGGTGGTGGGAATTGGAGAAAAAAATTCTATTTGGATGGATACTAGATCAGATTACTTCAAGATATATATCGTGATAGGATTTCAAACATTATGTACAAATATTAGGAAGGAAGACACAAATGAAAAGAGGATTTTTTTACAAGTATACCAAACCTTGTTGCTAGGAGGCATTTGATAAGAAAGATAATAATAGTGATTATTTTGATGGGAGTTGAGGATAAGAGTATTTCAAAGTTGAATAGCTTAGGAGAATACATAAAAAGAAGAAGATATAATGTAAAGCACCAACAAAATAGGAATACTATAATAATGTGGAGAGATATTTGGGATAGCTTAAGCATTCCAAAGTTAAAATATTTGTATGGATAGTAGGTTATAGGAATATTGTATCTTGGGATAACTTTATGAAAAGGCATTTTCATTATCCCTCACAATGTGTTCTATTTAAAAAGGAGGAGAGAATAGACCATCTCTTGAAACATTGTTCAACAGTTTGAGGATTATGACAATGGATTTTTAATATGTTTGATAAATGCATGGTGATGAATGCCATTATTGAATAATGGTTAAAGCAATTGCTAATCACTTTTAAAAGTGAGAAATTACAGATAATCTAGGATACATCAAAAGATATAATACTTTGGATTGTATAATTGGAAAGAAACAAAAGAATATTTAGATGAAAGGAAAGGTAATGAAAAAGAAAATTTGTTTAGTCATAGAGGAGTCTAAACCAACCCTATCAAATCACCCAATCCTTAATATTTAAGTAGAGAGAGTTTATATATAGATTCAATTCATCAAATGAAATTATGATGTTGGGTACATGAGAAACAAAAGGATGGTAAAGAATATAAACTGGAAACCACCAAAACTGGAGTTGGTCAAATGGAATTTTGATAGATCATCTAAAGGAAATCTAGGACCATTAAGAGGAGGAATATGTATAAATAATAGAGGTGATATTTTATCAAATTTCAATTTTAGTAGTGGATTTAAGATAAATATGTAGCTAGATCTTGAGCAAATTTGAAAGGGTTAAAAATATGTAAAGAAATAATATGAAACCAAGTATGGATGAAAGGTGATTCACTAATAGTAATATATGAAATTTTAAGGAAAGAAAAGGGTCCATGGAACATATAAGAGATCATTGTGGAAATTCAAGACCTTGATATAGAGTTTGAAAAATCAAGTTTACACATACATTAAGGGAAGGGAACAAATATGTATATAAACTAGCCAATAGAGAGGTTTTAATAGAGGATCGTGGAGTTGAATTATCTTTTCCATGGTTAGAGGAAGTGGTAATTTTAGCTAGAGCTAACAAGAATATGTTGATTATTTGAATCAAATAATAATTAAGAGTTACTATAATGTTTTTCATTAGTAATATTTATTATATTTTAACCCTAGGGGCTAGGTGGATTGGTAAGTACAGGTGTGGTTGGGCACTTACCAAGAAGATACCTAGGTTCAAAACTTGGGGGGAATCCAACCCTTTGCAAAGGTAGTAGTATGATCCAAATCCTCTGAGTGTGCGCCAAACTGATGATGATGGTACGAAACTCGAGCGACCCGTGGTCCCCATATCACATCGAGTCAACAAGAACGAGACAGATAGGTTTATTGGGAGCAGTCCTTGTGGTTTGAACCCTGCACTTGCTAGTTACTAAAAATAGTGGTTGTAACCAACTCTCCTATGTGATAAAAAAAATTGTTATATTGTACAACATTAATGTACAATATAAACTATTTATTACATTTTTTGTGGTTGCACTTATTCTTTAGGAAGGAAACTAATAGTCTATATTTGGTAAAGCAAACTATAATAGCTTATTTTTTTGGAAATATTGCTTTACTAAGATGCAATGCATAGATAGTGTACGATCCTAGGAAGAAATACACCTAATCTACTTGCAGCATAATATCAAGCGTGAAACCATAAAAGCATAAAGAACAAAGAATTAACAAGAAAAATACAATATATCTTTTATTAATTCATTTGGAACTTCAATTACATATAGGTCCCTCTTAGGGATATTGATTGCTTTATACAATGATTACAAATGGCATGAAGTCCCTAAAATGGGATGGTGCACTCCGTAGGCCTCTCATATTCATACACGAGTTTGCATAAGGGCTTACTGATGCCTTCTTCTCCTTCGATTGCTTGGAGGGATCTGTCACCTAAACTGCATTGACTTGGTCAAAGAACCTACAATATATGTACAAGAAATAACAGAGAATAATTAGTAGCATATGCAACCTCTCATGATGAGGCTCCTTTTAAATATCTGCATAAAATGGTGCGTGAACATGATAAAAGCATAAAATCATAAAGAAGAGCGAAGATGAAATAATGATTCAGAAAATACCATACAAATGCAAGGAAAATCTATATCTATGCTAATATAATCTGAAGCAATATGAAAACTATGCTAAAACTCAGAAAATAGTGTCTCAAACCTTAGGCTATGCCTGTAGGCCACTACCAAGGATAGCGATCGTGAACCAAAATTTTCTACCTCATGAACCAAGGGTTGCAACACTCAATCCTTCGTTCAAATTGATGTTCAAGGATCACCTTCATGTCCAAATATGGATTGGTGGTGAAGCTTGTGTGGAACTGAATGCTTGAATAATGTGTTGTTGTTGCTTAATTCGACAACACTTCGTTGTTCATTAAGGGAATATGAAATTGCTCTCCAATTCTCTAGGGCTTCATTGATAAAAAAAACTTGGATGTTCCAGATTCTTTCTTGTTGTTGGGAGAATGTATATGTAGACCTCCCAGATCTAGATCTTGGCTTCCTGGAGAAGCCAAGATACAAATTTGTATGTAACTAACCATTAGAGGGGAAGGCTCAGTCATATATTTGCATGGAAGGGGCAATCAAGAGGAGCTCTAGGAGATCCATGTCAAAAAACAATTGAATCCAATGCAAGTGCATTCAGACTACATGATTCTAGCCCACATTTATGACCAATTTATATTTCAGTGCTAGTCGTTATCCAGAGAAGTGACTAGATGTGGATGTTCTCAGCTTCAACGACCTTAGTTGGTAGCCAATCCTAAATGGGTATACCCTTATGAGTGCTTAGGACCACTATTGGCTCTTGGAAAGGTCCAAGATCAGTCATATGGTCTTTGGATGTGCCCATACGAGTAGTTATTGGAATATGTAATGCAACATTGTGTAAATTATTCTTAGACTAAAATATAAAGTCTAAAGAATAATATTTGAATTAAAAAATAATTCTATTTTATGTAAAAATATTCCCACCCAATTAATAAATAAAATAAGGGTGCTAGGAATATTTAATTTGTAGAAAAAAGTTATTTCCCCTTTTCTAGCAAATATTAAAAAGTAACCAATCACTTTTTAATATTTTATAGATGCCACTTGCAACACATCTCAAGATACGATTGTGATAAGATTTGTCACACATCTCAAGATAATATTGTGATAATATTAGGGTAATTTTAGGGTTGTAGTAGAAAAATATTCTCTTTAAATAGGGGTGTTGTCTACTACATATTATCATATCATGTTGATGCATATTGTTGCATAACATTGAAGCATTCTTGTATTGTTGAATCATTGAGTAATATAGTGAGCTTCATAGTGGATGTTTCCCTTCTTCATTTGAAGTAGGGTTTTACCACTTAGGTGTTGTGGGTTTTCCTCTTTTGTGTGTGATTGATCTTGTGGAGCACTCTTCGATCTTGGGGAGACTTTGTTTGTCTCACATTTGGTATCAGAGCGGTTGGGATCTCCATCAAGTGTCTTCAATCATTTGAGGTGAAAAACCCATTAAGGTATATATATATTTTTTGTTTTAATGCATGCATTTGATATTTGGGTATTTTATACATTTGATATTTGGGCAAACTTATTTTGCAAATCTTCCATTAGGGTTTATAGATTTATTGTGTTTTTTTTTATCTAGTTGTTAGATGTTTTGCAAATGGTGTTTTAATTTTAAATCTATAAATTTTTGGCATTGAGCTTTTGTTGGAAGGGTTTTGGAGCCAAACAGACCCCATGGTTGCGGTCGAAAGGCCCAAAAAACCTATTTTCATATATTATTTGCCCTATTTTGATGAAAGATAAATTTGAGGCAATTTTTTTTTTTAATTTGGGGGCCAAATGGCCCCCCACCCATTTTGTTGTACAGTCTAATTTTTTTATTATTATTCTATTTTTTAATAAAAAAACAGTCATTTAATAAAAAAACAAGTCATTTAATAAAAAAGAACAGTCATTTAATTAAAAAAAAAGTCATTTTTTATTATTTTATTTTTTAATAAAAAACAATCATTTTTTTAATTCTGTTTATTAATAAAAAAGAACAGTCATTTATTATTCTATTTTTTAATAAAAAAATAGTCATTTATTTTATTTTAAGACCTAATAGTAATTTTTTTTGCATAAATTGAAATGCATTTTTTATTATTGTATAATGCAACTAGAATCCTTTTATGCAATTTTTGACAAATTTTTAGTCAAATTGTCAAATAATTTAGACCTTATAGTCATTTTTTTTCTCACATTAACAATGGTTGTTTGTGAGTTTTCTTGTTTTGCAAGGTTATCCAAGTATGTTTTGAAATATACAAGGCAATTTCGGATCAACTTTTTCACTATCTTTCCCCTATTTTTATTAATTTCTTCTAATCTCTCTCAAGCATTTGCTTGAAGCATAATGTAAATTAATGTAACTGGTATATCTTATAATGAAAGTAAAAGAGAATGAAAGTGAGAGAGAGAAAGAGAGAGAGTGTGTATTTGTGTTTTGCCTATTTTGCATCTCAACTAATCTAACTACTAACTTACTAACTTGCTACTAAAAAATCTACTAACCAACTAACTTGCAATTTACTAATTTTCATATTAATCAAGAAGGTTAAAAATGAATCAACTTACTAACCACAACTTTAGTATTTGATTAAAATTTACTTAATATTGCAACACAGTTTATATTTTCTAAACACCTATTGAATCCAAAAGAATCCGCTCTATCGGTAGCAAGTCATTTTCGTATCCTCGTACCCGTACCCTTTTGGGTGAGATGAATTGGCAATTCATTAGGCTATAGCAAAACCTTAAAATGAACACTAACTAACTTATTGACTATCTATTATTTAACAAATATTTTATGGTTCAATTCAAGTTAGTTTATTTTGTTGCAAGATGATTGTTATGGTTAGTTACCTTCTTATTGCAAGTTGATCTTGGTTTATTTCCTTTATTCAATGGCAATATGGTTATAGTTGTTTATTGCAATATGGTTATAGTAGTTCATGATGATGTTGATTATCTTTCATAATGATGCTTATCTCTCTTGATGATGCTTAATTTTGATTATCTTTCATAATGTTAATTTTTCATGATGATTATCTTTGATGATTGAAAAGTAGATTACTTGAAAGTTATGTTTTTTTTTATATATGCAAGTATGTTTATCTACTTTTTTATTGCATCATTTATTTTCTTTTTCAATGCATCTTATGTTTTTATTATGTTCACTTTCTAGAATGGTTGATCATGGAATATCCTTCACACCTAAGCACATCCTTGATGGATCAAATTTTGGAATATGGAAACCAAGGATGAGGGCTGAATTTCAAACAAGAAAGTTATGGCCCATTGTGAATGAAGATGAAGCAATCCCAACCCAGGTAAGGGCACTTGAGACATATGACAACAAGAGTCATCTTGCACTTTCCATGATTATAAATAGTGTGAGTGATGAGATATTGCTCACTATAAGCCATTCTGAGCATGCTAAAGATGCATGGGATTAGCTAAAACACGTCCATCTAGGGTCCAACACATCAAGGAAATTCACTTTATTGTCCAAAATTCTTAGCACTATGCAATGTGAAGAAGAAAGTGCTTTGATCTTCCTCTCAAAGATGAAAGACATAAGAACTCAACTATTGGCTTGTAATTGTGATTGGATAAGTGAGAAGCTCTTAAGCTTTATCATTTTGAGGAACTTGTCAAGCGAGTTCAAGAATTTTGTCACCATTATTGAGACTAGGCTAGAGCAAGAAGAAGATGGCATTCCTCTCAACACTGTTTCACAATTATTGATTCAACATGAAGAGTCTCTTAATAGAGACAAAGTGAATGGTCAAGTTTTCAAGGAGAAGAATGTTGCCTTGAGTGCCACTAAGGCTTCCTTCAAGAAGAAATACAAGGGATGGAAAAATCAAAATTTCCAACCCAACAAGCCTAGAGTTGATTTCACTTGCAACTTTTATGGCAATAAAGGCCACAAGGAACAAAATTGTTTCAAGAAGAAGAAGATTGCAGAAAAAGAAGAGCAAGAAAAGGCTAAGGGACAAGGACCTAAGAAATGGTTTGGCAAGGGAAAGAAAAAGAACAACAATGTAAAGCAAAATTCTAATAAAAATACCTTTGTTTGTGCCCTCTACTCCATTGACTCATCTACTTCTAATGAATGGGTGTTAGATTTTGGATGCACTAACCATATGTGTTTTTGAAAGGATAAGTTTGTGGACTTTCATAAGCACTCTTCAGATTCAGTTGTCATTGGTGATAATACTAGACTTCAAGTAGAAGGGGTTGTCAATGTTGTAATTGAAGGGAAATTACTTGATAATGTCCTATATGTGCCTAACCTTAGGAGAAATTTGATTTCAGTTTTGCAAGTTGCTAGAAGTGGTCACACTATTGAGTTCAATGCCACTTCATGGAGCATTAGGAAAGGCATGCTACCAATCATTACAGGTTATGTGAAGAATAATATTTATGTGTTAGGTGATGCTCCTCCTAAAGTGTGTTTAGCAACTAATGTTTCTCCTAGTAGCAAGCTTTGGCACTTAAGGTTAGGAAATACAAACTATCAAAATATTCAAATGATGAAGTCCAAAAATTTGGTTGAAGGCTTGCCTAACATTTCACCTATTCATGGTCTGTGTGAAACATGCATCTTAGGCAATATGAGCAAACAAAATTTTGTAAAGGATAAGTCAACAAGGGCCACATAAATTCTTCAACTCATTCATACAGATATTATGGGTCCATTACATGTTAGATCACTTGATGGTGGATTCTATATTCTCATCTTTATAGATGATTATTCAAAAATGATCTTTGGGTATCTACTTAAGAATAAATCAAATTGTTTTGAGACATTCAAGGATTTCAAAGCTTTGGTAGAAAATCAAAAGGGAGCAAAGATCAAAATGATTAGAAGTGACAATGGAGGGGAGTACAATAGATGGTAAGATGCATGCTTGGTGACCACTTACCTCAATTTATTTGGGATGAAGCAGCCAGTACAACAATCTACATTCTTAACACGTGTCCTTCAAAATCAATTGAGGGGAAGACTCCTTATGAGGTTTGGAATGGTAAGAAGCTGAATTTTTCACACTAAAGAGTGTTTGGATGTGATGAATTTTCATATATTCCTTCAAAAAGAGGAAGAAATTAGTCAAAAAGTTTCAAAAATACATATTTTTTGGCTATGATGCATAACATAGGGGCAATAGGTTATACTCACCTTCTTCATGCATTGTATTTGTTTCAAGAGATGTAAAATTCAATGAAGATATTCTTGAGTTAGAAAAGGGTGGGCCTTGTGTCAAAAGGACCAAGTGGTTGGATCATTCTAGGGGTCCTAAAGAGCAGAATTCAGTTAGCCAAAGGATAAACAGAAGTATGAACCTTAACATGTCTCTTCTAGCTAAGATAGAGAATGATCATGAGCCTACTTCTTACCAAGAAGCTTCACAACACTCTTATTGGGTTTATGCCATGAAGGTTGAGATGGATTCTCTTCTAAAGAATAAAACTTGGGATCTAGTGCCTTATCTTAATAAGAGAAATTTTATTGGGAACAAATGGATCTATAGAATCAAATACAATTCTAATGGAGAGATAGAAAAGTATAAGGCTAGATTGGTTGCTAAGGGTTATGCTCAAAAACATGGCATTGACTATGATGAAACCTTTGCACCAGTTGCCAAAATACCCACCATTTGACTTCTCATTGCTATTGCTATTGCTCAAGGTTGGCAAATTTTTTAGCTTGATGTGAAAAGTGCCTTTCTAAATGGTGATTTAGATGTGGATATCTACATGAGTCAACCACAAGGATTTGTTGTACAAGGTAAGGAAAAACTTGTGTGTAAACTAAAGAAAACCTTGTACGGTCTAAAGCAAGAACCTAGAGCATGGTACATGAAGATTTCAGGTTATTGTCTCTTGGTTTTGATAAATGCTATTCAGATACTAATCTCTATGTGCTTAGGAAGGATAACTTGGTCATTTTAATTGCTTTATTTGTTGATTACCTTGTTATGACTGGAAATAAGAATGAAGCCATTTTTTATTTCATCTCCTTAAAGTCATAGTATGAAATGACTGACCTTGGTCTTCTACACTACTATCTTGGCATGCAAGTTTATCAACATGAGGATTGTACCTTTTTGAGTCAATCCAAGTATATTAAAGATCTTCTTAAGAGGTTTTATTTGTAGGATGACAATCCTACTTCCATTCCTATTTCTATAGGGGTTAATTTGGAAGTAAGTACAAAATCTTAGTTGGCTGATGCTACATTGTATAGGCAACTCATTGGTAGTCTTATTTATGTTACCATCACAAGGTCAAATATTGCTTTTGCAGTTGGTATGATGGCTAGGTTAATGAAGAAACCTTATATTGAGCACTTACAAGCTACCAAGAAGATTCTGAAGTACCTTTCAGGTAATAGATATTTGAAACTCAAGTATTCTAGGCTTCCTTCCTTTTCTCTTTTCGGCTATGCTGATTCTGATTTTGGAGGGGATAGAATACACAGAAAGTCTACCACAACATATACTTTTAGTATTGGATCTGAAGCTATCTCTTGGTATTCCAATAAGTAAGATACAATTGCTCTTTCTACAAAGGAAGCAGAGTATAAGGCTACGATAGCAGCTACACAGGAAGCGATTTGGCTTCGTACCCTCATTAAGCAAATTGGCTTTGAGCAATTTGGTCCTTCACATTTGCTCTTCGATAATCAATCAGCTATTCCCTTGGCTAAAAATATTGTAATGCATCAAAGGACAAAGCATGTTGAAATCCAAGCCCACTTTATCAGAGAGAAGGTATTGTATGGGACTATTCAGTTGGAGTATTGCCCATCATCTTCTAATTCTGCTGATTTATTCACCAAATCTCTTCCCAAGAAGAAATTTTATAAGTTGAGGGACTCACTTGGTTTGGTGAAGTTGTCCTCAAGGGAGAATGAAGTGTAGTTACACTTGTGTGATGCCAACTTCATCCTTATGAGGTGTTTTTTGCCATATATATGAGTTGATCTTTGGTGGTATAATTACTTTTTGCATATCTTTTGAACATGGTACTTTCTTGTTTGCCTTGTGCAACTTTTGTAGATGTTACTTTATAGATGGAATTGTGCAATTATGGTATATGATGCAATTGCTTTATGTGACTCTTTTACATGGTACTTTCTTGTTGCCTTGTGTAACTTTGTACATGTTTTTATGTAGTTGGCATTATGCAATTGGTTTATCATGGTACTTTCTTGTTAACATTTATGCTACTTTTGTACATGATATTTTATGGTTGGTTTTATGCAACCGGTGTGCACGCTTTATTATTTTCATATACCTTATGCAAATCTTATACATGGTACTTTTTTGTTAGCCTTGTGCTACTTTTGTACATGGTACTTTAGATTCTGCATTATCATGGTACTCCTTGTTTGCTTTATGTAACTTTGTACATGATTTTTTTTGTTCAACTATATAGCACATGACTATAAGTATGGCTTGGCATATTTTTGTGATGACTTATAGTTCACTATTTGTTAGATCAGTTTTGTTATTATCTTCAGATATTCATATATGTTGTGGTGAATATATTATGATGATGTATCTAACTAAACTTATGTTGAGCTTCTTGTAGCTTATAGGTACTTCTGTTTAGGGTTTTGCAGGCTTACTGAAGACACCCTTGTGATGTTTTCTTCTTGTCATTTGCAACCACTTATGGTTGATGGATGGATTTTTAAGCTGCTTGTATCTGAAGCTACTCCGTTGGGGGCTTGCAATCTTATTTTGGCCCATTTTGTATTGGTGCCTTATTGTAGACCATTCTTGGTCATAGAAGATCATTGTAACTATATTACTCATTTGATTCTCATCTTCGTTTGTATATTTAGGGGGAGAATGTTTCTTTGTTTCATAATTCCTTTCCCTAATATTGCATTAAGGGGGAGTGTTGGAATATGTAATTCAACATTGTGTAAATTATTCTTAGACTAAAATATAAATTCTAAAGAATAATATTTGAATTAGAAAATAATTCTATTTTATATAAAAATATTCCCACCCAATTAATAAATAAAATACTAGGAATATTTAATTTGTGGAAAAAATTTATTTCCTCTTTTCTAGCAAATATTAAAAAGTAACCAATCACTTTTTAATATTTGATAGATGCCACTTGTCACACATCTCAAGATAAGATTGTGATAAGATTTGTCACACATATCAAGATAATATTGTGATAAGATTTGTCACACATCTCAAGATAATATTGTGATAAGGTTAGGATAATTTTAGGGTTGTAGTAGAAAATTTTTCTCTTTAAGTATGGGTGTTGTCTACTACAGCTTGTCATATCATGTTGATGCATATTGTTGCATAACATTGAAACATTATTTTATTGTTGAATCATTGAGTAATATAGTGAGCTTCATTGTGGATGTTTCCCTTCTTCATTTGAAGTAGGGTTTTACCACTTAATATTGGTGTTGTGGGTTTTCCTTTTTTGTGTGTGATTGATCTTGTGGAGCATTATTCGATCTTGGGGAAAATTTTCTTGTCTCAAAGTAGTCTCCTAAATATGACGCATTTTAGGTGTCTATAGATACCCTTTTTTAGGATGCATTGTGTAAAAATATAGGGTTGAGAAAAAATAGACCACCTAGGATCACATTGTAGGGTGTGTGATGATCATTGATCTGATCAACATTAGATGCCCCAACCATGAGAAAGGAATGCATCTTATAATAATTCTTTCCAACAATATGGAAAGCTTAAATTTGATGCTTTTGCACTACCAGGTATAATCGGGTAGGACCAATGGATGGAGCGACAAAGGCTTATCTCATCATATTTGCTTTTTACCCTAGTAAAGGGTAAGCTTATGATAGTTGTTGGTAATGATTTGTAGGACGAACACAATTTGACATGATCAAGTGATCCTTTGTTGATTTTGATTATGATTGTTGATATTATGACTACCCCCTCAAGTGACGAGTCAATGAGGGAAGGACCATGAATAAAGCGATGAGTCGCTTGATCAAAATTATTGATTTGGATTATTTAGGAGTTTTACACTATTGTTATATGGAAGGTCCCATTTCAGGCATGATTTCAACCATTAATAGTAACTATGAATCTCTATCTCGTGGAGCAGTTTGGTTGCAATAGCCTTCTTAGGGAATCAAGATGATAGCAATTCCAATTAAGCCTTTTATTAAATCATTTTGTTCTATTATTTGCTAAAAGTGTCATAGAAGAAATGAAATGAATGCCTCATTCTCACGGGGCAATCTGGCCGCCATGGCCTTCTTCAGAATTGAAGTGAAGCATCTCAATTCAAAAATGACTAATTTATCCCAAATTACCTTATGGTAATTTACTCATATTTTCGGATTGCATGGAGCGCAAGTCACTGCAACCGCAAAGTGTATAGTGTAAATAACTAGATACGAGGTGCACTTGATATTTTGATTTTATTTGCATTTTTTTTTTGTGATTTTGCAATGGACCGATAGATGTGATTAATTGCTTATTTTGAGGTTCCTCATGATGAGAAATCGAGTGTTTTTATTTTTTTTGCTAGCAACTATCATTAGTAGTGGCCTCCAATTGTAATTTCATGGCCACTATCAGCATCGATGACCAGGAAGCGAGGGTCACTGATGCCAATAGCAGTCAAGGAAAAAGTGGTAAATATAAAAGCAAATTCTAGGATTTTGACTTTCATTATTGTAGGTTGTATTTTGTGATTTAAGATCTGAGATGAGAGAGTGATAGTGACATGGAATACTGATGAGACTTGACACCATGGCAGAGCAAGGTGAGGCATCTACCAACATAGGAGCTAGAGCTTCATGAGTATTTCTCTAAACCCTGACTTGTTATTTAATAGGTAAAATGAACCACACTAATTAATCGATAAATGAACCTCATTAAACCCTTTGGTAACGAACCGAACTGGTAGATAGGCTTAGAATATGTTCAATTAGGTGGGTTTTATTTTGTTTTAGTATTTTTAATTTTTTTAGATTTTTGGGTGAGGGTACATTGCATCTTTATAGCTACATATTCAGATGCTAGGTGACACTCCTTGTGAGATATCTATAGCAGGGGGCTCATAGTGGAGCAAGAAGAGTGTGTTAGGGTAGTCATCAGTTAAGCCTAGCTAGAGGACCAGGACCTGAACAGATAGACCGTAGGGATTAGCTCTCGACATAATCACAAGGATGGATTTGAGGGTGGAGGCAAGCCTAGGGGTGTAGGCCTAGTCTGATGATTATGATGGCTTTGGTATTATTTTTGAGTGTAAGGTTGGTGGACCTACACTATTGTAGCCTACGGGTATTTTTGTATCTCCATGTACTTTGCCACACTATACACTCATATATATATGATTTTATTTGTTTTAGACTCATTGTGTGTATTATGTGATTATTTTTATTATGATGTTTATGAGATGCATATGGATGCAATGTCTATGATCTTATGTTATATGATGTGATGTATTGATGATATGCTCTAGCTAGATGATGGATGGATGCTTAGATGCTATGATCTAGATATGTGGATGCATTATGATGATGAATGTATTGCTTTAGGTGCTATGATCTACCTATATGGATGGGCAATGCTTTGTGTTAAATGCATGTTTGATTTTGATTTAATTGTATGCATCTAATTCATGATGTTATGATATGGTAAATGTGATGTGTGTAATGCATTATTTAGATGATGATGATCTAATGTAAATGAACCTGTATGCCTTTAAAACATACGGAATGAATGTGATATGAGTTTAAAAATCTAATGGATGACATCGTAGAATGTATAAATCATCAATAAATAATAACTCTTATCATAAGAATTAATCATTTAAACATCTTGATGTGAGATGAGATGATGTGGTTTGTATGTGATTTCTTTATAAGCTTCTGAAAATTAAAAAGATGTGTACAAAATAGTCAATGGTCATATAAAAATTATTGCTGACATTTATTTAGTATCTATCCCATCTCATAAACACCCTTTAATGAATAAAATCTCCTAAAGAAAGTTGATGATTTGATTGATGACATGATTTGTTGCTATGAGGTGATTTTTGAGGTTTTCCATGAAATTCAAACACCCTAGTTGATTAATCAAAATTTGTATAATGACCTTACCAAACTTCTGAAAGATAAGGTTTTTATGATGAAATACCTATATATTCATTATCCCTATGTGTGCAAATGAATATATAAGATGATATATAAGCCTACCCTAATACCAGGCAGGATTCATTCAACCCATTGTTGTATTGGGGATCATAAAATGCTCATCCGGATCCTAGGTTGGACTCAATTGGATTAGACCATTAGGTGATATAGGACACCTAAAGCTAGCTCTTTTTACAAATTTCTTAGAACTACCCCAATACCAAGCAGGATTCATTCAACCCATTGTTGTATTAGGGATCACTCTATGGTTTTAAGTAGTGACCATTCCAGGAATTCAAGCTCTTCACCCCCTTATTTTCTTCACTTTTATTGGGATACTTGCTCATGCATAGTGATGAAAATCATTGTTTATTTTGCATTTTTGTTTTTCTTTTGTTTTGAGCAAGGGATTTTCTTTGATATTAGGATTTTTCTCATTTTATATGAAAGTGAGGGATTTCTTTGGGTAGGGGGGAGCTTGTCATTTTGTCAATGACCAACACTCTAGACCATGTGCATCACAAGATGAGCAAGTAAAAAACTTTTGCTTAGGATACCTAGTACCACTTTGTAGTGTTCATATTTCTTTGTCCAGACTAGGATTTTTAATATTTTTAATTAATGATGGGATTTTGATATATGCTAGGTGCTATCAAAACTAGACCTCATCCACAAAAACAAAGTTATATTTCAAAAATATTTGAGAAGATCACTAGGTGTGGTTGAAGATCGAAAAACCCTAGCATATTCCTTTATAGCAATCGAAAGGGGTTGTGTTGAAAAACATAGTTACTCACATGGGTGATGAATGAATGAGTAATGAAAGGTGCATGATTTAGATACAAATGTGGTGTCATTTGTATGATCACAAAACATAGCCTATTCTAATGCAAATGCAATGGATGCACCGTGCCTAATGCAGTGCAATTACATGAATGCAAAATGTAAATGTTTTTATATTTTTGTAATGTTTTTGAGTTTTATTGCTTTTGATTTTTGATATTTTCCATTATTTTTGGACTTTTGATTATTTTGGATGTTTTTGAATTTTTGCTTTTTAAATTATTTTTGTGCTTTTGTGTTAATTTTGACCAAAGGGCTTAAATACCTTTGGGGCATTTTGTGAGTTGACCAAAGGGCTTAATGTGCCTTTGGGGATTTTTTGAGTCGACCAAAGGGCTTGTGATGCCTTTGGAGATTTTGTGAGTTGACCAAAGGGCTTAATGTACCTTTGGGGATTTTTGTGAGTTGACCAAAGGGCTTAAATACCTTTGGGGCATTTTGTGAGTTGACCAAAGGGCTTAATGTGCCTTTAGGGCTTTTTGTGAATTGACCAAAGGGCTTATGATACCTTTGGGGATTTTGTGAGTCAACCAAAGGGCTTGTGATGCCTTTGGAGCTTTTATGAGTTGACCAAAAGGCTTAATGTGCCTTTAGGGTTTTTTTTGAGTTGACCAAAAGGCTTAATGTGCCTTTGGGGATTTTTATGAATTGACCAAAGGGCTTATGATGCCTTTGGAGCTTTTGTGAGTAGACCAAAGGGCTTGTGATGCCTTTGGAGCTTTTGTGAGTTGACCAAAGGGCTTAATGTACCTTTGGGGCTTTTTGTGAGTTAACCAAAGGGTTTAATGTGCCTTTGGAGAATTTTGTGAATTGACCAAAGGGTTTATGATACCTTTGGAGCTTTTGTGAGTTGACCAAAGGAGTTATGATACCTTTGAAGCTTTTTGGTTTTTTTTGGATTTTTATGTTTTACATTGTTTTTTACTTTTTGACTATTTTATATGTTTTTTTTTGTTGGTTTTGTGTAAAATACCTTTATCTGGAGAATTTTGAGAGGCTCAAGCTCCTCAACACCTTCTAATGATATTAGGTGATATGTCCTAGGTCCAATATTCTCTGAGATGACGTAATGAACTATCCAATTGGTCGTAAATTTGTCTCACAGGTGCGACGACAGGTTCGAGTTCTATTGGTTCTCTTTGAGCACAAGAACCCCAATCGTAAAGTCTCTTATGTGGATTTTATTATTATAAGCTCGTATCAGACGATCTTGGTAAATGTGAAGATGCTCAAGAGTATTGATGTGATATTCATCAAGAAGGGTCAATTGATCAAGGTGAGCTTGTTGCGCAGTGTTGTCATCGATGAATTATCTCAATGCGACGTGCAATGTTGGAATTTCTAACTCCAAGGGCATAATGACCTCAATACCATATACAAGAAAAAATAAATTTTCCCCAGTGGGAATTCGCACGCTAGTTCTATAAGCTCATAATGCTAGAGGTAACTGCATATGCCAATCCTTATGATTTTCTTTTACCATTTTCTTTAAGATGGCTATGATTGTTTTGTTAGAGGCTTCTACTTACCCATTTGCTTGCGGATAATATTGTGTCACAAAACTATGCTGAGTGTTATATTTGGATGTTAGAGCCCATACATTTTTATTCTTAAATGAAGGACCATTATCCAAAATTATTTTGAATGGGACCCCAAAGTGACTAATGATATTGTGAAGTATGAACTCCGTAATTTGAGGTCCTATTTTTGATGTTAAGGGGACCGATTACACCCACTTAGAAAATTACTGAGTGGCTATTAATATAAATGTGTGTTATCCTAGAATCCTCGTTTGTCTAGGATTCAAGAGCATATGGAGTAGCATATTAGGAAGAAGGTTGCAAATTATATATGGTAGGATATAAATATCAACGGGTGGAAACACATTAGAGTACAAGGTTTTGAAGCAAAGTCTAAAGAGATTTATAACATTTTAACTCAGCAAATTATTCCCTTTGGAGAGGATGAAGATCACATTGTTTGGGTTGATACTGAAAGTGGTGACTTCACAATTAAGTCTGCCTATAATTTTCTTCTCAATGTGGAAGGTCAATAATTTCAATCGATTTTGGTTTGGATCAAAGGCTTAATTCCTAAAATATCCTTTTTTCATGGCTGGTGATTCAAGGAAAAATCCTCACTATGGATATGTTATCCAAAGGTATGGTTATTGCTAACCATTGCTACATGTGCAGGGCAGGGTGTGAGACAACCCAACACCTATTTTTGGAGTGTCCGATAGCGGATTCCATCCTGGATGAACTTTTCCAAGCCTTTAGGATCTCGTGGGTTAAGCTTGCTCTTATATACGAAATGTTCCATCAATGGCCTCAACCCTTTGTTAGCCTCAAAATTAAGTACCTATGGAAAATTTGTTGGCATCATTTTATCTGGCGATTTGGCTAGAAAGGAACCATAGAGCCTTTAAGGATACCATTCACAACCCAAAAACCATCCTCAATAGGATTATTGTCTTTGCAAAAGAAAACCTTAGCACCTTAGTGGATGAGAACCACTCAATTCCTCCCCAAGAAAAACAATTAGCTCGAGCCTTAGGTATTGAGGACAAACCTTCCATTCCTTTGCCCAATCCCAGAAATGGGATTTCTTGGGAGCCACCCCCCCAGGGTTGGTTTAAACTAAATTTTTATGGTGTAGCCAAGGAGAACCCGAGAAGAGCTGGAGCTGGAGGAATAATTAGGGATCATCAAGGAAATCTGGTCAAGGCCTTCGCTAAACCATTAGGAATCAGAACTAATAATGAAGCAGAAGCTTGAGCCCTTTGGAGAGGGTTGCAAGTAGCCCAAGCAACTCAAGGTAACTTGATGATTGAAGGTGATTCTATGAACATCATCAACCTGTTAACCAACGGAAAAAATCCTCCATGGAGAATCGAGGGAGTCATCCATGAAGTGAGGATCCTTTTTGCGGTAAGACAGAATAGGAGGGCTCGTCAGGTGTACTGTGAGGCCAACAGGTCAGCTGACAAATTAGCCAACATAGGTGTTGATGTTGGTAGTTTGGTGACATGGACACAAGGTGTGCCACGTGAAGTGGAAAACATTATTAGTCATGAAAAGAAACCTACCCATTAAGGAGAAAGATGAATGGGTGTTATTTCCCCATTGAGCTGGTAATAACTATGGGGTTTCCCTCTAAATCATACCAAATTGTAAATGAAGGTAACAGGGTGTAAGCCTTGGAAGATTTCGATAGAGAATAGGAAATGGGCAAGCAACAGGTTTCACAAGTGCAAATTTCCAAACTTCAATTTCCTGTCAATGTAAGTAATGTTTACAATTATGTTTAGGTATGGGTGTGCCTTGTTAGTAGGGTGTTGTAGGGGATTCAACACAAGTTCTGGTAAGAAAGTTTCAATGATGACTAGGATCTACAATCTCAGCAGAAGGCTGGATATTGTAATAGGTTTTGGGTTAACATGCAAAACTCGGTAATTAATGAAGACTTTTATTTACCAAAAAAAAAAAATGCATGTTGGCCAAAAGACGTGTTCTGACTCCTTCACAACGAACCCAAAATTAGGGACCCCACTTTAAAATTTGGAAAATTTAGAGATTTTTGAAAGTTTTGCTCAACATTTTGGGTTTATTATTTTATTTTTTGAATCGGTTAATATTTATGCTATCCTATGGTGGTAGGATTGCCAAGTTAAAATGTTTTAATTTTATTTTGGTTAATTTTAGAATAAAGTTTAATTTTATTTTAAATATTTTAAATTAGAATATGAGTTAACATAATTAATTTAAAATATTTAAAATTAGTTTAACTAATACCTTTGTGTTATTTGAATTTTATTAAAAATGAGTTTTTTTTAATATTGGCAGGTGTTCAAAGTAAATGGCAGTATAATCCGAGTATGGTCTCCGAAATAGGTCATGTGAATGGACGACAATCAACGTGTTAGTGCAACATTCAATGAAATCATGTAATCAAAGGGTGTATATAGGGACGAATGACTCATCGTGAGTACTATTGCATGACATGGTGAATGACCACATGAAGGATGTTGAATGTGCTTTACAGATGATGCGACACAATGACAATGGATGAGCACCTGGGTGAATGATGTAGTGGAAGATAGTAGCATACATGGTAACATGATGTCAAAAATAATCAAATATAAGGGAGTTAGAAAAGTTTCACAACCAGAGGTATAGTTTCATGGTGAACATGTAGGCAAAGGGCATCCAGTGACAAAGGCTTGAACCGACACAGGTTGTGATGAGGATAGATCGAGAAGATTTTGCATTGGAGGTGAATCATATGTTCGTTGTAGGTTTCAAAATAATCCTGTCACAAGGATATTGTAAAAAATTTAAAACAAAAGTCTTGTGAGACACCATTCAATCGAAGCAGTTGGTTAACCAAATTTCATCAATGATTTAAAAATGGAAGATAAATATTGGGCTTGGTCAATGGTCATTTTGATACAACATGCAGTAAGCATTAGATGAGGAAGTGAACATCCATTTCAAAGATAAATAAATGGCTTTGGTAGAATATGTGAGTGATGTTGAAGATTTCATGGGCGTCATTGGGTACAGTGCCAATAAGAGATATGGCATTGGAGTTGATATTTGTTTTCCTCTTCACTAGTTTCGAGATCAACTCACTCGTAATCACATTAACATTAAACCTTTTGACTATCCATCTGATAGTTCTCTAAGAGCTAATGGAAGGACTACCAGGATAGATATGCAAAATAATTTAAGGCTAAGAGGTTGGAAAATGCATTCTGACAGAACAAGAGATAGATTAATACTCGAACACGAGTTATTTTTGCTTAGTGGATTTTTGAAGGTTTATCAAACCATTTTTGGAGAGCATGTGGTATTTAAATGGAGCATTCACGGAAGGACAAAATTTAGTTTTCATAAATCAAATTATTATATTTTTTGGTCAATTTAAAATATAGGGTTGAAATGAATGATCATTTAATAAAGTACACAATAGTGAGAGATGAAAATAAATATAATCATATATTAGTGATCTAAGTAGTTTGTTGGATGTATATGGGTTATAAAACTAGTTTTGATATCCTTTTTGAAACATAATGGAACGAAAAACCAACTAAAACAATGAAATTTCAAGTTATAAAAGGGAAATGGAAAATCAACCACATGGTCGAACAAACTGTAGGTGAAGGACACATTGAAAGAAGGAAGGAGAGAAAAGGCAAAAATAAGTTATACAACAGAGTCGAGTGCACATATGTTTTGGGAAAAAGCATTTATTGTAAGATCCATAAATTTTATACCAAATTATTTTATTAAGACATGCGTGAATACGGTGTTTTGATTCAATTAAATAATTTTATATAATTCTTTATTTAAAGTTCCATTAAAGATATCATTAGATTTATTGTAGGACTATGTTAATTCTGGTCTGCATAAATTTAGTTTTCCTAAATGTTCTATTCAAATATTGCTCTGTAGTATGTTGTCCGCATTTTAATTTCATTTCTTTACTCTAATCTTTTGATTTTATTTCAATTTTAATGTTTTGAGATTTAAACCTAGTTTGATATTATATAGTTATAAATTATATAACTAGGTTTCATATTGGTTTATTATCCAAATATTTTATGAATATTTGGACAAATCAATATTATATTACAGAGAAGGTTTTTACCCTAATTCAGGAATTATAAAATTATAAATTTTATGATTAGGGTTAAATTTTATTTCATGTGTATTGACATAAATGCATTTTGAGAAATAAACTATAAGGTCATTTCAGAATTTTATAAACCCTAAAGTTATATCATAAAGTTTAAACTTTAATTTAGGGTTAATATTTATTCATTTTCCAAATATTTTTATTAATTTATATTTGGAAGAATAAATATAAGATTAATTTGAAAGTTTATTCAAAATTCTAATTTGATAATTATAGAGTGGTAAAATTTATAATTAAGGGTCTAAAGTTTATTTTACCATCATTTTGCATAAATTTTATTTGGGAAATAAAATTTAATTTAGTTAAGTTGTTCAAATTGATTTATAAAGTGTTTAATATAAAATTTTGAACACTACTTAGCATGAATGTTATATTGAGATCATAATTAAATTTGCATAGCCTAAAGGTCAAGTCGGAAATCAAATTTAATTATTAAGTTTCAATTTTAAGAAATTGTTTTTTAGGAAAGATTGCATATGATGATGTCGAGTCAAAATACCTAAAATCCAGGACCTTGTTATCAGTTACTTGTAAACCATTGAGGTAATTTGAGAACTTATTTTAATACATTTCATGATATTTAAATACATTAAGTGAAGAACCTTGGAGAAATACATTTTTTCTTTACAAGGGAGGATTTCAATCCTAACTGTAGGGTGATTTTGTAACTGGAAAAAATCATACCTCAACAAAATTGGCGCTAGAAGGAGGTCCTAAAAGGTAAATATTTGATTTTCATTTGTAGTCATTCAAATCTTAGTTAAAAAAGAAATTACGAATTGAAGGATGTTATTTAATGCCAAGGTTTAATTGATGCATATCTTTTGATTAATTATTAGTCATTTCATGCTTATTTGCAAGATATATTTCTTTGACTAATAAGATTGGCATTAAAGTTGTGTTCTTTAAAATTCACTAATGGCATTGTTTACTTCAGTAAAGAAAAGAGTTGCATCTTGGATAGGTGATTATTATAGCAATTTAAACATGCCTATTCATCAAATTCCTGAAGGTGTAGAAGTTTGTTTACCCAGGTTTAGGCATGATGTGGATCAAGCCAGGGAACATATTCAGAGATACAAGAGCATGTTAAGTCATTTGCAAATTATGTAAGGATATGTTCCTTGTAGGTTGTTTTCTTACCCATTAGATGAATTTTTGTTTGAGTGGTACCTACATTTACCTGTAAGTTCTACCACTTCTTGGGCTAAACTAGAAGAAGCATTTCTCAAACATTTTGGAAAGTTGGATGACCCAGTTATGATGTTAAATCAATTTGTCTCTATCCGCAAAAAAATTAACAAACCCATGAGATCATTTAATGATAAATTCCATAGGTTGTATATTGAGGTGGGGATACATTATATCATTTCAGAAGAAAGAGCTACTCAAATATACATGGGAGCCTTAGATCATGTTACTTCTATGTTTTTGGAGAAGTATCTTAAAATTACATCATTACCTAGAGCTTACAATGAGGTAGTGACATTTGAACAACAGTTGATCTCTCAAGGTGTTAATATGGAACAACTATATAGACTTAGACCTAAAACTCATAATCAAATATCACAAATGAGTCAGGTTGAGATTGATAGTTTAGATATCATAACTACCTTAGATGTTGAGAATGAGGTGCAGGTTTCAGAGTCAATACCCATAAATGAACATTGTGATGATCAAGATGATCAAAATATAGAAATTGGTTTAGATCTATTATTCACAAAGGAGGATTGGGATGATATTATAAAATAAAATACATAAATTGATCCCACTGAAGAAACCCTTGTCTCACCAAAGGATGAATCTAAGAAAGATGAATTTTTTGAAATTAAAGAAAATGAATTTGAAGATGAATCTGAAAATATCATAAAAGAAAATATGGAATTTCACTAGGTGTTTCAAAAATATAATGATGTCCTTATTTTAGATAATGAAGAAGAATAATTCACTTATTTTGTAATTTCCAAAGAATATTCTATTTCAATTGATGTGCAGGAAAATGAAAACCTTATCTCATCTAAGGATTCTATAATATCTATACAACAAGAAACTAGTAGGTTTTCACATCAAGTGATTGATGAAGGGGAATGTGAAAAGGAATCTATACCTATATCTAAAGATTGTATAGAAGATATGGTTGAAGTTCACCCTTTAGTTGTAGAAGATAACTATTATAATGGTTGGGGAAGATATGAGAAATGTGTTTCTTTTATGCCTTCTGATAAAATTATTTCTTCATCTTATATGCAAGACACTAAAGTTGATATCTTACATGAAGAACCTACAATTCTTGTACAACCAAAATATCATATGTTGTTTGAAGACACGATAGGATATCACCCTTCTAGTTTAGAAGAGAATTATTATAATGGTTGGGGTTTGTATGGTAAATCATTGTTTTCTCATAATCCTACTGATAAAATTTCTATTTCATTTGATATGCAGGATGTTGAAAATTCTACCTCAAATGAAGATTTTGAAATTTCTATGCAATCATAAAATGATGTCACTTGCAAAAATAGAGAAGGTTTCAAAATTCAATCACTTTGAAGATGAGTTTAATGCACACCTTGTTGAAATTGAAAATAAAAACATGGTAAATATTTCTTATGACTCATTTGTTAAGGATGAGGAAGAGGTAAAGACGTATCTCTTACCTTTGACTAATGAAAATTTGAGTACAAATTCACATGAATGGTTTGGATTTGATTTTGGTGATGACTTAAAGGAAAATGTTGATGCATTTGAAGTAACTCAGGTGGTTGATCAAGAAGATTTGTTATTTAATACATCTTGTGATCAACCAGATTTATGGTTTGAAAAGGATGGGCATATGTTTAATTGGGTGCCTAATTTTGGTATTTTTGAAAAGCAGGTATTACATGAAGATAAAGAGCTACAAGATGGTGATGATTATAGAGATCATGAAGAAAAAGAAGAAATTGCAATGGCTCACCAAATTTTGGTAAATGCTACTCATGATGTGTTGATTATGGATGACAAGGTAGAATCTTCACCTTTGTTATTGATGGAAATTCCAGGTAACAAGTTGTATGATGTTCCTTTAGATGCTCATGATTTTGATAACAAAATATCAAGTGTTGTTAATAAGGAATTGGAAACAATTTCTAAATATATTGCCATAAAAAAAATAAAATAAAACATGATTGAAACTTTGAATCAAGTCCATAGACAAATAATTATTAAATCTAAGATTCAATCTTGTAATGATTCTTGTTTAGGAGACATCCTAGATGTTTGCAAATTGTTGTACAAATTCAATTGGCCTAAAAACATGGAAAATGAATTGGTTTCAAAAATTTTAGAAATAGGCTCTTTCTTGCAAGACCTCATATTTGAAAAAGAAAGCCTAATTCTAAATCATGAATTGAATTGTGAAAACTGCATTTTAAAGAATAAACAACAAAGAATTAAAAATCAATCATTGTCTTACTATTTCAATGTGTTGAAGTTTCACTATAGGATTGATAATATAAGTGAATCAAATTGGAAAAATGAGATATGCATAATGAGAGATTCTATTTTTGGCCTAATATTATTTTTATTGGATTCCTATAAAGCCTTGTATGCATATTAGGATAGATGTCTTTTAAATGGTGAAAATCGCATTTGGGATCTAGGAAAAAGATAATTTAAATTTTTGCATCATCTTGTACATAGTGTATATTTTTTATTTTCATGTTTTTATAGTTAATTATTTTTTGTGAGCTTGTTAGTTGGTTGTTTTGTTTTTGTTTGTTTATGTTTTGTTTTGTGTCTGTGAAATTTTGGATGTGTTTCATTTGTTTGTCTAGTAATAAATTGGCTTAGGCCAAAATTTTGGAGTTTAGTTTAGGTTCTAATTTTCGTTGTTGTTCTTGTGTTTGTAAAATGTTTTGATGAGGTTTTCCTTGATTGAGGTAGTTGTTAAAATATTTGATGGTTTCATTTGGTAGATGTTCCTGGGTTATTTAAGGCAAATTGCTCATTTTGAAAATATGCAAAGCTTGAAGAAAAATAAAGTGAGATGTTTAGTGTATAAATTTATGAATTTGGACTAAAACAATAAAAATTTGAACAATGGAATCATTTTGCAAAAGCTCCGTAAGTTCTACAAACGCATTAAAAGAATATCTTTTGACAATCTTGAAGGTTGAAGTTTGTTGGTTTTGCAAATTAAGGTGAAAATTAATATACTCAATTTAGCCTTATTTGATCTCTAACCCAAATGGCAAGTGAATTTTGCAAAACATCAAAATTAAATAAAAGGTAAGCAAAATAAATACAATGGAAAGTAATGATAAATCAGTCACCACAGTCTAGATAGCCTTCACCGGGGCTATAGACGCCTGACTGGCAGTGGAACTAGGTCTAGATTGAAATTAAAAAAATGTAAAATTCACCTACTATTTGGGAGATTTAGATAATATCTACCGGGGCTATAAATGCCTGGTCAATAGTAGAGCAATGTCTGAAGAGAACAATGTAGAGGTATACTTCAAAGAGAAAGTTTCAATAGCCTAAATGCAAAACTGATAAATGGAAATTCGAATGGTTTTAGGGATATAAAATGAGCCACATTGCACACACCGAGCAGAAGCAAATATTTCAGTTGTTTCATTTTGAATTTGTCTATTCACATTCTATGGATATTGCTAATGCTCATTTGTATGATGTATGGATATTTTGTTGTTTTTAGAAGTTGGGTTCTTAAGTCCGAAATGCCCAAGGATATTTACTAGTAGAGTCACCATTTTTTGTGACTCCTTCACAACCCCAAAATTGGGGACCCCACTTTAAAATTTGGAAAATTTGGAGCTTTTTGAAAGTTTTGTTCAACATTTTGTGTTTATTATTTTATGTTGTGAATCGATTAATAGTTATGTTGTCCTATGGTGGTAGGATTGGCAAGTTAAAATGTTTTAATTTTATTTTGGTTAATTTTAGAATAAAGTTTAAGTTTATTTTTAAATATTTTAAATTAGAATATGGCTTAACATAATTAATTTAAAATATTTAAAATTAGTTTAACTAATGCCTTTGTGTTATTTTAATTTTAGTAAAAATATGTTTGTTTTAATGTTGACAAGTGTTCAAAGTAAATGGCAATATAATCCAAGCATGGTCTCTAAAATGGGTCATGTGAACGAACACCAGTCAACATGTTAGTGTAACATTCGATTAAATCATGTAATCAAAGGGTTTATATAGGGGTGAATGACTCATCATGAGTACTATTTCATGACATGGTGAATGACCATGTGATGGATGTTGAATGTGATTTGCAGATGATGCGACATGATGATAATGGATGAGCACCTAGGTGAACGATGCAGTGGAAGATAGTAGCATACGTGGTAACATGATGCCAAAAATAATCAAACATAAGGGAGTCAAAAAAGTTTCAAAATCAGAGGTATAGTTTCATGGTGAACACGTAGGAAAAGGGTAGCCAGTGACAAAGGCTTGAATCGACACAAGTTGTGACGAGGACGGATTTAGAAGATTTTACATCGGAGGTGAATCTTGTGTTCATTGTAGGATTCAGAATAATCATGTCATGGTGGTATTGTAAAACATGTAAAACATAAGTCTTGTGAGACACCATTCAATCGAAGAAGTTGGTTAACCAAATTTCATCGATGATCTAAAAATGGAAGATAAATATTGGGCATGGTCAGTGGCCATTTTGATATAGCGTGCAATAGGCATTAGATGAGGAAGTTAACATCCATTTCAAAGATATATAGATGGATTTGGTAGAATATGGGAGTGATGTTGAAGCTTTCCTGGGCATCATTGGACACAATGCTGATAAGAGATATGGCATTGGAGTTGATATTTGTTTTTCTCTTTGCTAGTTTTGAGACCAACTCGCTCGTAATCACCTTAACATTAAACCTTTTGAATGTCCATATGATAGTGCTTCAAGAGCTAATGAAAGGACTATCGGGATAGAGATGCAAAATAATTGAAGGCTATGTAGATGGTAAATACATTCTGACACAATAGAAGGAAGATTAATACCCGAACATGAGCGATTGTTACTTAGTGGGTTTTCAAAGGTTTATCAAGCCATTTTTGGAGAGTGTGTGGTATTTAAATGGAGCATTCAAGAAAGGACCAAAATTAGTTTTCAAAAATCAAATCATTATATTGTTCGATCAATTTAAAACATAGAGTTGAAATGAACAATCATTTAATTAAGTCACACAACAATGAGATATGAAATTAAATATAATCATATATTAGTGAGCTAAGTAGTTTTTTGGATGTATATGGGTTATAAAACTAGTTTTGATATCCGTTTTGAAATAGAATGGAACGAAAAACCAACTAAAATAATGAACTTTCAAGCTATAAAAGGGAAATGTAAAATCAACCATAGGTTCATACAAACTGCAAGCAAAGGACGCATTGAAATAAGGAAGGAGCGAGAAGGCAAAAATAAGTTATACAGAAGGGTCAAGTGTATAGATGTTTTGGGAAAAAGAATTTATTGTAAGATCCATAGATTTTATACCAAATTATTTTATTAAGACATGCGTGAATACGGTGTTTTGATTCAATTAAATAATTTGATATAATTCTTTTATTTAAAGTTCCATTGAAGATAGCACTAGATTTATTGTAGGACTATGTTAATTTTGGTCTGCATAAATTTAGTTTTCCTAAATGTTCTATTCAAATATTTTTTTGGTAAGTTAAGGAATTTTCATTAGAGAGGGCATTTGAAAGGTACCCTAATGCCTTAGTACAACAAAAAATAAAAGGATGCAAGGATTACCAAAAGTGCATCCTAGGGGACCAAACTAAAAATAAAAGGATGCCAGAATTAGCAAAATGCATCCTAGAGGAACAAACTAAAACACAAAAGGACAAACAAGATTAAGACAAAAGAAGGAGAAGCCCCAATGGGCTAACAACAACAACAAAGAAGTCAATCAATTAATGGCAGGCACCTCAGCAGTTTCCTTTTTGCCTTCCTTTTCACCTTTCTTTTTGCTTTTGTTGGTCTCATCCTTAGGGACGTCCTTGAAAGCTTCCTTGGTAATATCTACAACCTCATCCTCCTTTACCTTGAATTTTCCAGTAGTAGTGGAATTAGCAGGGGCCTCCTCGTCGAAGGTGTCATAGAAGAACAACATATTGAGTGTATTCCTTTGGTATTTCAACTATGTGATAGCTCTCCTTGTAGCATCCCAGGCGGTTTCCAAATGAGCTATAATAGTAGACGTAGTCTTGATAACAAATTTCTATAGATACTTTTCAACAGGGTCATTGAGGTCATCCACATCCTCTTCCTTTACCTTTTCAAAACATTGAGCTTCTTTATTATTGAGTTGTTGGGAACTCCTCTTGGGAGTACCATCCACTATGTTATGTTCAAATATTGATCTATAGTCTGTTGTCCATATTTTAATTTCATTTCTTTACTCTAATCTTTTGATTTTATTTCAATTTTAATGTTTTGAGATCTAAACCTAGTTTGATATTATATAGTTATAAATTATATAACTAGGTTTCATATTGGTTTATTATCCAAATATTTTATGAATATTTGGACAAATCAATATTATATTACAGAGAAGGTTTTTACCCTAATTCAGGAATTATAAAATTATAAATTTTATGATTAGAGTTAAGTTTATTTCATATGAATTTACGTAAATGCATTTTGAGAAATAAACTATAAGGTCATTTTGACATTTTATAAACCCTAAAGCTATATCATAAAGTTAATTTAGGGTTAATATTTATTCATTTTCCAAATATTTTTATTAATTTATATTTGGAAGAATAAATATAAGATTAATTTGAAAGTTTATTTAAAGCCCTAATTCAATAATTATAGAGTTGTAAACTTTATAATTAAGGGTCTAAAGTTTATTTTACCATCATTTTACATAAATTTTATTTGGGAAATAAACTTTAATTTAGTTAAGTTGTTCAAATTGATTTATAAAGTGTTTTAATATAAAATTTTGAACACTACTTAGCATGAATGTTATATTGAGATCATAATTAAATTTGCATAGCCTAAAGGTCAAGTCAGAATCAAATTTAATTATTAAGTTTCAATTTTAAGAAAATAAATTTTAGGAAAGATTGCATATGATGATGTCGAGTCAAAATACCTAAAATCCAGGCCCCTTGTTATCAGTTACTTGCAAACCACTGAGGTAGTTTGAGCACTTATTTTAATACATTTTCATGATATTTAAACACATTAAGTGAAGAACCTTGGAGAAATACATTTTTCTTTGCAAGAGAGGATTTCAATCCTAACTATAGGGTGATTTTGTAATTGGAAAAAATCATACCTCAACAATATGGGAGAGAGATATTTCCAATTAGATCGAAACCCCACTAATAAAATGGTCAAGTCACTTGAATGGGTTGCAAGGCTTGCGATGGCAGGTGCATCATATTTGCATGATGTTGACACTTAGCGCACTTCCTGACATACTCACAATAATCCTTTTCCATGGTGGGCCAATAATAACCCATTCGAAGGATGCACTTGATGATGGCCATGCCACTGAAATGGCCACCATAGGTACCCTCATGAGCTTGCAAAATCACCCAAGCTAATTCTTGGGGCTCAATACATCAAAGGACAACTCCATAAAAGCTTCAATGATATAATATATCTCCTAGAAAGACATATTTGGTCATTTTTGTTTGAATGCTCATTTTATGGCTTGCGATAATCCTTGTGGGATGATTCCAAGATTAAGAAAATATTGTAATTGGCCTAGCCAATCCTGATAAGCTACAATCTTGATAAATAAGCCAACTTATTCTTCTTGCGATTCTATATGCACAAATGCAGATTGAGAAATAACCTTGTGGTGGATGGTGATACCGTTCCCCATAGGACCTTGTAAGGTCAAAGACCCCCAACGTACCTTCTTTAGAAAGTCTCTAGCTTTATAGAACCACCCATTATTTGGTTTTATATGAATCACATTGACTAATTATTTGTTGTCAAAAGCCTCACACTGCATCACTTATTATGAGAGTGTCTTCACATGAATGGTAGTGAAATCAGTAGACAGATTCTGAGGGATCAAATATCCCAAATATGCCATAGTATCTATGAATCTATTGGATATTTGAGGAATTATCTTGATGTTGTACCATTCTAGCTAGTCCAGATAAGTGTCAACAAGCTCTTTGTAAGCTTTCAAAATTGGACACCTACATTGAAATAATCCCTTAACTTGGTTTACTATGATAATGGAGTCACCAAAGATATTTAGCCTTTTTATCTTCATAGCGATGGCTGTTTGGAGACCAAATATTAGGGCCTCATATTTGACATTGTTGTTTGTGCAAGGGAAATATAGCTTAAATGATAAGGGTATTGGAGCACCTTGCGATGTGAAAAACATAATTCTTGCACCACCCTCTTGCTCACACTTCGAACCATTGAAGAACGTCATGTCGACTTTGTTTTCAAAATTCTTCGAGTTTGGGTGCTTTTGATAATGCAAATACTTTATCATCAAGAAGCTCTATGGTGAGAGGTCTACTATTCTGAAGAGGCACCTCTACTAGTTGATCAACTATGACTTGTCCCTTGATGGACTTTTGGCTTATGAATTCCAAGTTGAATTCTATCAATAGCATGATCCACTTTACAATATGTGTATTATGATATGTCTTGCTCATCATATACTGTAAAGGATTTTGTTTTGATATCACATACATTGTATGGCTCAGCATGTAGTGGCACAATTTCTTGGTCGTAAAGACTACTACTAAGCATAGCTTCTCTATGTATATGTACCCTAGCTCATAACTCACCAAGGTGTGACCGGTGTAATATATCACTTGATCTTTATCTTGTACATTATTTTGAGTCAACATGGTGCCCAAAGCAAAATTGGTAGCAAATATATAAAGAAAATTTGACACCTCTGGCCTTGGTGGAGCTAGCACTAGTGATCTTTCTAGATATTTCTTAATCTCAACAAAGGCTTGCTAATATTATTTGTCCTAATGGAATGGGACCCCCTTGTGTAGTAGTCGATTCATGGGTCGATATTTATCTAATAGTTGTGTGATGAATCACTTTATGGATGCTACTTTGCCCTATACAAATTTTAGCTCTTTGATGTTAGTGGGTGGGGTCATTTCTAGGATAGCCTTTACCTTTTTTTGGTCAACTTCGATGCCTCGTTTAGAAATTATGAATCCCAAGAATTTTCATGAAGTTACTCCAAAGACACATTTCTTGGGGTTCAACTTGACATTGTGCTCAATCAGACGATCAAAGACCTTTCTCAAGACCTCGACGTACTCTTCATGTAGCAATGACTTGGCTAGTAAGTCATCGATATAGTCTTATAGGATCTTATGTATGTAGTTATGGAAAATGTATGTCATAGCCCACTGATATGTAGCACTAGTATTTTTAAGACCAAATGACATTACTTTGTAACAAAATATCCCCCATGGGGTAGTGAATGTGGTTTGATGCTGGTCTTCAAGTTTAATCTAAATCTTATTGTAACCAAAAAAACTATCCATTAGGGAGAGCATCTCATGACCTGCAGTTGCGTCTACAAGAGCATCTATGTTTGGAAACAAGAATGAATCCTTCAGTGTTGCCTTATTAAGGTCTTTGAAATCCATGTAAATATAAATTCTTCCATCAGGTTTTCCTATGGGTACCATGTTTGATACCCATTCCATATGGTCGATGGGTATAATAAAGACTACATTTAATAGATTTTTTAACTCATTCTTTACCATAAAGGCAATGGTCGAATGCATATTCCTAAGCTTCTGCTTGACCGATTTCTTCATGGGGTTTAGCAAAAGGTTGTGGACAACCAATTTTGGATATAAACTATTGGATGTGTCTCATCCTTTTTCGAGGAAGTACATGTACAGTAGGTACGAAAGGGTAAGAGGAGTGAAGCTCCTCGAACTGGGGTGTCGGGGGGTCTGGGGGGGTGGTAGCCTCCCTGGCCATGTCGAAGGCATCTGGCTCAACATGCTGGAAAATTTTCTCCTTTTTTGAAGTGATTTTTGGGATTCCCATGGTTTGTGGGTGGTTGATAGGTGTGGGTGGTTTAGCCCACGGTGTTGTGCCCATTATATTCTAATACCACATAGTGGTTTAGGGTTGTAAGAGTTTCCTTTATATTTTATTGTAATGTCTCATTTTTGGGCAAGAAAGAATAATAATATCCAGGAGTGGCTCTTGTTTTGCTAGAGTAGCCCACATCGGGTGAACCAGGGTAAATATCGTGTGTCATATGTGCATTGTGTGGTGTCATTTCTTCTAAGTTGTTTATTTTTGCTTTATTTCTAGAATAATTTTTCTGTAGATCTCTTCAATTTGGTATCAGATCCAAGTTGATTAACCATAGTGGGACACATTTATTTCTAGGTTTTCATTTCATTTGAAGAGAATTTAGGGTTTTTGAGAAGTGAGATAAAACCTTTTTTAGAGTGGGAGTTATGCAGAAGGAGCTTGAAGGAAAAAAATGATAGGAAATCATTCAAGGATAGAGATTGAGAAATTTTACGATAACATTTTTGAGCTATGGTAGTTAAATATGGAAGATATGCTCATGGATAGAGATCAGTGGGCTGCTATTTAAAAAAAAAAACAAAACCTACGAGTACATACGATGAATATTTGGAAAATATTAATCGAAAATCAAGAAGTATGATTCGATTGTGTCTTGCAGATTTAGTCCTAATCAATGTTTCTGGAGAAGCTATAGCAAAGGATCTCTGGGATAAGTTAGGGGTTATGTATCAATCTAAGTCCTTGGTGAACAAATTATTCCTCCAAAAGAAACTATACAATCTCAGGATGAGTGAAGGAGATTCAATTGTGGATCATCTAAATTCATTCAATACAATGGTAATTCAACTTACATCTATTGATATTAAGTTAAGTGAGGAAGATAAATGTATTACTTTGCTATGCTCTTTACCATATTTGTGGGATAACCTAGTGGTAGCAATTGGTAGTACAACTTCATCCACATTGAAGTTTGAGGATATTGTGGTATATCTAATATTAGAGGATATGAGGAGAAAATCCATGCAGGGCACTTCAAATGATGCCCTAATAGTGAGAGGGCATGCCAAGGAAAAGGATAAAACAATATCTAGTGATATATCTAAGTCTAGAGGTAGATCCAAGTCTTGTGGAAATTTTTAGAGAAAGTGTTGGAAGTGTGGCAAGCCTGGTCACATGAAGAAGGACTACAAATCAAAGAATGTTGATTCTAGAAATATTTCTAATGAATCCATTTCCATAGAAACACATAAATATAATGATGAAGGATGGGATGTATATCTGGCATCCTTCTCCACACGATCAGATAAAAATGATTGGTTGATCGATATTGGTGCCTCTTTTCATATGAATCCTCATAGGGGGTGGTTCAGTGAATATGAAATATATGATGGAGGGGAGGTACTGTTGGGAGATGATTCACCACTTAGAATCATTTTTCATGGAAGGGTGAAAATTTTGTTGTAGGATGGTAGGGTTAAAAACCTCCCAGGTGTGATGCATATTTCGGGCCTTGCTAGAAATTTAATTTCTGTAAGAAAAATGTTTGATGCAATAGTAAATGTTAGTTTTAGTAAGGATTCATGCAAAATGGTTCATGGATCTATGGTGTTAGCAAGAGGAGTTCAGATTGGAACTTTGTATAAGTTATTGGGAAGCACTATGATAAATGAGTGCAATAGCTCAACTATTCCTAAGGCTAAATCATATAAAATCTCTACACTCTAGCATCAAAGAATGGGATATATTGGAGAAAAGGGATTGTGTACCCTCCACACAAAAGGTATGGTTCATGGTATCCCTGATTGTTTAATGGTAAGTCAACTTACATCTATTTATATGGTTCATGGTTCTTGGTGCTCCTAAACTAGTCTCGTGTGTTTTAGATTTGTCAAATATTACAGTCTAACTCTCATCATATTTTGTATTGCATTGATGATATACTCAGATTGTTTAAGTGGATTTCACCTGTATGCTTACAACTCGACAAATGGCAATGAAATTCATGGTCACATAAACCCACCAAAGTGTGGAGATGAAACCCACACCCGATCAGGGAGCATAGGTCCTACCAGTCCTCACATAGTACTCACTTGGTCAACTTCATACCCTTTGAAGAGGAGTATATGCAAATTTTTTGAGGTACGTCAAATCTTGGAGCCAAAAGCCAATAGAACAGGTTCATGGTATTTGAGCCAATAGGTGGAGATGAATTCCATCGTCGTTGAACTCTACTAGTGGTTGATGATGAAGTCCAACTCACTAGCATTTAGATGATGCATGGTGTGTGATTTTTACTTTTAAATTTTGCACAAAGAAAATGATGCATCATGAAGCACTCATGCTATTTCCTATATGCCTAAAAAGAAACGTTTCATTTTTAGAAAAATGCACATATAAATGATTACATGATTTTTAGAGAATGCATTGTTACTTGGAAGCAATGGACTCTAGTTTGTTCCCAAGAAAGTAATATTTACAAGAAAAAACTAGACCGTTGGAGACTAGGGTAGATTTGAAATAAGAAATCCACTGTTCTTAGCAGTGGCTAGTAGAAAACTTAAGAAAACTATGCATTTTTCCTTTAATTTTCTCTATGTTTTCTAATTAAAATGAATTTTCCCTACTACATTCTAGAAATAAAACATAGACAGAGAAAGAAAAAACAATAGAGAGTTCCCCCAACCTGAAATCCACATTTGATGAAGTCTTAGCTACCCTCTGTTGTAATTTTTCTTCTAGCCGTTGTTGACTAGAGTGGTTTTTGTTGGCCATTTCTTCAAAAACAGCCTCTATCTTCTAGTCACTGTCAGTCAGAGTGGCTAGACCTACACATAGAAAACATACGATATTATCAGTAAATTAGCTAAAAATAGAAAATCGGGTGGGGGTCCCACCGTAATCACCATCTATATGATCCTAGGAAGCAATACACCTAATATAATTGCAACATAATATCAAATGTGAAACCATAAAAGCATAAAGAACAAAGAATTAACAAGAAAAATACAATATCTCTTTTATTAATTCATTTGAAACTTCGATTACAAATAGGCCCTTCCTAGGAATACAAATTGCTTAATACAATGATTACAAATGGTATGAAATTCCTGGAAGGGTATGGTGCACTCTGTAGGCCTCTCAAATTCATACACGAGTTTGCACAAGGGCTTACTAATGCCTTATTCTCCTTCAATTTCTTGGAGGTATCTGTCACCTAAACTGCATTGACTTGGTCCAGGAACCTGCAATCTGCATACAATAAACAAAATAGAATAATCAGTAGTATATGCAACCTCTCATGATGAGGCTTCTTTTAAATATCTGCATAAAATGGTGCGTGAACATGATAAAAGAATAAAATCATAAAGAAGAGTAGAGATGTAATAATGATTAAGAAAATAGCGTACAAATGCAAGGAAAAGATAGATCTATACTAATCTAAACTGAAGCAATAACAAAACTATGCTAAAACTTAGGAAATAGTGTCTCAAACCCTAGACTATGCCTACAAACCACTATCAAGGACAATTATCATAAACCAAAATTTTCTACCTCATGAACCAAGGACTGCAACACTCAATCCTTCGTTTGAATTAATGTTCAAGGGTCACCTTCATGTCTAGAGATGAATTGGTGGTGAAGCTTGTACCAAACTGAATGATTGAATGATGTGTTTTCATTGCTTAATCGGATAACACTTCGTTGCTCCTGAAGGGGATATGAAATTTTTCTCCAATTTGCTAGGGCTTTACTACATAAAAACGTAGATGTTCCAGATTATTTCTTATTCTTGGAAGAATGCATATGTAGAACTCCCAGATCTAAATCTATATATAACTAACCATTAGAGAGGAAGGCTCAGTCATAGATTTGCATGGAAGGGGTAATCAAGAGGAGCTTTGGGAGATCCATGCCAAAAACCACTCAAATCCAATGCAAGTGCAATTAGACTATGTGATTTTGGCCCGCATTCATGTCCAGTTTGTATTTTAGTGCTAGTAGTTGTCTAGAGAAGTGGCTATACATGTCTGCTCTTAGCTTCAGTAGCCTAAGTTTGTGGTTGCTTTGGTCGACAACGGTCGAGCCTAGATGGGACAAAACTGCCCCTCGTGAGTGGTTATGACCATTGTTGGCTCTTGGAAAGGTCCAAGATCAGTCATATGGTCTTTGGATGTGCCCATACAAGTAGTCTCCTAAATATGGCATATTTTAGGTGTCTATATATAGTAGAGGTGGAATTTTGGTATTATGAAGGCTGCTACAAAAAATTTCAAGAAAAAGTGTTGAATTTTAAAATATTTGTATTTACAAAGTAAATTGAAGAATATCTATAAAAATAAAAATAAAAAATTCAAACTTGTTATGAAATAAATGTGGGTATCTAGGCTATAACAACTCAATTGATATGAGAATTAAATTTATCTGTACTCTCAAACTTTAAAAGAAAAAATTATGATTTTTAAAAAATAAAAAGAAAAATATTAAACTACAAAAATAAACTAGCTTAGTACAAAGAGAGTCAAATACAATGGGAAATAATTCTTCTAAGTATGTTGATCCCAATGACCCAAGTTTAATATTTAGTGCATTATCTCTTCCAAATGGTTCTGCTCTTTGGAATGGTTTAAAAAAATCTATTGATCTTATGATTAAAGGTTTAAGATGGGTGGTGGAAACTGGAGAAAAAAATTATATTTGGATGGATACTTGATGTGATAAAAAACCACTCAATTTAGATCCAGTTTTGAAACCTTGGATGAGATTACTTCAAGACAAATATGGTGATAGGGTTTAAAACATTTTGTACAATGATCGAGAAGGAAGATACAAATGGAATTTTTTTTTTTACAAGTATACAAGACATTGATTCTAGGAGGCAATTGAGTAGAAATATAACAACTATGATTATTCTGAGGGGTAGCAAGGATAAATTGATTTGGGAGTTGAATAGCTCAGGAGAATACACAACAAGAAGTGGATATAATTTTCAACACCAACATAATAATAATAGCACTAGAATATGGAGAGATATTTGGGATAGCCCAAGCATTGCTAAAGTTAAAATGTTTGTTCGGCTAGTAGGTCATAGAAGAATTTTATCCTAGATAACCTTATGAAAAGGGGTTTTCATGGCCCCTATCAATGTGTTTTCTGTAATAAGGAGGAGGAGAGTATAGACCATCTCTTGTAACATTATTCAACAATCTGGAGATTATGACAATGGATTTTTAATATGTTTGGTAAATGCATGGTGATGAATGACATAATTGAATAATGGTTAAAGCAATTGCTAATCACTTTTTAAAGTGAGACGATATAGATAATCATAAATACATCAAAATATATAATACTTTGGATTGTATGGTTTGAAATAAACAAAAGAATATTTAGAGGAAAGGAAAGGTAATGAAAAAGAAAATTTATTTAGCCATAGAGGAGTCTAAACCAACCCTATTAACTCACCCAATACTTAATATTGAGGTAGAGAGCGTTGATAGATGGATTCAATTCATTAAATGAAATTATGATGTTGGGTACATGAGAAACAAAAGGATGGTAAAGAATACAAACTTGAAACTACCAAAACTGGAGTTGGTCAAAATGAATTTTGATAGAGCATTTAAAGGAAATCTAGGACCATTAAGAGGAGGAATATGTAGAAATAATAGGAGTGATATTTTATCGAATTTCACTTTCAATAGTGGATTTAAGATAAATATGTAGCTAGAACTTGAGTGACTTTGAAAGGGTTAAAAATATATAAACAAATAAAATGGAACAAATTATGGATTAAAAGTGATTCACTAATAGTAATATATGAAATTTTGAGGAAAGCAAAGGGTCCATGGAACATATAAGAGATCATTGTGGAAATTCAATACCTTGATACAGAGTTTGAAAAAATCAATTTTACACATATGTTAAGGGAAGGGAACAAATATGTATATAAAATAGCCAATAAAGAGGTTTTAATAGAGGATCGTGAAGTTAAATTATCTTTTCCATGGTTAGAGGAAGTAGTAATTTTAGCTAAAGCTAACAAGAATATGTTGATTATTTGAATCAAATAATGATTAATATTTACTATAATGTTTTTCATTGATAATATTTATTATATTTTAACCCCCAAGGGCTAGGTGTATTTCTAAGTGTAGGTGTGGTTGGGCACTTACCAAGAAGAAACCTAGGTTCAAACCTTAGGGGGGAATCCAACCCTTTGTAAAGGTAGTAGTTTGCTTCGAATCCTTTAAGTGCACGCCAGATCGATGATGATGGTACGAACCTTGTGCAACCCATGGCCCCCATCTCACATCGATTCAACAAGATTGAGACATATAGGTTTATTGGGAGTAGTCCTTGTGGGTTGAACCCTGCACTTGCCAGTTACTAAAAATAGTGGCTATAACAAACTCTCCTATATAATAAAAACATTATATTCTATAACATTAATGTATTTTATATAAACTATTTATTTTTTATATAACATTAATGGTAAAGAAAATTGTAATAACGAAAATATTTGGAAATGTTGCTTGACTAAGATGCAATGCATAGATAGTAGAGGTGGAGTTTTGGTATTATGAAGGCTGCTACAAAAAATGTCAAGAAAAAGAATGTTGAATTTTAAAATATTTGTATTTACAAAGAAAATTGAAGAATATCTATAAAAAAGAAAATAAAAAATTCAAATTTGTTATGAAATATTTGTGGGTATCTAGGCTATAACAAATCAATTGAGATGAGAATTAAATTTGTTTGTAAACTCTCAAATTTTAATAGAAAAAGTTGTGATTTTTAAAAAAGAAAAAGAAAATATTAAACTATAAAAATAAACTAGCTTAGTACAAAGAGAGTCAAAGACAATGGGCGAGAATTCTTCTAAGTATGTTGATACCAATAACCCAAGTTTAATATTTAGTGCATTCTATCTTCCATATGGTTATGCTCTTTGAAATGGTTTAAAAAAATCTATTGATCTTATGATTAAAGGTTTAAGATGGGTGGTGGAAACTGGAGAAAAAATCTATTTGGATGGATACTTTGTGTGATAAAAAATCACTCAATTTAGATCCAGTTTTGAAACCTTGGATGAGATTGCTTCAAGACAAATATGGTGATAGAGTTTCAAAATTTTTGTAAAAGGATCGAGAAGGAAGATACAAATGAAAATTATTTTTTTACAAGTATACAAGACATTGATTCTAGGAGGCAATTAAGTAGAAAGATAACAACTGTGATTATTCAGAGGGATGCCAAGAATAAATTGATTTAGGATTTGAATAGCTCAGGAGAATACACAACAAGAAGTGGATATAATGTTCAACACCAAAATAATAATAATAGCACTAGAAAGAGAGATATTCAGGATAGCCAAAGCATTCCTAAAGTTAATATGCAACTAGAGCTTGAGCGACTTTGAAAGGGTTAAAAATATGTAAACAAATAAAATGGAACAGATTTGGATGAAAGACGAATAGTCAGGGTTATGCATAAGGGGTCGGACCTAAAATGTACTTGTAAAAAATATGCAAATGCATTTCAAAACTATGGAAAATCTTGGCCAACCTCATGTCTAAGGAAATGGCGAATTACCTTAGTTTTTGAAAAAAATTGGAAAAAAATGGTAAATTACCTTAGTTTTTGAAAAAATTTGGAAAAAATGGTGAATTTGATAGTTTTGGCTGAATCGAGTGGATAATAAGGCTTGTATGCAAAATATGGTCTGACCTGATGTAGAATAAGGTCTAGATTAGACTGAGAGCAAAATATGGTCTGGGTTGATACAGAATAAGGTTTAAATCAGGCTGGATGTAAAATATGGTCTGGCTCGATGTAGAATAAGGTCCAAATTAGGTTGGGTGCAAAATGTGATCCGATATCATATTGGGTGAAACGTGATCCAAGATTAGGCTGGGCGCAAAACACAATATGAGATTAGGCCAGGTGTAAAACATGATCTGGTATCAGGTCAGGTGCAGAATATGATCCAGCCTGATGTAGAATAAAATTTGAATTCAATCTGATACTGAATATGGTTTCAATCTGATACTGAATATGGTTTGGCATCATATAGAATGTAGTCTTGTATCAGGCTTGATGCATAATATGGTCTAGTACCAGGCATGATTTAGAATATGGTCTAGAATGTGGTCCATTACAAAAAATGGTCTGGTATCAAGCTTGATGTAGAATATAGTTTAGTATCGAGCTTGATGTAGTATTGGTTTTGGTATCAGACCTAATGCAGTATAATATTCGGTATAAGATATTATTTTGAATATGGTTCGATGTTAGGTTTGATGCAATTAGAGTTTGATACTGTCTTAAGAAGAATATGGTTCAGTGTTAGGCCTGATGAAATTTATGGTCTAGATCTCGGTAAGGGACATGATGTAGAAAATGGTCTGTCATTGGCCACCTACCATGTGTCACACAATCGATCACCCATACTGCATGTCCAAGACAATGTTGTCACATGTCAACTCCATCCATTCTGTCTATAAAAGGGCATCAATTGTCATTTTTTGGGTTCATTTTTGTGACTGCACTCAACCAGAGTGAACTGTTACTGAGCAACCAATTTCTCATGTTTCTCCTATTTCCAAGTTTCCAATTTCTAGTAATGGCCACTACTTCCACTCTTATTTCAAAGTTTAAGAACATTTCTTGCACACCCCACGTACAAAATTATCATGGTTAGATGAAACATGTTTAACAACCTTGGTGTTAATGCCACATTTTAAAACTGATAAAGTCCTCCCGTAACATATTATTGGTGATTATGACCATGACAAGGCCATTGTCAAAATGAAAATACAAAATAGAAATTTGTCATTCACCATCACATCTACAGACATTAAGAGATTGATAGATATTCCTTTTAGTGATTGTCCTCTAGTGTCAACGAAGTTCCAGCTCTCTATAGATGAGAAAGGCTACCTCGACAAAATGTACCAACTTGGCATAAAATATTTGGTAGGTATAATTCTTATGTCTTAGAATATTTTAATTCTAAAAATTTCAAATTGTAAATTGTTATATAATTTTTTTGTAGCTTCCATTGCCAAGTCAAAAAGAGGGTTAACAATCACCAATGTTAAGCATCCAACTTTGAAGGCCATTATTGAGTTCTTCTAGGCAAGACTGATTCTACTTGGAAGATCAAAAATTCCATTTTGGGTACTAGCCTATGTTATTCACTATGAGTATCATGAGAGATTCAATTGGTGCACCTATATTGCAAATCATATTAGGGCCGAGTTGCATGCAATGCAATTGCGAATCAACAACACACAACCCATTGTGGCTAATGTTAATTATATTTTAGCACTGTATTTTGAAAGTTTTTATAATTTTCAAGATACTCTTGTTCCTACTGTAGTGCATGAAACACTACAAGCCATTGCCTTGATACCAAATGAATTGAAGGTAATCAGTCAATCAAAATATTTGACAACCAAATAGTATTTTATATTTTAGCATGTTTTCATTTTTTTATTTTTCTTTTCATCTAAATGCAGGGTAGGGCAGCCACCATAAGGAATAAATAGGATGCTACCAATAGGGGTCTCAGGCTAGAGCAAATTGGTGATCCTAAAGACACTGGATCATAAATGTCACCATTACAGAGGCCACCAAAACGTCCAAGGCAATCTCCTTCTCCTAGTGGTTCTCATATGCCTAGGTATGCACAAAATGTTTAGGCTAAATTTAGTGTGGCCACCACCCATTGGTACCCAAATTCAATAGATTTCATCATATCAAGGTAAAACAATATGTATTTACTTTGAATTAAGGTTTTTTCTATTTTATTTTTTAAATATTGCTAACAAAACTTTTTTATGTTTTCAACCACCTCTCAATGATAATCGATGAGAATGAGAGGTCATATGGCGGCACCACACCCATAGTTTCTACCATAGCAACCACATCTACCATAGCATCCACGTCCACAACAACAATGACATGCACAACGTACATAGATGAGAGGTCAAACATAGGTTGGATGTGGAAAATAACCATTTTCATAGAGATTGCGATCAGCAACACCAAGTTCTGGGCCTAGGTTCTCATATTTTACATTCCACACTTCTTCATAGGCACCAGAAGTTTCATCCATTGGATTGGATAATATCCAACTTGATGATGATTTTATATTGCAGGGTAACATTTTAGGCTTTAAGGCAACATATGTGTTTCAATATCCATTGGGTGAAGCACAACAAATGGAAGCCCCTGCGGTTGAGCAAAAATCATTCCCAACTCCTGAAGGAAATGATCATCTTCCTCAAACTAAGGATGACATTGTTAATTTTGATGAAAATATCTTTTAGGTTAAAAATATGAAAGCAACCGTGAAATAAATTGTGCTTCAATATTTTCAAGAAATGAAATGTTAGGAATATCGAGCAAGGTCCTAACAAAGCAAAT